>OU612098.1:47508550-49908550 GCA_914767995.1 Thecocarcelia acutangulata | reverse complement strand
CCGGACTTAAGAATCCCATTTTTTAAATTTAGTGTTAAGATTTGAATACTTATTGTTAGTTCATTTGAAAGATTCAATAAATAAAAAATGCTCAAAAAAAAAAAAAAAAAAAAAAAAAAAAATGTAAACCATCACTGTTTGATTTAAGATCATTATCATTGTACTTATAGTTATATTATATGGATATGTAAAGGGTGTTTTTTTAAGCTAGATAGAACTTTAAATTGTAAAAAGTAACACAAAAAATTAAATTTTGATGAAACATTTTTTTTATTTGTTTCAGTATACTCTGACAAATCATCATGAATAGACTCACGCTTGAACAACGCTACGAAATTATCCAAATTTACTTTGAAAATCAGTCGTCGATTTCCCGTTGTTTTATCGCAAAATTGTGTTCAGCGATGAGGCGCATTTTTGGCTTAACGGGTTTGTTAATAAGCAAAATTGCCGCATATGGAGTGAGACCAATCCACAAGAGACCCTACAGACTCCATTACATCCAGAAAAATGCACTGTTTGGTGCGGTTTTCATGCTGGTGGCATCATCGGACCTTATTTCTTCAAAAATGAGGACGGAGCTCGCGTTACGGTCAATGGAGATCGTTACCGCACCATGATCAATGATTTTTTGTTTGAAAATATGGATGACATTGATCCGGAGGAGATGTGGTTTCAACAGGATGGCGCTACGTGCCATACGGCGAACGCAACCATCGACTTACTGAAATCAAAATTTGGCGATAAGTTGATTTCGAGAAATGGACCTGTCAATTGGCCTCCAAGGTCGTGAGATTTGACACCTCTCGATTATTTCCTGTGGGGCTACGTGAAGTCACTGGTTTATGCTGATAAACCAGCAACAATTGACGCCTTGGAGGCCAGCATTGTTCGTGTTGTTCGTGACATACGGCCAGCAGTGCTCGAAAAAGTGGCCCAAAATTGGACGTCCAGAATGCGCTTCGTCAAGAACAGCCGCGGTGCCCATATGCCCGAAATCATTTTCAAATGTTAATGTCACGTATTGATCTTTCGAATAAAAAAAAATTTTGATTACAATTTAATTTTTTGTGTTATTTTTTACAATTTCAAGTTCTATCGGGCTTAAAAAAAACACGTATTATATATATACATATATATATATTTCCTTTTTTTTTTTTTTGTCTTTCAAAAAAATGCAATTTAATTTGAAATCTTTGTGATGGTGATGAAAAATAAATATAGAAGATTAAGAAATACTGCCTCATAAAAATTCATCTCATATGAGGTTATTAATTAACGTTTTATTTTTACTCTTAACTCACCATTCTTGTTGTACATCGAAGTATATACGCTCTCACAGGGATCTGATGTTGGCGCCAGCATTATCCAAGATGAGCTATATTGAAAAGAATTGTAATCATGCAGGAATGATGGGGTAAGAGAAATTTCTCTTAAGAATGACAGATGTGACAGTGAAGATAATTATTAGAACTTGTACTCACTATTTAACCAAGTACATGCACACATATATATGTATATATATATATATATATATATATATATATATATATATATATATATATATATATATATATATATATATATATATATATATATATATATATATATATATATATATATATATATATATATACATATATATATATATATATATATATATATATATATATATATATATATATATATATATATATATATATATATATATATATATATATATATATATATATTTATTTATTTTAAAACAAATTCTATCTATATCGCTTCCATTAGTATATACATATATATGTGTGTACGTATCAAAAAAAAAAAAAATTGCATATATGTAAGATATGTACATATGTTATATATGCCACTTAGAATAGGTAAGTACATATGTATATAAGTTAAAAACTGGTTAAAAGAAAATATTAAATAAATAATACATATATACATATATGTACGTAAACATGTATATATAGTTATATGTATGTACGCCTAAAATATTTATGTATGTACCAACGAGTTAGATAGTTTAAGACTCTAATTAACAAATCTGTAATTGTTTAAGCTGACGGTGTATGACCATGAATATGATATCCCACCTTACACTCCCACTGAGTGTATGCCCACAAGAAAATTATACATAGGAACCACTTAAAAAAAATATAATTAGTAACTACTGCCGAATTACTTAGACATTTCATGGTTAGGTGTAGTTTCCATAATGTTGGCAATTAATTCCACAAAACGTTTATAGTTCCACAAATAGTGGTGTTTCTGTCACACATGGGGGTGCTTCTGCTTGTTGAGCTTAACCGTTCCAGCTTCCAAATACCAGAGATGGTGAATATGGTGGTTATGAACAGTTGCACGGGATATACAGTACTGGACAATTCAATGGAAACTTTTCTAAAAATTTATTTATTTATTTTTAGAAGTCGAAAATCAAAAATTATTTCTAAAGAAACTTGACAAGTATTTTAAAATTTCATTTTATAGATTCTTTTTGATATATAAACAAAAAAATAATAACATAAAAATAACGTAGTTCTAAAATTATAAAGAAAAATTAAAAGTATAAAATTTTTGGGGTTCGACAAAACAATGGAAACTTTTACACTTCTGCACGAAAGAGGACTAAAGCAAAATGTATTGATGAAAAAACGAGGCAAAATGCATAATAATTTACCGTTATTTTTTAAAATACTCTCTTGCCAGCTTCTTTTTTCAAATATTTTAAACACAAGAATCTTGAATACATAATTAGTAAAAATGGCTAGAGTCAAGATAAGTGAAGATTTAAAAATAAAAACAAGTAAGAGTGTAGTATATTCGGCTGGGCCGAATCTAAAATACCCTTCACGATAGTCACGAATATGTATAGTATATTAAAAAGGTGGCCTGAATATGCTCGGTTATATATGAACCGATATTGGAATTTTCTATTATGACCTGAATATGCTCGGTTATATATGAACCGATATCGGAATTTTCTATTTTCTGTATTTTAGTAACCTTCTTTTATAACGAGAATTGCTTTTCAGCAAAAAAAAAAAAAAAAATTTAATGAATAAATCGGTTCAGGCTATATCTCGGGTATATATGAACCGATATCGAAAATTTTAATTTTCCATATTTATATAACCTTATTTCATTACCAGAACTGCTTTTGAGCACAACAAATTGTTTAAGTTCGCTTACGCGACATTTTCATGAAAAACCCGATTTGGGCTATATCTCGGGTACATATAGACCGATATCGGAAATTTTCATTTTCCATATTTAGGTAACCTAATTTCATTACCAGAACTGCTTTTGAGCACAAAAAAGCTGTTTAAGTTCGCTGACGCGGCATTTTCATGAAAACCCTGGTCTAGGCTATATCTCGGGTATATATGGACCGATATCGGAAATTTTTATCTTCCACATTTATATAACCTCATCTTATTACCAGAACTGTTTTTAAGCAAAAAAAATTGTTGTTTAAGTTCGCTTATGCGACATTTTCATGAAAAGCCCGGTTTGGGCTATATCTCGGGTATAAATGGACCGATATCGGAAATTTTCATTTTCCATACCTATATAACCTTATTTTGCTATTAGAACTGCTTTTAAGCAAAAAAAGTTGTTTTAGTTCGCTTACGCCGCGTATTCATGAAAAACCCGGTTTAGGCTATATCTCGGGTATATATGGACCGATATCGAAAACTTTTATTTTCCATATTTATATCACCTTATTTTATTACCAGAACTGCTTTAAGGCGAAAAAATTGTTTAAGATCGCTTACGCGGCATTTTCATGAAAAACACGGTTTGGGCTATATCTCGGGTATATATGGACTGATATCGGAAATTTTCATTTTTCATATTTATGTAACCTAATTTCATTACCAGAACTGCTTTTGAGCAAAAAAAAGTTGTTTAAGTTCGCTTTCGCGACATATTCATGAAAAACCCGATTTGGGCTATATCTCGGGTACATATGGACCGATATCGGAAATTTTTATCTTCCATATTTATATAACCTCATCTTATTACCAGAACTGTTTTTAAGCAAAAAAAAAATTGTTAAGTTCGCTTACGCGACATTTTCATGAAAAACCCGGTTTAGGCTATATCTCGGGTATATATGGACTGATATCGGAAATTTTCATTTTTCATATTTATGTAATCTTATTTCATTATCAGAACTGCTTTAAGGCGAAAAAATTGTTTAAGTTCGCTTACGCGGCATTTTCATGAAAAACACGGTTTGGGCTATATCTCGGGTATATATGGACCGATATCGGAAATTTTCATTTTCCATACTTATATAACCTTATTTGATTACCAGAACTGCTTTTAAGCAAAAAAAGTTCTTTAAGTTCGCTTACGCGGCATTTTCATGAAAACACTGGTCTAGGCTATATCTCGGGTATATATGGACGGATATCGGAAATTTGCATTTTCCATATTTATGTAACCTAATTTCATTACCAGAACTGCTTTTAGCACAAAAAAGTTGTTTAAGTTCGCGTACGCGGCATTTTCATGAAAACCCCGGTCTAGGCTATATCTCGGGTATATATGGACCGATATCGAAAATTTTCATTTTTCATATTTATATGACCCTATTTCATTACCAGAACTGCTTTTGAGCACAAAACCGTTGTTTAAGTTCGCTTACGCGACATTTTCATGAAAAACCCGATTTGGGCTATATCTCGGGTATATATGGACCGACATCGAAAATTTTCATTTTTCATATTTATGTAACCTAATTTCATTACCAGAACTGCTTTTGAGCACAAAAAAGTTGTTTAAGTTCGCTTACGCGACATTTTCATGAAAAACCCGATTTGGGCCATATCTCGGGTATATATGGACCGATATCGGAAATTTTCATTTTCCATATTTATGTAACCTAATTTTATTACCAGAACTGCTTTTGAGCACAAAAAAGTTGTTTAAGTTCGCTTGCGCGGCATTTTCATGAAAACCCCGGTCTAGGCTATATCTCGGGTATATATGGACCGATATCGAAAATTTTCATTTTTCATATTTATGTAACCTAATTTTATTACCAGAACTGCTTTTGAGCAAAAAAAAGTTATTTAGCTTCGCCTATGCGACATTTTCATTAAAATCCGATTTGGGCTATATCTTGGGTATATATGGACCGATATCGGAAATTTTCATTTTTCATATTTATGTAACCTAATTTCATTACCAGAACTGCTTTTGAGCACAAAAACATTGTTTAAGTTCGCTTACGCGACATTTTCATGAAAAACCCGATTTGGGCTATATCTCTGGTATATATGGACCGACATCGAAAATTTTCATTTTTCATATTTATGTAACCTAATTTCATTACCAGAACTGCTTTTGAGCACAAAAACGTTGTTTAAGTTCGCTTACGCGACATTTTCATGAAAAACCCGATTTGGACTATATCTCGGGTATATATGGACCGACATCGAAAATTTTAATTTTCCATATTTATGTAACCTAATTTTATTACCAGAACTGCTTTTGAGCAAAAAAAAGTTATTTAGCTTCGCCTATGCGACATTTTCATTAAAATCCGATTTAGGCTATATCTCGGGTATATATGGACCGATATCTAAAAAAAAAAAAATTTTTGTCTTTTAGTCACCATGCTTAATAAGTGTGTGAAGTTTGAGGCAAAACGAACAACTTTTGTTTTCAAAAATTTTCATACAAAACTGCAAAAAAAATGGCTTTTTTCGGAATTTTGAATATATCTCAGCTATACGTGGACCGATATTACTGAATTTCAATAGCAAACCCATGAATCGATGGGGTAAAAGAATGGTGAAAGAAAAAAGTTTCTAAGTCTAATGGTTTTCTCAGAAACGGTATTTCAACAGCGGACAGACGGACAGACGGACATCGCTTAATCGACTTTTCCATTAATTCTGATTCAGAATATATATACTTTATAGGGTCGCAAAAAAAAACTGTAGAAATTACAAACGGAATCACAAACTTATATATACCCTTTACATTTTTGTGAAGGGTATAATAATAAATGATTTTAATGCTGGATTAAAACAAAAAACTCTGCATTCAGGAGGAAGACCACGTAAAAGTACTCCAAGACAGGATAATTTAATATCAAGAGAGTTCAAAAAAGACCCCCAAATGGCATCAAGAGAGGTTAAAAATGTTCTTGGATTGGATGTTAGCTCTCGAACAATTAGCCGTAGAGCCCGCGAGGCTGGTCTTGGTTGCTTCCGCCCTGCGAAAAAACCTCTGATATCGGAGAAAAACCGTGCTGCTCGTTTAAAATTTGCCAGAGAGCACATAAATTGGTCTAAAGAGAAATGGAACACTGTCATTTTTTCAGACGAGTCCAAATATAATTTAAGGGGCAATGATGGAAGATCATTTGTAAGGCGGCCAAAGGGAAAGAGACTAGACCCAAAGTACACAAGCAAGACAGTCAAGTTCGGAGGTGGCAATATTATGGTGTGGGGCTGTTTTTCTGGGCAAGGAATGGGCCCAATTCACATTATAAAGGATACAATGACCATTTCAAACGACATAATGTATCCATATGCAGAGGAGAACATGCCACTAATTTGGAGATTTCACATGACAATGATCCAAAACACACCTCTAGGGTTGTAACTGACTGGTTACAATCAAATGAGGTCCGTGTTTTGAAGTGGCCTGCCCAATCCCCGGATCTCAATCCCATAGAAAATCTATGGGAAATTGTAGAACGCAAGATAAGAACTCGAAATTACACATGGAAGGAAGATTTATCCAATGCAGTTTTGAGTGAATGGCAAAAGGTACCAAAGGATACAATTGACAAATTAATTGGGTCAATGCATCGTCGCTGTGATGCAGTAATTAAAAACAAAGGATACCCAACAAAATATTAATTTTTGATAATAGGCCGAAGGTTTTTATTGGAGTAAATTTTAAGTTTCCATTGTTTTGTCAATACCTCAAAATTTGATACTTTTAATTTTTCTTTATAATTTTAGAACTACGTTATTTTTATGTTATTATTTTTTTGTTTATATATCAAAAAGAATCTATAAAATGAAATTCTAAAATACTTGTGAAGTTTCTTTAGAAATAATTTTTGATTTTCGACTTCTAAAAATAAATAAATAAATTTTTAGAAAAGTTTCCATTGAATTGTCCAGTACTGTATATCACACGTGGTTCTCTTGAATGATATTCTTAGTTCACCTGAAACTTTACAGCTGTATGTTCAACATAACCTAGAATCCTTCGGCATACAAGTCACAGGTATACTGATACATCAATAGCAAGTTGTATGTGTCACTCTTATTATTCCAAGTGTTATTTTTTTATATTTTTATCTTACTATAAAGAAGGTTATATATATATTTTTTTTATTTTTGTTCAGGAACGAGCTGATCACAATTTTTTTCTTTAAACTTTTCCTCAAGAAGATTCTTAAAAAAGTGAACACGTTTCTTTTCTTGTATACCTCAACTCCTTTTTTTTCAGAATCATCTCCTCTCTTCTTTTCTCTTTCTCTTCTTCTTATTTTCCACATTCACGTTGATTTTTTCAAGAGTTGTAATTAAGTTATGAAGATAGTATACTGGCAGTTATATATTTAAATATTTAAGTACAAGACAGGGTTCGGAATTGCAACAACTTTGTGACAATTAATGGGTGATTTTATAAGAACTATCGGAAATTAAAAAAAAAAAAACACATAAAATTCAGAAAAATGCATGAAATATTTATTTGGATCGATAGTTGGGTCGATATAATTTAATGTTTGAAGATTATTTCATGTAAATGTTGGCCGCAGCTGCGCCTCAAATGGTCCATCCGCTTAGTCCAATTTTGGCATACTCTTTCCAACATTTCGGCCGGTATCTCACGAATAATGTTGGCTTCCAGTGCGTCAATCGAAACGGGCTTGTCGCTATAGACATTAGCCTTAACATAGCCCCACAAAAAGTAGTCTAGAGGCGTTAAATCGCACGATCTGGACGGCCAATTGACTGGTCCCAAGCGTGAAATAAACTGTTCACCGAACTCGCCTCAGTTGGTCCATTGTTTCGCGTGCTGTGTGGCATGTGGCACCGTCTTGTTGAAACCACATGTCATGCAAGTCAACCTCTTCCATTTTGGGCAAAAAAGTTTGTTGTCATCGCACGGTAGCGCTCACCATTCACAGTAACGTTGTGATTCGCATCATCTTGGAAGAAATACGGCCCAATGATGCCGCCAGCCCATAATCCACACCAAACGGTTGTTTTTTGTGGATGCATTGGTAGCTCTTGCAATGCTTCTGGCTGCTCTTCACTCCAAATACGGCAGTTTTGCTTGTACACGTATCCATTCAACCAGAAATGAGCCTCGTCGCTGAACACAATTCTTCGATAAAAAAGTGGATCTTCATCTAACTTTTCAAGAGCCCATTCACCAAAAATTTGGCGTTGTGGTAGGTCGTTTGGCTTCAATTCTTGCACCAGCTGTATCTTATAAGGCTTTACACCCAAATCCTTCCGCAAAATTTTCCACGTAGTGGAGTAACAGAGGCCCAATTGTTGCGAACGGCGCCGAATCAATAATTCACGGTCATCACCAACACTGGCCGATACGGCTGCGATATTTTCTTCAGTTCGCACACTACGTAAGCGTGTTGGTGGTTTAATGTCCAACAATGTAAATTTGGTGCGAAATTTTTTTACAATAGCCCGAATAGAAGCCTCAGTAGGTCGATTAAACTGACCATAAAATGGAAGAAGCGCGCGATGAACTTTCTTAACAGAGCACGCATTTTGGTAATAAAATTCAATAATTTGCAAGCGTTGTTCGTTTGTAAGACGATTCATGATTAAATTATAGACCAAACTGAAGATGTTTGACAGTGACACAAGATACAAAACGTGCGTGAGCTGTCAAAACTAGTGTTGCCAAAAAGATAATAGCAAAAAAATCACTCGTTATATAAAGTAAAAAAATATATATATAAAAAATAAAAATTGCATGAGTGTACCTAGTAGATGCAATTCTGAGAGGGAGCTTAGCTCCACTAGAAAAAACCTCTGGATTTCTGAGGAAGAATCTTTGAAAAAGTCATTGGATAATCTCCTGTCTTTAAGAGATAAAAAACGCACGCGTTCGTGTTCGCCAAACATTGTTGTTACAACAGAAGACAAACCATCTTCCAGTTTAGCTATTGTTGATAAACTGAGAACGCAAGTAGACATGGTCAAGTATGTAACCGTGGTTAAACGTCAGCGAAGCCTCAAATCCACTCAAATGTCATCAAATCCGAAAATTTCCAAAGATGATAATAGGACTACGGAGACGGATAGTAATAGGTTTGCTATCCTTCAGACTGACGAGCCAACTACATCAAAAAAAACATTTAAACCGCCACCAAGAACCTACTTCTAGTGAGCTGGTAAAAGCGCTTATTACGGCAATTGGCAAAGACACCTTCAACGTAACATCAGTGAACCACGGACAAATAAGTGAAACAAAAATCCAAGTCAACTGCGAAAATGATTACCGAAAACTTTCTGCCGCTCTGAAAAAAGAGAAAAGATTTTTTTATACTCATCAACTTAAAAGTGCTAAAGGCCTTCAGGTTGTTATAAAAGGTATTGACCCTTATGTAGACACGGATGAGGCTAAGACTGCACTGCTTGATAAAGGCTTTAAAATATGTGGTAAATATGCGGAACCATGAAAAGATTCTTCAACCCATGTTTAGGGTTGAACTGGAACCAGGGGATGTTATTCTCAAAGAGAATGAAACTTACCGTTAGCGTTGAGGAGCCGCACAACCGTTTAGGGCTCGCTCAATGTCTAAACTGCCAGGAATTCGGTCATACTAAGGCATATTGTAAACTTCCCGCAGTTTGTGTTGTGTGTGGCGAACTGTACGGCACATCACAGTTCTAGAAGCCAAAAACTGACTCAAGTGTTAAAAATACAGTAACTGTGGAGGCAACCATACTGCAAATTACAGGGGCTGCCCTGTCTATACTCACTTTAAGCAGTCAATGACAAATAAGTCATCAATTATCTTTAAGCAACCCCAGCAGCCAAACATAATTCCTACAAACAATTTTCTGCAGATAGGCCAGTCAACCAGTCACATAATCATGATAAAACCCCCAAAAAAGTTTCATATGCTAATGTGGTCAAAACAAATATACAAAACTTGAATCAGGAGCCCAAGCCCCAAAATTCCGATCAAAATTTTAAAAATCTTGAGGCAACTCTGCAGACCCTTGTTTCATCCATAAACACATTTACGATTTCTATGACGAACATGATGCAGGAAATGCTAAAAATGCAATCCACTATTTTGCAGGCAATTTTAACAAAATGAATTGGTTAAAAATATGTTTCTGGAACGCAAACGGCATCCGCCAACACAAAAATGAACTTGAGCTCTTCCTTATGGAAAAACAAATCGACATAATGCTGATTGCTGAAACTCACTTGACAAGCAACAGTTATTTCGAAATTAATGACTACACACTATAAGATACTAAATATCCCCATGGAAGATCTTGCGGAGGCTCGGCAATTTTGATAAAAAATAGAATTAAGCATTAATTGCTAAACGAGACATGTGAGGAGTATCTCCAAGCAACAAACATACATATGTATTGAATATTTTCATGATAACATTGTTATATCCTCGATTTATTCCCCATCCCTGCTTTCAGTAACAGAAAGTCAATATTCACATTCTCTTAAATCACTTGGGCCTGGGTTTTTAGTGGCTGGCGACTATAATTCTAAACACACTTTTTGGGGATCACGTTTAACTACCTCGAAAGGTCGTGTGCTTTTTGACACCGTTTCCAAAATGAACTTAGAAGTGGTTTCAAGCGGACACCCCACTTATTGGCCGTCAGACCGACGAAAGATCCCAGATGTTATAGATTTTGAAGTTACAAAATATTTTCCTTTAGAGTAGATGCAAGTGGAGCTTTCATTAGATTTGACATCAGATCACGCATCCACTATAATATCCGTTTCGTTCCCGCAACAGGTTGGTTCCCCGTTCTGTGATTTGGCGTTGACCGTCACTAGACTTAGCTGGTTAAAATATAAAACGTATTTGAGTACTCATTGTACGGAAAATATTGCCTTGAGAACGTCTCCGGATATTGATGTGTCGATTAACGAATTTTCTGAAAAGCTTAAACTGGCCGTACAGCATGCTACCACTAGCCATACAAGATCCAGAAATGTGAGCAATAGAACATAGTCGTCTGAAATTGAACAAGATCTAACAGCAAAAAGAAGAGAGTGGCAACTTCGCAAGTCTCCCCAGCTTAAAAGCAGGCTACGGGAGTGCAAAACTCAATTAAGAAATCTGCATGAAATCCAAAGAATGGCTTCTCTTAAAATTTATCTGGAAAGTCTTGATGGTACCCCTCAATCCGACTATTCTCTATGAAAAGCGACAAAAGGTCTGAAAAGACCCTTAATAGGTAAGCCACCTTTGCGAGCTTCAACTGGCGACTGAGCAAAAAGCGATTCTGAAAAAGGGATGGTGTATGTTAATCATTTGAAAAACGTTTTTATTGCAAATGATACAGTGGATGATGTTGCTGAATTTCCGCTATATGCTGTTAGACCGCCTGTGCCTTTGAGACTTAGTTTTCAAGATGTCGAAAACGTTATAAATAAAGTTTTTTTTTTTTTTAAGCATTTTTTTTATTTATTGAATTTTCAAAATGAACTAACAATAAGTATTCAAATCTTAATACTAAATTTAAAATTAAAAAATGTGATTCTAAAGTCCGGCCAATGCCGGTAAAATCACCTATTAAGCAATCTGATGGTGGCAGTGGTATCCCTTCTTTTAAGCCGAGTGTGGCCGCCAAAATTAAGTATATTGCGAGCAAGAGGGTTTGGATGAAGTTCCAGTTTACTGACATACCTTGTCGCGTACTTAGAAAACTCCTCTTTTACCAGCGGAACACTCAGATCTTTATGAATTCGTGAATTTTTTACATACCATGGAGCTGCAGTAATCGTTCGAAGAATTTTGTTTTGTCGCCTTTGGATTTTTTCAATGTTTGACGCTGAGGCGGTGCCCCATAACTGAATTCCGTAGCACCATATAGGCTTTAATATTGCGTTGTATAACAAAAATTTGCAATCTAATTTCAGTGTCGAATTTCTGCCCATAAGCCAATTTAGCTGCGCTGCTTTTAGTTTCAACTGAGTGACCTTTGCTTCAATGTGAGACTTCCACGTTAGCCTACGGTCCAGGTGAATACCAAGGTACTTTACTTCGTTGTGCTGCGGAATAGGTGAGTTGTTAATTTGGATAGGCGGACATGTTTGCCCACACAGTGTGAATGTAACATGAGTACATTTCTGTTCATTAACTTTGATTTTCCAAAGTTTTAGCCATTTCTCTAATATTGAAGTATATTCCTGTAAATTTCGTGATGCTAATTGGTGGTTTTCATGAATACTCAAAAACGCTGTGTCATCTGCAAAGGTAGAAGTGTGGATTCCAGATGTCGTTGGCATGTCAGAGGCGTAAATCAAATATAAAGTAGTCCCCAGTATGCTGCCTTGGGGAACTCCTGCCTTGATTGGCTGAGTTGGGCTTATAAAGTCGCCTTCTCTGATAACAAACTTCCGCCCGTATAAGTAGCTTTCCAGAAGCTTGTGTGTATTTGCAGGCAAGTTTAGCTTTATTTTGTGCATCAAGCCGTCGTGCCACACTTTATCAAAAGCTTGAGAAATATCAATGAAAAGAGCTGAGCAATACTTCTTCTCCTCAAAGGTTTGTCTTATGACATTGACCAGTCTGTGCGTTTGTTCTATGGTGCTATGTGTAATAACCTACCATTTAATACTTTTCTAAATAAAAACACCCGAACTATGTTTAAGTATATTTTATTTAAGACACGACGTTACTCTTTGAATACTAACACCAGACTGACTCAATTCTATAAACTAGTTATGTACTTGGTTTTTACTCTCCTTCTCTTCGCAGTGTTGTGTATGTTCTGATGCTGCTCTCCACATCCCTCCTATATTTTTAAGTTTCATACGTAATCCGCCCGGTTGAGTGGACAATGATGTTTCCGCTAATGTTGATGGTAAATCTGCTGCGTCGCTCCTTGGGTCATCAATTCCGCTTGACGGCACCTTCTTAATGTGACTTATATTTCTCCGAAACGTTTTACCACCTCCAGTTACCATCACTTCATTCCCATTTCTTTCCACTACTTCATACACCGTTGGATCGAAAGTTGGTGTAAGCTTATGTGGAAATACCACATTGCGCATCAAAACTTTGTCTCCAGGCACAATATCAGATTCTTTAGCCCGTCTCTTTCGATCACCCCTCTCCTTCCCTTTTTGCTTATTGATCATATCTAAATCTCTCGCTGCTGAATTTTAGCATATCATCAGTTATATCCTGAATTCCCGGTATTTTATCCCGAATAACACGACCAAACATTAGCTCAGTTGGGGGTGACCCCGTGGTCCCATGAGGTGTTACATTGTACATCATAATAAATTTCTGAATTTCATTCTTGTAGTTTTGTTTGTTGGTATGAGCAATTTTTAGGCGTTTCACTAATGATCGATTCATATTTTCGACCTCTCCATTTGCTTGTGGCCAATAAGGAGGTGTTGTTATTAAATTAATATTATTCTCTTTGCAAAAGTTCCTAAATTCGGCACTCACATATTGTCTGCCATTATCTGCTCTTACCGACTTCGGTATACCCAACCGGCAGAAAATTTCACGTAATATGTTAATAATTGCCTCTGATGTAGTTTTCTTTAAAAATTTGACTTCCTGATAACGGGAGTAGTAATCAATTAAAACAAATATGTAATCATTATTTGGAAGTGGACCAAGCAAATCAGTAGCAACACATTGCCATGGACCATTTGGGAATTCGTGCCTCTTCATCGGTGTCGGATTATTTGCCTGTGACACTAATAAACAGTCCCAGCAATTTTTTACATAAGATTCCACTTCTCTATCTACAAGAGGCCACCATACCTTAGATCTCACTCTCCTCTTCATTGCAGATTCTCCAGGGTGCCCCTCGTGGGCCAGCTCCAACAACTTACCCCGAAGAGGTTTTGGTACGACGATGCGAGTCCCCCGCAACAATATGCTTCCGACTGCCGATAGTTCGTAGCGAAAAGGGTAATAACTATTTACTGTGTCTGAAGGCCAAGAGTCATTTTTGATATACTCCATAGCATCTAAAATTTCCTTCTCCTGCGAACTCTTTTTAGCGATTTCGCAAATACTAAGAGAAGATGGGGTGGAATGCGTTATGATATGCAAGATGTTATGCTCCCCGTTTTCATCGTATGAGTTTGTCTTCTCAATTCTGCAGAGTCGTGAAATTGAGTCGGCAATGTTTTCTTTTCCAGCACGATAAACCACTTTAAATTTAAAAGATTGTAATCTCAGGAGCCATCTTTCTATTCTAGCCGGTGGCTTCGAGGTTGGCTTAAAAATGGCTTCAAGAGGCTTATGGTCAGTAACCAACTCAAATTCCAGTCCAACTAAGTAATAGTAGAATCTCTCTACAGCCCATACCAGCGCCAAGCTTTCTTTTTCAGTTTGGGAGTACCTTTTTTCAACATCCGACAAACTTTTACTGGCAAAAGATATTATTCGTGGATCGCCGGCGGAATCAAATTGAATTAGAACTGCCCCCAATGCTACAGGGCTGGCATCTGCTATTACGCGTGTCCTATTTTGTGTATTAAAATACGCTAAGTCGGGTATATCTGCCAAGAAACTTTTTAATTTGTCAAATGCTCTTTGTTGGTCCTGACCCCAAGTAAATTTGCAATTTAGTTTTAACAAGCTCCTTAATGGCTCTGTAGTATCTGCCATATCAGGAATGAATTTCCCCACGTACGTCACAAGGCCCAGAAAACTCCTTGTTTCTTCTTTTGTTTGCGGCGCTCGGAAGCCCATAATTGTTTTTATCTTGTCGGAGTCTGGAGCTATGCCCTCATCTGATAGTACATGTCCCAAAAATTTTAGTCTTTTAACGCCCCATACGCATTTCTTCTCGTTGATCACCAAATCATTGTTCTTAAATATTTGAAGTACCTGTTTAACGGCCTCGTCATGTTCTTCCTTGGTAGTGCCAAAAATAACGACATCATCAATGTAATTTAAAGCATTACTACATGGAGCCAAAAGTTTTTCCATTATCCGCTAAAAAATTTCGGGAGCCGAGCTTATTCCGAACATCAGTCTTTTGTACCGGAAAAGTCCCTTGTGAGTTATAAATGTAGTAATATCTCGACTTGATTCATGAAGTTCCAATTGATGGTATGCCCACTTTAAATCTAATCTGGAAAATAATTTGGCTCCTCTCAATTTGGTCATGAATGTATCAAAAATCGGTAATGGATAATTTTCTCGAAGTACAGCCTTGTTGGCCCGCCGCATGTCAATGCATAGTCGAATTTCTCTATCCTCCTTAAAAACGACAACAATCGGGGAAATCCATGAGCTCGGTCCCGAAACCGGTTCTATAATGTCTTGTGTGAGCGCCTCATTTATTTTGTCTTCTACTTTCTTTTCTATAGCTACTGGTATACGACGCAAAGGTTGCTGAACCGGCTTTACAGTGGGGTCTAAGGCTAATTTTATGACTACATTTTTGATTTTCGGGAAAGGTGAAATCATAGTACTACGATCAGACGGATTCGTACATAATCCTAGCTTCAGCACCTTTAATTGAATTGCGGTATCACGACCCAAAAGTGACTGACTTCCATTCTCGATTACATAGAACGTAGCAATCACTTCTGCGCCATCTGCCACTGATACGGGTGCTTCAAAAACAGATAGTATTTTCAATAGTTGGTCCGCTGCATATGCCTTAAATTGGTTGACCGAATGTGTTCGAATATTCAACAATATTGCACCACTGCTTTGAAGCATTCCCCAATCTTTTTGACTAAGAAGGTTAAACCGAGATCCGGAATCTATAATCATCGAGATAACACGCCCTCCTACGTGGCATTGAATCATCTCGTCCATTGTCAAAGTATTGTCAATTTTAAAACAGTTAAAATCATGAGAGACCATTCCGGGTTCGTAATCGTTCTCTTTAATGCATCTTACTCTTGACGTCTGAATCCGCCGCTGCTTCGGGTTGCCATATTCATACTCATCTGTCTTACGTTTATTATTTTTAGTTTTACATTTCCGAGCAAAATGCCCGATTAACCCACATTTGTTGCACCTCACCTTTCTGGCCGGACAGCTGTAATCATTACTCAAGTGCCCCTTTTTACCACATCTCCCACATTCGTCTGCCCCGCGCTTTGACCACTCCGGTTTCGTAGACACCCGATTTATCGTTTCACATTCTGACTTTACCAACATACTTTGCGATTGTTTATTAATCTGCTCATGAATTTGGCATGCTGAAATCACATCATCTAAACTTTGCTCTTTTTCTAAAAGCCTTTTCTTTAAGTCAATCGATGCCCATGAGTCAATGATCTTATCCTTTATACTGATCTCTTTAATCTCACTTTCAGTAGCCCCAAAGTCGCATTTTGACCCTTGGTGCCTAAAGCGCAGTAAAAACTTATTAAAATCTTCTCCTTCTATCGGAGTGAGCTCTCTAAATAAATGCCTTTCAAATGTTGAGTTTCGCTTCGGTGAAAAATATTCATCTAATTTTTCTACCAGTAATTTAAAAACATCATTTTTTTTCTCCTCATCGTAATCTACTAAGGCTCCTGGGATATTAAATACCACCTCTTGTAATTGTGGGCCTCCGAGGTGAAGCAATTTATTCTTTTTCTTTACCACGTCTTTTATATCTTCAGATTGAAGGTATAAAGAGAGGGACCGAAACCATCTTTCCCACTCATTACGTAGTAACGATTTTTCTATGTTCTCGCAAAGAAATGGTCTTATCTCAGTCATCTTGGTCACAATTTAATGTGTTTCAACTGATCTGTAACACGAAACAAATTTCTGCTCAACACTACAATTAAATGTATTTCTTTCCCATACCTGGATATTTAACTTTTACGTCCCAATTAAATGGATCATCCGCACTCAATTTAATGAGTTTACCAAAATCACAATTTAATGTGCTTCTTCCAATTTACAATTTAATGCCTTTTCCTTGTAAGCTCAAATCTAATGTGCTTCAATTCTCTTGATAAATTCAATGACCTGCAATCTTAAAAACAAAACAACAAAAACTTTTTTTTCCGTTTTCCTTCTGTATTCGTATGCGCTTTATTGCTTACCTACAAATTTACCGTTTCTTTTTTTTCTTCTCGTCTATAATTTTATTATGGTCATCCACTTGGATGAAGAACCTAATTCATTAACAAAAGGAAACAACAAAAAAAAAAAAAATTTTATTTTACAAATTTACTGCTGCTAGCAAATCACATTTTGCACAATTCCCAAATAAAATAAATTTACGATCCCATCCTCGTCGCCAATGTAATAACCTACCATTTAATACTTTTCTAAATAAAAACACCCGAACTATGTTTAAGTATATTTTATTTAAGACACGACGTTACTCTTTGAATACTAACACCAGACTGACTCAATTCTATAAACTAGTTATGTACTTGGTTTTTACTCTCCTTCTCTTCGCAGTGTTGTGTATGTTCTGATGCTGCTCTCCACACTATGCTTAGCCCGAAAGCCAAATTGATGATCAGGGATGCATCCCACATTGTTCAATGTTGGACTCAACTTCGCCATTAACAATTTTTCGAATAGTTTTGAAATTGTTGGTAAAAGACTTATTGGTCTATATGCTTCTACCTTAGTTAGATCTTTCCCTGGCTTGGGTATCATAGTAATCATTGAGACCTTCCACTCTGCAGGATAATACTCAAGGCGTAAAATAGCGTTAAAAATAAAAAGTAGAACCCTTCTAGCTACACGAGGTAACTGTTCAAGCATTTTACCAGTAATTTGATCTATACCTGGAGCTTTCCTGGGGTTTATGTTATTGATAACGTTTTCGACATCTTGAAAGTTAAGTCTCAAAGACACAGGCTGTCTAACAGCATACGGCGGAAATTCTGCTGCAGCATCCGCTGAATCATTTGTCGTAAAAACATTTCTCAAATGATCAACGTACTCCATCCCCTTTTCGGAATCGCTTCGTGCCCAGTCGCCAGTTGAAGTTCGCAAAGGTGGCTTACCTATTACGGGTCTTTTCAGACCTTTTGTCGCTTTTCACAAGGAATAATCAGATTGAGGGGTACCATCAAGGCTTTCCAAATATGTTTTAAGGGAAGCCATTCTATGGACTTCAAGCAGATTTCTTAGCTGAGTTATGCATTCCCGTAGCCTAGTTTTAAGCTGGGGCGACCTGCGAAGTTGCCACTCTCTTCTGACTCTTCTTTTTTCTGACAGAAGTTGCTCAATTTCAGATGAATAAGTTCTATTGTTCTCATTTCTAGATCTTAAATGACTAGTGGTAGCATGCTGTACGGCCAGTTTGAGGTTTTCAGAAAAATCGTTAATTGACCCATCAATATCCTCAGGCGTTCTCAGGGCGATATTTTCAGTACAATGTGTACTCAGAAATTTTTTGTATTTTAGCCAATTAACTCTATTGACGGTCAACGGGGAGCAAATCTCTTGGGGAAACGAAACGGAGATTATAGTGGGTGAGTGATCTGATGACAAATCTAATGAAGGCTCCACTTGCATCCACTCTAAAGGAAAATTTTTCGCAACTCCAAAATCAATAACATCAGGGATCTTTCGTCGGTCTGACGGCCAATAAGTGGGGTGTCCGCTTGAAACCACATCTAAGCCCATTTTGGAAACGGTATCAAAAAGCACACGGCCTTTCGAGGTAATTAAACGTGAACCCCAAAAAGTGTGTTTAGCGTTATAGTCGCCAGCCGCTAAAAATCGAGGCCCAAGTGAATTGAAAAAATTTGTATATTGATTTTCTGTTACTGAAAACCGGGGTGGGGAATAAATCGATGAAATAACAATTTTATGATGAAAATGTTCAATACATATGTTTGTTGCTTGAAGATACTCCTCACATGTCTCGTTTAGCAAATAGTGCTTAATTCTAGTTTTTATCAAAATTGCTGAGCCTCCGCAAGATCTGCCACGGGGATCTTTAGTATCATATAATCTGTAACCATTAATTTTGAAATAGCTGTTGCTTGTTAAGTGAGTTTCAGAAATCAGCATTATGTCGATTTGCTTTTCCATAAGGAAGTGCTCAAGTTCATTTTTGTGTTGGCGGATGCCGTTTGCGTTCCAGAAACATATTTTTAACCAGTTCATTTTTTTAAAATTGCCTGCAAAATAGTGGATTGCATTTTCAGCATTTCCTGCATCATGTTCGTCATGGAAACCGTAAATGTATTTATAGATTGAACAAGAGTCTGCAGAGTTGCCTCAAGATTGCTAAAATTTTGGTCGGAGTTTTGAGGCTTGGACTGTTGATTCAAGTTTGAATTATCGGATTTTACAACATTCGCATAAGAAATTTTTTGGGGGTTTTGCACGTTTATATGGCTGGTTGACTGGTGTACCTGGGGAAAATTGCTTGTAGAAATGCTGGTTGTCTGCTGGGGTGGCATATTTAAAATTGGTGACCTATTTGTCATTGACCTCTTGAAGTGAGTGTAGACAGGGCAACCCCTGTAGTTTGCAGTATGGTTACCTCCACAGTTACTGCATTTTTTAACGCTCGCGTCAGTCTTAGGTTTTTTGCACTGCGATGTACCGTGAAGTTCACCACACACAACGCAAACTGCGGGCAACTTACAATAGGCCTTAGTATGGCCAAATTCTTGGCAGTTTAGGCATTGAACGGGCCCTAAACGCTTATGAGGCTCCTCAACGGTAACCTTACGATGCAAAAGATACTTGAGGTTATAAATGGGATGCATTTCATTCTTTTTTAAGGCAATATCTCTAGGTTCCAATTCAACCCTAAACATGGGTTGAGGAATTTTTTCACGGTTCCTAATATTAACCACATTTTTAATTTTGAAGCCATTGTCCTCTAGGCCGGTTTTGACATCATTCGTATCCACAAAAGGGTCAATCCCCTTTATAACGACCTGAATACCTTTGGCACTTTTAAGCTGATATGTGTAAAACGATCTTTTCTCCTTCTCCAGGACATCAGACAACTTTCGGTATTCAGTTTCACTGTTTACCTGGATTTTGGTTTCATTGATGCTGCCGTGCTTAAACGATGTTACATTAAAAGTGTCTTTGCCGATTGCCGTAATAAGTTGTTTTACCAACTCACTAGAGGTAGGCTCTCGCAAATATATTGGTGGCGGCTTAAAAGTTTTTTTGGGTATTGCTGGTTCATCGGTCTGAAGGATAGCAAACCTATTACTATCCATTGTCGTGGAGGTCTTGTCATCTTTGGGTATTTTGGACTGAGATGACACTTGAGCGGATTTGGGGCTTCGCTGCAGTTTAACTACGGTTACATACCTATCCATGCCCACTTGCGTTTTCGGTTTATCAACAATAGCTGGACTGGAAGATGGTTTGTCGTCTGTTATAACAATGATGTTTGGCGAGCACGAACGCGTGCGTTTTTTATCTCTTAGAGACAGGAGATTGTCCAATGATTTTTTCAATGATTCCTCTTCAGAAATCCAGAGGTTTTTTTTAGTGGAGCTAAGCTCCCTTTCAGAATTGCACCTACTGAGTACACTCATGCAATTTTTTGTTTATTTATATTTTTGTTGCTTTAAAAGTATGTAAAAATAATTGTCACAAAGTTTTTATTGTGTATTAATTCACTCTTCACTTATTGCGGTTTTTTACTTATACCGTTATCTTTTTTTTTTTTTTTGTAACACTCCGATCAAAAAACAAATACGTCCGTTCACTATCAAAGCTACACTCTGACTATAAATAAATAAAGTAAACTCTAAAAAAGCTCCAGGTTTCGATAAAATTACTGTCAAAATGCTTGTACAGTTACCTCGTGTTGCTAGAAGAATTCTTCTTTTCATTTTTAGCGCTATTTTGCGCCTAGAATACTATCCTGCAGAGTGGAAGGTGTCTATGGTTACTATGATACCCAAGCCAGGGAAGGATCCCACTAAAATAAAGTCATATAGACCAATAAGTTCAAAACTTTTCGAAAAATTGTTAATGGCGAAGTTGACTCCAATGTTGAATGATGTAGGATGCATCCCTGATCATCAATTTGGTTTTCGGGCTAAACACAGCACCATAAAATAAACGCATAGACTAGTTAATGTTATAAGAAAGACTTTTGAGGACAAAAAGTATTGCTCAGCTCTATTCATTGATGCTTCCCAAGCTTTTAATAAAGTGTGGCAGTTAAAGCATTTTACCTGTAATTTGATCAATGCCTGGAGCCTTTCTTGGGGATTAGCGATAACGTTTTCGACATCTCGAAAATTAAGTCTCAAAGACACAGGAGGTCTAACAACATATGGTGGTTATTCCGCTGTAATATTCGCTGAATCATTTGTAATAAAAATGTTTCTCAAATAATCGACATACAACATCCCCTTTGCAGAATCGCTCCTTGTCCAGTCGCCAGTTGAAATTCGCAAAGGTGGCTTACCTATTACGGGTCTTTTTAAACCTTTTGTCGCTTTCCACAAGATTGACCATCAAGGCTTTCCAAATATGTTTTAAAGGAAGCCATTCTATGGACTTAAAGCAGATTTCTTAACTGAGTTATGCATTCCCGTAGCTTAGTTTTAAGCTGGGGAGATGTGCGAAGTTGCCACCTTCTTCTGACTCAATTTCAGACGAATAAGTTCTATTGGTTTCATTTCTGGATCTTTTTTGAGTTTGTGGTTTTCAGAGAAATCGGTAATTGTTACATCAATATCCTCAGGCGTTCTCAAGGATATATTTTCAGTACAATGTGTACTCAAAAATTTTTTGTATTTTACCCAATTAACTCTATTGACGGTCCACGGGGAGCCAATCTCTTGGGGGAACGAGACAGTGCTTATAGTGGGAGAGTGATCTGATGACAAATCTAATGAAGGCTCCACTTGCATCCACTCTAAAGGAAAATTTTTCGCAACTCCAAAATCTATAACATCAGGGATTTTTCGTGGGTCTGATGGCCAGTAAGTGGGGTGTCCGCTTGAAATCACATCTAAGCCCATTTTAGAAACGGTGTCAAACAGCACACGGCCTTTCGAGGTAATTAAACGTGATCCCCAAAAGGTATGTTTCGCGTTATAGTCGCCAGCCGCTAAAAATCGAGGACGAAGTGATTTGAAAAAATGTGTATATTGGTTTCCTGTTTGTGAAAATCGTGGTGGGGAATAAATCGAGGATATAACAATTTGTTCATGAAAATAATCAATGCATATATTTGTAGCTTGGAGATATTCCTCACGTGTCTCATTCATTAGATAATGTTTAATTCTGGTCTTTATCAAAATTGCCGAACCGCCGCAAGATCTTCCACGGGGATCTCTTGTGTCATATAATGTGTAGCCATTAATTTTGAAATAACTGTTGGTTGTCAAATAGGTTTCAGCAATCATCATTATATCGATCTGCTTTTCCATAAGGAAGTGCTCAAGTTAATTTTTATGTTGGCGAAACGGCATTCGTTCCAGAAACATATTTTTAACCAATTAATTTTTTTAAAATTGCCTGTAAAATAGTGGATTGCATTTTTAGCATTTCCTGCATCATGTTTGTCATATAAACGGTAAAAGTGTTTATGGACTGAACAAGAGTCTGCAGAACTGCCTCTAAATTACTAAAATTTGGATCGCACTTTTGAGGTTTGGGCTCTTAGTTCAAGATTTGGTTGGCTTTAAGGGCATTAGCATATGAAAATTGTTTGGAGGTTTGCGTATTTGTATGGGAGGTTGAATCGCCTACCTGGGGAAAACTGTTTTTACCAATGACATTTGGCTGCTGGGTTGCTGGAGAACCCGATGAATTATTTGTCATTGACCGCTTAAAGTGAGTATAGACAGGGCAACCTCTATAATTTGCAGTGTGGTTACCTCCACAGTTACTGCATTTCCTAACACTTGCGTCGGCCTTTGGCTTGCTACACTGAGTTGTGCCGTGAAGTTCGCCACATACAACACAAACAGCGGGCAACTTACAGTAAGCATTTGTGTGGCCGAATTCTTGGCATTTTAGGAACTGGACGGGTCCTGAACGCTTATGTGGCTCCTCCACGGTAACCTTACGATGCAAAAGAAATTTGAGGTTATATATTGGATACATTCACTCTGTGATTCTTCAACCGCACGGGCGTGTTTTTAAAAAGTGAACAAAAAAAAAAAAAAAAAACAAACCAAAAAATCATTGTGCTAACATATTTTTAAACTTACATATAAAAACAATAATATATTGTATTAAATTGTAAAAACAATAACAAATTATTTTAAAAAACAACGGGAAAATAAATTCCTCACATTTCAGTAACTAAACGATAAAATCAATTTCAATAAAACAAGTGCGGTGGCAGCGCATTGTTATTGTTGTTATTGTGCATGAAGATTACCTACCCAGTTGGAAAAAAACTATACATTAAAGTTTTGTTTTCTGTATGAGTGATCCCATCAAAAATATTTTTGAAAAAGAGCCTAGCTCCACCAGGCAAAGTATATGGACTTCTGAAGAAGAATCTATAAAGCAATCATTGGACAATTTTCTTTCTACAAGAGATAAAATCCGCTCCTGTTCCGGCTCGCCTAACATAGATGTTACAACAGAAGATAAAAGATCTTCTACTCTAACTAATGCCAATAAGCATGGATAGGTATATCACTATCACTAAACGGCAGCGAAGCCCTAAATCTGCTCAAATTGTATCCAAATCAAAAATTTCTAATGATGCCGAAACCACTAGACCAACCAATCAAAACAGATTTTCTATTCTACAAACGGATGAGCCAACAAGATCGTCAAAAAAATCATTTAAACCACCACCAATTTATTTAAGAGAATCTGCCTCCAATGAACTGGTAAGAAAAATTGTTTCAGTAATCGGAGAAAATACATTTAACGTTACCTCCATCAAGCACGGTAACATTAACGAAACTAAAATTCAGGTTAACGATGAAAATGACTATCGAAAACTGTCTAACGATTTTGAAGAAGAAAAAAAAGCTTTTTATACTTATCAGCTTAAAAGCGCTAAAGGTCTTCAAGTCGTAATAAAAGGGATTGACCCTTGCGTAGACATTGATGAAGTTAAGACCGGTTTGACAGACAAGGGATTTAAAGTAAAAAATGTGTTAAACATCAGAAATCGTGAAAAGATCCCTCAACCCATGTTTAGGGTTGAATTAGAGCCAGGAGATGTGACTTTAAAGAAGAATGAAGTTCATCCAATATATAGTATAAAATACCTTTTACATCGAAAAATAACCGTAGAGGAACCGCATAAGCGCTTAGGACCCGTACAGTGCCACAACTGCCAAGAATTTGGCCACACTAAAGCGTACTGCAAGTTTGTGTTGTGTGTGGAGAACTCCATGGTACAGCACAATGCAATAAGCCGAAATTCGACCCAAAAATAAAAAAATGCAGTAATTGCGGTGAAAACCACACAGCTAATTATAGAGGTTGCTCCGTCTACACCCACCTCAAGCGCTCAATGAACAACAAACCAATAACTGATTTTAAGCCACCACAGCAGACTCAAATTTTTTCTAATAATTCTTTTCCTCCGACAGGACAGTCACCCACCGACAAAACCGTTCAAAATCAAAAACAAATTTCTTATGCTAATGTAGTTAAGTCTACATTCGCAAACCCGAATCAACAACCTATATCTCAACCGCCCGATCAAAATTTCAGTAACCTTGAGGCAACAATACAGACCCTAATTCAAACTATAAACACTTTTACGTCGTCTATGATGACTATGATGCAGGAAATGGTGAAAATGCAATCCACCATTTTGCAGGTTATTTCGAAAAAATGATTTGGTTAAAAATATGTTTCTGGAATGCGAACGGCATCCGCCAACACAAAAATGAACTCGAATACTTCCTGATGGATAAGCAGATTGATATATTGATGACGGCTACGTACTATATGATACTAAAGACCCCAGTGGAAGAGCTTGTGGAGGTTCTCAATCTTGATAAAATCTAGGATAAAACATTTTTTGTTCAACGACACATGTGAGGACTATCTTCAAGCAACTAATATCTGTGTGGAAAATTTTCATTACAAATTGGTTATCTCATCGATTTATTCAACGCCTCGATTTTCAGTAACGGAATCACAATATTCAAGTTTTTCACCTCATTAGGACCTCGTTTTATAGCAGCTGGAGATTACAACGCAAAACACACTTTTTGGGGCTCACGTTCAATAACCCCGAAGGGTCGTGTGCTTTTCGATACAATTTCTAAAATGGGCTTAGACGTAATATCAAGCGGAAATCCCACTTACTGGCCGACTGGACGGCGAAAGATTCCTGATGTGATTGATTTTGGAGTGGTAAAGGGGTTCCCTGTGGAATGGATGCAAGCTGAGACTTCGTTAGATTTGTCTTCGGATCATTCACCTACTATTATTTCAGTGCGTTTTCCCCAGGAGACTTGGTCCCCGATTAACAATTTGCTAGCAATATAAAAAATTTTTGAGTACCCAATGCACTGAGAATATTGTTTTAAGAACACCTGAAGATATTAATGCGTCACTAAGCAACTTTAGCGAAAACCTTAAACAAGGCGCTGAACTTGGTTCTAGCGTTTATTTAACACGCAGAAACCTTCAAAATAGAACATATTCTTCAGAAATCGAGCAACTTGTGTTAGAAAAAAGAAGAGTTAGACGAGAGTGGCAACTTCGCAGGTCTCCGCAACTAAAAACAAGACTCCGTGAGTGCACAAATTAACTAAGAAATTTGCTTGGAAACCAAAAAACGGCTTCTCTACAAACGTATTTAGAAAGTCAGGATGGTAATCCTCAGTCCGACTATTCTTTATGGCGGGCGACTAAGGGTTTATAAAGGCCAGTTAGAGGTAAGCCGCCCTTGCGAGAACCGTCTGGTGACTGGGCTAGAGATGACGCGGAAAAGGGTAATTTATTTGTTAACCATTTGAAAAACGTTTTTTCCACAAATAGGTCTGATAATGCAAATGAGTTGCCGCCTATTGTTAGTAGACCTCCTGTACCTTTAAGATTCAATTTTCAAGAAGTGGAAAATGCTATTGGTATTCTAAACCTTTAAAAAGCACCAGGTATAGATAAAATCAGCAACAAAATGCTCGTAGAGCTGCCTCGTGTAGCTAAAATAATTGTTCTTTTTATTTTTAATGCTTTTTAATTTTACGACTTGAGTATTACCCTGCAGAGTGGAAGGTGTCCACGATAACAATGGTTCCTAAGCCAGGGAAGGATCACACGAAAGTAGAATCATACCGTCCAATAAGTCTACTGACAACAATTTCAAAACTTTTCGAAAAATTGCTAAACGCGAATTTGGATCCAATGCTTAATAAGGTTGAATGTATTCCCAATCACCAATTTGGTTTTAGAGCGAAACATGGCACCATTGAGCAAACACACAGGTTAGTTAACGTCATAAGAAAGGCATTTGAAGATAAAAAATATTGCTCTGCCTTATTCATCGACGTCTCACAAGCTTTTGATAAAGTGTGGCACGATGGCTTAATGCATAAAATAAAGTTTAACTTACCTGCAAACATAAATAACCTTTTGGAGAGCTATTTATATTGTCGCCAATTTATAATAAAAGAAGGCGATTTCATAAGCCCCGCCCAGCCTATTGAAGCTGGATTTCCCCAAGGCAGCATATTAGGGCCTATCTTATATTTGATCTACGCAAATTTTTTCAAATCACTTGGGCCTCGATTTTTAGCGGCTGGCGACTATAACGCTAAACACACTTTTTGGGGATCACGCTTAATTACCGCGAAAGGCCGTGTGCTTTTTGACACCATTTCCAAAATGGGCTTAGATGTGGTTTCAAGCGGACACCCCACTTATTGGCCGACAGACCGACGAAAGATCCCAGACGTTATAGATTTTGGAGTTGCGAAAAATTTTCCTTTACAGTGGATGCAAGTGGAGCCTTCATTAGATTTGTCATCAGATCACTCTCCCACTATAATCTCTGTTTCGTTCCCCCAAGAGATTGGCTCACCGTTGACTGTCAATAGAGTTAATTGGTTAAAGTACAAAAAATTTTTGAGCACACATTGTACTGAAAATATCGCCTTGAGAACGCCTGAGGATATTGATGTGTCAATTAACAATTTTTCTGAAAACCTCAAACTGGCCGTACAGCATGCTACCACTAGTCATTTAAGACCTAGAAATGAGAGCAATAGAACTTATTCATCTGAAATTGAGCAACTTCTGTCAGAAAAAAGAAGAGTCAGAAGAGAGTGGCAACTTCGCAGGTCTCCCCAGCTTAAAAGCAGGCTACGGGAATGCATAACTCAGCTAAGAAATCTGCTTGAAGTCCATAGAATGGCTTCCCTTAAAACATATTTGGAAAACCTTGATGGTACCCCTCAATCTGATTATTCCTTGTGGAAAGCGACAAAAGGTTTAAAAAGACCCGTAATAGGTAAGCCACCTTTGCGAAATTCAACTGGCGACTGGGCAAGAAGCGATTCTGAAAAGGGAATGTTGTATGTCGATCATTTGCGAAACGTTTTTTTCACAAATGATTCAGAGAATAATACAGCGGAATTACCACCATATGTTGTTAGACCTCCTGTGTCTTTGAGATTTAATTTTCAAGATGTCGAAAAGGTTATCGGTAATACAAACCCCAGGAAAGCTCCAGGCATTGATCAAATTACTGGTAAAATGCTTGAACAGTTACCTCGTGTAGCTAGAAGGGTTCTACTTTTTATTTTTAACGCCATTTTACGCCTTGAGTATTATCCTGCAGAGTGGAAGGTCTCAATGATTACTATGATACCCAAGCCAAGGAAGGATCTGACTAAGGTAGAATCATATAGACCAATAAGTCTTTTACCAACAATTTCAATTTTCAATTTGGCTTTCGGGCTAAGCATAGCACCATAGAACAAACGCACAGACTAGTCAATGTCATAAGACAAACCTTTGAGGCGAAGAAGTACTGCTCAGCTCTTTTCATTGATATTTCTCAAGCGTTTGATAAAGTGTGGCACGACGGCTTGATGCACAAAATAAAGCTAAATTTGCCTGCAAATACACACAAGCTTCTGGAAAGCTACTTATACGGGCGGAAGTTTGTTATCAGAGAAGGCGACTTTATTAGCCCAACTCAAGGCAGGAGTTCCCCAAGGCAGCATACTGGGGCCTACTTTATATTTGATTTACGCCTCTGACATGCCAACGACATCTGGAATCCACACTTCTACCTTTGCAGATGACACAGCGTTTTTGAGTGTTCATGAAAACCACCATTTAGCATCACGAAATTTACAGGAATATACTTCAATATTAGAGAAATGGCTAAAACTTTGGAAAATCAAAGTTAATGAACAGAAATGTACTCATGTTACATTCACACTGTGTAGGCAAACATGTCCGCCTATCCAAATTAACAACTCACCTATTCCGCAGCACAACGAAGTCAAGTACCTTGGTATTCACCTGGACCGTAGGCTAACATGGAAGTCTCACATTGAAGCAAAGGTCACTCAGTTAAAACTAAAAGCAGCGCAGCTAAATTGGCTTATGGGCAGAAATTAGATTGCAAACTTTTGTTATACAACGCAATACTAAAGCCTATATGGTGCTACGGAATTCAGTTATGGGGCACCGCCTCAGCGTCAAACATTGAAAAAATCCAAAGGCGACAAAACAAAATTCTACGAACGATTACTGCAGCTCCATGGTACGTCAAAAATTCACGAATTCATAACGATCTGAGTGTTCCGCTGGTAAAAGAGGAATTTTCTAAGTACGCGACAAGGTATATCAGTAAACTGGAACTTCATCCAAACCCTCTTGCTCGCAATATACTTAATTTTGGCGGCCACACTCGGCTTAAAAGAAGGGATACCACTGCCACCATCAGATTGCTTAATAGGTGATTTTACCGAAATAGCTCCCGCATAATAAAACTTTTTGTCTAGCATTGGCCGGACTTTAGAATCACATTTTTTAATTTTAAATTTAGTATTAAGATTTGAATACTTATTGTTAGTTCATTTTGAAGATTCAATAAATAAAAAAATGCTTAAAAAAAAAAAAAAAAATTTTGAAATGTTCATTACAGAACTTAATGAGGCAAGAGAATCAGAGCAAACTGCGAATTTCCCCTTTTGTTTTTTAAGTATTTTAAAGCTTGATATATCGCAATGATTTCTGAAGAAAAAATGGAGCTATAGTTATTAAGATGTGATATTTCCAAAACTTTGTTCTCAGATGTTATACTATATGATACCCTTACATCAGTCCAGGATCCATCAGTAAAAATAAATTTATGGTCAGATAGTGTGTGTCTCAGGTTTGCAAAAGTGTTTCTATAACTTTCTGGAGGTGTATTGTTTTTAGAGCACTTGTGCAGTGAGGTGTTGACAGATAATATATTTAGAAACCATGCTGTCTGTAGGGACTTTAGGGATTTTGTTCGTGCGTTGTAATTTTCGAATTTTACGTTTCAATGTTATATAAACGTTTCGTTGTTATATAAAATAGGAAAGGGTTTTGAGGTTATTATGTCTCTTTGTGTGTTCAGAGATCTTATATTCGATTCATATATTAAATTTGATAAACGTGTGGAACATTATGCTCCAAATGAAGTTCTTATGCAAGAGTTAATGATTGCGTTAATTTTGTTAATTTGTGACTTTGGGGCGTAGCCGAAAAATTGCAAACCATAATTGATCTTTGCGAGAATTAAGGATTTAGTTATCGAAATAAGACTAGCATAGTGGCACATCCGTTTAGGGTTGGGTAAACATTTTATTATATTTAACCTTTGTGATAGGGATGTTTGTAGGTAGTTGATATGGCTTATCAAGTTGTGGCGTTTGTTTATGAAAAGTCCTAGTAAACGTAGTGATTCAACTCTGGATAGTAATGTATGTGTTGTATAGACTTCACAGTGGCAATTTTTCGGTCGGCAAATGTGGATCTATTTGTATTTTGTTGAAGAGAGAGAGGCTCCTGAGTATTTGCAGCAATCGTTAATATCATTTAAAACGTTATCAAGATTCAATGTTACATTCACACTACGTAGAAAAACTTTTTTGGCTATTAAAATCCACAACTATATAGTTCCGCAGCACAGTGAAGTCAAATACCTTGGTATTCATCTCGACCGTAGGCTCACGTGGAAGTCTCACATTGACGCTAAAGTCACCCATATGAAATTAAAAGCTGTGAAACTAACTTGGCTCATCGGCAGAAATTCTATCTTGAAGTTAGATTGCAAACTTTTGTTGTATAACGCAATCCTAAAGCCAGTATTGAGCTATGGAATTCAATTGTGGGATACCGCCTCTGCATCTAACATTGAGAAAATTCAAAAGCGCCAGAATAAAATTATCCGTACAATTACTGCAGCTCCATGGTATGTTAAAAACTCTCGAATTCACAAAGATCTAGGTGTACCCTTAATGAAAGATGAATTTTCAAAACACGCGATAAGGTACATTAACAGACTGGAGTCTCACCCGAATCCTCTCGCACGTAGCATCCTTAACTTTGGTGGCCACACTCGACTGAGAAGAATGGACACCCTTGCAACCATCAGCGTTGGAAATCACCAACAAAATACACGCAAGAAACAACTTTTCGTCTAGCATTGGCTGGACCTAAGTAATTAAAATTTTTCAATATAATTTTTTTTTTCTATAATAATTAATGAATTTTTAGGTTTAAGATTTGCATACTTATTGTTAGTTCTTCTAGAAGATACAATAAATAATTGAATTATAAAAAAAAAATGTATCGAAATAATGGTGCACAATTTGTTAAAGGCTATTATAAATAGAATAACGGACAACGGTGACCCCTATGGAGTCCCGTTGTGTAGTGGAAATGTATTTGAATATTGCTTATTCACGCGGATTGTTATCTCTCTATTAGACATAAAATTGGCTATGTACCTAACTTAATTAGGGCCGACCTTCTATGCCACTAATTGATCCAACATTGAGTGAATGCCTTTTTTTCAAAAGCTTTTTCAAAATCTAGTGACACTACGGTCGCATGTTTTCGTTGCGAGAGGCAATTAGCAATTTGATATAGAAGATCATCATGAATTGTTGAGCACCATTTTGTCGGTTTGGAAGTAACAAACCACCATAACCTATTAGCAATTATTTTATCTAAAATTTTCGCTAAACAAGAGTTTAATGATAGTGGGTGGTATGACATCAACAATGACTTAGGTTAGGTTAAGTAGGCAGGCCGCTGGATACCCCGGAATAGTCTAGGTTGTCCAGCTCACTTAGGTCCTGTAGTCGTTCCCTTTGTGATTGCCTGAAAAATAAGATAGTGGAGTGAAGAAAAGAAGGTATAGGAATATAGTGTGAATGGAAAGGAAAGGCGTGAACCTTTTAGTGTAGCGTTACATGCTGCTATACTAGCCATCCACTGCTTCTTATTAAAGAGGCTAGCGCGGTCGGTTTGACCGAGGTAAGACAAGAAAGGCTTTTAAAGCTCCGCTGGCCTAAGTATCTAAGAAAATGATGCTCCAATGCCGGGCATGTGCCGAGGAGGTGATGGATCGTCTCCTCATCCTCCTCGTCTTGGCAACTTCTGCAGAAGTCGTTATGGGGTAGTCCTAGTCTCCTGGCACGGTTCCCAAACGGGGAATGTCCAGTGATGACTCCTACAGCAACTCTTAGTTGAGATCTGGGGAGTTTTAATAGCTCCCACGTTCTCTTAGAGTTAACATGTAGGCTGTGAGCCACTTTTCTTGTGCACGTTCCAGTGTGTGGAGTTTTATTCTTTTCCAACACGCTGTTAATGGTTGTCCGCAAAAGGCGTCTATAACCCTATTCTCTAGGGCTGTCCGTTTTTTGGCTATATCGTTGTCGATGTTGTTGCCATTATTGGTCCACGTACCCATTTTAGGGTTATGTTAAAATGTCTCGCCATCTTATTTAAAGATATCCGGCATTTCTGGACTAGACTAGAATTAGTGTATATCCCAATCAGGGAGGCCTTACTGTCCGTTACTATCATGATATCCCTACTGAATATCTTGTAAAACGTCATCCATCTGACCGCTTTATTTATAGCCGATATTTCAGTCTGAAGAGCACTGCATCCATCTGATAATGTGAAGAATATTTTAGTGTTAAATTCTTCTATGTAAACTCCACCCCCAACCCTTTCTCCCCTTCTGGACCCATCCGTGTAAACAGAAGTATTCAGATTCTAGGGGAGATTCTTCAATTTCGTAGCCAAAGCTCCTTGAGGGGAATGGTTTTGGGATGCAGTAGTCAATTAGATCGCGGGCTAGGTCCCTTCCAATCTCCAGTATATTGGCATGTCCCCACGGTCTGTGGGTCCATGCTCCTGTCGCGTTCAACCTGATCGCGGATTTTAGTGCTATCTGCCTGGCTTCTAAGTCACATGGCATCCAGCATATAAGGGCAAGAAGTGCCTTGGTTGATGTTGTGCTCATGGCCCCTGTGGTCAGTATTGCCATGATTCGACAGACTTTTTCAATTTGCAGTCTGTTGGTTGCGGGGTCCAGTGATTTCCACCACACTGATACTCCATAGAATATTATCGGTTTTATAACCATGTCATAAAGCCACACAACTCCTTTTGGTTGTATGCCCCATGTTGAGCCTATTGCTTTTTTACATAGATAGATGGCTATTGTAGCCTTGGTTACTCTAGCCTGTATGTTCTCTTTCCATTATAGTTTGCTGTCAAAAATGACGCCTAGGTATTTTGCCTTATCCGATAGGATGAGTGTGGTGCCATTCATTTTTGGAGGTGTAAAATGTGGAATTTTATACGCTTTCCGTTTTCGCTGGCTTTGTCTTTAGTCCGCATTGTGGTGTCTAAATGGGTTCCATAAACTGCAATCGCTACGTCATCGGCGTAGGCTACAGTCTTTATCTTATTATCATCTAGAGTATTCACTACAACATTCCACAAGAGGGGGGATAGTACCCCTCCCTGGGGTGTACCCTTTCATACTTTTCTCGTAATTCTGAAGTACCCCATTGTCGCAGTTATAGTTCTGTAGTATCAGAGGTACTATTCACGTTACTACAAAACTCCCTCCAGGATCTGCGACTCGAGTTCCTGATGAGATTTTTGTATTTGTTCACCGAAGCTTTACACTCATCCCAGTTACCTGTTCTTTTGGCTTCTTTGAAAAGCCTGCGACATTTCTTTTTTGTCTCAGACAGTTCTGCTGACCACCATTTGGGTCTGCTATTTTCCCTTTTTACAGATCGTCTTGTGGCGTTCTTGAAAGCGTCATTGAGTTTCCCCACTGATCTTTCCATGTCCATGACATTGGTTATGGGTGGGTATTGGGCTAGGTCTCTACTCAGGAGTTCTCCCTGTTTTACCCAGTTCGTTCTCCGCCTGTTATGATAGAATGTGATTCCATGTTGGTTGCTTATTTTGAAATCTAAATAGAAGCGTTTGGAAAAGGATCAGTCCTCTGACACTCTCCATACATGTATTTGATCTGCGATATTCGAATTGGCAAGCGTAATATCTAACACCTCTTGCCTGTTCGAAGTCACGAAAGTGGGTTTGTTCCCTTGATTTAGAATTTCTAAATCATTATCTAGAATAAATTCTATTAAACTCTCACCTCTTTTGTTTGTGTCTGAGCTTCCCCAGAGCAGCTGGTGTGCGTTCGCATCCGTGCCTGTAATGCACGGTATGCCTTTGGTTTTCACGTCTCTTACCGCTTTTTCCACCAGCTTGCCTGGTGGTAATTCATCCTTGCCATGAGACATGTAGCAGGATAAAATCCTGCAATGACTTATTATTATCTGTTTTCAGAATTGGGATAACAACACTATTTTTAAACTGCTGTGGCATGAGATGTGTAAATATATTATTATAGAGTGTCAACAGCCTTTCCTTAAGATTGAATGGTAGCATTTTTACCATTGGGTAAGATATTCTGTTTATTCCAGGAGTCTTTCCCTTAAGTTTGCTTAGTACAGATGAGAGTTCTATTGACGTTATTTTTGACTCTATTTTCATTGCCTCTGTACTTGGAATAATTCCTGAAGGGTCTATGTTTAAATTTTGTTTTTTTGATCTGAATTGGTTATCAAAATTAGAATCGTTAGAGTTACTTGACCAGTATTTGCCGAATTCGTTGCCTATCCTACCTGGATCTGTAATCTTATCATTCTGGTTTGATGTAGATGAAACCCTGTGTTACTTTATACCCAGTAAAATTACGAATATTTGACCAAATTTTTTTGGTGGCAGTTGAAGGGGCTAATATTGATTCCTTTCGGGCTAGTTTAATATTTCTTTTATATATTGCATTTAATTTTTTTTTTTTTTGTACTGAAGCATGTTGGATTGAGTCATGTTTCTTTCAAATATAAGCCACGATCTATTTTTTCTTAGCTTTTAATTCTTCCAGTTCCCGGTTCCACCATGGAACTTTTTTAGGACGGTTCTGGGTTTGTAGGATAGAGTAGTTGGCCGATTGTAAAATTATATGACAAATATTTGCCGTTTCCCTGTTTATGTTCTCCGAATTAGGTTTAGTTGTTTTAAGAGATTCACATAAATATTTATATTTAGTCCAATCTGATAGCTTCGTATTAAATTTCGGTTTGGTAGGAAAGTATTTTATATTGTTAGTAGGAAATGGAGTAATAATTATTGGAAAGTGGTCGCTACCAAACAATGTTTTTTCCATTTTCCACTCGACGTGAGATGCTACAGTTGACGAGGCAATTAAAAGTTCAATATGAGAAAGGTACCATGTGTGTTTAAATTAGTGGGGGATTTGTCATTTAATAATACTAAGTCGTTTCTCTTAATATATCTGGCTATATCGACTATTAAAGTTTGAGCCCCAATTCATGTGTGCACAATAGAAGTCTCCAACAACTAAACTAGGCAAATTTGTTTTAAATTTATCCTCAAGATTTTTTTCAGTGAAGTTTGTGAATGGATGCAAGCTGAGCCTTCGTTAGACTTGTCTTCGGATCATTCACCTACTATTATTTCAGTGCGTTTTCCCCAGGAGAGTGAATTGGCTAAAATATAAAAAATTTTTGAGTACCCATTGCTCTGAGAATATTGTTTTAAGAACACCTGAAGATATTAATGCGTCACTAAGCAACTTTAGCGAAAACCTTAAACAAGGCGCTGAACTTGGTTCTAGCGTTTATTTAACACGCAGAAACCTTCAAAATAGAACATATTCTTCAGAAATCGAGCAACTTGTGTTAGAAAAAAGAAGAGTTAGACGAGAGTGGCAACTTCGCAGGTCTCCGCAACTAAAAACAAGACTCCGTGAGTGCACAAATCAACTAAGAAATTTGCTTGGAAACCAAAAAACGGCTTCTCTACAAACGTATTTAGAAAGTCAGGATGGTACTCCTCAGTCCAACTTTTCTTTATGGCGGACGACTAAGGGTTTATAAAGGCCAGTTAGAGGTAAGCCGCCCTTGCGAGAACCGTCTGGTGACTGGGCTAGAGATGACGCGGAAAAGGGTAATTTATTTGTTAACCATTTGAAAAACGTTTTTTCCACAAATAGGTCTGATAATGCAAATGAGTTGCCGCCTATTGTTAGTAGACCTCCTGTACCTTTAAGATTCAATTTTCAAGAAGTGGAAAATGCTATTGGTATTCTAAACCTTTAAAAAGCACCAGGTATAGATAAAATCAGCAACAAAATGCTCGTAGAGCTGCCTCGTGTAGCTAAAAGAACTGTTCTTTTTATTTTTAATGCTTTTTAATTTTACGACTTGAGTATTACCCTGCAGAGTGGAAGGTGTCCACGATAACAATGGTTCCTAAGCCAGGGAAGGATCACACGAAAGTAGAATCATACCGTCCAATAAGTCTACTGACAACAATTTCAAAACTTTTCGAAAAATTGCTAAACGCGAATTTGGATCCAATGCTTAATAAGGTTGAATGTATTCCCAATCACCAATTTGGTTTTAGAGCGAAACATGGCACCATTGAGCAAACACACAGGTTAGTTAACGTCATAAGAAAGGCATTTGAAGATAAAAAATATTGCTCTGCCTTATTCATCGACGTCTCACAAGCTTTTGATAAAGTGTGGCACGATGGCTTAATGCATAAAATAAAGTTTAACTTACCTGCAAACATAAATAACCTTTTGGAGAGCTATTTATATTGTCGCCAATTTATAATAAAAGAAGGCGATTTCATAAGCCCCGCCCAGCCTATTGAAGCTGGAGTTCCCCAAGGCAGCATATTAGGGCCTATCTTATATTTGATCTACGCAAATTTTTTCAAATCACTTGGGCCTCGATTTTTAGCGGCTGGCGACTATAACGCTAAACACACTTTTTGGGGATCACGCTTAATTACCGCGAAAGGCCGTGTGCTTTTTGACACCATTTCCAAAATGGGCTTAGATGTGGTTTCAAGCGGACACCCCACTTATTGGCCGACAGACCGACGAAAGATCCCAGACGTTATAGATTTTGGAGTTGCGAAAAATTTTCCTTTAGAGTGGATGCAAGTGGAGCCTTCATTAGATTTGTCATCAGATCACTCTCCCACTATAATCTCTGTTTCGTTCCCCCAAGAGATTGGCTCACCGTTGACTGTCAAAAGAGTTAATTGGTTAAAGTACAAAAAATTTTTGAGCACACATTGTACTGAAAATATCGCCTTGAGAACGCCTGAGGATATTGATGTGTCAATTAACAATTTTTCTGAAAACCTCAAACTGGCCGTACAGCATGCTACCACTAGTCATTTAAGAAATAGAAATGAGAGCAATAGAACTTATTCATCTGAAATTGAGCAGCTTCTGTCAGAAAAAAGAAGAGTTAGAAGAGAGTGGCAAACTCACAGGTCGCCCCAGCTTAAAACTAGGCTACGGGTGATAATGGGTGATTTTATAAGAACTATCGGAAATTTAAAAAAAAACACATAAATTCAGAAAAATGCATGAAATATTTATTTGGATCGATAGCTGGATCGATATAATTTAATGTTTGAAGATTATTTCATGCAAATGTTGGCCGCAGCTGCGCCTCAAATGGTCCATCCGCTTAGTCCAATTTTGGCATACTCTTTCCAACATTTCGGCCGGTATCTCACGAATCATGTTGGCTTCCAGTGCGTCAATCGAAGCGGGCCTGTCGCTATAGACATTAGCCTTAACATAGCTCCACAAAAAATAGTCTAGAGGCGTTAAATCGCACGATCTGGACGGCCAATTGACTGGTCCCAAGCGTGAAATAAACTGTTCACCGAACTCGCCTTTCAATTGGTCCATTGTTTCGCGTGCTGTGTGGCATGTGGCACCGTCTTGGTGAAACCACGTCATGCAAGTCTTGCAAAAAAAAGTTTGTTATCATCGCACGGTAGCGCTCACCATTCACAGTAACGTTGTGATTCGCATCATCTTTGAAGAAATACGGCCCAATGATGCCGCCAGCCCATAATCCGCACCAAACGGTTGTTTTTTGTGGATGCATTGGTAGCTCTTGCAATGCTTCTGGCTGGTCTTCACTCCAAATACCAGAAATGAGCCTCGTCGCTGAACACAATTCTTCGATAAAAAAGTGGATCTTCATCTAACTTTTCAAGAGCCCATTCACCAAAAATTTGGCGTTGTGGTAGGTCGTTTGGCTTCAATTCTTGCACCAGCTGTATCTTATAAGGCTTCACATCCAAATCCTTCCGCAAAATTTTCCACGTAGTGGAGTAACAGAGGCCCAATTGCTGCGAACGGCGCCGAATCGATAATTCACGGTCATCACCAACACTGGCCGATACGGCTGCGATATTTTCTTCAGTTCGCACACTACGTAAGCGTGTTGGTGGTTTAATGTCCAACAATGTAAATTTGGTGCGAAATTTTTTTACAATAGCCCGAATAGAAGCCTCAGTAGGTGGATTAAAATGACCATAAAATGGAAGAAGCGCGCGATGAACTTTCTTAAGAGAGCACGCATTTTGGTAATAAAATTCAATAATTTGCAAGCGTTGTTCGTTTGTAAGACGATTCATGATTAAATTATAGACCACGCTGAAGATGTTTGACAGTGACACAAGATACAAAACGTGCGTGAGCTGTCAAAACTAGTGTTGCCAAAAAGATAATAGCAAAAAAATCATTCTTTATTTTATGCCAATTCCTTTGTGCTGTGGAACAATGAAGTAAAGAACGCTTGTTTGCTGCCTGTATTGCTGTATAATTCGCTATGCTGCCACCTGAAATGCATAATTGAAACATTTTCTTTCATTCTGAAATATGTCTGGCATACTGATAAATGAAAGAAAATAATGAATTAATTCAGTTAATCTTTCTGAAAGAGAATGAAAGATTCACACAAATAAAGGTTTTGCCCAACACTAGAAGTTATGAGCTTTTGTTCGATGAACACCTGACTATCTCGCTTACTTTGTATGCAGGTGGTAGACGTTCACTCTACAAATGCGGAAATGTGTATGAAAATGTATACTAGGTTCGTATATGAGATGGTGTGCATTATTGACTTACAAGTGTGCGTCGGATCATCGCTTCTGTAAGCAAAACTTTGGCCGCTGGGTATTACAAGCGAGAATTTAAGAGCACTGCAAGGTACCATGTGACGGAGTTGGAGTACTGCGCCCCCAAAAGACTTCCCAGTAGCGTAAGTATTCAGAGACAACTACAACTACGAGTACAGCTCTGGAATGGGCATCTGAATTGAATAATTTACCAAACATTAAAGTGAAATTTTCTACAGACCAGCATTATTATGATGTAAAAGAAACTTAGTATTTGCTAATGCTAAATCTATTCCAAGCTCACAAAAATTGCATTCAGTAATTCCTACTAATGCTGGTACAATTATTTCTAAAAAATTTTCCAGATCAAAAAAGGAAAAAGTTTTTAAAATAAAAAAAAATTAAATAAATAAATAAAGTAAAGAATTAATAATACATATTTGTTTTTGATAACCTAAAAAATTTGTTTGAAGCGAAAACAAATTGTAGTGAAAACCAATTTTCTTTTTAAATTCTCAACAATTTATTTAGATTGTTTGAATATAAAGTTGAATGTTTGAGAATATCTCTCAAAAATTTCCAAAGTCTACTGATGATTAGGGTAGTTCCTATGAAATGTCGCTGTTTATTATTTTCATACCCTTCACAAAAATGTAAGGCGTATATATAAGTTTGTGATTCCGTTTGTAATTTCTACAGTTTTTTTTGCGACCCTATAAAGTATATATGTATATGCTGAATCAGAATTAATGGAAAAGTCGATTAAGCGATGTCCGTCTGTCCGCTGTTGATATACCGTTTCTGAGAAAACCATTAGACTTAGAAACTTTTTTCTTTCACCATTCTTTTATTCCATCGATTCATTGGTTTTCTATTGAAATTCAGTAATATCGATCCACGTATAGCTGAGATATATTCAAAATTCCGAAAAAAGCCATTTTTTTTGCAGTTTTGTATGAAAATTTTTGAAAAAAAAAGTTGTTTGTTTTGCTTCAAACTTCACACACTTATTAAGCATGGTAACCAAAAAGGCAAAGATATCGGTCCATTTATACCCGAGATATAGCCCAAATCGGATTTTTAATGAAAATATCGCATAGGCGAAGCTAAACAACTTTTTTTTTGCTTAAAAGTAGTTCTGGTAATAAAATTAGGTTATATAAATCTGGAAAATAAAAATTTCCGATATCGGTCCATATATACCCGAGACATAGCCTAAGCCGGGTTTTTCATGAAAATGTCGCGTAAGCGAACTTAAACAACTTTGTTTTGCTTAAAAGCAGCTCTGGTAATAAAATAAAGTTATATAAATATGGAAAATGAAAATTCCCGATATCGGTCCATATATACCCGAGATATAGCCTAAACCGGGTTTTTCATGAATATGCGGCGTAAGCAAACTTAAACAACTTTTTTTGCTTAAAAGCAGTTCTGGTAATAACATAAGGTTATATAAATATGGAAAATGAAAATTTTCGATATCGGGCCATATATACCCGAGATATAGCCCAAATCGTACTTTTAATGAAAATGCCGCATAGGCGAAGCTAAACAACCTTTTTTTGCTTAAAAGTAGTTCTGGTAATAAAATTAGGTTATATAAATCTGGAAAATAAAAATTTCCTATATCGGTCCATATATACCCGAGATATAGCCTAGAACGGGGTTTTCATGAAAATGCCACATAAGCGAACTTAAAAAACATTTTTTTGCTCAAAGGCAGTTCCGGTAATAAAGTTAGGTTATATAAATATGGAAAATGGAAATTTCCGATATCGGTCCATATATACCCCAGATACACCCTAAACCGGGTCTTTCATGAAAATGCCGCGTAAACGGACTTAAACAACTTTTTTTGCTTAAAAACAGTTCTGATAAGGAAATAAGGTTATATAAATATGGAAAATGGAAATTTCCGATTTCGGTCCATATATACCGAGATATAGCCTAAACCGCGGTTTTCATAAAAATGTCGCGTAAGCGAACTTAAACATCTTTTTTTTGCTTAAAAGCAGTTCTGGTAATAAAGTAAGGTTATACAAATATGGAAAATGAAAATTTCCGATATCGGTCAATATATACCCCAGATATAGCCTAAACCGCGGTTTTCATGAAAATGTCGCGTAAGTGAACTTAAACAACTTTTTTTTGCTTAAAAACAATTCTGGTAACGAAATAAGGTTATATAAATATTGAAAATGGAAATTTCCGATATCGGTACATATATACCGGAGATATAGCCTAAACCGCGTTTTTATACGTGACTATTGTGAAGGGTATTTTAGATTCGGCCCAACCGAATTTACCGCACTCTTACTTGTTTTTTACTAGTTTTTTTAAGAGATTGGTAAAAGTTCTGAAATAAAAGAATTCGCAAAAAACTTATTTGAGTATTGCACTATCAAAACGTTTCCACGAAATTGTAGTTAAAAGTGAAAAATAATGAGATTAATTTTTAAGAGAATCAGTATGGAATTTATAAGAACATTTAAAGAGCATAAAATGTTAAATCTTAAGTAGAAGAGGTGTACTAGTATATCAAAAGAGAATATTTGAGAGGAACAATGAGTGGGAAAGAGGTTTAAAATGGTGATGATAAGCACGAGCAGTGATAAATTTATAAATGAATGAAAAAGTAATAAAATGTTGAATGAAATAAAAAAATACAGCATATCTTGAATACTGAATGTTGTTTGTTGTAATAATTGTAAAAGCCAGTATATGTAAGAACTAAGAAATATGAAGTAATGAATGAAAATGTTATTAAGTAAATTTTACAGAGGTTAAGAAAGGTAATGATAAAAATATTTGAGTTCAACATTGTATAGGGTGTTTTTTTAAGCTAGATAGAACTTTAAATTGTAAAAAGTAACACAAAAAATTAAATTTTGATGAAACATTTTTTTTATTTGTTTCAGTATATATGTATATATTAGCTTTCACCAGCTCGTTTGGATTTGCGTGTAGCTTGTTTTATTTTGTTTTTAAGTTTTTTGAAGCGTTTTTTGGTAATATAATTGGTTGGTTTCCGCTCGTTATTTGAGATGAGCTGCTTAGTTGGTCAGTTTCCATTTCAGATGGGGAGTTGCCTATTTTGCTGGCCAGGTCCGAATAGTCCTTAATATATCGCGGTTGTTATGTTTCTGGTGGTGCCATGAGAGATATGGCATGGTTGTCGGATGGGTTGGATTTGACAACGGTCGAATATTGTGCACCTTATAGTTAAATTCTCTGTCGGTATATGGATGCTGCCTTCTTCTTTTCTACTTTCTCTAGAGTGGCTATAATTTGTATTTCCTTTTCTTTGAGAAATATCGGACAACGTCTATCGAAAGTAGCATGATTAGTTTCTTGGGGATTGTTATTTTTACACAAGCTGGTTGTAGTGCAAATTTTTCGTTAAGTTCTTCGTTGATATGGAAAGTTTGAGAGCAGTTACCGCAAATTTTTTCATTTTTGTATACCTTGGCTATATGTCCGTACTGTTGACTATATATATGGACGTACTCTAACTTTTTCATAGCCGATTGCAAGATAAGAGGGTAAGATTGTTGATGCAAATGTAATTACAATCAGACCAGTTTCCGCCAATTTACCATCTACGTTTTTCAAGATTTTTTTTGACAAAGGTGACATTTTGTTTTTTTAATTCAGAGAGGATTTCAGATTCTCCTATGCCACGAAGATCGTTTGAGTATATAACTACTTTAGCGTAGATTAATCCTGGGAGTTCTTTAACGTCAATTTTTATCGTAGGAGACAGTGAAGTTAATTGGGTAAATGATTTCGTTTGTATTAGGATTGAACCATTCAATAGCTTCTTACATTGATGTACTTCTCCATCAGCTACGTTGTCAATCACTTTTTTTATTTGGAAAGGTGAGCTGTTCGACAAAGTTTCGGAACTTTCCATAATAAGAAACTTTTCTCCAGGTGAAATAATATTAAACGATTTGGATTTGTCGAGGGTTATTGTTGGGTTAGGATTTGGGATACCCACCCCGGACGGGTGACTTCGTCATATAAAGTTTTAGTGAAATAGCAAAAAATCACACCTTTAATTTTTTTTATTGCTTTCTTTATATAACTTTTATAAGTAAGTTCTGTTCTTTATGTTGAAGTTCGTTGTTTATGTATAAGGAACCGTTGAGTTTAACAGAAGCACTCTTTCCTCAATGAGAGTTCAGTGTCTACTGTGAAATGATGAAGTTAAAAAAAATTATTAACCTTTTCCATATACAAAAGGAATTTTGAAAATTGCTCGATAAATGAAGAAGTTACTTCACACTCAATTAGTGGGGTGGTTAATTTGCGACAACTTAATCCCGGTAAAGTAACCTTAGTCGTTTTGTATATGCAAGAAAAATTGTGAAAATTGGTTAAAAAATGAAGTTGCTTGATAATCAATTACTGGAGCTAGCAATTTTCTTCCCCTTCCTCTTTTTGCCAAAAAAAAAGAAAAATTAGTAGACGCTGTATCCAAAAGGAGTTTTAAAAATTGGTCCACAAATTGGGAAGATATTTAAAATACATTTTTGGGGCGTGTTCAATTTTGATGAGATATCTTTTATATGAAAAAGTATTTTAAAATTGGTCTACAAATAACGAAGTTATTTGATAATCTATTATGGGGAGGATAATTTGGTACACGCCCCCAATTTTCCAAAAAAAGTATATAAACAAATTATTGACCTCTTCCATACACAAAAGGAATTTTAAAAATTGCTCCATAAATACTGAAGTTATTTGACAATCAATTATTGGGGTGGCCAATTGGTGATAACTTCATCCCTGCAAAGTAAACTTAGTCGTTTTGGTTGTTTTGTATATGCACAAAAAATTTTGAAATTTGGGTAAAAAATGGAGAAGTTATGGCTGTTTATATTAAAAAATCTGTCAAAAATTTTAAATTAAATTACATAATTTAAATAGGCGGCGTAAAAGAGGGCGTGGTTGAAAAATGTAGCCTATAATTTGCACAAGTGTTCCAGTCAATAACTGTGAAAATTTTAGGAAGATTGGTCCAGCGGTCTGGCAGATCTTAAGGTACAAACAAACAAATACACATTCAATTTTGTATATTAACCCAACAAAAACCAAATTCAAATTGAGAATGATTTGAAATCAAACGTTTTTTCAAACAAATTGATAAAAATAGTGTTCTCAACAAAAATGGGAAATTATTTTCAAATTGATAAATTCATTTATTCTCAAATTAGTTTCAAATGTAAGCTGCCAGCAGTTTAGATCATTGAGTATTGTTGAACGCAGAAAGGTAGCTCAGGCAAACAAATTATGTTTCAATTGTTTGAAATGGAAACATTTTTCAAAAGATTGCAAATCGAGTTCATGTAAGACAAGCAATCTCAAACATAATACGTTGCTACATCTTGATAAACCGCAATTTCAAGGTAAAGGAAATGCAAATTCCATTTGTGTGAGTGGTAATTCCAAACAACAATCAATGCAGAAAACAACGCTTTTACCAACAGCTATAGTTATGGTTCGTGACAGAAATCATGTTTTTCAACCATGTCGTGCATTAATCGATTCAGGTGCACAGTCAACTTTAATAACAGATGCTTGTGTTCAGCGATTAAACTTGTTGCGTTCCTATGACAAGACATTGTTATTTGGCGTAGGCGATAGTAATCCGAATTATACTAAAGGAAAGGTTCAACATTTGAAATATTTGTGCCGGGGACTAATCAAACTATACGGACTCAGTCGTTCTGTTTAACAAATTTAACTCAATATCTTCCAACTAACACAATTGATGATGAACATTTACAATTTTTCAACATTTTAGAACTTGCTGATCCTGCATTTCCCAAGAAAAACCGTATAGATGTTATATTAGGTGCATATGTTTTCGCGTGTTGTCTTTTAGAAGGCAAAATATCTCATCCATCAGGATCTCCTATTGCATTAAAATCTATTTTCGGTTGGATAGTAATGGGAAATGTCAATGCACCGCAGCAGGCAACATTTGTTGCTCACGTTTTTGCAGAATTAGATTTTCAGCTACAAAAGTTTTGGGACATAGAAGATTGTCAACATCAAACCAAATATTTAAGTCCAGAAGAGCAAATGGCAGAAACTCATTATTCCCAGAATGTTCAGCGCCATGAAGACGGTAGATATGTAGTTAGGTTGCCCTTCAGGCCAGGTTACAATGAACTAGGCGAGTCAAAAACTGCGGTAATTAAGCGCTTAGAGGCAATGGAACGTAAATTTGAAAGGAATAATGAATTGAAAACTGAATTTCAGACTTTTATGCAGGAATATGAAAATCTCAATCATATGCAACCATCACCTGATAATATCGCGAAGTACTACATGCCTCCTCATGCAGTCCTAAAGCCATCAAGTACAGCTACAAAATTACGTGTAGTATTTGACGCATCCAGCAAGACCTCAAATGCTTATTCGTTGAATGATCATTTACTTGTTGGGCCGACAGTCCAGAATGACCTTTATACAATAATTCTCAACTTTAGAAAATTTGAGATTGGATTTACAGCAGACATAGAGAAGATGTACAGGCAGGTAATAATCAATTCTGAAGACAGAGTGTATCAAACAATATTGTGGCGGAATTCAAAGGAAGCTGAACTGAAGGAATACCAGTTAGCAACTGTCACATACGGAACGGCATCAGCTCCCTTTTTAGCCACGCGTGCTCTGCAACAAATAGCATTTGACAACACTGAGAATTATCCGCAAGAAGCAAAAGAGATAATGAATTGTTTTTATGTCGATGACTACATATCGAGTTCTCCAGACTTAACGTCAGCAAATTATTTTCAGAGATCATTATGTTCAATATTATCTCAAGCAGGATTCAATTTGCGCAAATGGTCATCTAACTCTCAAAAATTTCAAGAAAATATCAATCCTTCAGATAGAGCCCTTGCTCTAGATACTATAATTTCTATTCAGACACAGTTAAAACTTTGGGTTTGCTATGGAACACCACAAGCGACTGTTTTCAATATAATGTTTCAATATCACAATCATCAGACTTGATTACAAAACGTCATGTTTTATCAGAAATTTCAAAGATATATAACCCTATAGGTTGGCTATCACCAGTTATTGTCGAGCTTAAGATATTCATGCAAAAGCTTTGGCTACAGGGTATAAGTTGGGATCAGGAGCTGACATATGGCATGAAAGATGCCTGGTTGCGACTTAAAAGAAATCTTAATTAACTTCAAGAGCTTAAAGTTCCAAGATGGTTTCAGCTTTGCCCAGGAGATCGGGCAGAATTTCATGGCTTCCCTGATTTCTCAGAGCTTGCATATGCTGCAGCAATTTATGTACGTATTATAAAGGACGATGACACAATATCAACATCACTACTCACGGCAAAGACAAGAGTAGCACCACTAAAACAAATATCACTGCCTCGGCTGGAACTATGTGCGGCACAACTAATGGTAAAACTTATGCAAAAAGTAAAAACTGCCTTACAGCTTGGCGATGTTCCAACACATGGTTGGACTGACTCCTCGATCGTACTGTATGTGTATGGTTGTATTACAACAACAGAACTAGAGACTGCAAAAAAACTTTGATAAAGTATGCCCAGTAGGTAACCTTTCTTAGTGAAAAACATATCGGGTGGTTAAATTTAGAGGGCCGATGTTGAATGTGAACCACACCTAAACGCCAAGTTTTTTTTCCGAATTTTATTTGACATTTCTCTCTTTCAGACTTATTCAATTTGAACCATGGAGAGATACACAATCCAACAACGTGTTAAAGTTATCCAGACTTATTATGAAAATGGGCGTTCAAATTAAAATGCATATCTTGCACTTCGTGATTTTTTTGGTCAATTTGATCGTCCAAATGTGCGTACAATCGCAAAAACCGTGGAAAAATTCGAGCAAACCGGGTCTGTAGAAGATGTGAGAACACCAACTCGTACTGCAGAAAATATTGCTGCTGTTCGCGATAGTGTGTCTGAAGAGCCGTCCACCTCAACTCGTCGTCGTGCCCAACAATTGCATCTCTCATGCTCGTCGTTGATGAACATTATGCACAAAGACTTGCATTTACACGCTTACAAGGTGCAATTGGCTCAAGAACTAAAGCCTCTTGACCATTCCAAATCTCTTGAATGGGCAGAATGGTGGAAAGAAATGGCAACAGTGGATGATAAATTTTCGAAGAAAATCATCTTCAGTGATTAGGCACATTTTCACCTCAGTGGATTCGTCAATAAATAGAATTTCCGCATTTGGGCGAATAAGAATCCAAGAGTGACTGTCGAAAAACCAATGCACCCACAAAGAGTGACTGTTTGGTGCGGTTTATGTGCTGGCGGCATCATCGGGCCGTATTTTTTCCAAAATGAGGCCGGTCAGGCAGTTACTGTGAATGGTGTTCGCTATCGTGAGATGATAACGAATTTTTTATGGCCCGAATTGGAAGTTATGGATGTAGACGATATGTGGTTTCAGCAGGACGGTGCCACTTGCCACACAGCTAAACAGTTGCTCTTTTGCGCAACAAATTCAATGGCCGTGTTATCTCACCTAATATAGACCAATAAGTCTTTTACCAATAATTTCAAAACTATTCGAAAAATTAATAATGGCGAAGTTGAGTCCAATATTGAACAATGTGAGATGCATCCCTGATCATCAATTTGGCTTTCGGGCTAAACATAGCACCGTAGAACAAACGCACAGACTAGTCAATGTCATAAGACAAACCTTTGAGGAGAAGAAGTATTGCTCAGCTCTATTCATTGACATCTCTCAAGCTTTTGATAAAGTGTGGCAGGAGGGCTTGATGCACAAAATAAAGTTAAGCTTGCCTGCAAATACACACAAGCTTCTGGAAAGCTACTTATATGGGCGGAAGTTTGTTATCAGAGAAGGCGACTTTATAAGCCCAACTCAGCCAATCAAGGCAGGAGTTCCCCAAGGCACCATACTGGGGCCTACTTTATATTTGATTTACGCCTCTGACATGCCAACGACATCCGGAATCCACACTTCTACCTTTGCAGATGACACAGCGTTTTTGAGTGTTCATGAAAACCACCAATTAGCATCACGAAATTTACAGGAATATACTTCAATGTAAGAGAAATGGCTAAAACTTTGGAAAATCAAAGTTAATGAACAGAAATGTACTCATGTTACATTCAAACTGTGTAAGCAAACATGTCCGCGTATCCAAATTAACAACTCACCTATTCCGCAGCACAACAAAGTCAAGTACCTTGGTATTCACTTGGATCGTAGGCTAACGTGGAAGTCTCACATTGAAGAAAAGGTCACTCAGTTAAAACTAAAAGCAGCGCAGCTAAATTGGCTTATGGGCAGAAATTCGACACTGAAATTAGATTGCAAACTTTTGTTATACAACGCAATACTAAAGCCTATATGATGCTACGGAATTCAGTTATGGGGCACCGTCTCAGCGTCAAACATTGAAAAATCCAAAGGCGACAAAACAAAATTCTTCGAACGATTACTGCAACTCCATTGTATGTAAAAAATTCACGAATGCATAAAGATCTGAGTGTTCCGCTGGTAAAAGAGGAATTTTCTAAGTACGCGACAAGGTATGTCAGTAAACTGGAACTTAATCCAAACCCTCTTGCGCGCAATTAATTTTGGCGGCCACACTTGGCTTAAAAGAAGGGATACCGCTGCCACCATCAGATTGCTTAATAGGTGATTTTACCGAAATAGCTCCCGCATAATAAAACTTTTTCTGGCATTGGCCGGTCTTAAGAATCACATTTTTTAATTTTAAATTTAGTATTAAGATTTGAATACTTAATGTTAGTTCATTTTGAAGATTCAATAAATAAAAAATGCTTAAAAAAAAATAAAAAAATCTCACGTAATGGCGATGTCAATTGGCTGCCAAGATCAAGTGATTTGACACCGTTGGACTTTTTCTTTAGGGTTATTTGAAACAAAAGGTGTACGTGGATAAGCCAGCAACAATTCAACAGCTAAAGGATGAGATAATTCGGCACATTAACGGCATAGAACCTCCATTATGTCATCATCAGGGTCATCGAAAATTTGGACCATCGGATGGAGGTCTGCCGCCGTGGTCGCGGCGCCCATTTGGCCGATATTTTGCTCCATACGTAATTGAATGATACCAATATATCATAATAAAATAAAATTACAATAATTTCCTAAATAGCTTGTGTTTTATTCCAAATCAACATCGGCCCTTGAAATTTAACCACCCTTTACATTGTCAACTAAAGGAACATTAGCAACAAAACATAAACTTGCAGTTTTAACACCATTTCTTGATGACGAAGGTATTTTAAGAGTAGGTGGACGCCTTAACAATGCAGATATACCTTACAATCAAAAACATCCGTATATCCTTCACAAGGATCATAAATTGACAGCACTCATTTGTGAATATTATCACCGGAAATTTCTTCATGCTGGCGCACGTCAGATGCAGTACCTCATCAGTTTAAACTATTGGATTCCCAATATCACACTTCTCGTCAAACGAATTGTATACAAATGCACAACATGTATGCGACATCGTAAAATGCCTTATCAGCAACGCATGGGTGATTTACCAAGTTATCGTTTACAACCATATTCAACATTCATTCACGTCGGCATCGACTTTGCAGGTCCAATATTTGTCAGATCATAGATTGCAGTATTTGTCTGTTTGAACACGAAAGCAATACATCTCGAAGCAGTAACCGAGCTTACAACTCAGGCATTCGAGGCATCACTTCGCAGATTTGTTTCTAGACGTGGTAAGCCAAGCCACATCTACAGCGACAATGGTACCAATTTCATTGGGTGCAATCAACAACTAAAGCGAGTATACGAATTCCTAATGCTCAACGAAAAGACGATCTACAAGAACCTTGCAGAAGACCAGATTAATTGACACTTCATCCCTCCATCAGCACCAAATTTCGGCGGTTCTGGAAGGCAGGTGTAAAATCTGTAAAATTTCATCTTTACAGAACCCTTGGAAATGCATTGGTAACATATGAAGAACTGTACCGTACTCTGTCAAATAGAATGCTGCCTCAATTCACGTCCATTATGTCTGAAATTTGAAGGTGATATCGATCCCTTAACACCAGGTCACTTTTTGATACTTCGTTCAATGGTGACTTTACCAGATGAAAACCTAAGGAATGCCAACATTAATCGATTGAAAAGATGGCAGTTTATGCAGCGACTTCTTCACAATTTTTGGTCAAAATGGCCTAAAGAATATATCAGTCAATTACAGAAGAAACCGAAATGGACAAAGTTGAATCAAAATCTTCATCAGAATCAGATAGTGCTTATCAAAGATGACAACCTTCCTCCATCCAAATGGCTTATTGGTAAAATCGAAGCAACACATCCAGGTACAGATGGCCTTGTTCGCGTTGCAACAGTGCGGACTAAGGGCAGTTTACTGAAACGTCCTATATCAAAACTTTGCTCTCTATTTATTGATTATTGAAAGGAGTCCTTTCAAGGTGGGCTGGTATGTTCGGGAGTGTCATCACAGCTTGCAATAATTCCCTTCGGATGTCATCACTAATCCTTAATTAATTACACAACTGTATTTTGTAGTACTTTTTTATGCAGCTGTTCATTTTGGCAGTTGGAAGAAAGACAGCGAGGTGAACAAGCGTTTGAAACCTAATTAGAAACCTATCAATAAAACTTTAATAAATTATCTTATTCAGAAAATATCGTTTTATTTTATACAGTCCACTAATAACATCGCCAACATCTGGATTTCTGAGGAAGAATCATTAAAAAGATCATCGGATAATCTTCTGTCTCTAAGAGATAAAAAACGCACGCGTTCGTGTTCGCCAAACATTGTTGTTACAACAGAAGAGAAACCATCTTCCAGTTTAGTTATTGTTGAAAACGCAAGTAGGAATGGATAGGTATATAACCGTGGTTAAACGTCAGCGAAGCCCTAAGTCTGCGCAAATATCATCAAAACAAAAATGTCTAAAGACGATAATCCCACTGCGATAACGGATATTAATAGGTTTGCTATCCTTCAGACAGATGAGCCAACAACATCCAAAAAAACATATAAGCCTCTACCAATATATTTGAGAAAGCCGACTTCTAGTGAACTGGTGAAACAACTTATTACGGCAATTGGCAAAGATACTTTCAACGTCACATCAGTGAAGCACGGCAGCATCAGTGAAACTAAAACCATGAAAACGATTACCGAAAATTGTCTGATGTGTTAGAAAAAGAGAAAAGATCATTTTACACTTACTGGCTCAAAAGTGCTAAAGGTCTTCAGGTCGTTATTATTCGTCGTTATTGCGTAGATATGTAGATATTGATGATGTCAAAACAGGATTGAAAGATAAAGGTTTTAAAATAAAAACAGTAGTAAACATCAGGAACCGTGAAAAGATCCCTCAACCCATGTTTAGGGTTGAACTAGAACCAGGGAACGTTGAGCTAAAAAAGAGTGAAATTCATCCAATATATAACCTTAAATTTCTTTTGCATCGTCACATAAGCGTTCAGGACCCGTTCAGTGCCTAAACTGCCAAGAATTTGGCCACACTAAGGCTTACTGTAAGTTGCCCGCTGTTTGTGTTGTATAAGTGCAATAAGCCAAAGGCCGACACAAGTGTTAAGAAATGCAGTAACTGTGGAGGTAACCACACTGCAAATTATAGAGGTTGCCCTGTCTATAGTCACTTTAAGCGGTCAATGACAAATAAGTCATCGATTTCTCCAGCAACCCAGCCAAATGTCATGGGTAAAATCACTTTTCCCCAGGTAGGCCATTCAACCAACTACACAAACACGCATAACTTCAAACAATTTCCATATGTAATTGTCGTTAACGCTGACGAAATCTTGAACCAAGAGCCCAAACCTCAAAAGTATGATCCTAATTTTAGTAATTTAGAGGCAGACTCTTGTTCAATCTATAAAAACTTTTACCGTTTCTATGACAAACATGATGCAGGAAATGCTAAAAATGCAATCCACTATTTTACAGGCAATTTTAAAAAATTGAATAGGTTAAAAATATGTTACTGGAACGCAAACGGCATCCGCCAACACAAAAATGAACTTGAGCACTTCCTTAAGGAAAACCAAATCGATATAATGATGATTGCTGAAACCCATTTTACAACCAACAGTTATTTCAAAATTAATGGCTACACATTATATGATACTAAAGATCCCGGTGGAAGATCTTGCGGCGGTTCGCCAATTTTGATAAAGACCAGAATTAAGCATTATCTAATGAACGAGACACGTGAGGAATATCTCCAAGCTGCAAATATATGCATTGATTATTTTCATGAAATAATTGTTACATCCTCGATTTACTCACTACCACACGTAGAAAAAAATATATGGTTGATCCAACAATATTCTAAGGGCAACATACTATTGTTAAATTATATGGTTATACCTTATAATACTATATTGTTTTATTAAAAACGCCATTCAGATGACACACCATAGTATTGTAAAAAAAAGTCATAGTATAAGTAACCATATTATATTTGGGTTCAAAATTGGTTAAATAATATCATTTATTAAACTAAACTAACCATATTAGTGTCATAAATATAGAACCATAATAGAGTCGTATATAGCTTTATTGTAATATTGTTGAAACATATATTTCTATATTACATATAATAATTAGCTACAAAAAAGAGACAGCATATAATATTATTTTATAATATATACTTATTATAGAAAATAAATACAAATAATTAGAAAAAATAATCGGGTTGCATCTTAACGGAATTAGTGCACAAGTTGTTGCGGGCAGGTTACCAACTTAATGTAAAGAAAGGTACATATGTATATATGTGGTGAGATGGCCAATGAAAATGTTGATGCTGGAAAGAATAGAATAAAAAATCAAAACAGTATTAAAAAAGAACTCTATCATTATTTCATTGCCTGTTGCACCTAGCCTAAACAAGATACATATGAGTCGCAGTGTCCATATGTACATTCATGCATACGTATGTATCTACATACATATGGGCCGGCAAAAGAACGAAGTTTTTTGTGCACTGCAGGCCTTTGTAGGACGAGCTGGATCAGGTAGTCTTTAAGAGTGAAGTTGGAACCCACTGAGATGTGCCACCTAGCTAGACGGAACACTCGCTGGTCACTGCGATACTACATAAATGGCGCCAAATCTGTACATAATCATGAAGCATGTGCTGAAATCTATACATGCACTTACAAACCACCGAAAACTAAGGATAAGGTGTATGGGGTTGCAAAACAAATTTGAGAGGGTTCGAATTGCATCATGGATGGGAGGGCAACTAGCAGGGCAACAACATCTGCTCCTGAAGAATCGACGGGATTTGTGTGTGCGTGCAGCTGTAAAAATTTTGTGTTTTTTTTTTTGTTGAGTCCGTTTGTGTTGAACATTTGTAGTGTGTTGTGAGTGGTTTTATGTGCTTCGTACCCAGTGAGAGGGTTGGAACCCACTGAGATGTGCCACCTAGCTAGATGGAACACTCGCTGGTCACTGCGATGAAACAAAGTTTCTTCTTGGATGTTGATATATCCATTAGCTGTAATGAAAGAAAAATAGCTATTAAGCATTTTGTCTGCGATTGCAATTTTAACAGACATCTTTAACCACATTAATACGTTTGCATATTGTTGGATTCACCGTACATATTTATATTTATATCTTAATATTAAACTTACCTTTTCATTATTCCGAATATTCCATATGTATTTCTTCGACAAGTTCTCGTTTTTCATCTTTTTTTCAATATAGCTGACAAACACTTAAAATATTTTTTTGCTTCTAAAGATAAAAGCAAACTGAAAGAATATTGTATGTCAACGACTAGAATAAAAATATCGTTCAAGTCGGCAATAGTAAGTTTATGTTGTAAACTTACTTTTGTTGCATGTGAATCAGCTTATCATACATATAATAAAAACAATTATTTTAGTATTGGGTGTGACAAAAGCTATCGTTGTTTTTAACACATTTTCACAATTGTTATTATTGTATATAACCATATTTTGAAATATATTGGTGCTAACAATAGGATTGCAGAAATGCACACAGTAAAATATTTATAGAGAAACAAACTATCATTATGTTGATTACACAACGGTTTTAACAATAATGCATAATGTTATAGAATTGATACTAAGGTTGTTGCAACCATATTTCAAATTGTCTTTTCTCTGCGTGCACGATTTTAAGTAACAGAAAATCAGTATTCACATTTTTTCCAATCACTTGGGCCTCGATTTTTAGCGGCTGGCGACTATAACGCTAAACACACTTTTTGGGGTTCACGTTTAATTAAAGTTCGTGTGCTTTTTGACACCGTTTCCAAAATGGACTTAGATATGGTTTCCAGCGGACACCCCACTTATTGGCCGTCAGACCGACGAAAGATCCCAGATGTTATAGATGTTGGAGTTGCGAAAAATTTTCCTTTAGAGTGAATTGCAAGTAGAGCCTTCATTAGATTTGTCATCAGATCACTCACCCACTATAATCTCCATTTCATTCCCCCAAGAGATTGGCGCCCCGTTGACCGTCAATAGAGTGAATTGCCTAAAATACAAACAATTTCTAAGTACACATTGTACTGAAAATATCGCCTTGAGCACGCCTGAGGATATTGATGTGTCAATTAACGATTTTTCTGAAAACCTCAAACTGGCTGTACAGCATGCTACCACTAGTCATATAAGATCCAGAAATGAGAACAATAGAACTTATTCGTCTGAAATTGAGCAACTTCTGTTAGAAAAAAGAAGAGTCAGAAGAGAGTGGCAACTTCGCAGATCTCCCCAGCGTAAGACTAGGCTACGGGAATGCATAACTCAGTTAAGAAATCTGCTTGAAGTCCATAGAATGGCTTCCCTTAAAACATATTTGGAAAGCCTTGATGGTACCCCTCAATCCGATTATTCCTTGTGGAAAGCGACAAAAGGTTTAAAAAGACCCGCAATTAGTAAGCCACTTCTGCGAAATTCAGCTGGCGACTGGGCACGAAGCGATTCTGAAAAGGGGATGGTGTATGTTAATCACTTGAAAAATGTTTTTACGACAAATGATTCAGCGGATGCTGCAGCAAAATTTCCGCCATACTTGTATGCTGTTAGACAGATTGTGTCTTTGAGACTTAACTTTCAAGATGTCGAAAACGTTATCAATAACATAAACCCCAGGAAAGCTCCAGGTATTGATCAAACTACTGGTAAAATGCTTGAACAGTTATCTTGTGTAGTTAGAAAAGTTCTACTTTTTATTTTTAACGCTATTTTACGTCTTGAGTATTGTCCTGCAGATTGGAAAGTCTCTATGATTACTATGATACCCAAGCCATGGAAGGATCCCACTAAAGTAGAATCATATAGACCAATAAGTCTACTACCAACAATTTCAAAATTGTTCGAAACATTTTTAATGCAAAGTTGTCTCCAATACTGAATAATGTGGAATGTATCGCTTATCATCAATTTCGCTTTCGGGCTAAACATAACACCATAGAACAAACACATAGACTAGTCAACGTCATAAGACAGACTTTTGAAGACAAAAAGTATTGCTCAACTCTATTCATCTACACTTTCCAAGCTTTTGATAAAGTGTGGCATGACGGATTGATGCACAAAATAAAGTTTAACTTGCCTGCAAACACTCACAAGCTTCTGGAAAGCTACTTATATGGGCGGAAATTCGTTATCAAAGAAGGTGACTTTATAAGTCTCCCACCGTCAATCGGAGTTCCCCAAGGTAGCATTATAGGACCCACTCCTCGAAGCAAACATGTTCGGCTATCCAAATTAACAATACACCTATTCCGCAGCATAATGAAGTTAAATACCTTGGTATTTACCTCGACCGTAGGCTAACGTGGAAGCCTCACATTGATGCGAAAGTCACTCAGTTGAAATTGAAAGCAGCGCAAGTAAATTAGCTTATGGGCAGAAATTCGACATTGAAGTTGGATTGCAAACTTTTGTTATATAACGCAATTTTAATGCATATATGGTGCTACGGAATTCAATTATGGGGAACCGCCTCAACATCTAACATTGAAAAAATTCAAAGACGACAAAACCAAATTCTTCGTACGATTACTGCAGCTCCATGGTACGTAAGAAACTCACGATTTCACAAGGATCTGTGTGTTCCGCTGGAAAAAGACGAATTTTCTAAGTATGCGACAAGGTATATCAGTAAACTGGAGCTTCATCCAAATCCACTTGAACGTAACATATTTAATTTTCGCGGCCACTCTCGGTTGAGAAGAAAGGATACCTTTGCCACCATTAGAACGTTAAATATGTGATTCTACCGATATTATTCGTGCAAAATAAAACTTTTTTGTCTAGCAGTGGCTGGACTTAAATAACTTTTATATTTAGTATTAAGATTTTAATACTTATTGTTAGTTCATATTTTGATGATTCAATAAATAAATGAATGAAAAAAAAAATGTTAGGCTTGATGTTCGACATGTGACCTCACTAGATCATCTCTCTTGTGCGTTCTCAAAAAGTTGACGCTGGACTTGTTTGTTACAACTCCTTAGCAGTACTCCGACCATCTCATCTATATCCCTTTGTTGTAGTCGGAATCCGGCTTTTGCCAGTCCGTCCGCTACGACATTTCTGGGCATTTCACTGTGCCCTCGTACCCAGAAAAGCTCCAGGTTCAAGATATAGAGATGTCTGGCATTCACGAACCAACCTGGAAGTCGTATAGACTCCAAATAGTGCATACAGTGACTTACTATCAGTACAAATTCGGATATCATCCTCGAATATCCTTCCTTACCTTAACCAGTTAGCTGCCCTTATAGTGACAGCGTTTTCGACATGCGCTACGCTACGCTCACTTTGACACTCATCCTTCTCCAATTCCATCATCCTCCTCCAATTCCATCATCCTCCTCCAATTCCAAGTCGTACTCTCCCGAGTACGACTGGGATCCATCTATAAAGATTTCAAGCACGTCCTCTTGACGATCCGTGCCAATCATTCCGAGACCGTGCCTGATAAAGTTACATCAAATCTCCTGTCGGGCAGTAGAGTAATCAGTAATTCCAGAGCAATGAATATTCCCCAGAAGGTTAACTATTCTTCCTATTATTCAGGCATGACCATATGTCTTCTCCTTCCACGTCCCGCTTGACCACAGCCTGATAGCTGAATTCATGGCTATTTCTTTCACCATGAGATCAGCCGGTAGTCAGTTCAGCATAGTGAAAAGTGCTTTCGATGGCGTAGTGCCGGAAGCCCCACTCACAGCAGAAGTACGCATTATTTTTTTACGATTTAGCAATAGGTGATTTTTTGGAACGATTTTCACCACACAAGCGTCTCATACGTTAGAATGGGCTTAACAACCGTGTCGAATAGCCAGCAGGATTTATTGCCCCTCCTGCACAAGAATAAGACGATAGCCGCCTTTTCTGCCCTTGACTGGACATTCCACTGCCTGGATAGTTTGGAATCCAGATAGATATCCAGATATTTCCCGCTACCTGACAGCTTGTGCTTAACTCCCTTTACGGTTGGTAGAGCAAACGATGGAATCTTGTATCTTCGAATCTCCGTTTTCTGCGGATTCACACTTAGACCACTGTTTGTATGCCATCTTTCTATAAGGCCTAGTGCAGAGCTTAGTTGCTGTGATAGTATATCCTTGTACTTACCCGACATAGTAATATCATCTGCATATGACACTGTCCTAAACAACATGGAATTTAATTCCACAAATAACGATCCAAGATTTCAAGCAAGAAGGTTGGCAAGCTTATAAGCCTAAAATCCTTCCGAGTGGTGTGTGAAGTTTTTCTCCCTTTCGGAAAACTACTAAGAACTATGTGCCTTCAATAGGACCGGCAATGTGGAAGTGTTCCAATGGACCATCTGGTGTTTTCCATGATTCGAATAACGTCTTGGGGAGGTGATTTTGAGACACTTGCGCACTTGTCGCAATTTTTACTAATTCTTCGATCTGAGCATTCATTCTAGGGCAAAAAACATAACTTCTTGCGATCGCTTTCATTGATTGCGTCCCTTGATGCCCCTTATGAAGCGGCGATGGAATACGGGCTTTGTGGTTACATGGTATGCCGAAACGTTCTATATACATTAAGCAATCGTTTGGAATGTAAAGACCATCTTTATGTTTATAAAATGCGTGGACGTCAAAATCAATATTTCGTGTAACTGTTGGCCAGCCGCGTTGGACATGGTGTATAACTTTTTGCAGTACAAGTGCACAATAGCAACTCAGCTTTTCAAAGACTACAACTTAACGAACTTTATTCTTTAAGTTGTTATGGATTCGGCTTGCACTCGAAGCAAAGTCACACAATCTTCTACAACTGTGAAAAAGATTTACATCAGTACCTACCTTTATGGCCTAATCTGATGGTTGGTCAGACCCACGAGTGAACTATTAACGATTCACCAACGCTTCCGTATGGCTGACTAGGCTCACACAGGTAGCAATTTATGCCATATATTTGCAGCCATATGAGCAATTTCTTGTTGAGGAGATCGGGCATTTCCAGCGCACAAGATTGACTTTCCAAAACCATTGGTATTTTTTTCATTAGAATCATTTCATTCGTTCTTCTTTAGCCCACCAGTGCGAACAACTCAAAACCCCTATCTGTGTGTCAAAAAGGTAAAATTAATAAACCCCTTAATATTGAAAAGATTCAAACTCATTTTCTTTTCTTTCTCCACACAACCCCACATTATAATTTGCTTCCTGAGTAAATTATAATTACAATCATCTAACCCAAGATTGATTGTTTAGCCAAAATTAGCAGCCAACCATATGCTAATTTTGTGCAAGTGGACTTTGGAAATTTTTGAAAGATATTCTCAATATCTTTCAAAAAAGTCTACTGATGATTAGGGTAGTTCCCATGAAATGTCGACATATAGATAGCTGGGAAACATAGAAAACAAGCTATTTATAATATTTTTTTTAGTTAAGATAAACCAAAAATCACAACGACCTTCAGTCTGCTTTATGCGCCAAGTTAAATTAGATGTTTCAGATACGAATCTCGCAATTTTAATGCAATACGAACGTTTCGTTTGTGTAGGAGAATGGAACTCGTATATCTTAAATTTTCTTTTATGCTTTAGCACATTTTTTTTTTTTTTTGAGTTTCTCTCACAGTTTGTCGGCGATCATCGTGTTTAATTTATCAAATTACATTGTCACTTTGGTAGCAACAAAGTCATGGACAACGTCTTTTAATTAATACATCCCCATTGCCATATGTCAATTTGCAAACAATCAACGAAAATTTGTTTGTCCCTCTGCTTGTTTTATAATTTGCTGGTATTTAATCGAGCTCGTAAATGTAGAATTATCTCAAGTCTGTCAAATTAACATACACGTTCTCACTTACATTAAACATCGCTCTTCTGGAAATGTAAGGCCGTAAAGGTTTTTGTTGTTTTTGCTTTTAATATCAACGCACTTGTAGTTAAATCATACATTATCATTCATGACTATTACATGACACCCCGAATACAAGTTTGATACATACACACTCACTAATATACTCTGTGCTTGATATGTTACTATTTATGAGTAAATTAAGTCAGCACGCGCTCTAAACTCCCTTTCGATTAAGACTTCCCCCTCCCAGAAAGTGTAGTGTGAATATTGAAACTAGTGTAAGACAGAAACACATTTGTTTGTTAAGTTTTTATTGTGTCACTAATTAAATTATAAATTATTTAAAAATTTCTCATGAAAATTAATTTACTGCTTTTTATGAAAAATAAACAGCAACAAGCAAAGTAGTTGTGTACCACTTAAAAGATACACAACACAAAGACTTACAGCGACGCCCACCAAGAAGTTGTATCATAAAGTCAGCCATGAGGTCTCGGAACCATACTGTTCTGCGCTTAGCACTGGACTGCGTTTTACAAAGTAATACTCGTATAAATGGTAAAGTTTGGTCCAACCAAAACGCACAATGTTTATTGTAAATAAAACAAAAAGTTTTCAGAGAATTATCTTAATATATTATTATGCTATGACAATCATGTGTAAAAAAAAAGTATTTCGGTCAAATGCCCGCCACAGCATAACTCTATCCGATGGTCTATACTTTTAAAGACTCTAAGACGTATTTAAGGTTCAATGTCGTTAATGTGCCGAATTATCTCATCCTTTAGAATCTGGGGTCGAATTACCGCATACGTGATCGTGTAAAACTGTTCGTAAATTTTTTTATTGGGATTACTGCAGTCGTTATCGTACATGTGCGAGTACTATCGCAATTTGAGATTACTGCATACGATAACGAGTATTAACTGTTTAAATTGCCCTCGTTAGCTCTACAGCGATCGAATAGAAGTTCTTTGTTGTTAAAGTGCACTAAAGTGCTACAAAAAGCAAATCGTTGCAACCAACGGTTGTTCATTTGATTGAAAGGTGTGAAGAAATGTTAGACACGTGTATAAATTAATCAAAAGCTTGCTTTTTGTGTTTTGACAGGTAATATTAGAGCATTTTTCTTTTTACATTATCAACAATTTATTTAGATTGTTGGGATATAAAGTTGAATGTTTGAGAATATCTTTCAAAAATTTCCAAAGTCTACTGATGATTAGGGAAGTTCCTATGAAATACCGACATATGGATTTTTTTTTTTTTTTTTTAACTTTGTTATTTTATTTATTGAATCTACATAAAAAATGTAATGACAATAAGTATTCAATTTTTAATACTAAAAAAAAATTGTGTTTAAAGTCCTGCCAGTGCTGGAAAAAAATTTATTTTTATGCGAATATTATTTCAGAATCCAGTTATCTGTTTAGAGCTCTAACGGTAGCCAAAGTACCCTCCTTCTAAGACGGGTATGACCACCAAAGTTAAGAATATTAACTGCAAGAGGATTTGGATGGAATTCAAGTTGGTTAATATATCTTGTCGGTTACTTCACAAATTCAGATTTCACAAAATATCCGTGGATTCGTGAGTTTTTAACGTACCATGGAGCATCTGTAATACTACGGAGAATTCTATTTTGACTTCTTTGAATTTTTTCAATGTTGGATGCCGACGCTGTGCCCCATAATTGAATCCCATAGCACCATATTTACAATCAAGCTTCAAGGACGAATTTTTGTCTATTAGCCAGTTAATTTGCACAGCTTTCAATTTCATTTGCGTTACTTTTGCCTCGATGTGCTTCCATGTTAATCTACGGTCAAGATAAATACCGAGGTAAATATATGAGGTATTACTTTATTGTTAATAGTAATGGGTGAGCATGTTCCTAGAAGCAGTGCGAATGAACACTTTTGTTCATTAACCTTGATTTTCCAAAGGTTGAGCCATTTCAATAGTTTGTCGAAATTTTTCTGTAAATTTATTGATGCTTGCATAGTAAATGTATGCTAAGAAATGCTGTATCATCTGCAAATGTTGGTGCTTGTCGGCATGTCAGATGCGTAGATCAAATATAAGATAGGCCCTAATATGCTGCCTTGGGGAACTCCAGCTTCAATAGGCTGGGCGGGGCTTATGAAATCGCCTTCTTTTATTATAAATTGGCGACAATATAAATAGCTCTCCAAAAGGTTATTTATGTCTGCAGGTAAGTTAAACTTTATTTTATGCATTAAGCCATCGTGCCACACTTTATCAAAAGCTTGTGAGACGTCGATGAATAAGGCAGAGCAATATTTTTTATCTTCAAATGCCTTTCTTATGACGTTAACTAACCTGTGTGTTTGCTCAATGGTGCCATGTTTCGCTCTAAAACCAAATTGGTGATTAGGAATACATTCCACCTTATTAAGCAGTTGATCTAACTTAGCCTTTAGCAATTTTTCGAAAAGTTTTGAAATTGTTGTCAGTAGACTTATTGCACGGTATGCCTCTACTTTCGTGTGATCCTTCCCTGGCTTAGAAACCATTGTTATCGTGGACACCTTCCACTCTGCAGGGTAATACTCAAGTCGTAAAATAGCATTAAAAATAAAAAGAACAATTCTTTTAGCTACACGAGGCAGCTCCACGAGCATTTTGTTGCTGATTTTATCCATACCTGGAGCTTTTTATTAAGGTTTAGATTACCAACGGCATTTTCAACTTCTTGAAAATTGAATCTTAAAGGCACAAGAGGTCTACTAACAATAGGCGGCAACTCATTTGCATTATCAGACCTATTTGTGGTAAAAACGTTTTTCAAATGGTTAACTAATAAATTACCCTTTTCCGAGTCATTTCCTCTAACTGGTCTTTTTAAACCCTTAGTCGCCCGCCATAGAATAGTCGGACTGAGGAGTACCATCCAGACTTTCTAAATACGTCTGTAGAGAAGCCGTTTTTTGGTTTCCAAGCTAATTTCTTAGTTGATTTGTGCACTCACGGAGCCTTGTTTTTAGTTACGGAGACCTGCGAAGTTGCCAACATCGTCTAACTCTTCTTTTTATACCCTTCACAAAAATGTAAAGGGTATATATAAGTTTGTGATTCCGTTTGTAATTTCTACAGTTTTTTTTTGCGACCCTATAAAGTATATATATTCTGAATCAGAATTAATGGAAAAGTCGATTAAGCGATGTCCGTCTGTCCGTCTGTCCGCTGTTGAAATACCGTTTCTGAGAAAACCATTAGACTTAGAAACTTTTTTCTTTCACCATTCTTTTACCCCATCGATTCATGGGTTTGCTATTGAAATTCAGTAATATCGGTCCACGTATAGCTGAGATATATTCAAAATTCCGAAAAAAGCCATTTTTTTTTGCAGTTTTGTATGAAAATTTTTGAAAACAAAAGTTGTTCGTTTTGCTTCAAACTTCACACACTTATTAAGCATGGTGACTAAAAGACAAAAAATTTTGTTTTCAGATATCGGTCCATATATACCCGAGATATAGCCCAAATCGGATTTTAATGAAATTGTCGCATAGGCGAAGCTAAATAACTTTTTTTTGCTCAAAAGCAGTTCTGGTAATAAAATTAGGTTATATAAATATGGAAAATGAAAATTTACGATATCGGTCCATATATACCCGAGATATAGCCCAAACCGGGTTTTTCATGAAAATGTCGCGTAAGCGAACTTAAACAAATTTTTTGTGCTCAAAAGCAGTTCTGGTAATGAAATTAGGTTACATAAATATGAAAAATGAAAATTTCCGATATCGGTCCATATATACCCAAGATATAGCCCAAATCGGATTTTAATGAAAATGTCGCATAGGCGAAGCTAAATAACTTTTTTTTGCTCAAAAGCAGTTCTGGTAATAAAATTAGGTTACATAAATATGAAAAATGAAAATTTTCGATATCGGTCCATATATACCCGAGATATAGTCCAATCCGGGTTTTTCATGAAAATGTCGTGTAAGCGAACTTAAACAACTTTTTTGTGCTCAAAAGCAGTTCTGGTAATGAAATTAGGTTACATAAATATGAAAAATGAAAATTTTCGATGTCGGTCGATATATACCCGAGATATAGCCCAAATCGGGTTTTTCATGAAAATGTCGCGTAAGCGAACTTAAACAATTTTTTTTTGCTCAAAAGCAGTTCTGATAATGAAATAAGATTACATAAATATGAAAAATGAAAATTTCCGATATCGGTCCATATATACCCGAGATATGGCCCAAATCGGGGTTTTCATGAAAATGTCGCGTAAGCGAACTTAAACAACTTTTTTGTGCTCAAAAGCAGTTCTGGTAATGAAATTAGGTTACATAAATATGAAAAATGAAAATTTTCGATGTCGGTCCATATATACCCGAGATATAGCCCAAATCGGGTTTTTGATGAAAATGTCGCGTAAGCGAACTTAAACAACTTTTTTGTGCTCAAAAGCAGTTCTGGTAATGAAATTAGGTTACCTTATGAGGTATCTGGAGTCGCATAAACTACTTTGTGATCGTCAATATGGATTTCGTAAGGGTCGTTCAACTGGCGATCTTATGGCATATCTCTCAGAGAAATGGTGCCACTCAATCCATCATTTCGGTGAAAGTAGGGTGGTGGCTCTTGATATTTCAAAAGCGTTTGACAGAGTGTGGCATGGTGCACTATTGGCAAAACTTACTGCTTTTGGTGTCGGTGATGACTTCTCTCGGTTTATATCGAGCTTTCTCAGAGACCGCTCTATACGAGTTGTTATAGATGGGGTCTCATCAAACGAGTTCAAGATTAATTCAGGGGTACCGCAAGGCTCCGTTCTTTCTCCTACCCTATTTCTTATTTTCCTCAACGACCTTCTCTACCAAACTTCCAATCCTATCCACTCTTTCGCGGATGACAGCAGCATTTGTCACTCGTACTCTTTTAGATACAGGCCCAGCCTATCAGAGATCGCTGCCAAGAGACTAAATATGAATGATTCACTGAATAGTGATCTTCTATTGGTCTCTGAATGGGGTCGTAAAAACAGGGTCGCCTTTAATGCTCGTAAGACCCAGTGTTGCTTATTGACGCACAAACAAACGACCGCTAATGCTGCTTCATCTGTACTCATGGATGGTATAAATATTGAAGAATCGGATGCTCTTGATGTTCTTGGAATGAAGATACAGTGTGACGTTCGCTGGAATGAACACATTTTTCATATCTCTAAAGAAGCATTCAAGTGCCTCGGTTTTTTGAAACGGTGTAAGATGTACTTCACTCCATCCGACCTCCTTACTATTTATACCACCTACATCCGACCGAAAATGGAATACAACTCTCATGTTTGGGCCGGTGCCTCAAAGTCTGTTTTGGGGTTACTCGACCGTGTGCAGGAGAGGGCGAAGAAGCTCATCGGTGACAGTAGGGTATCCAACTCTATTGACTCACTGGAGCATCGACGCAGTGTGGGATGCGTTACTCTGTTCTATCGATACTACAATGGATTTTGCTCTGACGAGATTAGGGATCTTGTTCCCGAAACGCGCACATTTTTACGTAGCACGCGTTCATCGTCTAGAGCTCACCCATTTGTGGTCGATTGCCCGGGGAATCGTACTACGCATTACAGAGAGAATTCGTTTTTCAGCCGCACGCTTCGTCTGTGGAACAAGTTGCCTGCAGAAGTGTTTCCTGTCTGTTATAACGTTGGAAGATTCAAGTCAAATGTTCACAAACACTACTCCCGCTTTCCCCCTCCTCACAACCTATTTTCCTAGTTCTGGTACAATGCACTGCATATGTAGGGGTCATCCCCTGAGTACTGGTCCAATATAAAAAAAAAAAAAAAAAAAAAAGGTTACCTAAATATGGAAAATGAAAATTTCCGATATCCGTCCATATGTACTCGAGATATAGCCCAAATCGGGTTTTTCATGAAAATGTCGCGTAAGCGATCTTAAACAACTTTTTTTTGCTCAAAAGCAGTTCTGATAATGACATAAGATTACATAAATATGAAAAATGAAAATTTCCGATATCGGTCCATATATACCCGAGATATAGCCTAGACCGGGTTTTACATAAAAGTGTCGCGTAAGCTAACTAAAACAACATTTTTGTGCTGAAAAGCAGTTCTAGTAATGAAATGAAGTTATATAAATATGAAAAATGAAAATTTCCAATGTCGGTCCATATATACCCGAGATATAGCCTAGACCAGGGTTTTCATGAAAATGCCGCGTAAGCGAACTTAAACAACTTTTTTGTGCTCAAAAGCAGTTCTGGTAATGAAATTAGGTTACCTAAATATGGAAAATGAAAATTTCCGATATCGGTTCCTATGTACCCGAGATATAGCCCAAATCGGGTTTTTCATGAAAATGTCGTGTAAGCGAACTTAAACAATTTGTTGTGCTCAAAAGCAGTTCTGGTAATGAAATAAGGTTATATAAATATGGAAAATTAAAATTTTCGATATCGGTCCGAGATATAGCCTAAACCGATTTTTTCATTAAATTTATTTTTTTTTTTTTGCTGAAAAGCAATTGTTGTTATAAAAGAAGGTTACTAAAATACAGAAAATAGAAAATTCCGATATCGGTTCATATATAACTGAGCATATTCAGGCCACATTTTTAATATACTATACATATTCGTGACTATCGTGAAGGGTATTTTAGATTCGGCCCAGCCGAATATACTACACTCTTACTTGTTTCTAATACAAGTTGCTCGATTTCTGAAGAATATGTTCTATTTTGAAGGTTTCTGCGTGTTAAATAAACGCTAGAACCAAGTTCAGCGCCTTGTTTAAGGTTTTCGCTAAAGTTGCTTAGTTACGCATTAATATCTTCAGGTGTTCTTAAAACAATATTCGCAGTGCAATGGGTGCTGAAAAATTTTTTATATTTTAGCCAATTCACTCGGGTAACAGTCCCATGCAAATTGTTAATCGGGGACCAAGTCTCCTGGGGAAAACACACTGAAATAATAGTAGGTGAATGATCCGATGGCAAGTCTAACGAAGGCTCAGCTTGCATCCATTCCACATATGGATAGCTGGGAAACATAGAAAACAAGCTACTTATAATTTTTATTGGTATAAATGTTAGAAGCTAAAATAGCGAATAAAAAACTAAATTGTTACAACTTATTATTCTTATTAATGTATGAAGACGTTTATTTCGCATTTTATTTTGTTGCTAGATAGAATAACCAACATATTGAATACAGCCAAAGATAATACTTTAAGATGAAACGTACCCACTGTGCCTTTGTAGTTATAAACGTAGGCCAAAAATCAAATAAGTTCGTAGGTAGGTTTTCATTGAAATAATCTCTCCAATTAATATAGCACAACTCTGCCCATTGATAATACATCCTTCTTACACTCATCTGCTAAAGTTTTTGTGCTCATAAAGGGTTCTTACGAATGATGGATGAATCACGGAAAACTTTGCTTGTATTAGCGGATTAACGCATCTTGTTATTGAAAATTCTTTAAAAACTTAGCTTCATGTTTTCAGGTAAGCGGATCAACATTTCCTTCAAAAGTTATTTCATATACATGTGTATGTGAGAAAGTTTTCATATAAATAATTTTTTTCCTCCGGTAATTAAATTATTCCTATATTCCTTAGCTGAGTTTCAAATTCAGAGCCATAATCGACTGCATTTAATGGTAGGAAGGAGTGCGATCTATTAATGGCTGCATTTACCGTAAGCAAGAAATTATCTACATTTTCAAAATTATTTGAAAGTAACGGGTTTAAAATTGTTGAGGAAAAATTTTGTGTAATAGGAAATAGCTGATAATACATCCTTCCTATATTCATATGATCAGACTGAAATGTAAGATTTAATTGTTTCATTTTGCTAGCTATCGGAATTATGAAAAACAAACGGTTTTTTTCGACATATACTCCATTAGAAATTATTTGAGCATTCAGTATGACTACAAAACATTGGATAAAATAGTAATGCCAGAATTAAAATAAAAAATTTATAAAAATAGACAATTATTTTGCCACATGATTTTTAAATTGCCAGTCGCCAAACCAAAAATTTAGTCGCCATAGTAGATACACGTTTTGAGTGTTTTAATGCTGTGATGCATTATTTAAACAAATTAAACGCACTGTTGGACTGCTCATTCAATAATCAATCTTGGTTTCTTTATTGTTATTTCTTGTTACATATTTCTCTTATATAAATACATGGTTGTTAATTTAAAGTAGCAAGTATTATTACAAGGTTGTATCTTATATAAATCCAGGGTTAGGTAACACTATACCTCCCTTTTCTTTTCAAAAAGGAAGAACCAAACAAGGGGTACCAACTTGTTTCGTTCTTGCTTTTTTTCTATAATCTACGTACTAGTTTATATTTTACTTAGATTTATATATGTATATGTATTTTAGTAAATACTATATCATCTTAAAATTTTTTTCTATTAATGAAGAGTTTAATTCAGGTATCTACAATTTTTAATTTGTTTTTGTTGATTAAATAAAAAGTTCAATTTTTTTTTTTTCTTTTGTTTCTCAAGAAAATAAGCAAAACGTTTGCTTACAATTTAGATTTTTTTTTTTTTTTGAAATAGTTGGAAAATTTATAATCTTATAGTTCTATTTTTAATTTCTTTTACATTTTTCGGACTCTGTTTTTGTGAACAGTTTTCCGTTTTTTCATTACATTATTGTAAATAGTTACATTTACACCACTTACATCTTCCACAACATAGGGGCCTTCGTAAATATTCTTATGTTTGTCATAAGGTTCTTTGTGTAATAATACCTTATCTTTTATCTGTAGTTCTAGTGGTCTCGCAAATGTGTCATGAAATTTCTTATTTCTGTTCTTGTGTTTTTCAATTAAGTTTTTTGTAAGAATATGCGTTTTTTGCAATCTATGTTTAACTTCAAGACTATAATTTTCTACGTTATATATTGGGTCTAAGTTTGTTTTAGTCTCATTGGGCATCGTCGCGATTTTGCCAAAAACTAACTCAAACGGGGTGAACTTACTATCGAAAACTGTGTTTGGTGAGGTGTTGTGGTAAAAAGTGAAGTACTTTAAATATGTATCCCAATCGGTCATGTTTTCGCTTATATAAGCTCGGATGTACTCGTTAAAAACGCGGTGGTTGCGTTCCACCGTTCCTACGCTTTGATGGTGATAAGCACTTGCGAAATTCAAATTAATTTTCAATAATTTGCATAATTCGGTAAATAATTCGTTTTTAAATTCAGTTCCCTGATCTGTCTTTATCGTGTTCATCCTACCGTATATCAGAATAAAATTCTCGAAAATTGCGCGAGCTACAGTTGGGGCTGACTTATCAGGCACTGGAATTGTAACTAGGTATTTTGACAAATCACACATTAATGTGAGGGCGTATTTATTCCCGAACGTTGATTGTGGCAGTGGTCCTATCGTATCTAAAACCACGACATCAAAAGTTTTGCCGGAGTTGGGGTTAATTCTAGTTTTTCCAAATTTCTTGGTCTGACTTTGTTCAAAATGCAATCACTACAGTTTCTAACATATTTCGCGATATCTCTTGTCATTTTTTTCCAGTAGTATTTTGTTCGAAGTTTCGCGTACAATTTTTTCTGTCCACAATGTCCGCCTAGGATTGGATCATTGTGATAGATTTTCAATAACTTTTGCTTGTCGCTGTATACCGTAACTATTTCGATGGGTTCTGTGAGTATTATTTCAAGAGTGTGTAATTGTTCATTTCCGTGTTCTTTAAATTTTTGAATTGTAAACTTCGTAAAAAATATGTCGTCTTTGGGCCATTCTGCTTTAAAAATTTTATGTTTGTTGGCTTCTATTTCTAGCCGCGAAAACATGTCATATGGACTGAATGTTTCGTTAACAAATTCATATTCAATGGAAAGCAGTATCTTAAACTTTTTATGTATATTAATGCGCATTATTTTCGATTTGTTGTCGGAATTAAAAATTTGTGTCCTTATTTTAGGAATGGTTTTATCAAAATTATGAGAAAATTTATCGTATACTTTTAATTTAATATCATCAGTCTCACATGCCTGGTTTAGTTTAACATTCCTGTTCGTTGCTAGGTTTTTTGTTTTAGAACGCGTTTGAATTGGTAGTACCTTAACGGTTTGGTCTTTTAAATCATTTATTGAAATTCTAGACAAAGCATCTGCACCGACATTTGATTTACCCTTAATGTATTCCACCGTAAAATTGTATTCCGAAAGTTGCAGTCGGATTCTGGTTAATTTAGAGGATGGATCTTTCATATTAAAGAGGTAAACCAGAGGTCTGTGATCAGATCTTACTGTAAAAACTGTTCCGTATACGTAGGGTCGAAATTGAGTTATAGCGAAATGGATTGCTATCAGTTCTTGCTCTATTATGGGCTTATTCTGTTCTGCTGAATTAAATGATTTGGATCCAAAATAAATCGGCAAATCGTTGCCGTTGTTCTGCTGACTTAAAATTGCTCCACAGCCAGTTTTTGACGCATCTACGGTGATTAAAAAAGGTCTTGCAAAATCTGGATATTGGAGTATTCTAGGTGATTGTAAGGCTAGTCTTAATTTATTAAAAGCGTGTTGACATTTTTCATTCCAGTCAAATTGTACATTTTTTCTAGTAATAGCGTTTAGTGGCGCGGCCAAGATTGCAAAATTTTCTATAAATCGTCTATAATAGTTCGCGAATGCTACAAATCTTCTGACCGCATCTTTGTCAGTTGGCGTTGGATAATTTTGAATCGTTTTGATCTTCGAGTCATCTGGTAGGAGACCTTCTGATGTGCACTTGTGGCCTAAAAAGGTTACTTCCGGTCTAAAAAAATTGCATTTATTTGGGTTGACTTTCAAATTAAACTTTCTCAAGATTTTAAAAACGTTATAACAATTATATCATCGACATATAAAAATGCTTGGTGTGGAGGTAAACCGGAAAAAGCGATATTCATCATACGTGAAAAAGAGTTCGGTGCAACGTTTAGACCAAAAGGAAGCACCTTCCATCGAAAAGAACCAGAAGTAGTGCTGAAAGAAGTTACATCTCGAGACTCTGAGTGTAACGGTATTTGGTGAAATCCTGAAAATAAGTCTAGAATGGAAAAGTATTTGGCACGCCCTAAATTGTCTAGAATGTCGTCGATTCTCGGAAGTGGGAACTTGTCAGCTATTAGCTTTTTGTTCACCGCTCGATAGTCGACACACATTCTGTATGCACTTTGTCCATCTACGGCTTTTTTCTTTACCACGATTAAAGGACTATTATAATTCGATTGGCTGGGCTCTATTAGGTCATTTTGCAATAAATTTGTTACCTGTCGGTCAATTTCTTGTTTCTGGGAATAGGGTAAACGGTAATTTTTTATGTACACAGGAGAAGTGTCGCTTAATCTAAGTTTCTGCTCATAAAAATTGTTAACAGTGAGCTTGTCAGTTTCTAATGCAAATACATCGGCATACTTCTCACATAATGGCATAAGTTTTTCTTCCACATCATTCGGCATACGAGTTTTCAACAAATTTTTCAATGTATCGGAGCGTAGATTTGACTGTGAACTAGTATTGATTGAATAAACATTATAGTTTGAGATCTTATCTAGTTTGATGTCAGAATAGTTAATGCGTTTATATTCATTTGTTACGTTTAGAATTTTCAGTATGGGTGTTTGAGAATCTATTATACATCTGCCTATGAAGACTCCGTCACAAACTTGCTGTGAGTCCACAAAAGATGCTTCTAATAATTTGTCTGATTTAAAAAGTCTGAAAACCTCAGATCTTGGTGGCACTACAAAATTATCTGTATGCGTACCTTGTTCAATCGGAATTATTAAAATTTTGTTGCTGCTTTGAACTGAAACTGTCATACTCTCGTAGTTAATGTTGCATCGGTTTGCCTTTAGAAAATCCTTTCCAAGTATTCCTTCTGTAGGGATATTAAAACTATCATTGACAACATGAAAAGTTTGTGGAATAAAATGATTCTGGATAACTAAATTGCTGTGAATTGTGCCTAATGTTTCTATGGTGTTAGCGGTTACGCCTGCTATATTAATTGTTTCTGTTCGATTGAACCTAATGTTCGGTTTTAAACATGAAATCTTTACTAAGGAGATGTCAGCCTGTGAGTCGACTAGAAATGTGCATGCTTCATTTGATTCGCTAAGATTTAAATGAATAAAATCAGAATAATTCAGGTTCAGCGTGTAAATTAATTTTGTGGGTTTTTGCGATTGTTTGTTTCTTACGTATAATCGCGAATTGTATTGACTTACAAATTGTTGTCCGTTTCCCTCAACATGTCCTGCTGAGGGACTACTGCGTTTAAAGGCAGAGTCCTAGCAATTCGATTGTTTTGTCTATGGTTGTTGTTATTGCTACTATTTTGTCTGTAGCTGTTATTGCTACTGACCTGCTGTTGTCGCCTGTTAGGAGTATTATTTTGAAAATGATTATTATAATTCACACGATAATGATTAGATCCTGTCGAGGTACTACTGTTATGCCTATTATTATTTCCTCTTCTAGGGTAGTTAAAACGATTTGTATGGCCAAAATATCTTGAATGACTACTTTGTGATTGGAATGCTAATACCTGTCTTTCGTTTGACTCAGTTGTTTGCTCGACTATCAATTTGGCTACTACGTCCTTTGGGTCAGTGAATGTTGATGATGCAATTATTGATTTAACTAGAGTAGATTTTGCATTCAAGCGACATACTGCAACGGCTTGCTCAACCACCATTTCATGAGCTTTTTTCTTTGTTACGCCTTCCATAACGAGTGATTTTTCGAGCGCATCTGTTAGATCCTCTACCTGTTTGGAAAAATCCGAATAATTTTCATTCTTCACTTGAAGGGCGGTAAGTTTTCCTGTTACTATCTTAGAGTTTTCGGGTTTTATTTTGTTCCTTAATGCAAGTATTATTTCCTCGATGCTGGCCACATTTTCAGGCAATGAATCGCGGGCTTTTCCTCCTAGCTTTGATTTAATAAATGCTACAAAAGTGGGATTTAGAGCTTCATCCGTCAAATCCTGAATTAAATTTATTTTGTCGACAAAAGTATCTAACATAAGTGGGTCACCATTATAATTTTCTCTAACTATATTAGCGCACATGCTAATAAAATTTTTCTTTTCTTCTATAGAGGCCATTTTTATTATTTCCAGAGAATTTCGTGTATTATTTACCGATAACTTAGCTTTTCGTGGTCCTCCAAAAGTTTAGATTCAATATCTGTGTCTGAGTCAGTCATAAGCTCACTATTAACTAATGCGAATGATAAAACGTCATGGGGTACTTTTATTTTACAGTCTAGTTTACCAAAACACCTTACCAATAGTTCTCTGCAATGTGATAATCTTTTCTGTATAGTTGGTTTGCTAAGTATTTCACTGGAATGTGATTTTGCATATAAAAGGATTGAATTATAATTATCAATAAGTAAAGTAATGTATTCAGTCCTTTTAGTTTCTTTAGATGATAATGGACGTTTTTGTAAAATTCGTTTCTTTACGCCAAAAAAGTTGTTTACGAGTTCATTAAAAACGTTCTGATCAAAATCAGTCATTTATATTTCAGGCATTTTCCTAATCTGAATCAGAATCATAGCCATTGGTAAAAGGAAATTTTAGGTTAAAAACTATTTTTCTGTTTCTTTTCTTTTAATTTATATTCCGTTTTTTTCTTTTTTCCGTACCATATGCTTATTTAACTAGAAAAATATTGTAAATATTATTTACCTTTTCCTTAGCGTGCTTTCGTACGCTTATTATATGCTGAAAAATATGCTAAAAGGAAAAATAAACAAATGTCTGCAGATGGAAAAAAGTAAATAAAAAATGTAAGAACAAATCAGGCGTTGTATCGAATATTTATCTATATCAAAGTATATTAATCAATTTAATTTAATTAATATATATGTATATTAATATAACCAAAATATTTTTCATTAATTATTATTTCGATCGTTATTTAGAATTACTGAAAGTGTAACCGGAAATAAAATCATCAAAATATTAATTAAAGTTCAAAGTTTTTCAAACTGGTAACTCTGTTCATCTTTTTGTTATTATTATTAACGTACGTACGTACATATGTATAGGGTGTTTTTTTAAGCTAGATAGAACTTTCAATTGTAAAAAGTAACACAAAAAATTAAATTTTGATGAAACATTTTTTTTATTTGTTTCAGTATACTCTGACAAATCATCATGAATAGACTCACGCTTGAACAACGCTACGAAATTATCCAAATTTACTTTGAAAATCAGTCGTCGATTCGCCCGTTGTTTTATCGCAAAATTGTGTTCAGCGATGAGGCGCATTTTTGGCTTAACGGGTTTGTTAATAAGCAAAATTGCCGCATATGGAGTGAGACCAATCCACAAGAGACCCTACAGACTCCATTACATCCAGAAAAATGCACTGTTTGGTGCGGTTTTCATGCTGGTGGCATCATCGGACCTTATTTCTTCAAAATGAGGCCGGAGCTCGCGTTACGGTCAATGGAGATCGTTACCGCACCATGATCAATGGTTTTTTGTTTGAAAATATGGATGACATTGATCCGGAGGAGATGTGGTTTCAACAGGATGGCGCTACGTGCCATACGGCGAACGCAACCATCGACTTACTGAAATCAAAATTTGGCGATAAGTTGATTTCGAGAAATGGACCTGTCAATTGGCCTCCAAGGTCGTGCGATTTGACACCTCTCGATTATTTCCTGTGGGGCTACGTGAAGTCACTGGTTTATGCTGATAAACCAGCAACAATTGACGCCTTGGAGGCCAGCATTGTTCGTGTTGTTCGTGACATACGGCCAGCAGTGCTCGAAAAAGTGGCCCAAAATTGGACGTCCAGAATACGCTTCGTCAAGAACAGCCGCGGTGCCCATATGCCCGAAATCATTTTCAAATGTTAATGTCACGTATTGATCTTTCGAATAAAAAAAAATTTTGATTACAATTTCATTTTTTGTGTTATTTTTTACAATTTCAAGTTCTATCGGGCTTAAAAAAACACCCTATATGTTCTGTTTATCATTACTTGGTTTTATTTTTGTTCTCTTGTTTTGTGATTTGATATTTTTTATTATTATTTATTGCTTATTTGAAATCAAAAGCTATTTATCATATGCTTTTTGATACTTTGTTTACCGAAAAAGTTTTTCTTCTGTATTCCTCTCTCACTTTTTCTGTCATTTCTCTTCGTAAACATATGTATGAAGTTTATTGCAAAAGCGTTTTTTTTTCTGAGCAACTAAGATTAACACACATATGTATGTCTCGTTTCTATTCTTATATGCATTCCCAATATGTATGGAATTACATACGTACATAGATTTACATCTGGTTTAGTGAAGTATTTTATGAAGGAGAATGTTGGTGTAACTAATTTATTTACAATAGTATATAGGAGTACAAAGTAGTTATATATGTAAGTATATTTTCAAGTTGAAAAGAAACACAAATTTATGTCATAGATAAGTAACGTTAAATTATATATGTATGTAGACTTTAGATACGTGTATGTTAAATATGTATGTATAATAAGTATGTATATGGTAAATATAAATTAGGTATAAGTAAGTGAGTTAGGTAAGTATGTTTATATTAATACTAAATTTGTAATATTAATTGTTATTAATTATTAATAGTATATATTAATACTTAAAAATTTTATTAATTAAGGTATATAAAATAATTCACAAAGAAATTTGTATTGATTTTAAGATAACAGCTATTAAACGCTTCTACGTCTTCAGAGGTTGGTTCTTCGCGCATTTTGGTAAAACTTACTTAGGTTGTTTGCTGGTAGTTGCAGTTTCATATCGTTCCTTGTGCGTTGTATTTCTCTTTCGTTCTTTCGCTTTCCTCACTGATTCCGCTGTTCTTCTTGATATATATTTGCTGATTTAGAGATTTATGTACATATTTTACAACGGGTTCCACTTTGGTTTAAATTGCTTTTCATGGTTTTTCTCTTTTCTTGGTTTTGTTCTTTTTCTACTCTTTCTCTTTTTTTTTTTTTATTGCTTTAAATTACACAGATTTACTTTTTCGTAATGCGTGACTGTACTTTTTCTTTTTAGTTATTTTTAATAAACTTGTTTTTAAGAATTCTGTGATTTTACCGTTATGTGGAAAAATTCTGATTATATATGTTTGTAGATATATAATTTTAACAGTCATTTATTTAATACTTCGCCTTATTTTGCATAGTTTTATCACTTTTTATTTTTGTGATTTCAGAAACGAATTTGATCTTTTAATGTGTTTTTTGTGTTTTAATTTGACACTTTTTAGATTAAATGTCATTTGATGCTATTGTTTCACTCATACATAATTGTGAAAAACACTGTTTGTCAATTTGGTTTTTAACGGTTCAATTGTTACATTGGGTTAATAACACAATTGCTATTGTAACATTAATATGCGTTGATTTGTTCAGTTGTAGTATGCTTTTCATATTTTAACTTGAAATTTACATGCGTATTTTGTAATATTTAAGTAGTCACCAAATTCGGTTATTACTAAACGTGTTTCAACTTTTCTTTTTTTTTTTGTTACTATGTTCTTACATGTACATGATTTAAAAAAAACTTTTGAGGCACTTTTGCACATCTGTGTATATATGTTAAGGTTGTTTTTTTTTTGTATTTTACTGTTTTATGTCATAACTGTTACTTAGTTTTAGTTGTTGCTGTTAATTTTTTTAACTGTTAATTAGTTTTAATTGTTGTTGAATTCATATATATGTGAATTCTAATTCCCAAATTTTAAACAAAGTAAATATATTACAAAAAATTGTTTGGTGCTGGGGTCATTACGTTTAGGATTTTATCTTTTAGCTTGACACTGCTTAATATTTGTAAAACTAAAATTTTTCGAAAAGCGTCCAAATTTCCTTTATATATTTATTGCCTCTGAATTGTTGAGATTTCCTTTTTTTTCTCTCGTTTTTTTTTTTTTTTTTTGATTTTCTAATGCATTATTCAGTTTTTAGTTTCAAGAATAAAATTACTTCACGTTTGGAAATATCACTATTTATATACATATGTGTTTTCTTTTTAGTTGAATGAGTTAAAAGTTTAAATTTGTTTCTTTTAAGTTAATTTTAGTTCATTTTCTTTACACGTATATTATTCTTCTGTTTTTTCTGTTATATTTTTTTCACGAAGATTGCATACACGGTCGCCATTTAATGCTGTGATGCATTATTTAAACAAATTAAACGCACTGTTGGACTGCTCATTCAATAATCAATCTTGGTTTCTTTATTGTCATTTCTTGTTACATATTTCTCTTATATAAATACATGGTTGTTAATTTAAAGTAGCAAGTATTATTACAAGGTTGTATCTTATATAAATCCAGGGTTAGGTAACACTATAGTGTATCCGCGCATTTTTTAATCAGGGAAAAGTGTACGTTAATAAGCCAACAACAAATCAGGGGCCGAATTACCGCATACGTGATCGAGTATGTTTTCGTATCAAACACAATTTCGTGACGTATCGAATACACTGATTCATTCGAACGCTCACGTTTCGAAATTGCCAAAATAATGTAAAAGATTTTTGTTTACTTTGTAATAGAGCCAACATATGTTTTGAGTAGTGTTTTGTCTCTCATCAGGTGCACACGTCTTTTGTTACTGCTGTGCGTATTTCCAATATGTGTATGTTCATTAATTAAATTCGTATAAAGCCGGATTGCACCGTAATAGGTGGCAAGTTGTGTACACGTATTTATTTTTGTTTTTTTTTTCTCTTTTTTTACCGTTGTCTGTATTTTCTATATATGTATGTTTATTACCAATTTAGTATGAAATAAAAGTGCACCGGAATAGGTAGCAGTATGTGTACACATGTTTCTTCTCTTTTTTTTTTTGTCTTTTTTTCACCGTTGTCCGTGTTTTCTTTATATGTTCAATATTATTATTATTTTCGATGAATTTAATTACCTTGTAGTGTGGAAGGTGTTGGACTAAATTTTGCTAATCTGAGCACTGGGCACTGATCAGTTTTAACTAATTTAATTCCAACATTTTAAATGCTGCAATAGAGTTTGTTTCAGTCTTTCGTTTTGTTATCGTTAAAATTTCGCGAACACTTTCTTCTCTTTCCTCCTCATCATACCCTATTTTCCTAATTCCAGTACAATGCGCTGCATATGTACGGGTCATCCCCTGAGTACTGGTCCCAGATAAAAAAAAAGTAAAAGTGGCATACATATGTTTGTAAGCACAAGAAGAAAACTTCGGACCTTATTTGTAAAAACTTAAAAGATAATTAATTAGAGATAATAAAAATTACTTAAAAAAAAAAATAATGGCAACATTAATATTAGTGTTTTTATCGTCTGAAGTTGATCCTAATACTCTATGCATTATACAGCAAGTGCTTCACCAAAGTGATCCATTGTCAATGGCGACTGCTGCATAAGTAAATTCCGATTTCATTAATACGAGTAATTAACATACATATGTATTTAAGAATCATTAAGCGGTTTATGCCTTCAATGAATGCGTTCAATTTTCTGCTTTGTGAACTGCTAAGCTGCAACTGGCAGTAACTAATAAATTATACGGAAACACGGCAGAACTCACTTTGAGTATTTCAAATACAAGAACATAAATACTTTTCATCTGTGTATTTCAAATACAAAATACTTTTAAGCTGCATATTTCAAATACAAAATACAACTAAATAAAACAAATACTTTTTTGTATTTCGGTCTCATAAAAATGTACTTCCAAATTTTAGAGAAGAAACTTCTTTCTCTCTTACCCCATCATGCCATAAATTTGTTATTGAAATTCAGCAATACCGGTTCACATATAGCTGAGCTATATTCAAAATTCAGAAAAAATCCATTTTTTGTGCAATTTTGTATAAATATTTTTCAAAAAGAAAGTTGTTTGTTTTGCTTCAAACTTCCCACAATTATTAAGGATGGTGACTAAAGCCAAAAAAAAAAAAAAATTATCGGTTCATATATACCCGAGATATACCCTAGAACCAGTTTTTCATGAAACAATGGAAAATGAAAATTTCCGATATCGGTACATATAACGAGTGATTTTTTTGCTATTATCTTTTTGGCAACACTAGTTTTGACAGCTCACGCACGTTTTGTATCTTGTGTCACTGTCAAACATCTTCAGTTTAGTCTATAATTTAATCATGAGTCGTCTTACAAACGAACAACGCTTGCAAATTATTGAATTTTATTACCAAAATGCGTGCTCTGTTAAGAAAGTTCATCGCGCGCTTCTTCCATTTTATGGTCAGTTTAATCGACCTACTGAGGCTTCTATTCGGGCTATTGTAAAAAAATTTCGCACCAAATTTACATTGTTGGACATTAAATCACCAACATGCTTACGTAGAGTGCGAACTGAAGAAAATATCGCAGCCGTATCGGCCAGTGTTGGTGATGACCGTGAATTATCGATTCGGCGCCGTTCGCAGCAATCGGGCCTCTGTTACTCCACTACGTGGAAAATTTTGCGGAAGGATTTGGGTGTGAAGCCTTATAAGATACAGCTGGTGCAAGAATTGAAGCCAAACGACCTACCACAACGCCAAATTTTTGGTGAATGGGCTCTTGAAAAGTTAGATGAAGATCCACTTTTTTATCGAAGAATTGTGTTCAGCGACGAGGCTCATTTCATACGTGAACAAGCAAAACTGCCGTATTTGCAGTGAAGAGCAGCCAGAAGCATTGCAAGAGCTACCAATGCATCCACAAAAAACAACCGTTTTTTGCGGATTATGGGCTGGCGTCATCATTGGGCCACATGCTACACAGCACGCGAAACAATGGACCAATTGAAAGGCGAGTTCGGTGAACAGTTTATTTCACGCTTGGGACCAGTCAATTGGCCGCCCAGATCGTACGATTTAACGCCTCTAGACTATTTTTTGTGGGGCTATGTTAAGTCTAATGTCTATAGCGACAAGCCCGCTTCGATTAACGCACTGGAAGCCAACATTGCCAACATTATTCGTGATATACCGGCCGAAATGTTGGAAAGAGTATGCCTAAATTGGACTAAGCGGATGGACCATTTGAGGCGCAGCCGCGGCCAACATTTGCATGAAATAATTTTCAAACATTAAATTATATCGACCCAACTATCGATCCAATTAAATATTTCATGCATTTTTCTGAATTTTATGTGTTTTTTTTTTAATTTCCGATAGTTCTTATAAAATCACCCATTAAATCCCAGATATAGCCTAAACCGGGTTTGTCATGAAAATGTCGCGTTAGCGAAGTTAAACAACTTTTTTTTTTGCTTAAAATCAGTTCTGGTAATAAAGTAAGGCTATATAAATATGGAAAATTAAAATTATAGCTAAACCGGGTTTTATATGAAAACGTCGCGTAAGCGAAGTTAAAAATAGTAAAATAAGACTATATAAATACAGAAAGTTAAAATTTCCGATATCGGTCCATATATACCCGAGATAAAGCCTAGAACGGGGTTTTCAAGAAAATGTCGCGTAAGTGATCTTAAACAACTTTTTTTTCTTAAAAGCAGTTTTGGTAATGAAATAAGGTTATATAAATATGGAAAATGAAAATTTCCGATATCGGTAGTGATTTGTCCGTTGAGCAGTGTACACGTGTTATGTCCTTTCGCGTTTTGTATTTTTATACCCTTCACAAAAATGTAAAGGGTATATATAAGTTTGTGATTCCGTTTGTAATTTCTACAGTTTTTTTTTGCGACCCTATAAAGTATATATATTCTGAATCAGAATTAATGGAAAAGTCGATTAAGCGATGTCCGTCTATCCATCTGTCCGTCTGTCCGCTGTTGAAATACCGTTTCTGAGAAAACCATTAGACTTAGAAACTTTTTTCTTTCACCATACTTTTACCCCATCGATTCATGGGTTTGCTATTGAAATTCAGTAATATTGGTCCACGTATAGCTGAGATATATTTAAAATTCCGAAAAAAGCCATTTTTTTTGCAGTTTTGTTTGAAAATTTTTGAAAACAAAAGTTGTTCGTTTTGCTTCAAACTTAACACACTTATTAAGCATGGTGACTAAAAGGCAAAAAATTTTTTTTTCAGATATCGGTCCATATATACCCGAGATATAGCCCAAATCGAATTTTTAATGAAAATGTCGCATAGGCGAAGCTAACTAACTTTTTTTTGCTCAAAAGCAGTTCTGGTAATTAAATAGGGTCACATAAATATGAAAAATGAAAATTTCCGATATCGGTCCATATATACCCGAGATATAGCCTAGACCGGGGTTTTTATGAAAATGCCGCGTAAGCGAACTTAAACAACTTTTTTCTGCTCAAAAGCAGTTCTGGTAATTAAATAGGGTCACATAAATATGAAAAATGAAAATTTTCGATATCGATATACCCGAGATATAGCCTAGAGCGGGGTTTTCATGAAAATGCCGCGTAAGCGAACTTAAACAATTTTTTTGTGCTCAAAAGCAGTTCTGGTAATGAAATTAGGTTACATAAATATGGAAAATGAAAGTTTCCGATATCGGTCCATATATACCCGAGATATAGCCTAGACCGGGTTTTTCATGAAAATGTCGCGTAAGCGAACTTAAACAACTTTTTTGTGCTCAAAAGCAGTTCTGGTAATGAAATAGGGTCATATAAATATGAAAAATGAAAATTTCCCATATCGGTCCATATTTACCCGAGATATAGCCCAAGTCGGGTTTTTCATGAAAATGCCGCGTAAGCGAACTTAAACAACTTTTTTGTGCTCAAAAGCAGTTCTGGTAATGAAATTAGGTTACATAAATATGGAAAATGAAAATTTCCGATATCGGTCCATATATACCCGAGATATAGCCCAAACCGTGTTTTTCATGAAAATGTCGCGTAAGCGAACTTAAACAACTTTTTTTGTGCTCAAAAGCAGTTCTGGTAATGAAATAGGGTCATATAAATATGAAAAACAAAAATTTTCGATAGCGGTCCATATATACTCGAGATATAGCCCAAATCGGGTTTTTCATGAATATGTCGCGTAAGCGAACTTAAACAACTTTTTTGTGCTCAAAAGCAGTTCTGGTAATGAAATTAGGTTACATAAATATGGGAAATGAAAATTTCCGATATCGGTCCATATGTACCCGGTCCATATGTAGCCCAAATCGGGTTTTTCATGAAAATGTCGCGTAAGCGAACTTAAACTACTTTTTTTTTGCTCAAAAGCAGTTCTGGTAATGAAATTAGGTTACATAAATGTGGAAAATGAACATTTCCGATATCGGTCCATATATACCCGAGATATAGCCTAAACTGCGGTTTTAATGAAAATGTCGCGTAAGTGAACTTAAACATTTTTTTTGTGCTCAAAAGCAGTTTTGGTAATGAAATTAGGTTACATAAATGTGGAAAATGAAAATTTCCGATATCGGTCCATATATACCCGAGATATAGCCTGGAACGGGGTTTTCATGAAAATGCCGCGTAAGCGAACTTAAACAACTTTTTTTGCTTAAAAGCAGTTCTGGTAATAAAATAAGGTTATATAAGTATGGAAAATGAAAATTTTTGATATCGGTCTATATATACCTGAGAAAAACCGGATTTTTCATGAAAATGTCGCGTAAGCGAACTTTAACAACTTTTTTTTGATTAAAAACAGTTCTAGTGATAAGATGAGTTTATATAAATATGGAAGATAAAAATTTCCGATATCGGTCCATATATACCCGACACAGCCTAAACCGGGGTTTTCATGAAAATGCCGCGTAAGCGAACTTAAACAAATTTTTCGCCTTAAAGCAGTTCTGGTAATAAAATAAGGTGATATAAATATTGAAAATTAAAGTTTTCGATATCGGTCCATATATACCCGAGATATAGCCTAAACCGGGTTTTTCATGAACACGCGGCGTAAGCGAACTCAAACAATATTTTTTGCTTAGAAGCAGTTCTAATAATAAAATAAGGTTATATAGGTATGAAAAATGAAAATTTCCGATATCGGTCCATATATACCCGAGATATAGCCCAAACCGGGTTTTTCATGAAAATGTCGCGTAAGCGAACTTAAACAACTTTTTTCACCTTAAAGCAGTTCTGGTAATAAAATAAGGTTATATATATATGGAAAAAGAAAATATCCGACATCGGTCCATATATACTCGAGATATAGCCTGAACCAATTTTTCCAATAACATTTCTTTTTTTGCTGAAAAGCAGTTCTTGTTATGAAAGAAGGTTACGAAAAATAAAATTTCTGATATCGGTCCATATATACCCGAGATATAGCCTAAATCGGGTTTTTCATGAAAATATCGCGTAAGCGAACTTAAACAATTTGTTGTGCTCAAAAGCAGTTCTGGTAATGATATAAGGTTATGTGGAAAATTAAAATTTTCGATATCGGTCCATATATACCCGAGATATAGCCTGAACCGATTTTTCCATTAAAAAAAATTTTTTTTTTTTTTTTGCTGAAAAGCAATTCTCGTTATAAAAGAAGGTTACTAAAATACAGAAAATAGAAAATTCCGATATCGGTTCATATATGTATAACCGAGCATATTTAGGTCACATTTTTAATATACTATACACATTCGTGACTATCGTGAAGGGTATTTTAGATTCGGCCCAGCCGAATATACTACACTCTTACTTGTGTCCTATAATTTTCGTTTCTGTGCAGTGCTTTGTTTGTTTTTTTTTGTTTTTTTTTTTTTTTTTTTTTTTTTTTTTTTTTTTTTTAACATTTTTTTATTTATTGAATCTTCAAAATGAACTAACAATAAGTATTCAAATCTTAATACTAAATTTAAAATTAAAAAATGTGATTCTAAAGTCCGGCCAATGCTAGACAAAAAGTTTTATTATGCGGGAGCTATTTCGGTAAAATCACCTATTGAGCAATCTGATGGTGGCAGCGGTATCCCTTCTTTTAAGCCGAGTGTGGCCGCCAAAATTAAGTATATTGCGAGCAAGAGGGTTTGGATGAAGTTCCAGTTTACTGATATACCTTGTCGCGTACTTAGAAAATTCCTCTTTTACCAGCGGAACACTCAGATCATTATGAATTCGTGAATTTTTGACGTACCATGGAGCTGCAGTAATCGTTCGTAGAATTTTGTTTTGTCGCCTTTGGATTTTTTCAATGTTTGACGCTGAGGCGGTGCCCCATAACTGAATTCCGTAGCACCATGTAGGCTTTAGTATTGAGTTGTATAACAAAAGTTTGCAATCTAATTTCAGTGTCGAATTTTTGCCCATAAGCCAATTTAGCTGCGCTGCTTTTAGTTTTAACTGAGTGACCTTTGCTTCAATGTGAGACTTCCATGTTAGCCTACGGTCCAGGTGAATACCAAGGTACTTGACTTCGTTGTGCTGCGGAATAGGTGAGTTGTTAATTTGGATAGGCGGACATGTTTGCCTACACAGTGTGAATGTAACATGAGTACATTTCTGTTCATTAACTTTGATTTTCCAAAGTTTTAGCCATTTCTCTAATATTGAAGTATATTCCTGTAAATTTCGTGATGCTAAATGGTGGTTTTCATGAACACTCAAAAACGCTGTGTCATCTGCAAAGGTAGAAGTGTGGATTCCAGATGTCGTTGGCATGTCAGACGCGTAAATCAAATATAAAGTAGGCCCCAGTATGCTGCCTTGGGGAACTCCTGCCTTGATTGGCTGAGTTGGGCTAATAAAGTCGCCTTCTCTGATAACAAACTTCCGCCCGAATAAGTAGCTTTCCAGAAGCTTGTGTGTATTTGCAGGCAAATTTAGCTTTATTTTGTGCATCAAGCCGTCGTGCCACACTTTATCAAACGCTTGAGAAATATCAATGAAAAGAGCTGAGCAGTACTTCTTCGCCTCAAAGGTTTGTCTTATGACATTGACCAGTCTGTGCGTTTGTTCTATGGTGCTATGTTTAGCCCGAAAGCCAAATTGATGATCAGGGATGCATCCCACATTGTTCAATATTGGACTCAACTTCGCCATTAACAATTTTTCGAATAGTTTTGAAATTGTTGGTAAAAGACTTATTGGTCTATATGACTCTACCTTAGTTAGATCCTTCCCTGGCTTGGGTATCATAGTAATCATTGAGACCTTCCACTCTGCAGGGTAATACTCAAGGCGTAAAATGGCGTTAAAAATAAAAAGTAGAACCCTTCTAGCTACACGGGGTAACTGTTCAAGCATTTTACCAGTAATTTGATCAATGCCTGGAGCTTTCCTGGGGTTTGTATTACCGATAACGTTTTCGACATCTTGAAAATTAAATCTCAAAGACACAGGAGGTCTAACAACATATGGTGGTAATTCCGCTGTATTATTCTCTGAATCATTTGTGATAAAAACGTTTCGCAAATGATCGACATACAACATTCCCTTTTCAGAATCGCTTCTTGCCCAGTCGCCAGTTGAATTTCGCAAAGGTGGCTTACCTATTACGGGTCTTTTTAAACCTTTTGTCGCTTTCCACAAGGAATAATCAGATTGAGGGGTACCATCAAGGCTTTCCAAATATGTTTTAAGGGAAGCCATTCTATGGACTTCAAGCAGTTTTCTTAGCTGAGTTATGCATTCCCGTAGCCTAGTTTTAAGCTGGGGCGACCTGCGAAGTTGCCACTCTCTTCTGACTCTTCTTTTTTCTGACAGAAGTTGCTCAATTTCAGATGAATAAGTTCTATTGCTCTCATTTCTAGGTCTTAAATGACTAGTGGTAGCATGCTGTACGGCCAGTTTGAGGTTTTCAGAAAAATTGTTAATTGACACATCAATATCCTCAGGCGTTCTCAAGGCGATATTTTCAGTACAATGTGTGCTCAAAAATTTTTTGTACTTTAACCAATTAACTCTATTGACAGTCAACGGTGAGCCAATCTCTTGGGGGAACGAAACAGAGATTATAGTGGGAGAGTGATCTGATGACAAATCTAATGAAGGCTCCACTTGCATCCACTCTAAAGGAAAATTTTTCGCAACTCCAAAATCTATAACGTCTGGGATCTTTCGTCGGTCTGTCGGCCAATAAGTGGGGTGTCCGCTTGAAACCACATCTAAGCCCAATTTGGAAACGGTGTCAAAAAGCACACGGCCTTTCGAGGTAATTAAGCGTGATCCCCAAAAAGTGTGTTTAGCGTTATAGTCGCCAGCCGCTAAAAATCGAGGCCCAAGTGATTTGAAAAAATTTGAATATTGGCTTTCTGTTATTGAAAATCGGGGCGGTGAGTAAATCGAGGAAATAACGATTTTTTCATGAAAATATTCAATGCATATATTAGTTGCTTGGATATACTCCTCACGTGTCTCGTTCATTAAATAGTGCTTAATTCTGGATTTTATTAGAATTGCCGATCCTCCGCAAGATCTTCCACGGGGATCTTTTGTGTCGTACAGTATGTAGCCATTAATTTTGAAAAAACTGTTGGTTGTCAAATGAGTTTCAGCAATCAACATTATATCGATTTGCTTTTCCATAAGGAAGTGCTCAAGTTCATTTTTGTGATGGCGGATGCCGTTTGCGTTCCAGAAACATATTTTTAACCAATTCATTTGTTTAAAATTGCCTGCAAAATAGTGGATTGCATTTTTAGCATTTCCTGCATCATGTTTGTCATAGAAACGGTAAAAGTGTTTATGGACTGAACAAGAGTCTGCAGAGTTGCCTCAAGATTGCTAAAATTTGGATCGGATTTTGGAGGCTTGGGCTCCTGATCCAAGTTTGGTTTATCGGATTTTACCACATTTGCATAAGAAATTTGTTTGGGGTTTTGCAAGTTTACATGGCTGGTTGACTGGCGTACCTGGGGAAAATTGTTTGTAGAAGTGGTGTTTGACTGCTGGGGTGGCATATTTGAAATTGGTGACCTATTTGTCATTGACCTCTTGAAGTGAGTGTAGACAGGACAACCCCTGTAGTTTGCAGTATGGTTACCTCCACAGTTACTGCATTTCTTAACGCTCGCGTCAGTCTTAGGTTTTTTGCACAGTGATGTACCGTGTAGCTCACCACACACAACGCAAACTGCGGGCAGCTTACAATAGGCCTTAGTATGGCCAAATTCTTGGCAGTTTAGGCATTGAACGGGCCCTAAACGCTTATGAGGCTCCTCAACGGTAACCTTGCGATGCAAAAGATACCTGAGGTTATAAATGGGATGCACTTCATTCTTTTTTAAGTCAACATCTCTAGGTTCCAATTCAACCCTAAACATGGGTTGAGGAATTTTTTCCCGGTTTCTAATATTAACCACATTTTTAATTTTGAAGCCATTGTCTTCTAGTCCGGTTTTGACCTCATTCGTGTCAACAAAAGGGTCAATCCCTTTTATAACGACCTGAATACCTTTGGCACTTTTAAGCTGATATGTGTAAAATGATCGCTTCTCCTTCTCTAGAACGTCAGACAGCTTTCGGTATTCATTTTCACTGTTTACCTGGATTTTCGTTTCATTGATGCCGCCGTGCTTAACCGATGTTACGTTAAAAGTATCTTTGCCGATTGCCGCAATAAGTTGTTTTACCAGCTCACTAGAGGTAGGTTCTCGCAAATATATTGGTGGCGGTTTAAAGGTTTTTTTAGAAATTGTTGGCTCATCTGTTTGCAGTATAGCAAACCTATTGCTATCGGTTGCCGAAGTCCTATTATCATCTTTAGAAAATTTCGGTTGAGATGATATTTGAGCTGATTTGGGGCTTCGCTGCCTTTTAACCACGGTTATGTACCTGTCCATGCCTACTTGGATTTTTACCTTATCATCAACAATTAAACTGGAAGATGTTTTGTCTTCAGTTGTAACAACAATATTTGGCGAACACGATCGCGGGCGTTTCCTATCTCTTAGAGACAGGAAATTTTCCAATGATTTTTTCACCGATTCCTCTTCAGAAATCCAAAGGTTTTTTCTACCGGAGCTAAGCTCTTTTTCAGAATTACATCTGATAGGTACACTCATGCAATTAATTGTTTCTATTTTTTATTTACAATTTTAAATGGTATTTAAAAAAATGTCTCAAAGTTTTTTTTTTTAAACAAAAACACTCTGTTCACCTATTACGGTTTTTACTTAATCCCGTTTTATTTTTTTTTTTTTTTTACTTGCGATCAAAAAACAAACACGTCCGTTCACTATCGAAGCTAAACAACGACTCGTTTTTTTTTGTGCCAAATTAAAATTTTAACAAAAAAAATATACACAGTTAAAAAATCAAATTAATAAAATAACAAAAATATACGAAAAAAATAACACACATTTAATAAATCTCCAAAACAAATATAATTATTAATAAACAACAACAAACACAATAATCCATTCAATAACGAACAAAAACAGCCACTAAATTCTTTAAAAAAAAAAACACAAATATAAATATTAAAAAAAAACAAAAAACAAAATTTACAAACACTGATTACCCAACAAACAAATCGTTTGCAATTACGGGGCAGCAATAGTTCTGTTTGACACTTAAACAAACCAGCCAAAATCACAATAATAAAAATAAAATAAATAATAACAATAAATAATCAAATTAATAATGAATAAACGTCCAGATCAGGGCTTTTATGACCTTCAGTCATTGTATCGTCCCTCTTCACTATCAGTTTAAGAATAAAAAACAAAACAATTGTTTTTGCTGTGTTGAGGATGTCGGGTTAATTGTTGTTTGCTTTATAGTATCGAAGGTATACACACTGGGTGCTGTAAAGTCATTTAAGCGACAATAAATTCCGGCTTCGCCAGCACAGCAAAAGTAACAATTAACATTTGGTCATTGATTTTCCATCGTAATGACAAGAAGGTTTACAATTGACTTTTGCGCTATACGTGGGCTGAGAACGAATGTATGATGCCGAATTTACCTGTCTTTGGGTTAAATTCAAAATCAGGTCACACCTCTTGCACTTCGGGTTTCTTTACAGAAGTCCAAACGCGGGGAGGGATACCACCTTCTCTGGTTTCGATACCCTTTCCGACTCTATATCGAACATCCTGGAAGATTATCCGAGCAGTGAAATCGTTGTTGCAGGTGATTTCAATGTTCACAACTCATCCTGGCTTCGTCATTCGAGTCATACAACTCCAGAAGGCCAATATGTTGAGTTATTCGCTGCGCATAACCACCTAGCGCAATTAGTGAATGGTCCAACGCATATTCCATGTGTTGAAGAGCACCATCCAAACACACTTGACCTATTTCTGACTTCACACCCTGAAAAGTATGAAGTCAAAGTTAGTGCACCTCTCGGCAATTCGGATCATTGCACCATTTCTGCCTCCTTAACGATCTCTGAACTTCGTAACGTTTCGAAATCAGCTACGAAACGTTCAATATTTATTTACGAAAAGGCGCGTTGGGCTGAGCTCAACCAATTTTATGAGCATTTTAATTGGAAACTCTGCTTTTTAGATAACGACATAAATGCTTCAGCAAAAATGGTCGAGAATATGATATTGCTAGGGATGAAATCATTCATCCCCTCCAAGCAGATTTCGGTTAAACCAAGAGTGAAATCCTGGTTTAATCAGACGTGCAAAAGCGCAGTCAGATCCAGAGAGGAAGCATTCAGTAATTGGCGTTTAAACAAAAACCCTGACACTGATTTGCTACGCAAAAAGGCAAGATCTTCGTGTGCCAAGGTACTTAGGCGTGAAAAAATTCTTCACGAACAGCGCCTTTGGGCCAAGGTCCTTGCAGCTCCCCGGGGCAGTAAGACCTTTTGGTCTTTCGTTAAGAGAGTAAAGAACAATGCTAGTTCATCAATCCCAACTCTCTTAAAGAATGACAAAGCTAACCTGTTGGCTGAAATTTTTGCAAACAATTCGTGCTTGCCAGAAAGCAGTCAACCACTTCCCGAGCTCGAAAGAGTATCTGTAACTATGCCAAAGATATTCTTCCGGGCACGAGCAGTTAAAAGGGTTTTGGCAGACCTCGACATAAACAAAACTCCTGGACCGGATGGCATTCCAGCACTGGTCTTGAAGCAGTGTTCTTCTACGCTTGCGCGTCCATTAGCACGCCTCTTCAGCATACTTTACCATTTTGGAGAGTTTCCATCGTGCTGGAAGGTTGCTAATGTAACACCAATACCCAAAAAGGGTGAGGCAAATAACCCTGAAAATTACCGCCCAATTGCAATTTGCTCTGCGCTTTCCAAAGTAATGGAAAGTATGGTTAATTACCATCTTATGGGATATCTAGAGTCGCACAATTTACTTTGTGATCGCCAATATGGATTTCGTAAGAGTCGCTCTACTGGCGATTGAAATTGTTGGTAGTAGACTTATTGGTCTATATGACTCTACTTTAGTCGGATTCTTCCCTGGCTTGGTTATCATAGTAATCATAGAGACCTTCCACTCTGCAGCATAATACTCAAGGCGTAAAATAGCGTTAAAAATAAAAAGTAGAACTCTTCTATCTACACGAGGTAACTGTTCAAGCATTTTGCCAGTAATTTGATCAATACCTGGAGCTTTCCTGGGGTTTATGTTACTGATACCTTGTTCTACATCTTGAAATCTGAATCGCAAAGACACAGGCGTTCTAACTACATATGGTGGTAATTCAGATGCATCATTTGTAATAAAAACATTTCTCAAATGGTTTACATACACCATCCCCTTTTCTGAGTCACTTCTTGCCCAGTCGCCAGTTGAAGTTCGCAAAGGTGGCTTACCTATTACGGGTCTTTTCAGACCTTTTGTCGCTTTCCACAGAGAATAGTCAGATTGCGGAGTACCATCCAGGCTTTCCAAATATGTTTTAAGGGAAGATATTCTATGGACTTCAAGCAGATTTCTTAACTGAGTTATGCATTCCCGTAGCCTAGTTTTAAGCTGGGGAGATCTTCGAAGTTGCCACTCTCTTCTGACTCTTCTTTTTTCTGACAGAAGTTGCTCAATTTCAGATGAATAAGTTCTATTGGTTTCATTTCTGGATCTCATATGACTAGTGGTAGCATGATATACGGCCAGTTTAAGGTTTTCAGAAAAATCGTTAATTGACACATCAATATCCGCAGGCGTTCTCAAGGCGATATTTTTACTACAATGTGTACTCAAAAATTTTATGTAGTTTAACCAATTAACTCTATTGACGGTCAACGGGGAGCCAATCTCTTGGGGGAACGAAACAGAGATTATAGTGAGTGATCTGATGACAAACCTAATGAAGGCTCCACTTGCATCCACTCTAAAGGAAAAATTTTCGCAACTCCAAAATCGATAACGTCAGGGATCTTTCGTCGGTCTGACGGCCAATAAGTGGGGTGTCCGCTTGAAACCACATCTTAACCCATTTTGGAAACGGTATCAAAAAGCACACGGCCTTTCGGGGTAATTAAACGTGATCCCCAAAAAGTGTGTTTAGCGTTATAGTCGCAAGTAGCTAAAAATCGAGGCCCAAGTGAATTGAAAAAATTTGTATATTGATTTTCTGTTACTGAAAACCGGGGTGGGGAATAAATCGATGAAATAACAATTTTGTGATGAAAATATTCAATACATATGTTTGTTGCTTGGAGATACTCCTCACATGTCTCGTGTAGCAAATAGTGCTTAATTCTAGTTTTTATTAAAATTGCTGAGCCTCCGCAAGATCTGCCACGGGGATCTTTAGTATCATACAGCGTGTAACCATTAATTTTGAAAAAAACTGTTAGTTGTCAAGTGGGTTTCAGCAATCAGCATTATGTCGATCTGCTTTTCCATAAGGAAGTGCTCAAGTTCATTTTTGCGTTGGCGGATGCCGTTTGCGTTCCAGAAACATAATTTTAACCAATTCATTTTGTTAAAATTGCCTGCAAAATGGTGGATTGCATTTTCAGCATTTCCTGCATCATGTTAGTCATAGAAACCGTAAATGTGTTTATGGATTGAACAATGGTCTGCAGAGTTGCCTCAAGATTTTTTAAATTTTGTTCGGAATTTTGGGGCATGGGCTCCTGATTAAAGTTTTGTATATCGGTTTTGACTACATTAGCATATGAAACTTGTTTGGGGTTTTGCATAATTATTTGTCTGGTTGACTGGCCTATCTGGGGAAAATTGTTTGCAGTAATAATGTTTGACTGCTGGGGTTGCTTGAAGGTAATTGATGACTTATTTGTCATTGATTGTTTAAAATTAGTGTAGACAGGACAGCCCCTGTAATTTGCAGTGTGGTTACCTCCACAGTTACTGCATTTTTTAGCGCTCGAGTCAGTCTTTGGTTTTTTGCACTGTGAAGTGCCATGTAGATCTCCACACACAACACAAACTGCGGGCAGTTTACAATAGGCCTTAGTATGGCCAAATTCCTGGCAGTTTAGGCATTGAACGGGACCTAAACGCTTATGAGGCTCCTCTACGGTAACTTTACGGTGCAAGAGAAATTTGAGGGTATAAATTGGGTGAGTTTCAATTCGTTTCAGGACAATATCTCTTGGTTCCAGTTCAACCCTAAACATGGGTTGAGGGATCTTCTCACGGTTCCTGATGTTCACTACACTTTTGACTTTAAACCCTTTGCCCTCCAAACCAATCTTAACATCATCCGTAGCTACACATGGGTCAATACCTTTTATAACGACCTGAATACCTTTAGCACTTTTAAGCTGATAAGTGTAAAAAGATCTTTTCTCCTTTTCCAAAACGTCAGACAATTTTCGGTAATCATTTTCATGGTTTACCTGAATTTTTGTTTCATTGATGTTTCCGCGCTTAACTGATGTCACGTTGAAATTGTCCTTACCGATTACCGTAATAAGTTGTTTTACCAGCTCATTAGAAGTAGGTTCTCTCAAATATATTGGTGGCGGTTTAAATGTTTTTTTTGCTGTATTTGGCTCATCAGTCTGGAGGATTGCAAATCTATTACTTTTCGTTGCTGTAGCGGTATTATCCTCTTTGGATATCTTTGGTTGTGATGATATCTGAGCGGATTTCGGGCTTCATGTCCATGCCTACTTGTGTTTTCGGTTTATCTGCAACAACTGAACTGGTAGATGGTTGGTCTTCTGTTATAACAACAATGTTTGGCGTACACGAACGCGTGCGTTTTTTATCTCTTAGAGACAGGAGATTGTCCAATGATTTTTTCAATGATTCCTCTTCAGAAGTCCAGAGGTTTTTTCTAGTGGAGCTAAGCTCCCTATCAGAATTGCATCTACTAGGTACATGCAATTTTTTTTTTTTATTTATATTTTTTTAAATTTAAAAGTATATAAAAATTAATTTCATAAAGTTTTTCGGTTTTGCAAGAAAACAAAACTTTAGTGTATAGTTTTTTTCCCGCTGGGTAGGTAATCTTCACGCACAATAACAACAACAACAATGCACTGCCACCGCACTTGTTTTATTGAAATTTATTTTATTGTTTAGTTAATGAAATGTGAGGAATTTATTTTCCCGTTGTTTTTTAAAATAATTTGTTATTGTTTTTACAATTTAATACTACATATTATTGTTTTTATATGTAAGTTTAAAAATATAATAGCACAATGATGTTTTTACAATTTAATACAATATATTATTGTTGTTATATGTAAGTTTAAAAATATGTTAGCACAATGATTTTTTGGTTTTTTTTTTAACTTTTTAAAACCACGACCGTGCGGTTGAAGAATCTTAGAGTGATTCTTCAAACGCCAAGTTTTTTACCGAATTTTATTTGTTATTTCTCTATTTCAGACTTACTCAATTTGAACCATGGAAGATACACAATCCAACAACGTTATCCAGACTTATTATGAAAATGGGCGTTCAGATCAAAATGCATATCGTGCACTTCGTGATTTTTTTTGTCAATTTGATCGTCCAAATGTGCGTACAATCGCAAAAATCGTGGAAAAATTCGAGCAAACCGGGTCTGTAGAAGATGTGAGAACACCAGCTCGTACTGCAGAAAATATTGCTGCTGTTCGCAATAGTGTGGCTGAAGAGCCATCCACCTCAACTCGTCGTCCTGCCCAAAAATTGCATCTCTCACGCTCGTCGTTGATGAACCTTATGCACAAAGATTTGCATTTACACACTTACAAGGTGCAATTGGCTCTAGAACTAAAGCCTCTTGACCATTCCAAACGTCGTGAATGGGCAGAATGGTGGAAAGAAATGGCAACAGTGGATGATAAATTTTCGAAGAAAATCATCTTCAGTGATGAGGCACATTTTCACCTCAGTGGATTCGTCAATAAACAGAATTGCCGCATTTGGGCCGAATTAGAATCCAGGAGGGACTGTCGAAAAACCAATGCACCCACAAAGAGTGACTGTTTGGTGCGGTTTATGTGCTGGCGGCATCACCGGGCCGTATTTTTTCCAAAATGAGGCCGGTCAGGCAGTTACTGTGAATGGTGTTCGCTATCGTGAGATGATAACGAACTTTTTATGGCCCGAATTGGAAGATATGGATGTAGACGATATGTGGTTTCAGCAGGACGGTGCCACTTGCCACACAGCTAACGAAACAATTGCTCTTTTGCGCAACAAATTCAATGGCCATGGTTTCTCACGTAATGGCGATGTCAATTGGCCCCCAAGATCATGTGATTTGACACCGTTGGACTTTTTTCTTTGGGGTTATTTGAAAGAAAAGGTGTACGTCGATAAGCCAGGAACAATTCAACAGCTAAAGGATGAGATAATTCGGCACATTAACGGCATAGAGCCTCCATTATGTCTCAGGGTCATCGAAAATTTGGATCATCGGATGGAGGTCTGCCGCCGTGGTCGCGGCGCCCATTTGGCCGATATTTTGCTCCATACATAATTGAATAATACCAATATATTATAATAAAATAAAATTACAATAATTTCCTAAATAGTTTGTGTTTTATTCAAAATCAACATCGGCCCTTGAAATTTAACCACCCTTTACATTGTCAACTAAAGGAACATTAGCAACAAAACATAAACTTGCAGTTTTAACACCATTTCTTGATGACGAAGGTATTTTAAGAGTAGGTGGACGCCTTAACAATGCAGATATACCTTACAATCAAAAACATCCGTATATCCTTCACAAGGATCATAAATTGACAGCACTCATTTGTGAATATTATCACCGGAAATTTCTTCATGCTGGCGCACGTCAGATGCAGTACCTCATCAGTTTAAACTATTGGATTCCCAATATCACACTTCTCGTCAAACGAATTGTATACAAATGCACAACATGTATGCGACATCGTAAAATGCCTTATCAGCAACGCATGGGTGATTTACCAAGTTATCGTTTACAACCATATTCAACATTCATTCACGTCGGCATCGACTTTGCAGGTCCAATATTTGTCAGATCATAGATTGCAGTATTTGTCTGTTTGAACACGAAAGCAATACATCTCGAAGCAGTAACCGAGCTTACAACTCAGGCATTCGAGGCATCACTTCGCAGATTTGTTTCTAGACGTGGTAAGCCAAGCCACATCTACAGCGACAATGGTACCAATTTCATTGGGTGCAATCAACAACTAAAGCGAGTATACGAATTCCTAATGCTCAACGAAAAGACGATCTACAAGAACCTTGCAGAAGACCAGATTAATTGGCACTTCATCCCTCCATCAGCACCAAATTTCGGCGGTATCTGGAAGGCAGGTGTAAAATCTGTAAAATTTCATCTTTACAGAACCCTTGGAAATGCATTGGTAGCATATGAAGAACTGTACCGTACTCTGTCAAATAGAATGCTGCCTCAATTCACGTCCTTCATGTTTGAAATTTGAAGGTGATATCGATCCCTTAACACCAGGTCACTTTTTGATACTTCGTTCAATGGTGACTTTACCAGATGAAAATCTAAGGAATGTCAACATTAATCGATTGAAAAGATGGCAGTTTATGAAGCGACTTCTTCACAATTGCTCTTTTGCGCAACAAATTCAATGGCCATGTTATCTCACGTAATGGCGATGTCAATTGGCCGCCAAGATCATGTGATTTGACACCGTTGGACTTTTTCTTTAGGGTTATTTGAAACAAAAGGTGTAAGTGGATAAGCCAGCAACAATTCAACAGCTAAAGGATGAGATAATTCGGCACATTAACGGCATAGAACCTCCATTATGTCTCAGGGTCATCGAAAATTTGGACCATCGGATGGAGGTCTGCCGCCGTAGTCGCGGCGCCCATTTGGCCGATATTTTGTTCCATACACAATTGAATAGAATAGTACCAATATATCATAATAAAATAAAATTACAATAATTTCCTAAATAGTTTGTGTTTTATTCAAAATCAACATCGGCCCTTGAAATTTAACCACCCTTTATATTTTTTTGAGGTATTTCGTTGTTAACTACGTGACAACTTCCTATGCGAAAGCATAAGTCGGTACAGTTGGTAACAGCGCCGTAAAAAAATTACTGTTAATAGCATCGTGGGCATAAGATCTTCGTTAATACGCCCATGCTGTGCATCCTATGCATTGCAATTTTATTTGCAACGGTATAGTTACAAATACAATACAATACACCCCTGAAAAGTATGAAGTCAGAGTTAGTGCACCTCTCGGCAATTCGGATCATTGCACCATTTCTGCCTCCTTTTCGATCTCGGGACTTCGTAACGTTTCAAAATCAGCTACGAAACGTTCAATATTTATTTACGAAAAGGCGCGTTGGGCTGAGCTCAACCAATTTTATGAGAATTTTAATTGGAAACTTTGTTTTCTAGATAACGACATAAATGCTCCAACAAAAATGGTCGAGAACATGATATTGCTAGGGATGCAATCATTCACCAGCACTGGTCTTGAAGCAGTGTTCTTCAGCGCTTGTGCGTCCATTAGCACGCCTCTTCAGCATACTTTATCATGCTGGTGAGTTCCCATCATGCTGGAAAGTTGCTAATGTAACGCCAATTCCAAAAAAGGGTGAGGCAAATAACCCTGAAAATTACCGCCCAATTGCAATTTGCTCTCCGCTTTCCAAAGTAATGGAAAGTATGGTCAATTACCATCTTGTAAGGTATCTAGAGTCGCATAAATTACTTTGTGATCGTCAATATGGATTTCGTAAGAGTCGTTCTACTGGAGATCTTCTGGCATATCTCTCTGAGAAACGCTCGTAAGACCCAATGTTGCTTATTAACACACAAACAAACGACCGCAGATGCTGCTTCATCCGTAGACATGGATGGTATAAATTTTGAGGAATCGGATGCTCTTGATGTTCTTGGTATGAAGATACAGTGTAATGTTCGCTGGACTGAACACATTTTTCATATCTCTAAAGAAGCATTCAAGTGCCTAGGTTTTTTGAAACGGTGTAAGATGTACTTCTCGCCATCCGATCTCCTTACTATTTATACCACCTACATACGACCGAAAATGGAATACAACTCTCATGTTTGGGCAGGTGCCTCAAAGTCTATTTTGGGGTTACTCGACCGTGTGCAGGAGAGGGCGAAGAAGCTAATCGGTGACAGTAGGGTATCCAACTCTATTGACTCACTGGAGCAGCGACGCAGTGTGGGGTGCGTTACTCTGTTCTATCGTTACTACAATGGATTTTGCTCTGACGAGATCAGGGATCTTGTTCCCGAAACGCGCACATTTTTGCGTAGCACGCGTTCATCGTCCAGAGCTCATCCATTTGTGGTTGATTGCGCTGGGAATCGTACTACGCATTACAGAGAAAATTCGTTTTTCAGCCGTACGCTTCGTCTGTGGAACAAGTTGGCTGCAGACGTGTTTCCTGTCTGTTATAACGTTGGAAAGTTCAAGTCAAATGTTCACAAGCACTACTCCCTCTTTCCCCCTCCTCACAACCTATTTTCCTAGTTCTGGTACAATGCACTGCATATGTAGGGGTCATCCCCTGAGTACTGGTCCAATATAAAAAAAAAAAAAATAGAGACCCTAGGATATAGCCTGAACCGGGGTTTTCATGAAAATGTCGCATAAGTGAAGTAAAACAACTTTTTTTGCTTAAAATCAGTTCTGGTAATAAAATTAGGTTATATAAATATGGAAAATAAAAATTTCCGATATCGGTCCATATATACCCGAGATATAGCCTGAACCGATTTTTCATTAACATGCCGAAAAGCAATTCATGTTATAAGAGTGGGTTACTAAAATACAGAAAATAGAAAATTTCCGATATCGGTCCATGTATACCCGAGCATATGTAGTTCAAATTTGTTCTTAGCTCGCAAGCTGTGAAATTAAAGGAACAAAGCTAATATTTAGGATTTGATAGATAGTAAATAAAAGATTCATTCGATTAAAAAAAAGTATTTCCTGTAATAAAAACTAGATATTTTAACAAGTCATCCGGCAAACAACATCTTGTTGAGGAGCGAAAACAGCACAAGCAAAAGTAACGTAACCAAAATTACAGAAAAAAGTACGTAAAAGCAAAAAAGCAAAAAGACGGCGATGACAGCCAACTATATGCACAATATTTACAAACATAACAATTTATACAGGTGAATGCAAGCAAGCTATGTATTTTGTTATTGTAAAACTTACTGAGAATGTCAAAATCTAAATTCACCTAAAATTGTTCAGCTAAGAAAAAATGTTGCATAAATGTTAAATACAAATTTTTATAATTGTTTGTAAATTAAATTACACCTAATTTTCTTGAAATCATACAAAAAAAACTTCAGATTAAAATGGCGCGAAAATGTTTGTAAACAAAAGAAAAAAATTTAGACAGTCTCATTTGAAAAAACGCAGCAAGCAAAAAATAATCACCTGTGCTGTCAAGTTCACCTAGTAATGAATTCGCCTTGTTATTAACATATATAAAGTTTGACAGAAAGGCTGGTGGCGAATATGTGGAAATTCTTATTGATATCACCTGATTAGTGTAAACAAAATACATTTAAATATTTATTATAATATATTCAAAATAAGTTGCTTCACACGAAAGCCAAAATTGCTGGAAACTACGACCATTAAAATTTTTATGATTTTGCAATACTGCAATTCAACTTTCAATTGCCCTGTGCAGAGCAAATGCATTTTACACTAATCAGATAATGATATCAATAGGAATTTCCACATATTCGCCACCAGCTTTTTCCCAACGCTTATACTTATACTGGGAAATAATTGTTATTATGGAAAACTTTTGCCTACCTTAATGTCTGTGAGAACCAGATTAGATCGACTGCAAATATAATAATTTGATGCATTTCAGTTGTAATTATTTTAACATAATTAATGGAGAGCCTTCAAAGGAGATGATGCTAACACCTGAAATAACTAGAGGCATATGGGCGTCATGTTTCTACCCTAGTTTCAAAATGCGCTGGTTACCAAAAAGCATATAATAAGAAGAGAGGCAAAGAATTCAATATCTTACAATAGATACTTTCGAGAATAATTACTAAAAACGTAAAACCAAACATAGATGCAGCAGAAGAAGTAGTAGTTGCAATAAAGATGATGAGGATTTAATTGTTTTTATCCATTTATAGAATTTGGTAGCAGCTTATGTTCCTCAGGACCTGTAGAAATATTATTTTACTCGGCAGGTTTTATTCACTCCCCAACAAGAGGTTGTTTGTTGAATGACTTATTGAAATATCTTGTTTGTATTACATGAAATACTTTTTTTTAATCGAATGGATTTTTTATTTACCATCTATCAAATCCTAAATATGGCGCTTTGTTCCTTTAATTTCCCAGCTGATGAGCTTAGAACAATCATATGAATATACATATCGTTGGTCTCATGCAGAAACGCCCTAACAAAAATAATTACAATTTATTGAATTTTTGTTGAACTTTTATAATTTTTTAAATTAAATTTTTGGTTTGTTCATTTGTACAACGGGTTATAGTTCAGGTTTTTTCCTTTCTTAAGTTTTTTTCTTAAGAAGGATTTTTTACAATACAAATCTGCTGTGATCAATAATTTTAATTGAAGAAGAGAAGAAAAATAATAATCAAATCTTTAGCTGGGGGACAACTAGCTGTTTCGTAGTCGCTACACTACTCCTCAGCACCCAGTGGGATTTGAACTCGGGACATGACGTATCATGATCTACTGCTGTAACCACTAATCCACCGAGCATTTAATTATTTTCTATCTATATTCACCTCATATTGAATCACATATGCATTTTGTTAATTGCCCACATTGTTTGTACAGCGTTTGCTGTCTTAGAACTAGCGGTATTTCTTTTTTTTTAGTTATTAACATACATATTTTTGTATTTTAATATTCTCCGTACCCAGAGATGTAAATATTAATTTCTTGAATTTTTGTTGAACTTTCATAATTTTTATACCCTTTATAATAAATAATATACCTTTCACAAATATGTTAAGGGTATATATAAGTTTGTGATTCCGTTTGTAATTTCTACAGTTTTTTTTGTTTTTGCGACCCTATAAAGTATATATATTCTGCTTCAGAATTAATGGAACAGTCGATTAAGCGATGTCCGTCTGTCAGTCGTTGAAATACCGTTTCTGGGAAAACCATTGGACATAGAAACTGTTTTCTTTCACCATTCTATTACTCCATATTGCCATCTGTTTGCCATTGAAATTTAGTAATATCGAATCACGTATAGCTGAGATATATTAAAAATTCCGAAAAAAGCCATAAATTTTTGCAATTTTGTATGGAAATTAAAAAAAAAAGTTGTTTGTTTTGCTTCAAACTTCACACACTCATTCAGCATGATGACTAAAAGCCATCAAAAAGCTTTTTCAGATATCGGTCCATATATACCCGAAATATAGCCCAAATCGGGTTTTTCATGAAAATGTCGCGTAATCGAACTTAAACAACTTTTTTGTGCTCAAAAGCAGTTTTGCTAATGAAATATGGTTATGTAAATACGGAAAATGAAAATTTCCGATATCGGTCCATATATACCCGAGATATAGCCTAAACCGGGTTTTTCATGAAAATATCGGGTAAGCGAACTTAAACAACTTTTTTGTGCTCAAAACCAGTTTTGGTAATGAAATGAGGTTATATAAATATGGAAAATGAAAAATTAAGATATCGGTCCATATAAATCCGACCGGCCTAGACCGGGTTTTACATGAAAGTGCCGCGTAAACGAGAATAAACAACTTTTTTGTGCTCAAAAGCAGTTCTGGTAATGAAATAAAGTTATATAAATATGGAAAATTAAAATTTCCGATATCGGTCCATAGATACCCGAGATATGGCCCAGACCAGGTTTTTCATGAAAATGCTTCAACAACTTTTTTGTGGTCAAAAGTAGTGTTGGTAATGAAATAATTTTACATAATTATGGAAAATTAAAATTTCCGATATCGGTCCATATATACCCGAGATATGACGCGTAAGCCAACTTAAACAACTTTTTTGTGCTCAAAAGTAGTTCTGGTAATAAAATCAGGTTATATAAATATGGCAAATGAAAATTTCCGATATCGGTCCATATATAATTAAAATATAGCCTAGACCGGGTTTTTCATGAAAATGTCGCGTAAGCGAACTTAAACAACTTTTTTGTGCTCAAAAGCAGTCTTAATAATAACAAGTAAGAGTGTAGTAAATTCGGCTGGGCCGAATCTAAAATACCCTTCACAATAGTCACGTATAAAAACGCGGTTTAGGCTATATCTCCGGTATATGTACCGATATCGGAAATTTCCATTTTCTATATTTATATAACCTTACTTTATTACCGGAACTGCCTTTGAGCAAAAAAGGTTGTTTAAGTTTACTTACGGGACATTTTCATGAAAAACCCGATTCATGGTATATCTGGGGTATATATGGACCGCTATCGGATATTTTAATTTTCGATATTTATTTATCCTAACTTTATTACCGGAACTGCCTTTGAGCAAAAAAAATTGTTTAAGTTTACTTACGGGACATTTTCATGAAACACCCGTTTTAGGCTATATCTCGGGTATATATGGACCAATATCGGGCATTTTCATTTTCCATATTTATATAACCTTATTTTATAGCCAGAACTACTTGTAATGAATAAACGTTGTTTAAGTTCGCTCATGCGGCATTTTCATGAAAACCCCGGTTAGGCTATATCTCGGGTATATGGACCGATATCGGGCATTTTCATTTTCCATATTTATCTAACCTTGTTTCATTACCAGAACTGCTTCTAAGCAAAAAAAATTGTTTAAGTTCGCTTACGCGGCATTTTCATGAAAAACCCGGTTTAGGGTATATCTGGGGTCTATATGGACCGATATAGGAAATTTTCATTTTCCATACTTATATAAACTTATTTTATTACCAGAACTGCTATTAAGCAAAAAAAGTTGTTGAAGTTTGCTTACGCGACATTTTCATGAAAAACCTGTTTTAGGCTATGTCTCGGGTATATATGGACCGATATCAGAAATTTTCATTGAAATATTTTTATGACCTTACTTTATTACCGGAACTACCTTTGAGCAAAAAAATGTTTTTTAAGTTCGCTTATGTGGCATTTTCATGAAAACCCCGTTCTAGGCTATATCTCGGGTATATATGGACCGATATCGGAAATTTTAATTTTCCATATTTATATAACCTAATGTTATAACCAGGACTACTTTTAAGCATAAAAAGTTGTTTAAGTTTGCTTACGCCGCATGTTCATGAAAAACCCGGTTTAGGCTATGTCTCGGGTATATGGACCGATATCGGGCATTTTCATTTTCCATATTTACTGTGTTCTGTAACTCTCGCCACGAGAAACTTTTCGACTGAAACGTGAGAAATGAAACAAAGTTGAAACAAACAGCTGCTTTTCTCACTAAACTGTAGCTATAACTTTTCTTGGTGAGTAATAGCTGTCACGCAAGGAAATTACTCGCCATTTTACAGAAAAACTGTGTCTGTAAAACTTTTGCGAAAAAATTTCCCGCTTTCAACTGTCATTATTTCTCGCAAATAAAAATGCTGTGAGATAGAATTTCAAATAACAATAATCATCATTGAATGAATAATAATGCTGAAAAAATAAGTATTTTGCAGTTAAATTAAGTTTCTCATATACTTATATTTACACAGTTTAGAATGATTGTTTTTTTTTATTTTAACTTTTTATTTAATTTTTATACCCTTCACACAACAAGTTTTAAGGGAATACTTATATAAGTTTGTAATTTCCACAATTTTAATTTCCGACCCAACAGAGTATATTGTAATACTTTTATAATGTTTTTTTTTTCAGAATTCGCAAATTGCAATTGTCACAAAATTTTGTGCATAAGTATGTATGTATTTGTAAATAAAATGTAAACGTTCGAGCCATACCATACATTTTCTAGAATTGCCGGCGGTTATAATATGACGCCGTCGAACAAAATTTCTTAACTTTAGTATTTTTTTTCAATTCACTCTGTGATTCTTCAACCGCACGGTCGTGTTTTTAAAAAGTGAACAAAAAACAAACCAAAAAATCATTGTGCTATTATATTTTTAAACTTACATATAAAAACAATAATATATTGTATTAAATTGTAAAAACAATAACAAATTATTTTAAAAAACAACGGGAAAATAAATTCCTCACATTTCATTAAATAAACAATAAAATCAATTTCAATAAAACAAGTGCGGTGGCAGTGCATTGTTGTTGTTATTGTGCGTGAAGATTACCTACCCAGTGGGAAAAAAACTATACACTAAAGTTTTGTTTTCTTGCAAAACCGAAAAACTTTATGACAACTATTTTTATATACTTTTAAATTAAAAAAAATATAAATAATAAAAATAAAAAAAAATAAAAAATTGCATGAGTGTACCTAGCAGATGCAATTCTGAAAGGGAGCTTAGCTCCACTAGAAAAAACCTCTGGATCTCTGAGGAAGAATCACTGAAAAAATCATTGGATAATCTTCTGTCTCTAAGAGATAAAAAACGCACGCGTTCGTGTTCGCCAAACATTGTTGTTACAACAGATGACAAACCATCTTCCAGTTTAGCTATTATTGATAAACCAAAAACGCAAGTAGGAATGGATAGGTATATAACCGTGGTTAAACGTCAGCGAAGCCCTAAATCCGCACAAATATCTTCAAAATCAAAAATTTCTAAAGACGATAAACCCACTGCGATAACGGATGGTAATAGGTTTGCTATTCTTCAGACAGATGAGCCAACAACATCCAAAAAAACATATAAACCCCCACCAATTTATTTGAGAGAGCCTACTTCTAGTGAGCTGGTAAAACAACTTATTACGGCAATCGGTACAGATACTTTTAACGTCACATCAGTGAAGCACGGCAGCATCAGTGAAACTAAAATTCAGGTAAACCATGAAAACGACTACCGAAAATTGTCTGATGTTTTAGAAAATCAGAAAAGATCATTTTACACTTACCAGCTCAAAAGTGCCAAAGGTCTTCAGGTCGTTATTAAAGGGATTGACCCATGCGTAGATATTGATGATGTAAGATAAGGGTTTTAAAATAAAAACAGTAGTAAACATCAGGAACCGTGAAAAGACCCCTCAACCCATGTTTAGGGTTGAACTAGAACCAGGGGATGTTCTGCTAAAAAAGAGTGAAATTCACCCAATATACAACCTCAAATATCTTTTGCATCGTAAGGTTACCGTTGAGGAGCCACATAAGCGTTCAGGACCCGTTCAGTGCCTAAACTGCCAAGAATTTGGCCACACTATGGCTTACTGCAAGTTGCCCGCTGTTTGTGTTGTATGTGGCGAACTGCACGGCACAACTCAGTGCAATAAGCCAAAGGCCGACGCAAGTGTTAAAAAATGCAGTAACTGTGGAGGTAACCACACTGCAAATTATAGAGGTTGCCCTGTCTATACTCATTTTAAGCGGTCAATGACAAATAAGTCATCGGTTTCTCCAGCAGCCAAATGTCATTGGCAAAAACAATTTTCCCCAGGTAGGCCATCCAACCAACTTCACAAACACGCAGAATACCAAACAATTTTCATATGCTAATGTGGTTAAATCCGACCAAAACTTGAACCAGGAACCCAAGCCCCAAATTTCCGATCCAAATTTTAGTAACCTAGAGGCAACTCTGCAGACTCTTGTTCAATCCATTAACACTTTTACCGTCTCTATGACCAACATGATGCAGGAAATGCTAAAAATGCAATCCACTATTTTACAGGCAATTTAAAAAAAATGAATTGGTTAAAAATATGTTTCTGGAACGCAAACGGCATTCGCCAACACGAAAATGAACTTGAGCACTTCCTTATGGAAAAGCAAATTGATATAATGGTGGTTGCTGAAACTCATTTGACTACCAACAGTTTTTTCAAAATTAATGGCTACATACTGTACGACACAAAAGATCCCGTGGAAAATCTTGCGGAGGATCGGCAATTCTAATAAAATCCAGAATAAAGGCCTATTTACTGAACGAGATATGTGAGGAGTATCTGCAAACAACTAATATATGTATTGAAGATTTTTTATGAAAAAATCGTTATTTCCTCGATTTACTTTTTGGGGATCACGCTTAGTTTTAGTTTCCCCGAAAGGCCGAGTGCTTTTTGACACCGATTCCAAAATTATCTTAGATTTGATTTCAAGTGGACACCCCACATATTGTCATTCAGATTAACGAAAGATCGCAGACGTTATAGATTTTGGAGTTGCAAAAAATTTCCCTCAGTCGTACAGTATGACACAAAAGATCCCCGTGGAAGATCTTGCGGAAGATCGGCAATTCTTATAAAATCCAGAATTAAACACTTTTTAATGAACAAGACATGTGAGGAATATCTCCAAGCTACAAATATATGCCTTAATTATTTTCATGAAAAAATTGTTATATCCTCGATTTACTCACCACCACGATTTTCAATAACAGAAAGACAATATTCGATTTTTATACCCTTCACAAAAATGTAAAGGGTATATATAAGTTTGTGATTCCGTTTGTAATTTCTACAGTTTTTTTTGCGACCCTATAAAGTATATATATTCTGAATCAGAATTAATGGAAAAGTCGATTAAGCGATGTCCGTCTGTCCACTGTTGAAATACCGTTTCTGAGAAAACCATTAGACTTAGAAACTTTTTTCTTTCACCATACTTTTACCCCATCGATTCATGGGTTCGCTATTGAAATTCAGTAATATCGGTCCACGTATAGCTGAGATATATTCAAAATTCCGAAAAAAGCCATTTTTTTTGCAGTTTTGTATGAAAATTTTTGAAAACAAAAGTTGTTCGTTTTGCTTCAAACTTCACACACTTATTAAGCATGGTGACTAAAAGGCAAAAAATTTTTTTTCAGATATCGGTCCATATATACCCGAGATATAGCCCAAACCGGGTTTTTCATGAAAATGTCGCATAGGCGAAGCTAAATAACTTTTTTTTTGCTCAAAAGCAGTTCTGGTAATGAAATTAGGTTTCGTAAACATGGAAAATGAAAATTTCCGATATCGGTCCATATATACCCGAGATATAGCCTAGACCGGGGTTTTCATGAAAATGCCGCGTAAGCGAACTTAAACAACTTTTTTGTGCTCAAAAGCAGTTCTGGTAATGAAATTAGGTTACATAAATATGGAAAATGAAAATTTCCGATATCGGTTCATATATACCCGAGATATAGCCCAAATCGGGGTTTTCATGAAAATGTCGCGTAAGCGAACTTAAACAACTTTATTGTGCTCAAAAGCAGTTCTGGTAATAAAATTAGGTTACCTAAATATGGAAAATGAAAATTTCCGATATCGGTCCATATGTACCCGAGATATAGCCTAAATCGTGTTTTTCATGAAAATGTCGCGTAAGCGAACTTAAACAACTTTTTTGTGCCCAAAAGCAGTTCTGATAATGAAATCAGATTACATAAATATGGAAAATGAAAATTTCCGATATCGGTCCATATATACCCGAGATATAGCCTAAACCGGTGTTTTCATGAAAATGCTGCGTAAGTGAACTTAAACATATTTTTTTGCTTAAAAACAGTTCTGGTAATGAAATAGGGTCATATAAATATGAAAAATGAAAATTTTCGATGTCGGTCCATATAGACCCGAGATATAGCCTAGACCGGGTTTTACATAAAAGTGTCGCGTAAGCAAACTAAAACAACATTTTTGTGTTCAAAAGCAGTTCTAGTAATGAAATGAAGTTATATAAATATGAAAAATGAAAATTTCCAATATCGGTCCATATATACCCGAGATATAGCCCAAATCGGGGTTTTCATGAAAATGCCACGTCAGCGAAATTAAACAACCTTTTTTGCTTAAAAGCGGTTCTGGTAATAAAATAAGGTTATATAAATATGAAAAATGAAAATTTCCTATATCGGTCCATATATACCGCAGATATAGCCTGGAACGTGGTTTTCATGAAAATGCCGCGTAAGCGAACTTAAACAACTTTTTTTGCTTAAAAGCAGTTCTGGTAATCAAAGAAGGTTATATAAGTATGGAAAATGAAAATTTCCGATATCGGTCCATATATACCCGAGATATAGCGCAAACCGGGTTTTTCATGAAAATGTCGCGTAAGCGAATTTAAACAACAATTTTTTTTGCTTAAAAACAGTTCTGGTAATAAGATGAGGTTATATAAATATGAAAGATAAAAATTTCCGATATCGGTTCATATGTACCCGAGATATAGCCCAAATCGGGTTTTTCATGAATATGTCGCGTAAGCGAACTTAAACAACTTTTTTTGCTCAAAAGCAGTTCTGGTAATGAAATTAGGTTACATAAATAAAAAAATGAAAATTTCTAATAGTAAAATAAGGTTATATAGGTATGGAAAATGAAAATTTTCGATATCGGTCCATATATACCCGAGATATAGCCCAAACCGGGTTTTTCATGAAAATGTCGCGTAAGCGAACTTAAACAACAATTTTTTTTTTACTTAAAAACAGTTCTGGTAATAAGATGAGGTTATATAAATGTGGAAGATAAAAATTTCCGATATCGGTCCATATATACCCGAGATATAGCCTAGACCAGGGTTTTCATGAAAATGCCGCGTAAGCGAACTTAAACAACTTTTTTTGCTCAAAAGCAGTTCTGGTAATGAAATTAGGTTACATAAATAAAAAAATGAAAATTTCTAATAGTAAAATAAGGTTATATAGGTATGGAAAATGAAAATTTCCGATATCGGTTCATATGTACCCGAAATATAGCCGAAATCGGGTTTTTCATGAAAATATCGCGCAAGCGAACTTAAACAATTTGTTGTGTTCAAAAGCAGTTCTGGTAATGATATAAGGTTATATAAATATGGAAAATTAAAATTTTCGATATCGGTCCATATATACCCGAGATATAGCCTGAACCCATTTTTCCATTATTTTTTTTTTTTTTTTTTGCTGAAAAGCAATTCTTGTTATAAAAGAAGGTTACTAAAATACAGAAAATAGAAAATTCCGATATCGGTTCATATATAACCGAGCATATTCAGGCCACATTTTTAATATAATATACATATTCGTGACTATCGTGAAGGGTATTTTAGATTCGGCCCAGCCGAATATACTACACTCTTACTTGTTTTCAAATCACTTGGTCCTCGATTTTTAGCGGCTGGCGACTATAACGCTAAACACACTTTTTGGGGATCACGTTTAATTACCCCGAAAGGCCGTGTGCTTTTTGACACCGTTTCCAAAATGGGCTTAGGTGTGATTTCAAGTGGACACTCCACTTATTGGCCGTCAGACCAACGCAAGATCCGAGCTGTTATAGACTTTGGAGTTACAAAAAATTTTCCCTCAGAATGGATGCAAGTGGAGCCTTCATTGGACTTGTCATCAGATCACTCACCAACTATAGTTTCTGTTTCGTTCCCCCAGGGGGTTGGTTCCCCGTTTTGTGACTTGGCGTTGACTGTCACTCGAGTTAATTGGTTAAAATATAAAAAATATTTGAGTACTCATTGTACAGAAAATATTGCCTTGAGAACCCCTGAGGATGTTGATATATCCATTAAAGATTTTTCTGAAGACCTTAAACTGGCCGTACAACATGCTACCACTAGCCATACAAGATCTAGAAATGTGAGCAATAGAACGTATTCGTCTGAAATAGAGCAACTTCTGTCAGAAAAAAGAAGAGTTAGAAGAGAGTGGCAACTTCGAAGGTCTCCCCAGCTTAAAAGCAGACTACGGGAGTGCATAACTCAATTAAGAAATCTGCTTGAAATCCAAAGAATGGCTTCATTCAAAAATTGTCTAGAAGGTCTTGATGGTAGCCCGCAAACCGACTATTCTCTATGGAAAGCGACAAAAGGTCTGAAAAGACCCGTAATAGGTAAGCCACCTCTGCGAACTTCAACTGGAGATTGGGCAAGAAGCGATTCTGAAAAAGGGATGGTGTATGTTAATCATTTGAAAAACGTTTTTACTGCAAATGATACAGTGGATGATGTTGCTGAATTTCCGCCATATGCTGTTAGACCGCCTGTGCCTTTGAGACTTAGTTTTCAAGATGTTGAAAATGTTATTCGTAACACAAACCCCAGGAAAGCTCCAGGTATTGATCAAATTACTGGTAAAATGCTTGAGCAGCTACCTCGTGTAGCTCGTAGAATTCTTCTTTTTATTTTTAACGCTATTTTACGTCTCGAGTATTATCCTGCAGAGTGGAAGGTGTCCATGATTACTATGATACCCAAACCAGGGAAGGATTCCACTAAAGTAGAATCATACAGACCAATAAGTCTACTGCCAACAATTTCAAAACTGTTCGAAAAATTGTTAATGGCAAAGTTGAGTCCAATGTTGAACACTGTGGGATGCATCCCTGATCATCAATTTGGCTTTCGGGCTAAACACAGCACAATAGAACAAACGCACAGACTAGTCAATGTCATAAGACAGACCTTTGAGGAGCAGAAGTATTGCTCAGCTCTATTCATTGACATTTCTCAAGCTTTTGATAAAGTGTGGCACGAGGGCTTGATACACAAAATAAAGTTGAACTTGCCTGCAAATACACACAAGCTTCTGGAAAGCTACTTATGTTGGCGGAAGTTTGTTATCAGAGAAGGCGACTTTATAAGCCCAACTCAGCCAATCGAGGCAGGAGTTCCCCAAGGCAGCATACTGGGGCCTACCTTATATTTGATTTACGTCTCTGACATGCCAACGACACGCGGAGTCCACACTTCAACTTTTGCAGACGATACAGCATTCTGTAGCGTACATGAAAGCCATCAAGTAGCTTCGCGAAATTTGCAGGAGTATATTTCAATATTAGAGATGTGGTTAAAACTTTGGAAAATTAAAGTTAATGAACAAAAGTGTACTCACGTTACATTCACGCTGCGTAAACAAACATGTTCAGCCATCCAAATCAACAATTCACCTATTCCGCAGCAAATTGCAGTCAAGTACCTTGGTATTCACCTGGACCGTAGGTTAACGTGGAAGTCTCACATAGATGCGAAAGTTACTCAGTTAAAGATAAAAGCAGCTCAACTGAATTGGCTTATGGGCAGAAATTCTACATTGAAGCTGGATTGCAAACTTTTATTATACAACGCAATTCTAAAGCCTATATGGTGCTATGGAATTCAACTATGGGGCACCGCCTCCACTTCAAACGTTGAAAAAATTCAAAGGCGACAAAACAAAATTCTTCGAACAATTACCGCAGCTCCATGGTACGTAAAAAACTCACGAATTCATAAGGATCTCTGTGTTCCTCTTGTAAAAGACGAATTTTCAAAGTACGCAACAAGGCATATCAATAAATTGGAACTTCATCCAAATCGTCTTGCACGCAATATACTTAATTTCGAAGGACACTCTCGGTTGAGAAGGAGGGACACCCTTGCCACCATCAGAACGTTAAATAGGTGATTTCACCGATATTGATCGTGCAAAATAAAACATTTTTGTCTAGCATTGGCTGGACTTAATTAATTTTATGTATTTAGTTTTAAGATTTGAATACTTATTGTTAGTTCACTTTGTGAAGATTCAATAAACAAATGAATTAGAAAAAAAAAAGTATTTTTTGGTCGACGGCGGTTCTAATTGTGGCTGGCGTTTTCATTTTTAAAAGTGCATGTCGGCTTCGTTTTATATTTTCAGACATTTCTAACGTAACGACGTAATCACTTTGGATAGTTTTCGACATGAGTTACAGACGCAGTTTTTTCTCACTTTTCGAGAAACGTTGGAATAATTTGTTTCAGAAGTTTTCGACGCGGGAACTTCTCGCCAAAATTACAGAACACAGCCACAGGTTACATAAATATGGAAAATGGAAATTTTCGATATCGGTCCATATATACCGGAGATATAGCCCAAACCAGGTTTTTCATGAAAATGCATAAACAAGTTTTTTGTGGCAAAAGCAGTGTTGGTAATGAAATAATTTTTTATAAATATGGAAAATTACAATTTCCGATATCGGTTGATATATACACGAGATATATCCTACACCGGGTTTTTCATTAAAATGTCGCGTAAGCGAACTTAAACAACTTTTTTTGCTCAAATGTTTTTTGGTAATGAAATAAGGTTATATAAATATGGAAAATGAAAATTTCCGATATCGGTCCATATATGCCAGAGATATATCCTAAACCGATTTTTCCAATAACATTTTTTTTTTTTGCTGAAAAGCAATTTTAGTTATAAAAGAAGGTTACTAAAATACAGAAAATAGAAAATTCCGATATCGGTTCATATATATATATTTTTTGTCATTCATTTATTTATTGAATCTTCAAAATATGAACTAACAATAAGTATTCAAATCTTAATACTAAATATAAAAGTTATTTAAGTCCAGCCACTGCTAGACAAAAAAGTTTCATTTTGCGCGAATAATATCGGTAGAATCACCTATTTAATGTTCTGATGGTGGCCAGGGTCTCTTCTTCTCAACCGAGAGTGGCCGCCAAAATTAAGTATGTTGCGTGCAAGAGGATTTGGGTGAAGTTCCAGCTTACTGATTTACCTTGTTGCGTACTTTGAAAATTCATCTTTTACAAGAGGAACACACAGATCCTTGTGGATTAGTGAGTGGAGCTGCAGTGATCGTACGAAGAATTTGGTTTTGTCGTTTTTGAATTTTTTCAATGTTAGATGTTGAGGCGGTTCCCCATAATTGAACTCCGTAGCACCATATAGGCTTTAGAATTGCGTTGTATTATAAAAGTTTGCAATCCAGATTCAATGTCGAGTTTCTGCCCATAAGCCAATTTAGTTGCGCTACTTTTAATTTCAACTGAGTGACTTTCGCATCAATGTGAGGCTTCCACGTTAGCCTATGGTCGAGGTAAACACCAAGGTATTTAACTTCATTATGCTGCGGAATAGGTGTATTGTTAATTTGGATAGCTGAACATGTTTGCTTACGCAGTGTGAATGTAATGTGAGTACATGTTTGTTCATTAACTTTTATTTTACAAAGTTTCAACCTTTCCTCTAATATTGAAATATACTGCTGCAAATTTCGTGAAGCTTCTTGATGGTTTTCATGAACGCTGCAAAAAGCTGTGTCATATGCAAAAGTATGGATTGGGTATCATAGTAATCATAGAGACCTTCCACTCTGCAGGATAATACTCAAGGCGTAAAATAGCGTTAAAAATAAAAAGTAGAAATTTTCTAGCTACACGAGGTAACTGTTCCAGCATTTTACCAGTAATTTGATCTATACCTGGAGCTTTCCTGGGGTTTATGTTATTGATAACGTTTTTGACATCTTGAAAGTTAAGTCTCAAAGACACAGGCTGTCTAACAACATACGGCGGAAATTCTGCTGCAGCGCCCGCTGAATAATTTGTCTTAAACCATTTCTCAAATGATTTACATACATCATCCCCTTTTCAGAATCGCTTCGTGCCCAGTCGCCAGTTGAAGTTCGCAAAGGTGGCTTACCTATTACGGGTCTTTTCAGACCTTTTGTCGCTTTCCACAGAGAATAGTCAGATTGCAGAGTACCATCCAAGCTTTCCAAATATGTTTTAAGGGAAGCCATTCTATGAATTTCAAGCAGATTTCTTAACTGAGTTATGCATTCCCGTAGCCTAGTTTTAAGCTGGGGAGATCTGCGAAGTTGCCATTCTCTTCTGACTCTTCTTTTTTCTGAGAGAAGTTGCTCAATTTCAGACGAATAAGTTCTATTGGTTTCGTTTCTAGATCTTATATGACTAGTGGTTGCATGCTGTACGGCTAGTTTGAGGTTTTCAGAAAAATCGTTAATTGACGCATCAATATCCTCAGGCGTTCTCAAGGAGATATTTTCAGTACAATGTGTACTCAAAAATTTTTTGTATTTTACCCAATTAACTCTATTGACGGTCAACGGGGAGCCAATCTCTTGGGGGAACGAGACAGAGATTATAGTGGGTGAGTGATCTGATGACAAATCTAGTGAAGGCTCCACTTGCATCCAGTCTAAAAAAAAATTGTTCACAACTCCAAAATCTATAACATCTGGGATCTTTCGTCGGTCTGACGGCCAATAAGTGGGGTGTCCGCTTGAAACCACATCTAAGCCCATTTTGGAAACGGTGTCAAAAAGCACACAGCCTTTCGAGGTAGTTAAACGTGATCCCCAAAAAGTGCGTTTAGCGGTATAGTAGCCAGCCTCTAGTCGAGGCCCAAGTGATTTGAAGAAATGTGAATATTGGTTTTCTGTTACTGAAAATCGTGGTAGTGAGTAGATCGAGGATATAACAATTATTTCATGAAAATAATTAAGGCATATACATATATGTAGCTTGGAGATATTCCTTACATGTCTCGTTCATTAAATAGTGCTTAATTCTAGTCTTTATCAAAATTGCCGAACCGTCGCAAGATCTTCCACGGGGATCTTTTGTGTCTTTTTTTTGTCTTTTTCGGTATTAATTTTCATTACCTGAAGTTTCGTTTCTTTACTGATGCAACGTCGAAAGTGTCTTTGGCGATTGCCGTAATAAGTTGTTTAACCAGCTCACTAGAAGTAGGCTCTCTTAAATAAATTTGTGGCGGTTTAAATGTTTTCTTGGATGTTGTTGGCTCATCTGTTTGAAGTATAGCAAATCTATTACTATCCGTAGTTGAAGACCTATTATTATCTTTAGAATTTTCTTTTGTTTCTAGAACGCAAACGGCATCCGCCAACACAAAAATGAACTTGAGCACTTCCTTATGGAAAAGCAAATTGATATAATGGTGGTTGCTGAAACTCATTTGACTACCAACAGTTTTTTCAAAATTAATGGCTACATACTGTACGACACAAAAGATCCCGTGGAAAATCTTGCGGAGGATCGGCAATTCTAATAAAATCCAGAATAAAGGCCTATTTACTGAACGAGATATGTGAGGAGTATCTGCAAACAACTAATATATGTATTGAAGATTTTTTATGAAAAAATCGTTATTTCCTCGATTTACTTTTTGGGGATCACGCTTAGTTTTAGTTTCCCCGAAAGGCCGAGTGCTTTTTGACACCGATTCCAAAATTATCTTAGATTTGATTTCAAGTGGACACCCCACATATTGTCATTCAGATTAACGAAAGATCGCAGACGTTATAGATTTTGGAGTTGCAAAAAATTTCCCTCAGAATGGATGCAAGTGGAGACTTCATATTCATCAGCTCAGTCACCCACTACAGTCTCTGTTTTGTTCCCCCAAAAGGGAAATTAGTTAAATTATAAAAAATATTTGAGTACTTGAGGATATTGATGTGTTAATTAACGAATTTTGTAACGTACGGGTTAATCACAATGACTCCGTAGCCATACTATCAGTAGTTATTTTAATTGAGGTAAAGAGTCTCAACCGAACACGGGAGCCATTGATTCCGCAGCGATCAGTCGGGTGGGGGGGATTCTTGTCGGTTCAGGTCTCTTTTACTGATAGAAAAGTCACCACATAAATAATATTTTAGACTCCCGGATAAATATGAATAAAATAAACTAAGGGCTGGATATAAAAAAAATGGTTGTTGATTGGATACTATTGGTGTTAAAATCTACCCTTTAATTAATCAACATAAATACGGAAGTACGTTTTTAGTCAATCTATGCAGCAAAAGTTGCCTTTTTTCTATGCAAACTCCGGTGCCAATGAGTGCATCGCCTCAATACCCTCCCTACCATTGATCTTAAGGCGTTTGTTAACTTATAAAAGATCCCGTATTGGTACTTCTCCTAAGCCGATCACATCATACAAGAAAAAATAATATGTTTACAGATCCATTATTAATTCAGGATTTATTCAGAAACTAAGATTATCAAGTAAACTTATATTAGGCATTATATTATTCTAAAAGTTCGAATCTGGTTTTCTTTCTGGTTTTGATAAGTATAACTATGCTTATGTATTTTTCTTTTTTTTATAATTCAATTATTTATTGTATCTTCTAAAAGAACTAACAATAAGTATGCAAATCTTAAAACTAAAAATTCGTTAATTAATATAGAAAAAAAATTAATTAATATTGACAAATTTTATTTACTTAGGTCCAGCCAATGCTAGACAAAAAGTTGTTTCTTGCGTGTATTTTCTTGGTAAATCACCTTTCCAACGCTCTGATGGTTGCAAGGGTGTCCATCCTTCTTAGTCGAGTGTGGCCACCAAAGTTAAGGATGCTACGTGCGAGAGGATTCGGGTGGGACTCCAGTCTGTTAATGTACCTTATCGCGTGTTTTGAAAATTCATCTTTCACTAAGGGTACACCTAGATCTTTGTGAATTCGAGAGTTTTTAACATACCATGGAGCTGCAGTAATTATAGGGAGAATTTTATTCTGGCGCTTTTGAATTTTCTCAATATTAGATGCAGAGGCGGTACCCCACAATTTAGTTGCACCGCTTTTAATTTCATCTGGGTGACTTTAGCGTCAATGTGTCTCACATGTGTTCCACGGTCGAGATGAATACCAAAGTATTTGACTTCACTGTGCTGCGGAACAATGTAGTTGTTGATTTTAATAGCCGAACAAGTTTTTCTAGGTAGTGTGAATGTAACATGGGTACATTTTTGTTCATTTACTTTGATTTTCCAAAGTTTCAGCCATTTCTCCAATATAAGAATATGTTCTTGAAAATTTTGTGATGCTAATTTATAGTCTTTATGGACTTATAAGTGCTGCATCATCTGCAAAAGTTGAAGTTGGCATGTCTGAAGCATAAATCAAATATAAAGTTGGACCCAATATGCTACCCTGGGGAACTCCAGCTTCGATTGGCTGAGCCGAGCTTTTGAAATCACCTTCCTTAACGACGAATTTCCGGTCATATAAGTAGCTCTCTAACAGCTTGTGCGTGTTTGCAGGCAAGTTTAATTTTATTTTATAAGTTAAGCCTTTGTACCACACTTTGTCAAAAGCTTTGGAAACGTCAATAAATAGAGCTGAGCAATATTTTTTATCTTCGAACGCGTTTCTTATAACATTCACCAGCCTGTGTGTCTGTTCTATGGTGCTATGTTTAGCCCTAAAACCGAATTGATGGTTAGGAATACATCCTACTTCATTCAAGATTGGGTTCAACCTCGTCATTAGCAATTTCTCGAACAGTTTTGAAATTGTTGGCAATAGACTTATCGGCCTATATGACTCAACTTTTGTAGGATCCTTTGCTGGTTTGGGTATCATAGTAATGACAGACACCTTCCACTCAGTAGGAAAATACTCGAGACGTAAAATAGCATTAAAAATAAAAAGGACGAGTCTTCTAGCTACTCGGGGTAATTGCACAAGCATTTTGTTGGTAATTTTATCAATACCTGGAGTTTTTCTCGGGTTTAAGTTACTAATAGCATTATCGACATCTTGAAAACGAAGTCTAAAAGGTACGGGAGGTCTAACTGCATATGGCGGCATATCAGCTTCATCATTCAGTCCGTCAATGGCAAACACGTTTCTCAAGTGGTTAGCGTACATCATTCCCTTTTCGGAGTCACTTTCGGCCCAGACCCCAGTTGGAGTACGCACAGGTGGCTTAGATCTAACGGGTCTCTTTAACCCTCTTGCTGCTTTCCACAAAGAATAATCGGATTGAGGACTACCATCGAGGCTTTCCAAATAGGTTATGAGGGAAGCCATTCTTTGGACTTCAAGCAAATTTCTTAGTTGACTTACGCATTCTCAAAGCCTAACTTTAAGCTAGGGAGACCTGCAAAGTTGCCATTCTCTTCTGATTCTTGTTTTTTCTGAGACAAGGTGTTCGATTTCAGAAGAACAAGTTCTGCTATTCATATTTCTAAAATTTGTAGTGGTAGTATGTTGCACGGTTTTTATAAAATTTTGGGAAAAATCATTAATTGACTCATCAATATCCTCTGGAGTTCTCAAAGATATATTTTCCGTACAATGAGTACTTAAATATTTTTTATATTTTAGCCAATTCACTCTAGACTGGAATACACCTATGTCGTTAAATGGGGATCCAATGTTCTGGGTAGGTGAGTGATCGGAGGACAAATCCAATGAAGGCTCCACATGCATCCAATCTAAGGGGACGTTTTTTACGATTCCAAAGTCAATAACATCTGGGATCTTTCGCTGGTCAGATGACCAATAGGTGGGACTCCCACTGGAGATCACATCTAAACCCAATTTTGATATAGTATCAAAAAGCATACGACCCTTCGGGGAGATTAATCTTGAGCCCCAAAATGTGTGTTTAGCATTATAGTCACCAGCAGCTATGAATCGGGATCAAAGAGAAGTAAAAAAATTTGAGTAATGGTTTTCTGTAACTGAAGGCCGAGGCGGGGAATAAATTGATGAAATTACCAATTTACTGTGAATGTGTTCAATACAAATATTTGTTGCTTGAAAATATTCTTCACATGTCTCATTTAACAAGTAATGTTTAATTCTATTTTTAATTAGAATAGCCGAACCTCCACAAGATCTTCCACGTGGATCTTTAGTGTCATATAGTATATAGTCATTTATCCTGAAATAACTTCTTGACGTCAGGTGAGTTTCAGAAATCAACATAACATCGATTTGCCTTTCCCTCAGGAAGTGTTCAAGTTCATTTTTACGTTGGCGTATGCCGTTTGCGTTCCAGAAACATATTTTTAAATAAATCATTTTTTTAAATAGCCTGTAAAATAGTTGATTGCATTTTTAGCATTTCCTGAATCATGGTGGTCATAGAAGCCGTAAAAGTATTTATTGATTGAACCAAAGTCTGCAATGTGGCTTCAAGGTTGCTAAAATATGGGTCGGGCTGTTGAGACTTGGCCTTCTGATTCGCGTTTGGTATATTAGTCTTAACCACATTGGCATAAGAAACTTGGTTAGAGCTTGGAACATTTATTTGGGTTGTTGAATGACCTGCTTGAGGAAAATTGTTGCTGGAAATGAATTGCGATTGCTGGGATGGCTTGGGAGGAGTTAATGATTTATTTGGCATTGAGCGTTTGAAGTGGGTATAAACGGGGCAACCCCTGTAATTAGCAGTATGATTGCCTCTACAATTACTACATTTTTTTACATTTGTGTCAGTTTTTGATTTGGTGCACTTGGCTGTGCCATGGAGATCACCACACACAACACAGACAGTGGGCAATTTACAATATGACTTAGTGTGGCCATACTCCTGGCAGTTCATGCACTGAACGGGTCCTGAGCGCTTATGAGGCTCCTCTACAGTAACTTTCCGGTGTAGAAGATATTTAATAATATATTGGATGAACCTCATTCTTCTTTAAGGTGACATCTCCAGGTTCTAATTCCACCCTAAACTTTTCTCGGTTTCTGATGTTAAAAACATTCTTAATTTTAAACCCTTTCTCCTCCAAACCAGATTTAACGTCATTAGGATTTACGCCAGAATCAATGCCTTTAACAACAACTTGAAGGCCTTTCGCACTTTTAAGCTGATAGGTGTAAAAGGCTCTATTTTCTTTCTCCAAGTCGTCCGTCAATTTGCGGTAATCATTTTCATGAATTACCTTATGTATGTATAAAGTTGAATATTCAATTGGTTAAAAAGAAAGGTTAAAAGGTTTAATAGGGCATGAAAAGTTAAAAAATTTGTTTTGGTTTAGTATCTTTTTTTTCTTATTTACATAAGTATGGATTTTAATGCACAAGTTAACATTACAACAAAATCTACCTCTCCCGCGGAGACAATACCCAGCGGCCAAAGTTTCGCTTACGTAAGCGATGATCCGATGCACACTTGTAAGTCAGTAATGCACACCATCTCATATACGATCCTAGTATACTTTTTCATACACATTGCCGCATTTGTAGAGTGAACGCCTACTACCTGCACACAAAGTAAGCGAGCTAGTGTGGTGTTCATCCAACAAAAGCTCATTACTTCCTAACATACATTGTAAGCTATCAGTAGGCAGTTCGAATACAATCTCGCATACTTTGTAAGTCGGCAGTAGGCAGCTCGAATACATTCTCGCATACTTTGTAAGTCGACGGTAGGCAGCTCGAATATAATCTCGCATACTTTGTAAGTCGGCAGTAGGCAGCTCGTACGTACTGCGCACTTCAGTTTTTTGGGAATATTCCATTAAATAAATTTGTTTTGTTTTTTGTCTACTGCATTCTTTTATTTTTTCCCTAAATGTTTTGTCTTTCCTTTTGTCTTGTACCTTTTTTAAATTGTTTTCTAGCACTTTTATCTGATTTTGTTAATTAAAATTTTTGCAACGTACGAGTAGTCTGACAAAGACGGCGAACATTTGATTTACAACTAAAAAATAAAATACATTTGTATATAAATGTGATACAAAAGATGAACGTAATTCATTTTTCGGAACTCCATATACTACTTTCATACACTTTGTAAGTTACCATTCATTGATTACAAAGTGTTGCACACATCATCGAAGAGAAGTAATGTGGTAGGCAATGTTCGCCGCTGGGTATTATCAAGGCGCTCTTTGTGGATTGTAAAAAAATAATTTAATTAGGTACTATATACATAATTACAGATATACATATGTTATTACTTGGAAAGAGATTACTAAGGCTCTGAAAGAAGAGTACACATCATACATATATGGACGTCTGAATAAGCATACATATGTCCATACATACATATATATGTATATATATACATACATATATCTATACTTATGTATTTCAGCTATAGTTTCTGAGTTTTGTTTTTATGAATGAATATGGGGAACGGAAGGACTGTGAAGAAACGACATTGAACGGAAAACAATTATTACTAAATATTTTCGTATTTGGTCTTCAGGAAATTTCCACTAAATTGGATATTTGAAAAAATTATTTTGTCGTCGACTTTATAAGTTTTTATGCCCGGGGATGTATATTAGAGAAAATTTTGTACAGTGATCTATAATATAATTCAATAGTTCAATTTGTAAAGCCTATAATAATGAAATTGGTTTATGTGTTTTTGTTGGACTCACTCTTTTAATACCAGTACTGCCATGTGTGAAGTTTGATGAGGACTCGTCAATCCAGGTATTCTTGGCGGACTGTAGGGTAATATAATAGTTTATATTGCTTTACAAATAAACGAATGTGTATATTAAGATTTTGACTTTATCAACTACATACATACAGCTATACAATCATATAGTAAATAACTTATTTAAAAAATTTATGTTTGTTTGTCGTAGTTGTTTTTTTTTTTCCTTTGAATCATTAATAATTCATTTATCTACGTTAAGTGTAATATATGTAAAAATTATGTTTCTGGCAAACGTTCAATTTAATATTTTTTAATATCAATTACAGCCTTTTGTTACGTTATTTTTGAGTTCTTACTTATTTGTAATTATTACACAGTTGTAAGTTAGGCCCTTTTGCTCCACCATGAACTCTAATTTTACTTTGGAAGATGAGCTTTGCAAAAAAAAAACTGACAATTTTATCTTAGCAAGGGCGTCTTAATACACAAAATAAGAGGTTATATACGATTGGAACCGGCTTGAACCTTTGAATCTGTTGGTATGATTTAACCTCTTGGATTAATTCCATTGCACGCCAACTATACTATTGTCGTCCAGTGAATTATTTCTGTCTAAAACCCCACGGACAGTACCTTTCGCTGGAACTGACGATATTTTCTTGGGCTTAGTTCAGTTGGTTTAATGCAGTTCTTACAGTTTAATTGTTCCTCCGCCTTTAATTAACAAACATTAACTGATGCACTTGATTTGAGCGATGTTTAAATTTGTTAATGGTATAGTTTTTATTCTCCTTTGTTATGTGTTTCTTTTCTTCGCGTCAAACTGGGTAGAACCATAAAGACCCCGTGGTGGCTCCCAGATAAGTATACCACCTGATTAATAAGGATTATAAAATTGCAGAGGAAAATCTATATAGCCAAATAGAAAATTTAAACAAATAGCAATACCTATAGTTTCAATCAAAATATAGTTATCTTACCAAGGCCAATGAATAAGAAAAATTTTAGAAATCACCACGTGTAACATTCACTGCTACTGGAAATTTTCAGCTGTTGCAAATATCAAAATTTTAGCTCTGATAATTATTAGTCCTTTTATATTTATGATTATTTTCTTACTATGGCTGTCCGGTTGTTTTTTTTTTTATATTATTTAATAATAGAAAATACTTTTTATAGCTTTTGAAAGCTACTTGACTAGCTCTGGCAAATACGTCCTTCTTTATAGAATGTTCGAAGCAAAAGACTTTGTAAACGCCATTGCAAAAACAAATTAAGCCAAATTGTATAACCAAGTCAAAAAAATTTAGTATAGACAAAAGAATCTCATTCTGGGTTTACATAGTTGTACGTTGACAGGCGTCAACATGCGTTAACATAAGAGTTGTAATAATTATTCACTTATGTTATAGTCGTTTCCCCAATGGTAAAACATCCATCTGAATAAAAGACATTTTTTTTTCTAATGTTACAAGGGTATGAAAAGTTGATTAACATTGTTTTACGGCAACCAAAACCAAAACCATTTAATTAAAGGTTACAATTTTCTGAAAACCTTAAGCAGGCCGTACAACATTCTACTACTAGCTATATACGATTCAGAAATGTGAACAACAGAACATACTCGTCTGGAATTCAACATCTTCTATCAGAAAAAAGAGAGTGGCAACTTCGCACGTCTCCACAGCCTAAAAGTGGGCTACGGGAATGCATAACCCAGTTAAGAAACCTGCTTGATATCTAAAGAATGGCTTCCCTTGAAATATTATTCGCTATGGACAGCGGCAAAAAGTGTGAAAAGACCCGTAATAGGTACTCCACCTTTGCCAACTGGGGGCGCGATTCTGAAAAGGGGATGGTGTATGTTAACCATTTGAGAAATGTTTTTACCACAAATGATACAGCGAATGATTCAGGTGAACTACCGTCATATGCTCTTTAGACCGCTTATGTCTTTGAGACTTAGTTTTAAACATATTGAAAACGTTATTTTGCCGAAAATGCAAACACCAGGAAAGCTCAACGTATTGATGGAGTTACTGGTAAAATACTTGAGCAGTTACCCCGTGTAGCTAGAAGAATTCTTTTTTTTTTATTTTTAACGCTATTTTACGTCTCGAGTATTTTCCTGTAGAGTGGAAGGTGTCCATGATTACTATTATACCTAAAACAAGAAAGGATCCCACTAAAGTAGAATCACACAGACCAATAAGTCTACTACCAACAATTCCAAAACTGTTCGAAAAATTGTTAATGGCGCAAATTACTCCAATATTGAATAGTGTGGGATGTATTCCTTATCATCAATTTGGCTTTCGGGCTAAACATAGCACCATAGAATAAACGCACAGACTAGTCAACGTCTTAAGACAGACTCTTGAAGACAAAAAGTATTGTTCAGCTTTATTCATTGACATTTCCCAAGCTTTTGATTAAGTGTGGCATAACGGGTTGATGCATCAAATAAAGTTGAACTTGCCTGCAAACACTCACAAGCTTCTGCAAAGCTACTTTTTCGGCCGGAAGTTTGTTATCAGAGAAGGCGATTTTATAAGCCCCTTACAGCTAATCGAAGCAGGAATTCTCCAAGGGATCTATTTTATATTTGAGTTACGCCTCAGACATGCCAACGAGACCCGGAATCCATGCTTCAACTTTTGCAGATGATACAGCATTCTGCAGTGTGCATGAAAACCATCAAGTAGCTTCGCGAAGTTTGCAGGAGTATGTTTCAATATTAGAGAAATGGTTAAAACGTTCAAAAAATTAAAATTAAGGAACAAAAGTGCATTCACGTTGCATTTACAATGCGTAAACAAACATGTTCGAAGTCAAGTACCTTGGTTTTCACCTCGACCGTAGGTTAATGTGGAAGTCTCACATTGCGTTGAAAGTTACTCAGTTAGTTAGGCAGAAATTCGACATTGAAGCTGGATTGCAAACTTTTGTAATACAACGCAGTTCTAAAGCATATGGTGCTATGGAATTCAATTATTGGACACCGCCTGAACATCTAACGTTGCGACAAAATCAATTTCTTCGAACGATTACTGGAGCTTAATGGTAAGTAAAAAGCTCACGAATTCATAAGGATCTCTGTGTTCCTCTTATAAAAGACGAATTTTCAAACTACGCGACAAAATACATCAGTAAACTGGAACTTCACCCAAATTATCTTGCACGCAATATACTTAGTTTTGAAGGCCACTCTCGTTTGAGAAGGAGGGATACCCTTGCCACCATTTGGACGTTAAGTAGATGATTTTACCGATATTGATCGTGCAAAATAAAATATTTTTGTCTAGCATTGGCAGGACTTAATTAATTTTATGTATTTAGTATTAAGATTTGAATACTTATTGTTAGTTCACTTTGTGAAGATTCAATTAACAAATAAATGGAAAAAAACCTGGATAACATGAAATATCCGTAAAAACTGTAAACCACTACAGTTAGTTGAGACAAACCGTTAACCAGTGCGAGCGAGACGCAAAACTCTCGGTAGCATGTCATAACGTCCAGTGACAAAATCCATGGACGTTAAGACACTTTTGAAAGTGACATAATGTCCATCAGGGAGGTGTTGTAAAGCCCGTTTACACTATGGCATTTTGCGGAGTGTCATAGCGTCCATAACTTAAGTAATAATAAAAAAATTTTAGAACTTGAAAATTTTGATTTTAATACATTTATCATAACTGTTATCGCCACATATGATTCACATGTAGATGTCGCTTAATTAAGTATTCGATTAAAATAGATTGTCGATTATTTTATCACTATAGTAATGTATTAATATACATACAATATATTCTGTATCGAAAAACGTGTTCTTATAATGCCGAATAGTTACTGAAGTTTATTATCAGTATATTATTAGTATATCGAATTTCGCTTTGTTTTACACTTAGTTGGTTAGTATGTGAATTAAAATAATTGTTTTGTATAATATATAGAAATTAACTTGTATATTTTATTATCTAGGAATTTTAACATTAAATATGAATTTGAAGAAACTTGAAATTATATCGTTTTGTATTTGATGTTCATAATCTTGTAAAGCCTAGCGATTGGGATATTCCCGTAACAAAATTAAAATTCTTTTTTAATTTTCTGGAGTCAGAACAGCCACACGCAAACTCAAAACGACGGGTAGTGCACCGGCAACTTGTCAAACATACAAAGAAGGAGAACAAATTCTACTGGCAAAAAAACTGTAAGTCCTTAAAATGAACAACTTTTCCTTTCAGGGTCAACCCCCACAACAAAATCATGAACATGCCCCGCCACGTACCGCAATTTGCACCGTCTGCAACGAGCTTCTAACCGATTCATCGTTACCGTGTAACAAGTGTCAAAAAAGTTTTCACCTTAATTGTGTTAACGCGGACATTACACAACAATTTTTTACATGCAACAGCTGCACCGACAAAAACCAGCGCACCAGCTCACCAACATCTGCAAGAAGCAAATCCTCTTCTACATCAACCAATTCAGTGATTCGTAGAAAAAAGTTAGAACTTCAGCGTCTTGAGGAAGAGAGACAACTAGCAAAAGAACGAGACTCTGAATATTTAACTGGTTGAACACTCAAGATAATCCGCCAAATCTACCCGAAAACACCAATTTTTCTGAACCACAGTGCGAAACAACAAATGCACAAACACTAAATCGCAATACAACTTTTATAGCCCCAATGTTAAACCAACGTCATTTGCCAAATCAAACTCTGCAAAATAATAAAACAATAGATCATACATACATGATTTCTCAAAATAAAACACCAAACGTTTCTTTTCACTCAACAGCATTTAATAATACGACTACATTTTTTAATCCACGAGAGACAGCGGCAACACAAACTGCAACAAGCTCGCAACCGGTGTTTACTTCGCAAGCGCCAGATAATTTCACTTTTCGCCCATCTACATCGTATTTGCCACACTTCAGTACTACTGGAAATCTAACACACGAACAAATAAACGCGAGACAGACGGTTCCGAAAGACTTGCCAATATTTACAGGTATCCCGGAATAATGGCCCCTTTTCAGTTCCACGTACGATTGCTCAACAAAAGTGTGCGGCTTAACAGATGCCGAAAACTTAATCCGGCTGCAAAAGGCTCTGCGAGGAGATGCCTTGAAGTCCGTTCAACATATTCTTATTCACCCGTCATGTGTTCCAGCTGCCATCTCAACACTAAAACTATTATATGGGCAGCCAGAGAAAATTCTGCATTCTCTGAAAATGAAAATAAAATCATTACCCGCTGTTAACGTTAATAAGTTAGCCACAGTTACCTCATTCGCCGTGCAAGTAAAAGGTCTTCGGGCAACAATTGAAGCTTGTGGGCTTCTGGATGAACTTAATAATCCATCATTAATACAGGAATTAATTAATAAATTGCCTGCATACTTTCAAATTAACTGGGGTACACACAAAATGAATTTAACAAAACAAAAAAATTGATCTGTCAGAATTTGCCGATTGGATTTTTGACATTGGCGTTTCTGCAAGCAGCGTAAATTGAGAGTAGCTCTGCTGCAGAGAATGTTTCAAGTTTTAAACAGAAAAATGTTTATATGCACAGTCACATTGACAAACATAAAGCCAGCTGTAAAGTTTGTGGTGGCGATTGCAATAATGTTGCTTGTTGCCAGAAATTTAAAAATCTAGACAGAACGGCAAAATGGAACATTGTTAGAGAATTAAATCTCTGTAAACAATTAAAAATTGTTTGGTTTGTACATATGTACAACAGGTTTTTAGTTCAAGTTTTTCCTTTCTTAATTTTTTTCTTAAGAAGGATTTTTTTTATACAATACAAATTTGCTGTGATCAATAATTTTGATTGAAGAAGACAAGAAAAATAATAATCAAATCTTTAGCTGGGGGACAACTAGCTGTTTCGTAGTCGCTACACTACTCATCAGCACCCACCGCGATTTGAACTCGGGACATGACGTATCATGATCTACTGCTTAAACCACTAAGCCACCGAGCATTTAATTATTTTCTATCTATATTCATCTCATATTGAATCACATATGCATTTTGTTAATTGCCCACATTGTTTGTACAGCGTTTGCTGTCTCAGAACTAGCGGTATTTATTTTATTTATTAACATACATATTTTTTGTATTTTAATATTCTCCGGACCCAGAGATGTAAATATTAATTTGTTAAATTTTTGTTGAACTTTTATAATTTTTTAAAATTAAAAATTGTTTGGTTTGTACATATGTACAACAGGTTTTTAGTTCAAGTTTTTCCTTTCTTAATTTTTTTCTTGAGAAGGATTTTTTTTATACAATACAAATTTGCTGTGATCAATAATTTTGATTGAAGAAGACAAGAAAAATAATAATCAAATCTTTAGCTGGTGTCAACTAGCTGTTTCGTAGTCGCTACACTACTCATCAGCACCCACCGGGATTTGAACTCGGGACATGACGTATCATGATCTACTGCTTAAACCACAAATATGTATGTTAATAAATAAAATAAATACCGCTAGTTCTGAGACAGCAAACGCTGTACAAACAATGTGGGCAATTAACAAAATGCATATGTGATTCAATATGAGATGAATATAGATAGAAAATAATTAAATGCTCGGTGGCTTAGTGGTTTAAGCAGTAGATCATGATACGTCATGTCCCGAGTTCAAATCCCGGTGGGTGCTGATGAGTAGTGTAGCGACTACGAAACAGCTAGTTGTCCCCCAGCTAAAGATTTGATTATTATTTTTCTTGTCTTCTTCAATCAAAATTATTGATCACAGCAAATTTGTATTGTATAAAAAAAATCCTTCTTAAGAAAAAAATTAAGAAAGGAAAAACTTGAACTAAAAACCTGTTGTACATATGTACAAACCAAACTCTGTAAACAATGTTTACGTAAGCATTTTGGGAAATGTAACAATAACAAAATATGCGGTGTGGATATTTGCCAATTTAAACATCATAATCTTTTGCATAAAAAAGAAATAGCAGACCCAAGTAAATGTAGCCAAACACACAGCTGTAACGCGCACAGTAGTATGAGTGGCTACAATTTATTTAAAATAATTCCAGTAAAGATCTTTGGCAATGACAATAAATTTTTAGAAACGTACGCATTCATCGATGAGGGTTCATCAACAAGTTTAATAGATGAACAAGTTATTAATGAATTAAATCTTTCCGGTATTCCAGAGCCCTTATGTCTTAAATGGACTGGAAGTGTTGAACGTAATGAAGACAATTCTCGCCGACTTGCCACTAAAGTGTCCGGACCGAACAATAAAGTTTATGAAATCGATATCCGTACGGTAAAACAACTTTCTTTGCCGAAACAAACTATAGATACAAAAAAGTTAATAGACAATTTTGCATATTTAAAAGGCCTACCGATGGCCAGTTATGTGGATGTTACTCCTCGGCTTTTAATAGGTTTGAATAACTCACGACTGTGTGTTTACGATAAAATTAGAGAAGGTAATGTGGGCGAACCCGTAGCAATACGCACCCGTTTTGGCTGGTTGGTATACGGTACCGCGAGAAAATATTCTCTTGTAGAACACTATCATTGTCACAATGATGAATACAGTAACAACGTATAGGGTGTTTTTTTAAGCCCGATAGAACTTGAAATTATAAAAAATAACACAAAAAATTAAATTGTAATCAAAATTTTTTTATTATTCGAAAGATCAATACGTGACATTAACATTTGAAAATGATTTCGGGCATATGGGCACCGCGGCTGTTCTTGACGAAGCGCATTCTGGACGTCCAATTTTGGGCCACTTTTTCGAGCATTGCTGGCCGTATGTCACGAACAACACGAACAATGCTGGCCTCCAAGGCATCAATTGTTGCTGGTTTATCAGCATAAACCAGTGACTTCACGTAGCCCCACAGGAAATAATCGAGAGGTGTCAAATCGCACGACCTTGGAGGCCAATTGACAGGTCCATTTCTCGAAATCAACTTATCGCCAAATTTTGATTTCAGTAAGTCGATGGTTGCGTTCGCCGTATGGCACGTAGCGCCATCCTGTTGAAACCACATCTCCTCCGGATCAATGTCATCCATATTTTCAAACAAAAAATCATTGATCATGGTGCGGTAACGATCTCCATTGACCGTAACGCGAGCTCCGGCCTCATTTTTGAAGAAATAAGGTCCGATGATGCCACCAGCATGAAAACCGCACCAAACAGTGCATTTTTCTGGATGTAATGGAGTCTGTAGGGTCTCTTGTGGATTGGTCTCACTCCATATGCGGCAATTTTGCTTATTAACAAACCCGTTAAGCCAAAAATGCGCCTCGTCGAAGTCGTCTATAAGTTGCGCGAATCGACGACTGATTTTCAAAGTAAATTTGGATAATTTCGTAGCGTTGTTCAAGCGTGAGTCTATTCATGATGATTTGTCAGAGTATACTGAAACAAATAAAAAAAATGTTTCATCAAAATTTAATTTTTTGTGTTACTTTTTACAATTTAAAGTTCTATCTAGCTTAAAAAAACACCCTATATTATCAGATTTATTGAAAAAATTCTACGACTTAGAAGTAAGTTGTATAGACAAAGAAAAAAGCGTTTTAAGTAAAGATGATGAAAAGGCGATGCGTATTTTAAAAACTTTTACAAAGCAACGTTCAGATGGACATTATGAAGTCTCATTATTATGGCGAGCTACGGATATAAAAATGCCAGACAGCTATGATATGGCGTATAAGCGGTTTATGTGCCTTGACAAAAAACTGAATAACGATATTTTTTTATGCGAAGTTTTTAATAAAACTATTTCCGAATACATTTCAAAAGGTTATGTAACCAAAATAGATAAAGCGCGAGATGCTTCAACTGACAAGGAAAAAGTTTGGTATTTGCCGATATTTCCTGTTTTCAACAGAAATAAGCCTGGGAAAACCCGCATTGTGTGGGATGCAGCTGCAAAGGTGCATGGCATCTCATTAAATGATATGCTTTTAAAAGGCCCAGACATGCTCTCCCCACTCATTTCTATTCTTATTCGTTTTCGCCAAAAATCTGTAGCCATTTATGGCGACATTGAGCAAATGTTTCACCAAGTCTTTATTAGAAAAGAGGATCGAAATGCTCAGCGATTTCTATGGCGCAGCAATGATGGGAAGGAACCAGACATCTATGTAATGAATGTGATGATTTTTGGAGCGTCATGCTCACCATGCATTTCGCAATATGTCAAAAACGTAAATGCAGAGAAATATACCGAAAAGTATGCTACTGCTTCAGCTGCTATAAAATATAACCATTATGTTGACGACTATTTGGATTCAGTAGATACGCCAGAGGAAGCCATTACGTTAGCACTAAACGTTAAATATATTCATGGAAACGCCGGATTTAATATCAGAAACTGGTTATGTAGCAAAAAGGAAGTTTTGTCTGCAATCAATGGCAATGAGTATCGACAACATAAAGATCTCAATTTAGGTAATATAATAGATACAGATAAAGTGCTTGGTGTTTACTGGAAGTCCTCTGAAGACACTTTTACGTTCAAAATCTCGCCATATATCACCAATAGTATAATGCATAATAAAATACCGACGAAGCGTGAACTGTTAAAGTTTCTCATGTCAATTTATGATCCCCTAGGTCTTATCGGCCACTATTTACTGTATCTGAAAATAATATTGCAAGAAGTGTGGAGAAGCGGAATAGGATGGGATGCAAAAATTCAACCTTCTCAAGTGGCTAAGTGGACAAAATGGTTTTCATTCTTGCCAGAGATTAAAAGTACTGCAATACCTCGCTGCTATCTCCAAACGTTTGAAAACTACAATAATACCCAGGTACAGCTACATACCTTTGCAGACGCCAGTGAAAACGGTTATGCAGCAGTATCCTACTTTAGAATTTCAAATGGCCAAGATGTTGTTGTGACCATTGTCGGCTCAAAAACAAGAGTTGCACCATTGAAAATATCTTCTATCCCTCGCCTAGAGCTAATGGCAGCATTAATTGCCTCCCGGGTCGCTAACAGCATAGTTCAGTGCGCAACGATAAAAATTAATAAAAAGATTTTCTGGTCTGACTCAAAAACTGTTATTAGTTGGCTGAGGTCAGATAAAAAAAAATACCATCAATTCGTTGCATTTCGCGTTAGTGAAATCCTCGATACTACCACAGTTAATGAATGGAGATGGCTTTCCGGAAAATTGAACGTGGCAGACGAAGCTACAAAGTGGTCAAAAAGTGGCCCTGACTTATCAAACAGTAGCCGTTGGATAACCGGACCAAGTTTTTTAACGAAGCACGAAAGTTTATGGCCAGAAGCTGCTGACATTAATACAACCGATTGCGAAATTAAACAACATATACTTCATGTAAACGATATATGTGATATTGCTTTAATAAATATTGCACGCTTTTCCCAATTTCGGAGAGCGCTGAGAACTGTTGCATATGTAATTCATTTCACGAACAAATTAAGATATATAAACACTTCGAATAATCTATCTCAAGAGGAACTACGAAAAGCGGAAATTATTCTCATAAAGCAAGCACAACGTGAAGAATACTACGAGGAGATATCGCAACTGAAGAATAACTCGAAAATTAATAAGTCAAGCTCTATTTATAAGCTGTGTGCGTATTTAGATGAAACTGAAATGTTACGTATTAATGGTCGAATAAACAATGTTATCGCTCCAGATGAGCTCAAACACCCGGCTATTTTACCAAAGTATAATTATATAACGAAGCTTATCATACTACATTTTCACGCTCAGTATCACCACGGAAATCATGAAACTTGTATCAACGAAATCCGTCAGCAATACTACATTGCCCGACTAAGAACGATTTTCAAAAAAATAGTACGTAAATGTCAGATGTGCAAAGTAAACAAAGCACAACCTACATATCCCCAAATGGCAGTGTTACCTAGAGCTCGTTTGTCACCACATATGGCACCGTTTAGTTTTACAGGCGTAGACTTTTTCGGTCCGATCTATGTTAAAGTAAATCGTCACAGTGAGAAAAGATATGGAGCATTGTTCACCTGTCTCACAATTCGAGCAGTTCACATTGAGGTCGTTCACTCACTTACCACTAGCTCATGTATATTAGCTATAAGAAATTTTATAGCGAGACGTGGTACACCGAGAGAATTCTTCAGTGATAATGCGACTAATTTTGTCGGAGCTGAACGGGAGCTAAGAGAAGCTATTAAAGAGGTTGATGCCAATGAATTCGTAAAAAATTTTACAACAGCGTGTACTAAATGGAATTTTAACACGCCTACCGCACCACACATGGGAGGCGCATGGGAACGCATGGTCCGTTCTGTAAAAACGATTTTGTATAAGATAACGACATCAAAGGCACCTAACGATGAAATATTACGTAGCATGATGGCCGAACTCGAAAATGTTATAAACTCTCGTCCTCTGACGTATGTGCCAATAGAAAATGAAAATCAAGAGGCGCTTACTCCCAACCATTTTCTGCTAGGTTGTTCTAATGGTATGAAACCACTAACTGAGTGTGATGATTGTGGAATAGTATTGCGAAATAGCTGGCTGTACTCACAACAATATGCCCAACAGTTTTGGAAGAGATGGGTAGCCGAATACTTACCTACGCTCACTTGTAGGACCAAATGGTTTGAAAAATCAAGACCCTTGCGCGTAGGTGATTTAGTGGTTGTGGTTGACCCGTCAAATCCACGAAATGTGTGGCCGAGGGGAAAAGTATTGGACATTACAGTTGCCAATGATGGACAAGTTCGCAGGGCAAAGGTTTTGACGTCTAGTGGTGTATTGGTAAGACCTGCTACAAAGCTAGCTGTACTCCATGTGGCTCAGGACAGGGAGTAAGGCGGCGAACTTCACTTCTTGCCATACTGGGAGGGAGTGTTATCGCCACATATGATTCACATGTTGATGTCGCTTAATTAAGTATTCGATTAAAATAGATTGTCGATTATTTTATCACCATAGTAATGTATTAATATACATACAATATATCCTGTATCGAAAAACGTGTTCTTATAATGCCGAATAGTTACTGAAGTTTCTTATCAGTATATTATTAGTATATCGAATTTCGCTTTGTTTTACACTTAAAAAAGTATGTGAATTAAAATAATTGTTTTGTATAATATATAGAAATTAACTTGTATATTTTATTATCTAGGAGTTTTAACATTAAATATGAATTTGAAGAAACTTGAAATTATATCGTTTTGTATTTGATGTTCATAATCTTGTAAAGCCTAGCGATTGGGATATTCCCGTAACAATAACTATATAAGAGTATATGAACGTATAGTTACACAAAGAGAAAAAAGATGTTGTTTAATTTTTGTAAGCGAATGATAATGCATATCTCGTTAAATATCGTTGTCAAACTGTGAATATAGCGCCGTCAAATTGTGAATAGATGGCACAAAAATACCAGTATTAAATTGAGAATGTCTTGTTGTCATGATAAGATTGCTTTGTTAAGTTAAAAACGAATGTTGTCAATACGACAACACCTTTTGCCACCTGATATGATTTGTTTATAATTTTGCCATTAAGTTTTCTGTGTTTTCTAAGTGCTGTTATGTAAAAAGAAATATTTATGTACATATATAATAATATAAAGGACAAGCAATATGATTTATCTGATAACCAATCAAATGAAAAAAAAATTGTTTTATGTATTGATAGTAATATTAAAAACCTGATATATGTATATGATATATGTATATGTATGTCCAATGTCCAATTGCTGATCAAGGTTTTGGATTTGATAATCTTTATTAATTTGCATTGCTTGATCACCAGCGTTGTCAACTTTGAAATTTCAAATCGCACCGAAATGAGGAAAAAAGCGCATAATTTCAACAAAAACGCACCAAATTTAGAATTTTTCTTTTCATGTTTAAAAATATTGAAAACACGACTATGGTCTTTGTCACCCCGCCCATGCTGTGATTTGTATACTTTGCAAATTTACTTTGCAACTGTCTAGTTACTAAATAAACACATGATAACGAAACAACCATTTAAGCGGCTATTAGACGTTCAACCGGGTTTGATAGCACCGGCATGTATCATGCCATCAAATTTGTTCAATAGCTAAAAATCGTGTTTGTCAAAATTGGAATCTAGTGCAATTCTGTTAGTTTTGTTAAGGCAATGGTATATTTGCAATACTTATAACGATCTATCTTGATCCTAGTTGCTTTTCCCTTTATATTAATCAATGGTTGCAATAAATTTGTTCAGATCGAGGCCTTATTGTGTTTTTTTAATTTTTTTCCTTTGAAAAACGAATTATTTAAAAATTAAATTAAAATTTTTTACAAAAAAAAAAAAAAAAAACGCTATCAGCTACACAAGATACAGCTACTTACCATCGTCAAAATTATATTGCAGGATCTTACTGCAAGGGATGAAATATGTCGAAAAAATCTACGATTATCGGATTATTAAAAGTTACAAAGTCGCACTACGAGCCATCAAACTCGATTTAGAATATAGTTAATAATTTGGTCATTTATTAATTACTAAAGCATAGCGAATTCACGCGCTTTTATTCCGTGTTTGATTTTTTCATAATATTTGATAAACTTGGATTGATCGTTTAACAGCAAACAGTCAACAAAAACAGCAAATTGTATAAACCGAAATGTTTACTTCGAGAAAGGGTATAATATACAACAGCAAGATTGTCTCACTTTGTGTATACGATGTGCTGCGTTTTCCTCATTATTACTCCTTGTTCACATTGTGCTCTACAAAATGAGCTGTAAAAATTTTAGCCACTTGAATAAACTATTTTCTTACATTAAAACCAAAAGTTGTGTTCAATATGATATGGTGCCACCGAAATTTAAAAAGCGCCCCGGAAATTAGAAAAAAAGCGCACACCGCATCGACTAAAGAATTTTTCGCGCAAAAAAATTTAAAAAGCGCCAAAAACGGTGCGAAATGCACCGAGTTGACAACACCGTTGATCACTCATAAAGGAAGTATGAAGGAAAAATCGGCGCTGATTTTTCCTTCATACTTCCTTTATGAGTGATCAAGCAATACAACGTAATAAAAATTATTAAATAAAATAAAAAAATATAGGAGAAGAAAGCGAATCAGAAACCAAAGATATCGAACAAAATGCTATCAACATAGTCAGCTGACAGAAATCTTAAAATGGCCAAGAAATGTCTTATTAACGCCTCGCAAGTACATATTTTAAAATTTGACCTCTTTGTTTTCAAAATTTGGACACAAAATCTAAGAAAATTAATTCACCTTGCTTTGCCCTTACCTTGCTTTTAAAGTAATATACACCTAAATATATTTCAATAAGCGATTATTTATTTTGATAATAAAGTACTTTTTACTTCGGTGAAAACTCATTTCTGTAAAAAAACATCAATTTTTTTGTTGAATTTTTCAAGGGAATACTAATTCGTAAGTTTAAAGAGAATATAAAAAAATCACGTATTGAAATAATCACATATTTAATAAAGGGTTGCACGAGCAATGAAATTCGAACATCTGATCACACTCGTTTCTATTTTATGCTCTGTTCATGCTTGTCCATATCAGGCGTTGCTTATAAGCACTAGTGTTCATAAGCAATAAGCAGTAATGAGTGGACAGTTTGAAATGGTCGAAACTTATGAGCATTACTCGTTTTGCTCATAAGCAATGCTCGGGCATCTGGTCTTCACAAACAAAAACAGATTTAAAATACGAATATTACACTGAAAGAAATTATGAGTTTTGTTCTTTGTTATGACGTGCAAAATTTGTTTTCATTCTTAAAACAATTATGAATGATATTATCATCTTTGTTTTAAATTCAACACAACTTGAAATATTTTTTTAACATTTAACTGAGAGAAAATATTATAATAAATTTAAAGGAACAATTGGAAATTATTAAAGTAGTTTTTGGTTGTTTATTAATAATAAATATGTGTTTTATTTTTTGTTTGTTTTCAACTTCTCAGTAGTAAAATATACTAAATGAAAAATAGCGAATTATACAGTATTTTTCCTTAAATGTTCATAGAATATACGTACTCATTAAATATTTTGTTTTAAAAAGTTGCAAATACCTAATTTACACGAAACATAAAAATTCATATTTTTATATAGCTACACTTCTCAGTGTAGCAAAGCAAAAATATTAGCTCTCTTTAAAATTTTCATAACATAAAAAAATCCGCCATGTCCCTACTCTGTTGAAAGCTACCAAGCTACTGAATGAAATTTGTCTTTTCGCACATGTTCTTTTGTTGTAAATATGGATGCCACTGTCACGAAGAAAATAAAGCGTGTGGATTTTTTTATAAACTATTTGTAACGTTATAAAATTTCTTAAACTTTTGATACAAAAATAGCTTTTCAGGAATTATTAAAGCAATGTCAGTGAATACAGTGGATAGTTAAATTCAAAGATGATAGTAATGTAATGTACTGTAATGAAGATTAACTATACAATTGGTTTTGGTACATATTAAGAAGCTTTTTGGTAGCAAGTTTTTAAAACTGGAGCAGTCCTGGTTGGATTATTCACGAAGGGAATAAGTAATTACTCGAACAACTTCGTCAGATGCGTAATATGTTGTAAACTGTGCTGCCATGACCAAAAAATTATTACAACAAAAATTAAAAAAAAAAATGACCAAATGTGCAAAAATAATTACCAAAATTAATATAAACTTGTTTACTTGGCAAATATAAAAAATGTAATCTAATTTGCATTATTATATAAAATATATTTCCACTTTATAGTTAAATAGTCTTGTAATTACACAAGAAGAAAACAAAAATTATGCATATTTGTTTCAAATTGGCTGTAACCAATTCGAATGCCCCCTTTTTAGGACTCAAATTTTTTATATAAACTACTCCTTTTGTTAAGGAAATATGTTAGAAAGAAATAAAAGTTATACTTTTAAACTTAAATCGTCCAAGATTTAATATCGTTAACCGTAAAAATATCACTACTTAATCAGACAATTTTCTAGTGCTAGCAACCGGGTTAAAGAAATGTCAAATATATTGTATGGTCTTACATTGGAATAATCTTAAAGTTGTAATCTAGTCTAGTAGTATAAAGTTTTGTTGACAGGGTTCATATATGTCAGAGTGTAGCTTTGATAGTGAACGGACGTATTTGTTTTTTGATCGGAGTGTTACAAAAAAAAAAAGAAAAGATAACGGTATAAGTAAAAAACCGCAATAAGTGAAGAGTGAATTAATACAAAATAAAAACTTTGTGACAATTATTTTTATATACTTTTAAAGCAACAAAAATATAAATAAACAAAAAATTGCATGAGTGTACCCAGTAGGTGCAATTCTGAAAGAGAGCTTAGCTCCACTAAAAAAAACCTCTGGATTTCTGAAGAGGAATCATTGAAAAAATCATTGGACAATCTCCTGTCTCTAAGAGATAAAAAACGCACGCGTTCGTGCTCGCCAACCATTATTGTTATAACAGACGACAAACCATCTTCCAGTCCAGCTATTGCTGATAAACCGAAAACGCAAGTGGGTATGGATAGGTATGTAACCGTAGTTAAACGGCAGCGAAGCCCCAAATCCGCTCAAATGTCATCTCAGTCCAAAATACCCAAAGATGATAAGACCACCACGACAATCCTACCTCTAGTGAGTTGGTAAAACAACTTATTACTGCAATCGGCAAAGACACTTTTAATGTAACATCGGTTAAGCACGGCAGCATCAATGAAACCAAAATCCAGGTAAACAGTGAAAATGAATACCGAAAGTTGTCTGATGTCCTGGAGAAGGAGAAAAGATCGTTTTACACATATCAGCTTAAAAGTGCCAAAGGTATTCAGGTCGTTATAAAGGGGATTGACCCTTTTGTGGATACGAATGATGTCAAAACCGGCCTAGAGGACAATGGCTTCAAAATTAAAAATGTGGTTAATATTAGGAACCGTGAAAAAATTCCTCAACCCATGTTTAGGGTTGAATTGGAACCTAGAGATATTGCCTTAAAAAAGAATGAAGTGCATCCCATTTATAACCTCAAGTATCTTTTGCATCGTAAGGTTACCGTTGAGGAGCCTCATAAGCATTTAGGGCCCGTTCAATGCCTAAACTGCCAAGAATTTGGCCATACTAAGGCCTATTGTAAGTTGCCCGCAGTTTGCGTTGTGTGTGGTGAACTTCACGGTACATCGCAGTGCAAAAAACCTAAGACTGACGCGAGCGTTAAAAAATGCAGTAACTGTGGAGGTAACCATACTGCAAACTACAGGGGTTGCCCTGTCTACACTCACTTCAAGAGGTCAATGACAAATAGGTCACCAATTTTAAATATGCCACCCCAGCAGACAACCAGCATTTCTACAAGCAATTTTCCCCAGGTACGCCAGCCAACCAGCCATATACACGTGCAAAACCCCCAAAAAATTTCTTATGCGAATGTTGTAAAATCCGATAATCCAAACTTGAATCAAGAGTCCAAGCCTCAAAACTCCGACCAAAATTTTAGCAATCTTGAGGCAACTCTGCAGACTCTTGTTCAATCTATAAATACATTTACGGTTTCCATGACGAACATGATGCAGGAAATGCTGAAAATGCAATCCACTATTTTGCAGGCAATTTTAAAAAAATGAGCTGGTTAAAAATATGTTTCTGGAACGCAAACGGCATCCGCCAACACAAAAATGAACTTGAGCACTTCCTTATGGAAAAGCAAATCGACATAATGCTGATTGCTGAAACTCACTTAACAAGCAACAGCTATTTCAAAATTAATGGTTACAGACTATATGATACTAAAGATCCCCGTGGCAGATCTTGCGGAGGCTCAGCAATTTTGATAAAAACTAGAATTAAGCACTATTTGCTAAACGAGACATGTGAGGAGTATCTTCAAGCAACAAACATATGTATTGAACATTTTCATCATAAAATTGTTATTTCATCGATTTATTCCCCACCCCGGTTTTCAGTAACAGAAAATCAATATACAAATTTTTTCAATTCACTTGGGCCTCGATTTTTAGCGGCTGGCGACTATAACGCTAAACACACTTTTTGGGGTTCACGTTTAATTACCTCGAAAGGCCGTGTGCTTTTTGATACCGTTTCTAAAATGGGCTTAGATGTGGTTTCAAGCGGACACCCCACTTATTGGCCGTCAGACCGACGAAAGATCCCAGATGTTATAGATTTTGGAGTTACGAAAAATTTTCCTTTAGAGTGGATGCAAGTGGAGCCTTCATTAGATTTGTCATCAGATCACTCACCCACTATAATCTCCGTTTCGTTTCCCCAAGAGATTTGCTCCCCGTTGACCGTCAATAGAGTTAATTGGTTAAAATACAAAAAATTTCTGAGTACACATTGTACTGAAAATATCGCCTTGAGAACGCCTGAGGATATTGATGGGTCAATTAACGATTTTTCTGAAAACCTCAAACTGGCCGTACAGCATGCTACCACTAGTCATTTAAGATCTAGAAATGAGAACAATAGAACTTATTCATCTGAAATTGAGCAACTTCTGTCAGAAAAAAGAAGAGTCAGAAGAGAGTGGCAACTTCGCAGGTCGCCCCAGCTTAAAACTAGGCTACGGGAATGCATAGCTCAGCTAAGAAATCTGCTTGAAGTCCATAGAATGGATTCCCTTAAAACATATTTGGAAAGCCTTGATGGTACCCCTCAATCTGATTATTCCTTGTGGAAAGCGACAAAAGGTTTAAAAAGACCCGTAATAGGTAAGCCACCTTTGCGAAATTCAACTGGCGACTGGGCAAGAAGCGATTCTGAAAAGGGAATGTTGTATGTCGATCATTTGCGAAACGTTTTTATCACAAATGATTCAGAGAATAATACAGCGGAATTACCACCATATGTTGTTAGACCTCCTGTGTCTTTGGGATTTAATTTTCAAGATGTCGAAAACGTTATCGGTAATACAAACCCCAGGAAAGCTCCAGGCATTGATCAAATTACTGGTAAAATGCTTGAACAGTTACCTCGTGTAGCTAGAAGGGTTCTACTTTTTATTTTTAACGCCATTTTACGCCTTGAGTATTATCCTGTAGAGTGGAAGGTCTCAATGATTACTATGATACCCAAGCCAGGGAAGGATCTAACTAAGGTAGAATCATATAGACCAATAAGTCTTTTACCAACAATTTCAAAACTATTCGAAAAATTGTTAATGGCGAAGTTGAGTCCAACATTGAACAATGTGGGATGCATCCCTGATCATCAATTTGGCTTTCGGGCTAAGCATAGCACCATAGAACAAACGCACAGACTAGTCAATGTCATAAGACAAACCTTTGAGGAGAAGAAGTATTGCTCAGCTCTTTTCATTGATATTTCTCAAGCTTTTGATAAAGTGTGGCACGACGGCTTGATGCACAAAATAAAGTTAAACTTGCCTGCAAATACACACAAGCTTCTGGAAAGCTACTTATACGGGCGAAAGTTTGTTATCAGAGAAGGCGACTTTATAAGCCAAACTCAACCAATCAAGGCAGGAGTTCCCCAAGGCAGCATACTGGGGCCTACTTTATATTTGATTTACGCGTCTGACATGCCAACGACATCCGGAATCCACACTTCTACCTTTGCAGATGACACAGCGTTTTTGAGTGTTCATGAAAACCACCAATTAGCATCACGAAATTTACAGGAATACATTTCAATATTGGAGAAATGGCTAAAACTTTGGAAAATCAAAGTTAATGAACAGAAATGTACTCATGTTACATTCACACTGTGTAGGCAAACATGTCCGCCTATCCAAATTAACAACTCACCTATTCCGCTGCACAGCGAGGTAAAGTACCTTGGTATTCACCTGGACCGTAGGCTAACGTGGAAGTCTCACATTGAAGCAAAGGTCACTCAGTTAAAACTAAAAGCAGCGCAGCTAAATTGGCTTATGGGCAGAAATTCGACACTGAAATTAGATTGCAAACTTTTGTTATACAACGCAATATTAAAGCCTATATGGTGCTACGGAATTCAGTTATGGGGCACCGCCTCAGCGTCAAACATTGAAAAAATCCAAAGGCGACAAAACAAAATTCTTCGAACGATTACTGCAGCTCCATGGTATGTAAAAAATTCACGAATTCATAAAGATCTGAGTGTTCCGCTGGTAAAAGAGGAGTTTTCTAAGTACGCGACAAGGTATGTCACTAAACTGGAACTTCATCCAAACCCTCTTGCGCGCAATATACTTAATTTTGGCGGCCACACTCGGCTTAAAAGAAGGGATACCGCTGCCACCATCAGATTGCTCAATAGGTGATTTTACAGAAATAGCACCCGCATAATAAAACTTTTTGTCTAGCATTGGCCGGACTTAAGAATCACATTTTTTAATTTTTAAATTTAGTATTAAGATTTGAATACTTATTGTTAGTTCATTTTGAAGATTCAATAAATAAAAAAATGCTAAAAAAAAAAAAAAAAAAAAAAAAAGGGTTCATATATACAGTGAAACTTATCCAAAGGAGCACTTACTACTGGTATAAACGGGCAATCTTTTTGAACCGAAATATTCCTATTTTTCACACACAATACTTTTCCCCATAGCCGGACACTTTGTTTAAAACATCTCTCACAAGCGAACAGAAGCATAGAAAACAAGCCGAATTAATTTTAGAAATTAACACGCTTTGTTAGAAACTCAGAAACAAAAGTTGTATTTAATGAAACACAACAACAAGAAAGAGAAGTTTTTAGTTTAATAAAACTGTTAGGTCAAACAAAAAAATTTCAAAGAAAATCATTTTTTATAAAAGTTACTTGACCAGGTAATATTTATAAACGGTATTTACTTACATTACATTCAAAATACACAAAAAATCTCCAGAAAGTATGCACAAAAAATTTGAGAGGTTTAAAAAAAGAGGCAACGTTTAATAGTTTGGATTTTTTTTACTACGGGCATTAATCGACCATAACCAAACAATAACCGGACATTGTTCGTTTTGATATTGAGCACTGCTCGTTTTTTCAAGTAAGCATTTTGTTTAAATCAACAGTGTTCGTTTCTGCTTCTTGATATTTGGGTATTATCGTTACTCTGTTCAATGTTCGAGCATATGAGCATACTCAAATATCAAGCATGCCCATGCAACTCTTTAATAAACACTTTTACGTCGTCTATGATGACGATGATGCAGGAAATGGTGAAAATGCAATCCACCATTTTGCAGGTTATTTCGAAAAAATGATTTGGTTAAAAATATGTTTCTGGAACGCGAACGGCATCCGCCAACACAAAAATGAACTCGAATACTTCCTGATGGATAAGCAGATTGATATAATGATGATTGCAGAAACTCACTTGACGTCAACAAGCTTCTTTAAAATTAACGGCTACGTATTATACGATACTAAAGACCCCCGTGGAAGAGCTTGTGCGGGTTCCGCAATCTTGATAAAATCTAGGATAAAGCATTATTTGCTGAACGACACATGTGAGGACTATCTTCAAGCAACTAATATCTGTGTGGAAAATTCTCATTACAAATTGGTTATCTCATCGATTTATTCGCCGCCTCGATTTTCAGTAACGGAATCACAATATTCAAGTTTTTCACCTCATTAGGACCTCATTTTATAGCAGCTGGAGATTACAATGCAAAACACACTTTTTGGGGCTCACGTTTAATCACCCCGAAGGGTCGTGTGCTTTTCGATACAATTTCTAAAATGGGCTTAGACGTAATATCAAGCGGAAATCCCACTTACTGGCCGACTGGACGGCGAAAGATTCCTGATGTGATTGATTTTGGAGTGGTAAAGGGGTTCCCTGTGGAATGGATGCAAGCTGAGCCTTCGTTAGACTTGTCTTCGGATCATTCACCTACTATTATTTCAGTGCGTTTTCCCCAGGAGACTTGGTCCCCGATTAACAATTTGCATATGACTGTCACCCGAGTGAATTGGCTAAAATATAAAAAATTTTTGAGTAGCCATTGCACTGAGAATATTGTTTTAAGAACACCTGAAGATATTAATGCGTCACTAAGCAACTTTAGCGAAAACCTTAAACAAGGCGCTGAACTTGGTTCTAGCGTTTATTTAACACGCAGAAACCTTCAAAATAGGAAATATTCTTCAGAAATCGAGCAACTTGTGTTAGAAAAAAGAAGAGTTAGACGAGAGTGGCAACTTCGCAGGTCTCCGCAACTAAAAACAAGTGCACAAATCAACTAAGAAATTTGCTTGGAAACCAAAAAACGGCTTCTCTACAAACGTATTTAGAAAGTCAGGATGGTACTCCTCAGTCCAACTTTTCTTTATGGCGGGCGACTAAGGGTTTATAAAGGCCAATTAGAGGTAAGCCGCCCTTGCGAGAACCGTCTGGTGACTGGGCTAGAGATGACGCGGAAAAGGGTAGTTTATTTGTTAACCATTTGAAAAACGTTTTTTCCACAAATAGGTCTGATAATGCAAATGAGTTGCCGCCTATTGTTAGTAGACCTCCTGTACCTTTAAGATTCAATTTTCAAGAAGTGGAAAATGCTATTGGTATTCTAAACCTTTAAAAAGCACCAGGTATAGATAAAATCAGCAACAAAATGCTCGTAGAGCTGCCTCGTGTAGCTAAAAGAATTCTTCTTTTTATTTTTAATGCTTTTTAATTTTACGACTTGAGTATTACCCTGCAGAGTGGAAGGTGTTCACGATAACAATGGTTCCTAAGCCAGGGAAGGATCACACGAAAGTAGAATCATACCGTCCAATAAGTCTACTGTCAACAATATCAAAACTTTTCGAAAAATTGGTAAAGGCGAAGTTGGATCCAATGCTTCATAAGGTTGAATGTATTCCTGATCACCAATTTGGTTTTAGAGCGAAACATGGCACCATTGAGCAGACACACAGGTTAGTTAACGTCATAAGAAAGGCATTTGAAGATAAAAAATATTGCTCTGCCTTATTCATCGACGTCTCACAAGCTTTTGATAAAGTGTGGCACGATGGCTTAATGCATAAAATAAAGTTTAACTTACCTGCAAACATACATAACCTTTTGGAAAGCTATTTATATTGTCGCCAATTTATAGTAAAAGGAGGCGATTTCATAAGCCGCGCTCAGTCTATTAAAGCAGGAGTTCCCCAAGGCAGCATATTAGGGCCTATCTTATATTTGATCTACGCATCTGACATGCCAACAAGCACCAACGTTCACACTTCAACATTTGCAGATGATACAGCATTCCTTAGCATACATAGTAACCACCAGCAAGCATCAATAAATTTACAGGAACATATCGACAAACTAGAGAAATGGCTGAAGCTTTGGAAAATCAAGGTTAATGAACAAAAGTGTGTCCATGTTACATTCGCACTGCGTCTAGGAACATGCTCACCCATTACTATTAACAATAAAGTAATACCTCAACACAGTGAAGTCAAATACCTCGGAATTCATCTTGACCGTAGACTAACATGGAAGTCGCACATCGAGACAAAAGTAACGCAGATGAAATTGAAAGCAGTGCAAATTAACTGGCTACTAGGCAGAAACTCGACCTTGAAGCTTGATTGTAAACTTTTGCTGTACAACTCGATTCTAAAGCCAATATGGTGCTATGGGATTCAATTATGGGGCACAGCCTCGGCATCCAACATTGAGAAAATTCAAAGAAGTCAAAATAGAATTCTCCGTAGAATTACAGATGCTCCATGGTACGTTAAAAACTCACGAATCCACGCAGATCTTAACGTACCTTTTGTGAAATCTGAATTTGTGAAGTACGCGACAAGGTATATTAACAAACTTGAATTCCATCCAAATCCTCTTGCAGCTAATATTCTTAATTTTGGTGGTCATACCCGTCTGAGAAGGAGGGATACTTTGGCTACCATTAGAGCTCTAAACAGATGACTGAATTCTGAAATAATATTCGCATAAAAATAAATTTTCGTCCAGCACTGGCAGGACTTTAATCATAATTTTTTTTTTAGTATTAAGATTTGAATACTTTATTGTTATTACAGTTTTTTTTATGTAGATTCAATAAATAAAATAATGAATTTAAAAAAAAAAATATATATATATATATATATATATATATATATATATATATATATATATATATATATATATATATATATATATATATATATATATATATATATATATATATATATATATATATATATATATATATATATATATATATATATATATATATATATATATAACCGAGAAATAGCTTAAACAAACTTTTCTATGAAAATGAAATTTTTTGGAATGGTGATTACAAGGCAAAAATATTTTTCCCCGACATCGGTCCTTATATATCCGAGCATATTTTGTTCCATATTTGCATATTTGTAATATATGATATACATATACATGACTATCGTGAAAGGTATTTTAGATTCGGCCCAGCCGAATATACCACACTCTTACTTGTTATTATGATAATATTTGTATTGTTGTGAGTCAGAACTCACCTCTTCCCCCAGCTAATAATATTGAAAACCAGCTACCATCAACTGCTGCCTGAAAACCAAATGAAATAGTATTGGTGTCAGGCCCAATATTGAAGGCAGCAAATAAGTTTTAAACCAAAGAAAGAACAGCAGTACCAGCCCAAAACTGCTACAACCCGGAAATGGCTTAAAATATAGAACTTGGTAACACAATGGAATATTGATGCGTTGACAACAGCAGCATATATAAAAGAGAAGAGAATGAATTAAGCGGAGTAGTTAGAAGCAGGTTAAATAGCACCTTATTATAATATAAATAATAAAGAACGTTAAAAAGAAAGAAAAGGTTTTATTTGAATTGGAATAGAAATTTGACATGATAGTAAATCCTGTGGTTCCCAAAGGACCCTACAGGATAACACAATAACTTCCCATATAATAAAATAAAAAGAAGTATTTCTTGCGATTCCTATGGCACCCTATGAGAAAATACTATAACAGTATGGTTCAATTATGTATAGAACAAAATATCGGCTAAAGTGCCGCCATGACTTCGGCGGCACACCTCTATCCGATCGTCCAAATTATCGATGACGCTAAGGCATAATTGTGGTTCCATGCCGTTAATGTGCCGAATTATCTCATGATTTAGCTCTTGAATTGTTGCTGGCTTATCGACGTACATTTTTTCTTTCATATAAACCGAAAGAAAGAAGACCTACGGTCTCAAAACACATTTTTAAGCGTTTTTTATTGAATCTTCAAAATGAACTAACAATAAGTATTTAAATCTTTATAATAAGAATGTGCTTTTTACTTAAGTTCGGCCAATGCTGGACCAAAAGTTTTATTATACGGGAGCTATATCGGTAAAATCACCTATTGAACGTTCTGATGGTGGCAACAGTATTCCTTCTTCTTAACCGAGTGTGGCCGCCAAAATTAAATATATCGCGCGAGTTATTGTCCTAACCTAATCGTCACAAAAAAAAAACAACTTTTCATTTCTGTAATCGAATAAAAACTGACTTTATTTTCTGTTTTTACTTTACAATGAAACTTATTAACTAATTATAAAAGTGCTTATTCTATTAGTTCAATTTTAAGAATAATATTTTAATGGTCAGCAATTAATATTGAAAGGGTTAATGAACGATATTTTTATATTTCGCAACTTGTCACTTGCAATTAATATTTTACATTGGTTTGATTTTGAAAATAATATTTTTAATGGTCAGCAATTAATAGTAAAAGGGTTAATGAACGATATTTTTATATTTCGCAACTTGCCATTTGCAATTAATAATTTACAATTTATGTTTGTTTTGCATTTTGTTAATATGAGGTGCTTGAACTAGTTTCGTGTGTTATTTATGTATGTGTGTCGTTATGTCTTGGTGGCTTTGGTGGGGGTGTTTGTGGTGACATAACTCCTCCCTCCCTAAAATGAAGTGACGGCCAAAGGGGTTTTGCCTGATTTGTTGCCGGAACTTCATTAATTACCTGATCGAGTGAGTATTTTATTGTCATTGGTTTTCTTATTATTGCGACGGTTACTATAATGATAAGAATTGTTACTAACCCGAAGGCGGAATAAGTAACTTTCTCGTGTATTTCTGTATTTGCCTGTATGTTTTCAATTACTTTTTTGTCTTGAAATCTGTAATCATTAAGTTTTGGGAGTTTTATCTCGTTTTTGTTTGAAAGAGTTGTAATATTATTATTATTTAAATAAAGTGACGTTTCAATGAATATTCCATTGTCCCAATGTGCATTATTTTCGTTATTGTACCATATGTTATTGATGGCAATTTTGCAGTTGATAAATTGAATTAGGGTTGTGTTGTTAATTGTGTATTGTTTGGTAATATTGTTGCAAATTGTAGTAATATGTTGTGTTGGAGGGTTTATAATGATAATAAAATTGGGTTCTGGGTGAATGATGTCAGTTTTTTGTCCTACATCTCTTAAATGACAAGAAGCGATTCCGATCTTATTTATTATATTGCTAATACAGTTTATATTCATATTAAATTCTGTTTCATGATTATTTTTACAATAAAATATACTTTCTATTTGCTTACATTTTTCTTTATGAAATATTACGTTATTTTCGTTAATTAGTGCATATTCTTCACTTATAATTTCTGAAGTTTTATTGATTGGTATTGGAATAATATGATAGAATGTAAATTCTTCCTTTGATATTATTGGTATTTTTATGTTAAATATAATATTAGTGTTATTATAATATGCGGCTAACTCGAGCAATTCGAATATGTGTTCAAATGAGATTACGTTAATTACGTTTTCTAGTGTATTATGGATTTGATTAAGTTCTATCGGGTCTAATATTAGTTTTGGGATGATATTTAGTTTGGATAATATTACTGCTTCTGCGATATTGTTTAGATGCTGTGTGAGTATATCGATATTATAGTTTATCTGATTTAGTTGTTGAATATGTGTTAACGTGTTAATTGTAGGGTTTAGTGAATTACGTGTTTGTTCTTGTATACTTTTTATGGATTCTGAAATAATATCTTGTTCTTTGTTTATATGGTTAGTTATGTTTTCGAATCTTTCTATCATTCTAGTGTTGAGGATGAGTTGTTTGTTTATTGTATTATTTATTTGTCCATTTTCCGTTAGCAGACGTTCAATGTCCTTGTTTAATCTTTCCGCGTCTTCATAGTCCATATTTCCAGTTATAAATTTTATTGTTGAGCCTAGAGCGTTAATTAGTCCTCTCTTCTGTCTGTTTCTGGGTTTTAGGAGGTTTAGTTTTGTTGTAAGTTCTTTCAGTTTTAGTTTTGTTGTTTTTAAGGCAATCTTGGCAAATTGTGTGGTTTCGAAATGAGTTACGGCTTTCTCTATTTCTTGTATATTGACTTCGTAAGATTGAAGATTAATTATGTGTATAAGGTGCTTATAGTCAACTATTGTTCTAGCAATTCCTAGTTTAAGTGGAATGATTCCTTGGGTTGGTGGAACGTCTATAATTTTAACATCGGCTTGTGCCATTACAAATCTAAAAGAAAATTGAGTTTTGGGTTTTAGGTTTTTGGTCGTCTTTTTATTTTGGATTTATGGAGTTTCTGATTGTCAAGTGTTAGGAGAGTTACTCTGTTGTTTTGCTTAACAATTCTTTTCGAGAACCTAGGAGTCATTTTGTTTCTCCTACATTCTTTTCTGTATATGTCGTCATTCTCTAAAAGGGTTTCAGGGTTTTCCCTATTTTGGTTTAATCGCTCAATGCGTTTGTCTGTGTCGTGAGTCAGTTTTCTCCTAATTGATTCGTGTAATTCGGTCTGAAATTCTTTAAGTCGTTGCAGGTATTCGTGGTGCGTATTGTAGTTTAGATCTTTTTCAAATGTGGGTGTTCTACCATAGAATAATTCAAACGGAGTCAGTTTTGTCGCGGTGTGTATGGAATTATTATATGTCATGATTACTTCGGATAGTATTTCATCATTATCTAATGGTTGTTCTAATGCCCTATATTTTTGCATAATAATTCTATATATTTCTGTCATCGGTGAATGTAGTCTTTCTACTGGTGAATTACTAGTACTTTGTTGAAACGAAGTGTAGTGTATATTAATTTTGTTAATTTTACAAAAATCCTTTATGATAGACGCACTGAATTCGGCACCTTGGTCACAAACGATTTTTTTTGGGGAACCCGTGTAGGCTTATATAATATTTAATTTTTTTTTAAATTGATATGCTATTTCTGGAATCTAAAAGGTACGCTGATCCGAATTTTGAAAATTTATCGATAAGGGTGAGAATGTTTCGTTTATTTATGCAGTATATGTCAATGTGGACAATGTCTAATGGTTTTTTCGGTATTTCAGGTGTTTCAAATGTAGGTTTCGGAGGCCTTCTGTCATATTTGAGCGTTTGGCATACATCGCAGTGATTTATGCATTTGGTTATTTTTTCTTTCATGTGAGGGAAGAAATATTCCCGTTTCAAGTGTTCAAATGTTTCTTGAATGCCTCTATGATTGTGATTGATGTGGTAGTCATTCACAAGCTTATCTTGATCGTCAGTGTTTCGGATGTCTTCTAATAAGATTTTACATCGAACAAGTTTGAATGTTTTGCCATTTGCAAAATATTTGGAGTAAGTGTTTTGAACAATTCTAAAAGTGTCGTCGTCTGTCATTATTGCAGAAAGTCTATTGGGGGCCAGGTATCTTTTAAATATGTCGATCATTACAGTTTCGTTGTATACTGGTCTGCGTATTGTTTTTCGCATTTTATTTTTAAAAACGGTTTCAAGTGTAAGAGGAGAACCTTCGTTTTTGACTTGTATGATAATTTGGAGGTTAAATGTGTTTAAGGCTTTTTCCGAGATTGGAATGCCGTCGTCATAATTTTCTTCGGCAGAGTGAATGGTCGTTCCTGCTGTTCCCTGAATTGAGTCGTTGTCGACTATATTAAGGTTGACTTCTTCGTTTTTAGGAAAGTTATCGTAAGTTCTAATGCGGCTTAGGGCGTCTGCATTTGTATTAAGTTTTCCCTTTTTGTAAACTATTTCATAGTCAAATTCCTCAAGTTTGAGCCTCCATCTTACTAATTTGGAATTTGGCTCTTTAAGGCTCATAATCCAGGTTAGTGGTCTATGGTCAGTTACAATTTTAAATTTTCGTCCAAAAAGGTAGGGCCTGAAGTATTTTGTGGCCCAAACAATAGCAAGTAATTCCTTTTCTATTGTTGAGTAGTTTATTTCACTATCTGTTAACGTCCTGCTAGCGTAGCATATTGGTTTGTCACTTCCGATTGGACCTTGGGAAAGAACTGCTCCCAAAGCAAAGTCGCTTGCATCAGTCGTTAAGACAAATGGTTTTGAGAAGTCCGGATATTGAAGTAAAGGGTCATTGGTCAAAAGATTTTTGCACATTTCGAATGTTTGTAGGTACTTGTCATTAAAAATTACTTTCCTTCCTTTTTTTAAGCATTCAGTAAAAGGCTTTGTGAGTTTCGAAAAATTTTGTATAAATTTTCGGTAATAACCCAATAGTCCTAAGAATGACTTTATCTCTTTCTGAGTTTTTGGGATGGAAAAATTTTTTATGGCTTGGATTTTTTCAGGTTTGGGTTTTATTCCTTCTGTGGAGATAATGTGTCCTAAAAATGCACACTCTTTGTGTAAAAATTCGGATTTGTCCATCTGAACTTTTAAGTTTGATTCTCTAAGCTTTTCAAAAACCTTTCTCAGATTTAATATATGTTCTTGTAATGATGTGGAATAGACGATTATGTCATCTAGGTATACAAGACAGACCGTGCCTATTAAATCTTTTAGCACATTATCCATTATTCTTTGGAACGTAGATGGCGCATTTTTAAGGCCAAATGGCATTCTGACAAATTCAAAATGACCTCCATCTACAGAGAATGCAGTTTTTGCAATATGTTCAGGGTGCATTTCTATCTGGTGGAATCCGCTTGCAAGATCTAGGGTGGTGAAATACATGCTTTTACCTAATTTGTCAAGTATATCTGTAATGTTGGGTATGGGGTACTTATCACAAATTGTTTTTTCATTCAGTTTCCTGTAATCTATGACAAGTCTCCATTTTTGTACATTACTAGCATCCCTTTTTTTGGGACTATCCATACAGGAGCACTCCAAGGTGAAAAACTTGGTCTTATAATGCCCTGTTGTAGCATTTTATTTATTTGTGTCCGTACTTCTTTCTTATGAACATAAGGGTATCTATATGATTTTGTAAAAATTGGTATGTCATCTATGGTTTTAATTTTGTGCTTTATTTGATTAGAGAAGCTAAGGGAATTCCCCTCTTTAAAGAATATATCATCGAATTCCAAACAAATTTTTCTTAGTGCTTTCTTTTCTTCTTCGTTCATATGGTCCGTTCTCAGCATATTTGTTATATTTTCTTCTTGGTGAAATGTGCCTGAGTCTATGGTGAAATTATTAACCTCAATGAAATTTTTATATGGAATGGTTTTTACAGGCTGTTCAATGTAAACAATTCTTTCTTTGTCGGATGTATTTACCATTTCAACGAAACTATACCATTCTTTTGCAGTATAAATACCTTCCGAAATAAATAGGTCAGATTCTAAAAATGTTTTTTGTATGAAAAAATCGCCGTTTCGAGAATCAACTGGTATTTTAATGACAAATTTTGAAAAAGGTTGAATTATATGTTTTCCTGAAGTTAGATTGGGTTTGGATTGTAGTGGTATTATTGAATTTTTTGTGATCAGGGTCTGACTTTCTAGGTCTACTTTAGCTTTAAGTTTGTTTAATATATCAAGTCCTATCAATCCGTCAAAATAGTTATGAAATTTAAAGACAAATAGTTCCATGTTACCACTTTCCTTGAATTCTTCAAAATATGGTAAACTGATTTTCTTGTTTAAAAAGTGTTTATTTAATATTGTGGTAATCGTTATTGGTTCGCAGGTCTTACATTTGTCTTTATCAATATATTCTGGGTTTATAAAGGACGATGATGCTCCTGTGTCTATCAGGAATTTTAATGGTTTACCAGAAGGAGAGGATATATTTATATATGGTAATGTGTGTCCATGTTTGTTTACGTCTAAATATCCGGTTGGTCCGGGGAGGCATCTAGTAGAAAATTTTCACCGTCGTCAATTGTATTAGTGTTTTGGTTGTATTGATAATTTTTTCCAAAAATTAAGTGTTGTTTTGAATTGTTCTGAGCAAATCTAACATCCTTTTGAACTTGATCGTTCTCTGGACAATAGTAATATTCCTCCAAATTTGCGTATGGAGTTCCTTCTATATCAATGTTGTGTATTTCATGAGGCTTAAAGCCATTAGTTGTTCTCTTGGTTTGCATACTTTGTGGTTTTCTTAAATGAGTATAACCTGAACTTACGTCCATTGGTTCTGGTGGCGGTAAGTTTTGTGCACTATATTGCTGTCTTCCGAAGGTATTGCTAAGGGAATTGTTATTGTTGTAAAATGTTCGGGTTTGTTCAAGTCCGTTATTCGGTATATTTTTCGGGTAATAATGTCTATTCTGTCCGAATGTATTAGTGGTTGTATTAATTTGGGGGTTTTGAACGTTGTTCGTTCGGTTTTGATATGCAATTGTATTGTTTTGATATGAGTGTATACTCGGATAGTATTGTCTCGAGGACTGCTGAGGGAATCTGTATGAATTATTAACTACTGGTTGGTAAGTCTGGGACCGTGGGTAGTGCGGAAAGTGTTTAAAATTTTGCTGGGGAACATGCTGTGTATTTGTAAATGTTTTTGTGTAGCATATGTTTTGTTCCTGTATACAAAAGTTAAGGGCTTCAGCCATCGTTTTAGGTCTCATCGATCTGATATTTGAGCCTAAAGGTTCTTTAAGGCCTGACAGAAATGTGTTTAAGCACATTTCAGCGAATAGTTTTTGTTTTGCTTCAATCACGCTAGGATTGGTTTCATGGATTAGGATGTTATTGTTGATGGATGACTGTATTTCTATGATTGAGCTATAGAAATGTTGGACAGACTGAGTTTGTTTTAAATTGTGTAGGTCCTTTATCAAGGAGGTTTCATTCCTTTTATCGGAATAATGCAGGATTAGATTGTTTTTTATGCTTTCCCAAACTAAAGGGGTACCATACACATTTAGTACCTCGTTAGCTTGTCCAACTATTTTGTTCCTGATTGCTCGTAAAATAATTTTTGCATAGTTTGTCCCGTCTACGTTAACTAAATACCCTAATATTTCTTCTACGTTTGCTAGAAATTCATACAAAAGTCTGGGGTTCCCGTCAAATTTTGCGAGGTCTTTCACTGCATCTGGGATTTTAAGTGAATCAAATATTTGATTGTGATATGACATTTGATTTGGGATTTGGGGAATGGAACCCGAGGGATTATTGTTATCTGTGGACATTTCAGTGTTTTCTGGGATTGGTGTAAGGTATCTAAATATATTTGTGTATGGTTTCACCCGATATGTTCTCCGCATGAATAACTTTATTTATATATATTTTTTTTTTTTTTTTTTTTTTTTTATTTATGCTTAAATATACTTATATTAAAAATAAGAAATTAGTTTACCCTAGTATTATTATTAGTTGTCTCATAATCTGTGGATTTCTTCTTGTTGATGATTTGGTGGTCCCGTGGGTTCAGTTGATTTGTTTCTTGTTGGTCAATTTTACACTGCTCGACTGGAACTTCTTGTTGGTTGACAAAATATCACTTTTTCCACGGCAACAGGTATTTTCTTCTTTTATTGTGGGATGATAATATCTTTTTATGAAAGCAAGTTAACAATGTTTATGTCTTTTATCTTTGTGATAAACGTTTTCAGTAATTTTTGTTTATTTATTTATTATTATTATTTTTTTTTTGTGTAATCGTAAAGTTATATTCACTAGTTTTTCTTTTCTTTTTCTCAGGATAATGATAAAGTTATATTCACTAGTTTTTGTTTTCTTTTTCTCAGGATAATGATAAAGTTATATTCACTAACTTTTTCTTTCCTTTTTCTCAGGATAATTATAGAGTTATATTCACTAACTTTTTCTTTCCTTTTTCTCAGGATAATTATAAAGTTATATTCACTAACTTTTTCTTTCCCTTTTTCTCAGGATAATTATAGAGTTATATTCACTAACTTTTCCTTTCCTTTTTCTCAGGATAATTATAGAGTTATATTCACTAACTTTTTCTTTCCTTTTTCTCAGGATAATTATAAAGTTATATTCACTAACTTTTTCTTTCCCTTTTTCTCAGGATAATTATAGAGTTATATTCACTAACTTTTTCACTTTTAATATTTAGGAGCGAAAGTTGATAAGCCGTCAACTTTTTTTTGACTGCGCCAGTTATTGTCCTAACCTAATCGTCACAAAAAAAAAAAACAACTTTTCATTTCTGTAATCGAATAAAAACTGACTTTATTTTCTGTTTTTACTTTACAATGAAACTTATTAGCTAATTATAAAAGTGCTTATTCTATTAGTTCAATTTTAAGAATAATATTTTAATGGTCAGCAATTAATATTGAAAGGGTTAATGAACGATATTTTTATATTTCGCAACTTGTCACTTGCAATTAATATTTTACATTGGTTTGATTTTGAAAATAATATTTTTAATGGTCAGCAATTAATAGTAAAAGGGTTAATGAACGATATTTTTATATTTCGCAACTTGTCATTTGCAATTAATAATTTACAATTTATGTTTGTTTTGCATTTTGTTAATATGAGGTGCTTGAACTAGTTTCGTGTGTTATTTATGTATGTGTGTCGTTATGTCTTGGTGGCTTTGGTGGGGGTGTTTGTGGTGACATAACTCGCGCAAGAGGGTTTGAGTGAAGTTTCAGTTTACTGACATACCTTGTCGCTTACTTAGAAAATTCCTCTTTTACCAGCGCACTTTTTGCACTTATGAGCCTGATGCCATGCGACTTAGAAGCCAGACAGATATCACTAAAAGTCGCGATCAAGTTGAACGCGACAAGAGCATGGACCCACAGAGCGTGGGGACATCCTAATATATTGGAGATTGGAGGAGACCTAGTCCCCGATATAATTGACTGCATCCCAAAACCATTCATCACAAGGAGCTTCGGCTACCAAATTGAGGAATCTCCCCTAGAATCTGGATACTCCTGTTTACACGGATGGGTCCAGAAGGGGAGAAAGGGTTAGGGACGGTGTTTACATAGAGGAATTTAACACTAAAATATCCTTCAGACTATCAGACGGATGTAGTGCACTTCAGGCTGAAATATCGGCTATAAATAAAGCGGCCAGATGACTGACGTACCACAAGATATTCGGAAGGGATATCATGATAGTAACGGACAGCAAGGCTGCCATCAACTCCCTGATTGGAATATACACTAATTCTAGTCTTGTCCAGGAATTCCGGACATCTTTAAATAAGATGGCGAGACATTCTAACCTAACCCTAAAATGGGTTTGTGGACATGGGTCCCACAATGTCAACAACATCGCTGACGAAATAGCCAAAATAGGGGCAGCGCTAGAGGATACGGATATAGACCCCTTTTGCGGACAACCCATATCAGCGTGTTGGAAAAGAATAAAACTCCACACGCTAGAACACTCCCAAGAGAAGTGGCTCACAGAGCCCACATGCCTTATATCAAGGAACCTGTGGCCGCACATTAACTCCAAGAAGACAGGGGAGCTATTAAAACTTCCAAGATCTCTCCTAAGAAGTCCTCACTGGACATTGCCCGTTTGGGAACCATGCCAGGAGGCTAGGTCTACCATATAACGACTTCTGTAGAAGATGCCAAGACGAGAAGACGCTCCTTTACCTCTTCGGTACATGCCCGGCATTGGAGCATCTTCGTCTAAGATGCTTAGGCGAGCGGAGCTTCAATAGCCTATCATGTCTGGCCTCGCTTAAACTGACTGCTATAGCTTCTTTCATAAGAAGTATCGGATGGCTAATAAATCAGCAAGCAATGCCACATTAAGCAGTTTTCCACCTCTCCTCTCCTTTCCCTCTTCCTCACTCCTTCTATATCCCTATAACCATTTATTTTTTCCTATATCATAAACTAATTCTTTTCAGGCAATCACAAGGGGACCTTCAGGACCCAGTGGGCTGGAGTATCCAGGTACTTTCTGGAGAATCCGGCTGGCTGCCTACCTAACCTAAGCTAGCAGCGGAATACACAAATCTGTATGAATACGTACCGTGGACCTGCAGTAATCTTTCGAAGAGTTTGGTTTCGTCGCCTGGGAATTTTTTCAATGTTTGGGGCTGAGGCGGTGCCCCATAATTGAATTCCGTAGCACCATATAGGTGTTAGAATAGCATTGTTTAACAAAAGTTTGCAATCCAACTTCAATATCGAGTTGCTGCCCATAAGCATTAAGTTGCGTTGCTTTTAGTTTCAACTGAGTAATTTCCGCATCCATGTGAGGCTTCCACGTTAGCCTACCGTCGAGATGTATTCCAAGGCACTCGACTTTATTGTGTAGCGAAATAGGTAAGTTGTTAGTTTGAAAAAACCTGCCAATGATGTCGCCAGCCTATAAACCTCAGCAAAAACCGCTCTTTGTAGGTGCAATCTTTTTTCGATAATCATTCTTGGAGTGAATTCGCCCAAATTTAGCTTATTGACGAATGCACTAAGGTGAAAATGTACCTCATCACTGAAGATGATACTCTTCGAAAATTGATCGATCATCCACTGTCACCATTCTGACCCTTGGCGACGTGGAATGGTCAAGAGACTTTAGTTCTTGAGCTTATTGCAGCTTGTAAGCGTGTAAAGGCAAGTCTTTATGTATAATACACATCAACGACTAGCGTGAGAGGTGCACTTGTTGGACACTAGGACGAGTTGAGCTGAACGGCTCTTCAGCCGCACTATCGTAAACAGCAGCAATATTTTCTGCAGAACGAGCTGTCCAAGCATGCGCTGGAGTTTTCACATCTCCAACAGATCCAGTTTTCTCAAAGTTTTGCACGAATTTTCCGATTGTATGCACAATTCGACAATTAAATTGAGCGAAAAAACCACGACGATATGCATTTTGATTTGAACGCCCATTGTCATAATAAGCCTAAATAGCTTTAATGCGTTGCTCTATTATGTAATTTTCCATGCTTCAGATTGAATTATTTTGAAATTCAGAAATGTCAAATGAAATTCTGAAAAAAACTTGACCAACCGATATATTATATGTAGGTGTAGCATGTTGAGCTGAAATTAAATAAACACAACTTAAGCTGTGTTGCCTGATGCAGAGCGAGCTGGCATGACTATGTCTTGTTCTTTGTCACGCACCTGGTATTAGCTACATAATAAAAAAATCAATCGTGCCAGCTGGAACATGCGCAACATATGTTCCTGAGACCCGAAAGTGGATAAAGGAAAACAGGATACGTACTATTGACACTACATACTAACCAGCACCATCTTTGCCATATTATGTCTCTCCCACAACGAACTCCTTTTGGCCGATGTCATGCCAGGTTCTTTACCCACCCGTCAGTGAAGTTCACCCTGATGGTTTACAGCCATTTCATTTACTAACTATCCTTAAAAAAAGAAAAATGGTCCTTTCACAAAAACTTTCTTTAATATAATTGACGGTTGGCAAATCTTTATTTTCTATGCCATTTTAGAAAACGTTGTATTCCCAGCACATTTGCGTTGTGTTTTTAAGTTTACGTTGGCAGCACTTTGAGAGGTGTTACATCATTTATAGCCTCAACAAATTACAAATCTAGAATATTGTATGTTGTAAATGTTTTGCTGTGGTAGAAAGCTCGAATATAATCTCCCTTACTAGGTAAGCAATGTACACTACTTCATAAAGATTTTAAACTATCAGTCAATGAACGCAAAGTGTTGCAAACTCCTCTTATAAACATTTCTGCAGACGTAATGTAGTAGAAAATATTTACCGCTGGGCAGTTGCAACTCTCTTTTGTTTTCTTTTTATTAATAATGGAGTGAATTTTATGCCTATTATACGTTTCGTATGTACGTAAAAACAATATTCTAATTATAATTGATTTTGTGCCAGAGATAAACATTAATTATCGATTTGTTTAGTTTTTGATTGGATATATAAAATATCTCCAAGTATTCATCTCCAAGTATCTTTCGTCTTCTGTAATTATGCAATCTTCTTAAATTTGTAGTTTATATTTAATCAATATAGACAATTCTATTTAATTTGTCTTTTTACTCTAAAAAACCACTCAAATTCATATATATTATATCCTTGAAAGAATTGCGCATACAATGCTGAGAATGTATTAAAAATAATATACAATGGGAATACGAGTACATTATATTTTTCTTTATAAAATAAAAGTGCAAAAATAAATTTTTCAAATTGTTTCCCTTAACTTGAAGAAAACAAAAGTTGTTATCCAATGTTGCACCCAACTATTTTAACAGGCAACGTTAACACGAAACCGACGGAGAAACAAAAAAGAACAAAAAAATAAACACTTGAACACTAAAATATGTTAGCCAAATAAGTACGCTTGAAAAATTTAACTAACTACGAGAAGCAGCATAATTACTGGTAGATTATCTTCATCCATCAATCCAATCTAAACTACCGATGAAATGAACTGTCGGTTGGCCAACGTTTTAGCAAAAGACGAAATGATTTAAAAGAGGCATGTTGTGTCAACATGAGAATTCGCACTTGTCAACAAGTACACAAATACAATACAATATTCGAATAGTCAGTTTGTCATTCAGTCAATTAATGATTATGCCCCACTTACAGCTTTACCACCGGCATCGGTATCACCACGGATTGCCCGGGCAAAAAACAAATTTTCATACATACGGGTACAAACACATAAACAAACGATGGCTGGATCAACTAAAAGTTTAAGCAAAAACCTGTTAACAACAGCGAAAAATTGTACAAATTTTACAAATACCACTAAACGTATTAATCTTTTTAGTTTTTACTCTTTTGCTTTTTTTTTTTTTTTTTGCAATAAGCGATTGAAAATTTTACTCGCAATGAAATGCTCCCACTTGGAAAAACGTTTTGAAAATTAACAAAACGTCAACCAAGTTCTTTCAGCACTTGCATGAGGTGCATTAAAAACATAACCTGTTTTACTGCTGGGCTGTCAATATTTGATTATGCCACATCCTAGCGGCGAACACTGCCAACCAAAGTGTGCAACAATTTGCAATCACTGAATGCTAACTTATATACATATATATGTATATGTATATATATATATATATATATATATATATATATATATATATATATATATATATATATATATATATATATATATATATATATATATATATATATATATATATATATATATATATATATATATATATATATATATATATATATATATATATATATATATATATATATATATATATATATATATATATATATATATATATAATGCGTGATTTTATAAGAACTATCGGAAATTAAAAAAAAAAATACATAAAATTCAGAAAAAATCCATGAAATATTTATTTGGATCGATAGTTGGGTCGATATAATTTAATGTTTGAAGATTGTTTCATGCAAATGTTGGCCGCAGCTGCGCCTCAAATGGTCCATCCGCTTAGTCCAATTTTGGCATACTCTTTCCAACATTTCGGCCGGTATCTCACGAATAATGTTGGCAATGTTAGCTTCCAGTGCGTCAATCAAAGCGGGCTTGTAGCTATAGACATTAGCCTTAACATAGCCGCACAAAAAATAGTCTAGAGGCGTTAAATCGCACGATCTGGGCGGCCAATTGACTGGTCCCAAGCGTGAAATAAACTGTTCACCGAACTCGCCTCTCAATTGGTCCATTGTTTCGCGTGCTGTGTAGCATGTGGCACCGTCTTGTTGAAACCACATGTCATGCAAGTCAAGCTCTTCCATTTTGGGCAAAAAAAGTTTGTTATCATCGCACGGTAGCGCTCTCCATTCACAGTAACGTTGTGATTCGCATCATCTTTGAAGAAATATGGCCCAATGATGCCGCCAGCCCATAATCCGCACCAAACGGTTGTTTTTTGTGGATGCATTGGTAGCTCTTGCAATGCTTCTGGCTGCTCTTCACTCCAAATACGTCAGTTTTGCTTGTTCACGTATCCATTCAACCAGAAATGAGCCTCGTCGCTGAACACAATTCTTCGATAAAAAAGTGGATCTTCATCTAACTTTTCAAGAGCCCATTCACGAAAAATTTGGCATTGTGGTAGGTCGTTTGGCTTCAATTCTTGCACCAGCTGTATCTTATAAGGCTTCACACCCAAATCCTTCCGCAAAATTTTCCACGTGGAGTAACAGAGGCCCAATTGCTCCGAACGGCGCCGAATCGATAATTCACGGTCATCACCAACACTGACCGATACGGCTGCGATATTTTCTTCAGTTCGCACTCTACGTAAGCGTGTTGGTGGTTTAATGTCCAACAATGTAAATTTGGTGCGAAATTTTTTTACAATAGCCCGAATAGAAGCCTCAGTAGGTCGATTAAACTGACCATAAAATGGAAGAAGCGCGAGATGAACTTTCTTAACAGAGCACGCATTTTGGTAATAAAATTCAATAATTTGCAAGCGTTGTTCGTTTGTAAGACGATTCATGATTAAATTATAGACCAAACTGAAGATGTTTGACAGTGACACAAGATTCAAAACGTGCGTGAGCTGTCAAAACTAGTGTTGCCAAAAAAATAATAGCAAAAAAATCACTCGTTATATGTACCGATATCGGAAATTTTCATATTCCATATTTATATAACCTTATATTATTACCAGAACTAATTTTAAGCAAAAAAAATTTACTTAATTTCGCATATATATATATATATATATATATATATATATATATATATATATATATATATATATATATATATATATATATATATATATATATATATATATATATATATATATATATATATATATATATATATATATATATATATATATATATATATATAAATATATATATATATATATATATATATATATATATATATATATGTATATATATATATATATATATATATATATATATATATATATATATATATATATATATATATATATATATATATATATATATATATATATATATATATATATATATATATATATATATATATATATATATATATATATATATATATATATATATGTATATCTGTCAAAGATGATAAAGAAGTACAAATAGCAAGCAGGTCTGCAGCAGAGAGACAGTTTATTTTTAAATGTTGTGCAAAAAAGTCATATGTTAAAATAGTAAGCAAGTGGAAATAAAGTTGTGAATTATTTAAGTACTGTGTAACGACCAAGTATGAGATTCATTTCATTTCAATTGAAGAAACCGCAAAAGCATTTTAAGCACTTACATATTTAAATAATTTAACTTCCAAAAAAATTTATCAGTTTGTTGTTCATCTTAAAAATTATTACTTGCGGCAATATTCAATGGCAATTGTATAATTTACAGGAACATGAGGTTGCCAATTTAATCCATATTTGATATGCCTTAATGTATTTTATTTTTTATAACGACAATTGCTTTTCGGCAAAAAAAAAATGTTAATGGAAAAATCGGTTCAGACTATATCTCGGGAATATAAGGACCGATATCGGGAATTTTCATTTTCTATATTTATATAACCTTATTTTATTATCAGAACTGCTTTTAAGCAAAAAAAAGTTGTTTCAGTTCGCTTACGCGACATTTTTATGAAAAACCCGGCTTAGGTTATATCTCGGGTGTATATGCACCGATATCGGACATTTTCATATTCCATATTTATATAACCTTATATTATTACCAGAACTAATTTTAAGCAAAAAAAATTTACTTAATTTCGCATATGCGCCATTTTCATGGAAAGACCGATTTTGGATATATCTTTGGTATATATGGACCGATATCTGAAAAAAAATTTTTCCTTTTAGTGTGTGAAGTTTGAAGCAAACCAAATAATGTTCTTTTTTTTCATTTTCATACAAAATTGCAAGAAAAACATGATTTTTTGCGGAATTTTGAATATATCTCAGCTATATGTGAACCGATATTATTGAATTTCAATACGGCCCCTTAAATCAATGGGTTAAAAGAATATGAAAGAAGAAAAGTTGCTAAGTCTAATGGTTTTCTCAGTAACGGTATTTCAACAGCGGGCAGACGGACAGGCGGACATCGCTTAATCGATTTTTTTTATTAATTCTGATTCAGAATATATAGGGTCGCAAATGAAAATTGTAGATATTACAAACGAAATCACAAACTTATATATGAACTAGTTTTTTTGATAGTGTTATAAGTCTATTTTTCATATATGGAGATATTTAAGGGTTTGAGTTTGAATCATTTTAAAAATATTGGCCAATTTTAATCAGTTCGAGTGATGTTATTTACACTATAAACCTTTTAAATTTTGTTGTGAAATAATAATTACTAAAATTATTTGAAAAAATAAAAGATTTTCCTAACTCCACATGGACTTATGCCACTTTCAAAAAGAATATTTTGCAATATATAAAAATAGTGGCGTAATAAGTCCATATATTTGCAGACACAAATGCCTTACTGAATTGGATTTTTATGTAAAAAGTAATAGTTAAAATGAAGACATATAAATATACGAATAACCAAGTTTAGTTAGAGCTTGTTTTAATTATTATAAAAATCATTAAGATCTTTCTGGCGCTTAATTAACAACATCACTTTCAGACCAAATTGACGGATTGTCGTATTCTTACAAGTATATCAATTTATTGTAACAAGTAATATTATTTATTTAAACGTTTAATTTTATAGCTTATATATTTAAGTAATACTATTTGCATAAAAACCAAGGCCCGTAGGATAACTATACAAAACTTCTCATCATTTCTTTGAAATAGTCAGAGTCTAGCTTTGATAGTGAACGGACGTATTTGTTTGTAACCGGAGTGCTATAAAAAAATATAAAAAAATAAAAAAACATAAAAGAAACGGTCTAAGTAGAAAACCGCAATAAGTGGAAGAGCGCATTTATACAAAAGAAAAACTTTGTGACAATTATTTTTATATACTTTTAAAGTAAAAAAAAAATATATAAATAAAAAAACAAAAATTGCATAAGCGTACCTAGTAGATGCAATTCTGAGAGGGAGCTTAGCTCCACTAGAAAAAACCTCTGGATTTCTGAGGAAGAATCTTTGAAAAAGTCATTGGAAAACCTCTCCTGTCTCTAAGAGATAAAAAACGCACGCATTCGTGTACGCCAAACATTGTTGTTACAACAGAAGACCAACCATATACCAGTTCAGTTATTGCAGATAAACCGAAAACACAAGTAGGCATGGACAGGTATGTTACCGTGGTTAAACGTCAGCGAAGCCCAAAATCCGCTCAGATATCATCACAATCAAAGATAATTAAAGAGAATAATACCACTACGGCAATGGAAAGTAATAGATTTGCAATCCTCCAGACTGATGAGCCAAATACAGCAAAAAAAAAACATTTAAACCGCCAGCAATATATTTGAGAGAACCTACTTCGAATGAGCTGGTAAAACAACTTATCGGTAAGGACAATTTCAACGTGACATCAGTTAAGCGCGGAAACATCAATGAAATTCAGGTAAACCATGAAAATGATTACCGAAAATTGTCTGGCGTTTTGGAAAAGGAGAAACGATTTTTTTACACTTATCAGCTTAAAAGTGCTAAAGGTATTCAGGTCGTTATAAAAGGTATTGACCCATGTGTTGCCACGGATGATGTTAATATTGGTTTGGAGGACAAAGGGTTTAAAATTAAAAGTGTAGTTAACATCAGGAACCGTGAGAAGATCCCTCAACCCATGTTTAGGGTTGAACTGGAGCCAAGGGATATTGTCCTGAAACGGAATGAAACTCACCCAATTTATATCCTTAAATTTCTCTTGTAACGTAAAGTTCATAAACATTTAGGTCCCGTTCAATACCTAAACTGCCATACTAAGGCCTATTGTAAACTGCCCGCAGTTTGTGTTGTGTGTGGAGATCTACACGGCACTTCACAGTGCAAAAAACCAAAGACTGACTCGAGCACTAAAAAATGCAGTAACTGTGAAGGTAACTACACTGCAAACTACAGGGGCTGTCCTGTTTACACTCATTTTAAACAATCAATGACAAATAAGTCATCAATTACCTTCAAGCAACCCCAGCAGTCAAACCTTTTTTCTGCAAACAATTTTCCCCAGATAGGCCAGTCAACCAGCCAAATAATTATGCAAAACCCCAAACCAGTCTCATATGCTAATGTGGTCAAAACCGATATACAAAACTTGAATCAGGAGCCCATGCCCCAAAATTCCGATCAAAATTTAAAAAATTTTGAGGCAACTCCGCAGACTCTTGTGCAATCCATAAACACTTTTACGGTTTCTATGACTAACATGATGCTGGAAATGCTGAAAATGCAATCCACTATTTTACAGGCAATTTTAAAAAAATGAGTTGCTTTAAAATATGTTTCTGGAACGCAAACGGCATCCGCCAACACAAAAATGAACTTGAGCACTTCCTTATGGAGTGCTAATGCTGATTGCTGAAACTCACTTAACAAGCAAAAGTTATTTCAAAATTAATGGTTGCAGACTATATGATACTAAAGATCCCCGTGGCAGATCTTGCGGAGACTCAGCAATTTTGATAAAAGCTAGAATTAAGCACTATTTGCTAAACGAGACATGTGAGGAGTATCTTCAAGCAACAAACATATATATTGAACTTTTTCATCATAAAATTGTTATTTCATCGATTTATTCCCCACCCCGGTTTTCAGTAACAGAAAATCAATATACAAATTTTTTCAATTCACTTGGGCCTCGATTTTTAGCGGCTGGCGACTATAACGCTAAACACACTTTTTGGGGATCACGTTTAATTACCTCGAAAGGCTGTGTGCTTTTGATACCGTTTCCAAAATGGGCTTAGATGTGGTTTCAAGCGGACACCCCACTTATTGGCCGTCAGACCGACGAAAGATCCCAGATGTTATAGATTTTTCAGTTGCGAAAAATTTTCCTTTAGAGTGGATGCAAGTAGAGCCTTCATTAGATTTGTCATCAGAACACTCACCCACTATAATCTCAGTTTCGTTTCCCCAAGAGAGTGGCTCTCCGTTGACCGTCAATAGAGTTAATTAGCTTAAATACAAAAAATTTCTGAGTACACCTTGTACTGAAAATATCGCCTTGAGAACGCTTGAGGATATTGATGTGTCAATTAACGATTTTCCTGAAAACCTCAAACTGGCCGTACAGCATGCTACCACTAGTCATATAAGATCCAGAAATGAGAACAGTAGAACTTACTCGTCTGAAATTGAGCAACTTCTGTCAGAAAAAAGAAGAGTCAGAGGAGAGTGGCAACTTCGCAGGTCTCTCCAGCTTAAGACTAGGCTACGGGAGTGCATAACTCAGTTAAGAAATCTGCTTGAAATCCACAGAATGGCTTCCCTTAAAACATATTTGGAAAGCTTTGATGGTACTCCGCAATCTGACTATTCTCTGTGGAAAGCGACAAAAGGTTTAAAAAGACCCGTAATAGGTAAGCCACCTTTGCGAACTTCAACTGGCGACTGGGCAAGAAGCGATTCAGAAAAGGGGATGGTGTATGTTAACCATTTGAGAAATGTTTTTATTACAAATGATATAACAAATGATGCGTCTGCATTACCACCATATGCAGTTAGACCGCCTGTGTCTTTGCGATTCATATTTCCGGCCACAGTCGGTTGAGAAGAAGGGATACCGTTGCCACCATCAAAACGATCAGTAGGTGATTCTACCGATATTGCTCCCGCATAATAGAACTTTTTGTCTAGCATTGGCTGAACGTAAGTAAAAAGCACATTTTATTTTTTTTTATATTTAGTATTAAGATTTAAATACTTATTGTTAGTCCATTTTGAAGATTCAATAAATAAAAACGCTTTTTTTGCTCATTCAATTATTTATTGAATCTTCACAAAGTGAACTAAGTATAAGTCTCCAAATCTTAATACTAAATATAAAAATAAATAAAATGTGCTTTTTATTTACGTCCAGCCAATGCTAAACAAAAAGTTCTATTATGCGGGAGTAATATCGGTAGAATCACCTAGTCCAGCCAATGCTAGAAAAAAATGTTTTATTTTGCACGGTCAATATCGGTGAAATTACTTATTTAACGTTCTGATGGTGGCAACGGTGTCCCTCCTTCTCAACCGCGAGTGGCCTTCGAAATTAAGTATATTGCGTGCAAGACGATTTGGATGAAGTTCCAATTTACTGATATACCTTGTCGCGTATAAAAACGCTTAACAAAAAAAAAAAAATTTCTTTGAAATATAATTTTCCGTAGAATTACAGACGCTCCATGGTACGGTAAAAACTTACGAATCCACGCAGATCTGAACGTACCTTTTGTGAAATCTGAATTTGTGAAGTAACCGACAAGATATATTAACAAACTTAAATTCCATCCAAATCCTCTTGCAGTTAATATTCTCAACTTTGGTGGCCATACCCATCTGAGAAGGAGGGAGACTTTGGCTACCATTAGAGCTGTAAACAGATGGGTGATTTCTGAAATAATATTCGCAAAAAAATAAATTTTTGTCCAGCACTGGCAGGACTTTAATCACAATTTTTTTTTAGTATTAAGAATACTTATTTCACTTGAAAAAAAGTTTATTTGTTAAATTTTTGGTGAACTTTATAATTTTTAAATTAAAATTTTTTTGGTTTGTACATATCGCTCCTTTATTGCAACATAGTCATATCTCAAAAAACTAGCTTTTCGAGTTAACAATGCAGAATTGTTAACAGTACTACCTTTTATATTGTGCCAAAATTTTATTTAAATTACCTTTAAACTGTTTCCTTTAGGATATATTTTCTAAAAAAAAATCTGGTATTCACACTTCAACTTTTGCAGATGACACAGCATTCTGCAGCGTACATCAAAACCATCAAGTAGCTTCGCGAAATTTGCAGGAGTATATTTCTATATTAGAGATGTGGTTAAAAATTTGGAAAATTAAAGTTAATGAACAAAAGTGTACTCACGTTACATTCACACTACGTAGACAAACATGCTCAGCTATCCAAATTAACAATTTACCTATTACGCAGCAAAATGAAGTCAAGTACCTTGGTATTCATCTCGACCGTAGGTTAACGTGGAAGCCTCACATTGACGCGAAAGTCACTCAGCTAAAATTAAAAGCAGCGCAATTAAATTGGAAATTCTACATTGAAATTAGATTGCAAACTTTTGTTATAATTACAACGTAATACTAAAGCCTATATGGCGCTACGGAGTTCAGTTATGGGGCATCGCCTCAGCGTCAAATATTCAAAAAATTCAAAGGCGGCAAAACAAAATTCTTCGAACAATTACTGCAGCTCCATGGTACGTAAAAAACTCCCGAATTTACAAGGATCTGTGTGTTCCACTGGTAAAAGATGAGTTTTCAAATCATGAGACAAGGTATTTTAGCCAATTGGAACTTCACCCAAACCCTCTTGCACAAAACATACTTAGTTTTAGTGGTCACACTCGGTTGAGAAGAAGGGATACCGTTGCCACCATCAGAGCGTTAAGTAGGTGATTTTACCTATATAATATGCGCATAATAAAACTTTTTGTCTAGCATTGGCTGGACTTAGTTAATTTATTGTATTTAGTAATAAGATTTGAATACTTATTGTTAGTTCACATTGTAAAGATTCAATAAATAAAAAAAGTTAAAAAAAAAATAAAAAAAACAATGCAGAATTGTTAACAGTACTATCTTTTATATTGTGCCAAAATTTTATTTAAATTACCTTTTCCTTTAGGATATATTTTCTAAAAAAATTTGCTAAGACTTGTATGGAAACTAAATATTTTATATATGTTTTTCTCGAAACAAGCTTTTTTGCGTTATGACTATGTTGCAATAAAGGAGCGATATGTACATCGGGGTTTAGTTCAAGTTTTTCCTTTCTTAAGAAGGATTTTGTACAATACAAATTTGCTGAAATCAATAATTATTGATTGAAGAAGACGAGAAAAATAATAATCAACTCCTTTGCTGGCGGACAACTAGCTATTTCGTACTCCCTACACTACTCATCAGCACCCACTGGGATTTGAATAATTCTCATCATTTCATCAGAACAATAATACCTTTATTTTGTTAACAATGTTGTCTTTAATACATTAGCACTAGATAAGCGATCAGCGTGCAATAATCAATAATAATTGCTATAAGAAAGTTGTTTTAATTATATACTTATGGATTACTTAGGAATGGCCTTATTTCACTTTCAAAAGAAATCTGTTTGTGATAACATTGTACAACAAAACTGTTTTTGCTCATTTTATTTCAAAAAAGAACTGTATTGAAACTGTGATTATTACTATAGAGAGAAGGTGTCTGTAGCTCATTAAAACTACCGTTAACTTAGTTTTTTTAAAAAGTGGACTTATACCATTTTCAAAAAAAAAAAAAACAGTTTATATATCCTTTACATTTTTGTGAAGGGTATAAAAAGTGGTGAATTAATTATACAGCATTTCTTTATTTCTACTGACAAAAAATCAATTGTTTTTATTTTTAATTTACGTTCGTTGCACATTATAAGTTCGTTGTCTGCAGCATTGTCAAATTTGAAATTTCAAAACGCACCAAAATGGAGAAAACGAAAAAATTTCAACAAAAAACGCATGTAATTTTGAATTTTTCTTTCCATTTTGAAAAACGCATTTTTTATTATAGAAAGTATAATGTTTTTAGTTTACCAGAATCAATATTTATTGCAAACGTTTTGGAAAAACTTTATAATTTATTGCCAAATTGCCAAAACAGTAACGAATTCACGTGCCATCATAAATACGGATTTAACTATCTGTGTCTGCATTTATTGTAATATTTGACAAACTTGGATTGATCGTATAACAACAAAACACGCTGTAAAAGCAGCAAATTTTAAAAAATGTTTAGTTTTCTCTCGAGAATATGTATAATTTAGCAAGATTATCTTACTTTGTGCATGTAATATAGTGCGTTTTCCACATTATAGCTCCGTCTCCCGATTGTGCTCTACAAAATGAAACGTAAAAATATTGGACACTTGAATACTTTTTCCTTTATTAAAACGAAAAGTTGAGTTGAATTTGATTGAGTACTACCGAAATTTAAAAACGGTGCAAAACGCACCGAGTTGACAATGCTGGCCGAATTACTGGATTAGTAATTACAAATGCTGTATTAGTAATTACAAATGCATGTTGGTGGCAAATTAAATGAAAACACGTAAGAGTGTGGTATATTCGGCAGAGCCGAATCTAAAATACCTTTCACGATAGTCACGTATAAGTATAGTATATATTACAAATTAAAACTAAATATGCTCGGATATAATTATATTGACCAATATCGGGGAAAAAATATTTTTGCCTTGTAATCATTACTCCAAAAAAGAAATCTTTCATGGACATTTTCATGGAAAAGTTTGTTTAACCTATATCTCGTTTATATATGAACCGATATCGGAATTTTCTATTTTCTGTATTTTAGTAACCTTCTTTTATGACGAGAATTGCTTATCGGCAAAAACATAAAAATGTTAATTGAAAAATCAGTTCCGGCTATATCTCGGGTATATAGGGACCGATATCTGAAGAAAGCTAGTCACTCACCTTCGATTCAATTTGGGTTTGTCTATGTCACTAATATTCGTTCGCATGTACTTATGTATTTTAATTGAATTTTGACACGGCGTTCGCATAGAATAAAGTTAGAAAAAATCCAAATCAATTTTCCTTCGCCTAGAGTGCGAATGAACTTATCCTTTCGACATCGACGAACTGGCTGTTTGTGTGGATAATATATCTTGTTAAGGCCCAATCAGACTATTATACAAGTATAAATACTTACATTCGATTTTGTGAGATGAAAGTCTAAACACATTTCTTGCAACTGTCAAAAAGTCTAACGTAAATTAGATTTTGCATTCACACCATCACACTTGATATAAACCAACAAAGATGTGCCATCATAAAACTTTTCACGGCGGCAGGTGTGCTATTCGTCGTAGGCGATAGACGTGCCGGCGCGTCAAATTCTTCAACAGTTAAAATAATAATTATGTATTTATAACACATCCAAATTCAATAGCACAAACATATTTTATGTTCTAAATATAGCATGAGCAAAATACATTTATAAATGACAGCTAAATTCCAAATTTCGAGCTTTTTTATAACGAAAAAAAAATACTATCAGTGACGGCACCCCATCGGCTACGAAATAGCCGACTACTCAATTTTTAATTAGCTGGTTTGCTAAAAAACACAACCCTGATCCAATGTAAAGTATTATCGTTTTGAAAAGTTTCAAAAAACAACAAAGTCGTATGGGATGTCAAATTTTTATCGTATTATTTTTCGTATGTATGACGGATTACATTCAGACTATCAGACTTGCACGTATTATTTGAATTTTTGACAAGTATTAATACAAAGTATAATAGTCTGCACTGGGCTTTAATGAGTACAATAATAAATCATTTCCAACTGGTAAGTTGCATTCGAATGCGTTCATACGCACGTATGTACAATAAGTCAGTATATTTGTAAGTAAACACAATTAACTGTATGGATCAATACATACAATACAATTTACATCGTATTGATACGCAGGAGGCTTGAACAGATTATGTTGGTGCTGTTTTTGTTGACTTTGGCAAGAAGATTCATTTTAAAGTGGCAAGTGCGGTATTTAAAATTTTCCTGGAAACTAAAAAGAATAATCAGACGAATACGATGAATGTGTATAGAGTATGGAATGGTGGTGAAAAATTGTGCAATGCTAAAACAAAAAGCAATTGTAAGAAAATCAACATTTATGTATATATGAACGAGTAGATATATGTACATATATATGTATGTATGCATGTGTTGAATAACATTAATGCACTGCGTTATATATTGTTGTTTGTACATACGAGTATATTAAAGCTACACCGTAAAAAATTGAATATTTTATTGGCAAGATTGCTAAAATCATTATTGGATGAACGTTAATACAGTGTAAATGCAAAAAGTATAAAAACGAGCTAAAATTCATAAGTAAAAGAAACGAAAACAATTAATTAAAATTCAAATAAAATCACAATTTATTTTCATGGATAAAGTCGTAAAGCAGCTCTGGGCTGGGGAACAGCTCTCATGTCATCGTAATTATTTCTTAAATGCGGGCAGACATGTCGTTGTTGTTTGGCCTTCGAGAGTTTTGCGTCTCACTCTCATTGGTTAACTGTCTACCTCAACTGACTGTATTAGTTTACAGTTTTGTGACGGTATTTCGTTGTTAACCACGCGGCAATCTATGCGAATACATAGGTCGATACAGTTAGTCACAGTGCCGCAAAACATACTGTTAATACCATCGTGGGCATAAGGTCTACGTTCCTCCGCCCATGCTGTGCATCCCATACTTTGCAAATTTATTTGCAATTGTATAGTTATAAATAGAAATTTTCATAAATATTGCTAGGTATGGAGAATTATGTAATACATACAGTTCAGGAAATACGTTGGATTGAAATAAATTATGATATGTCCAAACAACAAAAAACAATACCAAAGAGATGTCAAAAGATCGGGGGCTAAACGGTTTCAGCAGCAATGCAAGGACAGTGTGTTTATAGTGATCCCTAGTTCGAAACCTAATGGGTACTGTTGATCAGATTAGTTTTTAGCTTTGCTATGAATGATATGATGCCCAGGGGCCAAAGTTTCGATTACTAAAGCGATGATCCGATGGGCACTTATAAGTCAGTAAGGCATCTTCTCATATACGAACCCAGTATACATTTTCAAACTCATTACTGCGTTTGTAGAGTGAACGCCTACCACCTACAAGCAAAGTAACGGAGGTAGTGAGCTATTCAGCCAATAAAACTCATTACTTCCTAACATACGTCGTAAGTTATTAGTAGACAACTCAAATACAGTCTCGTATACTTTGAGGGTCAGCCCGAATACAATTTCGCTTACTTTGTAAATAGGTCATAGACACTTTGCGTACGTCACATACAGCATTTTAGGAACATTCCATTAAATATTAAATTAGTTCTATTTTCTGTTTACTGCTATATTTTCTTTTTTCACTAAATGGGTTATATTTATTTTACTAAGTCCTATTCATAATGATGTCTAGGAATTCTTACCTTTAGCACTGGTTTTGTTAATTAAAATTTTTGCGGCGTAATCTAACAAAGCCGGCGAACGATTTATCTACAACTAAAAGATAAAAAATAACGTATTTCTTGCTTGACAATTCCATATACTATGGTCATACACCTTGGGGTCACCTGTCCCCAAGCCGTTTGGGGCTCTATTGGTAGTAGTCCTTGGGCTACGAAGTCTGACCGAAGGCTTAAATCTGGTATCACGGTAACCGGGAGCCCCAGGAACTTGTTCCTGCCTGATTACGGTGCGGCCCTTCGGGGTGTATCGTAGTGGTTGTGGTTTGAACCCAAATCGCGGGGAGAGTTCAATTGAGCTCGGTGTGGAGTTGCATTGCAACCGGGTGCCATGACTCATAGATCGGAAGAAGTTTTAGAAAGGCTCCACTCCTAACTAAAGGGGAGATCATGTCCAAACAACATGAGATCGAATTGGTACTCATTCATGATAGTTTGTCATATATGGAAGACGCATTGTATTCACCCGGTGATTAGATCACGATAATCGTTTTCACAACTGTCATACACTTTGTAAGTTAGCATTCATTGATTACAAAGTGTTGCACACATCATTGAAAAGAAGTAATGCGGTAGGCAGTGTTCGTCGCTGAATGGTTAAAACGAATTATCAAACAAAAAGTGAGCATGGATAAATGGTTGCATGGTCATGTTTTTGCAAACCGGCTAATCGTCGAAGCCCCAAAAGTACTAATGAAAACTAATGAAAATTTTTGTTTTCACAGATTGTGGTTCAGAACATCTACTTTTAAAAATTACGATTTTATTGCAAAATTAACGTAAAGTACTCCAACTGCTTTAAATCTATTAAATACGTTTGGAAGTATATTACGAGCGGAAGTAACATGGCTGTAACATGGTATTGCAAATATGAAGAGAAATGATGAGATTTCCCAATATGAGAATGAAAGATATATTAGCAGCAGTGAACACGTAGAAAAAAATATATGATTGATATTCTAAGGGCAACATACCATTGTTGAATTATATGGTTGGTACTGAAAATCTTACATTGTTATATTTTAATGCCATTGACTTGCGAACGATGGTATAATTGTAATTAAACACAATATTAATACAATTTACAATATTAATATCATACCTAACCACGTTATTATTACCAACCATATTACTTTTATTAAATAACCACACTAATGTCACTTATTGGCAAATAACCATATTTGGGTCATAACCAGTCATATGAATTAAAAAGAGACCGTTTCATTAAAAATCAATACTATTTTAATTATTTATAACTACTATTTTAATTATTTATATACTTACATATGAGTACATATAGAAAATAAATTAAAATAAAAACATTTAATACACTTTGATGAAATAAAATAATCAAAAGTAATCTACAAAAAATTTTTGTGGTCCCATAAGTACAAATGACTTCGTTCTAAATAGCTTTTAGTGTCTATTATCGAAATAAAAAAAATTATTTATTAAGTATTTCGTCAATAATTATATAAATAAATAATATGGCTGGCCAACAATACTCTTGATGTTGTCATAGTATTATTGATTACAACATACATACAAATATCAACATATTAATTATTCCAACATACCTCTAGATTTCCACAAACACTTCGAATGTATTTCTGCACACTTTTAATTTGCAGTCTTTTCCTTTTTACTTTTTTTAGATAAATAAAAAAATTTTGTTATACAAAACACATCTTTCTTTATAAAAAAACGAAACTAAAAGAAAATTATATGTCAAAAACCAAAATGAAAAATACTGACAATATTAAGTTTATTCTGGAAACTTATATTTGTTACATGTAAACAAACTTTGCTTACATATGATAAAAAGAAATATTTCAGTATTAGGCTATTGGTGTTAAAAAAAGAAAAATACATACAATACTAATATTGTATAAGTTAATATTGCAAAAGCTAATGCAATATTACAAACAGACATACATACACTGTAACATAAACCCATTCAGCACTTTTAAATTAAAGCTAAAGAGAGACGTGTGAAAGCAAATTGTGCAACATTTATGAAATTAAACAAAAATCAAACGACTTCCTGCACACTCCACCAGGTCAGCAAAATTCATATGACGTGATCACCACCTACAGCAAGTTTAATTAATACTTAGGAATTTATTTTAAGTTAGTTCTTAAGTAATTGTCAACCAAAAAGGTTTAATTAAATAAAGAAAAAAATAAATAAAAAAAAAAAAAAAAAGAATTTTATTCTTTTTTTTAATGAAGAAATAACTCCAAAAAACTCAACTGGCGCCCAACAATAAAGGGTCGCTACCGCGTTACGTTCCGAAGGACTTTTTTTTTGTGAAATAAAAAAGTAAAGTGTGAGTGAAAAACCATAAGATCCTTAAGAAGCATACGTGGTTTATCATTTTCAAAAAAAAGGGAAAAGTCCTTAATAAAAGCCCTTAAGCAGTGCGATAGGAAGTAACAGGCAGTGACTACAATCAGCGTTAAAGCCCAAAGAGGACGAAACGCACACCCACGCAGAGTGCGCATCGCGGGACCCTCAGTAGCAGACAGCAAAAAGGATAATTCTCCAGCGCCGTGGGATGGTTATTACAATATTTTTTATGTAAGCTTTATATTTAAGTAAAAGTTTTAAATGGTTAATTATAAAAGTGAAATATAAAATTAAATTTAAAAAGAAAAATAAGAAAGTTTTAAAAATAAATCCAAAGCTAATAAGCAATATCAAATATTTAATTAAAACAAAAGAATATTAACTTAATTCATCGTTTTTCGAGTGAATATAAAAAAAAAAAACACAAAAAAATTTAGAAATTCTTTAAAATAAATTTTAATTTAAATATCTAATTAAAAAAGAAAAATATTAATTCACAAATTGCCCTAATATAATTAAAAAATTAGTAATTTTAATTTTTTAACAGTGAAATTTTTATTTTCAACGAGAAAACAGAAAATAAAAATTTAAAGAGGTTTTAAAATAAGGAAAAAGTAAAATTTAAGGAGGTTTTGAAGTAAATAAATAGTAAAAATTTAAGGCGATTTTAAAATTAAGAAAATTTTTAAATATGTCTAATCCAAATAATCTCATTAGACCTAGCATTTTAGAAAATCCTGGTAGCTCTAGCGCACAGAATCAGTCCACTAATTCATCACAGCCAGTAGCAGCACCTGATTTAGAAAGGCTAATAAGCAATATAGTAAACAGGGTTGTTCAGGAGAACTTAGCTCTAAATAACCCGGACAGCATACTCGTTACCGCGACAGACGAGACAATAAGACCGGAACACCAGGGACAAATTAATGACTTAGACAAAATACCGGACATTGTTCGTAGTTTAAGGGATTTTTCCGGAAATCCTTCAGAATTTAGTTCGTGGAGGAAAAGCATAGAACGCGTCCTCAAAATTTATGAAAATACGAAAGGAACACCAAAGTATTTTGGGATTCTAAGTAGTATTAGAAATAAAATTACAGGAAATGCCGACGTGATTTTAGAATCCTATAACGTTCCATTAGACTGGAAAGCAATAATCTATTGCCTCAATCTCCACTTCGCAGACAGACGCGACATAACGACATTGGAATGCCAACTTGCATCATTGGTGCAAGGAAGGAAATCCATACCCGAATTTTACCAAGAGGTATACAACCACCTTTCTTTAATATTAAACAAATTATCAAGCCTTACCATGGGACAGGAAGCTCTTAACCTTTTGACACAGACTTACAGAAACAAAGCATTAGACACATTTGTTAAGGGACTTAATGGTGACTTCCCAAAGTTATTAGGCATGAAAGAACCATCTGATTTACCTCAGGCCTTACATTTATGTCTTAAACTTGAAAACCAGGGATACAGGACACAATACGCGTACAACCAGAATAAAAATAGAAAATTCCAACCACCACCAATGCATACACCGCAGCAAATGCAAAGAAAACCACCTTTCTTTGCACAAACAGCATTTATTCCTCAACAGTTTAGACCTTTTTCTTATAACAGACCCATAAATAATCAAGCAAACATCCCTTCACTCAACAACGCTTTTCCACAAAATTTCAACCATTTTCCACAATATCAAAATTTTCAACCACAAAGACCTTATGCTCCTAAACCATTACCCAAACCTATACCTATGGAAGTCGACAGTTCCCAACAAACGCGTAATGTCAATTATATGAACAGACCAAATTATAACACATTTGCAGGAAAGCGTGCACCACCGCCATCAAACCAATTTTCTCGTAATATTCCAAACAAACTCCAAAGAGTTAACCACATTTCCCAGGCTGAAAACTTCACAAATAATATGGAACATTATAACGCAAATATGCCCGAAAATCTGAATGAGGAGAATTGGCAGGAATATTATAATAACTATGAACAACAGGAACAGAATTATCCAAGCGAAAATCAAAATCAATTTGCAGATGTTCATTTTTTAGGTTAACAAATTCATCGCTTCCGTATTTCGAATGTAAAAGAAGCGATGGAAAAATATTAAAATTTCTTATCGACACCGGATCAAATAAAAACTATATTCAACCTTCACTAGCAAAAAACCCTAAACAAAACGAAAATATTTTTTTCGCAGATTCAGTAGGAGGAAAAATTGAAATATCTCAGCACATAGAACTTTATCTTTTTAATCTCAAGAACGAAAAACTTAAATTTTTTATACTACCAACACTTAAATCATTTGATGCTATTATTGGCAACGACAGCTTAAAACAACTTAAAGCAGTTATTTACACTTCAGATGACCTAATGATAATTAAAGATAAAATTAAAATACCTATTAAACAGCAAATAGCAAAATCAGTAAATAGTATAGAAGTAAAAACAGACCATCTTACCCTTAAACAGCAAACCGTTATTAAATCATTATTAGGAAAATTTTCAAAATTATTTGCAGAACCTGACAAAAGATTAACATTTACTACGAGAGTTACAGGTGAGATTCGAACAACAACGGAATCCCCAGTCTATACAAAATATTACCCATACCCCATGTCGCTCAAAAACGAAGTCGAAGACCAGATAAATAAACTCCTTAAAGATGGGATTATCCGACCATCACGTTCCCCTTACAATTCGCCCGTTTGGATTGTAAATAAAAAACCAGATTCAGAGGGAAACAAGCAATACAGATTAGTTATTGATTACAGAAAGTTAAACGCTGTTACTATCGCCGACCGTTACCCAATCCCCGAAATCAACGAAGTTCTTTCGCAATTAGGACGAAACAAATTTTTTTCTGTCATAGATCTTAAAAGCGGTTTCCACCAAATTCCTTTAAAAGAAAAAGACATCGAAAAGACAGCATTTTCTGTCAATAATGGTAAGTACGAATTTACTCGTCTTCCATTTGGCCTTAAAAATGCCCCTTCCATTTTTCAACGTGCTTTAGATGACATCTTAAGAATGCACATTGGTAAAATTTGTTTCGTATACATTGATGACATAATCATCTTTAGTCAAACAGAACAGGATCATACTAAACATTTAGAGACTATTTTTAACACTTTAGAACAGGCGAATATGAAAGTTCAATTAGACAAATGCAAGTTTTTTGCCGATGAAGTTGAATTTTTAGGATTTGTTGTAACACCCAATGGAATAAAAGCAAACCCATTAAAAGTTGAAGCGATAGAAAAGATTCCTATACCAAAGACCCTTAAGGATCTCAGATCGTTCCTAGGAATGTCTGGATTTTACAGGCGCTTCATTCAGGACTATGCCAGGTTAGCGAAACCACTAACCCTAATTTTGAGAGGGGAGGAAGGACGAATGTCCAAACGTTTGTCAGCAAAAAAAGAAATAACGTTAGATAATGATGCAATAGAAGCCTTTAATAAAATTAAAACTACTCTCGCTTCTAACGAGGTAATGCTACAGTATCCTGATTTTAGCAAAGAATTTAGTCTTACTACAGATGCATCCAATTACGCTATAGGCGCAGTTTTGGAGCAGGATGACAAACCAATAATATTTATATCACGGACTCTCTCGAAAGCAGAAGAAAATTATGCCACCAACGAAAAGGAGATGTTAGCTATCGTTTGGGCTCTGAAAACATTGCGAAGTTATTTGTATGGACCTGTTGCCGTAGAAATATTCACAGATCATCAACCTTTAACGTATGCATTAAGTAATAAAAATAACAACAGCAAGCTCAAGAGATGGAAAGCAATTTTAGAGGAGTATAATTATGTACTCAAATACAAACCTGGAAAATCAAACGTAGTAGCAGACACATTATCTAGAACTCCAAATAATCAAATCAATTCTCTTACACCAACGATGCACAGTGATGGAAGTTCTTCGCATAATCTTATTCCCTATACAGATTCCCCAATAAATGTTTTTAAGAACCAGTTGTTTCTTTCTACTGGCGATGTAGCCTCGTACCAGTTCAAAATTATTTTTCCCACCTACCATAAGCATATCATAATAGAACCAGATTTTAATGAGGAAAACTTAGTAAACATTTTAAAACGATATTTAAATCCTTCTGTGACAAATGGTATTTTCACAGAAGATCATATTTTAGGTAAAATACAAAATATATATCCACAACACTTTGCCCAATACAGAACACGTTACACTAGGAAACAAGTAGAAAATCTCACTCAAGAGGCAGACCAGGAAACAGAAATTATAAAAGAACATAATAGAGCTCATAGGAACGCAGTCGAGAACAAAATCCAATTGCTAGATAAATTTTACTTTCCTCATATGAGTGCAAAGATCACAGCTATTGTAAAACAATGCAAAATATGCAAGGAAAATAAATACGAAAGACACCCTACTTCTCCAATTTTGAAACCTTCTCCTATCCCTGAATATCCCGGACATATTGTTCACATTGACATTTACCACACAAACAATAAAATCATTTTAACCGCCATTGATAAGCTTTCGAAATATGCCTTAGTGAAATTAGTTAAATCACGGTCAACCGAAGATATAAAATTACCCCTTCAAGAGTTGCTCATTTCTTTTGGAATCCCGAAGAAAATCGTTATAGATAACGAAAAGTCTCTTAGTTCAGCACCTATAGTATTTATGCTTGAAAATCAATATGGAATAGAAATATTCAAGACACCACCCTATACGAGTACAATAAATGGACAAATAGAGCGGTTTCACTCCACTCTTTCTGAAATAATGCGATGCATTAAAACCGAAAAAACACATAGGAATTTTGAAGACTTACTACTTAGATCCCTTTACAAATACAACTTCTCTATTCACTCGACGATCAAGAAAAAACCAGTCGAAGCATTTTTTGGACGAACAGTTAGTACAGACCCAGAACAAATCGAAAAAGACCGACAGGACAGCGTTAATAGACTCGTAGAAAAACAAAACAAAGACTTAGAATTTCATAATAAGAAAAGGATACCTTTTCGTTCGTACAACGCAAACGATAAAATATTTGTAAGAAACAATAAGAGAATAGGAAATAAGCTAACGCCTAGATATAAAGAAGAGACAGTAAAAGAAGATAGAGGAAACACAATACTGACAGAATCAGGAAGGATAGTTCATAAGTCACACATTAGAAGTTAAAATAAATTTTAATATAAACTCGTATAAAATGAAAACAATATCGTAAAGCTTAACAATATTTTTACAACATTTATGAAAAATATGTATAATTTAAATAGAATTAAGAAAAAATTAAAAACTAAATGTAAAAAAATGATAACGAATCAAACAAAACAAAATATGTGAATTAATTATTTGCTAAGTAATGATAAAGCTTGTAAAAGGATCGAGCAATATGCCATAGGCGTACGATACCTTCATTTAGTAAGAGAAAAATTGTAAATCAAGAAAAGAACAATCGAATAATATGCCATAGGCATACGATTTTAAATTTAAGTATTATAAAATTGTAAAACTCACTACTTTGAAAGAAAATATTATTTATAAAAAATATGAATATAAAAAAAAAAAAAAAAAAAAAAAAAAAAAAAAAAAAAACCCGCAACATTAAAATATAAATTAATCTTTATTATTGTTATTAAGAATTAAAAGCTTTACCTAGACATATAATAAAAAAATTCTATGCTAATTTTGCAGACTTACCATGCACCTAGTGCATGCGGAATTTCAAATATTCGATTACACGAATTCGCAACTTATCACTCTAAAAGACGACACTGCAAGAGTTCAAGAAGGATCTTTTAAGATAATTCATGTAATAAATTTGGAAGAATATGCAAAACTAACTTCTGAAATAGAAAATACTATTAGAAATAACCTTAATGCAGAACATCAATTATATCCTCTCCTAATACACGAAGTATCTCAAGTTCGGACTCTTATTGCAAAAATTTCTCCTAAAGCAAGAGAAAAACGTTCTCTTGACTTTATAGGCTCAGCGTGGAAATGGGTCGCAGGAAACCCCGACCACCGTGACCTAGAAATCATAAATGAAAATTTGGAAACATTAAATGAAAATAATAACAATCAGATAATTATAAATAAACAATTGATACAGAAATTAAATGAACAAACCGAAAAAAGTAACCAAATTATGAAAATTATTAATGTAGACAATAAGCTAGAAATTAGTCTTAAGATAAAATATAAAATACAACTTATAAAAGAAGAACTATTAAATATCGAATATGCTTTACATTGGGCAAAATCCAGTGTAGTTAATTCATTTATTTTGTCAAGTATTGAAATTGAAACCATAGAAAAAATTGTTAGACATGAAGGCATACCATACATAAATGTTGAAGAGGAACTAGAATTTACAGACGTAAGCATAGCCGCAAATGGTTCTATGATAATTTATATTCTTAGCTTGCCTACAACTGAAAAAGAAGAATGTGAAATACTTACACTTAAACCTGTAAAATTAAACAATAGAATCAATAAAATCCAATATGACAAAATTCTGAATTGTAAAAAGAAAATTTTTGGAATAAAATCTAAATGTAAAGAATATAATAGAAAAGCCATTTGTAACAAGAATAACTTAGTAGAATTAAGCGATAATCATTGTATAAGTAAACTTGTAAGAAGCCAATCATCTAATTGTTCACGAACTAATGCTGATCACATATCGGATACGGAAGAAATTTATCCTGGTATACTATTACTCAACAACTTCAATGGCACGATAGAGATAGATGGACAACAATTCACACTGACTGGAACTTTTATCATAAAACACCATAACTCTACAATTAAGATTGAAAATAAAATTTTTTACATACGCGAAGAAATATATTTTGAGCCGTTGCCAGCCGTTTTTCAGCAAAAATCAAAGAATGATGAATTAGAAGAAGTTCTCTCTTTGGAAATGATTAAAGAACTCGAGATCACTAATAGGAAAAGAATTTCCAAAATTGACACAAACAACAAAATTGGATTAACACTCAACTCAATCACTTTAGCTGCATTTGTCACCCTTATTGTTGCACTCGCATATGCATCATGGAAAATTAACAAGAAAATGAACCTGAAAAGAAGGTCGATGCCCGAAGCCAAGTTTCTGCCAACGGGTACGTTAGCATTTGAGAAGGGAGGAGTTAATATTGCAAAAGCTAATGCAATATTACAAACAGACATACATACACTGTAACATAAACCCATTCAGCACTTTTAAATTAAAGCTAAAGAGAGACGTGTGAAAGCAAATTGTGCAACATTTATGAAATTAAACAAAAATCAAACGACTTCCTGCACACTCCACCAGGTCAGCAAAATTCATATGACGTGATCACCACCTACAGCAAGTTTAATTAATACTTAGGAATTTATTTTAAGTTAGTTCTTAAGTAATTGTCAACCAAAAAGGTTTAATTAAATAAAGAAAAAAATAAATAAAAAAAAAAAAAAAAAGAATTTTATTCTTTTTTTTAATGAAGAAATAACTCCAAAAAACTCAACTTATACAACCATATTTGGGAATTGCTCGGTGGTAATAATAGATTTACTGAAATGCAAACGAAAACATATATATGGGAAACAAACTATTATTAAATCGAGAATAAGTCGTTTTTAACAATAATACACAATATTATGGCACATATACTAATGTTGCCATAATCATATTTCAAAATGCCTTTTCTTTCGTGAAGCCTTACTGTAAACCATTTGTCTGTACTCGTAGACGTAGAGAATGGAGAAGCAAAAACAATGCAGGGGGCAGAACGATCACCATCTGCAACTTCAACAATTTTTTTTTTCGAATATGTACAAGTTATTTTTTTGCAAGAAATTTGCTGTACTCGGAATTTTTTGTTTTGTAATATTACTATTTTTTAATTCTTATTTAGTATTAATACTTAATACAAAAATTAAAAAGGTGAAACCACCTATTTAACGCTCTGATGGTGGTAATGCCGAGTGTGACCGCTAAAATTAAGTATGTTTCATGCAAGAGGGTTTGGGTGAAGTTCCAATTTGCTGATGTACATTGTCATATACTTTGAAAATTAATTTTTTGCGTGTGGAACACACACATCCTGGTGAATTCGGGAGTTTTTATGTACCATGGAGCTGCAGTAATTGTTCGAAGAATTTGGTTTTGTCGCCTTTGAATTTTTTCAATGTTTGACCATGAGGCGGTACCCCATAATTGAATTCCATAGCACCATATAGGCTTTAGGGTTGCGTTGTATAACCAAAGTTTACAATCTAATATAGAATTTCTGCCCAAAAACTGCGGAATAGGTGAGTTGTTGATTTGGATAGGCGAAAATGCTTTTTACGCAGTGTGAATGTAACATGAGTACACTTTTTAACTATGACTTTCCAAAGTTTTAGCCATTTCGTTAATATTGAAATATATTCCTGTAAATTACGTGAAGCTAGTTGATGGTTTTCATGAACACTGCAGAATGCTGTGTCATCTGTTGAAGTGTGAATACTATATCTGGTTGGCATGTCAGAAGCGTAAATTGAATATACAGTGGGTCCCAAAATGCTACCTTGGGGAACTCCTGCCTCGGTTGTCTGAGTTGGGCTTATAAAATCGCTTTCTCTGATAACAAACTTCCGGCCACATAAATAGCTTTCCAGAAGCTTCTGAGTGTTTGCAGCCAAGTTCAACTTTATTTTGTGCATTAATCCCTCGTGCCACACTTTATCAAAAGCTCGGGAAACATCAATGGATAGAGCTCAGCAATACTTTTTGTCCTCAAAGTCTTTCTTATAACATTAACTAGTCTATGCGTTTGTGCTATTGCGCTGTGTTTAGCCCGAAAGCCGAATTGATGATTAGGGATACATCCTACATCATTCAATATTGGAATCAACTTCGCCATTAACAATTTTTCGAGCAATGTTGAAATTGTTTGAGAATTGTTGTTAAACTTGTTGGCTTGGGTATCATAGTAATCATAGACACTTTTCACTCTGCAGGATAATACTCGAGGTGCAAAATAGCGTTAAAAATAAAATAAATAATTTTTCTAGTCACCCGGGGTAATTGTTTTTTGCCAGTAATTTTATCAAAACCTGGAGCTTTCCCGAAGTTTACTTTGTTTATAATGTTTTCGACACATTGAAAACTAATTTTCGAAGGTACAGCACATGACATCTTTTGCTGTATCATTAGTAATAAAACCCTTTTTCAGATGATTAACATACACTACCCTCTTCAAGAATCGCTTCTAGTCCAGTCTCCAGTTGAAGTTCACAAAGGTGGCTTACCTATTACGGGTCTTTTCATACCTTTTGTCCCTTTCCATAGAGAATAGTTGGATTAAGGGCCTTCTACAAAATTTTTAAGGGAAGCCTGTAACATCCGGAATCTTTCGTCGGTCTGACGGCCAACAAGTGGGGTGTCCACTTGAAATCACATCTAAGCCCATTTTGGAACTGTGTCGAAAAGCACACGACCTTTTGGGGAAATTAAACGTGATCCCCCAAAAATGTGTTTAGCATTATAGTCGCCAGCGGCTAAAACTCGAGGCCCAAGTGATTCGAAAAATTTTTAAAATTGGATTTCAGTTACTGAAAATCGGGGAGGCGAATAAATCGGTAAAATAACTTTTTTTCGATGATAATGTTTAATGTATATATTTGTTGCTTGGAGATGCTCCTCACATGTCTCGTTTAGCAAATAGTGCTTAATTCTGGATTTTATCAGAATTGCTGAATCTCCACAAGATCTGCCACGGCGTCAAGTGAGTTTTAGCAATGAGCATTATATCGATTTGATTTTCCATAAGGAAGTGCGTAAGTTCTTTTTAGTATTGGCGGATGCCACTTGTGTTATAGAGGCTACTCGGAAATGCCGAGATTATTTATATGGAATAATTAATCACAAAAGTGTTCCTAAATATTGTTCAAAATTATAGTTATTATGTTTGGCTGTGCAAAAGAGGTAATTTAGTAGCAAAAAATAAAATCTGAACTTAAATATCCAAAACTTAATAATTGGCGAGTTTAGTTCGAATAGGTCAATTGATTCGATTACAGACCCTGGTGATGTTGTTAATAATCCGATAAAGTCCCTGAGCTCCGTTTATTTAACGCAAATGCTACCTAATGACCTACAGCATAAGTTTGGGTTGGTAGTTGGTAGGCATCTAAATCAGGCAATACTAAGCAGTGATACTAGATTGGTTGTTAAAATGCTGAAATATAATAATAAGAAAGTTTAAAGGCGAATAAATGCTTATTCCTGGAACACCAATGATACGAACTCATTTACTACGATGGCGATTAATAAAACTCAAGGGCAATTGTTAAACGTGTATGGGTTAGAATCTTAATGTTAATCCCACTGCCAGTTAAAAGAAAAACTAATAATGTTGTTTACAAGCTAGCTTTCAAATGAGATATTTTTACCCTTCTTTTTTAGATCAATTATTGATATATATTTATGCTAATAATTGCTGTTATTTGCGATAGTGTGGCAGAATAGCCGTCAGTTTCGACTCGTCGTTGATACACCAATTGATTGGTTCAACAGGTGGAGGTGATTGGCGCCTTTAAAATGAAAATCATATGCGTAAATCTGTATATCGGGGTGAACGACGTATCACGATTTTTAATAATAATTTGTTATGATAATTTCATTCCAGCACTTAACACTTTTGTTGCGAGGTAGCACAAAGAAAACAGTAAGTGGTTTTTCTATAGAAAACGGTAAAAACTACGATTTTCGAGATCCATTTTTAGGATAAAAAATATTTCTATTAAAGGCTGCGAAAATGTCTTTAAGAAGACAGTTCACTACAATGCAGTAGTTCCAAGCACAGTATTTCAAAACGATATTTAATGCAAAACAAATAAGCTATAGAACGTATAGAAATAGAACGAACAGTTCATAGTTTTGAATTACCTTCGCGACAGTTCTTGACGGTACTTGAATTATGTTTCATCGCAGTAACCAAACCAAAACATCAGAATGAAGCAAATAAACGGTGGCTCACGCCAAGCATAGCAGTGAACTAACACATTGACATTTGAGTATGCTGTGTCTTAACCGATTGGTAAAAGGAAGAAGTAAGCAGGGCTTCTGAAATGCCCGATTTGGCAGACAGATCCATCTTACTCGTACGCGATTACGTATTCATTTATTTTTTACACACGGTGCCCTAGGCAGCCAAAGCTTTCCACACTCCCTTACGCGGTAGGTCTTATGGAAGATCCGCTTTAGCAGTTCTCATGGAGGGCGAAATTTAGTTAACCTTATTGAGGAACTTCTTAGCAGGTTTAATTGGGAGCCTTCTTCAGAAGACCTCATTCAGGGCTTTCTTTGCAGACCTCGGCTAAGGGCTTCTTTAGCAGGTCTGAATTAATAATTAAAGAAATGATAATACGGTGAAACGAAATGAAAGACATAACGAAAACATAATGATGTTTTTAAAGCTCATTTTCTTCAATTACATGATGTAATTCAATAAAGTATTAAGCTTTAGCTAAGAGTTATATCACTACTAATTAAACATGTAAATGTAGTTCTGTTTCTCTTCACTTTCTGTTTTTTACCATTCTAACGGTTGTTCACAAAAAATGATAGCAGGAAGTTTATATGCCTTCCAAAAGGCCTTCATCAGATGGCAGGCAAGAATGTACAGTGAATCTAAAATCATGTCTTAGAAGGCCGCCAAGAAGGCCTTTTTGACGAAGATCTTTCAAAGTTTCCCGCTGGGAAGTACTTATGATTAATACGAAGACAAAAGCCACGAACAACAAAAAAATTTATATATAAAACTGTAGTGGAACATTACCTTCAGTGGTTTAAGTTCTACTTCAATTTTATTTCCGTTTATTCTAAACGTTATAACATAGTATTCGTTCATGTGAACATTTCGGCACTGAAGTGCTTGCTTTGAATGTGAAAAAGAAAGTTTGATATTACTTGAAAATATTACGATGTCTTGTAAGACATATTTCTTGTGCTTGAGCGGCCCCATAGTTTCTACTACACATTTTCTGTGACTGCTGAGACATGAGAGTGACCAGAGGAGATAAGTATGTGCGAAAAATATTTGTTCTACTGTTAGTAAGAAATTTCCGAGCTTTGTTTAAGACCTAAGCTTAAACTTTTTCTCAAGTTTTATTGCAATAAATACTTTTGTTATCGAGTATAATTTTGGTTCAGAAATAGGCAATATTTAGAAACTGCCATGTGGTCACCAGAACTACGAAAAGGATAAAGTGCCAATTTCACGATAGCGAAGCTGTTCGTTCGTTCGCACAATTACATTTGAATCAAAAACAACATTAAAAATTTTGTTATTGTATTAAATGTAATTGTGCGAACGAACGAACAGCTTCGTTATCGTGAAATCGGCACAGAGACTCTATTCGCAAAAGAAAAATGTGGAATTTTTAGTCACTTTTAAGTTAAGTGGGAAATTGGGATGAAACAAAATGGTATACTTCCAAATTTTTTTTTTTTTTTTTTTTTTTTTTTTTTTTTTTTTTTTTTTTTTTTTTTAAGCATTTTTTTATTTATTGAATCTTCAAAATGAACTAACAATAAGTATTCAAATCTTAATACTAAATTTAAAATTAAAAAAATGTAATTCTTAAGTCCGGCCAATGCTAGACAAAAAGTTTTATTATGCGGGAGCTATTTCGGTAAAATCACCTATTGAGCAATCTGATGGTGGCAGCGGTATCCCTTCTTTTAAGCCGAGTGTGGCCGCCAAAATTAAGTATATTGCGAGCAAGAGGGTTTGGATGAAGTTCCAGTTTACTGATATACCTTGTCGCGTACTTAGAAAATTCCTCTTTTACCAGCGGAACACTCAGATCGTTATGAATTCGTGAATTTTTTACGTACCATGGAGCTGCAGTAATCGTTCGTAGAATTTTGTTTTGTCGCCTTTGGATTTTTTCAATGTTTGACGCTGAGGCGGTGCCCCATAACTGAATTCCGTAGCACCATATAGGCTTTAGTATTGCGTTGTATAACAAAAGTTTGCAATCTAATTTCAGTGTCGAATTTCTGCCCATAAGCCAATTTAGCTGCGCTGCTTTTAGTTTTAACTGAGTGACCTTTGCTTCAATGTGAGACTTCCATGTTAGCCTACGGTCCAGGTGAATACCAAGGTACTTAACTTCGTTGTGCTGCGGAATAGGTGAGTTGTTAATTTGGATAGGCGGACATGTTTGCCTACACAGTGTGAATGTAACATGAGTACATTTCCGTTCATTAACTTTGATTTTCCAAAGTTTTAGCCATTTCTCTAATATTGAAGTATATTCCTGTAAATTTCGTGATGCTAAATGGTGGTTTTCATGAACACTCAAAAACGCTGTGTCATCTGCAAAGGTAGAAGTGTGGATTCCAGATGTCGTTGGCATGTCAGAGGCGTAAATCAAATATAAAGTAGGCCCCAGTATGCTGCCTTGGGGAACTCCTGCCTTGATTGGCTGAGTTGGGCTAATAAAGTCGCCTTCTCTGATAACAAACTTCCGCCCGTATAAGTAGCTTTCCAGAAGCTTGTGTGTATTTGCAGGCAAATTTAGCTTTATTTTGTGCATTAAGCCGTCGTGCCACACTTTATCAAACGCTTGAGAAATATCAATGAAAAGAGCTGAGCAGTACTTCTTCGCCTCAAAGGTTTGTCTTATGACATTGACTAGTCTGTGCGTTTGTTCTATGGTGCTATGCTTAGCCCGAAAGCCAAATTGTTGATCAGGGATGCATCCCACATTGTTCAATATTGGACTCAACTTCGCCATTAACAATTTTTCGAATAGTTTTGAAATTGTTGGTAAAAGACTTATTGGTCTATATGATTCTACCTTAGTCAGATCCTTCCCTGGCTTGGGTATCATAGTAATCATTGAGACCTTCCACTCTGCAGGATAATACTCAAGGCGTAAAATGGCGTTAAAAATAAAAAGTAGAACCCTTCTAGCTACACGAGGTAACTGTTCAAGCATTTTACCAGTAATTTGATCAATGCCTGGAGCTTTCCTGGGGTTTGTATTACCGATAACGTTTTCGACATCTTGAAAATTAAATCTCAAAGACACAGGAGGTCTAACAACATATGGTGGTAATTCCGCTGTATTATTCTCTGAATCATTTGTGATAAAAACGTTTCGCAAATGATCGACATACAACATTCCCTTTTCAGAATCGCTTCTTGCCCAGTCGCCAGTTGAATTTCGCAAAGGTGGCTTACCTATTACGGGTCTTTTTAAACCTTTTGTCGCTTTCCACAAGGAATAATGAGATTGAGGGGTACCATCAAGGCTTTCCAAATATGTTTTAAGGGAAGCCATTCTATGGACTTCAAGCAGATTTCTTAGCTGAGTTATGCATTCCCGTAGCCTAGCTTTAAGCTGGGGCGACCTGCGAAGTTGCCACTCTCTTCTGACTCTTCTTTTTTCTGACAGAAGTTGCTCAATTTCAGATGAATAAGTTCTATTGCTCTCATTTCTAGGTCTTAAATGACTAGTGGTAGCATGCTGTACGGCCAGTTTGAGGTTTTCAGAAAAATTGTTAATTGACCCATCAATATCCTCAGGCGTTCTCAAGGCGATATTTTCAGTACAATGTGTGCTCAAAAATTTTTTGTACTTTAACCAATTAACTCTATTGACAGTCAACGGTGAGCCAATCTCTTGGGGGAACGAAACAGAGATTATAGTGGGAGAGTGATCTGATGACAAATCTAATGAAGGCTCCACTTGCATCCACTCTAAAGGAAAATTTTTCGCAACTCCAAAATCTATAACGTCTGGGATCTTTCGTCGGTCTGTCGGCCAATAAGTGGGGTGTCCGCTTGAAACCACATCTAAGCCCATTTTGGAAACGGTGTCAAAAAGCACACGGCCTTTCGAGGTAATTAAGCGTGATCCCCAAAAAGTGTGTTTAGCGTTATAGTCGCCAGCCGCTAAAAATCGAGGCCCAAGTGATTTGAAAAAATTTGAATATTGGCTTTCTGTTATTGAAAATCGGGGCGGTGAGTAAATCGAGGAAATAACGATTTTTTCATGAAAATATTCAATGCATATATTAGTTGCTTGGAGATACTCCTCACATGTCTCGTTCATTAAATAATGCTTAATTCTGGATTTTATTAGAATTGCGGATCCTCCGCAAGATCTTCCGCGGGGATCTTTAGTGTCATATAATGCGTACCCATTAATTTTGAAATAACTGTTGGTTGTCAAATGGGTTTCAGCAATCAACATCATATCGATTTGCTTTTCCATAAGGAAGTGCTCAAGTTCAGTTTTTTGTTGGCGAATGCCGTTTGCGTTCCAGAAACATATTTTCAACCAATTCATTTTTTTAAAATTGCCTGCAAAATAGTGGATTGCATTTTCAGCATTTCCTGCATCATGTTCGTCATGGAAACCGTAAATGTATTTATAGATTGAACAAGAGTCTGCAGAGTTGCCTCAAGATTGCTAAAATTTTGGTGACAATTTTTTCTCTTACTGTATGGTGACAATTTTTTCTCTTACTGTATGAATCTGATTTTGAGCTGAAAGCCGAGTTAAAGATGAACATTTTGCCAACTTTCTTGGCGGTTGTTTGACAAATCGATAATTTTTATACTCGATCACTGTGGGCCACAAAAATGTATGTACCATTGTTTGTACAGCTGCATTAGTACGATTATTATTATATTTTAAGTGATCTACTTAGACACACTGGCAACTTCTTTTAAAATGTGGCGGCCTTGGTATGCGTGTGTGTATTTATTAATACGCTATTTGGCATTTGTGGTATGAAGTTAATTAACTACTGCCGGTCGAACGAACGTATTGGAACGTTCAGTTTTGTTAAGTTTGTATTAAATATTTTTGTCCAAATGTGTGTATGTTTGGCTTAGCTTAGAGCAGTGATGGGAAAGTTGGCACTTTCGTACCAACTAAAAAAAAAAAAAAAATTGAGTACTTCTCTAATCATTTGGTACTCAAAGAGATATTTTCTAATTAATGTGCATACATATTTGTTTAAAAACGTTTTCCTTTTATATTATTGTTTGTCCCAATAGCGCTTATTATTTGCCTTTTCTTTTCGTATTTTATTAATAAAACGTTGATGCACATTATTTTATTAAAATCTTCGTCTATGAATATCAAATCCTAACAGACAATTTCACAATGCAATAACATATGTATGTATGTATGTGCTAATTACTGAATGAGAGGAAGCATTCAGTAATTGGCGTTTAAACAAAAACCCAGACACTGATTTGCTGCTCAAAAAGACAAGATCTTCATGTGCCAAGGTACTTAGGCGTGAAAAGTTTCTTCACGAACAGCGACTTCGACCAAGGCTTTTTCGTCTTTCGTTAAGAGAGTAAAGAACAGTGCTAGTTCAAAAACTCCAACTCTCTTAAAGAATGGCCAAGCATTCACCGACCCGGTTGGCAAAGCTAACCTGTTGGCTGAAATTTTTGCAAACAATTCCTACTTGCCGGAAAGCAGTCAACCATTTCCCGAGCTCGAAAGACTAACTGTAACTATGCCAAAGATATTTTTCCGGGCTCGAGCAGTTAAGAAGGTTTTGCCCGACCTTGGCATAAATAAGACTCCTGGACCGGATGGCATTCCAGCATTGGTGTTGAAGCAGTGTTCTTCTACGCTTGCGCGCCCATTAGCACGCCTCTTTAGCATACTTTACCATGTAAGTGAGTTTCCATTGCGCTGGAAGGTTGCTAATGTAACAACAATCCCCGAAAAGGGTGAGGCAAATAACCCTGAAAATTACCGCCCAATTGTAATTTGATCTGCACTTTCTTAAGTAATGGAAAGTATTGTCAACTATCATCTTACGAGGTATTTAGAGCCGCATAAATTACATTGTGACCGTCGATATGGATTTCACAAGGGTAGATCTACTGGCATATCTTTCAGATAAATAGTGCCACTCAATCCATCATTTGGGTGAAAGTAAGGTGGTGGCCCAGGATATTTCCAAAGCCTTTGACCGAGTGTGGCATGGTGCAGTACTGGCAAAACTTACTGCTTTTGGTGTCAGTGACGACTTCTCTCAGTTTATATCGAGCTTTCTCCAATGGAGTAAAGAATGCGGACTAATGACAAATCCAGCGAAAACGGAGATCGTACTTTTTAGTAAAAAGTATAAAATCCCAAACTTCACACCTCCAAAAATGGATGGCACCACGCTCATCCTATCGGATAAAGCGAAATACTTAGGCGTCATTTTAGACAGCAAACTATCATGGAAAGAGAACATACAAGCTAGAGTAACTACAGCCTATGTAAGAAAGCAATAAGCACAACATGGGGCATACAACCAAATGGAGTTGTATGGCTTTATGAAATGGTTATAAAACCAATAATTTTTTACGGAGTATCAGTATGGTGGAAATCACTGGAATCAACAGACTTCAAATTGAAAAAGTCAGTCGAACCATGGCAATACTGACCATAGGGGCCATGAGGACAACACCAACCAAAGCACTTTTTGTACTTTTGAGCTGGATGCCATGCGACTTAGAAGCCAGGCAGATAGCACCAAAAGCCGCGATCAGGCTGAACGCGACAGGAGCGTCGATCCACAGACCGTGTGGACATCCTAATATATTGGAGATTGAGGAGACCTAGTCCCCGATCTAATTGACTACTGCATCCCAAAACCATTCCTCACAAGGAGATTCGGCTACCAAATTGAGGAATCTTCCCTAGAATCTGGATACTTCTGTTTACACGGATGGGTTCAGAAAGGAAGAAAAGGTTGGGGGCGGTGTTTACATAGAGGAATTTAACACTAAAATATCCTTCAGACTATCAGACGGATATCGGCTATAAATAAAGCGGCCAGATGGCTGACGTATCATAAGATATTCGGAAAGGATATCATGATAGTAACGGACAGCAAGGCCGCCATCAATTCCCTGATTGGAATATACACCAATTCTAGTCTAGTCCAGGAATGCCGGAAATCTAGTGGCGAGACATTCTAACATAACCCTAAAATAGGTACGTGGACATGGGTCCAACAATGGCAACAACATCGCTGACGAATTAGCCAAAAAAGCGACAGCCCTAGAGGATAGGGATATAGACCCCTTTTGCGGACAACCCATATCAGCGTGTTGGAAAAGAATAAAACTCCACACGCTGGAACATTCCCGAGAAAAGTGGCTTACAGAGACCACGTGCCTTATATCAAGGAACCTGTGGCCGCACATTAACTCTAAGAGAACGGGGGAGCTATTAAAACTTTCCAGATCTCTGCTAAGAATGACGGTAGCAGTCATCACTGGACATTGCCCGTGGAGACTAGGCCTACCCTATAACGACTTCTGTAGCAGTTGCCAAGACGAGGAGGAGGAGGAGACCATCCTTCATCTCCTCGGTACATGCCCGACTTCGGAGCACCATCGTCTAAGATGCTTAGGCCAGGGGAGCTTCAATAGTCTACCATGTCTGGCCTTGGTCAACCCGACTGCTATAGCTTCTTTCATAAGAAGTAGCGGATGGCTAGTAAATCAGCAAGTAATGCCTCATTAGGCAGTTTAACACCTTTCCTTTCCTTCTTCCGCACTCCTTCTATATCCTTACAACTTTTATTTTTCCTTCTATCATACCCTAACTTTTCAGGCAATCACAAAGGGAACGACCTTCACGACCCAAGTGAGCTGGAGTATCCGGGTACTCTTTGGAGAACCCAGCGGCCTGCCTACCTAAACTATATCGAGCTTTCTCAGAGACCGCACTACACGAGTTGTTATAGATGGGGTCTTATCAAACGAGTTCAAGATAAATTCAGGGGTACCGCAAGGTTCCGATCTTTCTCCTACCCTATTTCTTACTATTCTCAGGGACCTTCTCTATCAAACTTCAAACCCTATCCATTATTTTCCGGATGACAGGAGCATTTACCACTCGTACTCTTTTAGTTATAGGCCTACCCTGTCAGAGATCGCTCCCAAGATGCTAAATTTAAAAACAGAGCCGCCTTTAACGCTCGTGAGCGTTAAAGGCGGCTCATTAGCACAAAAACAAACGACCGTAAGTGCTGCTCCATCTGTACTAATGGATGGTATAAATATTGAGGAATCGGATGCTCTTGATGTTTTGGAAATGAAAAAACAATGTGATGTTCCCTGGAATGATCACATTTTTCTTGTCTAAAGAAGTATTCAAATGCCTCGAGTTTTGGAAACGGTGTAAGATGTACTTCATTCCCTCCGATCAACTTACTATTTATACCACCTATATCCGACCGAAAATGAAATACAACTCTCATGTTTGAACCGGTGCCTCACAGCGTTACTCTGTTCTCTCGTTACTTTAATTGATTTTGCTCTGACGAGACTAGGGATCCTATTCCACATTTCTACGTAGCACGCGTTCATCGCCCAGAGCTCATCCATTTGTGGTCGATTGCCCAGGAAATCGTACTACCCATTACAGTGAGAATTCGTTTTTCAGTTGTACGCTTCGCCTATGGAATAAGTTGCCTGCAAACGTGTTTCCTGCATATTTTAAAGTTGGAAAGTTCAAGTCAAATGTTCACAAACACTACTCCCTCTTTCCCCCTCCTCACAACCTATTTTCCTCTCGTCATAAACTATTTTCCTAGTTCCGGTACAATGCATTGCATATGTAGGAGTCATCCCCTGAGTACTGGTCCAAGATAAAAAATATAAACAAAAGGTAAAGTTATAGATTGTTAGTATTTGCAATAAATTCTTTCAGCTGAAGGTCCTTTTTGGTTTTTTTTTTAATTTTATTACTGTTTTATAATGTTTATTATTGTAAGTTGAAAGTTTTTTTAATTTATGCATTTTGTTTGTATGCATGTTGATTGTATTTCTGAATGTTAAAATTTACGTTCAATTCATTATGTTGTTTGTATAAATGCATATTAAAATTTGTTTTCATTTCAAATATTTTTTGAACTTATGTATGTTGATTGTATTTTTGTACGTAAAAAATTTTCATTCAATTCAAATTTTTTATTAAATTAAGAACGCACACACAAATTTTCCTGAAGAAGTCTTCCGAAATTTTGAAAAATACAATAATAAAATTTAAAAAAAAAAACCAAAGAGGACCTTGAGCTGAAATAATTTATTGCAAATGCTAAATTAAATAAAGGTCAAAGTAACTAAGATCAAGGTTATTGATTGTTTAAAAAATTATAATTTTACGTTTAATAACATTGCCTTTTAAGAAAAATCTATAATTTTATCGCTTTTATTAAATTGAATGCACATTCTTCTGCATAAATCATTTCTTGTGGAAGTACTTAATCGATAGTAGTTCAAAGTCTCAACATGGAACAATTAAATTAAATACTGCCGCAGGAAATCTGAATACTTACTCGTATCATCATTAATTACATTTATGTACCAGAAAAACAAAATTAAAAGATAAGTTTGGAAAAACAAGGGTAAAATGGTTAAAAATTATATACCGAATTGTGAACAATGGAAGATATATAAAATGATAAGATAAATATTGATTGATACAAGATAAATATTGACAGTAACACATACACTTGGTTCTAGTTATGAAACAGTCTCAATTGATACAGTAGGACCTCTTCGATACGCAAACAACTTCAATGTCGAATATCTGCCCATAAGCCAATTTAGTTGCGCTGCTTTTAATTTCAACGGAGTGACTTTCGAATCACATTAGCCTACGATCGAGGTAAATACCACCTACCTTAATACGTGAAAGACGTTTTAAAGGCGCACAAAATTGTTGCAACACCAAAAAAGATTGCTGCACAATATATGATTGACTGTGTCAGTACTCTCAAATATTAATAAAGTATTAGAAAAAAAGATTTTTAATCAACTAAGTACATACCTTGAAGCAAAATGTATTATATAAGATTCACAGTATGGTTTTACAAAAGGTGCGAGGGCTGAGGAGGCTTTGATGAATGTAATGGAAAAGGTGTTACAAGTACAAATAGAGCATGATGCTGCTATCCTGGCAAAGTTTGTTAGATTTAATAAATTAGTGCTGAATTCAGAGAAAACGAACCGGTTTTTCTTATTCGGTGCGTGTTTTGGCTATGAAACGTGTAACTGAACTATTAACGGCCATCTGATTTAGTGCGAAAACTGAAGTTGCCATATTGTTTCCGGGGAAGTCAGGGATTTTGCAGATTCCTGAAGCCGATTTTGGGTATTCGAAAAAAATCTCAGAATGTGTTATACAAATAATCATCTGTTTATATGGATAATTACTTTGATATCGAAGCGTTTTTTAAACTATATTTAATTTCACTTAGATCTAGATGTTTAGCAGCTGGCGTCTATAAGGCTCGAAAGGCTGTGTGCTTTTTGATACTATTTTAAAAATGGCTTTAGTTTCAAGCGGCTACTCAACTTATTATCTTTCAGACCTGCGAAAGATACCAGATGATATAGATTTTGGATTTGCGAAAATTTTTCCTGCATAATGGATGCTCACATAAAGTTTGCAATCGGATCACTCATATATTACTCTCCTTATTCCGTTTTCGCAGGAGGTAGAATATAAAAAATATTTACGAAAAATATTTTCTTAAAAATGTATGAAGACATTGAAATATCATTAATGATTTTACTGAGAACTTTACACGAGCCACACAACATGTCACCACTAATCAAATAATCAAGTTAAGGAAATGCATTATGCCACTAAGGAACTTGCTTGAAATACACAAAATTGCTTCCCTTGAAAGTTATTTGGAAAACTTTGATTGTAATCCCCAGTCTGACCATTCTTTATGAAAAACGACAAAAAATTTCAAAAGACGCGAAATTTAAACATAATGGGTGATTTTATAAGTACTATCGGAAATTAAAAAAAAAAAAACACATAAAATTCAGAAAAATGCATGAAATATTTATTTGGATCGATAGTTGGGTCGATATAATTTAATGTTTGAAGATTATTTCATGCAAATGTTGGCCGCGGCTGCGCCTCATTTCGGCCGGTATCTCACGAATAATGTTGGCAATATGCGTCAATCAAAGCGGGCTTGTCGCTATAGACATTAGCCTTAACATAGCCGCACAAAAAATAGTCTAGAGGCGTTAAATCGCACGATCTGGGCGGCCAATTGACTGGTCCCAAGCGTGAAATAAACTGTTCACCGAACTCGCCTCTCAATTGGTCCATTGTTTCGCGTGCTGTGTAGCATGTGGCACCGTCTTGTTGAAACCACATGTCATGCAAGTCAAGCTCTTCCATTTTGGGCAAAAAAAGTTTGTTATCATCGCACGGTAGCGCTCTCCATTCACAGTAACGTTGTGATTCGCATCATCTTTGAAGAAATACGGCCCAATGATGCCGCCAGCCCATAATCCGCACCAAACGGTTGTTTTTTGTGGATGCATTGGTAGCTCTTGCAATGCTTCTGGCTGCTCTTCACTCCAAATACGTCAGTTTTGCTTGTTCACGTGTCCATTCAACCAGAAATGAGCCTCGTCGCTGAACACAATTCTTCGATAAAAAAGTGGATCTTCATCTAACTTTTCAAGAGCCCATTCACCAAAAATTTGGCGTTGTGGTAGGTCGTTTGGCTTCAATTCTTGCACCAGCTGTATCTTATAAGGCTTCACACCCAAATCCTTCCGCAAAATTTTCCACGTAGTGGAGTAATAGAGGCCCAATTGCTGCGAACGGCACCGAATCGATAATTCACGGTCATCGCCAACACTGGCCGATATGGCTGCGATATTTTCTTCAGTTCGCACTCTACGTAAGCGTGTTGGTGGTTTAATGTCCAACAATGTAAATTTGGTGCGAAATTTTTTTACAATAGCCAGAATAGAAGCCTCAGTAGGTCGATTAAACTGACCATAAAATGGAAGAAGCGCGCGATGAACTTTCTTAACAGAGCACGTAAAACCATAGAACAAATTCTTGGACCAGTAAATGTAAAAATCATTTAAAAACTAACAATATTGTTCAGCTCTTTTATTGACGTATCCTAAGCTTTTGATGTTTTTGTAAATCCCGCTCAACCAATCGAAGGAGGGGTTCCCCAAGGTAGCATATTGGAACATAATTTGAATCGATTTATATTTTTGACATACCAAAGATTTACGGAATTCACTCTTCAATTTTTGCAGACATTACAGTATTCTTCTTCAGCATTAATGGGAACTCTCAATTAGCTCGACATAATTATTGGAGATACGGCTGTAGCTTTGGAAAATCAACTTTAATGAAACATGCTCTGCTTAATGAAACATGCTTGCGTATCAAAATTAGCAACCTCTTTATTTCACAATACAATCAATGAAGTCAAATACATACCTCGGCCGTCGGATCAATAGGAAGTCTTATATTCATATGAAAGTCGCTCAGTTAATATTAAAAGCAAAAGAAAAAAATAATAATAAAGTAAATAGTTTGACTACAAACTACTGTTAAACAAAGTTTATATGGAGCTGAGGTATTCACATAGCACATGATTTTCGTCATACGCTGATATGAATGTTCATGTATTATTGTTACTTCTAAGTTCATGTAAACATTTTTATCCACAACAATACCTGAGTTTACCTGCATTTTTTTTTAATAAAAAAGTTACAGAATTATTTATTTTTATATATGTGTACATACATATGTATGTACTAAATATTGTATACAGATATCTATGTATGATTGTTCTTATTTATCTTTTAACAATAAATTTTATACATTTTTTTAAGAAATTAAAAAATTTTTTTTTGTACTCCGCAGAACAAAAAGACCCGAAATGCAAACATCATATCCCATCACTACGGTTGAGTGACCGCGTGATCGATTCGTTTACGTTAAACAGTTTGATTTGTTATTGATCTCTTTGATCGTAGATGGATGTGCTGAAGTGAATGTTTGTGATGTTGACCGACAGGTGCTCTCTGATATATTTCAGTAAAATAAAAAATTAGTTCACGTAACTTGATTAGACTTTTAAAGACTTTCTCAGAAGCGTTGTGGTGAAAATCGTATTTGAATCAAATACGTAACCCAAGAGTTTTTGTTTCTGTTGAATTTTCTAAGTCTACATAAACATAATAATTTGTTGAATGAAGAACAATTACCCTGAAGGAAAGGCTTTAGACTGTTTTGTTATTTACTCGTATATGTATACGAACTCGCGTGAATACTAATGAAAAAGTTACACAGTTTGATTTTAAAACAAACAAGACAAAAATACTACCAAACCAAGGCATGAAATTATTTGTAGGAATACTCGTATATATTTTCTCAACTGATAAGGAAGAGAGAACACTTATGAATATGTTTTGTTGTTTCCGAGTGACGGAAAATTATGGCGAACATTGGCTTCGATTTAGTCAGTCAGGCTTAAACAATCTTAACAATACAGATTCACAAATTCATTGCATATATTAGATATGCAGTAAAGGCATTAATATCTATTATATTATAAAAAAGCAACAATGGCCACCTTTTTGTTTGCCGTTGTGTTGTATATTGACCCAGCATTTGATCTACCCCATCTGTGCCGCCTTTTTTTTGGTGACACTATTCCATTTCCAGTACTACCAATGCTCTCGTTATCGTGCATTGTGGATAACATATAACGGAGTTTGATTTTCTTTGCGCAAATGAGCATATAGAAACGTATCAGAGCCAGAGAGGCTTTCCATTATATTTGAAACTGGCTTAGCAACAGCTTTTGTTTGAAATGTAATTGGAAAACAGGTTCCGAGATAGTGTGTTTGAGATCATTTACATACAATTGTACTTAAGTGCATAACTTTTAATACAAAAGTGCAAAAACTTCATTGGGGTACCGGAATACCCGGTTATTGACTGACGTACATCCTTTTTTTTTTGTTTTTTTTTATTGACCGTAATGTTAATATCGTATCATAAAGTGTAGTATGAACGTTATTCTGTTGGTTGAGCATCCCCGGTATCAAATCGGCCAAAGTGCGTCGAGTGTTAGCAAAACACTAGAGATTCGGTTGTTAGACCATTTTCTGGAGAGATACGTTGATATACGACCACAAGTGTTGGAAAAAGTCATCGGAAATTGTTCCTACAAATTATGCTACGTCCAACAGCTTTGTCAACTCGGAGCGATTTGCACCGTTTTTGGTGCTTTTTAAAATTATTTGTGCGAAAAATTCTTTAGTCGGTGCGTGGTGCGCTTTTGTTAAATTTTCGGTGCGCTTTTTAAATTTCGGTGGCACTCAGTCAAATTAAACACAACTTTTCGTTTTAATATAAGAAAAATGTATTCAAGTGTCCAATATTTTTACGTTTCATTTTGTAGAGCACAATCGGGAGACGGAGCTATAATGTGGAAAACGCACTATATTACATGCACAAAGTAAGATAATCTTGCTAAATTATACATATTCTCGAAAGAAAACTAAACATTTTTTAAAATTTGCTGCTTTTACAGCGTGTTTTGTTATTATACGATCAATCCAAGTTTGTCAAATATTACAATAAATGCAGACACAGATAGTTAAATCTGTATTTATGATGGCACGTGAATTCGTTACTATTTTGGCAATTTGGCAATAAATTATAAAGTTTTTCCAAAACGTTTGCAATAAATATTGATTCTGGTAAACTAAAAAAATTATACTTTCTATAATAAAAAATGCGTTTTTCAAAATGGAAAGAAAAATTCAAAATTACATGCGTTTTTTGTTGAAATTTTTTCTTTTTCTCCATTTTGGTGCGTTTTGAAATTTCAAATTTGACAATGCTGCAGACAACGAACTTATAATGTGCAACGAACCTAAATTAAAAATAAAAACAATTGATTTTGTGTCAGTAGAAATAAAGAAATGCTGTATAATTAATTCACCACTTTTTATACCCTTCACAAAAATGTAAAGGATATATAAACTGTTTTTTTTTTTTTTTTTGAAAATGGTATAAGTCCACTTTTTAAAAAAACTAAGTTAACGGTAGTTTTAATGAGCTACAGACACCTTCTCTCTATAGTAATAATCACAGTTTCAATACAGTTCTTTTTTGAAATAAAATGAGCAAAAACAGTTTTGTTGTACAATGTTATCGCAAACAGATTTCTTTTGAAAGTGAAATAAGGACATTCCTAATACATAAGTATATAATTAAAACAACTTTCTTATAGCAATTATTATTGATTATTGCACGCTGATCGCTTATCTAGTGCTAATGTATTAAAGACAACATTGTTAACAAAATAAAGGTATTATTGTTCTGATGAAATGATGAGAATTATTCAAATCCCAGTGGGTGCTGATGAGTAGTGTAGGGACTACGAAACAGCTAGTTGTCCGCCAGCTAAGGAGTTGATTATTATTTTTCTCGTCTTCTTCAATCAATAATTATTGATTTCAGCAAATTTGTATTGTACAAAATCCTTCTTAAGAAAGGAAAAACTTGAACTAAACCCAGATGTACATATCGCTCCTTTATTGCAACATAGTCATAACGCAAAAAAGCTTGTTTCGAGAAAAACATATATAAAATATTTAGTTTCCATACAAGTCTTAGCAAATTTTTTTAGAAAATATATCCTAAAGGAAAAGGTAATTTAAATAAAATTTTGGCACAATATAAAAGATAGTACTGTTAACAATTCTGCATTGTTTTTTTTATTTTTTTTTTAACTTTTTTTATTTATTGAATCTTTACAATGTGAACTAACAATAAGTATTCAAATCTTATTACTAAATACAATAAATTAACTAAGTCCAGCCAATGCTAGACAAAAAGTTTTATTATGCGCATATTATATAGGTAAAATCACCTACTTAACGCTCTGATGGTGGCAACGGTATCCCTTCTTCTCAACCGAGTGTGACCACTAAAACTAAGTATGTTTTGTGCAAGAGGGTTTGGGTGAAGTTCCAATTGGCTAAAATACCTTGTCTCATGATTTGAAAACTCATCTTTTACCAGTGGAACACACAGATCCTTGTAAATTCGGGAGTTTTTTACGTACCATGGAGCTGCAGTAATTGTTCGAAGAATTTTGTTTTGCCGCCTTTGAATTTTTTGAATATTTGACGCTGAGGCGATGCCCCATAACTGAACTCCGTAGCGCCATATAGGCTTTAGTATTACGTTGTAATTATAACAAAAGTTTGCAATCTAATTTCAATGTAGAATTTCCAATTTAATTGCGCTGCTTTTAATTTTAGCTGAGTGACTTTCGCGTCAATGTGAGGCTTCCACGTTAACCTACGGTCGAGATGAATACCAAGGTACTTGACTTCATTTTGCTGCGTAATAGGTAAATTGTTAATTTGGATAGCTGAGCATGTTTGTCTACGTAGTGTGAATGTAACGTGAGTACACTTTTGTTCATTAACTTTAATTTTCCAAATTTTTAACCACATCTCTAATATAGAAATATACTCCTGCAAATTTCGCGAAGCTACTTGATGGTTTTGATGTACGCTGCAGAATGCTGTGTCATCTGCAAAAGTTGAAGTGTGAATACCAGATCTGGTTGGCATGTCAGAAGTGTAAATTAAATATAAAGTGGGTCCCAGAATGCTACCTTGGGGAACTCCCGCCTCGATTGGCTGAGTTGGCTTAAAACTTACCTTCTCTGATAACAAACTTCCGGCCGCATAAATAGCTTTCCAGAAGCTTGTGATTGTTTGCAGGCAAGTTCAACTTTATTTTTTGCATTAATCCCTTGTGCCACACTTTATCAAAAGCTTGGGAAACATCAATGAATCGAGCTGAGCAATACTTTTTGTCCTCAAAAGTCTTTCTTATAACATTAACTAGTCTATGCGTTTATTCTATGGTGCTGTGTTTAGCCCGAAAATCAAATTGATGATCCGGGATGCATCCTACATCATTCAATATTGGAGTCAACTTCCCCCTTAGGAATTTTTCGAAAAGTTTTGAAATTGTTAGCAGTAGACTTATTGGTCTATATGACTTTACTTTAGTGGGATCCTTCCCTGGCTTGGGTATCATAGTAACCATAGACACCTTCCACTCTGCAGGATAGTATTCTAGGCGCAAAATAGCGTTAAAAATGAAAAGAAGAATTCTTCTAGCAACACGAGGTAACTGTACAAGCATTTTACCAGTAATTTTGTCAAAACCTGGAGCTTTTTTTGAGTTTACTTTATTTATAACGTTTTCGACATCTTGAAAACTAAGTCTCAAAGGCACAGGCGGTCTAACAGCATATGGCGGAAATTGAGCAACATCATTTGCAGTAAAAATGTTCTTCAAATGATTAACATACACCATCCCTTTCTCAGAATTGCTTCTTGCCCAGTCGCCAGCTGAAGTTCGCAAAGGTGGCTTACCTATTACGGGTCTTTTCAGACCTTTTGTCGCTTTCCATAGAGAATGGTCGGTTTGCGGGCTACCATCAAGACCTTCTAGATAATTTTTAAGGGAAGCCCTTCTTTGGATTTCAAGCAAGTTTCTTAATTGAGTTATGCACTCCCGTAGCCTGCTTTTAAGCTGGGGAGACTTGCGAAGTTGCCACTCTCTTCTAACTCTTCTTTTTTCTGACAAAAGTTGCTCAATTTTAGACGAATAAGTTCTATTGTTCTCATTTCTGAATCTCGTATGGGTAGTGGTAGCATGTTGTGCGGCCAGTTTAAGGTCTTCAGAAAAATCTTTAATTGATATACCAACATCCTCAGGGGTTCTCAAGGCAATATTTTTTGTACAATGAGTGCTCAAATATGTCTTATATTTTAGCCAATTAGCTCTAGTGATGGTGAACGCCAAGTCACTATACGGGGAGCCAACCTCCTAGGGGAACGAAACGGATATTATAGTGGGTGAGTGGTCCGATGACAAATCTAATGAAGACTCTACTTGCATCCATACTAAAGGAAAATTTTTTGCAACTCCAAAATCTATAACATCTGGAATCTTCGTTGGTCTGAGGGCCAATAAGTGGGATATCCGCTTGAAATCACATCTAAGCCCAGTTTGGAAACTGTGTCAAAAAGCACACGGCCTTTTGGGGAAATTAAACGTGATCCCCAAAAAGTGTGCTTGGCGTTATAGTCACCGGCCGCTAAAAATCGAGAACCAAGTGATTTGAAAAAATGTGAATACTGATTTTCTGTTGTTGAAAATCGTGGCGGTGAGTAGATCGAAGAAATAACGATTTTTTTATGCAAATATTCAATGCATATATTATTTGCTTGGATATACTCCTCATGTGTCTCATGCAGAAAAGAGTGCTTAATTCGAATTTTTATTTGAATTGCTGAGCCTCCACAAGACCTTCCACGAGGATCTTCAGTATCATATAGTGTGTAGCCATTGACTATTGCTTGTCAAATTAGTTTCAGCAATCATCATTATATCGATTTGCTTTTCCATAAAGAAGTGCTCAAGTTCATTTTTGTGTTGGCGGATGCTGTTTGTGTTCCAGAAACATATTTTTAACCAATTCATTTTTTTTAAATTGCCTGCAAAATAGTGGATTGCATTTTCAGCATTTCCTGCATCATGTTTGTCATAGAAACCGTAAATGTGTTTATGGATTGAACAAGAGTCTGCCTCTAAATTACTAAAATTTGGATCGCACTTTTGATGTTTGGGCTCCTGGTTCAAGATTTGGTTGGCTTTAGCGACATTAGCATATGAAAATTGTTTGGAGTTTTGCGTATTTGTATGAGTGGTTGAATCGCCTACCTGGTGAAAATTGTTTTTACCAATGACATTTGGCTGCTGGGTTGCTGGAGAAACCGATGACTTATTTACCACTTAAAGTGAGTATAGACAGGGCAACCTCTATAATTTGGGTCCTGAACGCTTATGTGGCTTCTTAACGGTAATCTCAAGAGTTGCCTCAAGATTGGTAAAATTTTGGTCGAAATTTTGGGGTTTGGGCTCCTGATTCAAGTTTTGTGTATCGGTTTTGACCACACTAGCGGTCGACAGCGAATATAATTAAATAGTATTGGTGAATAATAAATTTGATAGAATATCGCTATAATTATTGTAAAGATACCATTATCTTAATCAAAGTAACGGAATCATACTAATGGCCAAGTTTGACAAACACGAATTCTAGCTATTGAACGAATTTGATGGCATGCTATCACGCAGTGGTACCAGACCCGTTTGATTGTTTAATAGTCGTTTAAAAAGCTGTTTCATTATCGTGTTTTTAATATAAAAATATTATTATTTTTATAATAAAAAAATGCGTTTTTCAAAAAGGAAAGAAAAATTCAAAATTATGTGCGTTTTTTGTTGAAATAACGCGTTTTTTTTTCTCCATTTTGGTGCGTTTTGAAATTTCAAAGTTGACAACGCTGACATCCAACCCACCTTGGCGGTCTTATGCCAGATTTCATATTTAAATTATAATGCTAGAAGATTATCTTTCGAATAAAGTAAATTTCATGGCAATTTAAAACAAAATTCATCTTTGCCTTATTCAATTTCAAAGATTTATACCTTTATAAAAACATGCCTTTGTGTTCAATACTCATAGTATATCTTCTTATTTTGAATTTGTACAAGTATTTTTTAAAACAATTTAAATACTCACTAGGGCATCGCAGTATGGGATGTGTTTCTCTGTTTTATCGATACTACAGTGGATTTGACTCTGACGAGATTAGAGATCTTGTTACTGAAACCCATTTGCTCATCCATTCGTAAACGATTGCCCAGTGAATCGCACCAGACTTCACAGAGAGAATTCGGTTTTCAGCCGTACGATTCAACTGTGGAACAAGTTGCCTACAATTGAAACGATGGAAAGTTAAAGTCAAATATCCATAAATACTACTCTCTTTTTCACCTCCTTAAAACCTATTTTCTTAGTTCTGAGATATGTGGCAAATTTTTTCATGCAGGCTTTAGTTAGCTAAAATAGCTTTTAAAATGCTTATCGCCTTATCTACGTATGTTACGTGTTAGGTGGCCACTTGTTTAATGCCAGCTCCTAATTTTCTTAATATTCTTGCGGTAAACAGCAAAGCATTGTATATGTATATTAAAATCACTGGGAGTAGTGTTTTGTCTTCCGTCCGGTGCATAGTGTTTTGTTTGCTGTCGTCCGTGTGTTCTATGTATACATAAGTTAACACACAAAGTAATAAACTTATTTACTAAATTTATTTGGAAATAACCTATTAAAATATTTTGCTAGGTAGACACAAAGTTAACATACAAAATTATAAATTTGTTCATCAAATTTAATTGGAAAAATCTATTAAAATATTTTGCTAAGTAGACACAAAATTATAAAATTTAACATTTATTGAAATTAACTAGAATTCATTTTAACCTTTTTATAACTGATTAATTGGAAATCATTTATTAAAATATTTTGCCAAGTTGTTGCAACCAATTCGTAAGAAAACGGAAACAATTTGTTCCACTTTAATATTAAGTATAAAATTAAGCAAAAGAAAAATTTATAGAGTTAGTTCATATTCAGACACAATAAAGTGCGGTCAAGTGGACCGAAAGAAAAAAACCGTTGTTGTCAATTTATTTTTTTTATTGTTCTCATTAAGGAAAGCAATAACTGGCGCCCGAGCCAAATTAGTATGCCCGTGCATATTTAAAACTTATCTATCGCGGTATGTGTGAGTGTCCTTCCTACAAAAGCCCTTAAGTAGTGCAGTAGGAAGGAGTAAAAAGTGTACTCGCCAAAACCGGAATAAAAATAATTTCACATAGTGAAATTTAATAACTAGTTTTACATAGTAAAACTTAAAACTTTTCTACAAAAGCCCTAAAATAGTGCAGTAGAAAGTGTTCGCTAAAATAGGAATAGAATTAATCAATCTCACATAGTGGAATTTAACGAATAGTTTTATTGCTGAAAATAAGATAAAAACGACTCTAGACTGTATCGAAATAAAAGAAGAAATTGCTGAAAAAATAAAGAACAATCAATAAAAATAAAATAATCCCCAATTTAAGTGAAAAAATCATAAAGTCAAAACCAATTATAAACTGTAAAGATAAAGCGATAGTGAACCAGAAAATAAACAACGTTACTAGAAGACGTCAAAAGAAGAAAAATATCAACTACGCAAATTCATCCTTCAATCAGCGATAGACAGCAAAAATCAACGAAATATCAACTAAATAACCTCATCCTTCAATCAGCGATAGACAGCAAAAATCAACAAAGTATCTGCTAAGCAACTTCACCCTTCAATCAGCGACAGTCAACGGCCCCTTAGTAGCGGTTATAGCAAAAAGGACGGTATTACGTACCAGCCAACTGCCCTCAGTTAAGAAGAAAATGAAAAATAAAATGCGGATAACTATATTGTAAGTCATAGCTATAAGTATACAACTAAAATAAAATATATTTGTAATAAATAATTGAGGTAAAAAGGACAACTAATTAAACTAAATATTTGGAAAAAAGTAAAAAATAAATAGAGATTACTATAGCAAAGGTACATAGAGATAATAAAAATTCATTTTTTTTGAAGAAACAATTTATTAAGCAATTTTATACAAAATGTCCAATCCAAACAACCTTATACGCCCCCCAACTTTAAATGCAACTGGCGCAGAACAGGCGTCCAGAACATTAAGTATTACCGATCTAAACAATTTAATTACGGAAACTACTTCTAGGCTTCTACGGCAGGAATTGCCAGGATTGGTTCAATCCGTATTAAATCCAAGTCCTAATGTAGTATCTGATCAAGAAATTAAAACAGAAACAAGAAGCCGACATACAATACCACAATAGACACAGACAACAGACAAAAATTTATGAACCAGGCGAAACAATATTTGCAAAAGTAAATAAAAGATTAGGCACTAAACTTACTCCGAGATATAAGAAAGAAATTGTGAAAGAAGATAAAGGAACATATGTTACAACTGAATCTAATAAAACCATTCATAAAAGCAACATTAGAAGTTGAACTTAACAATTCACTACATTTTCAGCTTCCTTCTCCTACACTTCACCACTATCCTATCACCTTCCAATGCCGAACTCCAAATTCATAACTATACACTCTCTCATATCGTAACTCTAACGGAGGGAATAGCAAAAATACAAGATGGAACCTTTAAAATCATCAATGTGATAAATTTAAAAGAATATCAAAGCTTCCTAGACGAAATCAAGATATTCCTTAATAACAATGAACACACCCAAAGTATGTTTATTCCATCCTTGAAGCATGAATTAATACAAACCACAGAAATACTAGAATCATTATTTGTAATAGATGAAATAAGGAAAAAAAGATCAATAAATTTAATCGGTACTGCATGGAAATACATCGCGGGTTCCCCCGATCACGATGATTTTGAACTTCTAAAAAGTAATATTAATGAGCTAAATTCAAACAATAATAAGCAATTAGTTATAAATGAAAATTTTATTAAAAGAATAAATAAATTAACGGAACATACAAATATAATAAGTAAAGCAATAAAAAATCAAGAGTCAATTGGCAATGCAGCCATAATAAGCATGCAAATTAGATTAAGGTTAGCTAAAGATGAACTAGGAAACATTAAATACGCCATTCAGTGGGCGAAAAACAACATAATTAATTCTGTTATATTAAATAAAAAAGAAATAAACACTGTAAGTGAAACACTTCATAAAGAAAAATTTCCATTTAGATCAGTTGAAGAAGCATTAGAATTTGCTGATGTAAAAGTTTTATATAAAAATGATACCTTGCTATACGTTATACAAATCCCACTTACATCCGAAGAAACTTATGAAAAAATATTAATAAAGCCTATAAAAAAAGATAATAAAATTATAAACATAGATTTTAAGGAAATTTAAAAAAAAAGGAAAAATGCTAGCTATTAAGAAGAATTGTACTATTATCAATACTGTCACAATTTGTAAAAGAAACGATTTGAAAAATATTGTTAACTCTCCTTGCATCCCACCTTTTTTTAATGGTTCTCGTCCACATTGCGACATTTCCGATGCCTTCCATACTTTAACGGTTGAAGAATTGAAACCAGGTATAATTCTATTAAATGATTTCTATGGCACACTGAACAATCAGTCAATAAATGGAACGTATTTAATAAACTTTCACAATGAATCCATTACCATTAATAATAAAACATTCCGAAATATAGAAGCTCCAACAATTTCAGCTTCGCCACAAATAGTGCAACAAACTCCCTTGGAAAAATAATATATTGAAATATTCTCCTTAGAAAAATTAAACAAACTCCACTTAAATAATACAAACAAAATCGAATTATTGGAGACTGAAGCAGTCATTAATAAATCATTAACAGTGACCATTCCTATTATTTTGTTAGTAGCCATAATCTTACCCATGCTCATTTGCAAGACAAAGGGAAAAATAATATTCCAAAATACCTTAAATAAAAAACACAAAATTGAAGATTACGTTCAAAATATCAGATTTACCCAAAAGCCAAATTATACTCCAGAAGACATTTCAAACAAAACTCCTAATGAACCATTTGTCATAATTACGGGTCCACCTAAGCCCCCAAGATTGTCTATTTTCAATGTTTGAGGACAAACATTCTAAGAGGGGAAGAGTTAACACACAAAGTAATAAACTTATTTACTAAATTTATTTGGAAATAACCTATTAAAATATTTTGCTAGGTAGACACAAAGTTAACATACAAAATTATAAATTTGTTCATCAAATTTAATTGGAAATAATCTATTAAAATATTTTGCTAAGTAGACACAAAATTATAAAATTTAACATTTATTGAAATTAACTAGAATTCATTTTAACCTTTTTATAACTGATTAATTGTTCTCATTAAGGAAAGCAATAACTCATATGTTCATTATTAATTCCTTTTGAATGTTCTTGCTAAAAATTACACGGAATATGTAGTTTTGTCTTCATGCATGCGTACAGGTTTTATTTTCTCTTTTTTACTTTCGTGTTTTCTTTATATGTGTACTATTAATTTCTTTTGAATTCTTGCTATTCGATTCATTAAGCATTAAACACATTCGAGACAGCAGGCTACACGAACACACGACTACAAATGCCGCTGGCTACAAATTAACAATAATTATATTGAAGGCGGCAGCTACATACTAAACATCTGAGATTGGTTTCTTTATCTCCTTACAAATATTAAAAATTTACAAAACTTTATAGTAGTTATTGCTAAAATAGTGCGAGCTACTTAGTATTCCATGTTATATAAATAATTATTAAAAAAATAAATATTTGCAAATCGCAATAAAAATCCACAATTAAAATTAAAACTTCTGAAGTATAAACAGCTGCTTTTTTGCATTTCAATGGTGCTACTTATAATTTTTTTAAGCTGTTTCTAAAGCTATCAACTAGGTTGTGAAGAGTAAGAAAAAACCAAGAAAATGCAATGAACTATTTAAAGACTAAAGTAATTTTTTTTATTAATTATTATTTATTTGTTGAATCTCGAGTATTATTCTGCAGAGTGGAAGGTGTCCATGATTACTATGATACCCAAACCAGGGAAGGATCCCACTAAAGTAGAATCATACAGATCAATAAGTCTACTGCCAACAATTTCAAAACTGTTCGAAAAATTGTTAATGGCAAAGTTGAGTCCAATGTTGAACAATGTGGGATGCATCCCTAATCATCAGTTTGGCTTTCGGGCTAAACACAGCACAATAGAACAAACGCACAGACTAGTCAATGTCATAAGACAGACCTTTGAGGAGAAGAAGTATTGCTCAGCTCTATTCATTGACATTTCTCAAGCTTTTGATAAAGTGTGGCACGAGGGCTTGATACACAAAATAAAGTTGAACTTGCCTGCAAATACACACAAGCTTCTGGAAAGCTACTTATGTGGGCGGAAGTTTGTTATCAGAGAAGGCGACTTTTTAAGCCCAACTTAGCCAATCGAGGCAGGAGTTCCCCAAGGTAGCATTTTAGGACCTACTTTATATTTGATTTACGCCTCTGACATGCCAACGACACCCGGAATCCACACTTCAACTTTTGCAGACGATACAGCATTCTGCAGCGTACATGAAAGCCATCAAGTAGCTTCGCGAAATTTGCAGGAGTATATTTCAATATTAGAGATGTGGTTAAAACTTTGGAAAATTAAAGTTAATGAACAAAAGTGTACTCACGTTACATTCACGCTGCGTAAACAAACATGTTCAGCCATCCAAATCAACAATTCACCTATTCCGCAGCAAAATGAAGTCAAGTACCTTGGTATTCACCTGGACCGTAGGTTAACGTGGAAGTCTCACATAGATGCGAAAGTTACTCAGTTAAAGTTAAAAGCAGCTCAACTGAATTGGCTTATGGGCAGAAATTCTACATTGAAGCTGGATTGCAAACTTTTATTATACAACGCAATTCTAAAGCCTATATGGTGCTATGGAATTCAACTATGGGGCACCGCCTCAACTTCAAACGTTGAAAAAATTCAAAGGCGACAAAACAAAATTCTTCGAACAATTACCGCAGCTCCATGGTACGTAAAAAACTCACGAATTCATAAGGATCTCTGTGTTCCTCTTGTAAAAGACGAATTTTCAAAGTAAGCAACAAGGCATATCAATAAATTGGAACTTCATCCAAATCGTCTTGCACGCAATATACTTAATTTCGAAGGACACTCTCGTTTGAGAAGGAGGGACACCCTTGCCACCATCAGAACGTTAAATAGGTTATTTCACCGATATTGATTGTGGAAAATAAAACATTTTTGTCTAGCATTGGCTGGACTTAATTAATTTTATGTATTTAGTTTTAAGATTTGAATACTTATTGTTAGTTCACTTTGTGAAGATTCAATAAAAAAATGAATGAGAAAAAAAAAAATAAAAAAAATTTGTTGAATCTTCAAGAAGATCTAACAACAATTATTCAAATCTTAATAACTAAAAAATTTTCCTTAAGTCCAGCCAATGCTAGACCAAAAATTATGATTCCGTGTGAATACCGTGCCACAGGACATCATCTGTTATGCTCCCGAATGGAAGCCAGGGTGTCCCTTCTTTTTAATCGTGTGTTACCACCAAAGGTAAGGATGTCTCGAGCAAGTGGATTTGGGTGGATTTCAAGTTTGGTTATATACCTTCCAGCGCATTTGGCAAATTCATCTTTTACTAATTGTACGTTTAGGTCCTTGTGAATTCGAGAATTTTTTACATACCATGGGGCTGCTGTAATCGTACGTAGAACGCTGTCTTGACGCCTTTGAATTTTTCCAATATTCGATGCGGAGGCGGTGCCCCATAGTTGAATTCCATAGCACCATATTGGCTTTAGGATCGCGTTATACAGCAAAAGTTTGCAGTCTAAGCTCAGGGTGGATTTTCTGCCGATGAGCCAATTCAATTGCGCGGCTTTTAATTTCATCTTGGTCGTTTTTGCGTCAATGTGTTTCTTCCAAGTTAGTCGACGGTCGAGGTGAATACCGAGATATTTGACGTCACTGTGTTGTGAAATTATTTTATTATTAATTTTTATTGACGGGCATGTATTTTTACGCAGTGTGAACGTGATATGGACATATTTTTGTTCATTGACTTTGATTTTCCAGAGTTTTAACCATTTCTCTAAACTTTAAATATGTTCCTGCAAATTTTGTGATGCTGTTTGGTGGTTTTCATGTACACTGAAAAAAGCCGTGGATGTATGAATTGCATCGCTTATTGGCATATCAGAAGCATAAATCAAGTATAAGGTAGGGCCCAGTATGGTGCCTTGTGGGACGCCTGCGTCGATTGGTTGAATGGGGCTATAAAAGTCACCTGCCTTAACGATAAATTTACGTCCATACAAATTACTTTCAAAAAGTTTGTGGTTGTTCGCAGGAAAGTTTAGTTTTATTTTGTGCATTAAACTGTCATGCTATACTTTGTCAAAAGCTTGGGAAACGTCAATGAAAAGTGCAGAGCAATACTTCTTGTCTTCAAATGATTTTCTTATGACATTAACTAGTCTGTGTATCTGTTCGATGGTACTATGTTTGGCCCTAAAACCGAACTGATGATGAGGAATACATTCTATTTTTTCCAGTACTGGACTCAACTTCATCATTAGCAATTTCTCAAATAGTTTTGAAATTGTTGGCAGTAGACTTATTGGTCTGTACGATTCTACTTTAGTATGATCCTTCCCCAGCTTAGGTATCATCGTTATCATAGACACTTTCCACTCGACCGGGTAATATTCAAGGCGTAAGATAGCGTTGAAAATAAAAAGAAGAATTCTTCTAGCCACGCGAGGTAGTTGTACAAGCATTGTACCAGTAATTTTATCCATACCTGGAGCTTTCTTAGAGTTTATTTTATCGATAACGTTTTCCACATCTGGAAAACAAAATCTCAAGGGCACAGGCGATCTTACGGCAAATGGCGGAAATACTGCTATGTCGTTTGCTGCATCATCTGTAAAAACATTTCTAAAGTGATTTACATACAACATCCCCTTTTCGGAATCGGTTCTTGCCCAGTCGCCAGTTGGAGTCCGCAAAGGTGGCTTACCTCTAACGGGTCTTTTTAAACCTTTTGCTGCTTTTCACAAAGAATAGTCTGATTTCTCAATTTGGTTACACATTCTCGTAGCCTAATTTTAAGCTGGGGAGGTCTGCGGAGTTGCCACTCCCTTCTAACTCTTTTTTTTTCTGACAAAAGTTGCTCAATTTCCGACGAATAAGATCTATTGTTCTCGTTTCTGTATCTTATATAGTTAGTGCTAGCATGTTGTACGGCCAGTTTAAGGCTTTTGGAAAAACTATTAATGGACACGCCAATATCTTTAGGCGTTCTCAAAGCAATATTCTCCGTACAATGAGTACTCAAATATTTTTTATATTTTAGCCAATTAACTCTAGTGGTCGTCAACTCCAAGTCAGTAGACGGGGAGTAAAACTCTTGGGGGAACAAAACAGATATTATTGTGGGTGAGTGATCTGATGACAAATCTAACGAAGGCTCCACTTGAAACCACTCTAAAGGAAAACTTTATCTGCTGTCTGTCTGACGGCCAATGCATGGGGTGACCACTTGAAATCACATCTAAGCCCATTTTAGAAATGGTATCAAAAAGTACACGACCTTTCGGAAAAATTAAACATGAACCCCAAAAAGTGTGTTTAGCGTTATAGTCACCAGCCACTATAAATCGAGGCACAAGTGATTTGAAAAAATCCGAATATTGGTTTTCTGTTACTGAAAACCGAGGCGGTGAGTATATCGAGAAAATAACAATTTTCTCATTACAAAATTCAATGCATACATTAGTTGCTTGCAGATATTCCTCACGTGTTTCGTTGAACCAATAGTGCTTAATTCTGGCCTTTATCAAAATTGCCGATCCCCCATAAGATCTTCCACGGGGATCTTTGGTGTCATATAGTATGTAGCCATTAATCCTGAAATAACTTGTTGACGTCAGGTGAGTTTCAGCGATTAACATTATATCGAATTGCTTTTCCATAAGGAAGTGCTCAAGTTCATTTTTATGCTGGCGGATGCCGTTTGCGTTCCAGAAACATATTTTCAAACAAATCATTTTTTTTTATTTGTTTAAAATAGCCTGCAAACTTATGGTTTGCATTTTCAGCATTTCTTGCATCATGCTCGTCATAGAAGCCATAAAAGTGTTTATTGATTGAACAAGAGTCTGCAGCGTTGCCTCAAGATTGCTAACATTTGGATCGCAGTTTTGGGACTTGGGTTGCTGATTTAAATTTGGAGTATCAGCTTTAACCACATTAGCATATGAAATTTGTTGGGCGTTTTGCAAGTTAATATGGCTAGTTGCCTGGCCTGCCTGGGGAATACTATTTGCAACAATGATATTTGACTGCGGTGGCTGCTTAGGAGGTATAGAAGTCTTATTTGTTATTGACTGTTTAAAGTGAGCATACACTGGGCACCCTCTGTAATTTGCAGTGTGGTTACCTCCACAATTACTGAATTTTTTGACGCTAGAATCAATTTTTGATTTTTTGCATTGTGATGTGCCGTGAAGCTCTCCACACACAACACAAACTGCGGGCAATTTACAATATACTTTAGTGTGGCCAAATTCTTGGCAGTTTAGGCATTGAACAGGACCTAAACGTTTATGCGGCTCCTCTATGGTGACCCCACGATGCAAAAGAAATTTAAGGTTGTAAATTGGATGAACCTCATTTTTCTTCAGAACGACATCCCCTGGTTCCATTTCAACCCTAAATATGGGTTGAGGAATCTTTTCACGGTTCCTTATGTTGGTTACATTTTTTATTTTAAAGCCTTCCTCTTGCAATCCAGTCTTAATATCATCCGTGTCTACACAAGGGTCAATTCCTTTAATAACGACTTGACGACCTTTAGCACTTTTAACCTGATAAGTGTAAAAAGATCTTTTCTCCTTCTCCAGAACGTCAGACAGTTTTCAGTATTCACTTTCATTATTTACCTGGATTTTTGTTTCACTGATACTGCCATGCTTAACTGATGTAACATTAAAAGTGTCTTTGCCGATCGCCGTGATAAGTTGTTTTACCAGCTCACTAGTAGTCGGCTCTCTCCAATATATTGGCGGTGGTTTAAAGGTTTTCTTAGATGTTGCTGCCTCCACAGTCTGAAGGATAGCAAATCTATTATTTTTAGTTGTTGTTTTGGTGCTATCATTTTTAGGTAGTTTCGATTGGGACGACACTTGAGCGGATTTCGGGCTTCGCTGACGTTTAGCTACAGTTACGTACCTGTCCATGCCTACTTGTGTTTTTGGCTTATTGGCAACAATTATAGTGGATGATTGTTTGTCTTCTGCTGTAAGAACAATATTTGACGAGCTCGAAGGCTGGCGTTGCTTATCATTTATGGAAAGTAGATTTTTCAATGATTTTTTAATAGATTCCTCTTCGGAAATCCATAAATTTTTGCTAGTAGAGCTAAGCTCTTCCTTAGAGCTACATCTGCTAGGTAAGCTCATGCAGTGTTTTATTAAAGAAAAAAGTTTTTTATTATAGAAAACAAAAATTTAATTTATAGTTTTTTTCTCAGACTACCTTCGTAATCTTCCAACAATAAAATTTATGCACTGTCTCTGCACTTGTTTTATAATTGATATTAATGCTTTATTATTAAAAGTTTAAGGAATTTATTTTCCCGTTGTTTTTTTTTTAATAGTTTGTTGTTATTTGCACAATTTATTACAACGTATTTTGTTTTTTTATGCTCGTAATTTAACACTATGTATTATTGTTTTTGTATGTAAGTTTACCAACATGTATAAAAAATTATTTTTGTCCGCTTTCAATTAACACGACCGTATGGTTGAAGAGTTGCGAGAACAATGAAGTAATTTAAATATATATATATATATATATATATATATATATATATATATATATATATATATATATATATATATATATATATATATATATATATATATATATATTTGTTGGTAAATCACCTTTCCAACGCTCTGATGGTTGCAAGGGTGTCCATCCTTCTCAGTCGAGTGTGGCCACCAAAGTTAAGGATGCTACGTGCGAGAGGATTCGGGTGAGACTCCAGTCTGTTAATGTACCTTATCGCGTGTTTTGAAAATTCATCTTTCACTAAGGGTACACCTAGATCTTTGTGAATTCGAGAGTTTTTAACATACCATGGAGCTGCAGTAATTATACGGAGAATTTTATTCTGGCGCTTTTGAATTTTCTCAATGTTAGATGCAGAGGCGGTACCCCACAATTGAATTCCATAGCTCCATATTGGCTTTAGGATTGCGTTATACAACAAAAGTTTGCAATCTAGTTTCAAATTAGAATTTCTGCCGATGAGCCAATTTAGTTGCACCGCTTTTAATTTCATCTGGTTGACTTTAGCGTCAATGTGAGACTTCCACGTGAGCCTACGGTCGAGATGAATACCAAGGTATTTGACTTCACTGTACTGCGGAACAATGTAGTTGTTGATTTTAATACCCGAACAAGTTTTTCTATGTAGTGTGAATGTAACATGGGTACACTTTTGTTCATTTACTTTGATTTTCCAAAGTTTCAGCCATCTCTCCAATATAAGAATATGTTCTTGCAAATTTTGTGATGCTAATTTATAGTCTTCATGGACACTGGTGAATACTGTATCATCTGCAAAAGTTGAAGTGTGAATTTTGCAGCTCGTTGGCATGTCTGAAGATTATATCAAATATAAAGTTGGACCCAATATGCTACCCTGGGGAACTCCAGCTTCGATTGGCTGAGCCGAGCTTTTGAAATCACCTTCCTTAACGACGAATTTCCGGTCATATAAGTAGCTCTCTAACAGCTTGTGCGTGTTTGCAGGCAAGTTTAATTTTATTTTATAAGTTAAGCCTTTGTGCCACACTTTGTCAAAAGCTTTGGAAACGTCAATAAAGAGCTGAGCAATATTTTTTATCTTCGAACGCGTTTCTGATAACATTCACCAGCCTGTGTGTCTGTTCTATGGTGCTATGCTTAGCCCTAAAACCGAATTGATGGTTAGGAATACATCCTACTTCATTCAAGATTGGGGTCAACCTCGTCATTAGCAATTTCTCGAACAGTTTTGAAGTTGTTGGCAATAGACTTATCGGCCTATATGACACAACTTCTGTAGGATCCTTTCCTGGTTTGGGTATCATACTAATGACAGACACCTTCCACTCAGTAGGAAAATACTCGAGACGTAAAATAGCATTAAAAATAAAAAGGACGATTGTTTTAGCTACTCGGGGTAACTGCACAAGCATTTTGTTGGTAATTTTATCAATACCTGGAGCTTTTCTGGGGTTTAAGTTATTAATAGCATTATCGACATCTTCAAAACGAAGTCTAAAAGGTACGGGAGGTCTAACGGCATATGGCGGCAGATCAGCTTCATCATTCAGGCCCAGTCCCCATTTGGAGTACGCAAGGGTGGCTTAGATCTAACGGGTCTCTTTAACCCTCTTGCTGCTTTCCACAAAGAATAATCGGATTGAGGACTACCATCGAGGTTTTCCACATAGGTTGTGAGGGAAGCCACTCTTTGGACTTCAAGCAAATTTCTTAGTTGACTTACGCATTCTAGAAGCCTAGCTTTAAGCTGAGGAGACCTGCGAAGCTGCCATTCTCTTCTGATTCTTGTTTTTTCTGAGACAAGGTGTTCGATTTCAGAAGAACAAGTTCTGCTATTCATATTTCTAAAATTTGTAGTGGTAGCATGTTGCACGGCTTTTATAATATTTTGGGAAAAACTATTAATTGACTCATCAATATCCTCTGGAGTTCTCAAAGATATATTTTCCGTACAATGAGTACTTAAATATTTTTTATATTTTAGCCAATTCACTCTAGACTGGAATACACCTATGTCGTTAAATGGTGATCCAATGTTCTGGGGGAAACATATAGAGACCATAGTAGGTGTGTGATCGGAGGACAAATCCAATAAAGGCTCCACATGCATCCATTCTAAGGGGACACTTTTTACGATTCCAAAGTCAATAACATCTGGGATCTTTCGCTGGTCAGATGGCCAATAGGTGGGACTCCCACTGAAGATTACATCTAAACCCAATTTTGATATAGTATCAAAAAGCACACGACCTTTTGGGGAGATTAATCTTATCCCCAAAATGTGTGTTTACGGATCCAAGAGAAGTAAAAAAATTTGAGTAATGGTTTTCTGCAACTGAAGGCCGAGGCGGGGAATAAATTGATGAAATTACCAATTTACTGTGAATATGTTCAATACAAATATTTGTTGCTTGAAAATATTCTTCACATGTCTCATTTAACAAGTAATGTTTAATTCTATTTTTAATTAGAATAGCCGAACCTCCACAAGATCTTCCACGTGGATCTTTAGTGTCATATAGTATATAGCCATTTATCCTGAAATAACTTCTTGACGTCAGGTGAGTTTCAGCAATCAACAAAACATCGATTTGCCTTACCCTCAGGAATTGTTCAAGTTCATTTTTATGTTGGCGTATGCCGTTTGCGTTCCAGAAACATATTTTTAAATAAATCATTTTTTTAAAATAGCCTGTAAAATAGTTGATTGCATTTTTAGCATTTCCTGCATCATGGTGGTCATAGAAGCCGTAAAAGTGTTCATTGATTGAATCAAAGTTTGCAATGTGGCTTCAAGGTTGCTAAAATGTGGGTCGCGCTGTTGAGACTTGGACTTCTGATTCGCGTTTGGTATATTAGTCTTAATTACATTGGCATAAGAAACTTGGTTAGAGCTTAGTTGTTGATTGACCTGCTTGAGGAAAATTGTTGCTTTTTTTTTAACTTGGACCAGTACTCAGGGGATGACCCCTACAAATGCAGTGCATTGTACCAGAACTAGGAAAATAGGTTGTGAGGAGGGGGAAAGAGGGAGTAGTGTTTGTGAACATTTGACTTGAACCTTCCAACGTTATAACAGACAGGAAACACGTCTGCAGGCAACATGTTCCTCAAACGAAGCGTATGGCCAAAAAACGAATTCTCTCTGTAATGCGTAGTACGATTCCTCGGACAATCTACCACAAATGGATGAGCTCTGGACGATGAGCGCGTGCTACGTAAAAATGTGCGCCTTTCGGGAACAAGATCCCTGATCTCGTCAGAGCAAAATCCATTGTAGTAACGAGAGAACAGAGTAACGCACCCCACACTGCGTCGATGATGCAGTGAGTCAATAGAGTTGGATACATTACTGTCACCGATGAGCTTCTTCACCCTCTCCTGCACACGGTCGAGTAACCCCAAAATAGACTTTGAGGCACCGGCCCAAACATGAGAGTTGTATTCCATTTTCGGTCGGATGTAGGTGGTATAAATAGTAAGGAGATCGGATGGCGAGAAGTACATCTTACACCGTTTCAAAAAACCTAGGCACTTGAATGCTTCTTTAGAGATATGAAAAATGTGTTCAGTCCAGCAAACATTACACTGTATCTTCATATCAAGAACATCAAGAGCATCCGATTCCTCAAAATTTATACCATCCATGTCTACGGATGAAGCAGCATCTGCCGTCGTTTGTTTGTGTGTTAATAAGCAACATTGGGTCTTACGAGCGTTAAAGGCGACCCTATTTTTACGACCCCACTCGGAGATAAATAGAAGATCAGTATTCAGTGAATCATTCATATTTAGCCTCTTGGCAGCGACCTCTGATAGGCTGGGTCTATAACTAAAAGAGTACGAGTGGCAAATGCTGCTGTCATCCGCAAAAGAGTGGATAGGGTTGAAAGTTTAATAGAGAAGGTCATTCAGGAAAATAAGAAATAGAGTAGGAGAGAAAACGGAGCCTTGTGGTACCCCTGAATTAATCTTGAACTCGTTTGATGAGACCTCATCTATAACAACTCGTATAGTGCGGTCTCTGAGAAAGCTCGATATAAATCGATAAAAGTCGTCACCGGCACCAAAAGCAATAGGTTTTGCCAGTAGTGCAGCATGCCACACTCTGTCAAACGCTTTGGAGATATAGAGAGCTACCACCTTACTTTCGCCAAAATGATGGATTGATTGGCTCCATTTCTCAGAGAGATATGCCAGAAGATCTCCAGTAGAGCGACTCTTACGAAATCCATATTGACGATCACAAAGTAATTTATGCGACTCTAGATACCTTACAAGATGGTAATTGACCATACTTTCCATTACTTTGGAAAGCGCAGAGCAAATTGCAATTATGCGGTAATTTTCAGGGTTATTTGCCTCACCCTTTTTGGGAATTGGCGTTATTTAGCAACTTTCCAGCATGATGGGAACTCACCAAAATTGTAAAGTATGCTGAAGAGGCGTGCTAATGGACGCGCAAGCGTAGAAGAGCACTGCTTAAAGACCAGTGCTGCAATGCCATCCGGTCCAGGAGTTTTGTTTATGTCGAGGTCTGCCAAAACCCTTTTAACTGCTCGCGCCCGGAAGAATATATTTGGCATAGTTACAGATACTCTTTCGAACTCGGGAAGTGGTTGACTGCTTTCTGGCAAGCAGCAACTGCTTGCAAAAATTTCAGCCAACAAGTTAGCTTTGTCAACCGGGTCGGTGAATGCTTGGTCATTCTTTAACAGAGTTGGAATCGATGAACTAGCACTATTCTTTATTCTCTTAATTTTCCCCAGGTACGCCAACCAACCAGTCATATACACGTGCAGAACCTTTAACAAATTTCTTATGCGAATGTGGTAAAATCCGATAAACCAAACTTGAATCAGGAGCGCAAGCCTCAAAACTTCGACCAAAATTTTAGCAATCTTGAGGCAACTCTGCAGACTCTTGTTCAACCTACATTTACGGTGACGAACATGATGCAGGAAATGCTGAAAATGCAATCCACTATTTTGCAGGCAATTTTAAAAAAATGAGTTGGTTAAAAATATGTTTCTGGAACGCAAACGGTATCCGCCAACACAAAAATTAACTTGAACACTTTCTTATAGAAAAGCAAATCGACATAATGTTGATTGCTGAAACCCATTTGACAACTAACAGCTATTTCAAAATTAGTGGCTACACACTATATAATACTAAAGATCCCCGTGGCAGATCTTGCGGAGGCTCAGCAATTTTAATAAAAACTAGAATTCAGCACTATTTGCTACACGAGACATGTGAGGAGTATCTCCAAGCAACAAACATATGTATTGAACATTTTCATCACAAAATTGTTATTTCATCGATTTATTCCCCACCCCGGTTTTCAGTAACAGAAAATCAATATACAAATATTTTCAATTCACTTGGGCCTCTATTTTTAGCTACTGGCGACAATAACGCTAAACACACTTTTTGGGGATCACGTTAAATTACCTCGAAAGGCCGTGTGCTTTTTGACACCGTTTCTAAAATGGGCTTAGATGTGGTTTCAAGCGGACACCCCACTTATTGGCCGTCAGACCGAAGAAAGATCCCATACGTTATAGATTTTGGAGTTGTGAAAAATTTTCCTTTAGAGTGGATGCAAGTGGAGCCTTCATTAGATTTATCATCAGATCACTCACCCACTATAATCTCTGTTTCGTTCCCCCAAGAGATTGGCTCCCCGTTGACCGTCAAGAGAGTTGATTGGCTAAAATACAAAAAATTTCTGAGTACACATTGTTCTGAAAATATCGCCTTGAGAACGCCTGAGGATATTGATGTGTCAATTAATGATTTTTTTGAAAACCTAAAACTGGCCGTACAGCATACTACCACTGGTCATATAAGATCTAGAAATGAGAACAATAGAACTTATTCGTCTGAAATTGAGCAACTTCTATAAGAAAAAAGAAGAGTCAGAAGAGAGTGGCAGCTTCGCAGGTCTCCCCAGCTTAAGACTAGGCTACAGGAATGCATAACTCAGTTAAGAAATCTGCTTGAAATCCACAGAATGGCTTCCCTTAAATCATATTTGGAAAGCCTGGATGGTACTCCGTAAGCTAAGTAAGCCACCTTTGCGAACTTCATCTGGCGACTGGGCAAGAAGCGATTCAGAAAAGGGGATGGTGTATGTTAACCATTTGAGAAATGTTTGTATTACAAATGATATAACAAATGATGTATCTGAATTACCACCACATGTAGTTAGACCGCCTGTGTCTTTGCGATTCAGATTTCAAGATGTAGAACAAAGTATCCGTAACATAAACCCCAGGAAAACTCCAGGTATAGATCAAATTACTGGTAAAATGCTTGAACAGTTACCTCGTGTAGCTAGAAGAGTTCTACTTTTTATTTTTAACGCTATTTTACGCCTTGAGTATTATGCTGCAGAGTGGAAGGTCTCTATGATTACTATGATAACCAAGCCAGGGAAGGATCCGACTAAAGTAGAGTCATATAGACCAATAAGTCTACTACCAACAATTTCAAAACTGTTCGAAAAACTGTTAATGGCGAAAATGTCTCCAATACTTAATGATGTGGGATGTATCCTTAATCATCAATTTGGCTTTCGGGCTAAACATAACACCATAGAACAAACGCATAGAGTAGTTAATGTTATAAGAAAGACTTTGGAGGAGAAGAAGTACTGTTCAGCTCTATTCATCGACATTTCCCAAGCTTTTGATAAAGTGTGGCACGACGGACTGATGCACAAAATAAAGTTGAACTTGCATGCAAATACTCACAAGCTTCTGGAAAGCTACTTACACGACCGGAAGTTTGTTATCAAAGAAGTGACTTTACAAGTCTCTCACAGTCAATCGGAGCAGGAGTTCCCCAAGGTAGCATTCTAGGACCCACTCTATATTTGATTTACGCATCTGACATGCCAACGAGATCCGGAATCCATACTTCAACTTCATACTTCAGCACAACTAAATTGGCTTATGGGCAGAAATTCGACATTGAAGTTGAACTGCAAACTTTTGTTATATAACGCAATTTTAAAGCCTAAATGGTGCTACGGATTTCAATTATGGGGAACCGCCTCAACATCTAACATTGAAAAAATTCAAAGACGACAAAACCAAATTCTTCGTACGATTAATGCAGCTCCATGGTACGTAAGAAACTCACGAATTCACAAGGATCTGTGTGTTCCGCTGGTAACTGACGAGTTTTCTAAGTATGCCACAAGGTATATCAGTAAACTGGAACTTCACCCAAATCCTCTTGCACGCAACATACTTAATTTTGGCGGCCACTCTCGGGTGAGAAGAAGGGATACTCTGGCCACCATCAGAACTTTAAATAGGTGATTCTACCGATATTATTCGCGCGAAACGAAACTCTTGTCTAGCAGTGGCTGGACTTAAATAACTTTTATATTTAGTATTAAGATTTGAATACTTATTGTTAGTTCATATTTTGAAGATTCAATAAATAAATGAATGCAAAAAAAAAAAAAAAATGATCGACATACCACATTCTCTTTTCAGAATCGCTTCTTGCCCAGTAGCCAGTTGAATTTCGCAAAGGTGGCTTACCTATTACGGGTCTTTTTAAACCTTTTGTCGCTTTCCATAAGGAATAATCAGATTGACTGTTACCATCAAGGCTTTTCAAATATATTTTAAGGGAAGCCATTCTATGGACTTCAAGCAGATTTTTTAGCTGAGTTATGCATTCCCGTAGCCTAATTTTAAGCTGGGGCGACCTGTGAAGTTTGCACTATCTTCTGATTCTTCTTTTTTCAGAAAAATCGTTAATTGACACATCAATATCCCCAGGTGTTCTCAAGGCGGTATTTTCAATACAATGTGGATTAACATTTTTTTTTGTATTTTAGCTAATTCACTCTCTTGACGGTCAACGGTGAGCCAATCTATTGGGGGAACGAGACAAAAATGTTTTATTTTACACGGTCAGTATCGGTAAAATCACCTATTTAACGTTCTGATGGTGGCAAGGGTATCCCTCCTGACATCTGATGACAAATCTAATGAAGGCTCCACTTCTCCAAAATCTATAACATCTGGGATCTTTCGACGGTTAATTTTTCGAACAGTTTTGATATTGTTGGCAAAAGACTTATTCTATGTGATTCTACTTCAGTGGGATCCTTCCCTGGCTTGGGTATCATAGTAATCATAGACACCTTCCACCGTGCAGGATCATACTCGAGACGTAAAATAGTTTAACAAATAAAAATTAGAATTATTCTCGCTACACGAGGTACCTGCTGAAGCATTTTACCAGTGATTTAATCAATACCTGGAGATTTCCTGGGGTTTGTATTATTGATAACGTTTTCGGCGTCTTGAAAATTAAATCTCAAAGACGCACGTGGTCTAACAGCGTATGGCGGAGGTTCTGTTTTAAAGAAGTCGTGACGGTGATCGTGGTTGAAGCGCCTGCATCTTGGCTGAAAAGTTCTAGCTGTTTTTTAAACCTAAAATCGTAGGCAGGTGCTATTAGCCTTCCCTATGGTGTATATCGGTTTTTAGGGAGCTAACTAAAATCACCGAGATATTGTTTGAAAGATATTATTTGATCATTTTTAATTTCCCATTGCTTTGTTTAAAAGAATAGTATATATAGTCAACTGTTGGAGAATATTTTTTAAACGTTTCCAAGTCTACTAATGATTAGTTGATTAAGATGTCGACTGCAGAATTATTTACTATAACTCGAGAGCAGTTCTTCTGCCCAGAACTGGTTTATGTTAAATGTAAATAAAACAAAATATTATGATAGAAGGATCTATGACAATTATGTGGGCAATCAATTAGCGGACAAGTGCTCGCCACGACTTCAGTGGTATTCATATATGACTCTGAGTCATAACTAAGGAAGGACCCGCTTAAAAACTATTCCTAATAATTATAGTTTAAAAAACACGCTTCTATTTCAAATTTTTCATTCACTATTGTTTAAAATTTTTCTTTAATTATCCATATAACCAGATGATTATCTATATAACGAGTTCCGATTTTTTTTAACTCCAAAAATTGGTTTCAGGAATCGTAAAAGTCCCTACTTCCTCGAATATAGTGTGACAACTTCAATGACTAAATTGAAAGACCGTTAATAGTTCAGATACACGTTCCATGGACTAAACAAGCACCGAATATGAAAACCCGGTTGCGACTCGGTTAGCGAGGCGGTTCCGACGTTTTTAGGAATTCCTTCAGACAACGTCTGTTTAATACTAATAATACAAAATTAATATATTATATACTTGGATGATGAATATGAATATCATAATCTGTAATTTTTTGCTTTTGAAGGAACTATGTAATACATATGTATGTATAATTTATAGAATTTTATGGAACCCAAAAATTTTTTGTCGGACTCCCATAGATGCTTCAAGGTAAGAATGCATATATATATATATGCATATATATATATATATATATATATATATATATATATATATATATATATATATATATATATATATATATATATATATATATATATATATATATATATATATATATATATATATATATATATATATATATATATATATATATATATATATATATATATATATATATATATATATATACAAACATATGTATTGAATATTTTCATGAAAAAATTGTTATTTCATCGATTTATTCCCCACCCCGGTTTTCAGTAACAGAAAATCAATATACAAATTTTTTCAAATCACTTGCTCCCCGATTTTAAGCGGCTGGCGACTATAACGCTAAACACACTTTTTGGGGATCACATTTAATTACCCCGAAAGGCCGTGTGCTTTTTGACACCGTTTAGAAAATGGGTTTAGATGTGGTTTCAAGTGGACACCCCACTTATTGGCCGTCAGACCGACGAAAGATCCCTGATGTTATAGATTTTGGAGTTGCGAAAATTTTTCCCTTAGAGTGGATGCAAGTGGAGCCTTTATTAGATTTGTCATCAGATCACTCACTATAATCTCTGTTTCGTTCCCCCGAGAGATTGGCTCCCCGTTGACCTTCAATAGAGTTAATTGGCTAAAATACATAAAATTTTTGAGAACACATTGTAGTGAAAATATCGCCTTGAGAACGCCTGCGGATATTGATGTGTCAATTAACGATTTTTCTGAAAACCTCAAACTGGCCGTATAGCATGCTACCACTAGTCATATAAGATCCAGAAATGAAACCAATAGAACTTATTCGTCTGAAATTGAGCAAATTCTGTCAGAAAAAAGAAGAGTCAGAAGAGAGTGGCAACTTCGAAGATCTCTCCAGCTTAAAACTAGGCTACGGGAATGCATAACTCAGTTAAGAAATCTGCTTGAAGTCTATAGAATATCTTCCCTTAAAACATATTTGGAAAGCCTGGATGGTACTCCGCAATCTGACTATTCTCTGTTTAAAGCGACAAAAGGTCTGAAAAGACCCGTCATAGGTAAGCCACCTTTGCGAACTTCAACTGGCGACTGGGAAAGAAGTGACTCAGAAAAGGGGATGGTGTATGTTAACCATTTGAGAAATGTTTTTATTACAAATGATATAACAAATGATGCATCTGAATTACCACCACATGTAGTTAGACCGCCTGTGTCTTTGCGATTCAGATTTCAAGATGTAAACCCCAGGAAAGCTCCAGGTATTGATCAAATTACTGGCAAAATGCTTGAACAGTTACCTCGTGTAGCTAGAAGAGTTCTGCTTTTTATTTTTAACGCTATATTACGCCTTGAGTATTATCCTGCAGAGTGGAAGGTCTCTATGATTACTATGATACCCAAGCCAGGGAAGGATCCGACCAAGGTAGAATCATACAGGCCAATAAGTCTACTACCAACAATTTCAAAACTATTCGAAAAATTGTTAATGGTTAAGTTGAGTCCAATATTGAACAATGTGGGATGCATCCCTGATCATCAATTTGGGTTTCGGGCTAAACATAGCACCATAGAACAAACGCATAGACTAGTCAATGTCATAAGACAGACCTTTGAGGAGAAGAAGTATTGTTCAGCTCTATTCATTGACATTTCTCAAGCTTTTGATAAAGTGTGGTACGACGGCTTGATGCACAAAATAAAGTTGAACTTGCCTGCAAATACTCAGAAGCTTCTAGAAAGCTACTTATATGGGCGGAAATTTGTTATCAGAGAAGGTGATTTTATAAGCCCAACTGGACCTATCAAGGCAGGAGTTCCCCAAGGTTGCATACTTGGGCCTACATTATATTTGATTTACGCCTCTGACATGCCAACGATATCTGGAATCCATACTTCAACTTTTGCAGACGGCACAGCGTTTTTGAGCGTTCATCAAACCCACCAAATTCACGAAATTTACAGGAATTTATTTCAATATTGGAAAAATGGCTGAAGCTTTGGAAAATCACGGTTAATGAACAGAAATGTACTCATGTCACATTCACACTGTGTAAACAAACATGTGTATATCCAAATTAACAACTCACTTATTCCGCAGCACAATGAAGTAAAGTACCTTGGTATTCACCTGGACCGTAGGCTAACGTGGAAGTCTCACATTGAAGCAAAGGTCACTCAGTTAAAACTAAAAGCTGCGCAGCTAAATTGGCTTATGGGCAGAAATTCGACACTTATATTAGATTGCAAACTTTTGTTATACAACGCAATACTAAAGCCTATATGGTGCTACGGAATTCAGTTATGGGGCACCGCCTCAGCGTCAAATATTGAAAAAATCCAAAGGCGACAAAACAAAATTCTTCGAACAATTACTGCAGCTCCATGGTATGTAAACAATTCACGAATTCATAAAGATCTAAATGTTCCGCTGGTAAAAGAGGAGTTTTCTAAGTACGCGACAAGGTATGTCATTAAACTGGAACTTCATCCAAACCCTCTTGCGCGTAATATACTTAATTTTGGCGGCCACAGTCGGTTGAGAAGAAGGGATACCGTTGCCACCATCAGAACGTTCAATAGGTTATTCTACCGATATTGCTCCCGCATAATAGAACTTTTTGTCTAGCATTGGCGGGACGTAAGTAAAAAGCACATTTTATTTTTTTTTATTAATTCTTTTATTCTTAAATTTAGTATTAAGATTTGAATACTTATTATTAGTTCATTTTGAAGATTCAATAAATAAAAACGCTTTCAGAATTCAGTCATCTGTTTAGAGCTCTAATGGTAACCAAAGTATCTCTCCTTCTCAGAATTTCGCCTTTAGCAATTTTTGAAATTGTTGTCAGTAGACTTATTGCACGGTATGCCTCTACTTTCGTGTGATCCTACCCTGGCTTAGAAACCATTGTTATCGTGGACACCTTCCACTCTGCAGGGTAATACTCAAGTCGTAAAATTAAAAAGCATTAAAAATAAAAAGAACAATTCTTTTAGCTACACGAGGCAGCTCTACGAGCATTTTGTTGCTGATTTTATCTATACCTGGTGCTTTTTAAAGGTTTAGAATACCAATAGCATTTTCCACTTCTTGAAAATTGAATCTTAAAGGTACAGGAGGTCTACTAACAATAGGCGGCAACTCATTTGCATTATCAGACCTATTTGTGGAAAAAACGTTTTTCAAATGGTTAACAAATAAATTACCCTTTTCCGCGTCATCTCTAGCCCAGTCACCAGACGGTTCTCGCAAGGGCGGCTTACCTCTAATTGGCCTTTATAAACCCTTAGTCGCCCGCCATAAAGAAAAGTTGGACTGAGGAGTACCATCCTGACTTTCTAAATACGTTTGTAGAGAAGCCGTTTTTTGGTTTCCAAGCAAATTTCTTAGTTGATTTGTGCACTCACGGAGTCTTGTTTTTAGTTGCGGAGACCTGTGAAGTTGCCACTCTCGTCTAACTCTTCTTTTTTCTAACACAAGTTGCTCGATTTCTGAAGAATATTTCCTATTTTGAAGGTTTCTGCGTGTTAAATAAACGCTAGAACCAAGTTCAGCGCCTTGTTTAAGGTTTTCGCTAAAGTTGCTTAGTGACGCATTAATATCTTCAGGTGTTCTTAAAACAATATTCTCAGTGCAATGGCTACTCAAAAATTTTTTATATTTTAGCCAATTCACTCGGGTGACAGTCATATGCAAATTGTTAATCGGGGACCAAGTCTCCTGGAGAATACGCTTGGAAATAATAGTAGGTGAATGATCCGAAGACAAGTCTAACGAAGGCTCAGCTTGCATCCATTCCACAGGGAACCCCTTTACCACTCCAAAATCAATCACATCAGGAATCTTTTGCCGGTTATTCGGCCAGTAAGTGGGATTTCTGCTTGATATTACGTCTAAGCCTATTTTAGAAATTGTATCGAAAAGCACCCGACCCTTCGGGGTGATTAAACGTGAGCCCCAAAAAATGTGTTTTGCGTTGTAATCTCCAGCTGCTATAAAACGAGGTCCTAATGAGGGTCAAAAACTTGAATATTGTGATTCCGTTACTGAAAATCGAGGCGTTGAATAAATCGATGAGATAACCAATTTGTAATGAAAATTTTCCACACAGATATTAGTTGCTTGAAGATAGTCCTCACATGTATCGTTCAACAAAAAATGCTTTATCCTAGATTTTATCAAGATTGCAGAACCTCCACAAGCTCTTCCATGGGGGTCTTTAGTATCGTATAATACGTAGCCGTTAATTTTGAAGAAGCTTGTTGACGTCAAGTGAGTTTCTGCAATCATCATTATATCGATCTGCTTATCCATCAGGAAGTATTCGAGTTCATTTTTGTGTTGGCGGATACCGTTCGCGTTCCAGAAACCTATTTTTTTATTTATTTATTTATTTAAGTCTACAGACTATAAGTCCTTACAGACTAAAGAAAAAATATAAAGGAGTACAACTACGTATTTAAGTACAAAATTATTTTTCGTTTTAGAACATCATTAGATTCAGAGATATCGATAATATGATAAAATTTGTTGAATATTTCACATATGCGACGAAAGGGATCATTGTTAGCATAGACGGTCCTGTGATAATCTAGACTTATTAGTTGATAGTTACGGGTTGCTCTTGTTGGTACACAGAAATTTATTTTGCTCAGCAGAAACTTTGAATCAACTTCACCACGAATCAATCCAAGGAGAAAAGAGATACTAAGCATGGTTCGACGACTTTTCAAAGTTGGTAATTTAATCAGTCCAAGCTTACTTTCATATGATGGCAGCACATACGAGTTCCATCCAAGACCCCGTAGACAGAAAATAAGAAATTGATTTTGGATAGATTCAATACTATTTATGTAAATGGTGAAGTAAGGATCCCATATAATTGATCCATATTCAAGAATAGGGCGAATCAAGGAAATATAAAGTTGCTTTGTAATGTAAGGGTCTGAAAATTCTTTAGACCATCGTTTCATAAATCCAAGAACTCCACAAGCCTTGTTAACAGTTAGCGCAATGTGATCTCGAAAATCCAGCTTATGATCAAGGATGAATCCCAAATCGGTAATAGTGTTAACTTTTTCAAGCATTATTCCATTAATGTGATAAGAATAATTTGAGTAGTTGCTTCGATAAAATGACATTTGTTTACATTTTTTTATGTTAAGGTACATAAAATTAAGTTTGCACCATTCCACAAGTTTATTGATATCGGCTTGAAGTAGAAGTTGGTCTTTGGGGTTATTTAGGTGTTTAAATAGTTTAACATCATCAGCATACATTAAAATTCTTGAGTGCAAGACAACAGAGGGCAGATCATTAATAAAAAGGGTAAATAACAACGGGCCAAGATGGCTTCCTTGGGGAACACCAGAAGGAACATCCAAATTTATCGATAAAACGTTTCTAAACTTGACTTGTTGGGTTCTGTTGGACAGATATGAACGAATCCATTTAAGGGTTGTACTGCTAAATCCTATTAACGAAAGCTTGTGTAACAACAGGTCGTGGTTTACTTTGTCAAATGCTTTACTAAAATCCGTGTAAATTACATCCGTTTGCTTGCTATTTAAAAATCCATCATTTACGATAGTAGTAAACTCCAAAATGTTAGTAGTGGTGAAACGTGACTTACAAAAGCCATGTTGATACGTTGATATCAATGAAGATATTTGGTGAGATAGACAACTAGTCAAAATTTTTTCCAGCAGTTTTGGAATAGCATTTAGCTTAGCAATTCCTCTGTAGTTTGATATGTCAAATTTGCTTCCATTTTTTTTTCCACATTGCACATCCCAACAAACAATAGAGTACACATTAAAATAATATATAATAAATGATGAATTGTGCCAAGCCTAAATGTAGAAATAAGACCGATGAATTAATGGTCTCGTGTTGGCTGTGTGATGCACTCTATCACGCCAAATGTGTTGATTTAGCTGCACGAACTGTCGACAACCTTCGTGAGGACAGGGGACTTCGTTGGTGCTGCAAAAACTCTATGGCTTATGATGTTGAATTTTTTACATTTTTCAAAAACTCAACTGCTAAGCTAGATGAAATAAATAATGATTTGATGAGCCTTTCACAAAAGTTTTTAAAATATAAAGAGATATTGGAAAAACCCCTCCGTTCTCCTAGAAATAAAAATAAAACTAAGATTGCAGGGGCTAACTCCAGTAGGGCAGAGAACAATGCACAACCAGCAACTTTAAACCCGATTCCCATTGTACTGAATTCGCCTGTTATTCAGTCTCCTTTAGCTGAATGTCGGCCACAAACTTCGCAAACAGTACTAAATCTTCCATCTAATTCCTTAGCTCAATCCCAAACTGTTTTAAATAGTCATGCTCCGTCTTTTACTGCTGATAGTGAACCTGTATTGCTGAAAGTTATCTCGCCAAAAAAGACAATTTTTGCCGCCTGTTTTGCCTCTGAAACTACAACTGAAGCAGTAACTAAATATGTAAAACAAAAGATCCGCAGTAATATTGATGTTACTGTTATAAAATTCAAATATGCTGAACGTAGAAGTAAATCTTCATTCAAAATAATTGTTCCAGAAGAATATTTGGAATTAATAGTTAATTCTGACTTTTGGCCACCTAATGCCATTATTCATTTTTTTTTTTTTTTGAGCATTTTTATTTATTGAATCTTCAAAATGAACTAATAATAAGTATTCAAATCTTATACTTTTATACTTTCAAATATAATACTAAATTTAAAATTAAAAAAATTTGATTCTTATGTCCGGCCAATGCTAGACAAAAAGTTTTATTATGCGGGAGCTATTTCGGTAAAATCACCTATTGAGCAATCTGATGGTGGCAGCGGTATCCCTTCTTTTAAGCCGAGTGTGGCCACCAAAGTTAAGTATATTGCGCGCAAGAGGGTTTGGATGAAGTTCCAGTTTACTGACATACCTTGTCGCGTACTTAGAAAATTCCTCTTTTACCAGCGGAACACTAAGATCTTTATGAATTCGTGAATTTTTTACGTACCATGGAGCTGCAGTAATCATTCGAAGAATTTTGTTTTGTCGCCTTTGGATTTTTTCAATGTTTGACGCTGAGGCGGTGCCCCATAATTGAATTCCGTAGCACCATATGGGCTTCAGAATTGCGTTGTATAACAGAAGTTTGCAATCCAACTTCAATGTCGAGTTTCTGCCCATAAGCCAATTTAGTTGCGCAGCTTTTAGTTTCAACTGAGTGACTTTTGCTTCAATGTGAGACTTCCACGTTAGCCTTCGGTCGAGGTGTATACCAAGGTATTTGACTTCACTGTGCTGCGGAATAGGTGTGTTGTTTATTTGGATAGGCGCACATGTTTGCTTACACAGAGTGAATGTGACATGAGTACATTTCTGTTCATTAACTTTGATTTTCCAAAGTTTTAGCCATTTCTCTAATAATGAAATATATTCCTGTAAATTTCGTGAAGCTAATTGGTGGTTTTCATGAACACTCAAAAACGCTGTGTCATCTGCAAAGGTAGAAGTGTGAATATTGCAGCTCGTTGGCATATCTGAAGCATAAATCAAATATAAAGTTGGACCCAATATGCTACCCTGGGGAACTCCAGCTTCGATGGGTTGAGCCAAGCTTTTGAAATCACCTTCCTTAATGACGAATTTCCTGTCATATAAGTAGCTCTCTAACAGCTTATGCGTGTTTGCAGGCAGGTTTGATTTTATTTTATGAGTTAAGCCTTCGCGCCACACTTTGTCAAAAGCTTTGGAAACGTCAATAAATAGAGCTGAGCAATATTTTTTATCTTCGAACGCGTTTCTGATAACATTCACCAGCCTGTGTGTCTGTTCTATGGTGCTGTGCTTAGCCCTAAAACCGAATTGATGGTTAGGAATACATCCTACTTCATTCAATATTGGGGTCAACCTCGTCATTAGCAATTTCTCGAACAGTTTTGAAATTGTTGGCAATAGACTTATCGGCCTATATGACTCAACTTTTGTAGGATCCTTTCCTGGTTTGGGTATCATAGTAATTGCAGACACCTTCCACTCAGTAGGAAAATACTCGAGACGTAAAATAGCATTAAAAATGAAAAAGACGAGTCTTCCAGCTACTCGGGGTATTTGCACAAGCATTTTGTTGGTAACTTTATCAATACCTGGAGCTTTTCTGGGGTTTAAGTTACTAATAGCATTATCGACATCTTGAAAACGAAGTCTAAAAGGTACGGGAGGTCTAACGGGATATCAGCGTCATCATTCAGTCCGTCAATGGCAAACACGTTTCTCAAGTGGTTAGCGTACAGCATTCCGTTTTCGGAGTCAGTTCTGGCACAGTCCCCAGTTGGAGTACGCAAGGGTGGCTTAGATCTAATGGGTCTCTTTAACCCTCTTGCTGCTTTCCATAAAGAATAATCGGAGTGAGGACTACCATCGAGGCTTTCCAAATAGGTTGTGAGGGAAGTCCAAACAGTTGGACTTCAAGCAAATTTCTTAATTGATGTACGCATTCTCGAAGCCTAACTTTAAGCTGGGGAGACCTGCGAAGTTGCCATTCTCTTCTGATTCTTCTTTTTTCTGAAACAAGGTGTTCGATTTCAGAAGAACAAGTTGGGCTATTCATATTTTTTAAAATTTATAGTGGTAGCATGTTGCACGGCTTTTATAATATTTTGGGAAAAACTATTAATTGACTCATCAATATCCTCTGGAGTTCTCAAAGATATATTTTCCGTACAATGAGTACTTAAATATTTTTTATATTTTAGCCAATTCACTCTAGACTGGAATGCACCTATGTCATTAAATGGGGATCCAATGTTCTGGGGGAAACATATAGAGACCATAGTAGGTGAGTGATCGGAGGACAAATCCAATAAAGGCTCCACATGCATCCATTCTAAGGGGACGTTTTTTACGATTCCAAAGTCAATAACATCTGGGATCTTTCGCTGGTCAGATGGCCAATAGGTGGGACTCCCGCTGGAGATTACATCTAAACCCAATTTTGATATAGTATCAAAAAGCACACGACCTTTCGGGGAGATTATTCTTGAGCCCCAAAATGTGTGTTTGGCATTATAGTCACCAGCAGCTATAAATCGGGATCCAAGAGAAGTAAAAAAATTTGAGTAATGGTTTTCTGTAACTGAAGGCCGAGGCGGGGAACAAATTGATGAAATTACCAATTTACTGTGAATGTGTTCAATACAAACATTTGTTGCTTGAAAATATTCTTCACATGTCTCATTTAACAAGTAATGTTTAATTCTATTTTTAATTAGAATAGCCGAACCTCCACAAGATCTTCCACGTGGATCTTTAGTGTCATATAGTATATAGCCATTTATCCTGAAATAACTTCTTGACATCGATTTGCCTTTCCCTCAGGAAGTGTTCAAGTTAATTTTTATGTTGGCGTATGCTGTTTGCGTTCCAGAAACATATTTTTAAATAAATCATTTTTTTAAAATAGCCTGTAAAATAGTTGATTGTATTTTTAGCATTTCCTGCATCATGGTGGTCATAGAAGCCGTAAAAGTGTTTATTGATTGAACCAAAGTCTGCAATGTGGTTTCAAGGTTGCTAAAATATGGGTCGGGCTGTTGAGACTTGGACTTCTGATTCGCGATTGGTATATTAGTCTTAACCACATTGGCATAAGAAACTTAGTTAGAGCTTGGAACATTTATTTGGGTTGTTGACTGGCCTGCTTCAGGAAAATTGTTGCTTGAAATGAATTGCGATTGCTGGGACGGCTTGGGAGGAGTTAATGATTTATTTGGCATTGAGCGTTTGAAGTGGGTATAAACGGGGCAACCCCTGTAATTATGTTAGATGGAACTTATCATTGTCATTGTGAACGGTCGCCATTTTTAAAGCTCCGATTAAAACCTTATTAACTAATGTTAATTGTGCTTAAAACAATTTAAAATAATAAACACTTTATAGAGAATTTTGTCCGCTTCAAGTCAAGCATAATTCCTTGAAGAAAACAATAAATAAAAGTTAAACATTTAAAGAAACATTTTGTTCTATTTAAAAAAAAAAATAACATTTGCCAATATAACTTTTAAAATATCAATAACATCAGCACTACAACAAAACAATTTTACTGAGTGTCTCTTTTTATGCATTTAGTAGAAAAGAATAACTAAAAACAAAAAAAACAAAAATAACTTAGTAAATTCTCTTTAAACAACAAAAGCAATAACGTCAATATTATTTCTTCATTTACATACTACTACTTAATAGCAACAACAATAATATAACACAAGCAAAATAACTTAAGTGTGCTTAAAACATAAACACTAATTTTTAATTTGCTGTAAATTTTTTTTCCACATTGCACATCCCAACAAACAATAGAGTACACATTAAAATAATATATAATAAATGATGAATTGTGCCAAGCCTAAATGTAGAAATAAGACCGATGAATTAATGGTCTCGTGTTGGCTGTGTGATGCACTCCATCACGCCAAATGTGTTGATTTAGCTGCACGAACTGTCGACAACCTTCGTGAGAACAGGGGACTTCGTTGGTGCTGCAAAAACTGTATGGCTTATGATGTTGAATTTTTTACATTTTTCAAAAACTCAACTGCTAAGCTAGATGAAATAAATAATGATTTGATGAGCCTTTCACAAAAATTTTTAAAATATAAAGAGATATTGGAAAAACCCCTCCGTTCTCCTAGAAATAAAAATAAAACTAAGATTGCAGGGGCTAACTCCAGTAGGGCAGAGAACAATGCACAACCAGCAACTTTAAATCCGACTCCCATTGTACTGAATTCGCCTGTTATTCAGTCTCCTTTAGCTGAATGTCGGCCACAAACTTCGCAAACAGAAAACTAAATCTTCCATCTAATTCCTTAGCTCAATCCCAAACTGCTTTAAATAGTCATGCTCCGTCTTTTACTGCTGATAGTGAACCTGTATTGCTGAAAGTTATCTCGCCAAAAAAGACAATTTTTGCCGCCCGTTTTGCCTCTGAAACTACAACTGAAGCAGTAACTAAATATGTAAAACAAAAGATCCGCAGTAATATTGATGTTACTGTTATAAAATTCAAATATGCTGAACGTAGAAGTAAATTTTCATTCAAAATAATTGTTCCAGAAGAATATTTTGAATTAATAGTTAATTCTGACTTTTGGCCACCTAATGCCATTATTCATGAATATATTTATAAGAATGAAAACCGTTCTGATATTGCCTACCTTCCGGCTGAAAATAATGTTTCAAAAAACTAGCTGAGCTCTCAACTAATAGTTCGATAAATATTGTGTACCAAAATGTTCGTGGACTAAATACAAAACTCACATCGCTTTACGCAAACAGTTTCGATTTCACACATCACATTATTGCTTTTACCGAAACCTGGTTGAACCAATCAAAAAATATCAATGATGCCGAAATATTATGTTCTAAATACAATTTATTCAGACATGATCGCCCACTCAAACTTGGAGGTGGAGTTCTTATTGCTGTGCTAAATATTTGTCCTTGTAACCGCATTGATACCTCAGTTTACGAAAATATTGAATTTATTGCCGTCAAAATCAAGTTTTTGAAAAAAATGTTGTATAATACTTGCTCCTACGTTCCTCCTAACTCACCGTCCAGTATTTATGATGAACACATTTCTGCAATTAAAAGTATTCTCCAACTGACTAATCCATCAGATATCTTGGTAATACTTGGTGATTTTAATCTTCCTAATTTGTTGTGGAATAAACCTTCTGAATTAAATTATTTGATTCCTACTTCATCCAGCGAGTTTATTAAGTCACTGCTCAACTTTGGTCTTTTTCAAACTAATCATATTCACAATAGTAGTGGGAGAATTCTAGACCTCGTCTTTACTAATCAACCATTGGATACTCACATATATAGATCTGTTCCTATAACAAATCCTGAAGATCGCTACCACCCCACGATTGAGTCTGAAATTTATTTTCCCTCTCTTAAACCTGCCCTGCAGATAAACAAATGCCACGTGGGACGTAGAAAAATCATTTTCTCGAAATTACCTGCAAAATGGTGGATTACATTTTCACCATTTCCTGCATCATCGTCATCATAGACGACGTAAAAGTGTTTATAGTTTGAATAAGGGTCTCTATTGTTGCCTCAAGGTTACTTAATTTTCTTTTTTTTTATAATTCAATTATTTATTGTATCTTCTAAAAGAACAATAAGAATGCAAATCTTAAAAATAAAAATTCATTAATTAATATAGAAAAAAAAAATTAATTAATATTGAAAAATTTTATTTACTTAGGTCTAGCCAATGCTAGACGAAAAGTTGTTTCTTGCGTGTATTTTGTTGGTAAATCACCTTTCCAACGCTCTGATGGTTGCAAGGGTGTCCATCCTTCTCAGTCGAGTGTGGCCACCAAAGTTAAGGATGCTACGTGCGAGAGGATTCGGGTGAGACTCTGTTAATGTACCTTATCGCGTGTTTTGAAAATTCATCTTTCACGAAGGGTACACCTAGATCTTTGTGAATTCGAGAGTTTTTAACATACCATGGAGCTGCAGTAATTATACGGAGAATTTCATTCTGGCGCTTTTGAATTTTCTCAATGTTAGATGCAGAGGCGGTACCCCACAATTTTTTTTTTTTTTTTTTGTCATTCATTTATTTATTGAATCTTCCAGATATGAACTAACAATAAGTATTGAAATCTTAATACTAAATATAAAACTAACAATAAGTATTCAAATCTTAATACTAAATTTAAAAGTTATTTAAGTCCAGCCACTGCTAGACAAAAGAGTTTCATTTCGCGCGAACAATATCGGTAGAATCACCTATTTAACGTTCTGATGGTGGCCAGGGTATCCCTTCTTCTCAACCGAGAGTGGCCGCCAAAATTAAGTATGTTGCGTGCAAGAGGATTTGGGTGAAGTTCCAGTTTACTGATATACCTTGTGGCATACTTAGAGAACTCGTCAGTTACCAGCGGAACACACAGATCCTTGTGAATTCGTGAGTTTCTTACGTACCATGGAGCTGCAGTAATCGTACGAAGAATTTGGTTTTGTCTTCTTTGAATTTTTTCAATATTAGATGTTGAGGCGGTTCCCCATAATTGAAATCCGTAGCACCTATAGGCTTTAAAATTGTGTTATATAACAAAAGTTTGCAATCCAACTTCAATGTCGAATTTCTGCCCATAAGCCAATTTAGTTGCGCTGCTTTCAATTTCAACTGAGTGACTTTCGCATCAATGTGAGCCTTCCACGTTAGCCTACGGTCGAGGTAAATACCAAGGCATTTAACTTCATTATGCTGCGGAATAGGTGTATTGTTAATTTGGAGAGCCGAACATGTTTGCTTACGCAGTGTGAATGTAACGTGAGTACATTTTTGTACATTAACTTTTATTTTCCAAAGTTTCAACAATTTCTCTAATATTGAAATATACTGCTGCAAATTTTGTGAAGCTTCTTGATGGTTTACACGAACGCTAAAAAAAGCTGTGTCATCTGCAAAAGTTGAAGTATGGATTCCGGATCTCGTTGGCATGTCAGATGCGTAAATCAAATATAGAGTGGGTCCTAGAATGCTACCTTGGGGAACTCCTGCTCCGATTGACTGTGAGAGACTTGTAAAGTCACCTTCTTTGATAACAAATTTCCGGTCGTATAAGTAGCTTTGCAGAAGCTTGTGAGTATTTGCCGGCAAGTTCAACTTTATTTTGTGCATCAGTCCGTCGTGCCACACTTTATCAAAAGCTTGGGAAATGTCGATGAATAGAGCTGAACAGTACTTTTTGTCTTCAAAAGTCTGTCTTATGACATTGACTAGCCTATGTGTTTTTTCTATGGTGTTATGTTTAGCCCGAAAGCCAAATTGATGATCAGGGATACATCCCACATCATTAAGTATTGGAGACAACTTCGCCATTAACAATTTTTCGAACAGTTTTGAAATTGTTGGTAGTAGACTTATTGGTCTATATGATTCTACTTTAGTGGGATCCTTCCCTGGCTTGGGAATCATAGTAATCATAGAGACCTTCCCCTCTGCAGGATAATACTCAAGGCGTAAAATAGCGTTAAAAATAAAAAGTAGAACTCTTCTAGCTACACGAGGTAACTGTTCAAGCATTTTACCAGTAATTTGATCTATACCTGGAGCTTTCCTGGGGTTTATGTTATTGATAACGTTTTCGACATATTGAAAGTTAAGTCTCAAAGACACAGGTTGTCTAACAGCATACGGCGGAAATTCTGCTGAATCATTTGTCGTAAAAACATTTCTCAAATGATCAACGTACACCATCCCCTTTTCGGAATCGCTTCGTGCCCAGTCGCCAGTTGAAGTTCGCAAAGGTGGCTTACCTATTACGGGTCTTTTCAGACCTTTTGTCGCTTTCCACAGAGAATAGTCAGATTGCGGAGTACCATCCAAGCTTTCCAAATATGTTTTAAGGGAAGATATTCTCTGGATTTCAAGCAGATTTCTTAGTCGAGTTACGCATTCCCGTAGCCTAGTTTTAAGCTGGGGAGACCTGCGAGTTTGCCACTCTCTTCTAACTCTTCTTTTTTCTGACAGAAGTTGCTCAATTTCAGGCGAATAAGTTCTATTGTTCTCATTTCTGATTAATGGTAGCATGCTGTACGGCCAGTTTGAGGTTTTCAGAAAAATCGTTAATTGACACATCAATACCCTCAGGCGTTCTCAAGGCGATACTTTCAGAACAATGTGTACTCAAAAATTTTTTGTATTTTAGCCAATTAACTCTATTGATGGTCAACGGCGAGCCAATCTCTTGGGGGAACGAAACAGAGATTATAGTGGGTGAGTGATCTGATGACAAATCTAATGAAGGCTCCACTTGCATCCACTGTAAAGGAAAATTTTTCGCAACTCCAACATCTATAACGTCTGGGATCTTTCGTCGGTCTGACGGCCAATAAGTGGGGTGTCCGCTTGAAACCACATCTAAGCCCATTTTGGAAACGGTATCATAAAGCACACCGCCTTTCAGGGTAATTAAACGTGATCCCCAAAGAGTGTGAGTAGCGTTTTAGTGGCCAGCCGTTAAAAATCGACGCCCAAGTGATTTGAAAAAATGTGAATATTTGTTTTCTGTTACTGAAAATCATGGTGGTGAGTAGATCGAGAATATAACAATTTGTTCATGAAAATAATCAATACATACATATATTTGTAGCTTGGAGATATTCCTCACGTGTCCGGTTCATTAGATAGTGCTTAATTCTGGTCTTTATCAAAATTGTCGAACCGCCGCAAGATCTTCCACGCGGATCTTTTGTGTCATATAATGTGTAGCCATTAATTTTGAAATAACTGTTGGTTGTCAAATGGGTTTCAGCAATCATCATTATATCGATCTGCTTTTCCGTAAGGAAGTGCTCAAGTTCATTTTTATGTTGGCGAATGCCGTTTGCGTTCCAGAAACATATTTTTAACCAATTCATTTTTTTAAAATTGCCCGTAGTGGATTACATTTTTAGCATTTCCTGCATAATTTTTTTATAGAAACGGTAAAAGTGTTTAAGGATTGAACAAGAGTCTGCGTAGTTGCTTCTAGATTACTAAAATTTGGATCGCAATTTTGAGATTTGGGCTCCTGGTTCAAGATTTGGTCGGCTTTAACGATATTAGCATATGAAAATTGTTTGGAGTTTTGCGTATTTGTATGGTTGGTTTAATCGCCTACCTGGGGTAAATTGTTTTTACCAATGACATTTGACTACAGGGTTGCTGGAGAAACCGTCGACTTATTTGTCATTGACCGGTTAAAGTTAGTATAGACAGGGCAACCTCTATAATTTGCAGTGTGGTGTGGAAGGTATCTTTACCAATTGCCGAAATAAGTGCTTTTACCAGCTCATTAGATGTAGGTTCTCTCAAGTATATTGATGGCGGTTTAAATGTTTTTTTTGATGTAGTTGGCTCGTCAGTATGAAGGATAGCAAACCTATTACTATCCGTTGTCGCAGAGGTAATATCGCCCTTAGACATTTTTGGTTGCGATGATATTTGCGCGGATTTAGGGCTTCGCTGACGTTTAACCACGGTTATATACCTATCCATACCCACTTGAGTTTTCGGTTTATCAACAACAGCTAAACTGGAAGATGGTTTGTCTTCTGTTGTAACAACAATGTTTGGCGAACACGAACGCGTGCGTTTTTTATCTCTTAGAGACAGAAGATTATGCAATGATTTTTTAAGTGATTCTTCATCAGAGATCCAGAGGTTTTTTCTAGTGGAGCTAAGCTCCCTCACAGAATTGCATCTAATAGGTACACTCATGCAATTTTTGTTTTTTTATTAATATTTTTTTTAATTTAAAAGTATATAAAAATAATTGTGACAAAGTTTTTCTTTTGTATAAATTCGCTCTTCCACTTATTGCGGTTTTGCGAGGAAACAAAACTTTAATGTATAGTTTTTTTCCCACTGGGTAGGTAATCTTCACGCACAATAACAACAACAACAATGCACTGCCACCGCACTTGTTTTATTGAAATTGATTTTATTGTTTAGTTGCTGAAATGTGAGAAATTTATTTTCCCGTTGTTTTATTAAAATAATTTGTTATTGTTTTTACAATTTAATACAATATATTATTGTTTTTATATGTAAGTTTAAAAATATGTTAGCACAATGATTTTTTGGTTTGTTTTTTTTTGTTCACTTTTTAAAAACACGACCGTGCGGTTAAAGAATTACAGAGTGAATGACCCCACAATTGAATTCCATAACTCCATATTGGCTCTAGGATTGTGTTGTACAACAAAAGTTTGCAATTTAACTTCAAGATAGAATTTCTGCCGATGAGCCAATTTAGTTGCACCGCTTTTAATTTCATCTGGGTGACTTTAGCGTCAGTGTGAGACTTCCACGTGAGCCTACGGTCGAGATGAATACCAAGGTATTTGACTTCACTGTGCTGCGGAACAATGTAGTTGTTGATTTTAATAGCCGAACAAGTTTTTCTATGTAGTGTGAATGTAACATGGGTACACTTTTGTACATTTACTTTGATTTTCCAAAGTTTCAGCCATCTCTCCAATATAAGAATATGTTCTTGCAAATTTTGTGATGCTAATTTATAGTCTTCATGGACACTGGTGAATGCTGTATCATCTGCCAAAGTTGAAGCAGCTCGTTGGCAAGTCTGAAGCATAAATCAAATATAAAGTTGGGCCCAATATGCTGCTCTGGGGAACTCCAGCTTCGATTGGCTGAGCCGAGCTTTTGAAATCACCTTCCTTAACGACGAATTTCCGGTCATATAAGTAGCTCTCTAACAGCTTGTGCGTGTTTGCAGGCAGGTTTGATTTTATTTTATGAGTTAAGCCTTTGTGCCACACTTTGTCAAAAGCTTTGGAAACGCCAATAAATAGAGCTGAGCAATATTTTTTATCTTTGAACGCGTTTCTGATAACTTTCACCAGCCTGTGTGTCTGTTCTATGGTGCTATGCTTAGCGCTAAAACCGAATTGATAGTTAGGAATACATCCTACTTCATTCAAGATTGGGGTCAACCTCGCCATTAGCAATTTACGAAGTCTAAAAGGTACGGGAGGTCTAACTGCATATGGCGGCATATCAGCTTCATCATTCAGTCCGTCAATGGCAAACACGTTTCTCAAGTGGTTAGCGTACAGCATTCCCTTTTCGGAGTCACTTCTGGCCCAGTCCCCAGTTGGAGTACGCAAGGGTGGCTTAGATCTAATGGGTCTATTTAACCCTCTTGCTGCTTTCCACAAAGAATAATCGGATTGAGGACTACCATCGAGGCTTTCCAAATAGGTTGTGAAGGAAGCCACTCTTTAAACTTCAAGCAAATTTCTTAGTTGACTTACGCATTCTCGAAGCCTAGCTTTAAGCTGAGGAGACCTGCGAAGTTGCCATTCTCTTCTGATTCTTGTTTTTTCTGAGACAAGGTGTTCGATTTCAGAAGAACAAGTTCTGTTATTCATATTTCTAAAATTTGTAGTGGTAGCATGGCATCATTAATTGACTCATGAATATCCTCTGGAGTTCTCAAAGATATATTTTCCGTGCAATGAGTACATAAATATTTTTTATATTTTAGCCAATTCACTCTAGACTGGAATACACCTATGTCGTTAAATGGGGATCCAATGTTCTGGGGGAAATATATAGAGACCATAGTAGGTGAGTGATCGGAGGACAAATCCAATAAAGGCTCCACATGCATCCATTCTAAGGGGACGTTTTTTACGATTCCAAAGTCAATAACTCCTCTTTCTTTCTCCTACCCTATTCCTTATATTCCTTAATGACCTGTTATACCAAACTTCCAACCCTATCCACTCCTTCGCGGATGACAGCAGCATCTGCCATTCGTACTCTTTCAGTTATAGGCCCAGCCTATCCGAGATCGTTGCCAAGAGGCAAAATATGAACGACTCACTAAACAGTGATCTTCTATTAATCTCCGAATGGGGTCGTAAAAACAGGGTCGCCTTTAACGCTCGTAAGACCCAATGTTGTTTATTAACACACAAACAAACGACCACAGATGCTGCTTTATCTGTACTCATGGATGGTATAAATATTGAGGAATCGGAAGCTCTTGATGTTCTTGGTATGAAGATACAGTGTGATGTTCGCTGGACTGAACACATTTTTCATATCTCTAAAGAAGCATTCAAGTGCCTAGGGTTTCTAAAACGGTGTAAGATGTACTTCACTCCATCTGATCTCCTTACTATTTATACCACCTATATCCGACCAAAAATGGAATACAACTCTCATGTTTGGGCCGGTGCCCCAAAATCAATTTTGGGGTTACTCGACCGTGTGCAGGAGAGGGCGAAGAAGCTTATCAGTGACAGTAGGGTATCCAACTCTATTGACTCACTGGAGCATCGACGCTGTGTGGGGTGCGTTACTCTGTTCTATCGTTACTACAATGAATTTTGCTCTGACGAGATTAGGGACCTTGTTCCTGAAACCTGCACATTTTTACGTAGCACGCGAGCATCGTTCATGGCTCATCCATTTGTGGTCGATTGCTCAGGGAATCGTACTACGCATTACAGAGAGAATTCGTTTTTCAGCCGTACGCTCCGCCTGTGGAATAAGTTACCTGCTGGCGTGTTTCATGTTTGTTATAACGTTGAAAGGTTCAAGTCAAATGTTCACAAATACTACTCCCTCTTTCCTCCTCCTCACAACCTATTTTCCTAGTTCTGGTACAATGCACTGCATATGTAGGGGTCATCCCCTGACTACTGGTGCAATTTAAAAAAAAAAAAAAAAAAAAAAAAAAACATCTGGGATCTTTTGCTGGTCAGATGGCCAATAGGTGGGACTCCCGCTGGAGATTACATCTAAGCCCAATTTTGATATAGTATCAAAAAGCACACGACCTTTCGGGGAGATTAGTCTTGAGCCCCAAAATGTGTGTTTAGCATTATAGTCACCAGCAGCTATAAATCGGGATCCAAGAGAAGTAAAAAAATTTGAGTAATGGTTTTCTGTAACTGAAAGCCGAGGCGGGGAATAAATTGATGAAATTACCAATTTACTGTAAATGTGTTTAACACAAATATTTGTTGCTTGAAAATATTCTTTACATGTCTCATTTAACAAGTAATGTTTAATTCTATTTTTAATTAGAATAGCCGAACCTCCACAAGATCTTCCACGTGGATCTTTAGTGTCATATAGTATATAGCCATTTATCCTGAAATAACTTCTTGACGTCAGGTGAGTTTCAGCAATCAACATAACATCGATTTGCCTTACCCTCAGGAAGTGTTCAAGTTCATTTTTATGTTGGCGTATGCCGTTTGCGTTCCAGAAACATATTTTTAAATAAATCATTTTTTTAAAATAGCCTGTAAAATAGTTGATTGCATTTTTAGCATCAGGGTGGTCATAGAAGCCGTAAAAGTGTTCATTGATTGAATCAAAGTTTGCAATGTGGCTTCAAGGTTGCTAAAATGTGGGTCGGGCTGTTGAGACTTGGCCTTCTGATTCGCGTTTGGTATATTAGTCTTAACCACATTGGCATAAGAAACTTGGTTAGAGCTTGGAACATTTATTTGGGTTGTTGAATGACCTGCTTGAGGAAAATTGTTGCTGGAAATGAATTGCGATTGCTGGGATGGCTTGGGAGGAGTTAATGATTTATTTGGCATTGAGCGTTTGAAGTGGGTATAAACGGGGCAACCCCTGTAATTACCAGTATGATTGCTTTCACTACTGAAATTTTTATTGGGCGGTTGAGATCTAGTTTCCTGATTCGGGTTTGTGAAAGTAGACTTAACTGCATTAGCATAAGAAATTTGATTTTGAACGGTTATGTCAGTGGTTAACTGTCCTGAATGAAAAAGAATTATTCGAAAAAATCTGAGTCTGCTGTGGTGGCTTAGAAGCAATTATTGTTTTGTTGTTCATTGAGCGCTTGAGGTGGGTGTAGACGGAGCAACCTCTATACTTAGCTGTGTGGTTTTCACCGAAATTACTGCATTTTTTAATTTTTGGGTCGAATTTCGGCTTATTGCATTGTGCTCTACCATGAAATTCGCCACACGCAACACAAACTGTAGGCAACTTGCAATACGCTTTAGTGTGGCCAAATTCTTGGCAGTTGTGGCACTGTACGGGTCCTAAGCGCTTATGCGGTTACTCAACGGTTATTTTTCGATGTAAAAGGTATGTTATACTATATATTGGATGAACTTCATTCTTCTTTAAAGTCACATCTCCTGGCTCTAATTCAACCCTCAACAAGGGTTGAGGGATCTTTTCTCGATTTCTGATGTTTAACACATTTTTTACTTTGAATCCCTTGTCTGTCAAACCCGTCTTAACTTCATCAATGTCTACGCAAGGGTCAATCCCTTTTATTACGACTTGAAGACCTTTAGCGCTTTTAAGCTGATAAGTATAAAAAGCTTTTTTTTTCTTTTTCAAATTCGTCAGACAGTTTTCGGTAGTCATTTACATGGTTAACCTGAATTTTAGTTTCGTTAATGTTGCCGTGCTTGATGGAGGTAACGTTTAACAATTTTTCTTACCAGTTCACAGCAGGCAGATTCCCTTAAATAAATTGGTGGTGCTTGAGACGATTTTTTTGACGACCCTGTTGCCTCATCCGTTTGAAGAATAGAAAATCTGTTTTGATCGGTTGGTCGGTGTCGGCATCTTTAGAGATTTTAGATTTGGATGCAATTTGAGCAGATTTAGGGCTTCGCTGACGTTTAGTGATGGTGATATACCTATCCATGCCTACTTGCGTTTTTGATTTCTTGGCATTAATTAGAGTAGAAGTCTTTTATCTTCTGTTGTAACATCTATGTTAGGCGAGCCGGAACGGGAGCGGATTTTATCTCTCGTAGAAAGAAAATTATCTAATGATTGCTTTATAGATTCCTCTTCAGAAGTCCATATGCGTTTGCTGGTGGAGCTAGGCTCTTTTTCAAAATTATTTCTAAATAGATCACTCATACAGAAAACAAAACTTTAATGTATAGCTTTTTTCCAACAGGGTAGGTAATCTTCACGCACAATAACAACAATAACAATGCACTAACACCGCACTTGTTATATTGAAAATGATTTTATTGTTTAGTTAATGAAATGTGAGGAATTTATTTTCCCGTTGTTTTTTAAAATATATAATAAATATATAATAAATAAATAATTTGTTATTGGTTTTACAATTTAATACAATATATTATTGATTGATGAACAATGATTTTATTTTTTCGCTTTTTATTAATACAACCGTGCGGTTGGAGAATGACAGGAGAACTGATTATATAAATATATATATATATATATATATATATATATATATATATATATATATATATATATATATATATATATATATATATATATATATATATATATATATATATATATATATATATATATATATATATATATATATATATATATATATATATATATATATATATATATATATATATATATATATGTGTATTCACTTTTTTTTATAACACTCCGATTAAAAACAAATACGTCCGTTCTCTCTCAAAGCTGGACTCTGACTGAAATATAATATAATAATAAATAATGTAGTTGGCTGCAGGCTAAATTTGTAGCCAGCAGAAATTGTACTCGTGTGTTCGTGTAGCCTGCAGCCTCGGATGTGTTCAATGCTTTATTTATAACAAAAATACCGTTTGCAAATACGCCGTATTAGTTTCTTCACACTTATTTAACCTGGAGCTAAAATGTTCAATCTTTCGCTGGAGCACAGCTCTTGGAATAGAGTTGATTTCTTCGGTGACTCCTTGCTTCAAAACATTCAGGTTAGATGGCAATGGATTGTAAACTTTACTTTTTAGGTAGCCCCATAGGAAAAAATCAGCAGGCGCAAAATCAGATCTTCTTCATGGCCAGTCTGCTCGGCGGCTTTTCACTCTTCCAAGGAATAAATCGTGAAGAGCATCTAATGAGTCAGTTGTAACATGAGAAGTGGTTCCATCTTGCTGGAAAACGGTGTTGCGGTTGCAGTCATCCTCGTTTTTATTTTTTTTTTATTTTAATTTATTTATTTTACTTTTTTGTATTTGCAATCTGTACAAGTTTGAGCTTCAGCGCCTGAGAGGCATTATACAGGGTGGCCCAGAAAGACCGAAGTGGTGTGAATTGCTTATAACTTTTTATTTAAGAGATATTTTTTTAATTTTTTTTTTTAAATACATTAAATTTATGGGGAATATTTTTGGATTAGTTATTAAAAATGATATCCCGCAAGTGGTGGCCATATTCTGCTTCGCACAAATGTGCTCTTTCCAACACATTTTCCATGACCTTTCGCAAAACTTCCGGTGGTATGTTGTTAATTTCTTCTCGAATATTGGTTTTTAACTCCTCAATAGTCCTAGGCTTATTAACATAAACTTTTCCTTTTAAATAGCCCCAAAGAAAACAGTCTGGAGCGGTTAAATCCGGGGAACGCGGAGGCCAATTAAAATTGCTGTTACGAGAAATTATTCTTTCACCAAAGATGTCGCGTAAAAGAGTCATTGTGGCCCTCGCAGTGTGCGCTGTGGCTCCATCCTGTTGGAACCATATTTGCCGATGGTTTTCCACGGCTGGCCTTACAAAATTTTGCAACATGGCCCGATATCGATCACCATTGACGGAAATGGCGACACCTTGTTCATTTTCAAAAAAAATGGGCCAATGATCCTTTCTGAAGAAACACCGCACCAAACGGTACACTTAACTGGGTGCAATTGTCGTTGATGAAGTACTCTCGGGTTTTCCGTAGCCCATATCCTACAGTTTTGCTTGTTAACGAACCCATTTAATTGAAAATGGGCTTCGTCACTCATTATTAAGTTATGAATAAAATTTGGATTCTCTTGTGCTTTTTGCTGGAAATAAATTGCATAGTCAAGTCGTTGCTGGTAATCTGTTGGTTTCAATTCTTGGACAAGTTGAATTTTGTATGGAAACAATCCTATGGTGTGCAAAATTCGCTGCAGCGACGTCCTTGAGAGGCCCAGTTGTGACGAACGTCTCCTGGTTGATGTTTCTGGATCCTCCCGAATACTCTCCTGTACCACTTGAATATTGTCAGCCGTATAAATTATCCAAGTCTTCTTTACAAAATACTGAAAAGAAAAGAAAAAAAAAATTATAATAAAAAAGTTATAAGGAATTCACACCACTTCGGTCTTTCTGGGCCACCCAGTAGAAGCAAGTTGGCAACTTTACATAATGCTGTATAATACTTTCATGTAAATAAACGAGTAAATAAATAGTTTTTTATATAATAAAAAGGGAAAAAATGAAAAAAATTAAAAAATAAAAAATGGTTAAGTAATTAAATATTAATTAAATGTTTCCATCTAGATTTATAATACTATGTAATAAATTCTTGAACATTTTGCAAAAGAAATTTCTTAAGGTTTTTCTTAAAAGACGATATTCTAGTCTCAGATTTTAAACCCAGAGGCAAACAGTTAAACTCATGACTACCAATATACTCCACACGTTGCTTAGCCATTTCTAATCGACATCTTGCAACTAAGAGGTTATTGTTGTTTCTTGTATTTATCTGATAGTGATTTCTTTGGAATTCAATTGTGTGATGGCCAATCTTATTGATGCATTTGAAAACGTAGATTAATAAATTCATTTTGTATATAGCACGTATAGGCAACACTGATTTAAATATATCTTTAAATAATGATGCTGTTGGATATGTGTACGGTAGATTGTAAACCAATTTCAACGCTTTATTTTGAATGCGCTGTAACGATTTTAGTTCAGAACTATTCTTATATCCATAAATTAAAGGTAAATAATTAAAATTACTTTGTATTAATGCGTTGTATATTAAAAGCTTCGCATTTGTGTTGAATTTGTTTTTAAACTTGTATAAAAACCCTATTGTTTGGGCAGTTTTTTGCTTTAAACTTTGGATGTGGGCGCTCCATACGAGATTGTTTTGAAGATGTATTCCCAGATATTTAATGGTACTGGTTTCCTCTACTTCTGTGCCGTCAACGTGTATACTAAAATTGGAATTATTTTGACAATGAGGTTTAAATCTTATTAGACGTGTCTTATTTGCATTTAAAAATAATTTATTTATTCTCACAAATTCCGATATTAATGCTACATCTCTTTCTACATATACCTTGGCAACAGTTTCATATTTGAATGGATATAATAAACAAATATCATCAGCATATATGAAGATTCTTCCAATCTTCAACATTTCTTTTCCACAAATTCCATAGTACCGCAACTTTTTTATCATAATGTCATGATCAATTAGATCAAACGCCTTAGACAAATCAAAAAATACACCAACAACACCAGTATATCCTTCATCTAATGATTTGCAAACGTGGTTCACAACATTTGCAACCGCTTCCTCTGTGCCGCATCCTTTTCTAAATCCATATTGGAAGTCATTTAAAAAGTTATTATTTCCCATATATTTTGAAATCTGTTCATGTAAAATCCTCTCAAATACATTATCAATGGCTGATAGTACAGAAATTGGTCTATACATATCCTTTGTGGTAGAAATTTTTGTCTTTGGAATGGGTATGACTTTATGTATTTTTAAGATGTCAGGGTATATTGAAGTGTCAACTATACTATTAAAACTATTAACCAAAATTGGTGTAAATTCATTTTTGTTATTTAACAATATCTTTGGCAGTATATTGTCATGGCCACCACTCTTGTTAGCTTGAAGATTGTTCAAAACAAAACTGATTTCATCGAACGAAGTACGTCGAAAGTGAAATCTATCATCAACCTGAACCAAAGTTCTCAATGCATTGCAGCTATCATCTAAGTGTGGTTCAATTTTGGACCTTATATCTCTCACCGACTGCAAAAAGTATCTATTTAAAATATCTGTTTTGCGTGCATCACTTTTCATAAAATTTCCACTCTCATCTTTCAGCTGAATTTCTGTAGAACTATTTCTGCCTAAGGTTTCGTTAAGAAATTTCCAACATTTTTTTGGATCATGTTGATAATGTTCCAATTTGTTCAAATAAAAATTATTCATTGAATCTTTTAAACTCTTTTTAACTATTTTACTTATTCTTTTTAAATGTTCTTCTAATTCTAAGTTCATTCTGTTGTGTCTTCGCTTTTTTACAAGTTTTTTCTTGTAGTTTATTAATTTCAGTAAATTTTCATTTACCCATGGAATTACAGGGTGGCCCAGAAAGACCGAAGTGGTGTGAATTGCTTATAACTTTTTATTTAAGAGATATTTTTTTAATTTTTTTTTTTAAATACATTAAATTTATGGGGAATATTTTTGGATTAGTTATTAAAAATGATATCCCGCAAGTGGTGGCCATATTCTGCTTCGCACAAATGTGCTCTTTCCAACACATTTTCCATGACCTTTCGCAAAACTTCCGGTGGTATGTTGTTAATTTCTTCTCGAATATTGGTTTTTAACTCCTCAATAGTCCTAGGCTTATTAACATAAACTTTTCCTTTTTAATAGCCCCAAAGAAAACAGTCTGGAGCGGTTAAATCCGGGGAACGCGGAGGCCAATTAAAATTGCTGTTACGAGAAATTATTCTTTCACCAAAGATGTCGCGTAAAAGACAAGTTGAATTTTGGACAAGTTGAATTTTGTATGGAAACAATCCTATGGTGTGCAAAATTCGCTGCAGCGACGTCCTTGAGAGGCCCAGTTGTGACGAACGTCTCCTGGTTGATGTTTCTGGATCCTCCCGAATACTCTCCTGTACCACTTGAATATTGTCAGCCGTGTGGACAGTTCGGTGTCTGCCGGGACCAGGAAGGTTCCTTACTGCTCCTTGTTCTCGAAAATTTGCAACCAGACGGTTTATTGTTGACTGAGAGGGTGCAACCCGCACATTAAATTGACGACGGTATGCACGCTGAGTCAACACAATGGACCGTTGATTTGAAAAGTAAATTTCAACAATTTGGGCACGTTGTTCAATTGTGTATTGCTCCATTATAAATTATCCAAGTCTTCTTTACAAAATACTGAAAAGAAAAGAAAAAAAAAATTATAATAAAAAAGTTATAAGGAATTCACACCACTTCGGTCTTTCTGGGCCACCCAGTACTTCTTTTTGCAGTGTTCTTTTAGGTCTCTTTTCAAAAGTTGAATTTTCTATGGCATAGTTCACATATGATATTAGAGTTTCTGTATCAGACGACGGATCCCCAGTGTGATTAATGCCTGGTAACTTGTTACTTAACATCCCTTTTAAACAATTATAGTCACGAAACGCAATGGCCTTTTCACTTAATTTTCTTTCTAGTTTAAGTTCAGTTTCAATTTGACATATAATAACATTATGGTCCGAAATGCTGCATTCTACGGAATCAATGATCAAGTTTAGTACAATATTGCTATAAACATGGTCGATTGATGTTCTACTTTCTGGGCGTGTAGGCAATGTATGACAATTTTGAAAATTAAAATTTGTAATTAAGTTAAACAAGGTATCTGACGAATTCGCTTGTAGAATATCAATATTCGAGTCATCAGCAAAAACACACGGATAGCGACCATAAGTAATTAGAAATCTCTCTAGTAATAACAAAAATGATTCCTTTTTGCACTTTTGTGATCTATAGAATGACATAAACTTAATTGGTTTCCCATTTATTTCGAAATCATTTATTGTAACAAGAATTGAATCTAAAAAGTCTTTACTTTCACAGAGATCAACTGTATATTTTGTGTTTTCATGTATAAAAATTGAAACTCCCCCATAACCATCCGGTCTGCAGCAATGTATGCTCTTGAAGCCTGGTATGTTATATAGTTGACAAAGATCTGCACTTATCCAAGTTTCCTGTATAGAGATAATATTTGGTAGCCATGGTAACTGTGCTAAAAAAAACTTTTAATTTATTAAATTTGTCAATTGAAGATATACTTCTAACATTGAGAGAAAAAATTTTGAATGATGAACTTGATACATTTTTCGACTGTTTTATGTATGATTTTGAGTTGTGAAAATATTGATTTTTTGAATTATCCATAAGTTTTTAAATTTAACGTAAAATATATAAATATGTGAATTTATTAAATATAAATATAAAAAACGAGAAAAAGAAAAGAAAAAATTCATTTATATTGAAGCATAATCTTCTTCATCATCTTCCTGCACATGCTGTTCAGTTGGTTCACGTTGTGATCTTCGACCTCGAAAATTACTTGTTGTTGCTTCCAATAAGAGCTTATCTACCACTTCTTCATTGGAAATAAATTTGGGGTTTGAATGTTCACTTTTCTTAACAAAAACACTACCTCTTACTGCATAGACTGCACGGTAGCCAACAGTTACTAATGCTTTGGCATGATTAAGTAAATAAATTGTTTCCTTGCTTAGGTAATCATTGATATAAATGTTTCTAAACAATTCATTCCCCTTTAATATCTGTTTAACAGACATCATTTTCTCTTTATCCTTTCTCTTAGCAAATTTTACAACAACAGTTTGTTTAACGTTACCCAGCGGCCAAAGTTTCGCTTACGTAAGCGATGATCCGATGCACACTTGTAAGTCAGTAATGCACACCATCTCATATACGATCCTAGTATACTTTTTCATACACATTGCCGCATTTGTAGAGTGAACGCCTACTACCTGCACACAAAGTAAGCGAGCTAGTGTGGTGTTCATCCAACAAAAGCTCATTACTTCCTAACATACATTGTAAGCTATCAGTAGGCAGTTCGAATACAATCTCGCATACTTTGTAAGTCGGCAGTAGGCAGCTCGAATACATTCTCGCATACTTTGTAAGTCGGCGGTAGGCAGCCTGAATACATTCTCGCATACTTTGTAAGTCGGCGGTAGGCAGCTCGAATACAATCTCGCATACTTTGTAAGTCGGCAGTAGGTAGCTCGAATACAATCTCGCATACTTTGTAAGTCGGCAGTAGGTAGCTCGAATACAATCTCGCATACATTGTAAGCCGGCAGTAGGCAGCTCGTACGTACTGCGCACTTGAGTTTTTTGGGAATATTCCATTAAATAAATTTGTTTTGTTTTTTGTCTACTGCATTCTTTTATTTTTTCCCTAAATGTTTTGTCTTTCCTTTTGTCTTGTACCTTTTTTAAATTGTTTTCTAGCACTTTTATCTGATTTTGTTAATTAAAATTTTTGCAACGTACGAGTAGTCTGACAAAGACGGCGAACATTTGATTCACATTTATATTTGTATATAAATGTGATACAAAAGATGAACGTAATTCATTTTTCGGAACTCCATATACTACTTTCATACACTTTGTAAGTTACCATTCATTGATTACAAAGTGTTGCACACATCATCGAAGAGAAATAATGTGGTAGGCAATGTTCGCCGCTGGGTATGCTTTGTGTTGTTTTTATTTTCTGCATGTTTTTTTCTGATAACATATCCATCATCAATATTCTCTGGCTTTAATTCAATCCCAGCGTCTTTAGTTAATTTAACTACTGCGTCTACTGATGTTGATCCAGAAGGCATTTCAACACCAGTTATGAGACAATCATTTCTTACCCGCTGGTCATTTAGATATTTTATTGATTGTTTCAGGGATTTTACTTCATTTTTTAAATGTTTGTTTTTCTTTTGTATACTTTCTATTTGTTTTTTATTTTCTGCGACACCCTTAAGAATATCATCATACTGCTGGGACATAAATGTTATTGTTTCATGCATTGCTGCCAGTTGATCAAGCTTTTTTAATTCTATTTTTATATCTTTTAATTCTTCTTTAAATGAGGTGCTATTATCACAAACATGACATACATATTCTTTGTCTCCATGATCAACTAGATATTCATATTTACGTTTATCTAGCATTGTGCAAACTACATGAAAAATTTTGGCGCACCTGTCACACTCAATAAATTCTTCTTCATCTTCCTTTACAACCATTTGCACTTTTATATCTAAAAAATCCGAATCATATGGCAATATCGATCCGAATTAACAACTGAGTTCGATCTCCACAAAAAAAAGGACCGATAATTCCTTAACTTGATATGACAGCCCAAACAATAACTTTTGACGAGTGCAAGTGCTTCAGATGCAGTTGTAGCGGATTGCCAAAACCCAGTATCTGCACTTTTGTTTATTCACGTGACCGTTGATGTGAAAATTTGATTCATCGGAGAAATAGTTGTTATTGAAACTCCTAAAACAGTTTTTTATCGGCCAGCAGATGTCGACTCATTTATCCGGATCATCAGGCACAAGTCCTTATATCTGCCAAAAATTTACGTAGGATAAATCTCATCTTACGTGTGAAGGCAAAATATATTCAGGAAGAGAGAAACATGCATAATTTTTGAAACCATTTCAGAAAATTCTGTATTCCCATCACACAAGTTTACATTGGCAGCACTTTGCGTATCTACTGAAGCTGTTTGTATTCAGATACATGAAAAGAAAATGCTGATTTTGTAAATATTGTACGAGTGTAACTATTAGTAATATAATTAAGCGTTCTACAACTCACTTTTGCTCTTCTTTTTTACGGATAGAATCTCGTAATATTTTGCTCCTACAAAAACTGAATATGTTTTATTATTACGAAAGCGTTAATTTTTAAGACGTGTTCATGTACTGTTTGAATATATGTACATACATACTACTTTAAATTCTTATACATAAGCTTTTGTACTGTTAAAATTTGTACTTAAAGCAGTTAAAAAATTATAATTTTTACGGCAAGAGTTTTCCATTTCAAGCTCATTTTATGTGAATTGATGAGTTCAACAAAAATGTTTGTCAAAAAATCTTCACTTGGCAAAAAAATCTAAAAATTTTATTTTGCTTTTTTTATGCCAAATGCAAGAATAATGTTTATCTATTACAAAAGAATGATTGTTCCAACATCACAAGAAGATAAAAATAAAAGCGTAAAACAAAAACCTAATTCAATAAAGTTTCTTTCCAAATATAGTACTATATTACAACTGTGTACTTAAAAATATGTATAAAATAAATTATACATTTCAATTCCCATCTCATGATATCATAAAAATATTAATTTTTACGAAAAACATTTTCAAATTTTATTTTGCTTGCAAAATCTGTAAAACCAAGTAAAAATCCTCATTCTGGCAACACTGAATGATATTTTTTTTTTTTTTGAAAGCTAAACTAAGCACCTTTCTACACGATTGCCAATTTAGCGCCTTTCGCGCTAAATTTATCCTTTTACAATACATAATGAACAATAACCTGCCTTTTTTCAGCGCTAAAAGCCAAATTTCGAGAATATAATTAACTCGAGTTGAGTCAATTATAATGGAGATTTTGAGCTTTAGTGTTCACTTATTTTTTTTGTCTGTTCATCACAGTATATTTTATTTTATGTTCTCATAAACATAAAAAAAATTAATTATTACAGTTAAACTTTAGACAGCTCGTTTTCTTAATAAAAGCGAGTAGACACGATCCTCATGCATGGTAATAGCATGAGCGAAAATTTGATAGAATTTTTGATTTTTTGGCGCGCTTGTTGCCACATGTTTGGTTGTATTTAGTGATGGCCATCAAGCCAGAGCAAATTTCTATTTTTTTTTTTTTAACTTTATTATATTATTTATTGAATCTACATAAGAAATGTAATGACAATAAGTATTCAATTCTTAATACTAAAAAAAAAAAATTGTGATTAAAGTCCTGCCAGGGCTGGACAAAAATTTATTTTTATGCGAATATTATTCCAGAATCATCTGTTTGGAGCTCTAATGGTAGCCAAAGTATCCCTCCTTCTCAGACGGGTATGACCACCAAAATTAAGAATATTAGCTGCAAGAGGATTTGGATGGAATTCAAGTTTGTTAATATACCTTGTCGCGTACTTCACAAATTCAGATTTCACAAAAGGTACGTTCAGATCTGCGTGGATTCGTGAGTTTTTAACGTACCATGGAGCATCTGTAATTCTACGGAGAATTCTATTTTGACTTCTTTGAATTTTTTCAATGTTGGATGCCGACGCTGTGCCCCATAATTGAATCCCATAGCACCATATTGGCTTTAGAATCGAGTTGTACAGCAAAAGTTTACAATCAAGCTTCAAAGTCGAACTTCTGTCTATTAGCCAGTTAATTTGCACTGCTTTCAATTTCATTTGCGTTACTTTTGCCTCGATGTGCGTCTTCCATTTTAGTCTACGGTCAAGATGAATACCGAGGTATTTTACTTCACTGTGTTGAGAAATTACTTTATTGTTAATAGTGATGGGTGAGCATGTTCCTAGTCGCAGTGCGAATGTAACATGGGCACACTTTTGTTCATAAACCTTGATTTTCCAAAGCTTGAGCCATTTCTCTAGTTTGTCGATATGTTCCTGTAAGTTTATTGATGCTTGCTGGTGGTTACTATGTATGCTAAGGAATGCTGTATCATCTGCAAATGTTGAAGTGTGAACGTTGGTGCTTATCGGCATGTCAGATGCGTAGATAAAATATAAGATAGGCCCTAATATGCTGCCTTGGGGAACTCCAGCTTCAATAGGCTGGGCGGGGCTTATGAAATCGCCTTCTTTTATTATAAATTGGCGACAATATAAATAGCTTTCCAAAAGGTTATGTACGTTTGCAGGTAAGTTAAACTTTATATTATGCATTAAGCCATCGTGCCATACTTTATAAAAAGCTTGTGAGACGTCGATGAATAAGGCAGAGCAATATTTTTTATCTTCAAATGCCTTTCTTATGACGTTAACTAACCTGTGTGTTTGCTCAATGGTGCCATGTTTCGCTCTAAAACCAAATTGGTGATCAGGAATACATTCAACCTTATGAAGCATTGGATCCAACTTCGCCTTTAGCAATTTTTCGAAAAATTTTGAAGTTGTTGTCAGTAGACTTATTGGACGATATGATTCTACTTTCGTGTGATCCTTCCCTGGCTTAGGAACCATTGTTATCATGGACACCTTCCGCTCTGCAGGGTAATACTCAAGTCGTAAAATAGCATTAAAAATACAAAGAAGAATTCGCTTAGCTACACGAGGCAGCTCTACGAGCATTTTGTTGCTGATTTTGTCCAAACCTGGAGCTTTTTTAAGGTTTAGATTACCAATAGCATTTTCAACTTCTTCAAAATTGAATCTTAAAGGCACAGGAGGTCTACTAACAATAAGCGGCAACTCATTTGCATTATCAGACCTATTTGTGGAAAAAACGTTTTTCAAATGGTTAACAAATAAATTACCCTTTTCCGCGTCATCTCTAGCCCAGTCACCAGACGGTTCTCGCAAGGGTGGCTTACCTCTAACTGGCCTTTTTAAACCTTTAGTCGCCCGCCATAAAGAATAGTCGGACTGAGGAGTACCATCCTGACTTTCCAAATACGTTTGTAGAGAAGCCGTTTTTGGGGTTCCAAGCAAATTTCTTAGTTGATTTGTGTATTCACGGAGCCTTGTTTTTAGTTGCGGAGACCTGCGAAGTTGCCACTCTCGTCTAACTCTTCTTTTTTCTAACACAAGTTGCTCGATTTCTGAAGAATATGTTCTATTTTGAATGTTTCTGCGTGTTAAATAAACGCTAGAAGCAAGTTCAGCGGCTTGTTTAAGGTTTTCGCTAAAGTTGCTTAGTGACGCATTAATATCTTCAGGAGTTCTTAAAACAGTATTCTCAGTGCAATGGGTACTCAAAAATTTTTTATATTTTAGCCAATTCACTCGGGTAACAGTCCTATGCAAATTGTTAATCGGGGACCAAGTCTCCTGGGGAAAGCGTGCTGAAATAATAGTAGGTGAATGATCCGATGACAAGTCTAACGAAGACTCAGCTTGCAGCCATTCCACAGGGAACCCCTTTACCACTCCAAAATCAATTACATCAGGAATCTTTCGTCGGTCTGTTGGCCAGTAAGTGGGATGTCCGCTTGATATTACGTCTAAGCCCATTTTAGAAATTGTATCAAAAAGCACTTCGGGGTGATTAAACATGAGCCCCAAAAAGTGTGTTTTGCGTTGTAATCTCCAGCTGCTATAAAACGAGGTCCTAATGAGGTGAAAAAACTTGAATATTGTGATTCTGTCCGACCCTTCGGGGTGATTAAACATGAGCCCCAAAAAGTGTGTTTTGCGTTGTAATCTCCAGCTGCTATAAAACGAGGTCCTAATGAGGTGAAAAAACTTGAATATTGTGATTCTGTCACTGAGAATCGAGGCGGCGAATAAATCGATAAGATAACCAATTTGTAATGAAAATTTTCCACACAGATATTAGTTTCTTGAAGATAGTCCTCACATGTGTCGTTCAGCAAATAATGCTTTATCCTAGATTTTATCAAGATTGCGGAACCCGCACAAGCTCTTCCACGGGGGTCTTTAGTATCGTATAGTACGTAGCCGTTAATTTTGAAGAAGCTTGTTGACGTCAAGTGAGTTTCTGCAATCATCATTATATCGATCTGCTTATCCATCAGGAAGTATTCGAGTTCATTTTTGTGTTGGCGGATGCCGTTCGCGTTCCAGAAACATATTTTTAACCAAATAATTTTTTCGAAATTACCTGCAAAATGGTGGATTGCATTTTCACCATTTCCTGCATCATCGTCATCATTGACGACGTAAAAGTGTTTATAGTTTGAATAAGGGTCTGTATTGTTGCCTCAAGGTTACTGAAATTTTGATCGGGCGGTTGAGATATGGATTGCTGATTCGGGTTTGCGAATGTAGACTTAACTACATTAGCATAAGAAATTTGTTTTTGATGTTGAACAGTTATGTCGGTGGTTGACTGTCCTGTCGGAGGAAAAGAATTATTAAAAAAAATTTGAGTCTGATGTGGTGGCTTAGAAGCAATTATTGTTTTGTTGTTCATTGAGCGCTTGAGGTGGGTGTAGACGGAGCAACCTCTATAATTAGCTGTGTGGTTTTCACCGCAATTACTGCATTTTTTAATTTTTGGGTCGAATTTCGGCTTATTGCATTGTGCTGTACCATGGAATTCTCCACACACAACACAAACTGTAGGCAACTTGCAATAGGTCCTAGTATGGCCAAATTCTTGGCAGTTGTGGCACTGTACGGGTCCTAAGCGCTTATGCGGTTCCTCTACGGTTATTTTTCGATGTAAAAGGTATTTTATATTATATATTGGATGAACTTCATTCTTCCTTAAAGTCACATCTCCTGGCTCTAATTCAACCCTAAACATGGGTTGAGGGATCTTTTCACGATTTCTGATGTTTAACACTTTTTTACTTTGAATCCCTTATCTGCCAAACCGGTCTTAACTTCATTAATGTCTACGCAAGGGTCAATCCCTTTTATTACGTCTTGAAGACCTTTAGCGCTTTTAAGCTGATAAGTATAAAAAGCTCTTTTTTCTTTCTCAAATTCGTCAGACAGTTTTCGGTAGTCATTTTCGTGGTTAACTTGAATTTTAGTTTCATTAATGTTGCCGTGCTTGATGGAGGTAACGTTAAAAGTATTTTCTCCGATTGCTGAAACAATTTTTCTTACCAGTTCATTGGAAGCAGATTCTCTTAAATAAATTGGTGGTGGTTTAAACGATTTTCTATGACGCTGTTGGCTCATCCGTTTGTAGAATAGAAAATCTGTTTTGTTCGGTTGGTCGGTGTCGGCATCTTTAGAGATTTTAGATTTGGATGCAATTTGAGCAGATTTAGGGCTTCGCTGACGTTTAGTGATGGTGATATACCTATCCATGCCTACTTGCGTTTTTGGTGTATTGGCATTAATTAGAGTAGAAGATCTTTTATCTTCTGTTGTAACATCAATGTTAGGCGAGCCGGAATGGGAGCGGATTTTATCTCTCGTAGAAAGAAAATTATACAATGATTGCTTTATAGATTCTTCTTCAGAATTCCATATGCTTTTACTGGTGGAGCTAAGCTCTTTTTCAAAATTATTTCTGATGGGATCTTTCATGCAGAAAACAAAACTTTAATTTTTTTTTGCCACCGCACTTGTTATATTGAATTTTATTGTTTAGTAAATGAAATGTGAGGAATTTATTTTCCCGTTGTTTTTAAAATAATTTGTTATTGTTTTTGCAATTTAACACAGTATATTATTGATTTTTTTTAACACAATATATTATTGATATAAGTTTAAAAGTATTTGAGCAAAATTTTTTTGATTTTTGTTGGTTTTTTTTTTTGTTTTATTTTATTATTTTTTTTTTGTTCGCTTGTTTATTAACACAACCGTTCGGTTGGAAAATCACAGGAGAACTGAAATTTCTATTAATTTTTCGTTGTCATTGTGAATGGTTATCGGGAAAACTAATTAAAAAAAAGAAAATAAGTATAAAATTATAAAAATAATCTATTGAATTCTAAAGTGGAACTAGTTTTATTTATTATAATATGCGAAAAAAATTCTTAGACAACAAGAGAACGAGTGCTGAAAATTAAGGTAATTTGGAATTTATTGAAGTTTCCCAGTAGTTATCTGATAAACAAACACCGCAAAATCAAAGTTTAATTAATTGGATAATTAATTTTCCTATAAATATAATTCAAGTAACTCAAAAAAAAAAAAAAATAAATAAAATATAAACAATTTGAACACTAAACAAAGACACATACGAGATTCTACATACATATGCATATACTGCCGCTTCCTCTATTTCGAATAAATATTTTTATTCGCATAAAAACATTTGAAACAAAAACAAAATTTGAAAATTTGTTTTAACAGGCTGTTCGACGATATCGAATGAAAATGTATGGGAAAGAAAGGTAGTCACACACATTCGAATAAATTTGGGTTCGTCTATGTCACTATTGTTCGTTCGCATGAACTTATGTATTTTAATAGAATTTTGACACATTTTTCGCATAGAATAAAGTTAGAAAAAACCCAAATCAATTTTCTTTTGCCTAGAGTGCGAATGAATTTATCCTTTCGACATCGGCGAACTGGCTGTAAATGTATTTATACGAATAAAAATATTTATTCGAAACAGAGGAAGTGGCAGATAATTTCAAGAATAAATCTTAGATATTTTTACGGCAGCATATTACAAGGCAGACCATTTAAAAATTGTATGCTAGATAAATATATGAATGAAAATTTCGTGCAGACCTTTTATTATATGTATAAATATTAGAATAAAAAGCTAAAATAAGCACCTTTTTACACGGTTGCCAATTTAGCGCCTTTCGTGCTAGATTTATCCTTTTACAATACATAATTAACAATAAGCTGCCTTTTTCGGCGCTAAAACCCAAATTTCGAGAATATAATTAACTCGAGTCAATTATAATGGAGATTTTGAGCTTTAGTATTCACTTATTTTTCTGTCTGTTTTAATAAAAATAAAAACTCTCCTGTCTGAAACTCGTTGGTGCAACCTTTTGCGAAGATAATATCAATAGCAATTCGCGAACCATCTCTAACTAGAAATAAATCTGTTGCGTTCTCGAAAATGCTGTTGAATTGTTTTTTTACAAAATTTGCGAATAACATACTTTTATTTATATTTAAAGCATACAAACATATGTATATACATAAAATTTAATTTTTGTGAATATACCTATAGAGTATTGGGGTTTTTGCACTTTCTGGATGGGGTCACGGCGCTTTTGCGTTACAAATAGTTGAGAACGCTGCTTTTCTAGGCATTTAAAAGCACTAAATTTAGTGCGACTGCGCTGAACTGGCAACCTTGCCATAAAATAATTATTTAAAAAAAAGCGCACATGAGATACAAAAAAAAAGCTACTGGTTTTGAAAACTGACACCATCATCAAAAATTATTTTAAACTGTTATCCCATTCACGGTTGAAGTATTTCTACATATAAAAGCAAATTTGTACGTGCCCATGCACATTAGGGTGGTCTCAGTTAAATAATTTTTTTTGTAATATTTTCTCAACTCAAATTTTTGAAGACTTCAGCGGTAATTTAAAAACGTGCTAGTATTCTGCTTAAATCTGGCAAAAAAATATTAAGATTTTATCGTAAGGACGACCTTAATTCACATAGTACATATAAACATGACCACAAATGTGTGTGTCAATGATTACTAGTGAGTAAATATTGCATAAGTTCTACTCGGTTCATCTACTACCATAACATTTTATTATGCCACTTGGCTTTTGTGAATGCGAAGAGACCCTAACGAACGAAATATCTTTGAGCAGATAAAAATCTTTATTATTAAAAAAAGAAGCAAAAAAAAATTGTGAACATTCCGTGGTAGAGAATTAGTTTTTATAACAAACACAAGCATTTACACCCATACAAATATTTGCTAAAAATTGCAAATTGTTTTACTGGTTTGAAATAAAATATTATAGGGCACATTATTTACACCCTATAAAAAATAAAAGGAATGGACAACTGAAACATATACATATGTCGATATTACAAGGACTTCAAACTGTGTACACGAACATCGCAAAAATGTTAGATATGCACGTCATAGTTACATTTGTAACAGTTCCAAGCCAGTTCCTAATACCTTTTTTTTTGCGTAAGTCCAACAAAGAAAAACTATCTTTTATTAGACGAAATATCGCACAGTTCTATATGGGACCAAACCATATAGCGATGGGACAGAAACAGAACAAGTACTTTAATTAAGAAAAATAATTTTTTTTTTTTAAATTGGACAAAGGACACGCCTGCCTCTCATTTGTGGTAAGAATGAAATTTTTTATGTTGGCTACATATCTGCACAGAAAATCCGTAGATCATTTATATCCCGCGTTAGTAGCTTGTGATGTAATTTTGATTGTGATTGGCGCAAGGACTCTAGGTCCAGTCGTATGTGTTGGCTGCCAAAGTCTTTTTAAAATTTTGATCGTTCAATAGCAAGGTCATTTAACAAGTTTTCTTGGTGCCTAAAAATAAGTTTTGACTACTCGCGACTTTATTTTGGTCCCTAATTTTGCAGTTATAACGGGTTCTTTATGTTGCACATTTTCGTGCGACATGGCCCGGGAGAACATAAAACATATGTATTGTGGGGCCACATCGCATATTAACAAATTGAATTTCTAATTTTAAGTTTATCGATTTTTTACTTATCTGCATTTGAATTTACATACGAGTACATAAATATTTTTATACATTTTTTTTGCTCATAAATGAATTGAAAATACACAGCGGCCAAGGGAAATACACAAATATGTTCACCAATCCAAATTCCATGTTAATATGTGCGACGTGGCCTGAAGGTAGCATTTAGGTGTCGCGTACGAAAATATGCGACACAGCCTCAGGGTAACATTTAGGCGTCGCATAAAAACGTGCGACGAGCCTGCCAACTTGTTAAAAAAGCTATCCGATTCTCATTAAATTTTGTATGGTATGTTTTATAGGAGCGTGTGATTTCCAAAACTCGTGCGTTCCAAAAAATTATAAAATGAGATAACAATAGATTCTGATAGTTCTTTTGGTACTTTATAAGAATAAATATACTGATTGTATCAATTCATATCCTTTCTATTGTTTTTATATCCTAAAATGGCAGTTCGTAGCAAAACTGTTTCGTTCCATATAACAATCATTACAAAACTGTCTTGTTGGATATTTCGTAGCAAAACTCCTTGAGTACCATCGTGTGTGGTGAATTTTCAAAACAATTTTATGTATTAATTTTTCCTTATATTATTGTAATTGTTAAGATTATCACTCGAAATTATTAAGATCATTACTGTGATTTGTCAGAAATACAACAACCATTAAATATATAAATATACCGATTAGAGCGACTTGTGTTAAAAATTAATTTGAAAAAATTAAAAATTGTTTGGTTTGTACATATGTACAACAGGTTTTTAGTTCAAGTTTTTTCCTTTCTTAATTTTTTTCTTAAGAAGGATTTTTCAATCAATAATTATTGATCACAGCAAATTTGTATTGTAAAAAATCCTTCTTAAGAAAAAAAAAAATTAAGAAAGAAAAAAACTTGAACTAAAAACCTGTTGTACATATGTACAAACCAAACAATTTTTAATTTAAACAAGTAAGAGTGTAGTATATTCGGCTGGGCCGAATCTAAAATACCCTTCACGATAGTCACGAATATGTATAGTATATTAAAAATGTGACCTAAATATGCTCGGTTATATATGAACCGATATCGGAATTTTCTATTTTCTGTATTTTAGTAACCTTCTTTTATAACGAGAATTGCTTTTCAGCGCAAAAAAATAAAAATTTTTTTAATGGAAAAATCGGTTTAGGCTATATCTCGGGTATATATGGACCGATATCGAAAATTTTAATTTTCCATATTTATATAACCTTATATCATTACCAGAACTGCTTTTGAGCACAACAAATTGTTTAAGTTCGCTTACGCGATATTTTCATGAAAAACCCGATTTAGGCTATATCTCGAGTATATATGGACCGATATCGGAAATTTTCATTTTCCATATTTATGTAACCCTATTTCATTACCAGAACTGCTTTTGAGCACAACAAATTGTTTAAGTTCGCTTACGCGATATTTTCATGAAAAACCCGATTTAGGCTATATCTCGAGTATATATGGACCGATATCGGAAATTTTCATTTTCCATATTTATGTAACCCTATTTCATTACCAGAACTGCTTTTGAGCACAACAAATTGTTTAAGTTCGCTTACGCGATATTTTCATGAAAAACCCGATTTAGGCTATATCTCGAGTATATATGGACCGATATCGGAAATTTTCATTTTCCATATTTATGTAACCCTATTTCATTACCAGAACTGCTTTTGAGCACAACAAATTGTTTAAGTTCGCTTACGCGATATTTTCATGAAAAACCCGATTTAGGCTATATCTCGAGTGTATATGGACCGATATCGGAAATTTTCATTTTCCATATTTATGTAACCCTATTTCATTACCAGAACTGCTTTTGAGCACAAAAAAGTTGTTTACTCGGCATTTTCATCAAAAAACCTGTTAGGCTATATATCGGGTATATATGAACCGATATCGGAAATTTTAATTTTCCATATTTATATAACCTTATTTTATTACCAGAACTGCTTTAAGGTGAAAAAAGTTGTTTAAGTTCGCTTACGCGACATTTTCATGAAAAACACGGTTTGGGCTATATCTCGGGTATATATGGACCGATATCGGAAATTTTCATTTTCCATATTTATATAACCTTATTTAATATCCAGAACTGCTTTAAGGTGAAAAAAGTTGTTTAAGTTCGCTTACGCGGCATTTTCATGAAAACCACGGTTTAGGCTATATGTCTGGTATTTATGTACCGATATCGGAAATTTTCATTTTCCATATTTATATAACCTCATCTTATTACCAGAACTGTATTTAAGCAAAAAAAAAGTTGTTTAAGTTCGCTTACGCGACATTTTCATGAAAAACCCGGTTTGGGCTATATCTCGGGTATATATGGACCGATATCGGAAATTTTCATTTTTCATACCTATATAACCTTATTTTATTATTAGAACTGCTTTTAAGTAAAAAATATTGTTTGAGTTCGCTTACGCCGCGTGTTCATGAAAACCCCGGTTTAGGCTATATCTCGGGTATATATGGACCGATATCGAAAACTTTCATTTTCAATATTTATATCACCTTATTTTATTACCAGAACTGCTTTAAGGCGAAAAAATTGTTTAAGTTCGCTTACGCGGCATATTCATGAAAACCCCGGTTTAGGCTATATCTCGGGTATATATGGACCGATATAGGAAATTTTTATCTTCCATATTTATATAAACTCATCTTATTACCAGAACTGTTTTTAATCAAAAAAAAGTTGTTAAAGTTCGCTTACGCGACATTTTCATGAAAACCCCGGTTTGGGCTATATCTCGGGTATATATAGACCGATATCGAAAATTTTCATTTTCCATACTTATATAACCTTATTTTATTACCAGAACTGCTTTTAAGCAAAAAAAGTTGTTTAAGTTCGCTTACGCGGCATTTTCATGAAAACCCCGTTCCAGGCTATATCTGCGGTATATATGGACCGATATTGGAAATTTTCATTTTTCATATTTATGTAACCTAATTTCATTACCAGAACTGCTTTTGAGCACAAAAATGTTGTTTTAGTTTGCTTACGCGACAATTTTATGTAAAACCCGGTCTAGGCTATATCTCGGGTATATATGGACCGATATCGGAAATTTTCATTTTTCATATTTATGTAACCTAATTTCATTACCAGAACTGCTTTTGAGCACAAAAAAGTTGTTTAAGTTCGCTTATGCGGCATTTTCATGAAAACCCCGGTCTAGGCTATATCTTGGGTATATATGGACCGATATCGGAAATTTTCATTTTCCATATTTATGTAACCTAATTTCATTACCAGAACTGCTTTTGATCACAAAAAAGTTGTTTAAGTTCGCTTACGCGGCATTTTCATGAAAACCCCGGTCTAGGCTATATCTCGGGTATATATGGACCGATATCGAAAATTTTCATTTTTCATATTTATATGACCCTATTTCATTACCAGAACTGCTTTTGAGCACAAAAAAGTTGTTTAAGTTCGCTTACGCGACATTTTCATGAAAAACCCGGTTTGGGCTATATCTCGGGTATATATGGACCGATATCGAAAATTTTCATTTTTCATATTTATATGACCCTATTTTATTACCAGAACTACTTTTGAGCACAAAAAAGTTGTTTAAGTTCGCCTACACGACATTTTCATGAAAAACCCGGTTTGGGCTACATCTCGGGTATATATAGACCGATATCGACAATTTTCATTTTCCATACTTATATAGCTTTGTTTCATTACTAGAACTGCTTTTGAGCACAAAAATGTTGTTTTAGTTTGCTTACGCGACACTTTTATGTTAAACCCGGTCTAGGCTATATCTCGGGTATATATGGACCTATATCGAAAATGTTCATTTTTCATATTTATATGACCCTATTTCATTACCAGAACTGTTTTTAAGCAAAAAGAGATGTTTAAGTTCACTTACGCGACATTTTCATTAAAACCGCAGTTTAGGCTATATCTCGGGTATATATGGACCGATATCGGAAATTTTCATTTTCCATATTTATGTAATCTTATTTCATTACCAGAACTGCTTTTGAGCAAAAAAAAAGTTGTTTAAGTTCGCTTACGCGACATTTTCATGAAAACCCCGATTTGGGCTACATATGGACAGGGTACATAGTATGGACCGTGTGGTGGTAATTCAGATGCATCATTTGTTATATCATTTGTAATAAAAACATTTCTCAAATGGTTAACATACACCATCCCCTTTTCTGAGTCGCTTCTTGCCCAGTCGCCAGTTGAAGTTCGCAAAGGGGGCTTACCTATTACGGGTCTTTTCAGACCTTTTGTCGCTTTAAACAGAGAATAGTCAGATTGCGGAGTACCATCCAGGCTTTCCAAATATGTTTTAAGGGAAGATATTCTATAGACTTCAAGCAGATTTCTTAACTGAGTTATGCATTCCCGTAGCCTAGTTTTAAGCTGGGGAGATCTGCGAAGTTGCCACTCTCTTCTGACTCTTCTTTTTTCTGACAGAAGTTGCTCAATTTCAGACGAATAAGTTCTGTTGGTTTCATTTCTGGATCTTATATGACTAGTGGTAGCATGCTGTGCGGCCAGTTTGAGGTTTTCAGAAAAATCGTTAATTGACACATCAATATCCGCAGGCGTTCTCAAGGCGATATTTTCACTACAATGTGTACTCAAAAATTTTATGTATTTTAACCAATTAACTCTATTGACGGTCAACGGGGAGGTAATCTCTTGGGGGAACGAAACAGAGATTATAGTGAGTGATCTGAGGACAAACCTAATGAAGGCTCCACTTGCATCCACTCTAAAGGAAAAATTTTCGCAACTCCAAAATCTATAACATCAGGGATCTTTCGTCGGTCTGACGGCCAATAAGTGGGGTGTCCGCTTGAAACCACATCTAAGTCCATTTTGGAAACGGTTTAAAAAAGCACACGGCCTTTCGGGGTAATTAAACGTGATCCCCAAAAAGTGTGTTTAGCGTTATAGTTGCCAGCCGCTAAAAATCGAGGCCCAAGTGAATTGAAAAATTTGTATATTGATTTTCTGTTACTGAAAACCGGGGTGGGGAATAAATCGATGAAATAACAATTTTATGATGAAAATGTTTAATATATATGTTTGGTGCTTGAAGATACTCCTCACATGTCTCGTGTAGCAAATAATACTTAATTCTAGTTTTTATCAAAATGGCTGAGCCTCCGTAAGATCTGCCACGGGGATCTTTAGTATCACATAGTCTGTAACCATTAATTTTGAAATAACATAATAAATGTCGATTTGCTTTTCCATAAGGAAGTGCTCAAGTTCATTTTTGTGTTGGCGAATGCTGTTTGCGTTCCAGAAACATATTTTTAACCAACTCATTTTTTTAAAATTGCCTGCAAAATAGTGGATTGCATTTTCAGCATTTCCTGCATCATGTTAGTCATGGAGACCACAAATGTATTTATGGATTGAACTAGAGTCTGCAGAGTTGCCTCAAGATTTTTAAAATTTTGATCGGAATTTTGGGGCATGGGCTCCTGATTCAAGTTTTGTATATCGGTTTTGACCACATTAGCATATGAAACTTGTTTGGGGTTTTGCATAATTATTTGGCTGGTTGACTAGCCTATCTGGGGAAAATTGTTTGCAGAAATAATGTTTGACTGCTGGGGTTGCTTGATGACTTATTTGTCATTGATTGTTTAAAATTAGTGTAAACAGGACAGCCCCTGTAATTTGCAGTGTGGTTACCTCCACAGTTACTGCATTTTTTAGCGCTCGAGTCAGTCTTTGGTTTTTTGCACTGTGAAGTGCCGTGTAGATCTCCACACACAACACAAACTGCGGGCAGTTTACAATAGGCCTTAGTATGGCCAAATTCCTGGCAGTTTAGGCATTGAACGGGACTTAAACGCTTATGAGGCTCCTCTACGGTAACTTTACGGTGCAAGAGAAATTTGAGGGTATAAATTGGGTGAGTTTCATTCCGTTTCAGGACAATATCTCTTGGTTCCAGTTCAACCCTAAACATGGGTTGAGGGATCTTCTCACGGTTCCTGATGTTCACTACACTTTTGACTTTAAACCCTTTGTCCTCCAAACCAATCTTAACATCATCCGTGGCTACACATGGGTCAATACCTTTTATAACGACCTGAATACCTTTAGCACTTTTAAGCTGATAAGTGTAAAAAGATCTTTTCTCCTTTTCCAAAACGTCAGACAATTTTCGGTAATAATTTTCATGGTTTACCTGAATTTTTGTTTCATTGATGTTTCCACGCTTAACTGATGTCACGTTGAAATTGTCCTTACCGATTACCGTAATAAGTTGTTTTACCAGCTCATTAGAAGTAGGTTCTCTCAAATATATTGGTGGCGGTTTAAATATTTTTTTTTTTGCTGTATTTGGCTCATCAGTCTGGAGGATTGCAAATCTATTACTTTTCGTTGAAGTAGCGATATTGTCCTCTTTGGATATCTTTGGTTGTGATGATATCTGAGCGGATTTCGGGCGTCGCTGACGTTTAACCACGGTTACATACCTGTCCATGCCTACTTTTTTTTCGGCTTATCTGCAATAACTGAACTGGTAGATGGTTGGTCTTCTGTTGTAACAACAATGTTTGGCGTACACTACCGCGTGCGTGTTTTATCTCTTAGAGACAGGAGATTGTCCAATGGTTTTTTTCAATGATTCCTCTTCAGAAATCCAGAGCAAAATAAAACATTTTTATCTAGCATTGACTGGACTTAATTAATTGTATGTATTTAGTATTAGGATTTTAATACTTCTTGTTAGTTCACTTTGTGAAGATTCAATAAATAAATGAGTGGAAAAAAAATTAGAAAGTTAGTAGCGAGGTGCCTGTATACGAGTATGATAGGAAAACAGCTATAGCTTCTGCAGTGAAAGCCCCACATTAACTATATTTTCAATTTTAGCCTTCAAAGCGAATAGAAAATAAAAGGAATGGGCAGATAGCTTTGCAAGGGGAGATTAATTATGATATGAATTTCTGCGACCCCGAATCATTCTTCAGACGACAAAAGAGGAACAAAAATATTATTCCACAACTATTTCCCATAAATGTGGCGAATAAATTTGATATTGGAGCCCTTTCATCCAATCACTTTGGAAAAAACTAGAGACAAAACCAAATTCTTCGAACTATTACTGCATCTGCAAAGGCCAAAGGCCTAATTCTATTGAGGGACTCCTGCTTCGATTGGCTGAGTGCAGCTTATAAAATCACCTTCTCTGATGACAAATTTCTGGCCGCATAAGTAACTTTTCAGAAAGTTGTGAGCAGTGATGTGAACTGTACGATAATTACCGTATTGTACGGTAATTTTGACCTTCAAACGGCAGCACGGTAATTTTATTACTTGTACGGTAACTTTCAAAAAAGTTTTATTCATTTGGTTTCACTTTTAATACTTCTAAAATCATAGTTGCTTTATTATACTTATCTTAGTACACCTTTGCAATAATCGCTAAAGCTAATTGGAGTGGTCACTCCAGCCATGAATTGTTAAAAATTACATCGTCGAAAAAAAGAACACATCTATAGTGTGATAAGTAAAATCAGGGGTTAATATAATATAATAAAATTACTGATGGTTGTACAACATATACAAAAACAAGTAAGAGTGTAGTATATTCGGCTGGGCCGAATCTAAAATACCCTTCACGATAGTCACGAATATGTATAGTATATTAAAAATGTGACCTAAATATGCTCGGTTATATATGAACCGATAGCGGAATTTTCTATTTTCTGTATTTTAGTAACCTTCTTTTATAACGAGAATTGCTTTTCAGCAAAAAAATAAAATAAAAAATTTTAATGCAAAAATCGGTTCAGGCTATATCTCGGGTATATATGGACCGATATCGAAAATTTTAATTTTCCATATTTATATAACCTTATATCATTACCAGAACTGCTTTTAAGTACAACAAATTGTTTAAGTTCGCTTACGCGACATTTTCATGAAAAACCCGGTTTAGGCTATATCTCGGGAATATATGGACCGATATCGGAAATTTTTATCTTCCATACTAATATAACTTTATTTCATTACTAAAACTGCTTTTGAGCACAAAAAAGTTGTTTAAATTCGCTTACGCGATATTTTCATGAAAAACCCGGTTTAAGCCGGGTATATATGGACCGATATCAGAAATTTTAATTTTCTCTATTTTCGTTACCTTCTTTTATAACAAGATTTGGTTTTCAGAAAAAAAATGTTATTGGAAAAATCGGTTCAGGCTATATCTCGAGTATATATTGAATGATATCGGATATTTTCTTTTTCCATATTTATACAACCTTATTTCATTACCAGAACTGCTTTTGAGCACAAAAAAGTGGTTTAAATTCGCTTACTCGACATTTTCATCAAAAAATCGGTTAGGCTATATATCGGGTATATATGGGCCGATATCGGAAATTTTAATTTTCCATATTTGTATAACCTTTTTTTTTTTTTTTTTTTTTATATTGGACCAGTACTCAGGGGATGACCCCTACATATGCAGTGCATTGTACCAGAACTAGGAAAATAGGTTGTGAGGAGGGGGAAAGCGGGAGTAGTGTTTGTGAACATTTGACTTGAATCTTCCAACGTTATAACAGACAGGAAACACTTCTGGAGGCAACTTGTTCCTCAGACGAAGCGTGCGGCTGAAAAACGAATTCTCTCTGTAATGCGTAGTACGATTCCCCGGGCAATCGACCACAAATGGGTGAGCTCTAGACGATGAACGCGATGAGCGCGAAATTTTCATTTTCTATATTTAAATAACTTTATTTCATTACTAGAACTGTTTTTAAGCAAAAAAAGATGTTTAAGTTCACTTACGCGACATTTTCATTAAAACCGCGGTTTAGGCTATATCTCGGGTATATATGGACCGATATCGGAAATTTTTATTTTCCATATTTATATAACCTTATTTTATTACCAGAACTACTTTTAAGCGAAAAAAAAAGTTGTTTAGCTTCGCCTATGCGACATTTTCATTAAAAATCCGATTTGGGCTATATCTCGGGTATATATGGACCGATATCTGAAATAAAAATGTTTTGCCTTTAAGTCCCATGCTTAATAAGTGTGTGAAGTTTGAGGCAAAACAAACAACTTTTGTTTTCAAAAATTTTCATACAAAACTGCAAAAAAATGGTTTTTTTCGGAATTTTAAATATATCTCAGCTATACGTGGACCGATATTACTGAATTTCAACAGCAAACCCATGAATCGATGGGGTAAAAGAAAAAAGTTTCTAAGTCTAATGGTTTTCTCAGAAACGGTATTTCAACAGCGGACAGACGGACATCGCTTAATCGACTTTTCCATTAATTCTGATTCAGAATATATATACTTTATAGGGTCGCAAAAAAAACCTGTAGAAATTTTAAACGGAATCACAAACTTATATATACCCTTTGTTGGGTGAAGCAGCCCAGGCCCCTTGCCTCCGAATTTAGTTTTGAACACAAGTATCAAGAATATTCAAAATACAATCTTTATTTCATGAACTTAGAGTTAAAACTCCTAGAAATAATAAAAACAAAATTACTTAAAAAATTAAGGTAATATAAAAAATATAAATATACACACTTTTTGTCTGGAGACTTAGAGCAAACTTCCTTAAGTTAATATATAATAGTATTAACAGTTTTAAATTACAAAATGGCCTTTTTATATCAAAAAATGCCTATCAATTTTAAGCCGCGTGGAAAGTTAAAATAATTTGACAAGCAAATTGTTAAGGCTGACAATTAAGCGATAACAAGCATGGTAAAATAATAGTTGACAATCGATTATTTCTATCAGCTGTTAGACAGTGGCGTAACACCCCCCTGCAGTAATCCGAGGAGCTTTCGAGGACTTACTCCTATTATCGATCCACGTCTAATAGCGCTAATTTAACAGCTGGCCTCTCCCATATGCCGCACTTTGTTAACACCTTCGCCTTGCGAACCTGGCCGTCTTTGGATTTACTGATCTCAATAATCCTTCCTTTGGGCCACACATTTCTTGGACTCGCTGGGTCAACCACCACCACCAAGTCACCAACAGATAATGGCTTTGTTTTTTCGAACCATTTTGCCCTGCGGGTAAGAGTTGGTAAATACTCCTTAATCCATCTCTTCCAAAACTTTTGTGCAAACTGCTGCGAACATAACCATCCCTGTTTCAATACTACACCGTCGTCATCATATGACGCTAAAGGCTTTAACCCATTAGAATTGCCTAACAAAAAGTGGTTCGGTGTTAGAGCTTCTTCGCTTTCACTTTCCACTGGAACGTATGTGAGTGGGCGTGAATTTATAATATTTTCCACCTCTGCCATCATACTTTGTAACGTTTCGTCGCTAGGAAACCTTTCCTGTTTAATTTTATATAGTACGGTCTTTACCGAACGAACCAATCGTTCCCACGCCCCTCCCATATGGGGGGCAGACGGTGGATTAAAGTTCCATCTTGTATGCGAGGTTGTGAAAGTTCGGGTAAATTCGTTGTTATCGACCTCTTTCAGTGCTTCGCGCAATTCACGTTCAGCTCCAACGAAGTTGGTACCGTTGTCGCTGAAAAACTCTTTCGGCTGACCCCTCCGTGAAACGAATTTCCTGATTGCCAGAATACAGGAGCTTGTGTTGAGTGAATAAACAATCTCAATGTGTACGGCCCTTACAGTCAGGCACGTAAATAACGCTCCGTATCGTTTTTCCCTGTGACGGTTAACAGTAACATATAAAGGGCCAAAAAAATCTAGGCCGGTAAATGTAAATGGCGCAAGATATGTGCCAAGACGGGCTTTGGGCAATTGAGCCATTTGAGGAGCTTCGGGTAACGCTTTCTTTATTTTGCACAATTGGCATTGTCTGATGACAGATTTATACACAACTCGTAATCTGGGTATATAAAAACGCTGGCGTATTTCGTTAACAACAGTCTCATAACTACTGTGATGATACGTTTGGTGATAGTGCAAAATAAGGAGGGCTGTAAGCCTGCAACTTTTTGGCAAAATAGCTGGATGCTTTAATTCTTCGGGTACGTTGGCATTATCAATACGACCGTTTACACGCAAAATACTGTCTTTGTCTATATATGGAGACAATTTATTCATAAAACTTGATTTTGGCAATGTTTTATGTTGTTCTAAACATCGGATTTCATGATAAAATGAAAGCCTTTGCACATCCCTGATAAGTATGTTTTTGGCTCCACACAATTCTTCCTTTGTCAGTTCGGCTTGATTCTGATCAAGTTCTTTTTTCCTAACACGCTTACAGAATCGAATAACAAATGCTACTGCTCTCAAAGCTCGACCCCAGCGAGAAAATCTTTCAATGTCTATAAACGGTTCTATGTTTTGTATAATTAAACTGCATTCTTTCAACTCCGCAGCTGGTGGCGGTAAATCTTCTATGACACGCGGCCAGTCCTTTTCTGGCAGCTTCAAAAAATCAGGACCATTTAACCATCGATTTGTTATCGACAGATGCGATTTTTTTGAGCATTTCGTTGCTTCATCGGCTACATTTTCTTTGCCTGAAATCCAAAACCAATCATTCATATCAGTGGCATCAAGAATTTCGCCTACCCGTACAGCCACGAATTGATGGTATTTTCGGTGGTCAGAACGAATCCAGCTCAAAACTGTGCGTGAATCTGACCAGTATATTTTCCTACTAAAAGTAATGGTATGATTTTTTTCAATAAAACTGGCAAATCGCACACCTATAACGGCGGCCATCAATTCCAAGCGGGGAATAGAAACAACTTTTAAAGGAGCTACCCTAGTTTTCGATCCTATTAGAGACACAATAACACGTTCTCCGTCAAAGAACCTACAATATGCGACAGCAGCATAACCACTTTCACTAGCATCAACAAATGTATGCAGTTGAACGTCTAAATTGTTATAATTTTTAAAATTTTGCAGGTAGCACCGGGGAATTTTTAAACTTGTCAGGCCATGTAAAGACGTCAGCCAAATTTTCCATTTCATTTGTTGCTCTGGTAAAATGGGCTCGTCCCATTCCACACCACTTCTCCAAATGTCCTGCAATACTATTTTTAAATACATCAAGAAACTTCCAACTAGCCCCAGAGGGTCATAAATACTCATCAGCGTTCTTAAGACTTCACGTTTGGTTGGTTGTTTATGTTCAAGAAAAACGTTGCTATTTATGATAGACGGAGAAAGCCTAAACGTTATCATATCTTCAGTTGGGGTCCAATACATGCCAAGAATTTTTTCGGTTTCTGTGTTGGTATTGTTTATGCAGATTTCATTTGTAGGGCTATTAAAGTTTAATGCTTGTAAAACAGAACTATTATTGGAGCTCCAATTTCTTATATTAAAGCCCCCTTGACTATGAATAAATCGCACCTCTTTGGCTATTTTGATTGTTTCTTGGGGCGTGTCTGTTGACAAAAGAAAGTCGTCCACGTAATGATTTTCTTTAATGGCAGTGGCCGCTAGAGGCAGCTTATCTTCAAACTTGGAAGCATTAAAGTTTTTGACATATTGCGATATACAAGGCGCGCATGAGGCACCAAATATCATTACATTCATAACAAAAATCTCAGGCTCTTTATTTACATCGCAGCTACGCCATAAAAAACGTTGGGCGTGACGGTCCTCGTCGCGCACATAAATTTGGTGAAACATTTGTTCGATGTCACCACACACAGCTATGTGTTTCTGTCGAAAACGAAATAAAATAGAAGGAAGAGATGCAAGCAAATCGGGCCCTTTTAGTAGCATAGTGTTCAACGAGATTCCAGAAACTTTAGCAGCAGCATCCCACACAAGTCTTGTTTTGTTTGGCTTATTTTTATTAAATACCGGAAAAACTGGCAAATACCAAACGTTGTTATTATTTATTTCGCTTACCTTTACTTTTTCTATATAATTTTTCTGCAAGTATTCAGAAATAGTTTTTTCGAAAACCTCAAACAAACTTTTGTTATTTTTCAGAGTTTTCTCAAGGCAAATTAATCTTTTTAATGCCATGCCATAGCTTTGTGGCAATTTAAAACTATCGTATCGCCATAGTAAAGCTGTTTCGTAGTGACCATCACTTCTTTGTTTTGTATATTTTTCTAACATGTTCATTGCCTTCTGATCATCTTTACCCAAAATTGGGGCAACGCTACTTATGCCAACCATGTCACTTTGGTAAAACAATTTCACTAAATGATCAAGTGCTTTATCGTTTTCCCGTTCACATTCACACGAGTGAAAACACTGCTGCTTTCTGTTATTTTGCCCGTCGCCTAAACTACCACACAAAAGCCAACCAAGCCGAGTGCGTACTGCAACCGGATCATTTTTACTTCCCATTTTCACACGGTTAGATACACATAACTTTATATTATTGAGGCCTATAAGTACCATAGGTTCAGCGTTTTCTAAATCATGTATTGGCAAACCCTTTAGATGCGGATATATTTCACACAACATTTTATAGTTAAAAGATTGGGTTGGCAGCGAAAGCTGCTTTACCGTGCGAACATTAATAAAAAATTTTGTTTTACTAGGGCCAGAGATTTTTAACAGAACTTTCTTTGAATTGTCTTCATTTCTACCCATATTGCCCGTCCATTTTAAACATAATGGTTGTGGTTCACCGGTTAAATTTAGATCTTTTATTATATGCTCGTTAATCAAGCTTATCGACGAACCCTCGTCAATAAACGCGTAGGTCTGTAAACATTTATTAATACCGTAAACAGTTATGGGTATTATTTTAAATAAAATATCATTATTTATTAGTCCACGGTGGGCAGCATGTATATTGTTTGCTTTATTTACAATATCTGTTGTTTGGTTTATTTCTGTATTTTCTACTGTTGAGTTGTGCAGTAGCGTATTATGCTTGACTTTGCAGCCGTCTTTTGCACACATAATTTTGCTGCTACAAACACCATAATGTCGTTTTAAACATAACTTACAGAGATTATTTTTTCTCACTATGCTCCATCTCTCATTCCTATCCGCAGCCAGAAATCTTTTACACTTATCAACACTGCCACAGTCATTAGAACAAACCATACAATTTCTTTTAGTCTTTGCTTCGTGGGCATTGACAAACGCATTTCTTGTTCTGCGTGAATGCTGCTCTGCTGACGTCGATGGGTGGTTATCGTGTTGTATATTTACGCTGCTTGCTGATACGCCGACTTCGAATATCCAATTGGCAAAATCTGTTAAACTTACTCTTTTGTTTTGCTTTATTAGTTTCGTTTTGCATTCACCCCAGTTCAACTGAAAATATGATGGCATTTTGATCACCAATTCATTTAGTAAAGAAGAATTATATAATTCATCCAATAAACCACAGGCTTTTATTGTTGTTTCGAGACCCTTAACTTCTACTGCAAAAGAGGTAATTGTATTTAATCGATTTGTATTTAAATGTGGTAATAGTTTAATTTTGTTTTTTAAAGAATTAAATATTTTCTCGGGTTGCCCGTACAGCAATTTTAAAGTTGATATAGCACAAGCTACACCGTATGGATGAATTAGAATGTGTTGCACAGAACGAAGTGCTTCACCTCTTAATGCCTTTTGAAGTCGAACAAGGTTCTCAGCATCAGTAAGACCGCAAACTGCAGTGGACCAGTCGTATGTTGCGCTAAATAAAGGCCACTCTTCGGGCATACCGGTGAATATTGGAAGCTCCTTAGGCACTGATTGACGTGCGTTTATTTGCTGTTGTGTAAGTCTTCGGGTATTACCGGCGCCAGGCAAAAGAAATGACGGTGGATATGACGGAAAAGTGGAATCAAAATTAAACGTAGGGTGCGTTGTTTCTGCGTGATTTTCAGCATTGGTGTTATTATTTAAATCATTACTAGTGTTTCTATTTGTTGAGTGCAAAACGTTATTTTCTGTGTTATTAATAAACGATGTGGTGTTATTATTGAAAAATGTTGTTGAGCTATTCGGGTTTGTTTTTACATTTTGGTTGAACGTTGTTTGTGGGTATGATGAAAATTGAAATGTTGTTGCAGCTGTTTCGTGAGGAACTGCAGAGGCTGATATAACATTAGATGTTTGATGAAATTCTTCGCAAATTGTATTTGATTGCACTGGTTGTTGAACTGTAGTAGGCTGCTGTCCAGAGTGAGTTTGATTATTTAACCATTGACGTACGGAACTGCGTAATGATTGCCTATCTTCAATATCGTCTTCAGCCTGCCCGAGTATTTGGTACTTTTTCTTTAAAAATTCTCTCTCGAGTTGCGTTTCTTCTTGTAAACGTTGAAGCTCTAAAGCTTGTCTGCGGGAACACGTGACTATTGAAGAGCCGCTTCGAATAGAGGCAGGTGAACTGATGAGTTGTTGTTGCTGTTGTGAGCATGTGAAACAATTTGGACAGAGCCAGGTTGAAACTTGTTTATCATTGTTGTGGTTTACACAAATTTTATGAAAATTAAGGCTGCATTTTGAGCATTTTATATTTTCGTTGTTTTCTGGTGGTTTGTTGCAAATCAAGCAGTTTTTAGTATTATTTATGGTGGTTTCACTTACTTGGTGAAAATTTGGTGGTTGACCCTGTGAGAAAGAAGAAGAATTCATATCTTTAGGACTTACGTTTTCTTCGGCCATATGTCTTCCAATTTTTTTAACTCAGCAGGAAAATGTGGTTGGAATATACTGCAACTTTGTAAAGTCCAGAAAAAGTTTTAGTTTGTTGACCAGAAAAGAAATTCTACTGTTGATAGGAAAAGATTTTTACTTTGTTCGCCTACAAAGAGTTTTATTTCTTCACGAAAAAGAGTTTTATTTCTTCGCCAAAAAAGAGTTTTAATGATGTTGGGTGAAGCAGCCCAGGCCCCTTGCCTCCGAATTTAGTTTTGAACACAAGTATCAAGAATATTCAAAATACAATCTTTATTTCATGAACTTAGAGTTAAAACTCCTAGAAATAATAAAAACAAAATTACTTAAAAAATTAAGGTAATATAAAAAATACAAATATACACACTTTTTGTCTGGAGACTTAGAGCAAACTTCCTTAAGTTAATATATAATAGTATTAACAGTTTTAAATTACAAAATGGCCTTTTTATATCAAAAAATGCCTATCAATTTTAAGCCGCGTGGAAAGTTAAAATAATTTGACAAGCAAATTGTTAAGGCTGACAATTAAGCGATAACAAGCATGGTAAAATAATAGTTGACAATCGATTATTTCTATCAGCTGTTAGACAGTGGCGTAACACCCTTTACATTTTTGTGAAGGGTATAATAACATGCAATATTCCTGACCTGTAATTGTTTGGGTTTATAAATGCTATAACACCTTCAGTAGATACTCAAGTTGCTAACAATATAAATATAAATTGTTGCGCTGAGGCTAAAGATTTTGCATTTAGATTTCTCTCACTCTGAAAACAAAAATTTTTAACAAATCTGTTAAATTATTGCAGATGAGATTTTTTATTAAAGAAACCAGAATTATATTAAAATTATTATTTATTATTTTTGTGACATTTGCTCGTTTAGTTCTTTTAATAAATTTTTGCAGTTGTGGTTTATTAGCGTCGGTGCTATTACGAGCAGTTCAGCTAAATACTTTTTATATGGTAATTTTGCTCAAAATACGGTAATTTTTTAAAGTCGTGCGGTACTTTGAAAATAAAAGTTAACATCACTGCTTGTGAGTGTTTGCAGGCAAGTTAAACTTCATTTTGTGAATCGAAAAATGAATTTGTGGTAATTATTTGTGATTTGAGCGCATATATTAATTTCTGTTGTTTTTTTTTTATTAAACAGTATTAATTTCTATTTACATTTCACAGCATTTGTAAATTTGTTTTTAAACTCCTGAAAACTGTGAAAATTTGAGAAAATAATATTATGAAAAGAACCATTTGCATAGGCAGAGTAACGAAGACCGGTTCCGATTCGGTTAGTAAAGCGGTTCCGAGTTTTTTGGGAACTCAAAAAGTCGGCTTCAGGAAACGTCAAAACTTCTTCAGAAACAATACGGTAACTACAATTTTCGCACTAAAAGATGTATGTTCCACGGCAAAAACAGACATCGAATATTAACCAGTCAGCGAAGTGGCTCCGATTTTTTTTTTTTTTTGGGTTACCAAATGAATGATAGAACAGAAAAATGTGCCAACACGAAAAATATTAAAATGTCTGCGCAGGTTGGTCAAATGACGTAATGAAGTAGTCTGACATTTTAAATTTGTAGAAACATAGCAGTGGGGCAATTTTTTATTTTTGCTTTCAATAATATTTTAATTTCGTTTTTATTTAATACTTGTTTGTTAACGATGTGAAGAAATTATATATTCCATAATTACATAATTACTTCATTTAGATTATACGCTTTTTTTGTTATGTTGCCAAATTTTATTTTTCTATTATTTATATATATTTTGATTTTATACAAAAGTACATCATACATCTAAAATTTTTTTTTTTTTTTGTCACTTGTTCACTTGCGTTACGTTATTTTTTGTTCCAACTAAGTGTTTTTTAAAGTTATTTGTAGCAAGTAAGTTGTCGGCTTCTAAACGTGTTGTTGTGTTTTCGTTTGCTCTTCACGTGGTAATGTCTTCTTTTCAGTGCTGATACCAGATCAGACATCTATAGTCGGGACTGTTCCCGGTTTAAATTTTCGAGTTGCTCTATTACTAAATCTTATGCGTAATTTTTAAACAAAAATTGCATAAACCAAAATACTTTACAATCTTTCTATTGAAAACAAAATGAGCGAATTATCCAACGCGCTTTCTTTGCTATTCACTGTTTTTTTTTTACTTTAAAAGAAGACAGCTGAAGTAAGATTTGTTAAAAACACGTACAAAATTAGCCTTTAGCCATCGCTTTGATCGCATCTGCCCACTGCGCACTTCATGTATACAATTTACTTCGAGTTTTTAATGTTCTTTTTTTTTGCACTTAAAGCCTTTATTTACATTCGCACAGGGCTTTTATAATAATAATAATTTTTTTATACTTTATTTTATAAATTTCAGTACAAAATTATTGATCAATAACGATACACATAATATGTATATATGTACATATTATGTATAATAAATTAATAATTTGCAAAATTGTCAAAATCGTTTTTACTGCTAGGTTGCCAAATATCACATAACATATAAACTATACATACATTCTTTTTACATTGTTTTTTACCGATGATAAATTTGAGTTCACTTACCAGAGAAATTTTTCATAAGAATCGTTACATTAGAACACAGCGAAAAATAGCACGGAAAGCATTTTTGTAAGGTATAAAAAGGCGCAACTACCAGTTGCGCTACACTAAAACTTATTTTTGATATCGATAAGATATTTAGCAATGATTTTTTTAGCATTACCAAAAGTTATAAAATATTCTTTACTGCATATTATATATTATTACTCAATTCTAAATTAATTATTAAAGTTGCATGCTTCTGAAAAAATTGCTCTTACATATGTATGATTGTAGATGCTGGCGGTAAAAATATTGATATCAGCGATGAGGGTGGAATTGAAGCAAAAAACGTGTAAGAGGTTCTCGGAAGTCTGGAGTTTTTATTATTATTATTATTTTTTTTTGAGCGAACATGTGATTCATGTGGTAAAGTTTGTAAAACAAGCGGTAACATGTCAAATATATTCCACCATCTAAAACGGTTCAACCTAGCTATTTAAAAATGCTTGTGTCATAAATAGACTCATTGTTTAAAACCTACGGCTCAGACACATATTGAAAACCAAAAAAAATGTTAACAACGCTCTAATAGCGATGTATCACTATTCAGCATAGTGCAGTACAGAGATTTTCGTGAGTTTGTGAAATGTATTGTTGCTCGCTAATGGGCCGACTATTGATAGTTTTACAGCTCTAGTTCAACGCAATAACTACATCATCGCTTTTGTAGTGTATGTATACTTTAGTATTTAAACACTCATGAAAAAGAATACGGGAATTTTTTCAATTCCAAAATGCACTTTTGAGGTTTTCTATCGTTATATAAATTTGCATATATTAGAGCAGTATTCGACGCACTAATGGAAGCAAATGTTCCAGTTCCCCGTCTATGTGTACGATATATCCATATTGGTTTCAATATAATTTTCTACAAAAGTAATTAAAACACGGTAAACTATGTATCCCACCTTTCCATGTATAGCCACATTTCATAATTGTTTTATAAGAGAAAATTTTCATAATTAGATTATTTTAATAAAAAGCTATAATCAAAATTCTTAGTTTTAATTTATATTTTGTTATATATGATCACATAAAAAGTATTTGATATCTCAATTATAAGGTATTTAGACTAACGGCCGTATCCAAAAAAACTTAACAAAGCTTGGTAAGCAATTGTTAAGAAAAATTTCTTAACGTTGCATACAAAAACAATTGTTAGCTTACCTTTCGTTTAAAGTTGAATTAGATACACTTTAACAGCCGTATTCATAAAAAAACACTAATCAGCATTTTAACAACTTTTTAGTTAAAACAGAATCTTCAGCAAAAAAACACATTTTATAAAAACGTATTCATAAACATCATTTTAGCTAAAAATCATTTTATTGAAGTTTTCTATTTGTGATTGGCAACGCCATCATATGCAATTCTCATCTGAATCATAGTGCTGCGATAAAAACGGTTTTTTGTTCACATAGTAGTCATGTAAAGAAATGTCTTGTATTGTTTTTTTTTTATGAAAATCGACTTTAAAACAAATAAATAAATGTCAACTCCATTTTGTCTTTCAATTAAATAGCAAAAAATACTGAGTCAGAAGAGTTTTACTTTGATTCCTTTTGCTTACGCGTACGAAAAAATATGAATAACGAGCTTTTTTATTATTTCGTTTTTTTTACACATCACTGATGTACATGGCATTTTATTAACGTATATTATTTTAAATAAATAAAATGTTAGTAATAACTAAAATAAGAAGATATAAAAAATGTAAAGCGTAATTGGTTATCTGGAATCCAGAATAAAATAGATTACTTCTTTCCCTGAAAGTTTTCTGTTGCCAGCTATTCAAAGTTTGGGTCCTATTTTCTATTAAAAACACACATCTATTGTTATCAATATCATGGGATTTCTGATAAATATGCAATAAAATTTTTCGCAACATATAAATAAACAATAACTAAAAAACAAAAATATCACCTTAAAATTGTCTTAAAATTGGGTGGAATCAGTTTTAAATATGGTTGACTTAAAAAACTGCTAAAAAGAACATTTTAACGTAAAATTCGTTTATGAATACAGTTTTATCGAATTTTCCCTAAAAATGGTTTGAACGGCCGTTTAACTTTTTTATGAATACGGCCGTAACTCTACGTTAAAATGACATGTGACTTCTTTATTTTAATTTCTTGTAAAAAGCACAACTTAGCGAAAATTTTTAATGCAATTAATGTTTTATGATCATTGAATAAAGAAATGGACATATTTCATTGCATATAAACTGAAAATATTAATTTTGAAATAATAATAAAAACAAGAAATATTTTAGTGCCGCACATTCAATCAAACGAATACAACGAAAAACGGTATTCGAATAATAAAATATTTTCTAGTATAAGTAATCCTATTAATTTTTCTCATATTAATTAATATACTACATATTATGTATTCTTCATTTATATAAATGATAAATTCACGAAATGTTTATAGAAAATTGATTATTTTGTGTAATAATAATAATTTTTTATTTTCTAAATTAGTTTTTCAATTTTCGAATATTAGTTTTCATGCATCACTATTCAAAAAATTACAACTGAACACAACGGCGTTGCCATAACAAAACAATTAAATTCCTTACTACATGTAAAAGTTAACGAACTGTTTTTGCATAAAAAATTTTAACAAATGTATGGTAATGCTAATGTGTTTGGTAACTAACGTATGCGTTAAAACTCAAGTAAGAATTTTTTTTGGATATGGCCCTAAGTGTATTAATACAAAGGATGCATATATCTTCCTTTCTTACCTTATATATATATATATATATATATATATATATATATATATATATATATATATATATATATATATATATATATATATATATATATATATATATATATATATATATATATATATATATATATATATATATATATATATATATATATATATATATATATATATATATATATGTATATGTATATATATATATATATACATATACATATATATATATATATATATACAGTACTGGACAATTCAATGGAAACTTTTCTAAAAATTTATTTATTTATTTTTAGAAGTCGAAAATCAAAAATTATTTCTAAAGAAACTTGACAAGTATTTTAGAATTTCATTTTATAGATTCTTTTTGAAATATAAACAAAAAAATAATAACATAAAAATAACGTAGTTCTAAAATTATAAAGAAAAATTAAAAGTATCAAATTTTTGGGGTTCGACAAAACAATGGAAACTTTTACACTTCTGCACGAAAGCAGAGGTTCAATTCGTGTGGCTGACAGCCGGCTTTGAGCCGCCGCCGGTCTTGTTTTACTTTGTCCAGCCGCCGCCGTTATGGCAGCTGAAATCGGCTTATTTTCAGCCGCCGCATTTACATATTCGACAGCTTGAGCCGATTTTAATTGCTGAACTTTTTAGCAATTTTCTTTTGGAATTGCTTTCTTGTCCACACACAACAACTGTTTTCGACAATTCTTGAGCTTTTTCTATCTTATTTCATACAATTTACATTGTATGTGTACATACACACATGAGAGAAAAATAAAGAACTGCTGAGAATTCCGAATACCGGCAATTCTTTTTCCCTTTTTATTCCCCTCACCGAAAGCTTCTATGAAGTCAAGAATTGCCCAACAAAAGTTGCTGTGTCTGACCTGGCACTTAGCTCTATAGGGTGGCTTATTTGTAGCAGCATAATGACTTTTTGTCACTGTGAAAATCTATGACCTCCAACTTATGTTTAAGTATTTTATACAGTTTTTTATATTGCATGTAAGAGTTTGACAGTATAATCATACCACAACCTGTTCCTTGTTACAATATATTTAGTGTCACCTTGGAAATTATTTGATTTTATGGTATTTTATTAGAAAAGATTCGATATTTTTCAGGTGACAGATTGCTATAAGTTTACTTTTTCTAAAATCTTTATTAATTTGAGTCACATATTGTTATTTAAAATCAGTTTTGTTTAAGTAAATTGAGCCACGTAATGTTATTTATTTCTTTTCCAAAATATTTGTTTCTTAATAAGTGAAATACCCTCATAGCTCAAAAACTATAGTTAAAAAAATAAAAAAATAAAAAAAAAAATAAAAAACATATTATATTTGTAATTTCCATACTCGTCTTAGAAAATATGTATGTTTACAAAATAGCTCCTAAAACTTTGAATGAGTTTATGGAACACTGCAAAGTATAGTATTGTTAACAAATTTGTGTTGTTGGCTCGAAATAATTAAGTGTATATATTGAACTATGACGTCGTTTGAGTAAATCAGCGATATTTAGTAAATTTGTACCACAAAAGTTTTTCTACAATTAGACAAAAATTTTTATGAATTTAGATGAAAAATAGTGAAGAATGTATTTGTCTAAAAGCGTACTTTTTTAAACAATATTTTGACATGTTATATCTTGATATATTAAAATTTTACCACATGTATGCAAAAAAAAAACACATATGTCAGCTACAGCCGACTTTTAGCCGCCGCCGACCTTTTTTTGGCCAGCCGCCGCCGCCGACAATTATGCGACGAATTGAACCTCTGCACGAAAGATGACTAAAGCAAAATGTATTGATGAAAAAACGAGGCAAAATGCATAATAATTTACCTTTATTTTTTAAATTACTCTCTTGCCAGTTTCTTTTTTCAAATATTTTAAACACAAGAATCTTGAATACATAATTAGTAAAAATGGCTAGAGTCAAGATAAGTGAAGATTTAAAAATAAAAATAATAAATGATTTTAATGCTGGATTAAAACAAAAAACTATTTGTGATAAATATTCGATGAATAAATCAGCAATTTCGAAGATTATCAAGAAATTTCGTGAAACGGGTACTGTTAAAACTCTGCATTCAGGAGGAAGACCACGTAAAACTACTCCAAGACAGGATAATTTAATATCAAGAGAGTTCAAAAAAGACCCTCAAATGACATCAAGAGAGGTTAAAAATGTTCTTGGATTGGATGTTAGCTCTTGAACAATTAGCCGTAGAGCCCGCGAGGCTGGTCTTGGTTGCTTCCGCCCTGCGAAAAAACCTCTGATATCGGAGAAAAACCGTGCTGCTCGTTTAAAATTTGCCAGAGAGCACATAAATTGGTCTAAAGAGAAATGGAACACTGTCCTTTTTTCAGACGAGTCCAAATATAATTTAAGGGGCAATGATGGAAGATCATTTGTAAGGCGGCCAAAGGGAAAGAGACTAGACCCAAAGTACACAAGCAAGACAGTCAAGTTTGGAGGTGGCAATATTATGGTGTGGGGCTGTTTTTCTGGGCAAGGAATCGGCCCAATTCACATTATAAAGGATACAATGACTGGTGGCGGCTACAGATCCATTTTAAACGACATAATGTATCCATATGCGGAGGAGAACATGCCACTAATTTGGAGATTTCAGCATGACAATGATCCAAAACACACCTCTAGGGTTGTAACTGACTGGTTACAATCAAATGAGGTCCGTGTTTTGAAGTGGCCTGCCCAATCCCCGGATCTCAATCCCATAGAAAATCTATGGGAAATTGTAGAAATTACACATGAAAGGAAGATTTATCCAATGCAGTTTTGAGTGAATGGCAAAAGGTACCAAAGGATACAATTGACAAATTAATTGGGTCAATGCATCGTCGCTGTGATGCAGTAATTAAAAACAAAGGATACCCAACAAAATATTAATTTTTGATAATAGGCCGAAGGTTTTTATTGGAGAAAATTTTAAGTTTCCATTGTTTTGTCAATACCTCAAAATTTGATACTTTTAATTTTTCTTTATAATTTTAGAACTACGTTATTTTTATGTTATTATTTTTTTGTTTATATATATATATATATATATATATATATATATATATATATATATATATATATATATATATATATATATATATATATATATATATATATATATATATATATATATATATATATATATATATATATATATATATATATATATATATATATATATATATATATATATATATATATATATATATATATATATATGTATATATATTTTTTTTTTTTTTTAATTCTTTATTTTATTTATTGAATCTACATAAAAAAATGTAATGACAATAAGTATTCAAATCTTAATACTAAAAAAAACAAGTAAGAGTGTAGTATATCTAAAATCTAAATACCCTTCACGATAGTCATGAATATGTATAGTATATTAAAAATTTGGCCTGAATATGCTCGGTTATATATGAACCGATATCGGAATTTTTTATTTTCTGTATTTTAGCAACCTTCTTTTATAACAAGAATTGCTTTTCAGCAAAAAAAAAAAAAAATTTTTTTAATGAAAAAATCGGTTCAGGCTATATCTCGGGTATATATGGACCGATATCGAAAATTTTAATTTTCCATATTTATAACACCTTATTTCATTACCAGAACTGCTTTTGAGCACAACAAATTGTTTAAGTTCGCTTACGCGACATTTTCATGAAAAACCCGATTTGGGCTATATCACGGGTACATATGGACCGATATCGGAAATTGTCATTTTCCATATTTAGGTAACCTAATTTCATTACCAGAACTGCTTTTGAGCACAAAAAAGCTGTTTAAGTTCGCTTACGCGGCATTTTCATGAAAACCTTGGTCTAGGCTATATCTCGGGTATATATGGACCGATATCGGAAATTTTTATCTTCATCATTTATATAACCTCATCTTATTACCAGAACTGTTTTTAAGCAAAAAAAAAATTGTTGTTTAAGTTCGCTTACGCGACATTTTCATGAAAAACCCGGTTTGGGCTATATCTCGGGTATAAATGGACCGATATCGGAAATTTTCATTTTCCATACCTATATAACCTTATTTTGCTATTAGAACTGCTTTTAAGCAAAAAAAGCTGTTTTAGTTCGCTTACGCCGCGTATTCATGAAAAACCCGGTTTAGGCTATATCTCGGGTATATATGGACCGATATCGAAAACTTTCGTTTGCCATATTTATATCACCTTATTTTATTACCAAAACTGCTTTAAGGCGAAAAAATTGTTTAAGTTCGCTTACGCGGCATTTTCATGAAAAACACGGTTTGGGCTATATCTCGGGTATATATGGACTGATATCGGAAATTTTCATTTTTCATATTTATGTATTCTAATTTTATTACCAGAACTGCTTTTGAGCAAAAAAAAGTTGTTTAAGTTCGCTTTTGCGACATATTCATGAAAAAACCGATTTGGGCTATATATCGGGTACATATGGACCGATATCGGAAATTTTTATCTTCCATATTTATATAACCTCATCTTATTACCAGAACTGTTTTTAAGTAAAAAAAATTGTTGTTTAAATTCGCTTACGCGACATTTTCATGAAAAACCCGGTTTAGACTATATCTCGGGTATATATGGACCGATATCGAAAACTTTCATTTTCCATATTTATATCACCTTATTTTATTACCAGAACTGCTTTAAGGCGAAAAAATTGTTTAAGTTCGCTTACGCGGCATTTTCATGAAAAACACGGTTTGGGCTATATCTCGGGTATATATGGACCGATATCGGAAATTTTCATTTTCCATACTTATATAAAATTATTTGATTACCAGAACTACTTTTGATCACAAAAAAGTTGTTTAAGTTCGCTTACGCGGCATTTTCATGAAAACCCCGGTCTAGGCTATATCTCGGGTATATATGGACCGATATCGAAAATTTTCATTTTTCATATTTATATAACCTTATTTTATTACCAGAACCGCTTTTAAGCAAAAAAAGTTGTTTAATTTCGGTGACGCGGCATTTTCATGAAAAACCCGTTCTAGGCTATATGTATCTCGGGTATATATGGACCGATATTGGAAATTTTCATTTTTCATATTTATATAACTTCATTTCATTACTAGAACTGCTTTTGAGCACAAAAATGTTGTTTTAGTTTGCTTACGCGACACTTTTATGTAAAACCCGGTCTAGGCTATATCTCGGGTATATATGGACCGACATCGAAAATTTTCATTTGTCATATTTATATGACCCTATTTCATTACCAGAACTGTTTTTAAGCAAAAAAATATGTTTAAGTTCACTTACGCGACATTTTCATTAAAACCGCAGTTTAGGCTATACCTCGGGTATATATGGACCGATATCAGAAATTTTCATTTTTCATATTTATGTAATCTTATTTCATTATCAGAACTGCTTTTGAGCAAAAAAAGTTGTTTAAGATCGCTTACGCGACATTTTCATTAAAATCCGATTTGGGCCATATCTCGGGTATATATGGACCGATATCGGAAATTTTCATTTTTCATATTTATGTGACCTAATTTCATTACCAGAACTGCTTTTGAGCACAAAAACGTTGTTTAAGTTCGCTTACGCGACATTTTCATGAAAAACCCGATTTGGGCTATATCTCGGGTATATATGGACCGACATCGAAAATTTTCATTTTTCATATTTATGTAACCTAATTTCATTACCAGAACTGCTTTTGAGCACAAAAAAGTTGTTTAAGTTCGCTTACGCGACATTTTCATGAAAAACCCGGTTTGGGCTATATCTCGGGTATATATGGACCGATATCAGAAATTCTCATTTTCCATATTTATGTAACCTAATTTTATTACCAGAACTGCTTTTGAGCAAAAAAAAGTTATTTAGCTTCGCCTATGCGACATTTTCATTAAAATCCGATTTGGGCTATATCTCGGGTATATATGGACCGATATCTGAAAAAAAATTTTTTGTCTTTTAGTCACCATGCTTAATAAGTGTGTGAAGTTTGAAGCAAAACGAACAACTTTTGTTTTCAAAAATTTTCATACAAAACTGCAAAAAAAAAAAATGGCTTTTTTCGGAATTTTGAATATATCTCAGCTATACGTGGACCGATATTACTGAATTTCAATAGCAAACCCATGAATCGATGGGGTAAAAGAATGGTGAAAGAAAAAAGTTTCTAAGTCTAATGGTTTTCTCAGAAACGGTATTTCAACAGCGGACAGACGGACAGACGGACATCGCTTAATCGACTTTTCCATTAATTCTGATTCAGAATATATATACTTTATAGGGTCGCAAAAAAAAACTGTAGAAATTACAAACGGAATCACAAACTTATATATACCCTTTACATTTTTGTGAAGGGTATAAAAATTATGATTAAAGTCCTGCCAGTGCTGGACAAAAATTTATTTTTATGCGAATATTATTTCAGAATTCAGTCATCTGTTTAGAGCTCTAATGGTAGCCAAAGTATCCCTCCTTCTCAGACGGGTATAACCACCAAAGTTAAGAATATTAACTGCAAGAAGATTTGGATGGAATTCAAGTTTGTTAATATATCTTGTCGCGTACTTCACAAATTCAGATTTCACAAAAGGTACGTTAAGATCTGCGTGGATTCGTGAGTTTTTAACGTACCATGGAGCATCTGTAATTCTACGGAGAATTTTATTTTGACTTCTTTGAATTTTTTCAACGTTGGATGCCGAGGCTGTGCCCCATAATTGAATCCCATAGCACCATATTGGCTTTAGAATCGAGTTGTACGGCAAAAGTTTACAATCATATATATATATATATATATATATATATATATATATATATATATATATATATATATATATATATATATATATATATATATATATATATATATATATATATATATATATATATATATATATATATATATATATATATATATGCATTCTTACCTTGAAGCATCTATGGGAGTCCGACAAAAAATTTTTGGGTTCCATAAAATCCTATAAATTATACATACAAATTACAGATTATGATATTCATATTCATCATCCAAGTATATAATATATTAATTTTGTATTATTAGTATTAAACAGACGTTGTCTGAAGGAATTCCTAAAAACGTCGGAACCGCCTCGCTAACCGAGTCGCAACCGGGTTTTCATATTCGGTGCTTGTTTAGTCCATGGAACGTGTATCTGAACTATTAACGGTCTTTCAATTTAGTCATTGAAGTTGTCACACTATATTCGAGGAAGTAGGGACTTTTACGATTCCTGAAACCAATTTTTGGAGTTAAAAAAAATCGGAACTCGTTATATAGATAATCAACTGGTTATATGGATAATTAAAGAAAAATTTTAAACAATAGTGAATGAAAAATTTGAAATAGAAGCGTGTTTTTTAAACTATAATTATTAGGAATAGTTTTTAAGCGGGTCCTTCCTTAGTTATGACTCAGAGTCATATATGAATACCACTGAAGTCGTGGCGAGCACTTGTCCGCTAATTGATTGCCCACATAATTGTCATAGATCCTTCTATCATAATATTTTGTTTTATTTACATTTAACATAAACCAGTTCTGGGCAGAAGAACTGCTCTCGAGTTATAGTAAATAATTCTGCAGTCGACATCTTAATCAACTAATCATTAGTAGACTTGGAAACGTTTAAAAAATATTCTCCAACAGTTGACTATATATACTATTCTTTTAAACAAAGCAATGGGAAATTAAAAATGATCAAATAATATCTTTCAAACAATATCTCGGTGATTTTAGTTAGCTCCCTAAAAACCGATATGCACCATAAAACAGCTAGAACTTTTCAGCCAAGATGCAGGCGCTTCAACCACGATCACCGTCACGACTTCTTTAAAACAGAACCTCCGCCATACGCTGTTAGACCACGTGCGTCTTTGAGATTTAATTTTCAAGACGCCGAAAACGTTATCAATAATACAAACCCCAGGAAATCTCCAGGTATTGATTAAATCACTGGTAAAATGCTTCAGCAGGTACCTCGTGTAGCGAGAATAATTCTAATTTTTATTTGTTAAACTATTTTACGTCTCGAGTATGATCCTGCACGGTGGAAGGTGTCTATGATTACTATGATACCCAAGCCAGGGAAGGATCCCACTAGAGTAGAATCACATAGAATAAGTCTTTTGCCAACAATATCAAAACTGTTCGAAAAATTAACCGTCGAAAGATCCCAGATGTTATAGATTTTGGAGAAGTGGAGCCTTCATTAGATTTGTCATCAGATGTCAGGAGGGATACCCTTGCCACCATCAGAACGTTAAATAGGTGATTTTACCGATACTGACCGTGCAAAATAAAACATTTTTGTCTAGCATTGGCTGGACTTAATTTTATGTATTTAGTTTTAAGATTTGAATACTTATTGTTAGCTCACTTTGTGAAGATTCAATAAATAAATGAATGGAAAAAAAAGATCACTCACCCTATATAATCTCTGTTTCGTTCCCCCAATAGATTGGCTCACCGTTGACCGTCAAGAGAGTGAATTAGCTAAAATACAAAAAAAAATGTTAATCCACATTGTATTGAAAATACCGCCTTGAGAACACCTGGGGATATTGATGTGTCAATTAACGATTTTTCTTAAAAAAGAAGAGTTGAAACTTCACAGGTCGCCCCAGTTTAAAATTAGGCTACGGCAATGCATAACTCAGCTAAAAAATCTGCTTGAAGTCCATAAAATGGCTTCCCTTAAAATATATTTGAAAAGCCTTGATGGTACCCGTCAATCTGATTATTCCTTATGGAAAGCGACAAAAGGTTTAAAAAGACCCGTAATAGGTAAGCCACCTTTGCGAAATTCAACTGGCTACTGGGCAAGAAGCGATTCTGAAAAGAGAATGTGGTATGTCGATCATTTTTTTTTTTTTTTTTTGCATTCATTTATTTATTGAATCTTCAAAATATGAACTAACAATAAGTATTCAAATCTTAATACTAAATATAAAAGTTATTTAAGTCCAGCCACTGCTAGACAAGAGTTTTGTTTCGCGCGAATAATATCGGTAGAATCACCTATTTAAAGTTCTGATGGTGGCCAGAGTATCCCTTCTTCTCACCCGAGAGTGGCCGCCAAAATTAAGTATGTTGCGTGCAAGAGGATTTGGGTGAAGTTCCAGTTTACTGATATACCTTGTGGCATACTTAGAAAACTCGTCAGTTACCAGCGGAACACACAGATCCTTGTGAATTCGTGAGTTTCTTACGTACCATGGAGCTGCAGTAATCGTACGAAGAATTTGGTTTTGTCGTCTTTGAATTTTTTCAATGTTAGATGTTGAGGCGGTTCCCCATAATTGAAATCCGTAGCACCATTTAGGCTTTAAAATTGCGTTATATAACAAAAGTTTGCAGTCCAACTTCAAAAGTTTGCAGTCCAACTTCAATGTCGAATTTCTGCCCATAAGCCAATTTAGTTGCGCTGAAGTATGAAGTTGAAGTATGGATTCCGGATCTCGTTGGCATGTCAGATGCGTAAATCAAATATAGAGTGGGTCCTAGAATGCTACCTTGGGGAACTCCTGCTCCGATTGACTGTGAGAGACTTGTAAAGTCACCTTCTTTGATAACAAATTTCCGGTCGTATAAGTAGCTTTCCAGAAGCTTGTGAGTATTTGCATGCAAATTCAACTATATTTTGTGCATCAGTCCGTCGTGCCACACTTTATCAAAAGCTTGGGAAATGTCGATGAATAGAGCTGAACAGTACTTCTTCTCCTCCAAAGTCTTTCTTATAACATTAACTACTCTATGCGTTTGTTCTATGGTGTTATGTTTAGCCCGAAAGCCAAATTGATGATCAGGGATACATCCCACATCATTAAGTATTGGAGACATTTTCGCCATTAACAGTTTTTCGAACAGTTTTGAAATTGTTGGTAGTAGACTTATTGGTCTATATGACTCTACTTTAGTCGGATCCTTCCCTGGCTTGGTTATCATAGTAATCATAGAGACCTTCCACTCTGCAGCATAATACTCAAGGCGTAAAATAGCGTTAAAAATAAAAAGTAGAACTCGTCTAGCTACACGAGGTAACTGTTCAAGCATTTTACCAGTAATTTGATCTATACCTGGAGCTTTCCTGGGGTTTATGTTATTGATAACATTTTCGACATCTTGAAAGTTAAGTCTCAAAGACACAGGCTGTCTAACAGCATACGGCGCAAATTCTGCTGCAGCATCCGCTGAATCATTTGTCGTAAAAACATTTCTCAAATGATCAACGTACATCATCCCCTTTTCGGAATCGTTTCGTGCCCAGTTGCCAGTTGAAGTTCGCAAAGGTGGCTTACCTATTACGGCTCTTTTCAGACCTTTTGTCGCTTTCCACAGAGAATAGTCAGATTTCGGAGTACCATCTAAACTTTCCAAATATGTTTTAAGGGAAGCCATTCTATGGACTTCAAGCAGATTTCTTAACTGAGTTATGCATTCCCGTAGCCTAGTTTTAAGCTGGGGAGATCTGCGAAGTTGCCACTCTCTTCTGACTCTTTTTTTTTCTAACAGAAGTTGCTCAATTTCAGACGAATAAGTTCTATTGTTCTCATTTCTGGATCTTATATGACTAGTGGTAGCATGCTGTACGGCCAGTTTGAGGTTTTCAAAAAAATCGTTAATTGACGCATCAATATCCTCAGGTGTTCTCAAGGCGATATTTTCACTACAATGTGTACTCAAAAATTTTATGTAGTTTAGCCAAATAACTCTATTGACGGTCAACTTGAAGCCAATCTCTTGGGGGAACGAAACAGAGATTATAGTGGGTGAGTGATCTGATGACAAATCTAATGAAGGCTCCACTTGTATCCACTCTAAAGGAAAAATTTTCGCAACTCCAAAATCTATAACATCAGGGATCTTTCGTCGGTCTGACGGCCAATAAGTGGGGTGTCCGCTTGAAACCACATCTAAGTCCATTTTGGAAACGGTGTCAAAAAGCACACGGCCTTTCGGGGTAATTAAACGTGATCCCCAAAAAGTGTGTTTAGCGTTATAGTCGCCAGCCGCTTAAAATCGGGGACCAAGTGATTTGAAAAATTTGAATATTGGCTTTCTGTTATTGAAAATCGTGGTGGTGAGTAAATCGAGGACATAACAATTTTTTCATGAAAATAATCTAGGCATATATTTGTAGCTTGGAGATATTCCTCACGTGTCCGGTTCACTAGATAGTGCTTAATTCTGGTCTTTATCAAAATTGCCGAATCGCCACAAGATCTTCCACGGGGATCTTTTGTGTCATATAATGTGTAGCCATTAATTTTGAAATAACTGTTGGTTGTCAAATGGGTTTCAGCAATCATCATTATATCGATCTGCTTTTCCATAAGGAAGTGCTCAAGTTCATTTTTATGTTGGCGAATGCCGTTTGCGTTCCAGAAATATATTTTTAACCAATTCATTTTGTTAAAATTGCCTGCAAAATGGTGGATTGCAGTTTCAGCATTTCCTGCATCATGTTTTTCATGGAAACCGTAAATGTATTTATAGATTGAACAAGAGTCTGCAGAGTTGCCTCAAGATTACTAAAATGTTGGTCGGAGTTTTGAGGCTTGGGCTCCTGATTCAAATTTGGTTTATCGGATTTTACCACATTCGCATAAGAAATTTGTTGGGGGTTTTGCACGTGTATATGGCTGGTTGGCTGGCGTACCTGGGGAAAATTGGTTGTAGAAATGGTGTTTGACTGCTGGGGTGGCATATTTAAAATCAATGGCTTATTTGTCATTGACCGCTTAAAGTGACTATAGACAGGGCAACCTCTATAATTTGCAGTGTGGTTACCTCCACAGTTACTGCATTTTTTAACACTGCGTCGGCCTTTGGCTTATTGCACTGAGTTGTGCCGTGAAGTTCGCCACATACAACACAAACAGCGGGCAACTTACAGTACGCCTTTGTGTGGCCAAATTCTTGGCAGTTTAGGCACTGAATGGGTCTTGAACGCTTATGTGGCTCATCAACGGTAACCTTACGATGCAAAAGAAATTTAAGGTTATAAATTGGATGAATTTCACCTTTTTTCAGGACAACATCCCTGGGTTCTAGTTCAATCCTAAACATGGGTTGAGGGATCTTTTCACGGTTCCTGATTTTTACTACGGTTTTTATTTTAAAACCTTTATCTTCCAATCCGTTTTTGACGTCATCAATATCTACGCAAGGGTCAATACCTTTAATAACGACCTGAAGATCTTTAGCACTTTTGAGCTGGTAAGTGTAAAATGATCTTTTCTGTTTTTCTAACACATCAGACAATTTTCGGTAATCGTTTTCATGGTTTACCTGAATTTTAGTTTCACTGATGCTGCCGTGCTTCACTGATGTGACGTTGAAAGTATCTTTACCGATTGCCGTAATAAGTTGTTTCACCAGTTCACTACAAGTCGGCTCTCTCAAATATATTGGTGGAGACTTATATGTTTTTTTGGATGTTGTTGGCTCATCTGTCTGAAGGATAGCAAACCTATTACTATCCGTTATCGCAGTGGGTTTATCGTCTTTAGACATTTTTGATTTTGAAGATATTTGCGCGGATTTGGGGCTTCGCTGACGTTTAACCACGGTTATATACCTGTCCATTCCTACTTGCGTTTTTGGTTTATCAACAATAGCTAAACTGGAAGATGGTATGTCTTCTGTTGTAACAACAATGTTTGGCGAACACGAACGCGTGCGTTTTTTATCTCTCAGAGACAGAATATTATCCAATGATTTTTTCAGTGATTCTTCCTCAGAGATCCAGAGTTTTTTTCTAGTGGAGCTAAGCTCCCTCACAGAATTGCATCTACACAATGCATATGATGCACAAAATAAAGTTAAACTTGCCTGTAAATACTCGCAAGCTTCTGGAAAGCTACTTATATAGGCGGAAATTTGTTATCGGAGAAGGCGACTTTATAAACCTAACTCAGCCAATCAGCATACTGGGGCCTACTTTATATTTAATTTACGCCTCTGACATGCCAACGACATCCGGAATACACACTTCTACCTTTGCAGATGACACAGCGTTTTTGAGTGTTCATAAAAACCACTAATTAGCATCACGAAATTTACAGGAATATATTTCAACATTGGAAAAATGGCTAAAGGTTTGGAAAATCAAAGTTAATGAACAGAAATGTACTCATGTCACATTTACACTGTGTAAGCAAACATGTGCGCCTATCCAAATTAACAGCTCACCTATTCCGCAGCAGAATGAAGTCAAGTACCTTGGTGTACACCTCGACCGTAGGCCAACGTGGAAGTCTCACACTGAAGTAAAAGTCACTCAGTTGAAACTATAAGCACTCGACTCGACATTGAAGTTGGATTGCAAACTTATTCTATACAATGCAATTCTAAAACCTATATGGTGCTACGGAATTCAATTATGGGGCACCGCCTCAGCGTCAAATATTGAAAAAATTCAAAGGCGACAAAACCAAGTTCTTCGAACGATTACTGCGGCTACATGGTACGTAAAAAATTCACGAATTCATAAAGATCTGAGTGTTCCACTGGTAAAAGAGGAATTTTCTAAGTACGCGACAAGGTACATATGTCAGCAAACTGGAACTTTAACCAAACCCTAATGCGCGCAATACTCTTAATTTTGGCGGTCACACTCGGCTTAGAAGAAGGGATACCGTTACCACCATCAGATTGCTTAATGGTGATTTTACCGAAATAGCTCCCGCAATACAAAACTTTTTGTCTGGCATTGGCCGGACTTAAGTAAATAGCACATTTTTTTTTTTAATTATAAAGCAAATCTTTTTAAATTTAGTATTAAGATTTGAATACTTATTGTTAGTTCATTTTTAAGATTCAATAAACAAAAAAAGGCTAAACAAAAAAAAAAGCCGACTCAGCCAATCGAAGCACGAGTCCCCCAAGACAGCATTCTGGGACCAACGAGATTCAGAAACCATACTTCAACTTTGGCAGTTGACAAAGCATTCTGTAGCGTACATAAATACCATCAATTAGCTTCTCGAAATTTCCAGGAATATATATCAATAATTGAGAAATGCTAAAAGCTTCGGAAATTGAGAGCAAAAATGTTCGCATGTTACATTCACACCGTGTAAACATGTTCGCCCGTCAAAATTAACGACCTACTTATTCGGTACAATGATGGCAAGTACCTTTGCATCCACCTCGAGCGCAGGCTAACGTGGAAGTCTCACATTGATGCGAAAGTCACTCAGTTGATATTGAAGGCAGCGCAACTAAATTGGCTTATGGGCAGAAATTCTACATTGAAGTTGGATTGCAAACTTTTATTATACAACGTAATTCTAAAGCCTAAATGGTGGTATAAAATTCAATTATTAAGCGCCACCTCAACGCCTAACATTGAAAAAATTCAAAGGCGACAAAACAAAATTCTTCGAAAAATTACTGCAGCTCCATGGTACTTAAAAAACTCACGAATTCTCAAGCATCTGTGTGTTCCACTGGTAAAAAACGAATTCTCAAAGTACGCGATAAGCTATATCAGCAAGCTTGAACTCTCTTGCACGCAACATACATAATTTTGGCAGCACACTCGCCTGAATAGAAGAGATACCTTTCCTACCATCAAGGCGTCAAATCGGCGAATTTACCGATATATTTCCCACATAATAAAACTTTTTGTCTAGCATTGGCCGGACTTAAGTAAAAAGCACATTTTTAAAATTTATTTTTGTGTTTAGTATTATGCTTATTGTTAGTTCATTTTGCAAAATTCAGTAAAAACAAGTAAGAGTGTGGTAAATTCGGCTGGGCCGAATCTAAAATACCCTTTGTTGGCCAATATCTCCATAAATAATTTTATAATAAGTTAGCATCACTTATTTAGTACACATTGACAAATAATAACCTGTCAACACAATTTATACATATTTTTTTTAACGAAACCTGTAATTGCAAATCAAGTTATGGCGCCTCGACCATTTTTTATTTAAGCTTTGCGAGGTGACCTAGCATTTTTTGGATATACGATTTTTTTTATATTTTACTACTTTCCAGTAATTTTCCAAATCAAAAAGTATGTAATTATTTAATTATTTAAACTGAATTATTTCCTAATGAAGTGTTATGTATTTAAAGGAATTTTAATATAAACACATTTGCATATTAATCAAGTGCTTTAATTGCATTTGCGTTTTATTCAAAATCCATTGGAAATTGCTCTTACCTTTTCAACACCCTTCACAATAGTCACGTATAAAAACGCGGTTTAGGCTATATCTCCCGTATATATGTACCAATATCGGAAATTTCCATTTTCCATATTTATATAACCTTATTTCGTTACCAGAACTGTTTTTAAGCAAACAAAAGTTGTTTAAGTTCACTTACGCGACATTTTCATTAAAAACCCGGTTTAGGGTATATCTGGGTATATATGGACCGATATCGGAAATTTTCATTTTCCATATTTATATAACCTTACATTATTACCGGAACTGCCTTTGAGCAAAAAAAGTTGTTTAAGTTTACTTACGGGACATTTTCATGAAACACTCGTTGTTAAATAAAAAACCAAGTTTTAAGAGCAGATTAAGTATCGCTTTAAAATTCTGAAAGCGATTTCTTTATTAATTAATTCTGCTTTATTTCACTAATTTTATTGTTACCTTAGTTTCCAACTAACGGGATTAAATTCAGTTTTTATATTGAAAATGGATTACAGTATACTTCAATGTATGATTCGCAAATAGTTCTAAAATGTATGTGTAACAAAATAAGCTACAGTTAGATACATTGTACTTGTATTTTGTAGTGTTAGAAATGAATTTTAAATAAACAAAGTGGTATCAAAGCTTTATGTGTTGTTTATGTATGGAGCAAAAAGAAAAGAACGTTATTTTTAAAATAATCAGTAACACTCGTTTTAGGCTATATCTCGGGTATATATGGACCGATATCGGGCATTTTAATTTTCCATATTTATCTAACCTTATATTATAACCAGAACTGCTTTTAATGAAAAAAAAACGTTGTTTAAGTTCGCTTACGCGGCATTTTTACTAGAACTGTTTTTAAGGAAAAAAAGTTCTTTAAGTTCGCTTACGCGGCATTTTTATGAAAAACCCCGGTTTAGGTTATATCTCGGGTATATATGGACCATTATCGGATATTTTCATTTTCCATATTTATATAACCTTATTTTATTATCAGAACTGTTTTAAGATAAAAAAATTGTTAAGTTCACTTACGCGACATTTTCATGAAAACCGCAGTTTAGGCTATATCTCGGGTATGTATGGACCGATATCGGAAATTTCCATTTTCCATATTTATATAACCTTGTTTCATTACCAGAACTGCTTCTAAGCAAAAAAAAAAGTTGTTTAAGTCCGTTTACGCGGCATTTTCATGAAAAACCGGGTTTAGGGTGTATCTGGGGTATATATGGACCGATATCGGAAATTTTCATTTTCCATATTTATATAACCTTACTTGATTACCGAAACTGCTTTTGAGGGAAAAAAAGTTTTTTTAAGTTTTCATGAAAAACCCGTTCTAGGCTATATCTCGGGTATATGTGGACCGCTATCGGAAATTTTCATTTTCGATATTTATATAACCTTACTTTATTACCGGAACTGCCTTTGAGCAAAAAAAGTTATTTAAGTTTACTTACGGGACATTTTCATGAAAAACCCGTTTTAGGCTATACATATCTCGGGTATATATGGACCGATATCGGGCATTTTCATTTTGCATATTTATCTAACCTTATTTTATTACTAGAACTGCTTTTAATAAAAAAATGTTGTTTAAGTTCGCTTACGCGGCATTTTCATGATAACCGCGGTTTAGGCTATATCTCGCGTATATATGGACCTATATCGAAAATTTTTATTTCGCATATTTATATAACGTAATTTTATTACCAGAACTACCGATTTGGGCTATATCTCGGGTATATATGGACTGATATCGGGAATTTTCATCTTTCATATTTATATTTCCTTATTTTATTACCAGAACTGCTCGTAAGCAAAAAAAAAGTTGTTTAAGTTTGCTTACGCGACATTTTCATGAAAAACCCGTTTTAGGCTATATCTCGCGTATTTATGGACTGATATCGGAAATTTTCATTTTCCATATTTATATAACCTTACTTTATTACCAGAACTGCCTTTGAGCAAAGCAAAGTTTTTGAAGTTCGCTTATGTGGCATTTTCATGAAAAACCCGTTCTAGGCTATATCTCGGGTATATATGGACTGATATCGGAAATTTTTATTTTCCAGATTTATATAACCTAAGTTTGTTACCAGAACTACTTTTAAGCAAAAAAAGTTGTTTAGCTTCGCCTATGCGCCATTTTCATTAAAAGTCCGATTTGGGCTATATCTCGGGTATTTATGGACCGATATCGGAAATTTTAATTTTACATATTTATATAACCTAATGTTATTACCAGAGCTACTTTTAAGCAAAAAGAGTTGTTTAAGTTTGCTTACTCCGCATGTTCATGAAAAACCCTGTTTAGGCTATATCTCGGGTATATATGGACCGATATCGGAAATTTTCATTTTCCGTATTTATATAACCTTATTTTATTACCAGAACTACTTTTAAGCAAAAAAAAGTTGTTTAGCTTCGCCTATGCGACATTTTCATTAAAAATCCGATTTGGGCTATATCTCGGGTATATATGGACCGATATCTGAAAAAAAAAAAATTTTTACCTTTAAGTCGCCATGCTTTATAAGTGTGTGAAGTTTGAAGCAAAACAAACAACTTTTGTTTTCAAAAATTTTCATACAAAACTGCAAAAAAAAAATTGCTTTTTTCGGAATTTTGAATATATCTCAGCTATACGTGGACCGATATTACTGAATTTCAATAGGAAACCCATGAATTGATGGGGTAAAAGAATGGTGAAAGAAAAAAGTTTATAAGTCTAATGGTTTTCTCAGAAACGGTATTTCAACAGGGGACCGACGGACAGACGGACATCGCTTAATCGACTTTTCCATTAATTCTGATTCAGAATATACATATATACTTTATACGGTCGCAAAAAAAACTGTAGAAATTACAAACGGAATCACAAACTTACATATACCCTTTACATTTTAGTGAAGGGTAAAAAAAACGCTTAAAAAGGTGATAATAATTGAAGACCTGATTGCTAATGATATAACTCGTTAATGTTTTACATTTGGATCGGAGAAAATTAGAAACAATTGGTAATTGTGATATAGAATGGAACAATTTCTTTTATAGCTTTTAGTGGGCTTTGTGTGATCTTACGAGTATAGGGTTTTATATAAGTTTACTTCTCCCACAAAGTTTTTTTTTTAAGAAACTGTTGTTACAAACCTCATAATAAACAGAATAAATGCTTTCATAACATCTAGCAACCCAACCGAAGTTGAGCATTTTGTTTGTTAATTTTAAAATCTGTTTCGCCCATTTGTCATCAAAATAAATACATAATAAAAGAGTAAGAACAGAATAATGACTTTGAACGTTGCGCATGTGCACCTTTTTTATTGCCGTTACGTGCCACGGACAGGAGACAATGAAAAATTTGCCATAAAAATGACAATTTTTGTGTGTTTGGTCTTCTGTGCACTCTTTGATGACAGTGCCGTGACAATTATTTGGACTCGCTGCTTTTATTCAAGGAAATCAGTTGAACTTTTAAATCATTTTTTTATGACTCTTTTACTGGTTGCTGTAACTTGTTTGTTCGTTTTGTTTTAGTTCCGAATTATTTTAATCAGGTTCTTATTATCAGATCATAAATATGTACATGTGGAGATTAATTCTGTTTTGCTGATTTTTTTTTTATGTTTCGGTGGAGGAATTTTCTTTTTAATGTAGAGTTTAATGGGTCTTCTCTTAGAATTTTATATAAAATAATTACGTGTTAACAATATTTAAACGTGTTATTTATTTTTTATTTATAAAGAATTTTCGCTGCTACTTATTGATAAAATAGTCGTATGTGTGTTAAGAACAAATTAAAAAAAACGGAATATTTAACTGAATTTAATTTTTTAAAAGCAACTAAAATGATTATAATTGATTATGTAATATAAAAAAGAAAGCGTGATTTTTATGGAAAGTAGTTGATGAAAATGGATTTCAACAGAATTATTTTTTATATGGGTTCTTAGCTATTCAGATATGGGTTTTTAATGAAAACCAAACAAGACTTATTTTAATAGCTCTTCATGGAATACATCGTAGAAGAACTAATCTGTTTAGCAATAGCCGGCGTCTGTTTTAGAATTACGCCAGTTTAAACCATAATAAAACAAAAATGATATTTTTAATATCAGTGAAACGGGCTTTATTGGATAGAAAACTTTATGGCTGACGTGTTCCTGCTGCGTCAGCTGCGGCAGGCACACTAATTTTCTCCATTCCCCATCGACAGTAATATTTTGACCATAATCTAGCAATTCTTATGAAAACTTTAGTGCATTTCATTAACTTTACACTACAATTAGAAGTGTTAAGTTTAACCACACATTTTGTTGATTGCACTAACCCCTACGTTATTCATTTAATTATTTTTAACCACCGTAAGCGGTTTTATTATTCTTCACGCTCAAATTGTTATAATGTGGCAACTCTCCATTTCATTGTTATTAACTTTGTACTGAATCCCTTTTTATACCCTTCACAAAAATGTAAAGGGTATATATAAGTTTGTGATTCCGTTTGTAACTTCTACAGTTTTTTTTGCGACCCTATAAAGTATATATGTATATTCTGAATCAGAATTAATGGAAGTCGATTAAGCGATGTCCGTCTGTCCGTCGGTCTCCTGTTGAAATACCGTTTCTGAGAAAACCATTAGACTTAGAAACTTTTTTCTTTCACCATTCTTTTACCCCATCGATTCATGGGTTTGCTATTGAAATTCAGTAATATCGGTCCACGTATAGCTGAGATATATTCAAAATTCCGAAAAAAGCAATTTTTTCCGCAGTTTTGTATGAAAATTTTTGAAAACAAAAGTTGTTTGTTTTGCTTCAAACTTCACACACTTATAAAGCATGGCGACTTAAAGGTAAAAATTTTTTTTTTTCAGATATCGGTCCATATATACCCGAGATATAGCCCAAATCGGATTTTTAATGAAAATGTCGCATAGGCGAAGCTAAACAACTTTTTTTTTGCTTAAAAGTAGTTCTGGTAATAAAATAAGGCTATATAAATATGGAAAATGAAAATTTCCGATATCGGTCCATATATACCCGAGACATAGCCTAAACCGGGTTTTTCATGAAAATGTCGCGTAAGCGAACTTAAACAATATTGTTTTGCTTAAAAGCAGCTCTGGTAATAAAATAAAGTTATAAAAATATGAAAATTTCCCATATTGGTCCATATATACCCGACATATAGCCTAAGCCGGGGTTTTCATGAAAATGTCCCGTAAGTAAACTTAAACAACTTTTTTTGCTCAAAGGCAGTTCCGATAATAAAGTAAGGTTATATAAATAGGGAAAATGAAAATTTCCGATATCGGTTCATATATACCCCAGATATACCCTAAACCGCGGTTTTCATGAAAATGTCGCGTAAGTGAACTTAAACAACTTTTTTTGCTTGAAAACAGTTCTGGTAACGAAATAAGGTTATATAAATATGGAAAATGGAAATTTCCGATATCGGTACATATATACCAGAGATATAGCCTAAACCGCGTTTTTACACGTGACTACTGTGAAGGGTATTTTAGATTCGGCCCAGCCGAATTTACCACACCCTTACTTGTTATTTACTCGTATATGTTTTCTTGATCGTTTTTTAACTTTGACCTTTAAAATACATACATATAGTATCAGCGTAGCTGCTAGATTTGACGATAAATCGTCATTTTGACGATAAATCGTCATTTTGACGATAAATCGTCATTTTGACGATTTCCATGCTAAAATTTAGCAAAATGACGATTTAACGATTCTTATCCTAATAATGACGATTTTTGCAGCAATATTTTTTTAAATTATTAAACAACTGCCAAGAATTTGGCCACACTAAAGCGTACTGCAAGTTGCCTACAGTTTGTGTTGTGTGTGGGGAATTCCATGGTACAGCACAATGCAATAAGCCGAAATTCGACCCAAAAATAAAAAAATGCAGTAATTGCGGTGAAAAACACACAGCTAATTATAGAGGTTACTCCGTCTACACCCACCTCAAGCGCTCAATGAACAACAAACCAATAGTTGCTTCTAAGCCACCACAGTAGACTCAAACTTTTTCTAATAATTCTTTTCCTCCGACACGACAGTCAACCACAGACATAACCGTTCAAAATCAAATTTCTTATGCTATTGTAGTTAAGTCTAATTTCGCAAACCCGAATCAACAACCTACATCTCAACCGCCCGATCAAAATTTCAGTAACCTTGAGGCAACAATACAGACCCATATTCAAACTATAAACACTTTTACGTCGTCTATGATGACGATGATGCAGGAAATGGTGAAAATGCAATCCACCATTTTGCAGGTTATTTCGAAAAAATTATTTGGTTAAAAATATGTTTCTGGAACGCGAACGGCATCCTCCAACACAAAAATGAACTCGAATACTTCCTGATGGATAAACAGATCGATATAATGATGATTGCAGAAACTCACTTGACGTCAACAAGCTTCTTCAAAATTAACGGCTACGTACTATACGATACTAAAGACCCCCGTGGAAGAGCTTGTGGGGCTCTGCAATCTTGATAAAATCTAGGATAAAGCATTTTTTGTTGAACGACACATGCGAGGACTATCTTCAAGCAACTAATATCTGTGTGGAAAATTTTCATTACAAATTGGTTATCTCATCGATTTATTCGCCGCCTCAATTCTCAGTGACAGAATCACAATATTCAAGTTTTTTCACCTCATTAGAACCTCGTTTTATAGCAGCTGGAGATTACAACGCAAAACACACTTTTTGGGGCTCATGTTTAATCACCCCGAAGGGTCGGGTGCTTTTTGATACAATTTCTAAAATGGGCTTAGACGTAATATCAAGCGGACATCCCACTTACTGGCCAACAGACCGACGAAAGATTTTGGAGTGGTAAAGGGGTTCCCTGTGGAATGGCTGCAAGCTGAGTCTTCGTTAGACTTGTCATCGGATCATTCACCTACTATTATTTCAGCACGCTTTCCTCAGGAGACTTGGTCCCCGATTAACAATTTGCATAGGACTGTTACCCGAGTGAATTGGCTAAAATATAAAAAATTTTTGAGTACCCATTGCACTGAGAATACTGTTTTAAGAACTCCTGAAGATTTAATGCGTCACTAAGCAACTTTAGCGAAAACCTTAAACAAGCCGCTGAACTTGCTTCTAGCGTTTATTTAACACGCAGAAACATTCAAAATAGAACATATTCTTCAGAAATCGAGCAACTTGTGTTAGAAAAAAGAAGAGTTAGACGAGAGTGGCAACTTCGCAGGTCTCCGCAACTAAAAACAAGGCTCCGTGAATACACAAATCAACTAAGAAATTTGCTTGGAACCCCAAAAACGGCTTCTCTACAAACGTATTTGGAAAGTCTGGATGGTACTCCTCAGTCCGACTATTCTTTATGGCGGGCGACTAAAGGTTTAAAAAGGCCAGTTAGAGGTAAGCCACCCTTGCGAGAACCGTCTGGTGACTGGGCTAGAGATGACGCGGAAAAGGGTAATTTATTTGTTAACCATTTGAAAAACGTTTTTACCACAAATAGGTCTGATAATGCAAATGAGTTGCCGGCTATTGTTAGTAGACCTCCTGTGCCTTTAAGATTCAATTTTGAAGAAGTTGAAAATGCTATTGGTAATCTAAACCTTAAGAAAGCTCCAGGTTTGGACAAAATCAGCAACAAAATGCTCGTAGAGCTGCCTCGTGTAGCTAAACGAATTCTTCTTTTTGTTTCTAATGCTATTTTACGACTTGAGTATTACCCTGCAGAGTGGAAGGTGTCCATGATAACAATGGTTCCTAAGCCAGGGAAGGATCACACGAAAGTAGAATCATACCGTCCAATAAGTCTACTGTCAACAATATCAAAACTTTTCGAAAAATTGCTAAAGGCGAAGTTGGATCCAATGCTTCATAAGGTTGAATGTATTCCTGATCACCAATTTGGTTTTAGAGCGAAACATGGCACCATTGAGCAAACACACAGGTTAGTTAACGTCATAAGAAAGGCATTTGAAGATAAAAAATATTGCTCTGCCTTATTCATCGACGTCTCACAAGCTTTTTATAAAGTATGGCACGATGGCTTAATGCATAATATAAAGTTTAACTTACCTGCAAACATACATAACCTTTTGGAAAGCTATTTATATTGTCGCCAATTTATAATAAAAGAAGGCGATTTCATAAGCCCCGCCCAGCCTATTGAAGCTGGAGTTCCCCAAGGCAGCATATTAGGGCCTATCTTATATTTGATCTACGCATCTGACATGCCGATAAGCACCAACATTCACACTTCAACATTTGCAGATGATACAGCATTCCTTAACATACATAGTAACCACCAGCAAGCATCAATAAACTTACAGGAACATATCGACAAACTAGAGAAATGGCTCAAGCTTTGGAAAATCAAGGTTAATGAACAAAAGTGTGCGCATGTTACATTCGCACTGCGACTAGGAACATGCTCACCCATCACTATTAACAATAAAGTAATTTCTCAACACAGTGAAGTAAAATACCTCGGTATTCATCTTGACCGTAGACTAAAATGGAAGACGCACATCGAGGCAAAAGTAACGCAAATGAAATTGAAAGCAGTGCAAATTAACTGGCTAATAGACAGAAATTCGACTTTGAAGCTTGATTGTAAACTTTTGCTGTACAACTCGATTCTAAAGCCAATATGGTGCTATGTGATTCAATTATGGGGAACAGCCTCGGCATCCAACATTGAAAAAATTCAAAGAAGTCAAAATAGAATACTCCGTAGAATTACAGACGCTCCATGGTACGTTAAAAACTCACGAATCCACGCAGATCTGAACGTACCTTTTGTGAAATCGGATTTTGTGAAGTACGCGACAAGATATATTAACAAACTTGAAATCCATCCAAATCCACTTGCAGTTAATATCCTTAAGTTTGGTGGTCATACCCGTCTGAGTAGAAGGGATACTTTGGCTACCATTAGAGCTCTAAACAGATGACTGAATTCTGAAATAATATTCGCATAAAAATAAATTTTTGTCCAGCACTGGCAGGACTTTGATTAAAATTTTTTTTAGTATTAAGATTTGTATACTTGTCATTACATTTTTTATGTCATTACATTTTTTATGTAGATTCAATAAATAAAATAATAAAGTTAAAAAAAAAAAATTATTAATAGATGAGCTGCAAAGTATGTTTATAAGTATTTTCACGCTGGTTACTATGCAAATTTGCAACGTTTAAATTTGCAGTGCATGCTATGGTGAGCATAACCGTTTATGTTTGTGGAAACATGCCCTATTTCTAGAGTAGGGCTGCACTAGTTGAATTCGCCAAAAATCTGCATTTTTTAACAATTATACATAAGCATATTAAAACAAATTGTTTAATAAATAAGAATGTCCAGAACCAGTGAAAGAGAAAATATTGTGAACTTTTTCGCAAATAATGGTATTTATGACGTTGAGTTTGCTTTGTATGGATCTTTTCTTAATGCCTTTACTTCTTGAAGGTTTTTCAATCATTGCATTTGATTTTAAATAGTTTATAACATTTCTAGTTTGTTTTGAACAATATGGCGATACTTTTTTGGTCAAATGTTATTGTTTACATTCGTTGAGTATATTTGCAAATTGCTTTCAGATCGTGGTTTTTAGCGCAAATGCAGGGAAATGTAGCAAACTGCAAATACATATATTTTGTTGTTGCATTAGAAAAACAGGAGTAGTTTTGCTCACATTTGCATCGTTTGCACAGTTTGCATTGCCCATCGTGAAAGCCCTTTATATAAGTAAATGCAACTTGACAACATTATTGAGTAGTGTTCTGTCCGTTGTGTTGTGAACACGTATTAAGTGTTATCCGCGTTCAGTGTTTTTTTGTTTTTTTTTTTCCTTAATTTTTATTTTGTGTGTTGCTTTTTTGTATTGCAAATAAAATAAATAAAAATAAAACCAAATAAAATAAACAGTTAAAAATCTTTTTAAAATAAAACAACAAAATACACGGGTGAAAAAAAAAAATAACATAAAACTCTTAAAAACATGCATCTAAACAACAACAATATAAATATAAATACGACTACCAACAACAAATGCAATAAACCATACAATTAACAAATACAAACAATTATGCATACATGCTGCTACCCAATAAACCAGACAGATCAACAAACAGAAAAAATAAAATAAAATATAATAAAAAAAAAAAAATAAAAATAAAAATAGAAAACACCCACAACAACAATAATAATAATAAAAATAATAATAATTAACTTTTTAATCTAAATAATATAGATAAATGGCCAGATCAGGGCTTTTATGGCCCTTTTACAGGCATTGTTCCATAATCCTGCAACATACCTTTTAAAAAAAAAAAAAAAAAAAAATAAAAACCAAATAATTGTTTTGCAATGTTGGTGATATGGGGTTGACTGTTGTTGACTGTATAGTATCGAAGGTATATACACTGGATACTATACAGTCGAATGATCAATTAAGTTAACTTCGGCCTCACCAGCACAGCAGAATTAGCATTTGTACATGATTTTTCTATCGCAATGGCGGGAAACTTTAGAATAGACTTTTGCAACATACGTGGGCTGAGAACGAACTTCTTCTCCGTCTATGCTCACACGTGTCTCCATCGGCCGGATATTTTCGCCCTATGTGAAACCCAGGTATCTGAGAATGCTGATCCACAGGATTTTCATATACCTGGGTATCAATTCCTATCCCTCTTTAACTTCCATCGGGGCCTTGTAATTTACATTCGCAATGAAGTTGTGTTCCAATGCCAGCAACCATTAAGCATGCATGACGCAGAATTTACCTGTCTTTGGGTTAAATTCAAAATCAGATCACACTTTTGGCATTTCGGGTTTCTATACAGAAGTCCAAATGCGGTGAGGGATACTACCTTTTCTGGTTTCGATGCCCTCTCCGACTCCATATCGAAGATCCTGGAAAGTTGTCCGAGCAGTGAAATCGTTGTTGCTGGTGATTTCAATGTTCACAACTCATCCTGGCTTCGCCACTCGAGTCATACAACTCCAGAAGGCCAATATGTCGAGTTATTCGCTGCGTACAACCACCTAGCGCAATTAGTGAATGAGCCAACGCATATTCCATGTGTTGAAGGGCACCATTCAAACACACTTGACCTATTCCTGACTTCACACCCTGAAAAGTATGAAGTCAGAGTTAGTGCACCTCTCGGCAATTCGGATCATTGCACCATTTCTGCCACCTTTTCGATTTCGGGACTTCGTAACGTTTCAAAATCAGCTACGAAACGTTCAATATTTATTTACGAAAAGGCGCGTTGGGCTGAGCTCAACCAATTTTATGAGCATTTTAATTGGAAACTTTGTTTTCTAGATAACGACATAAATGCTTCAGCAAAAATGGTCGAGAACATTATATTGCTAGGGATGAAAACATTCATCCCCTCCAAGCAGATTTCGATTAAACCAAAAGCAAAATCTTGGTTTAATCAGACGTGCAAAAACGCAGTCAGATCCAGAGAGGAAGCATTCAGTAACTGGCGTTTAAACAAAACACCAGACACTGATTTGCTACGCAAAAAGGCAAGATCTTCGTGTGCCAAGGTACTTAGGTGTGAAAAGTCTCTTCACGAACAGCGCCTTCGTGCCAAGGTCCTTGCAGCTCCTCGGGGCAGTAAGACCTTTTGGTCTTTCGTTAAGAGAGTAAAGAACAGTGCTAGTTCATCAATTCCAACTCTTTTAAAGAATGACCAAGCATTCACAGACCCGGTTGACAAAGCTAACCTGTTGGCTGAAATCTTTGCAAGCAATTCCTGCTTGCCGGAAAGCAGTCAGCCACTTCCCGAGCTCGAAAGAGTATCTGTAACTATGCCGAAGATATTCTTCCGGGCGCGAGCAGTTAAAAGGGTTTTGGAAGACCTCGATATAAACAAAACTCCTGGACCGGATGGCATTCCAGCACTGGTCTTGAAGCAGTGCTCTTCTACGCTTGCGCGTCCATTAGCACGCCTTTTCAGCATACTTTACCATACTGGTGAGTTTCCATCGTGCTGGAAGGTTGCTAATGTAACACCAATACCCAAAAAGGGTATGGCAAATAACCCCGAAAATTACCGCCCAATTGCAATTTGCTCTACACTCTCCAAAGTAATGGAAAACATGGTTAACCATCACCTTATGAGGTATCTGGAGTCGCATAAACTACTTTGTGATCGGCAATATGGATTTCGTAAGGGTCGTTCAACTGGCGATCTTATGGCATATCTCTCAGAGAAATGGTGCCACTCAATCCATCATTTCGGTGAAAGTAGGGTGGTGGCTCTTGATATTTCAAAAGCGTTTGACAGAGTGTGGCATGGTGCACTATTGGCAAAACTTACTGCTTTTGGTGTCGGTGATGACTTCTCTCGGTTTATATCGAGCTTTCTCAGAGACCGCTCTATACGAGTTGTTATAGATGGGGTCTCATCAAACGAGTTCAAGATTAATTCAGGGGTACCGCAAGGCTCCGTTCTTTCTCCTACCCTATTTCTTATTTTCCTCAACGACCTTCTCTACCAAACTTCCAATCCTATCCACTCTTTCGCGGATGACAGCAGCATTTGTCACTCGTACTCTTTTAGATATAGGCCCAGCCTATCAGAGATCGCTGCCAAGAGACTAAATATGAATGATTCACTGAATAGTGATCTTCTATTGGTCTCTGAATGGGGTCGTAAAAACAGGGTCGCCTTTAATGCTCGTAAGACCCAGTGTTGCTTATTGACGCACAAACAAACGACCGCTAATGCTGCTTCATCTGTACTCATGGATGGTATAAATATTGAAGAATCGGATGCTCTTGATGTTCTTGGAATGAAGATACAGTGTGACGTTCGCTGGAATGAACACATTTTTCATATCTCTAAAGAAGCATTCAAGTGCCTCGGTTTTTTGAAACGGTGTAAGATGTACTTCACTCCATCCGACCTCCTTACTATTTATACCACCTACATCCGACCGAAAATGGAATACAACTCTCATGTTTGGGCCGGTGCCTCAAAGTCTGTTTTGGGGTTACTCGACCGTGTGCAGGAGAGGGCGAAGAAGCTCATCGGTGACAGTAGGGTATCCAACTCTATTGACTCACTGGAGCATCGACGCAGTGTGGGATGCGTTACTCTGTTCTATCGATACTACAATGGATTTTGCTCTGACGAGATTAGGGATCTTGTTCCCGAAACGCGCACATTTTTACGTAGCACGCGTTCATCGTCTAGAGCTCACCCATTTGTGGTCGATTGCCCGGGGAATCGTACTACGCATTACAGAGAGAATTCGTTTTTCAGCCGCACGCTTCGTCTGTGGAACAAGTTGCCTGCAGAAGTGTTTCCTGTCTGTTATAACGTTGGAAGATTCAAGTCAAATGTTCACAAACACTACTCCCGCTTTCCCCCTCCTCACAACCTATTTTCCTAGTTCTGGTACAATGCACTGCATATGTAGGGGTCATCCCCTGAGTACTGGTCCAATATAAAAAAAAAAAAAAAAAAAAAAAAAAAAAACCAGGCATTTTGTTTGCGTAAAAAATGTGCCTCTGTCAAATGTAATTGGCAAACAAATGTAAAAAAGGATGCATAAACGGATACCAGAAGCTGTGTAAAAATGCAAGAAACTTAATAATGTAGCTTGTGTAAATTATTACATTGAATTTGGTAAGCAAATATCGAAAATATTTGACTTTGAGAAAAAACTCTTGATATATTCAATAAATAAATATGAATTTTATAAATATATGTACATATAAAAACCCAGATCTCTATTCCGAGTATCAAGAATTAATTGTTTTAGATTTTGAACCAATTTTTAAGAAGTAAGAAACAAATTTACCTAATTTTTGTAAAAACACAAGAAATGAATGAAAAGTCGAGCGTTTCCAATATATTCAAAATTATTCCGAAATATAGTGGTATAACTATATTCTTCTGCAACGTGGACATATGTAGTATTCAGTAAAATAAGATAAAAATGCGAAACTCCTTAGAAAATGAAATAATTAAAAATATTCTTTCTAACTATTTAAAATGAAATCCTTAAAACTTAAATCCAATTTAGTAGTTTTATAAGCCCGATTTTTTTGACGATATTTCAAAACTAAAATAACGATATTTTAAAAAATTATCGGGATTTTGATGATTTCTCACATATTTTTTCTGGCAGCCCTGAGTACCAGTTGTAAAGCAGCTCTGGGCTAAGGAACAGCTCGCGCGTCATCGTACTTATTTCTTAAGTGCTGCCAGGATTGTCGATGTGATTTGGCTTCGAGAGTTTTGGGTCTCACTCTCATTGGTTAACTGTCTACCTCAACTAATAAAGGGACCAATATTGGACACAAGCGGACTGGCTTTTCAATGGCTGGCAGCCTGTTAAACCTAACTATCGGGTGGTTAAATTTCAAGGGCCGATGTTGAATGTGAACCACACCTTTTTTTTTTTTTGTTAAGCGTTTTTATTTATTGAATCTTCAAAATGAACTAACAATAAGTATTCAAATCTTAATACTAAATATTAAAAAAAAAAAAATAAAATAAAATGTGCTTTTTACTTACGTCCAGCCAATGCTAGACAAAAAGTTCTATTACGCGGAAGCAATATCGGTAGAATCACCTATTGAACGTTCTGATGGTGGCAACGGTATCCCTTCTTCTCAACCGACTGTGGCCGCCAAAATTAAGTATATTACGCGCAAGAGGGTTTAGATGAAGTTCCAGTTTACTGACATACCTTGTCGCGTACTTAGAAAATTCCTCTTTTACCAGCGGAACACTTAGATCTTTATGAATTCGTGAATTTTTTACGTAGCATGGAGCCGCTGTAATTGTTCGAAGAACTTGGTTTTGTCGCCTTCGAATTTTTTCAATATTTGACGCTGAGGCGGTGCCCCAAAATTGAATTCCGTAGCACCATATAGGTTTTAGAATTGCATCGTATAGCAGAAGTTTGCAATCCAACTTCAAAGTCGAGTTTCTACCCATAAGCCAATTTAGTTGCGCTGCTTTTAGTTTCAACTGAGTGACTTTTGCTTCAATAAGAGACTTCCACGTTAGCCTACGGTCCAGGTGAATACCAAGGTACTTGACTTCATTTTGCTGCGGAATAGGAGTATTGTTAATTTGTATAGCCGAACATGTTTGCTTACGCAGTGTGAATGTAACGTGAGTACATTTTTGTTCATTAACCCTGATTTTCCAAAGCTTCAGCCATTTTTCCAATATTGAAATAAATTCCTGTAAATTTCGTGAAGCTAATTTGTGGTTTTCATGAATGCTCAAAAACGCTGCGTCGTCTGCAAAAGTTTAAGTGTGGATTCCAGATATCGTTGGCATGTCAGAGGCGTAAACCAAAGATAAAGTAGGCCCAAGTATGCAACCTTGGGGAACTCCTGCCTCGATAGGTTCAGTTGGGCTTATAAAATCACCTTCTCTGATAACAAATTTCCGCCCATATAAGTAGCTTTCCAGAAGCTTGTGGGTATTTGCAGGCAAGTTCAACTTTATTTTGTGCATCAAGCCGTCGTGCCACACTTTATCAAAAGCTTGAGAAATGTCAATGAATAGAGCTGAGCAATACTTCTTCTCCTCAAAGGTCTGTCTTATGACATTGACTAGTCTGTGCGTTTGTTCTATGGTGCTATGTTTAGCCCGAAAACCAAATTGATGAGTAGTGTTTTGTCTCTCATCAGGTGCACACGTCTTTTGTTACTGCTGTCCGTATTTCCAATATGTGTATGTTCATTAATTAAATTCGTATAAGGCCGGATTGCACCGTAATAGGTGGCAAGTTGTGTACACGTGTTTATTTTTGTTTTTTTTTCTCTTTTTTTTACCGTTGTCCGTCCGTATTTTCTATATATGTATGTATGTTTATTACCAATTTAGTATGAAATAAAAGTGCACCGGAATAGGTAGCAGTATGTGTACACGTGTTTCTTCTTTATTTATTTTTTGTCTTTTTTCACCGTTGTCCGTGTTTTCTTTATATGTTCAATATTCATATTATTTTCGATGAATTTAATTACCTTGTAGTGTGGAAGGTGTTGGACTAAATTTTGCTAATCTGAGCAGTGTCGAAGGTATGTACACTGGGCACTGATCAGTTTTAACTAATTTAATTCCAACATTTTAAATGCTGCAATAGAGTTTGTTTCAGACTTTCGTGTTGTTATTGTTAACATTTCGCGAACACTACTCCCACATTCCTCCTCATCATACCCTATTTTCCCAATTCCAGTACAATGCGCTGCATATGTAGGGGTCATCCCCTGAGTACTGGTCCCAGATAAAAAAAAAAAAAATTGATGATCAGGGATGAATCCCACATTGTTCAATATTGGACTCAACTTAACCATTAACAATTTTTCGAATAGTTTTGAAATTGTTGGTAGTAGACTTATTGGTCTATATGATTCTACCTTGGTCGGATCCTTCCCTGGCTTGGGTATCATAGTAATCATAGAGACCTTCCACTCTGCAGCATAATACTCAAGGCGTAAAATAGCGTTAAAAATAAAAAGTAGAACTCGTCTAGCTACACGAGGTAACTGTTCAAGCATTTTGCCAGTAAATTGATCAATACCTGGAACTTTCCTGGGGTTTATGTTACTGATACCTTGTTCTACATCTTGAAATCTGAATCGCAAAGACACAGGCGTTCTAACTACATATGGTGGTAATTCAGATGCATCATTTGTAATAAAAACATTTCTCAAATGGTTAACAGACACCATCCCCTTTTCTGAGTCACTTCTTGCCCAGTCGCCAGTTGAAGTTCGCAAAGGTGGCTTACCTATTACGGGTCTTTTCAGACCTTTTGTCGCTTTCCACAGAGAATAGTCAGATTGCGGAGTACCATCCAGGCTTTCCAAATATGTTTTAAGGGAAGATATTCTATGGACTTCAAGCATATTTCTTAACTGAGTTATGCATTCTCGTAGCCTAGTTTTAAGCTGGGGAGATCTTCGAAGTTGCCACTCTCTTCTGACTCTTCTTTTTTCTGACAGAAGTTGCTCAATTTCAGATGAATAAGTTCTATTGGTTTCATTTCTGGATCTTATATGACTAGTGGTAGCATGCTATACGGCCAGTTTGAGGTTTTCAGAAAAATCGTTAATTGACACATCAATATCCGCAGGCGTTCTCAAGGCGATATTTTCACTACAATGTGTACTCAAAAATTTTATGTAGTTTAACCAATTAACTCTATTGACGGTCAACGGGGAGCCAATCTCTTGGGGGAACGAAACAGAGATTATAGTGAGTGATCTGATGACAAACCTAATGAAGGCTCCACTTGCATCCACTCTAAAGGAAAAATTTTCGCAACTCCAAAATCGATAACGTCAGGGATCTTTCGTCGGTCTGACGGCCAATAAGTGGGGTGTCCGCTTGAAACCACATCTTAACCCATTTTGGAAACGGTGTCAAAAAGCACACGGCATTTCGGGGTAATTAAACGTGATCCCCAAAAAGTGTGTTTAGCGTTATAGTCGCAAGTAGCTAAAAATCGAGGCCCAAGTGAATTGAAAAAATTTGTATATTGATTTTCTGTTACTGAAAACCGGGGTGGGGAATAAATCGATGAAATAACAATTTTGTGATGAAAATATTCAATACATATGTTTGTTGCTTGGAGATACTCCTCACATGTCTCGTGTAGCAAATAGTGCTTAATTCTAGTTTTTATTAAAATTGCTGAGCCTCCGCAAGATCTGCCACGGGGATCTTTAGTATCATACAGCGTGTAACCATTAATTTTGAAAAAACTGTTAGTTGTCAAATGGGTTTCAGCAATCAGCATTATGTCGATCTGCTTTTCCATAAGGAAGTGCTCAAGTTCATTTTTGTGTTGGCGGATGCCGTTTGCGTTCCAGAAACATATTTTTAACCAATTCATTTTGTTAAAATTGCCTGCAAAATGGTGGATTGCATTTTCAGCATTTCCTGCATCATGTTCGTCATAGAAACCGTAAATGTGTTTATGGATGAAACAAGAGTCTGCAGAGTTGCCTCAAGATTTTTAAAATTTTGATCGGAGTTTTGGGGCATGGGCTCCTGATTCAAGATTTGTATATCGGTTTTGACCACATTAGCATATGAAACTTGTTTGGGGTTTTGCATAATTATTTGGCTGGTTGACTGGCCTATCTGGGGAAAATTGTTAGCAGAAATAATATTTGACTGCTGCGGTTGCTTGAAGGTAATTGATGACTTATTTGTCATTGATTGTTTAAAATTAGTGTAGACAGGACAGCCCCTGTAATTTGCAGTGTGGTTACCTCCACAGTTACTGCATTTTTTAGCGCTCGAGTCAGTCTTTGGTTTTTTGCACTGTGAAGTGCCATGTAGATCTCCACACACAACACAAACTGCGGGCAGTTTACAATAGGCCTTAGTATGGCCAAATTCCTGGCAGTTTAGGCATTGAACGGGACCTAAACGCTTATGAGGCTCCTCTACGGTAACTTTACGGTGCAAGAGAAATTTGAGGGTATAAATTGGGTGAGTTTCAATTCGTTTCAGGACAATATCTCTTGGTTCCAGTTCAACCCTAAACATGGGTTGAGGGATCTTCTCACGGTTCCTGATGTTCACTACACTTTTGACTTTAAACCCTTTGCCCTCCAAACCAATCTTAACATCATCCGTAGCTACACATGGGTCAATACCTTTTATAACGACCTGAATACCTTTAGCACTTTTAAGCTGATAAGTGTAAAAAGATCTTTTCTCCTTTTCCAAAACGTCAGACAATTTTCGGTAATAATTTTCATGGTTTACCTGAATTTTTGTTTCATTGATGTTTCCGCGCTTAACTGATGTCACGTTGAAATTGTCCTTACCGATTACCGTAATAAGTTGTTTTACCAGCTCATTAGAAGTAGGTTCTCTCAAATATATTGGTGGCGGTTTAAATATTTTTTTTTTTGCTGTATTTGGCTCATCAGTCTGGAGGATTGCCAATCTATTACTTTTCGTTGCTGTAGCGGTATTATCCTCTTTGGATATCTTTGGTTGTGATGATATCTGAGCGGATTTCGGGCTTCATGTCCATGCCTACTTGTGTTTTCGGCTTATCTGCAACAACTGAACTGGTATATGGTTGGTCTTCTGTTATAACAACAATGTTTGGCGTACACGAACGCGTGCGTTTTTTATCTCTTAGAGACAGGAGATTGTCCAATGATTTTTTCAATGATTCCTCTTCAGAAGTCCAGAGGTTTTTTCTAGTGGAGCTAAGCTCCCTATCAGAATTGCATCTACTAGGTACATGCAATTTTTTTTTTATTTATATTTTTTTAAATTTAAAAGTATATAAAAATTATTTTCATAAAGTTTTTCGGTTTTGCAAGAAAACAAAACTTTAGTGTATAGTTTTTTTTCCCGCTGGGTAGGTAATCTTCACGCACAATAACAACAACAACAATGCACTGCCACCGCACTTGTTTTATTGAAATTGATTTTATTGTTTAGGTACTGAAATGTGAGGAATTTATTTTCCCGTTGTTTTTTAAAATAATTTGTTATTGTTTTTACAATTTAATACTATATATTATTGTTTTTATATGTAAGTTTAAAAATATAATAGCACAATGATGTTTTTACAATTTAATACAATATATTATTGTTGTTATATGTAAGTTTAAAAATATGTTAGCACAATGATTTTTTGGTTTTTTTTTTAACTTTTTAAAACCACGACCGTGCGGTTGAAGAATCTTAGAGTGATTCTTCAAACGCCAAGTTTTTTACCGAATTTTATTTGTTATTTCTCTATTTCAGACTTACTCAATTTGAACCATGGAAGATACACAATCCAACAACGTTATCCAGACTTATTATGAAAATGGGCGTTCAGATCAAAATGCATATCGTGCACTTCGTGATTTTTTTTGTCAATTTGATCGTCCAAATGTGCGTACAATCGCAAAAATCGTGGAAAAATTCGAGCAAACCGGGTCTGTAGAAGATGTGAGAACACCAGCTCGTACTGCAGAAAATATTGCTGCTGTTCGCAATAGTGTGGCTGAAGAGCCATCCACCTCAACTCGTCGTTCTGCCCAAAAATTGCATCTCTCACGCTCGTCGTTGATGAACATTATGCACAAAGATTTGCATTTACACACTTACAAGGTGCAATTGGCTCTAGAACTAAAGCCTCTTGACCACTCCAAACGTCGTGAATGGGCAGAATGGTGGAAAGAAATGGCAACAGTGGATGATAAATTTTCGAAGAAAATCATCTTCAGTGATGAGGCACATTTTCACCTCAGTGGATTCGTCAATAAACAGAATTGCCGCATTTGGGCCGAATTAGAATCCAGGAGTGACTGTCGAAAAACCAATGCACCCACAAAGAGTGACTGTTTGGTGCGGTTTATGTGCTGGCGGCATCACCGGGCCGTATTTTTTCCAAAATGAGGCCGGTCAGGCAGTTACTGTGAATGGTGTTCGCTATCGTGAGATGATAACGAACTTCTTATGGCCCGAATTGGAAGATATGGATGTAGACGATATGTGGTTTCAGCAGGACGGTGCCACTTGCCACACAGCTAACGAAACAATTGCTCTTTTGCGCAACAAATTCAATGGCCATGTTATCTTACGTAATGGCGATGTCAATTGGCCGCCAAGATCATGTGATTTGACACCGTTGGACTTTTTTCTTTGGGGTTATTTGAAAGATCGACGTACAATAAGCCAGCAACAATTCAACAGCTAAAGGATGAGATAATTCGGCACATTAACGACATAGAACCTCCATTATGTCTCAGGGTCATCGAAAATTTGGACCATCGGATGGAGGTCTGCCGCCGTAGTCGCGGCGCCCATTTGGCCGATATTTTGTTCCATACACAATTGAATAGTACCAATATATCATAATAAAATAAAATTACAATAATTTCCTAAATAGTTTGTGTTTTATTCAAAATCAACATCGGCCCTTGAAATTTAACCACCCTTTATATTTTTTTGAGGTATTTCGTTGTTAACTACGTGACAACTTCCTATGCGAAAGCATAAGTCGGTACAGTTGGTAACAGCGCCGTAAAAAAATTACTGTTAATAGCATCGTGGGCATAAGATCTTCGTTAATACGCCCATGCTGTGCATCCTATGCATTGCAATTTTATTTGCAACGGTATAGTTACAAATACAATACAATACACCCCTGAAAAGTATGAAGTCAGAGTTAGTGCACCTCTCGGCAATTCGGATCATTGCACCATTTCTGCCTCCTTTTCGATCTCGGGACTTCGTAACGTTTCAAAATCAGCTACGAAACGTTCAATATTTATTTACGAAAAGGCGCGTTGGGCTGAGCTCAACCAATTTTATGAGAATTTTAATTGGAAACTTTGTTTTCTAGATAACGACATAAATGCTTCAGCAAAAATGGTCGAGAACATGATATTGCTAGGGATGAAATCATTCACCAGCACTGGTCTTGAAGCAGTGTTCTTCAGCGCTTGCGCGTCCATTAGCACGCCTCTTCAGCATACTTTATCATGCTGGTGAGTTCCCATCATGCTGGAAAGTTGCTAATGTAACGCCAATTCCAAAAAAAGGGTGAGGCAAATAACCCTGAAAATTACCGCCCAATTGCAATTTGCTCTCCGCTTTCCAAAGTAATGGAAAGTATGGTCAATTACCATCTTGTAAGGTATCTAGAGTCGCATAAATTACTTTGTGATCGTCAATATGGATTTCGTAAGAGTCGTTCTACTGGAGATCTTCTGGCATATCTCTCTGAGAAACGCTCGTAAGACCCAATGTTGCTTATTAACACACAAACAAACGACCGCAGATGCTGCTTCATCCGTAGACATGGATGGTATAAATTTTGAGGAATCGGATGCTCTTGATGTTCTTGGTATGAAGATACAGTGTAATGTTCGCTGGACTGAACACATTTTTCATATCTCTAAAGAAGCATTCAAAGTCTATTTTGGGGTTACTCGACCGTGTGCAGGAGAGGGCGAAGAAGCTCATCGGTGACAGTAGGGTATCCAACTCTATTGACTCACTGGAGCAGCGACGCAGTGTGGGGTGCGTTACTCTGTTCTATCGTTACTACAATGGATTTTGCTCTGACGAGATCAGGGATCTTGTTCCCGAAACGCGCACATTTTTACGTAGCACGCGCTCATCGTCCAGAGCTCATCCATTTGTGGTTGATTGTCCGTGGAATCGTACTACGCATTACAGAGAGAATTCGTTTTTTGGCCGTACGCTTCGTCTGTGGAACATGTTGCCTGCAGACGTGTTTCCTGTCTATTATAACGTTGGAAGGTTCAAGTCAAATGTTCACAAACACTACTCCCTCTTTCCTCCTCCTCACAACCAATTTTCCTAGTTCTGGTACACTGCACTGCATTTGTAGGGGTCATCCCCTGAGTACTGGTCCAAGTTAAAAAAAAAAAAAAAAATATACATGCAAATCTTAAAAATAATATATGAGCTCGAGAACCTGTTTAATTAAAACAATAATTAATTTTTTTATTCAATATTCCGTTTTCCTTTAGAAAACTTCCTAAGGAATGTATTTGTTGATTAATTATAAAATCAAAAATAAAATACAAATTATGACAGGTTGAGAGTCTAAGCACAATGTATGCGGTGAGGTACGATTTCCCGTGGCGGGAGACAAAAATAAACAAAATACATCGGAAGATGGCGACGGCAATACTTGTCATTGCTAGTTTACATTTTTATTAATTTATTTGCGCATATGAGTACAATTTTATAAAAATTTCTTAAATATTTAGGGCCATATCCAGAAAAAATCTTACTTGAGTTTGAACGTATTCGTTTGTTACCAAACACATTAACACTACCATACATTTGATAAAAAAGTTTATTGAAAAACAGTATGTTAACTATTAAATGTAGTAAAGAATTTAATTGTTTTATTCTGGCAATGCCGTTGTGTTCAGTTGTAATTTTTTGAATAGTGATATATTCGAAAATCGAAAAACAAATTTAAAAAAATAAAAAATTATTATTATTATATAAAATAAAAAATTTTTGACAAACATTTCCTGGATTTACCTTTTTAATAAATAATGAACAGATAATATGTAGTATATTAATGAAATTGTTATATATTAATGAAATTGAGAAAAGGATTACTTACTAAAAATATTTTTATTATTCGAATACCGTTTTCGTTTTATTCGTTTGATTGAAAGTGCATCACTGACATATTTGTTGCTCGTATCATGATATAAAAAATACAAGGTAGTTTCATTCTCTTTTTATTATTTGTAATAAGGATTTTTGAAGTTTATTTTTAGTTGAATACAGGAGTTGCCACACAGTTGAATACAGGAATATACTCCTAGAATTGATTTTTTCTCAAATTTGTAGTGCATTGTTCATATTAGAAAAAGCTAGAAATAATAAGCTGATAGGTAGCTGGTAGGTATCAGTGGTTGTTTTGAAACTCATGTTAGGTTAGATTTAGCAGGCTGCCAGCTATTGTAAAGCCAGCTAGCTCACTTGGGTCCAATTTGGTCCCAACAACTAAAAGCACGGACTTCTGCTTATCAGTAAACTTTACAATAGCATTAAAACGAATGCCTATTTTATAGAAAATATTATTATATTTAAAAGAAAATATTCTTTAGATATTAAAAACAAAGGGAAAATTTGATGTTTGTGACTTAAAAATATATAAATAATTATTTCTACTAGAATGACCCAGGATGCAGCGACAAAACTAATGCACATAACCTTGAATATTCTTCATTACTTACAATAAGAAAAACCTACTTCCAAAAGATGTCATTATATGTTTAAATATCAAAGTAAGTATGTATAGCGAAAAATTGCATATAGTTTTCCGTCATTTCCATGCTTTCAAACTTGTTCTGGACGTGACTTATAACTTCTCTATTCAGTGCATTTAAAAGAAAAAATAAAGCTGATTTTAATAACGGCCAATTAGTGACCACAATTGCAATAAAAAAATTGACATTCACCACAGCGTTAAATCAAGAATGGTGATGAGTTGACCAGGCAATAATACGTTTGATAAAAAAAAAAAAAAAATACCAAATCGTGTCGTCAAGAACCATCGCCACACAATTGTTATTAAATGTTACCCCCAGAAAGATTCAAAGGCAGGCGGCAGAAGGCGCACTAAGAGCATACCATACAAAAGTGTAAAAAAGATCTTTATATCAGGTTGGAATTTGCAAGAAAACACATTAATTTGATCACCACACAAAGTAATTCCATACTTTTCTCCGATCAGTCCAAATTTAATTTAAAGGTTCCGATAGATTAAGACTGATTAGATGACTCAAAAGCCAACGTCTTATTCCACGTTATACTAAAGTCACATGGAAACATGGTGTCGGTAGCATTTTAGTCTGGGGATGTTTTTCCGTCCATTTTTACATATTTAAATTTATATGTGTATTTTATTTTAAAATTTTTTAATTATTTTTGTTAGAAGTCACAGTTTATTATTCTTTTTACACACAACTTCAAACAAAACTGAAAACAAGGGAATGTATAAACTAATACGGTAGCACAGTTTTATGGAAAATGTCACAATATTCTATTCATATATGTACATTGTAATGTTTTAATTTCTTTATGTAATAAAAATAATATATTAGTTTTATAAAGAAAATTGAAAATTAATATATTCTATTCATATACATTGTAACGTTTTAATTTCTTTATGTAATAAAAATAATATATTAGTTTTATAAAGAATTTTTGGTGAATAGTGCTTTTCAAAAGAAATGGACACAAAGATCTTAAATGTCATTTTAACGTACATGTAAAGTGTGCCCATTCAACTTTAAAACAGTTAAAGTTAACGTTAGCTTCCCAAACAGATGGTAAGCTACCAATCGTTTTTGCATGTAACGTTAGGAAATTTTTCTTAACAATTGCTTTCCAAGCTTTGTTAAGTTTTTTTGCATACGGCCGTTAGTTTTTGTGTAACGTATTTTGTAATGGCAGTAAATAAAAAATTGTAGCTGTTAAAAAATTGTTAGTTTGGTAAAAGCGACGTTTGATTTGTATGTGGAATTAGACACTACGACACATCCTGACAGGATATGATGGGTAAGACGCGTTAATGCATCAATTGTCCTTTTGCTTCCACATTTTATACGTATCCCGTAAATTTGGAAAAAAAAATTTTTTTTGCTTCCTCAGCGAAAATTAAATAAAGTCTGACAAAATAAAGAAGGTAACTGAATAATTTTGCACCAAAAATCTTCTTTATGCTAGAAGTTTTTGTAACTTCCCGGCTGCAAATTATAAAGACAGTCATATTTCCAACTTCTTTTTTAATTTTTTCTTCTTCCATGAATAAATTTTTTAAACTTTTATATTTCATGAAAAAAAAAAAAATAATAACCTTCAAAATCTTGTTTTTCGTTTACAATAATGTTGTGAAGATCGTCGATTATTCAAAAGATATGGCAACATGGAAAAGAGAAAAATTGAGAGAATGAGTAAGTCCGCAATGAAAATAAAATAAATATTAATTTTATGCCGCTCCGTACTGCGGTTTTTTACTTCAAATTCATATGAAAAACTGCACCGCAATAAATTATCTTTACATTATGTTCAGACTCTGATATACTGAAAAGTATTAAAAATATTAAGAGTGCTTGTGCTATTGATGTCGATGGTCTTACACTGAAAATAATTCCTTCATTAATATAATGAATTTTGACATTAATCTAATGAAAATTTTCATTATTTTTCGGCCAATGATGGCCTTCATTGGACTAATGAATCTTCTTTCATTAAAAATTATTTAATGAATACATTCATTAACATTAATGAAAACTTCATTAAGTTAATGAAGCATAAATCATAATATTTATGAATACTTTTCATTAAAATAATGAAAAAAATCATTAGGTTAACGTTATTTGTTCATTAGGCTAATGAATGTGTTACATTATTTTTATGAAATATTTTCACTATTTTAATGAATAAATTCGGTGAACCAATAAAAATCTTCACCAATTTGGTGAAAAATTTTCTTCATTCTAATGAAATAAAATCATTAGTTTAAGGAGGAGTTTCTTTATTCTAATGACCTTTTTTCATTAGAATTGTGCTACTGAAAAGAAACTAAACAATTTTTTTTATATTAAGCATAAAATAATTTTTTATTGTTTTAATTATAATGCAAAATAAAATTAATAATATTAATACATTAAAAAGGAAATCAAAATATTTTAATTCAAAATCAAAACATTTTAATTCAACACAAAATAACTGAAAAAATAATATGTAATGTTACATATGTAGACATTTTGGATAATTAAGTATATTTTATTTTTCATAAACTTCATAAACTTTGTCTATTGACTTCAAAATCATTTTAAACAATGAACTGCAGCAAACTCATTTATTTTTTTTAAACGTTTGCTTCTGCTTTTGGAAACTTGTGATGTTTTGCTTTTTGAAGAAAAAAAAAAAAAGTCCCGTTGCGTGCAAAAACAAAACGTTTGCTTTGGCTATAGAATCTATAGTATAAATACATAATTGTTCACAACGAAGGCTAAGGAAAAAATTAAGTGTGACTTTGTTGTTGCATTTGTAACAGAATAAATATTCCTTTAAGCAAAAAACCAAAGAAGAGCCCATCTCTTTGCTTTTGATTTCAACTATGTAGGTACTTAAAATGAGGGTAGTTTATGAATTCTAATGAAAAGTTTAGTTAATATAATGAACATTTTCATAACAACTAAAAAACTATTGATAAAATAATTTTTTACACAGTAAATAATGTATAAAATAATTTCCTTTGTCATTTAGTTAATAGTTATAATATATTTATTATCTCACTTTTAATAAATCTCTAAAATTTTGTACCCAGCCTTCAAAAATTGTTTATAACAAATCCAATGAAATTTTCTAATGAAATTATGAAAACCAATGAATCAATTTTAATGAATATTTTCATTAATGCTGTGAATCTTCATTCATGGAACGTAATTTTTCATTCGGTTAATGAAAATTATCTAATGAATGGGGTTCATTGGAAATATGAAGCAAATATTTTTCAGTGTAGCTCGCTTTTTATAAAGAAATTGTCAGAAAGTTTGGTTGTTCCTTTGCTACTAATTTATATCGCTTGTTTTAATTGCACAGCTCATTCCCACAAACTAGATAAAAGTAAGAAGATAATACACAAACAAACAGACACATGATTTAAAGTACGCAAAATTCCAAGTAAATATAATTTATTTGATGATGTTGTTATTGTTCTTGCATTCTCGGTATTTCGTTTCATATTGTTTGTAATTGTTACTTGCTTATTGTCCGCAAGCATGTGAGTGAATGTGTATATGTGTTAAAATTATATTTGTACATTTGAGTCTAGAACAGGGATGCCCAAAAGTTATATATGGAAGAGCAAACACGAATATGTAAGGAAAAACTACTTTTATTTAATTTTTTTGTTGTAAAAAGCAAAATAATTTACAAAAACAAAATTTACCCTGATAATCGCTGTCGCAACATGTTGTGTGTTTGCTTTACTCTTGTGTGTGTGCAGTGAAGAGCGACAAAAAGTATATAAGTCTTATATTATAAGACGAAGTTGTTTGTGCCTTTCATTGGTAGTGCTAAGTGCAATATGTGTGTATTAAAGAGCACAGCCCTATAGCTAATCGCTTTTACAAAAACAATTGAGCATCAAGGGCATAGGCCTGGGTACTTCTGGTCTAGAAGTATGAATCACTAGAAACATCATAATGATTGTAAAGAGTATAAATAGCAGGCCGGTATGCGGCTACGAGTCAGTTTAGTTTTAAACATTGTGCAAGACAGTCTTAAGTCAGAATAGTAGATAAGCAAGTCTAGTGTGTTAAGTGTAAATAAAGTTGTAAATTATTTAAGTACGATTAAGTGTGTGAGTCATTATTTCATTTGCAATTGCAGTCTACACCTAACTTGGAACGCAGTTAAAACTTGATGTTTAAATATCTGTCTGTTTAACGCGGCGTACACGTAAAGGTGTTAGAGTTATAACTTCCGATAGTAAAAATAAAAAAATGGCGAAAAACGACTATCAATAGCAGGCTGTTGTCAATTTAATAGTACGTTTCCATATAGGTGATTTCGGCCAAATCAGTTCATTTGCCCAAATTAAGTAATTTGCGATATGATTTCCCATGCACTTTTCACATAACCAAATTATCTTAAATGGCTTAATTTGTTTCAAATTAAGTCGAAATTTGTCTATGCAACACTGTGCAGCTGTTATTCTTACAAATGCAACATTGGGGAATCCATTATTGGTGAGTTACAATCCGAAAAAGTGACATTTAATTTCGAATCAAAATGACTGATTTTATTTCTTTATAAAGTTGAAAGCAATAAAAACTAAATTTTATTTTCCGGCTTATTTTGCTATATTAAAAGATTTTTTAAATTGTATGAAGACCGTTTTATTTCTTCTTATAGAAAAAAAAAATAATGGTATAAAGAAGTTATATTTGTCTATTCACTGATTAACCTTGTACCAACACGCCTCAATAATGTCCAAAGGGTGCTGAGGCACAAATCGTTGTAAAAATTATGTTTTCTTTTTTTTTTTTAATAAAAAAAAAACTATTTTATTTGTTTGCGAATTAGATTCCCTAAAGCAATGGCATATACATCAAATTTGCGAATTGCTTCCAAAAGCATGTCAGTAGCCATAATACGAGCAGCGTCTTCAATAAGCTTCAATCTGAAAGAGGGTTCTTCAAGCGTAGTTTTTTCCAGTTTAAGATTTGCTTTTTGGTCTTTATTTAATTGGGGGCATAAACTCATCGGCATAATTTGTAACCTCCTTAAGTACGGAAGGTCCAATTGGAAGCAAGACACAGTTGACTGGTGCTACAATTTCTCCGATATTTCTTATAATAGTTGTAAATTTTGATAACAGATACAGCTGGTGTGACCTCCTTAGATTCATTATTCTTTTTAGCTGTACTGACAACATACCAATCAGCAATGAGGCTGACAAATGGGGAAATCAGTGTTACATTTGCTTTAGCACAAACTACGGCTTACGTAAACTAAATCAATAAAGTCCAGCTACATTCTAAATGTTTGAATTCTAGAATTTTGTGGCTTGGTTACCCATCCATGTTGAAGCCAATTTAATAGAAATGCGTTTCTTTCTTATCGCCATGCCTTCGTATAAGGAAATCGACTTCAAGGCTTTCTTTACGCTTTTTCCATTCTAAAAGAAAATCGGCCATCCCACTCCGATGAAACGTGTCCTGGCACAATTTCCAATATCTCGCAGCAAAAAGAAAACACATAACCGCGAGCATCATTGGTGTTCATTTCCGAATGCTACAGTTTGTTGCATAATTTTTATTGAAAAAACAATTTTTTTTTATAAATTATTTATTTTGATAAAATGTAATCAAACAATACAAACGTCAAACTGATTTCGAAAATCCGAAAAGAAAATTACTTACAATATAGTGGAAACAGTTTGAAATGATTTCCTCAAATCAACTTAATTTGCTTATAATGGAAACGTACTATAAGTGATAACAGAGCTTCCAAATTAAATGTTTTAACAACTTTTTTTTAAGTTATAACTTTAACCAAACTTCAACATAATCGGTCCACATTTAACTTTAACTTGAAGTTAATGTTTTCATGTCAGGTGGAGACTGCACTTTAAAGGCAAAAACGTAAGAATAACATCAATCTAATCTAATTTGGTGCCAAGATATCGAAGCCGATCAACAAAATCAATTTTCACACCCTCCAATGAAATGTCAGGACTACCAAAATCCTCGTTAAATGGACTAAAAAGAGTCGCCTTTGTTTTCAATTTGTTGAGAAACAAGCAAAATATTACGCGCGCAGTTCGAAAGCAAGACATCAGTAAAATGCTAATCGTATTTAAGAAACAAAGCAGCATACACATATCGCTCCTTTATTGCAACATAGTCATATCTCAAAAAATGAGCTTTTCGAGTTAATGATGCAGAATTGTTAACCGACCATTTATATTTTGCCAAAAATTTATTCAAATTGCTTTTAAACTGTTTCCTTTAGGAGATATTTTCTCAGAAAATTTGCTAAGACTTGTATGAAAACTAAAAATTTTAAATGCGTTTTTCTCGAAACGAGCTTTTTTACGATATGACTATGGTACAATAAAGGAGGGATTTGTATATAAGAATTTTTTTTATACTAAAACATTTATTTAGTCAAAATATGACTAACAATAAGTATTCAAATCTTAATACTAAACTTAAAATAATTAAATAAGTTCAGCCAATGCTAAACAAAATTGTTTTATTTTGCGCGAAAAACATCGGTAGAATCACATATTTAACGTTCTGATGGTGACTGTCAAAATTAAGTATTTTGCGTGCAAAAGGATTTGGGTGAACTTCCCGCTTACTGACATACCTTGCCGCGTACTTAGAGAATTCGCCTTTTACCAGCGAAGCTCACAGATTCTTGTGAGTTCGTGTGTTTCTTACATATCATGGACCTACAGTACTCGTTCTAAGAATTTGGTTTTGTGGTTTTTAACTTTTTTCAATGTTAGAAACTTCAATGTACATATATATATGTATATGGTTTACATATGGTATGATTGATCCATTTAAAGCAACAAATTACAGCCTAGTGCATAAATAGGATATAACAAGTAGCAAAGTAATTAACTTCTTTAACTCTATTGTTTCTTGCCGAATCTATTAGCCTGATCATAGCTAATGAACACCTTTATCAGGCAAATTTTCTTGGCAAGAATATTCTGCATCTATAATCTTATCTAATTAAACGAGCAATTCTTCTTTATATATATATATATATATATATATATATATATATATATATATATATATATATATATATATATATATATATATATATATATATATATATATATATATATATATATATATATATATATATATATATATATATATATATATATATATATATATATATATATATATATATATATATATATATATATATATATATATATATATATATATATATATATACATATATATATATACATATATATATCTATATGCACAGCGCAACGTGCAAGGCTATTTTTTAAATATCTCGGTGTGTTTGAGAACATTTGCTTCATATGACGCCAGTCCTCAAATATTCCTATGCATGCTGATGTATATGAGGTCCTGTGCGTTTGAAGCCAAATTTTTCAATTTTTTAAATTGAAAAGATTTCAAACCTTCTTTGCTTACTTTTCAATATTTATTGCTTCTTAACGTTATATATGCGCCATAAATACCTTTTTATTCAATATAAAAACTAAAAATTTCACTCCATTATTGCCATCATATTTGATAAATAGGTGATCGCTTAGCTACAAATTTTTGTTTTAGCGCCATCTTTAATGGGAAAAAAATGTTATTATACATGTGAATGTTATTGGAAAAATCGGTTCAGGCTATATCTCGAGTATATATGGACCGATATCGGATATTATTTTTCCATATTTATATAACCTTATTTCATTACCAGAACTGCTTTTGAGCACAAAAAAGTTGTTTACTCGGCATTTTCATCAAAAAACCGGTTAGGCTATATATCGGGTATATATGGACCGATATCGGAAATTTTCATTTTCCATATTTATATAACCTTATTTTATTACCAGAACTGCTTTAAGGTGAAAAAAGTTGTTTAAGTTTGCTTACGCGACATTTTTATGAAAAACCCAGTTTGGGCTATATCTCGGGTATATATGGACCGATATCAGAAATTTTCATTTTCCATATTTATATAACCTTATTTAATTACCAGAACTGCTTTAAGGTGAAAAAAGTTGTTTAAGTTCGCTTACGCGGCTTTTTCATGAAAACCACGGTTTAGGCTATATCTCTGGTATATATAGACCGATATCAGAAATTTTCATTTTCCATATTTATATAACCTCATCTTATAACCAGAACTGTTTTTAAGCAAAAAAAAGTTGTTTAAGTTCGCTTACGCGACATTTTCATGAAAACCGCGGTTTGGGCTATATCTCGGGTATATATGGACCGATATCGGAAATTTTCATTTTTCATACCTATATAACCTTATTTTATTATTAGAACTGCTTTTTTCATATTTATATAACCTCATCTTATAACCAGAACTGTTTTTAAGCACAAAACAGTTGTTTAAGTTCGCTTACGCGGCATTTTCATGAAAACCCCGGTCTAGTCTTTATCTCGGGTATATATGGACCGATATCGGAAATTTTCATTTTCCATATTTATGTAACCTAACTTCATTACCAGAACTGCTTTTGAGCACAAAAAAATTGTTTAAGTTCGCTTACGCGGCATTTTCATGAAAACCCCGGTCTAGGCTATATCTCGGGTATATATGGACCCATATCGAAAATTTTCATATTTATATGACCCTATTTTATTACCAGAACTGCTTTTGAGCACAAAAAAGTTGTTTAAAAACTTATTAAACGTTTACCTTTAAACCTACTTTTTGTCATAATTCTTCTTATTGGCTTTTGCCCTCAATATATGTAATTATATAGGACAAAATCCTATTTAAGGTGAACATGCATGTGGGTACATACTTATGTCATAACTGAAAAAAGCTTGTTTCGAGAAAAACATACATCAAATTTTTAGTTTCCCTAGAAGTCTTAGAAATTTTTTTTAGAAAATATCTCCTAAAGGAAACAGTTGAAAAGTAATTTGAATAAATTTTTGGCACAATATAAAAGGCAATACTGTTAACAATTATTAACTCGAAAAGCTTATTTTTTGAGATATGACAATGTTGCAATAAAGGAGCGATATGAATGGATGTTTGTATGTATGCAGGTACTTCTTCCATTCATATATAAATTTTAATAGATTTGTTTTTTGAATACAAAAAAATAATAGTAAAGTTATTCGAGCTCCTTTTATTTGTAATGAAAATAGTACATCTCATTCGCCTTCGAAAATCTGCTCAATTTGGTTTTATTAATTCATTTTTTAACTCTATTCGTTAAAATTTTTCACTACAAGACAAAAGCAAAAAAATGTTTATTGTACGCAAATGCTTTTTTTTTATTATTTTACAACTAAAAATTATTCGAAAATTTGGTTACCGATTAATATAATACATATTTTTAATATAATACATATTTTTAAGAGGCAATTTTATAAAATTAAAAAAATTTCTGACCCGTGCGGTTTTGGAGACTTTTTTCATTTACTTTTTTTTATTTTTCATAAAAATTTTTTTTATTTGTTAGCTTTCTCCACTCGTTTCGTTTTATGGTAACACCACGAAATTTTAGTTTCCCCGTCGTGGTAACATCTTTTTTTTTTTAATTCTAAAAAGAAAAAAATTCTGGTTTTTTCAAAAATGTATGCCAAAACTATTAAAAAGCTAATAAAAAAAAGCTAAACATAAAAGTTTATGTAGTAATATCTTTTTATAAGCGGGTTGCATCCAAACCGAATTATGATTAACATAATATGTGTTTTCTGAATACAGTTTGTTAAGCTTTACTCATTTGGTAACAAATATGTACATGAAACCAAAAGTAATTTTTTTTGAATAAGGACGTAAACATCTTAGATTCGCTTTACGCGCATTTCCATTAATCACGAGAGGGGAGGTCATCGGGTGGATAAATTTTAAGCGCCGATATTGAATGTGAACCACACTTAAACGTCAAGTTTTTTCTGCATTTCATTTAACATTTCTCAATATCAGATCATTCTGCAAAAAATATTGCTGTTGTTCGCGATAGTGTGACTGAAGAGCCGTCCATTTCAACTAGTCGACGTGCTAAACAAATATACCTCTCCCGCTCTTCGTTAATGAACATTATAAAGGGTGGTTAAATTTCAAGGGCCGATGTTGATTTTGAATAAAACACAAACTATTTAGGAAATTATTGTAATTTTATTTAATTATAATATATTGGTATTATTCAATTATGTATAGAACAAAATATCGGCCAAATGGGCGCCGCGACCACGGCGGCACACCGTGAGGCATAATGGAGGTTCTATGCCGTTAATGTGCCGAATTATCTCATCCTTTAGCTGTTGAATTGTTGCTGGCTTATCGACGTACACCTTTTCTTTCAAATAACCCCAAAGAAAAAAGTCCAACGGTGTCAAATCACATGATCTTGGCGGCCAATTGACATCGCCATTACGTAAGATAACACGGCCATTGAATTTGTTGCGCAAAAGAGCAATTGTATCGTTAGCTGTGTCTACATCCATATCTTCCAATTCGGGCCATAAAAAGTTCGTTATCATCTCACGATAGCGAACGCCATTCACAGTAACTGCCTGACCGGCCTCATTTTGGAAAAAATACGGCCCGATGATGCCGCCAGCACATAAACCGCACCAAACAGTCACTCTTTGTGGGTGCATTGGTTTTTTGACAGTCACTCTTGGATTCTAATTCGGCCCAAATGCGGCAATTCTGTTTATTGACGAATCCACTGAGGTGAAAATGTGCCTCATCACTGAAGATAATTTTCTTCGAAAATTTATCATCCACTGTTGCCAGTCTGGATAACTTTAACACGTTGTTGGATTGTATATCTCTCCATGGTTCAAATTGAGTAAGTCTGAAATAGAGCAATGTGAAACAAAATTTGGAAAAAAACTTGGCGTTTAGGTGTGGTGTTCACACTCAACAAAACAATAAAGTAAATATTAATTTATTGATTTTTTGTTGAACTTCTTTTATTTTTTTTTATACCCTTCACAAAAATGTAAAGGGTATATATAAGTTTGTGATTCCATTTGTAATTTCTACAATTTTCATTTGCGATCCTATATAGTATATATATTCTTATTCAGAATTAATGGAAAAGTCGATTAAGCGATGTCCGTCTGTCCGCTGTTGAAATACCTTTTCTGAGCAAACCATTGGATTTAGAAAATTGTTCCTTTCATCATTCTTTTACCCCATCGATTCATGGGTTTGCTATTGAAATTCGGTAATATCGGTCCACGTATAGCTAAGATATATTCAAAATTCCGAAAAAAGCTATTTTTTTTAAGTTGTTTGTTTTCCGTCAAACTTCACACAATTATGAAACATTACGATTAAAAGAAAAAATTTTTTCCCAGATATCGGTCCATATATGTATACCCGAGATATAGCCTAAACCGGGGTTTTCATGAAAATAATGCGTAAGCGAATTTTAACAACTTTTTTTTTTGCTAAAAAGCAGTTCTGGTAACAAAACAAGGTTACATAAATATGGAAAATGAAAATATCCGATATCGGTCCTTATATATACATGGGATATAGCCTAAACCTATTTTTAATGAAAATGACGCGTAAGCGAACTTAAACAACGTTTAAAACAGTTCTCGTAACATAGGGAGGTTACCAAATAGAGAAAATTAAAATTTTCGATATCGGTCCATATGTACACGAGATAATAGCCTAAACCGGTGTTTTCATGAAAATGTCGTGTAAGCGAACTAATTCAGTTTTTTTTTTTTTGCTTAAAAGCAGTATTTCTGTTAATATAAGAAGATTAGTATTATACAGAAAATGAAAATTTCTAAATCGGTCTGTATATATCCTAGATATTGACTAAACCGATTTTTTCATGAAAATAAAAATTTTTTTGTTAAAAGCAGTTCTTGTGATCAAAGAATACAGAATATAAAAATGTTTGGTATCGGTTCATATATGTATACCCGGGTATAGTCTAAACCGATGTTTTCAGGAAAACATTTTTTTCGGTAACCGCAGTTCTAGTTAGAAAAGACGGTTAGTAAAATACTTAAAATGAAAAATTTCCGATATCGATCCATATATACACCTTTCTGTATGTATACAAGATATTGTTACATTTTTAATGTAAAATAGATTTGTAGAAATAGATCAATGGGCCGCGTGAAATTAGGCGATTCATTTGTTTTTTTTACAGTACTCTGGGGATGACCCCTACATATGCAGCGCATTGTACCAGAACTAGCACTTGCGGTCGTATGTTTGTGTGTCAATAAACAGCATTGGGTCTTACGAACGTTAAAGGCGATTCTGTTTTTACTACCCCACACAGAGATTAATAGAAGATCGCTGTTCAATGAATCATTAATATTTTGTCTCTTGACAACGATCTCGGATAGGCTGGGCCTATTACTAATAGAGTACGAATGGCAAATGCTATTGTCATCTGCGAAAGAGTGCATAGGGTTGAAAGTTTGAAATAGAAGGTCATTGAGGAAAATAAGAAATAGGGTAGGAGAAAGAACGGAGCCTTGTGGTACCCCTGAATTAATCTTGAACTCGTTTGATGAGATCCCATCTATAACAACTCGTATAGTGCGGTCTCTTAGAAAGCTCGATATAAACCGAGAGAAATCATCACCGACACCAAAAGCAGTGAGTTTAGCTAGTAGTGCAGTATGCCACACTCTGTCAAACGCTTTGGAAATATCCAAAGCCACCACCTTACTTTCACCGAAATGATGGATGGAGTGGCACCATTTCTCTGAAAGGTAGGCCATAATATCGCCAGTAGAACGACCCTTGCGAAATCCATATTGGCGGTCACAAAGTAATTTATGCGACTCTAGATATCTCATAAGGTGGTAGTTGACCATACCTTCCATTGCTTTGGAAAGCGCAGAGCAAATTGCAATTGGGCGGTAATTTTCAGGGTTATTTGCCTCAGATTTTTTAGGGACTGGCGTTACATTAGCGATCTTCCAGCATGATGGAAACTCACCAATATGGTAAATTATGCTAGCTAGAGGTGCGATAGCGGACGCGCAAGCGTAGAAGAGCACTGCTTCAAGACCAGTGCTGGGATGTCATTCGGTCCAGTAGTCTTATTTATGTCGATTTCAGTCAAAACCCTTTTAACTGCTCGAGCCCGGAAAAATATCTTTGGCATAGGTACAGATACTCTTTCGAGCTCGGGAAGTGGCTGACTGCTTTCCGGCAAGTAAGAATTACTTGCAAAATTTTCAGCCAGCAGTTAGCCTTGTCAACCGGGTCGGTGAATGCTTGGTCATTCTTTAAGAGAGTAGGAATTGATGAACTAGAATTGTTCTTTACTCTCTTAACGAAGGACCAAAAGGTCTTACTGCCCCGGGGAGCTGTAAGAACCTTGGAACGAAGACGCTAGTCGTGAAGAAATTTTTCGCGACTAAGTACCTTGACACACGAATTCCTTGCTTTTTTGCGTAGCAAATCAGTGTCTGAATGCTTCCTCTCTGGATCTGACTGCGTTTTTGCACATCTGATTAAACCAGGATTTCACTCTTGGTTTAACCGAAATCTGCTTGGAGGGGATGAATGTTTTCATCCCTAGCAAGATCATATTTTCTACCACTTTTGCTGGAGCATTTATGTCATTATCTAGAAAGCAAAGTTTCCAATTAAAATGCTCATAAAATGGGTTGAGCTCAGCCCAACGAGTCTTTTCGTAGATACATTTTGAACGTTTCGTAGCTGATTTCGAAACGTTACGAAGTTCAGAGACCGAAAAGGAGGCAGAAATGGTGCAATGATCCGAATTGCTGAGAGGTGCACTAGCGCTGACTTCATACTTTTCAGGGTGTGAAGTCAGGAATAGGTCAAGAGTGTTTGAATGGTGCCCTTCAACACATGGAATATGCGTTGGCTCATTCACTAATTGCGCTAGGTGGTTGTGCGCAGCGAATAACTCAACATATTGGCCTTCTGGAGTTGTATGACTCGAATGACGAAGCCATGATGAGTTGTGAACATTGAGATCACCAGCAACAACTATTTCACTGCTCGGACAACTCTCCAGAATCTTCGATATGGAGTTGGAGAGGGCATCGAAGCCAGAAAGGGTAATATCCCTCCCCACATTTGGACTTCTGTATAGAAACCCGAAGTGCAAAAAGTGTCACCTGATTTTGAATTTAACCCAAAGACAGCTAAATTCGGCATCATGCATGCCTAATGGCTGCTGGCACTAGAACACAACTTCATTGCGAACGTAACTTACAAGGCCGCGATGGAAATGAAATAGAGATAGAAGTTGATAACCAGGTATATGAAAATCCTGTGGATTAGCATCCTCAGATACCTGGGTCTCACATTTTTTTTTTTCTCATTAATTTGTTTATTGAATCTTCACAAAGTGAACTAACAATAAGTATTCAAATCTTAAAACTAAATACATAAAATTAATTAAGTCCAGCCAATGCAAGACAAAAATGTTTTATTTTGCACGATCAATATCGGTGAAATCACCTATTTAACGTTCTGATGGTGGCAAGGGTGTCCCTCCTTCTCAACCGAGAGTGTCCTTCGAAATTAAGTATATTGCGTGCAAGACGATTTGGATGAAGTTGCAATTTATTGATATGCCTTGTTGCGTACTTTGAAAATTCGTCTTTTACAAGAGGAACACAGAGATCCTTATGAATTCGTGATTTTTTTACGTACCATGGAACTGCGGTAATTGTTCGAAGAATTTTGTTTTGTCGCCTTTGAATTTTTTCAACGTTTGAAGCGGAGGCGGTGCCTCATAGTTGAATTCCATAGCACCATATAGGCTTTAGAATTGCGTTGTATAATAAAAGTTTGCAATCCAGCTTCAATGTAGAATTTCTGCCCATAAGCCAATTCAGTTGAGCTGCTTTTAACTTTAACTGAGTAACTTTCGCATCTATGTGAGACTTCCACGTTAACCTACGGTCCAGGTGAATACCAAGGTACTTGACTTCAATTTGCTGCGGAATAGGTGAATTGTTGATTTGGATGGCTGAACATGTTTGTTTATGCAGCGTGAATGTAACGTGAGTACACTTTTGTTCATTAACTTTAATTTTCCAAAGTTTTAACCACATCTCTAATATTGAAATATACTCCTGCAAATTTCGCGAAGCTACTTGATGGCTTTCATGTACGCTGCAGAATGCTGTATCGTCTGCAAAAGTTGAAGTGTGGATTCCGGGTGTCGTTGGCATGTCAGAGGCGTAAATCAAATATAAAGTAGGCCCCAGTATGCTACCTTGGGGAACTCCTGCCTCGATTGGCTGAGTTGGGCTTATAAAGTCGCCTTCTCTGATAACAAACTTCCGCCCACATAAGTAGCTTTCCAGAAGCTTGTGGGTATTTGCAGGCAAGTTCAACTTTATTTTGTGCATCAAGCCGTCGTGCCACACTTTATCAAAAGCTTGAGAAATGTCAATGAATAGCAATACTTCTTCTCCTCAAAGGTCTGTCTTATGACATTGACTAGTCTGTGCGTTTGTTCTATTGTGCTGCGTTTAGCCCGAAAGCCAAATTGATGATCAGTGTTCAATATTGGACTCAACTTTGCCATTAACAATTTTTCGAACAGTTTTGGTCTGTATGATTCTACTTTAGTGGGATCCTTCCCTGGTTTGGGTATCATAGTAAGCATGGACACCTTCCACTCTGCAGGATAATAATCGAGACGTTAAATAGCGTTAAAAATAAAAACAAGAATTCTACGAGCTACACGACGTAGCTGCTCAAGCATTTTACCAGTAATTTGATCAATACTTGGAGCTTTCCTGGGGTTTGTGTTACGAATAACATTTTCAACATCTTGAAAACTAAGTCTCAAAGGCACAGGCGGTCTAACAGCATATGGCGGAAATTCAGCAACATCATCCACTGTATCATTTGCAGTAAAAACGTTTTTCAAATGATTAACATACACCATCCCTTTTTCAGAATCGCTTCTTGCCCAATCTCCAGTTGAAGTTCGCAGAGGTGGCTTACCTACTACGGGTCTTTTCAGACCTTTTGTCGCTTTCCACAGAGAATAGTCGGTTTGAGGGGTACTATCAAGACCTTCCAGATAATTTTTAAGGGAAGCCATTCTTAGGATTTCAAGCAGATTACTTAAAACTGAGTTAAGCACTCTCGTAGCCTGCTTTTAAGCTGGGGAGACCTGCGAAGTTGCCACTCTCTTCTAACTCTTCTTTTTTCTGACAGAAGTTGTTCAATTTCAAACGAATATGTTCTGTTGATCACATTTCTGGATCTTATATGGCTAGTGGTGGCATGTTGTACGGCTAGATTAAGGTGTTCAGAAAATTCGTTAATCGACACATCAATATCCTCAGGCGTTCTCAAGGCAATGTTTTCCGTACAATGTCTACTCAAATATTTCTTATATTTTATCCAATTAACTCGAGTGACGGTCAACGCCAAGTCACAAAACGGGGAACCAACCCCCTGGGGGAACGAAACAGAAACTATAGTTGGTGAGTGATCTGAGGACAAATCCAATGAAGGCTCCACTTGCATCCATTCTGAGGGAAAATTTTTTGTAACTCCAAAGTCTATAACGTCTGGGATCTTGCGTTAGTCTGACGGCCAATAAGTGGGGTGTCCACTTGAAATCACACCTAAGCCCATTTTGGTAACCGTGTCAAAAAGCACACGGCCTTTCGGGGTAATTAAACGTGATCCCCAAAAAGTGTGTTTAGCGTTAGTCGCCAGCCGCTAAAAATCGAGGACCAAGTGATTTGAAAAAAATTGAATATTGTCTTTCTGTTATTGAAAATCGTGGTGGTGAGTAAATCGAGGATATAACAATTTTTTCATGAAAATAATTAAGGCATATATTTGTAGCTTGGAGATATTCCTCACATGTCTCGTTCATTAAAAAGTGTTTAATTCTGGATTTTATTAGAACTGCCGATCCTCCGCAAGATCTTCCACGGGGATCTTTTGTGTCGTACAGTATGTAGCCATTAATTTTGAAAAAACTGTTAGTTGTCAAATGGGTTTCAGCAATCATCATTATATCGATCTGCTTTTCCATAAGGAAGTGCTCAAGTTCATTTTTGTGTTGGCGAATGCCGTTTGCGTTCCAGAAACATATTTTTAAACAATTCATTTTTTTAAAATTGCCTGTAAAATAGTGGATTGCATTTTTAGCATTTCCTGCATCATGTTGGTCATAGAGACGGTAAAAGTGTTAATGGATTGAACAAGAGTCTGCAGAGTTGCCTCTAGGTTACTAAAATTTGGATCGGAAATTTGGGACTTGGGTTGCTGGTTCAAGTTTTGGTCGGATTTAACCACATTAGCATATGAAAATTGTTTGGTATTCTCCGTGTTTGTGAAGTTGGTTGAATGGCCTACCTGGGGAAAATTGTTTTTACCAATGACATTTGGCTGCTGGGCTGCTAGAGAAACCGATGACTTATTTGTCATTGACCGCTTAAAATGAGTATAGACAGGGCAACCTCTATAATTTGCAGTGTGGTTACCTCCACAGTTATTGCATTTTTTAACACTTGCGTCGGCCTTTGGCTTATTGCACTGAGTTGTGCCGTGAAGTTCGCCACATACAACACAAACAGTGGGCAACTTGCAGTAAGCCTTAGTGTGGCCAAATTCTTGGCAGTTTAGGCACTGAACGGGTCCTGAACGCAAATGTGGCTCCTCAACGGTAACCTTACGATGCAAAAGATATTTGAGGTTATATATTGGGTGAATTTCACTCTTTATTTGCAGAACATCCCCGGGTTCTAATTCAACCCTAAACATAGGTTGAGTGGTCTTTTCACGGTTCCTGATGTTTACTACTGTTTTTATTTTAAAACCCATATCTACCAATCCGGTTTTTACATCATCAATATCTACGCATGGGTCAATCCCTTTAATAACGACCTGAAGACCTTTGGCACTTTTGAGCTGGTAAGTGTAAAATGATCTTTTCTGATTTTCTAATTTTTGTTTGTTTTTAACTGAATATTGTCATTTAATTTTGATTATTGCACTTATACAAAACTTGCAAAAAAAATTCCGTTTATATTTTATTTGGACTTTTTTATTATATTTTATGACACAAAAGAAATTAATCAATAAAAACACAAAAGCACATAAAATGAAATTTTAGAGAAACAACTAGACGCGTGAGACACATAAGACGTGTGCACATTACGACGGACAAAACACTACTCATACAGTATGCATACATCAAGCGCGGATTTAAGGGAAGAAAGAATGAGTCTTTCTTCCTCATATATAGGATATTCTCTTATATGTTGCTATAACGACAAAAAGTAGTTTGCCATGGCACCCCAACCCTCTCGCCCTATACTCCATACTCGTACATATCACTAAGCGTTTTGCCGCTTATACTGTACAACGGACGGGTTTTTTTTTGTTTAATTAAAACACATCAGTTTTTTATTATTTTGTATTTGTGATTGTTTATTCATCAAAAGAAATATCCATGATTTTAATTAGAAAGTGCTTATAGTTTTATGTATAATAGTACTTAACGCTCAATGGATTACTATTTTAGTAAAATAAACATAAATTAAAATTTGTAAATAGCTAATTTCAAAAATGAACAATGTCCGACATCTTAGGCTTATCACAATAATACTGGAATGTTTGCTAAACTTGAAATTAATTTGTATACTTAACTACTCCTCGTATAGTCAATTATAAGGTTGTATTTGTGTAAATGGTGTATGTATGTATGTATGTATGTAAGTATATACATACGTATGTTTGGGAAAATGATGAGCGAATACTGGTAAAATGCTTTCGATAATGTTTGAAATATTTAACTATTTATTTTAATATTTTTTATGATTATTAGATATAGTTTTAAATATGCATTCATTGTATGCGATAATTATAAGTTGGTTTAATTAATAAATATTGACACTTGACTGCATTCTCAGACATCTTCATTAGACTGCTCCTCAGAGGTAACGAGTTTATCCGATAGCGTATCTTCAAGCTGGCTCCTGCTAATAGTGTTGTTATTCTCGTTTACTTTCTCTACTTCAATATATTCATCTTCTTCGGCATTGGTGGGATGCTGATCGCTTTCAATTACTTCCTGCTTTACTTCATTTAGCCTTCCGTCAGGTTTCTCAGTATTCATTATGTTTTCTTCTTTTGTGGCCGCTTTTTCTTGTTCATTTTTAACTGCTGCCGATGATTCTCGCAAATCATGATTGATTAAATGATGATCCAATTCAGCGCGAAAGTAGAACTTATCTGGACACAAATTACAGTCATAGGGCTTAGAATTGACGCCGTGTTCAAGCATATGATTAAGCAGACCGCTTGGCGCAGTAAAAACTGCTGAGCATATGTAGCAATTAAAACCGCGTTCCTCACAACCGGCAAAAGTATGTTCCACCAGGTGTTCTTGCAGCTTTTGAGAATGTGGCATAATCATTTTGCAAAGATTACAACGGTTTTCCATATATGGGCTCACTTCGACTGGACGTTCAAAGTGTTCACGTTGCTTAAATTTGGTATTGAGGTTGTGCTTGCGACAGCACTTTTCACAAACTTTGGCCTCTGTGGTGGAATTGGTAATGGGCTGCAAACAAAGAGCACAAACGTTTTCCTGGACAGTGCAGTTGATGACATGGAACCTTAAGAGAAAAAAAGGAACAGAATGATATTCAATCAATTAAAAATACATTTACGAAAATTATAAAACATCTTCATTCAGCATTAGCATATTATATAGAGTTACAACTGTTTTTTAATATTTTAGTTGATTTTTTTTTTATTAGAAAACTCATGTGAAGCAGGGCAACTGTACAAAAAAAGGATTTTTTTTTTTGGGAATTTTAGATATATATCCGTTATATGTGAACCGATTTTACTGAATTTCAATAGTAAGCACATTGAATCAATGGACTAATAGAATAGGGAAAGAATAGTGCCAGTATAAACTCAAAACAATTTTAAGAAAATAATTTTGCCTGATTTTGATTTTCTTGGCATATGTTGCTGCACATGTTCCCCAGCAGGACATGCATACAAAACTATAGCGTAAATGATTGTCTTAACTATAAGTTAGTTATTTTATTTTCAGTGCTGAGTTTGAAATTTCTATTTATTATGTGACTGGTGTATTCAATACGACACGTTTAAAATGAAGTGAACAAAAATGTATTGCAAGTATTCGTCATGTTTACATTTGTGGAATAAGAAAATCAATATATAATTAAACTATAAGTAACCACCAGCAAGCATCAATAAATTTATAGGAACATATCGACAAACTAGAGAACTAGGCTCAAGATTTGGAAAATCAAGGTAAATGAACAAAAGTGTGCCCATGTTACATTCGCACTGCGTCTAGGAACATGCTCACCCATTACTATTAACAATAAAGTAATACCTCAATACAGTGAAGTCAAATGCCTCGGTATTCATCTTGACCGTAGACTAACGTGGAAGTCGCACATCGAGGCAAAAGTAACGCAGATAAGAATAGACAGAAATTCAACCTTGAAGCTTGATTGTAAACTTTTGCTGTACAACTCGATACTAAAGCCAATATGGTGCTATGGGATTCAATTATGGGGCACAGCCTCGGCATCCAACATTGAAAAAATTCAAAGAAGTCAAAACAGAATTCTGCGTAGAATTACAGATGTTCCATGGTACGTTAAAAACTCACGAATCCACGCAGACCTGAACGTACCTTTTGTGAAATCTGAAATTGTGAAGTACGCGACAAGATATATTAAGAAACTTGAATTCCATCCAAATCATCTTGCAGTTAATATTTTAACTGTGGTGGTCATACCCGTCTGAGAAGGCTGCCATTAGACCTCTAAACAGGTGACTGAATTCTGAAATAATATTCACACAAAAATAAATTTTTGTCCAGCACTGGCAGGACTTTAATCACAATTTTGTTTTTAGTATTAAGACTTGAATACTTATTGTCGTTACATTTCTTATGTAGATTCAATAATTAAAATAAAAAAGTTAAAAAAGTGTATAATTATGAAAGTCTAATAAAACTACTCAGGGTTACAATTCAGGCAACATTACAAAAACAACATGCAATAATCTTGACCTGCAATTGTTTGGGTTTGTAAATGTTGTGCCACCTTCAATAAATACTCAAAGTGCTGCCAACAAAAATTTAAAAATACAACTCTAATGTGATCAGAATACAGTTTTTTGAAATGGTTTAGAAAATGAAGGTTTACCGACAGCTCGTCAAAATTTTCATTTGAATTTCTCTCCTACTGAATACATTTTGCTTTTAAACGCAAATATTTCCGCTATTCTATGTACGTTTTAACAGATTTAAATATTTTTATTACCATGTAAAGCTGACTTAAAAAGTTAGACGTCCGAATATTTAACATTCTTAGACCAGGGAATATCGATACAATTTAAAGATATATTTGAACTATGTATGTAAGTTAAAAAAAATTATTTTTTTTAGTAGAAATGATAGCTTCTTATATTCAAGTAATTATTTTAATTTTCCATTTAAAAAAGTAATAAAAGAGGCTGTTGTGTTGTGCAAGTTATAAATTATCAAAGATAGGTTAGGCTGATACATCAGAGCAGTAAATTGCAGTTTCATCAGCACAAAAAGCTACAAACATGTCTTTTTGGAAGTTCAGCTCAATATAAAATGTACACCTGAAGCTGCAATAAACAGCAATGAGAAACTACAGCATCAATAGTTTATTTTTCTGAGTTTGAAAAGTTGATAGAAACAAAAAGCTTTGAACAATTTTTATCAGTTGGTACAGAAAATTATTAGAAATTAATTTATGAATAAGGCCTTTATGCCATACAGTGTCAAAAGCCTTTTCAACATCTAAAAGTACCAGAGCAGTTGAAGTTTTGTTTATAAAACTATTTTTAGCAAAATTAGAAATTCTTTTTAATTGTTGCGTTGTTTTATGATAAGGGAGAAAACCGAACTGCTCGCTAGCTATAGTATTTGATTCATCAGCAAAAATAAGTAATTTTTCTTTCAAAGCTCTTTGATGTACATGAACAGATAGTTTTTTTTTTAATTTCGTTTTTGATACCATTGAAACCGGAAGACTTGCGTAGCTTGAGACTTCTTACTAAATTTGTTATTTCATTTGTGAAAATATATTCTGAGTTAGATATGGCTGTTATAAATTAGTACGGCAAATTCTATGATACTATATTTTAGTCTTGACCAAATGGTCATATCTTTTGTATTCTTCGTGATCTGTTCTACATCCGTATCTTTGCCACCGTCATCTATAGTAATTCTCCCTCTAATTAGGTAGATAATTTCGCTTGGTAATGTTATAAAATGTATATATGAGTGCGGAATATATCTTTGATAGAGCTAAAAATAGCACATAAAAATGTTTTAATCATTTTGACAACTTCAGCAACAGCGGCAACGCTATCTCTGTTAAGTAGAGTAAAGAGAAATAATAAATAAAGTTTTTCAGTGTATCTTTTCCAATTTGTTTTAATAAAATTTAGCTTTATATATAAGTGTATGCCACGTAGAAATAGAAGTAGAGTTTAATACTTCTAGTTGGGTTAAATACTCCGGGATATTTGCAAATGTAAGATCTAATGTTGAAGGACGGGATCTCGAAATAGTTAGAATAAATTCGTGTAATACTATTCGAAAGAATTATAGTAAATGGGAAATGAAAAATCAGGTCGTAAAATAAATTGTCACGCCAATTTGCTCTACATGTTTATTTATTTATTTTTTTTATTTATTAATTTATGCCTATGGAAGTTAAGGGCAGTGGCGACGCGGTCACCAAAAAATAAATTAGCAACCTTAACACTTTATTATTTTCATTTTTACACGCGCTTCCGATCCAATTGCGAAATTGCCTTCTTGCTAAAATTATGGAAAAATAATTCTGCATGATCAGCGTCTGCATACTCGCGCATGTTGGTGCAACGTGATCGATCGAAGCAGCGATCTGACAAAGTTGGCTCAGAACTAACAGTCTTGGCAACGGCTTACTTGAGAACGGATGTGATCTAATTATTGAATTTTATATTTAATTATTAAATGGTTAGTTAATTGTTACAATTGTATTTTTAACAAAGATTGAATAAAAGGTAATTTTGAATGGTAATTTAATTTCTAAATCTTTTTTAATTTAATATAAAGGCGCAGTTGTCAGCGCCTGAATTTTTTTATTGAAACCGTTTGAGATTCCTTAACTGGCGCCCGAGCAGGGACCCTGTAAAATCAAAGGTCCTTTACAAAACCAAAAATTAATAAATCAAATAAATTGACCTGCGAAATCCTACGGGACCCTCCAGATCCTATAATAAAGAAAAAATTAATCACAAAATAATTTTTACTCAAAGTCATCCTCCTTCACCAATCTGATATTCCTGGTGATTTCAAATTAAAAATCACAGAAGGTTATAAGAGTGAAAGTAAAGTCACCTGTACCGCATATTTTTAAAACTTATATATAAAAACAATAATATATTGTATTAAATTGTAAAAACAATAACAAATTATATTAAAAAAACAACGGGAAAATAAATTCCTTACATTTCATTAACTAAACAATAAAATCAATTTCAATAAAACAAGTGCGGTGGCAGTGCATTGTTATTGTTGTTATTGTGCGTGAAGATTAACTACCCAGTGGGGAAAAACCTATACATTATAATTTTTTGTTTTCTTACAAAACCGCAATAAGTGGAAGAGCGAATTTATACAAAAGAAAAACTTTATGACAATTATTTTTATATACTTTTAAATTAAAAAAAATATAAATAAAAAAACAAAAATTGCATGAGTGTACCTATTAGATGCAATTCTGTGAGGGAGCTTAGCTCCACTAGAAAAAACCTCTGGATCTCTGATGAAGAATCACTTAAAAAATCATTGGATAATCTTCTGTCTCTAAGAGATAAAAAACGCACGCGTTCGTATTCGCCAAACATTGTTGTTACAACAGAAGACATACCATCTTCCAGTTTAGCTATTGTTTATAAACCAAAAACGCAAGTAGGAATGGACAGGTATATAACCGTGGTTAAACGTCAGCGAAGCCCCAAATCCGCGCAAATATCTTCACAATCAAAAATTTCTAAAGACGATAAACCCACTGCGATAACGGATAGTAATAGGTTTGCTATCCTTCAGACAGATGAGCCAACAACATCCAAAAAAACATATAAGCCTCCATTAATATATTTGAGAGAGCCGACTTCTAGTGAACTGGTGAAACAACTTATTACGGCAATCGGTAAAGATACTTTCAACGTCACATCAGTGAAGCACGGCAGCATCAGTGAAACTAAAATTCAGGTAAACCATGAAAACGATTACCGAAAATTGTCTGATGCATTAGAAAAACAGAAAAGATCATTTTACACTTACCAGCTTAAAAGTGCTAAAGGTCTTCAGGTCGTTATTAAAGGTATTGACCCTTGCGTAGATATTGATGACGTCAAAGCCGGATTGGAAGAAAAGAAAAGATCCCTCAACCCATGTTTAGGGTTGAACTAGAACCCGGGAATGTTGTCCTGAAAAAAGGTGAAATTCATCCAATTTATAACCTTAAATTTCTTTTGCATCGTAAGGTTACCGTTGAGGAGCCACATAAGCGTTCAGGACCCGTTCAGTGCCTAAACTGCCAAGAATTTGGCCACACAAAGGCTTACTCTAAGTTGCCCGCTGTTTGTGTTGTATGTGGCGAACTTCACGGCACAACTCAGTGCAATAAGCCAAAGGTCGACGCAAGTGTTAAAAAATGCAATAACTGTGGAGGTAACCACACTGCAAATGATAGAGGTTGCCCTGTCTATACTCATTTTAAGCGGTCAATGACAAATAAGCCATTGATTTTAAATATGCCACCCCAGCAGTCAAACACCATTTCTACAACCAATTTTCCCCAGGTACGCCAGCCAACCAGCCATATACACGTGCAAAACTCCAACAAATTTCTTATGCGAATGTGGTAAAATCCGATAAACCAAATTTGAATCAGGAGCCCAAACCTCAAAAGTGCGACCCAAATTTTAGTAATTTAGAGGCAATTCTGCAGGCTCTTGTTCAGTCCAGAAACACTTTTACCGTTTCTATGACAAACATGATGCAGGAAATGCTAAAAATGCAATCCACTATTATACAGGCAATTTTGAAAAAATGAATTGGTTAAAAATATGTTTCTGGAACGCAGACGGCATTCGCCTACACAAAAATGACCTAGAGCACTTCCTTATGGAAAAGCAGATCGATATAATGATGATTGCTGAAACCCATTTGACAACCAACAGTTATTTCAAAATTAATGGCTACACATTATATGACACAAAAGATCCCTGTGGAAGATCTTGAGGCGGTTCGGCAATTTTGATAAAGACAGAAATAAGCATTATCTAATGAACGGGACACGTGAGGAATATCTCCAAGCTACATATATATGCCTTGATTATTTTCATGAAAAAATCGTTATATCCTCGATTTACTCACCACCACGATTTTCAATAACAGAAAGCCAATATTCAAATTTTTTCAAATCACTTGGTCCTCGATCTTTAGCGGCCGGCGACTATAACGCTAAACACACTTTTTGGGGATCACGTTTAATTACCTCGAAAGGCCGTGTGCTTTTTGACACCGTTTCCAAAATGGGCTTAGATGTGGTTTCAAGCGGACACCCCACTTATTGGCCGTCAGACCGACGAAAAATCCCTGATGTTATAGATTTTGGAGTTGCGAAAAATTTTCCTTTAGAGTGGATGCAGGTGGAGCCTTCATTAGATTTGTCATCAGATCGCTCACCCACTGTAATCTCTGTTTCGTTCCCCCAAGAGATTGGCTCCCCATTGACCGTCAATAGAGTTAATTGGCTAAAATACAAAAAAAAATTTTGAGTACACATTGTTCTGAAAATATCGCCTTGAGAACGCCTGAGGATATTGATGTGTCAATTAACGATTTTTCTGAAAACCTCAAACTGGCCGTACAGCATGCTACCACTAGTCATATAAGATCCAGAAATGAGATCAATAGAACTTATTCGGCTGAAATTGAGCAACTTCTTTCAGAAAAAAGAAGAGTTAGAAGAGAGTGGCAAACTCGCAGGTCTCCCCAGCTTAAAACTAGGCTACGGGAATGCGTAACTCGACTAAGAAATCTGCTTGAAATCCAGAGAATATCTTCCCTTAAAACATATTTGGAAAGCTTGGATGGTACTCCGCAATCTGACTATTCTCTGTGGAAAGCGACAAAAGGTCTGAAAAGACCCGTAGTAGGTAAGCCACCTTTGCGAACTTCAACTGGCGACTGGGCACGAAGCGATTCTGAAAAGGGGATGATGTATGTTAATCATTTGAGAAATGTTTTTACGACAAATGATTCATCGAATGCTGCAGCAGAATTTCCGCCGTATGCTGTTAGACAGCCTGTGTCTTTGAGACTTAACTTTCAAGATGTCGAAAACGTTATCAATAACATAAACCCCAGGAAAGCTCCAGGTATAGATCAAATTACTGGTAAAATGCTTGAACAGTTACCTCGTGTAGCTAGAAGAGTTCTACCTTTTATTTTTAACGCTATTTTACGCCTTGGGTATTATGCTTCAGAGTGGAAGGTCTCTATGATTACTATGATACCCAAGCCAGAGAAGGATCCGACTAAAGTAGAGTCATATAGACCAATAAGTATACTACCAACAATTTCAAAACTGTTCGAAAAATTGTTAATGGCGAAGTTGTCTCCAATACTTAATGATGTGGGATGTATCCCTGATCATCAATTTGGCTTTCGGGCTAAACATAACACCATAGAACAAACACACAGACTAGTCAATGTCATAAGACAGGCTTTTGAAGACAAAAAGTACTGTTTAGCTCTATTCATCGACATTTCCCAAGCTTTTGATAAAGTGTGGCACGACGGACTGATGCACAAAATAAAGTTGAACTTGCCTGCAAATACTCACAAGCTTCTGGAAAGCTACTTATACGACCGGAAATTTGTTATCAAAGAAGGTGACTTTACAAGTCTCTCACAGTCAATCGGAGCAGGAGTTCCCCAAGGTAGCATTCTAAGACCCACTCTATATTTGATTTATGCATCTGAAATGCCAACGACATCCGGAATCCATACTTCAACTTTTGTAGATGACACAGCTTTTTTTAGCGTTCGTGTAAACCATCAAGAAGCTTCACGAAATTTGCAGCAGTATATTTCAATATTAGAGAAATTGTTGAAACTTTGGAAAATAAAAGTTAATGTACAAAAATGTACTCACGTTACATTCACACTGCGTAAGCAAACATGTTCGGCTCTCCAAATTAACAATACACCTATTCCGCAGCATAATGAAGTTAAATACCTTGGTATTTACCTCGACCGTAGGCTAACGTGGAAGCCTCACATTGATGCGAAAGTCACTCAGTTGAAATTAAAAGCAGCGCAACTAAATTGGCTTATGGTTAGAAATTCGACATTGAAGTTGGACTGCAAACTTTTGTTATATAACGCAATTTTAAAGCCTAAATGGTGCTACGGATTTCAATTATGGGGAACCGCCTCAACATCTAACATTGAAAAAATTCAAAGACGACAAAACCAAATTCTTCGTACGATTACTGCAGCTCCATGGTACGTAAGAAACTCACGGAATTCACAAGGATCTGTGTGTTCCGCTGGTAACTGACGAGTTCTCTAAGTATGCCACAAGGTATATCAGTAAACTGGAACTTCACCCAAATCCTCTTGCACGCAACATACTTAATTTTGGCGGCCACTCTCGGTTGAGAAGAAGGGATACCCTGGCCACCATCAGAACGTTAAATAGGTGATTCTACCGATATTATTCGCGCGAAATGAAACTCTTGTCTAACAGTGGCTGGACTTAAATAACTTTTATATTTAGTATTAAGATTTGAATCCTTATTGTTAGTTCATATTTTGAAAATTCAATAAATAAATGAATGACAAAAAAAAACCTGTATCGCAGTCGGCTCCCACGAAAATCAAAGTGGGTTTCCAAAAAGGACCAATACAGAGCTTTCGTGAGGATAAAAAAAGGAATTTCAAACGGTCGCGTCGCGCACCGTTGCCAAGCTTCAAAATAAAAAAAAATAAAAATTTTAAAATAGAAAACAAATTGCAAGAACTTGCAGAAAAAAGTTAAAAAATTGTAATTAAAATAATATACGTAAAATTTGATTTTTGATTTCTGTGAATAAAGGAATGAATTAATATTCAAAAAAAAGAAAAAAGAATACATACATAAATAAAAATATATTTTTAAATAAAAGAATAAAAATAATTAAAGAAATTAAAATTAATTTGAAAAGTACGAATAAAAAGAAAATTGTTAACAGTGGAAAGAAGATAAAAATATTACGATAAAATTTTCCTCACAAAAATAATAAAGGAAAAATAGAGAAAAAATTATAATAAAAATTTATAGAAAATAAGTGAAAGTGCAACATCTGCGGCAACAAAAAACGTGTAAGATTTCAGAACTATCGTCAAAGAATTACCAGGTGAGTCCTTTTACCCAATTGTGTTTTTGAATTTGTGACAATTGTTTTTTTTTTGATCTTGTGAAAATGGAGGAAATAAAAACCAACTTAACGTCTCTGACGGGGGCCGTGAATTAGAGGGTAGGCTAAGCAGAGTCGAGCGGACTAATGTTAGCGTCTCTGAACTAAGTAGGCAAGTAGAGCAGATGAGGGAACAAGAACAGGGAGAAATAGTGACAGCTCCAATATTACAAGTACCAAGAACAGAAGAAGATTTAAAAGCAATCTCTAGGCTTCCCGATAGCGTTAAGGAATTGCGCACGTTCGACGGAAATCCCTTACATTATGTTTCTTGGTTACACTCTGTGGAGATGGTGTTAAAGGATTTTGAGATAGTGAGGGATAAGCCTATTTACTGTTCCATTATGCAAAGCATTAGGCAGAAAGTTGTAGGAGAAGCTAACGCCGCTCTTGTGTCCTACAATGTATTTGCGGCAGACTGGAGCGAAGTGAAGAAAATTTTATCTCTTCATTATGCAGATAAGAGAGATGTTCAGACATTAGAACATCAACTCAACCAGCTCTGTCAAGGGTCGTCAAAGGTTGACGAATTTTATTCGACCATTAATCATCAATTATCCCTGATTATTAACAAATTGAAAACAGAGGCGTATAGCGAAGAAACTATTAATGCCTTGGTTGCAACACATAGGAACAGAGCTTTGGATATTTTTATTCTGGGTCTTTCTCCTGAATTGTCCAGAATGGTAATAATTCAACGACCGAAAACCCTGCCAGAAGCTTATACGGCTTGTCTCGAATTGCAAAATCTAACTATGAGGAATAACATTCTCCACACAAGGACATCTGCTAAGAATAGCGCACAACAAATTCAAATTCCTCAAACTCATACGGCTTCTCCACCTAGACCTCCAAGGACTTCTTACAACAGTCCTGCTTCGAACCCATTTAAATACAATAATTGGCAGCAGAGAAATTATACCTTCCAGAAGTACAACCAGAATACTAATTATAGGCCATCACTCTATCCTAAACTGCAACAAGTTAAGCCGGAGCCAATGGAAGTCGACCATTCGATGCAGACACGGAAGATAAACTATATGAACCGCCCTAGACCATCCGGAAAGAGAAGTGCTACAGAAATGTTTAATAGAGATAAACAACAGCGGCTTTATCATCTTAGTGTTGAAGAGTCCTCTCCTCAGGAAGAGATAGCAGGAAGTTTCGGCGATGCTGCAAACGACCAAAATTTTATGGAGGCCGGACATCAAGCATACCTTACATAGAATACACTACTACCAAAAATAAAACCCTTAACTTTCTGATTGACACCGGTGCGAACAAAAACTTTTGTAGCCCAAATCTGTCCTATGGAAGCATACCATTATTGAACCCAATTGTAGTTAGTGCTGCTGGTGGAAAAGTCGAAATTAATAAAAAAATAGTAGGAAAATTTTTCCTCAAATACGGAATATTAGACTCAATTACATTTTGCCCGGATTCTTTACCTTCGATGATATTATAGGCGATGACACTATCAAAGGTTTGGGAGCAGTTGTCGATAGGAAAGAACATTTTCTTTTAATAAGAAATACAATTAAAATACCTCTAAAGGCAAGGATTTCCAATAGTCTCAATTACTTATTAAGTGAATCCTTATCTATGAAAAGAAGAGGCAAAATTAATGAAATGATAAGTAAATACAAAGCCTTATTTGCGCCACTTGATAACAGTAAAGCTGCTACGACTAGCGTGCAAGCAGAAATAAAAGCCACTACACCTGACCCGATCTACTCAAAAAGTTATCCCTATCCAGCTGCAATGAGGGACGAAGTTGATAGACAAATCAATGAGTTATTATCTGAAGGAATAATACGCCCCTCAAAAAGCCCTTATAATTCACCGGTATGGGTGGTGCCCAAAAAACCAAAACCAGGTGGAGAAAAACAATATCGGTTGGTAGTCGACTACAAACGTCTTAACGCAGTAACTATTCCCGACACTTATCCAATCCCGGATATAAATGCCACACTGGCGAGTCTGGGTAATGCACAATTTTTCACGACGATAGATCTGACTTCTGGCTTCCACCAAATTCCAATGAAGTCCTCAGACATTCCTAAGACCGCGTTCTTGACAATGAATGGAAAATTTTAGTTTCTCCGATTACCCTTTGAGCAGAAAAATGCTCCAGCAATCTTCCAACGAATGATCGACGATGTCCTTAAAGAGTTTATAGGGAAAATTTGTTACGTCTACATAGACGACATAATCGTATTTGGAAATAGTGAAGAGGAAACCCTGAATAATGTCAACACAATCTTCAGAAGATTGGAAGAAGCAAATCTAAAGGTCAATATTGAAAAAACGCATTTTATGCAAAAAGAGGTAGAGTTTTTGGGGTACGTAGTAAGTTCTAAAGGGATAATGCCTGATCCAAAAAAAGTAGAAGCTATCGAAAAACTTCTACCTCCTACCAACCTTAGGGATTAAAAGGATTCTTAGGAATGACGTCGTACTATAGGCGCTTTATCAGAGATTACGCCAAAACCATTAACAAATTTGACAAGGGGGGAAAATGCAAGCGTGAAAGCTACGCAGCCCAAAAAAGTTGAGACAAAATTGAATGATGAGGAGTTAATTGCTTTCCAAAAGTTAAAGGCTCTTTTAACGACAACAGAAATTCTCGCGTTTCCCGATTTTGATAAAGCATTTAATCTAACAACTGATGCCTCGAATTACGCCATCGGTGCTGTCCTTTCGCAAGGAGAGATTGGTAAAGATAAACCTATAACGTACATATCACGCTCTTTAAATAAAACAGAAGAAGGTTACGCTGCGAATGAAAAAGAAATGCTGGCAATCGTGTGGGCATTAGATAATCTGAGAAATTATCTTTATGGTGCCAAGAAAATAAAAATCTACACCGACCATCAACCTCTTACTTACTCGTTAGGTAACAGGAACTACAATGCTAAACTTAAACGATGGAAAGCTCGCATAGAAGAATTAATCTACAAGCCTGGTAGATCAAATTTTGTTGCAGATGCTCTCTCCAGATTAAAAACCAGTCTCAATCACGTCAGCGATGCATCCGCGATATCAGCTAGTGACTGTGATTTACAAGGTACTAGAACAGCATCAGAAACAAGGGACGACGACGAACTATCAACATCCTCAACCGTCCATAGTGCAATTCAAGATGCCTCGGATCTTATTCCCCATATGGAAGCCCCAATCAATGTCTTTAAGAACCAAAAAATTCTAAAAATTGGACCAGATCTTCATTCATATGAGGCACCACACAAAAACTATCACCGACATTACTTCTCGTCTCGAGAATGGAGCTCAGAAAAGCTTCTGGACGTCCTCAAGAGAACACTGCATCCCGGAATAATAAATGGGATCAAAGCTCCAGAATTATGTTTGCCACTTATACAGGAACTTTATTTACAGAATTTCTCAAAGTACAAGGTTAGAATCGCCCAGAAAATAGTTACGGACATTAATTCAGAAAATAGACAATGCGAAATAATCCAAAAAGAACATCGTAGGGCGCATAGGAATGCCAGAGAAAATAGAAGTCAAATTTTGGATGAATATTATTTTCCTCGTATGAACGCTCTCATAAAAAAATTCGTTGCGAATTGCGATGTATGCAACACTAACAAATATGATAGAAATCCTCCCAGACTAGAATTTCAAGAAACTCCTATACCAACCGTACCATGCGAAATTTTGCACATGGATATAATGGAAATACAGAACCAAAAATTTATATCTGTGATCGACAAATTTTCCAAATTCGCTAAACTCTTCCATATTAGTGATGGATCTGTTTTATATATAAGAGAAAAAATAGTAAAAATCTTGCATTATTTTACTGTACCCAAGATTTTAGTGTCAGACAATGAAAGCAGCTTTATTAGCCCCTTGATTAAAGATTTTCTGGAAAGGCTAGGAATTCAAATATATTTAACACCATCTCAACGTAGTAAAGTTACCGGACAGGTAGAACGCTTACACTCAACACTAATTGAAATTTACAGGTGTATAGGAACCGAACATAAAGAACTTAGCGTTCAAGAACTGATGTATGTAGCAGTCGATAGGTATAATAACACTATACATTCTGCGACCGGTAAAAGACCAAGTGACATATTTTTTAATAGAACTAAAATTGCAGACTTTAGTTAATTTGCTTGAGGGTCGTTCTAAAATAAATAGGGATTTTAGTAAGCTCATAAGGAAAAATGTAAAAGAGCGAAACAATCGAATGAATAAAAAACGTTCATCGCCAAAAAAAAAAATAAGAAAGGTGACGTTATATATACTAGAATTAAAAATATAAAAGCTAAAAATAAGCCAGTATATAGGAAAGAGATCATAGAAAAAGACAATAAACTCATGGTTCGTACAACGAGTGGTAAAAGGATTCATAAGGCCAACATAAAAAATTTGAAATAAATTTAATACAAGTAAATGTACACTTCTTTTCTGTAAGAATAACTGAAAACAATATTGAATAAAATAATACAATAATACTTAAACAAAATTTTTTTTTTTTTTTTGGAAAGGAAAGATTTTTTTCCTCCTTCTTTCCACAAGTAAAAGAAAATACAAAAATAATGAAATAAATGCAAAACTTGCAAAATACACAATTAAAAGAAAATATGCGCTCTAAGCGAGAAAATTTTTTTTGAGATATACATATGAATCTCATATATAAAAAAATGTGTACACAAGAATATTTAAAATGATTTGCGAAAAGCAATTTAAATAAAAAATGTATACGAAAAATATACATCTATATAAAATTATATAAGAAAAATCTAACCTAGAAAATAAGTAAATTTTTTAAAAACCTAACATTCTAATATATTAACATACTAATTAATTATATATATATATATATATATATATATATATATATATATATATATATATATATATATATATATATATATATATATATATATATATATATATATATATATATATATATATATATATATATATATATATATATATATATATATATATATATATATATATATATATATATATATATATATATATATATATATATATATATATATATATATATATATATATATATATATATATATATATATATATATATATATATATATATATATATATATATATATATATATATATATATATATATATATATATATATATATATATATATATATATATATATATATATATATATATACATATATATACATATATATCAAAAAAGAAAAGAAAGGGCTTTGCCCGAACATTTTTAACTGAACAATTGATATGTGCAGGAAAGATGATTCTATTGTTAACTTTTCTACTCCTATCTGAGGCGGGTATAATCACCTTAAGAGCAACGCAAATCTTGCGCTATGACACTCCAATAGTAACTCTGCGAGCCGGAAATGCGTGGACAATAAATGGAAATTTAAAACTGGTCCATGTGGTAAATTTGGAAGACTATGCAGAAAATGCCAACAATGTTACAATACTTGTTCGAAAACATATGCCACCTAGCCAGAACAAAGATGTCATCGAATACTACCTTACGCAAGTGCAAGAAAGATTAGCTGAACTCAAAGGCAGAAAAATCAGAAGACAAAGATCGATCGACTGGATTGGATCAGCCTGGAAGTGGGTAGCTGGAAACCCAAACTCCACAGATTGGAACAACGTGCTTAAAACACAAAATGAAATAGTTACAAACAACAACGAGCAATATAAAATTAACTCACAGCTATTGAATGTTACAAAGGAGGTTGTTCAGAAAACCAACAACCAATTACATCGGCGTCATTGCGACACAGGACCACAAAAAATTGCTCAATGGTACATACCTGATACAGCTCTTTAATGAAACAATTTTTCTTGACAACGAAACTTTCTCCAGTACATCAATCTCGAGTATGCAACCACTTCCCCCTGTTCTGACGAAGGTCGCAAACGAAAGACTGTTAGTCGACATCGACCAACTCCATAACATTAGCCTACATAACACTAATAGGATTGAATACCTAAAATTGAGATCGAACCTTTCCTTTGGAAGTCAAATTGGTATTACAATAGTTGTGGGCATTTGTTTCGGTATACTTTGGTATAAGATTACCAAGAGACTCAATCTGCCAGTAATAAGAAATCCGCAGACTATTGAACTCGCGGTCCAGACACCATCAGTGATCTGCGGTATGCAGACATTTAAGGAGGGAGGAGTTAACGGCAGTGGCGACGCGGTCACCAAAAAATAAATTAGCAACCTTAACACTTTCTTATTTTCATTTTTACACGCGCTTCTGACCCAATTGCGAAATTGCCTTTTTGCTAAAATTATGGGAAAATAATTCTGCATGATCAGCGTCTGCATACTCGCGCATGTTGGTGCAACGTGATCGATCGAAGCAGCAACCTGACAAAGTTGGCTCAGAACTAACAACGGCTTACTTGAGAACGGACGTGACCGAATTATTGAATTTTATATTTAATTATTAAATGGTTAATTAATTGTTACAATTGTATTTTTAACAAAGATTGAATAAAAGGTAATTTTGAATGGTAATTTAATTTCTAAATCTTTTTTAATTTAATATAGAGGCGCAGTTGGCAGCGCCTGAATTTTTTTTATTGAGATTCCTTAACGTGGAGAATAACTCCTTACAGGCAGATACTATATATGTACATGCATATGAGTTAAAAAATAATTACAAAAATTAATAAAAAAAGTAGAAAAAATAGCTAATTACTGGAAAAAAAAATTGTAAGCAATAACAAAATGTGTTAATTACTGGAATTTAATACTAAAATTATACTACGCTTAACATAATTTAAGTTCATCGAAAAGTCAATAACGTGATACAGTTCATTAAAACAATAACATAATCTTCGGAAGGGATCTGCATTCGCATAATTCTGATGGTAATAAAGCACTGATAAAGGTTGATATTGACGAAGACTACGCATATAATCGAACCATATTCCAGTATTGGCCTGACTAAAGATGCATACAATTGCTTCACAACAGTGGAGTCAGCAAATTCTTTAGACCAGCGCTTTACAAAGCCAAGCACCCCCTTGTTTTACTTGAGCAAAAGCTAATGTGTTGGTTGAATGTAAGTTTTCTATCAAATAAAACACCCCGATCCAGAAATTCTTCAACTGTTTCTAATACATGGCCACCAAGCCTAAAATGCCCATGAGGGTTAGGTTTTCTTGAGAAGTGCATATGCTTGCTCTTGCTGAAATTTAACTTTAAAAGGTTTTGCTTAGACCAATTAAAGAAATTGCCCAAATCTGGTTGGAGACAGTTTTGATTCCAGAGCCCACACGTTGAAAAAATTTTTACATCGTCTGCATAGATTAAAATATTGGAAAATTTTATGACAGATGGTAGATCATTGATGAACAATATAAAAAGAATTGGTCCTAGATGGCTTCCCTGCGGTACTCCAGAGTTTACAGGTATAGATTTAGATATATAATTATTGAAACATACACGTTGTTGACGACCAACAAGATATGATTTGAGCCAATTTACAGTAGTTTTAGAGAACAAAATCCATGCTGATATGGTGTCAAAAGCGATTGTGTTTGATGACAAATGGACTGGGTCAAGCATTGCTCGAAAAGTTTAGGAATAGCACTAAGCTTTGCAATTCCTCTGTAATTGTTAATATCAGATTTGTATCCAGACTTAAAAAGTGGAATGATATATGACTCCTTCCACACTTTTGGAAAATATACCATCTTGATTGAAGTGTTAAACAATATAGTGAACGAGTACGCCAAATTCTGCGCACAGCTTTTTAAAATACAATTCGGAATGCCATCAGGCCCACTAGTTACAGATGGCTTGAGTTTATTAATGTAATATGTAACCTCAGAAGTAGTAATATAGTCAAACGATATAGACTGCAGATGATGCGAAGAAAAATCAGGTTGTTGTGATGCATTGTGTCTGAATAAATTAATGCAAAAATATCTGCAAACATGTTGCTACTTACGGTTCCATCAGAAGATGTTTCAGAGGCATTTTTCATTATGGAGGGATATGAACAGCTTTTTCTCTTCGAGTTAACGAACTAAAAAAAAGATTTGGGATCATGTTTGAGATCTTGTTTTATTTTGTTCAGGTAGTTTTTGTAAAGCCTTCGATACATTAGGTTGTATTTCGCTCGAAATAAACAATAATTTATATAATCGTTCGATGATGATGATTTTGTATACTTTCTGTAGTGTCTATTTTTAAGATTTTTAATTCTTGATAAACCACGAGTATTCCAAAGAGGTCCAGAAGTTTCAGTTTCCCCTTTGGTACGCACTGCTCCATATGTTCAAAAAGAGTTTTATAAAAAGTTCTGACGATTTCATCCATCGCATCAGGGGCGGCACTTGAAGTGCTCAGCATATCAATCCAGTTCGTGGTTGCAAGTAAAAAATTTAATTCATCGTAATCTGTATTTCGAAAGCGAAATACTTTTAAACCGTTCTGCCTGTTGTTGCAGTTTAATTCATACTGGAGATTGTAATTTAGTTCGAGAGTGGGATGGTGCCGATCTTCAGGAGAAGTGATTGGTATATGACGAGATAAAGAGCACTCGGCAGGATCATTAACAAAGACAAGATCAAGTAGTCTATTCGATTCGTTTCGGATATGATTTATTTGGAGGAGACACATGTCAGATAAATTGGATACAAATTCATCAATGAAGTTATTCCCATTAATTGGAAAGAGACAATTTGAGTCCGGAGAAAATATCCAGTTAAGCTGAGGCAAGTTGAAGTCGCCAAACACAAACAATGTATCTTTAGGACGTAACATTGATGACACAAATTTAATGGCATTAAACTGTTGCAGATAAATTATTTCTTCAGAGTTTGGTGGAATATACGAACAGGTAATAAGTATCTGCTTACCATTTAACGTGATTCCAATTGCAATAAACTCAATGTCGTTTGTTAACTCTAAATCAATCTCAACAGCAGGAAGGAAACTTAAAATCGCAATTAAAACTTCACCTCCAGTGTTTAATGTGACCCTATCGCGTCTAAATATGTGATACTTAGAGCAGAGAATTTCAAATTCCAAAACGTTTTTATTTAACCAGGTTTCAGTAAAAATAATGACATGTTGGTTGAATCCAAAACTTTCTATAAACAAATTGGAAACTTTACTTCTGATTCCATTCACATTCTGGTATACGATGTTTAATTTGTCATGAGTGCAGCTTATAAGTTTTTTGAGGAAGTAGTTGGTACACGGGCCATATGGGAAACTTTGTTGTCATCATTATTTATATATTTACGTATGAAAGCGTTAGGTGGCCAAAAACTGCAATCAATAACTTTGTCAAAAATTTCAGCAGACACTATTAACTTAAAAGAAGCAATGCTGCGAGGTCGTGAAAGCTTGAATTTGCGAACTATGACATCAGCATTAAAATTCAGTTTCATCTTAACATAAGACTCAATATCAGCAGCGGAAGCCTCTTCAGCAAAACGGGAAATAAAAATTGATTTTTTGGTGGGATAACTCTTAAAGTATGAATAATGTCATTGTTGACAAACTCGGTGGTAGCGGTTGTTGTACGTGAACTGCAAGCATTTTCGTTACCATGTGCTGGCGTTAGGGAGTTTATATACAGGGGAGACAAACAGTTTAATAAGGGAATCAGTACCGGTATACTGTTGACAGTCACAGGACTATGCTCTTGACATTCGTTTTCGACACTTAATGTAGCTTTAGTAGCTGCACATGCTGCCGTTTGGTTGCGGCGACCTGCTAATTGCTCCAAATTTGAAGATTTCATTAAAATCCTCAAATTTCTTCTGAAGTTCTTGAAACTCAGTCTTAATATTGTTAAATTCATTTCGAGAATTTTTAAACATGTTATAAAATTTAATGCCTATGCTTTTACAATTGGGGCATGCACAGTGAAGTGATTTAGAAGCATCCAACAAAGCATCGGCATCATGCGGTTTTAACCCACAACATTTTAAATGATATGTATTTAAGCATAGCCAACACGATACCATACGATCGTTTCCGGTAACTGAGCAACCAAGTTTTGAACAATTCATATTTATGGCACGGTAATGAAAACAGCTAACATGAATTAATACTCTTATTTTAGTTATTTAACCAAAATAGTAGCAAACCTGCTCTGCGGTTTGATTTTTTTTTTTATTTTTTTTTCATTTTAAACGGTCTGCTGATTGTTTATCTTACAATGCTACTGTTCGGTAACGGATAGCTGATTTGCCGAAGTCTGTATACAATTCCTACTTACATTTACACAGCGATGGCCTAGGCCGTAAGATGCATCCAACACTGTGTACATTGTAAGCGAAGATTGGATAAGTCGAAAACTATAATATTAGCATTCGTTTTCTTATTTGCTTCTTATGTATACTTAACTTAACAAAATAAGTAGAAAAATCCTAATCTGAATCGGATGCTAGTTGTTTGTTGCGCTCAACATGGTTATTTTGATTTCTTTTGTTGACACAATCGCTTACAATCGGATGCTTTGCAAATTGTAATAACTTGTGGACTGCTGGGTCTTTGTTTGGGCAAGAGAGGGAATTCAGCAGCACTATATAAGATCTCATTATTATTTGGTTGTCCAACATTTTTGCTGATTGATTTTAGCTAATGCCCATTCATTGTATTAAAATGGTAAACAAAAGCAAACACAATCTTAAGCATTAAACACATTCGAGACAACTGTGAAAATGATTTACATCAGTACCTGCCTTGACGGCCTAACCTGATGGTGGATCAATTCCACGAAGTAAATTTTTCAGTATTCACCACCGCCCCCGTGTGGCTTGCTAGGCTCACACAGGTAGCAATTCTTGTCATATGATTGCGGTCATATGAACAACTTCTTGTTGAGGAGTTCGGGCTTTCTAATCCCTCATGTATGCAATTTCCCAGCAATCAATGGAGGACAAGGCTTAATGAGTTGGTAGGCCGAAGCCCATTAAGAGCATCAGCCCTTAAACCAACTCACCCGTCAATCATCACTACTGGTTCCTTACAGGATCCGTTGTATAGGCAACAGATCCTCGGGAGATTGTTAGCCCTCGAAAAAAGCCATCGCCAAACAATTATCAAGGATACTAACACTCCCTTCCTGCGTTTTAGGTTTCAACCACAGCCAGAACGTTTCAGCCAAGGTAGGCACCTCAACCATGATCAGCCCGGGTCAAACCGCAAGCAGAACTTCCCGGGGGCCATGCTGATCCCCTTTCTGCCAATTTATACCCTTGGTAAGGGTTTCGGAAGCCAACACAACATAAGTCATGTGGCTTCCTAGAGTTTTGTTTGCCGCAACAAACGAGGAACCCCTTCCGCTCTTTTCCACGAAAAACAGAGCGCCTAAGTTAGGAAACACATTCGAGACAGCAGGCTACACGAACATACGACTACAAATGCCGCTGGCTACAAATGTAGCCTGTAGCCAGCTACCTAAATATAATGAAAACGGCAGCTACATAATAAACAGCTGATATTGTTTTCTTTATGTCTTCACAAATGTTCGACCCGGGCTGATCATGGTGGAGGTGCCTACCTTGGCTGAAACGTTCTGGCTGTGGTTGAAACCTGAAACGTAAATCATTTTCACAGTTGTCTTTACAAATATTAAAAAGCTTTTTTGCATTCAAAATGTCTGAGGGAAATTTAGAAAATTTTATATTAGCTATTGCTAAAATAGTGCGAGGTACTTAGTATTCGGTGTAGTAATATATATAAATATTAAAAAATTAAATATTAGGAAACCACAATCAAAATTTAATATTAAAATTGAAACTTCTAAAATATGAACAGCGGCTTTTTTGCATTTCAGTGTTGCCACTTACAATTTTTTTTACCTATTTTTAAAGCTATCACCTAGTGAAGAGCAAGAAAAGTCCAAGAAAATGCAATGAACTATATGAAGACTAAAGTAATTTAAATAAATATAATTTTTAGAGCTTTAGATCTTTGTTTTTTGTTTTTTATAAAAAATTAACAATTCAAAATCTTTTATTTCTCGATATTTCTATAACAATTTGTTATCATCGTCAGGAAAATTAAAATGTTATTAAAAATTTAAATTGATACACAAAGAAAAAATTTTAGTTCATACACAAAGAAAAATGTCTGACAATATTAACAAATTGAAAAATTAAAATGTAACATAATTTAAATTAAACCTATTCTGCAAACTAACACATGCCCTGTTAACGCTGACAACATGTTGTACCTTATCCTTAAGCACATAGCACATGTTGCTCACAGAATAACATTACCATTAAAAAAACAAGTAGTTTTAATTATTTAAAGACACTTCACATTTTGTATTAAGACTTGTGAAAAATTCAAATAATACTTGCAAGTGAGTGTAATAAATTGATAAATTGTATGGCAAGAGATTTGACATCATAACACTTTGAGAAATTTAAACAATAGGATTTTTTATTGAACAGGATTGCATTTTTTACAAAAGCAATTAATAATCATTTACAATCCTCATCTAAATCATAGTGTTACACTAAAATTTGTTACTAGTTCATATGACTAGTATATGCAAACATATATTTTTTATTGTTTTTCATGAAAATCAATACTAAAACAAATAAATAAATGTTAACTTCATCTCGTCTTTCAATTGAATAACAAAAATTAATTATTAAAAAATTTTCATCATTTGTGTTTGCGCATGGAAGAAATTATGAAAACGAGCTTTTTTATTGTTTCGTTTTTTTACACATCACTAATGTACATAACATATTTATGAATTCCTAAACAAAATTTTAGTAATAATAAAATGAAAAATGGGTAAAGTATGTAAAGCGTAATTGCTTATTTTAATAAATACACAAAACTAAAATTATTCGACATTCAAATAATACTTTTCATCAATTATTTTTATCAAAAACATCGTATATATGATTAATAAAAAATTTTAGATTTAAATAAGAATTTTCACAATATATAAAAGAAAGAGAAAAACAATATCTAAAATCACTAAAATTGGCTTAGAAAAGGGTGCAATCAATCAGTTTTAAAAACGGTTGACTGAAAAGAGTGCTCTACAGAACATTTTAACTTAAAATTCTTTTATGAACACAGTTTTATCGTGTTTCCTCTAAAAATGATTGAATAGCTATTTAACATTTTTATATCCTTCACAAAAATGTTAAGGGTATATATAACTTTGTGATTCCGTTTGCAATTTCTACAGTTTTTTTTTGCGACCCTATAAAGTATATATATTCTGATTCAGAATTAATGGAAAAGTCGATTAAGCGATGTCCGTTTGTCCGTCTGTCGGTCGTTGAAATACCGTTTCTGAAAAAACCATTAGACATTTTTCTTTCACCATTCTATTACTCCATATTGCCATGTGTTTGCTATTGAAATTCAGTAATATCGCTTCACGTATAGCTGAGATATATTCAAAATTCCGAAAAAAGCCAGGAATTTTTGCAATTTTGTATGGACATTTTTGACAAAAAAAGTTGTTTGTTTTGCTTCAAACTTCACACACTTATTACGCATGGCGACTAAAAAGCAAAAAAAAAAAAAATTTCCGATATCGGTCCATATATACCCGAGATATAGCCCAAACCGGGTTTTTCATAAAAATGCCGCGTAAGCGAACTGAAACAACTTTTTTTGCTCAAAAGCAGTTTTGGTAATGAAATAAGGTTTATAAATATGGAAAATGAAAATTTCCGATATCGGGCCATCTATACCCGAGATATAGCCCGAATCGGGTTTTTCATGAAAATGTCGCGTAAGCAAACTTAAACAACTTTTTTGTGCTCAAAAGAAGTTCTGGTAATGAAATAAGGTTATATAAATATGGAAAATGAAAATTTCCGATATCGGTCCATATATAAACGAGATAAAGCCTAGACCGGGGGTTTCATGAAAATTTAGCGTAAGCGAACTTAAACAACTTTTTTTTGCTGAAAAGTAGTTTTGGTAATGAAATAGGGTTATATAAATATGAAAAATGAAAATTTTCGATATCGGTTCATATGTACCCAAGATATAGCCTAGACCGGGTTTTACATAAAAGTGTCGCGTAAGCAAACTTAAACAACTTTTTTGTGCTCAAAAGCAGTTCTGGTAATGAACTAAAGTTATATAAATATGGAAAATGAAATTTTTCGATATCGGTCCATATATACCCGAGATATAGCCTGGAACGTGGTTTTCATGAAAATGCCGCATCAGCAAAATTAAACAACTTTTTTTACTTAAATGCGGTTCTGGTAATAAAATAAGGTTATATAAATATGAAAAATGAACATTTCTGATATCGGTCCATATATACCGCAGATATAGCCTGGAACGGGGTTTTCTTGAAAATGCCGCGTAAGCGAACTTAAACAACTTTATTTTGCTTAAAAGCAGTTCTGGTAATGAAATAAGGTTATATAAATATGAAAAATGAAAATTTTCGATATCGGTCCATATATACCAGAGATATAGGCTAAACCGGGGTTTTCATGAAAATGTCGCCTAAGCGAACTTAAAGAAATCTTTTAGGCTCAAAAGCAGTTTTGGTAATGAAATAAGGCTATATAAATATGCAAACGGAAAATCTTCGATATCGGTCCATATATACCCGAGATAAAGCCTAAACCGGGTTTTTCATGAAAATGTCGCGTAAGTGAACTTAAGCATTTTTTTTTTTTTGCTTAAAAACAGTTCTGGTAAGGAAATAAGGTTATATAAATATGGAAAATGGAAATTTTCGATATCGGTCCATATGTACCCGAGATATAGCCCAAACCGCGGTTTTCATGAAAATGTCGCATACGTGAACTTAAACATCTTTTTTAGCTTAAAAGCAGTTCTGATAATGAAATAAGCTTATATAAATATGGGAAATGAAAATTTCCATATCGGTCAATATATCCCGAGATATAGCCTACACCGGGGTTTTCATTAAGATGCCGCGTAAGCGAACGTGACCAACTTTTTTGCTCAAAAGCTTTTTGGTAATGCAATATGTTTATATAAGTATGAAAAATGAAAATTTCCGATATCGGTCCATATATAGCCGATACATCGGCCTGAACCGATTTTTCCATTAACATTTTTTTTTTTTTTGCTGAAAAGCAATTCTCGTTTTAAAAGAAGCTTACTAAAATACAGAAAATAGAAAATTCTGATATCGGTTCATATACAACCGAGCATATTTAGGTCAAATTTTTAAATATAGTATATATATACATGACTATCGTGAAGGGTATTTTAGATTCGGCCCAGCCGAATATACTACCCTCTTACTTGTTATGAATACATTTTGTGAATTTGTTCTCAAAGCGCTAATTTATTTGACTTTACTTGATACATTAACATCACTAACAAAGCTTTTGTAGCCAACAAAAATAGAAATTAGGTTATTTGGACTACAACGACAAAATCAGCATGGACAACAACCTGGAGCCGTGCTGCTTGCTGCTTTCAAAATATTCATTCTTATGAGAACACGTGTATTTTAATTTTGAGCTTTTGTAGCTTGTAGCCTGCTGTCTCGAATGTGTTTAATGCTTTATGCTCATTACTTTAGTCGTCAATGATACAGCGACGAATGAACATGCGCGCGGGTGTTTAAATTTGTTCCTTTTTTTTCTCTGTATTTTGCCTATTTTTTAATATTTTTCATATAAAATATATTAAGATTACTAAAAATACAAATTCATATATTTATTCTTTACTTTTTTTGCCTTAAAACAGTTCTGGTAATAAAACAAGTGTGTATAAAAATGGAAAATTTCCGATATCGGTCCATATATACTCCGTATATAAAATGTACGTATATAGGCACCATCTGGATCCCTGAGAGTTTTTATGAGGTTTATGGCCGCTTCTTAGAGTGCTTTATACAACTTCGAAGCTCCCTTTAATACGCAGTCAGGGCTTATCTATATCCTTCCCAATCTTTTAACCTTAAGGAACCGTCTCCGTGAAAGATCTTGTCTTGATGGAACGGTTTTCATGAAAAAATTATATCACCAGATTTGTCAATTCTTCCGTTAAGTAGAACATTTTGTACAAATCATTTTGGATTGTAGACTCGTCGCATACTTCCAATGGCTTGTTGTCTTAGAATTTTTCTAGCTTGTTCGGAAATGTATCACTGCGCTTCATGTGCAATTCCGAATAAGCAAAAGATTGCAACACTGCAAATGTCTTGCGTTCTAAAATGCAACTGTTAAGCAGATGATGCGCAGAAAACCATCAAACAAGCATCATAAAAATTGCTGATGCAGTGCAAGAGTGAGTAATGAATATTTTATAATTTGTTATTTGTTGTGTTTTTAATTTTATTTAGAATAAAAACTGATGTAAAATGTTCAAAGTTATTGATAAGAAAACGTTTGGAAATTTTCCGCAGGCATGAAGAAAAAATCTGTTCTCTGGGAAAAAGTTTTAGAAAAAATGAAGGAGCAGGCACCTAATATAAGTTACACAAAAGAACAAATTAATAGGACGTTTCTATTCTATATTTTTATATTCATCATATTACTGCGTTGGTAATTGTAAACAAATCGTTCACAATCGTTTACTGCGCTGCATCTGATGTGCATCAGAATCAGCTGTTTTGCATCAGCATCAAAAACTAATCACAGATGAACATCAGATGCAGCGCAGTGATGCATTTCCGAACAAGCCCTATGCTTATGATCTGATATAAAAATTTCTCATAACATACGATTCAGTCCAGTTGAGAGAGGCAGAACCATAATCTCTTCCCTGATTGCGTTGCTAAGCGTAAGAACGCAAAAATAGGATGTTTTAATATATAAGTTTTATTTTGTAAATTGCCTTTAACTATTCTAAACTAAAATATCGAATTTTTAAAAACATTTTAAGAACAAAGTTTTGTCCAAAAGTACATCATACTTACTTTGCATGCAGTCCAATCTCAAACTCAGAGTGCAACGACTGACGACAGCATATGCACTGCACTGGCATTTGACCTTCCATGTTGTGTTCTGATAAATGGGCTTTGAACGCACTAACATCAACTAAGGCCTTAGCGCAATGCGAACATTTACCTGATTGCCCAACTTTGGAATGTTGAAGTTTGTGTTCGGCTAAAATGGCCGGCGATGGGAAGATTTCATCACAAATCAAGCACTTATGTTTACCCGTAGAATTGTGGCAGGTTTTCATATGATGTTCCAGCTCACTGCGTGATTTGAAATTGCCCGAACAATATGCACATTTTAAACTGACTCCAGTTTTAAGATTGTGAACAATTTTACGATGCGAGTGAACCTCAGACTCGGTGCGAAAATCATTCCGTTCACAAATGCCACAACTAAAACCAGTATTATTACTGGGAGAAGTTGTCAAATCTCGGGAGTGATGAATATCATGAGTTCCCGTTGTTGGCTGTTTGGGACTTATAAAATAATTGCCTGTGGTTTTATTACTATCTTGTTGTTGCTGCTGCTGATGTTGATACATTTCCATCACAGTACGGTTGGTGTCGAAATATCTCTGTGACAAGCCATACATCAAGGAGTGTTTCATAGCATTAGTATCAATTTGCAAGGGATTGTAAAATTTGTTGGAAGTGGTATTGGGAAACAGACCCTTGTTTAAATGTGAAGCAAAAGCCATGTTATAGTCCAAAATGCTGCTATTATTATTTTGTGGTGCCAAAGGCATTAAAGGTGATTTTCCAAATAAAGCATTGACATACAATGAATTCATGGGTGACATTGTATTTTGAGCGGGAATGGGAGAAGTGTGGTCTTCCGCTAAAGTTTGTGTTGGAGGCACAGGTAGCTGACGCTCCAAGCCAGCATGATGTGTTTGCATGTGGCGGTCTAGTAGAAACTCAACATGAAAAGTTTCCGGGCAAGAAGGACAACGAAATTGTTTGGCATGAGCCGCTAAATGGAACTGCATTTCAAGATCGGAGGAACAGACGGTGCGGCAAAACATGCATTGATGAGAATTTACTGGTGCAGGATTATTAGTCACAACCTGGTGACGTATTTTGACATGCAAGTTGAAGTCAGCTTCCGTTCTAAATACATCCATGCAAGCCGAACATCTGAGAGTTTTAGTTTCCGCAGAGTGGGTGCAAGCGAAATGTACTTGTATGGCCACTTTCGTCTCAAACATTTCACTACACACACTACATTTGAACATGGTTATTGCATGTTGATCCAAAAGATGTTTCTGCAGTTCCTCCAGCTTGCCAAATGATTTTTGGCAACTTCCTGAACAATTGTATTCAGAACTAGTTATGAGAAAGTGAGATATGACATGTCTTTCATACTCAGCGTGCTCCCTTAATAACAAACCACAGTGATGACAAACCAAGTTAATACCTTGAGTAATGTGAGACTTTAAATGATTGCGGAAAGATTCAAAGTCGGGCAAACCTGCGTTACATTGATTGCAGAAGAACAAACCGGGCTTTTCCACAGCAGTTATCTGTTCCGGAGGAGTATTTGTGGGTGTCATTGATCTGCGATTGTTTTGACTCAGATCAGTTGGTTCATCTTCACTTTGTCGATTTGTAGCTTCTATGGATTTTGGACTTGATAAATGGGTTTCTTCTTTTATGTTGTTTGGATTGGCACTTGCGGAACTTCTTAGTGGTGGTCCAGTTAACAACCGTGGACTAAATGTGCCCGATGCAGCTAGACGGTTAAAGTGTTCAAAGTACGAGTTTGGGCTAGTCAAACGATCCAAGTGAGCCGAACGCATATGTTGGAACATAGCAGCAATATTTGGAAATTTCATGGTGCAATATTCACATGACAATTGAAAGGAATGATTATCCCCTGGTTGATGATTGTTTACTGAAGGTGGCGTCATGGAATGTGCAAGTTCTTTCTGATGTTGAGCATGCAAATGATTATTTAACTGTTCCACTGCAGTAAAATCTGACTTTGAACAAAAAGTGCACTTGAGCATATTCGACGAAGATGAACGACCACGTTTTGGATAATCCATATGATTAGGACTTTGTTCGTTGGCTGCAGCTAAACCATAACGTCTTTTTTGTAAACTTCCATTACTGGAAGCCGAGCCTGTAGAACGTGGGCTGTAATTTAAAGCTTGCGGATTGCCGCCCGCAGCTAACAACGCCGCTTGCTTCTTGTGATTTTGCATATGTGAAGTAAGAGCTGCAGCAGTATTATAACCACGATTACAAATTGTGCATTGAAATGGTTTTTGGTTATCATGCGTTTTCATATGGATTTTTAAGTGATCACTGAATTAAAATGAAAAATTATAAATTTAAGTAAATAATTACATAGAAGTATGTAAGTATGTTTATTGCTTGAAAAGAATTGTGGAATTGTAGAATTATGTTTGCAATTTGAATTAAAAATATTATCTTACCTTCGCGAAAAAGCTGCCTCGCAATGGGGACATCGATAACGGCGATCACCTGTGTGCAATTTAGTGTGACGATCACGAGATCGTTTGTGTTTAAAGAGGCGAGCGCAGTATTCACATTTGAAAGGCAAATGTTCAGCATGACTCTAAAATTAAAAAAAGAAGAAAAACATCTTTGTGCAGCATTTTAAAATGAGTGAGTCAATTATTTAACTGTTTTTGAGAATATTCTATATTACTTCAAAATCAACAAAAGCGGTCCCTTACGACCAAGTAAAAATAACTTGCTGAGAAATGTATAATTACAAATTATAATTAAATTTTTATAAAACTTCCGGGAAAAAGCAGTTTAAAAAGACTACCTGGCAAAACGAATGGTGCTAATTTTGAGCGGGCGGTGACACTGGTCCAAACCAGTGATGCCATTAGGATACGAAAGATACATTTTTCGTATCTTTTGATGACTTCATGTACCATGTATAATCTTGAAATTTTTCGTATCTTTTGAATCTATACGCAAAATGTACAGAAAAACAGAGACTTTTCGTCTCTGACAAAGTTTTTAAAAGTTATCACTTCGTTTGAATACTAGAAAAAACAGTGACAACTACTCGTATATACAAGAATAGCATGTATTTTGTTGGTAAGTTTTCTAAGTTCTTCTGTAGTTTGCCTATTCTTTTTTTAGCAATTTTTTTATTTATTGAATCTTCAAAATAAACTAACAATAAGTATTCAAATATTAATACTAAATTTAAAATTAAAAAAGATGTGCTTTAAAATTAAAAAAAAAACCTATATACTTAAGTCCGGCCAATGCTAGACAAAAAGTTTTATTTTGCGGGAGCTATTTCGGTAAAATCCCCTATTGAGCAATCTAATGGTGGCAACGGTATCCCTTCTTCTAAGCCGACTGTGGCCGCGAAAATTAAGAATATTGCGCGTATTAGGGTTTGGATGAAGTTTCAGTTTACTGACATACCTTGTCGCGTACTTAGAAAATTCCTCTTTTACCAGCGGAACACTCAGATCTTCATGAATTCGTGAATTTTTTACGTACCATGGAGCCGCAGTAATCGTTCGAAGAACTTGGTTTTGTCGCCTTGGAATTTTTTCAATATTTGACGCTGAGGCGGTGCCCCATAATTGAATTCCGTAGCACCATATAGGTTTTAGAATTGCATTGTATAGCAGAAGTTTGCAATCTAACTTCAATGTCGAGTTTGTGCCCATAAGCCAATTTAGTTGCGCTGCTTTTAGTTTCAACTGAGAGACTTTTGCTTCAATGTGAGACTTCCACGTTAACCTACGGTCGAGGTGAATACCAAGGTACTTTACTTCATTGTGCTGCGGAATAGGTGAGTTGTAAATTTGGATAGGTGTACATGTTTGCTTACACAGTGTGAATGTGACATGAGTACATTTTTGTTCATTAACTTTGATTTTTCAAAGTTTTAACCATTTCTCTAATATTGAAATATACTCCTGCAAATTTCGCGAAACTACCTGATGGTTTTCATGTACGCTGCAAAACGCAGTATCTGCAAAGGTTGAAGTGTGCATTCCGGATCACGTTGGCATGTCTGAGGCATAAATAAAATATAAAGTTTGCTTCGATTGCCTGTAAAGGGCTTATAAAAACGTATTCTCTGATAACAAATTTCCGTCCATATAAGTAGCTTTCCAGAAGCTTGTGAGTATTTACAGGCAAGTTTAACTTTATTTTGTGCATCAAACCGTCGTGACACACTTTATCAAAAGCTTGAGAAATGTCAATGAATAGGTACTGTGTTTAGCCCGGAAACCAAATTGATGTTCAGTGATGCATCCTGCTATGCTGCTATGTTTAGCTCGAAAACCAAATTGATGATCAGGGATGCATCCCACATTGTTCAATATTGGACTCAACTTCGCCATTAACAATTTTTCGAACAGTTTTGAAATTGTTGGTAGTAGACTTATAGGTCTATATGATTCTACTTTAGTGGGATCCTTCCCTGGTTTGGGTATCATAGTAATCATTTAGACCTTTCACTCTGTAGGATAATACTCAAGGCGTAAAATAGTGTTAAAAATAAAAAGTAGAAGCCTTCTAGATGCACGAGGTAACTGTTCAAGCATTTTACCAGTAATCAATGCCTGGAGCTTTTCTTGGGTTTGTATTACCGATAATATTTTCGACATCTTGAAAATTAAGTCTCAAAGACACAGGAGGTCTAACAACATATGGTTGCAATTCCGCTGTAATATTCGCTGAATCATTTGTAACAAAAACGTTCCTCAAATAATCGTTATACAACATCCCTCTATTTAGAATCAGTTCTTGCCCAGTCGCCAGTTGGAGTTCGCAAAGGTGGCTTACCTATTACGGGTCTTTTTAAACCTTTTGTCGCTTTCATCACATTTAGAGGTACCATCAAGGCTTTCCAAATATGTTTTAAGGGAAGCCATTCTATGGACTGCAAGCAGATTTCTTAACTGAGTTATGCATTCCCGTAGCCTAGTTGTAAGCTGGAGAGACCTGCGAAGTTGCCACTCTCTTCTAACTCTTCTTTTCTCTGACAGTAGTTAATCAATTTCAGATCCTCAGGCGTTCTCAAAGCAATGTTTTCGGTACAATGTGTACTCGAATATTTTTTATATTTTAACCAATTGAGTCGAGTGACGGTCAAAGCCAAGTCACAAAACGGGGAACCAAACCCCTGGGGGAACGAAACAGAAACTATAGTTGGTGAGTGATCTGATGACAAATCCAATGAAGGCTCCACTTGCATCCACTCTAAGGAAAAATTTTTTGTAACTCCAAAATCTATAACGTCTGGGATCTTTCGTTGGTCTGACGGCCAATAAGTGGAATCACACCTAAGCCCATTTTGGAAACGGTGTCAAAAAGCACGCGGTCTTTCCGGGTAATTAAACGTGATCTCCAAAAAGTGTGTTTAGCATTATAGTCGCCAGCCGCTAAAAATCGAGGACCAAGTGATTTAAAAAAATTTGAATATTGGCTTTCTGTTATTGAAAATCGTGGTGGTGAGTAAATCGAAGAAATAACAATTTTTCATGAAAATATTCAATGAATATATTAGATGCTTGCAGATTTTCCTCACGTGGCTCGTTTATTAAAAAGTGCTTAATTCTGGATTTTATTAGAATTGCCGATCCTCCGCAAGATCTTCCGCGGGGGTCTTTTGTCGTACAGTATGTAGCCATTAATTTTGAAAAAACTGTTGGTTGTCAAATAAGTTTCAGCAATCAACATTATATCGATTTGCTTTTCCTTAAGGAAGTGCTCAAGTTCATTTTTGTGTTCCAGAAGCATATTTTTAACCAACTCATTTGTTTAAAATTACCTGCAAAATGGTGGATTGCATTTTCAGCATTTCCTGCATCATGTTCGTCATGGAAACCGTAAATGTATTTATAGATTGAACAAGAGTCTGCAGAGTTGCCTCAAGATTGCTAAAATTTTGGTCAGAGTGTTGAGGCTTGGGCTCCTGATTCAGGTTTGGTTTATCGGACTTTACCACATTCGCATAAGAAATTTGTTTGGGGTTTTGCAAGTTTATATGGCTGGTTGACTGGTGTACCTGATGAAAATTGTTTATAGAAGTGTTGTTTTACTGCTGTGGCATGTTTAAATTTAATGGGCTATTTGTCATTGACCTCTTGAAGTGAGTATAGACAGGACAACCCCTGTAGTTTGCAGTATGGTTACCTCCACAATTACTGCATTTTTTTATTGCTCGCGTCAGTCTTGGTTTTTTTGCACTGTGATGTACCGTGAAGTTCACCACACACAACGCAAACTGCGGGCAACTTACAAAAGGCCTTAGTATGGCCAAATTCTTGGCAGTTTAGGCATTGAACGGGCCCTAAACGCGTATGAGGCTCTTCAACGGTAACCTTACGATGCAAAATGTATTTGAGGTTATAAATAAGATGCACATGGGATGCATTCTTTTTTAAGGCAACTTCTCTAGGTTCCAATTCAACCCTAACCATGGGTTGAGGAATTTTTTCACGTTTTCTAATATTAACTACATTTTTACGATGCAAAATATATTTGAGGTTATAAATAAGATGTACATGAGATGCATTCTTTTTTAAGGCAACTTCTCTAGGTTCCAATTCAACCCTAACCATGGATTGAGGAATTTTTTCACGTTTTCTAATATTAACTACATTTTTAATTTTAAAGCCATTGTCTTCTAATCGGGTTTTGACTTCATTCGTATCTACAAAAGGGTCAATCCCTTTTGAATACATTTGGCACTTTCAAGCTTATATGTGTAAAACGATCGTTTCTCCTTCTCCAGGACGTCAGACAACTTTCGGTATTCATTTTTACTGTTTACCTGGATTTTCATTTCATTGATACTGCCGTGCTTAACCCATGTTACTTACATTAAAATTATCTTTGCTGTTTGCCGTAATAAGTTGTTTTACCAGCTCTCTAGAGCTAGGCTCTTGCAAATATATTGGTGGTGGCTTAAAGGTTTTTTTAGGTATTGCTGGTTCATCAGTCTGAAGGATAGCAAACCTATTACTATCCATTGTCGTGGTTGTCTTATCATCTTTTTCAGAGTTACATCCGATAGGTACACTCATGCAATTAATTGCTTCTATTTTTTATTTACAATTTAAAACGGTACTAAACAAAATGTCACAAAGTTTTTCTTTTAAATAAAATCGCTCTGTTCACCTATTAAGGTTTTTACTTAATCCCGTTTTATTTTTTTTTACTTTGCGATCAAAAAACAAACACGTCCGTTCTCTATCGAAGCTAAACAACGATGAACTTTTGCAGATGACACATCATTCTGCAGCGTACATGAAAACCATCAAGTAGCTTCGCGAAATTTGCACGAGTATATTTGAATATTAGAGATGTGGTTAAAACTTTGGAAAATTAAAGTTAATGAACAAAAGTGTACTCACGTTACATTCACACTGCGTAGACAAACATGATCAGCTATCCAAATTAACAATTCACCTATTCCGCAGCAAAATGAATTTAAGTATCTTGGTATTCATCTCGACCGTAGGTTAACGTGGAAGTCTCACATTGACGCGAAAGTCACTCAGTTGAAATTAAAAGCAGCGCAATTAAATTGGCTTATGGGCAGAAATTCTACATTGAAATTAGATTGCAAACTTTTGCTATACAACGCAATACTAAAGCCTGTATGGCGCTACGGAATTCATTTATGGGGCACCGCCTCAGCGTCAAACATTGAAATAATTCAAAGGCGACAAAACAAAATTCTTCGAACAATTACTGCAGCTCCACGGTATGTAAAAAACTGCCGAATTCACAAGGATCTGTGTGTTCCACTGGTAAAAGATGAGTTTTCAAAGCATGCGACAAGGTATATCAGCAAATTGGAACTTCACCCAAACCCTCTTATACGAAACATACTTAATTTTAGTGGTCACACTCGGTTGAGAAGAAGGGATACCGTTGCCACCATCAGAGCGTTAAGTAGGTGATTTTATATATATAATATGTAATATGCGCATAATAAAACTTTTTGTCTAGCATTGGCTGGAATTAGTTAATTTTATTGTATTTAGTATTAAGATTTGAATACTTATTGTTGTTATTTCACATTGTGAAGATTCAATAAGTAAATAAAAGCTACAAAAAAAAAATCTAATAATAATGCTTTTATCGTTGACAAGATCTCTTATAAAATGCCTAATATCAATGTGTTTAGAACGAGCGTGATATGTATTATTATGACTAAAGTTTATAGCACTTTTGTTGTCGCATTTTATTATGATGGATGATGATATTCCGAGTACATTAAATAGAGATTTTAACCATAATACTTCTTGTCCTGTAAAAGCTTCTGTTGTCGACAATGCTGAGGTTTGTTGTTTCTGGGAATTCCACGAAATACACCCTCCTTGGAACTTAAATACGTATCCAGATGTTGATTTTCTGTTATCTAGCACCAGCATAGTCAGCATCTGCTGATCCTTCAATGCACTCTTTGTCATCCTTTGAATATTGCAGTTTGTATATTATAGTACCTTTGAGATACCTCATAACACGCTTTAAAGCTTTTGTCAATGTGCCTTACCATAATTTTTGTTGAATATTGCACCCACTGCAAACGATGCATCTGGTCGACTTACTTGTGCTGCATATATAATAATTCCTATTGCTTCTTGACAAGGTATATTCTTCATTTTCTTCTTTAGTTTTTGGACACATCTCTTTAGAAAGTTTTTGATTTAAATCCATTGCTGTTGAAACAGGTTTGTAGTCACTCATACCAAATTTTGTTAAGATATTTTTTATATATTGTTCCTGATCAACCCACAATTTTCCTTCACTTCGATTTCTTTTAATTCTCATTCCCAAGATATAATTTGCTTCGCCGATGTATTTCATTTTAAAATTCTCTGCCAAACTGCTTTTTATATTAATCTTTTTTCTCTGGTTGTTTGCAAGTATAAAAATATCATCGACATAAACTGCAATGTAAGTTATTTCTTCTAATAAATACAGGGTTCGCCCTTAGATTGCAATAGACCCATGCCGTTCAGAACCAATTTTTGTTCCATAGTCTACTTGCTTGTTTACGACCGTATAAAGACTTTTTAAGTTTGCATACCTTGGTTTTATCCTCATTACAACCTTCAGGAATCTTCATATATATTTCCTCCTTCATTTCACTTTGCAGAAAAGCTGACACGACGGCTTGATGCACAAAAGAAAGTTGAACTTGCCTGTAAACACTCACAAGCTTCTGGAAAGCTACTTATATGGGCGCAAATTTGTTATCAGAGAAGGTGATTTCATAAGCCCAACTCATCTTATCGAGGCAGGAGTTCCCCATAGCATATAAGGGCCTACTTTATATTTGATTTACGCCTCTGATATGCCAACGACATCTGGAATCCATACTCCAACTATTGCAGACGACACAGCGTTTTTGAGCGTTCATGGAAACCACCAATTAGCTTCACGAAATTTGCAGGAATTTATTTCAATATTGGAAAAATGGCTGAAGCTTTGGAAAATCAGGGGTAATGAGCAAAAATGTACTCATGTCACATTCACACTGTGTAAACAAACATGTGCGCATATCGAAATTAACAACTCACCTATTCCGCAGCACAGTGAAGTCAAGTACCTTGGTATTCTCCTGGACCGTAGGCTAACGTGGAAGTTCCACATTGAAGCAAATGTCACTCAGTTGAAACTAAAAGCAGCGCAACTAAATTGGCTTATGTGCAGAAACTCGAAAAACAATGCAATTCTAAGGCCTATATGGTGCTACGGAATCCAATTATGGGGCGACGCCTCAGCGTCAAACATAGCAACATAGAAAAAATTCAAAGGCGACAAAACCAAATTCTTCGAATGATTACTGCGGCTCCATGGTACGTAAAAAATTCACGAATTCATAAAGATCTCGGTGTTACACTGGTAAAAGAGGAATTTTCTAAGTACGCGACAAGGTATGTCAGTAAACTGGAACTTCATCCAAACCCTCTTGCGCGGAATATACTTAATTTTGGCGGCCACACTCGGTTGAGAAGAAGGGATACCGTGTCCACTATTAGAACGTTCAATAGGTGATTCTACCGATATTGCTCCCGCATAATAGAACTTTTTGTCTAGCATTGGCTGAACGTAAGTAAAAAGCACATTTTTTTTATTAATTCTTTTATTTTATGTATTTAGTATTAAAATTTGAATACTTATCGTTAGTTCATTTTGAAGATTCAATAAATAAAAAACGCTTAAAAAAACAATTTTGCCCATTGAATTTCATACTCCCCTGTTGAAACATTTGTGCTTATAAAGTGTTTTAAAGAATCATGGACCACGGAAAAGTTTGCTTGGATTAGCGGATTGCCACATCTTTTTATTGAAAATTCTTTAAAAACTTTAAATAGGTTCATGTTTTCAGGTAAGCAGCACAGCATTTCCTTCAACATTTTCTTTTTTTGTATATGTGAGACCATTTTCTCTTAAATAAATTATTTATTCTGGTGTCAAATTATTCCTATATTCTTTAGCTGAGTTTTAAATTAAGAGCCATAATCCACTGCATTTAATAGTAGGAAAGAGACCGGTCTAGCAATGGCTGCATTTACCGTAATCAAGAAACTAACTGCATTTTCAAAATTATTTGGTTTAAATTTTTTCAAGAAAAAACTCGTGTAGTAGAATCTGGCTGAAATCTAAGGTTTTATTTATTCACTCTGATACCTATCGGGCTTATGAATACCAAAAACAGACGATTTTTTCGACACATATATAGTTCATTGTAAAATCATTTGTGCATTCAGTATGACAACAAAACATTGTATGAAATAGGAATGCCTGATTTAAACTACAAAGTATATAAAAATAGTCAACTATTTCGCCACATGATTTTTAAATCGCCAAAAAAACCACCGGTAGCTAAACGAAAAATTTAGTCGCCATAGTAGAAAAAATTCGCCACATTTGCCAAGAAATCGCCATATTTGCTACAGAAAATGAGAGCTCGTACCCCTCTACACCAAAGAAAGTAGAGTGGATATGTATCAGAGATCTGCACCGGTGTACCGCAACCATAAGTAGCCGATTGTTTACCCAATCATTTTCACATCCGAGAATTTTAAACACTCTTAAAAATTATTGAGGTGCTATTTATACTTGTTGTTCATTTGTTAGAGTTAAAGAATCGACCTCCAAAAAATAGTGTTATTGTTACTTGCACATCAATATGAGGCTTCCACGTTTGCCTACGGTCGAGATGAATATTTTCCAAATATGTTTTAAGAGAAGCCATTCTCTGGATTTCAAGCAGATTTCTTAATTGAGCTACACATTTCCGTAGCGTAATATTAAGTTAGGGGACCTGCGAAGTTGCCACTTTTTTCTAACCTTTATTTTAGAGAAGTTGTACACTTTTAGACAAATATCTTTTATTGTTCACATTTCGGAACCTTATATTTTATCCAATTAAATCTAGTGACGGTCAACGCAAAGTTACTAAACGGGGGACCAACTTTCTGGAGGAACGAAACAGAATTTATAGTGGGTGAGTGATCTAATAATAAATCCTGCAACTCCAAAATATATAACATCTGGAATCTTTAGTGGGTCTGACGGCTAATTAGTGGGGTGTCCGCTTGAAATCATCTCTAAGCACATTTTGGTAATAGAGTCAAAAAGCACACGGCCTTTCGGGGAAATTAAACTTGATCCCCAAAAAGTGTGTTTAGCGTTCTAATCGCCAGCCGCTAAAAATGGAGGCCCAAGTGATTTGAAAAAATTTCAACATTGATTTTCTGTTACTGAAAATCGAAGCGGTGAGTAAACTGAGGATATAACTATTTTTCCACGGATATTTTCAATGCATAATTTAGTTGCTTGAAGATACTCTTCACGTGTCTCGTTCAGTAAATAGTGCGTAATTCTGGTCCACAAGATTTTGCACCGCATTTTTTAGTGACATATAGTGTCTAGGCATTGATTTTGAGATAACTGTTGGTTGTCAACAATATATTGCTAACAAGTTGTTAGCAAAATGTTGAAAACAAACGCTGTTAAATTTTATAGAAAACAAATACGAGTAGAGGTCTTTAGCTGCAAAAGTAAGAATTAATTAACATAAATATCATACGAGTACAATAATTATATATAATACTTGTATAACTGTACAGCGAAAGTACTGAAAATAGTGATTTGAATAAATTCACGCAAATTTCTTGAAATTTCACTAAATCATACAAAAAATCTTCAGATTGCGCGAAAATATTTGCAAACAAAAGAAGAAAAAAAATCCGACAGTCTCATTGGAAAAAACGCGAGAGTCAAAAAATAATCACCTGTGCTATGGGGAACCGCCTCAACATCTAACATTGAAAAAATTCAAAGACGACAAAACCAAATTCTTCGGACGATTACTGCAGCTCCATGGTACGTAAGAAACTCACGAATTCACAAGCATCTGTGTGTTCCGCTGGTAAAAGCCGAATTTTCAAAGTATATCAGTAAGTACGCGACAAGGTATATCAGTAAACTGGAACTTCACCCAAATCCACTTGCACGTAACATACTTAATTTTGGCGGCCACTCTCGGTCGAGAAGAAGGGATACCCTTGCCACCATCAGATTGCTCAATAGGCGATTTTACCGAAATAGCTCCCGCATAATAAAACTTTTTGTCTAGCGTTGGCCGGACTTACATGTAAAATACGCAAAATTCAAAGTAAATCAACTACAAATGATGTTGTTGTTGTTCTTGTATTCCTGATATTTCGTTTCTTATTGTTTGTTGTTGCTACTCAAGTATGTGTGGGAGTGTGTACTCGTAAATGCATAAGAATTATATTTGCTCATTTAAATCTAGAATTATGAAAAAGAGAAAAGTCAAACTATATAGATATAAAAAAACCATGTTTCAAAACAAAACTTTTGTTCCGAAACCATGGATGAACACCTGAATAGTTTTTTCAACGTTTGTAACTGTTTTGTGTCAAGAAATGGAACACGAACTTAAGATTAAAAATTACTCTGAGTGTTAATTAGAGATTTATAAGTTTATTAAACAATTTTGTTGCCAGTGGTGCCAATTCTGCTTGACTGTTTTTTGTATAGAACTTACATCTTTTTAATAAAGATACTTTGACATTTTTGAAAATTACATATATGTATGTATAAATACATATGTACATATAATAAAAATAAATATGAAACATATCACTACTTTAATGTGACAATCATAAATATATCAAGAAATTCCTTTGACAAACTCCATTCTTTTTTTTAATGTTTCTTTGTTGGTTACCTTTTAAGCTGCAAACTGTTTTAATATTTCTTAACCGATTTTATGTATTAAACGAACGACAAACACGTTGTTGGCTCCTTTAAGATTTTTATCTGAATGCGCAAAATTTTTAGTAACAACTTTTGATGTTGTCGTTTGTCATCATACCGCACGTTCTGGTTTTATTTCTTTTTTCCCTCCCAAAATGAGTTACTGCTTAAGGGACACTTGCGCAGGTCAACAGGTTTGCACACTACTTTGGATGTAATAAAACAAAAAATTTTACTAAATTAAAATCTAATGAACACAAAGAAATTTAGAAAAGGGTTTAAAGATACTGAAAATGAGCTGATTTAATTAATTATGATGTCTAAGAAGAAAATTTGTTTATCTTCCATTAGCTGTATGAAATAAATCGTGAACATAATTATAAAATGAATTGCTACGCAAAAAGGAAGATGTTCATGTGCCAGGCTACTTAGGCGCGAAAAGTTTCTTCACGAACAGCATCTTCGTGCCAAGGTCTTTACAGCTCCCCGGGGCAGTAAGACCTTTTGGTGTTTCGTTAAGAGAGTAACGAACAATGCTGATCATCAATTCCTACATTTTTAAATGATGACCAAACATTCACCGACTGGTTGATAAAACTAACCTGAAATTTTTGCAAGCAATTCATATTTGCCGGAAAGCAGTCAACCACTTCCCGAATTCGAAAGAGTATCTGTAACTATGCCAAAACTATTTTCCGGGCTTAAGCAGTTAGAAGGGGTTTGGCCGGTCTCGACATAAATACGACTCCTGGACCGGATAGCACTCCAGCACTTGTCTTGAAGCAGTGTTCTTCTACGCTTGCGCGTCCATTTGCATGCCTCTTCAGCATTCTTTATTATGGTGTTGAGCTTCCATCTTGCAGGAAGATTGCTAATGTAACGCCAATTCACAAAAAGGGTGAGGCAAATAATGCCGTAAATTACCGCCCAATTGCAATCTGCTCTGCGCTTTCCAAAGAAATTGAAAGTGTGGTTAACTACTACCTTATTAGGTATCTAGAGTCGCCTAAATTACTTTGAGATCACCAATACGGATTTCTTAAGGGTCGGTCTACTGGGTTTGCTATTGAAATTCAGTAAAATCGGTTGACATATAGCTGAGATATATTCAAAATTCCGAAAAAAGCCAGTTTTCTTTTCAACATGAATTTGAAAAAAAATTGTTTGTTCTGCTTCAAATTTGGCACGATTATTTGGAATGGTGATTAAGAGGCAACAAAGATTTTCCCCGATATCGGTTCATATATACCATAATGAAAATGTCGCGTAAGCGAACTCAAAAAAATTGTTTGGGTTAAAAGCAGTGCTGGCAATATAAGGATGTTAAAAAATAGAGAAAATTATAATTTCCGAATAGATATAGTCCACGTTCCATATAGTGCCAAGATATAGAAAGCCTAAACCGATTTTATCTTGAATTTTTTTTTTTTTTTTTTTTGGGTTGAAATGAGTTCTGATTATAAAAATAGGTTACTAAAATACAGAAAATGAAAACTTTCGATATCGGTCCGTATATACCCGAGATATAGTTTAAATCAATTGTTTCATGAAACAATTTGTTTTCTTAAAAATTTTTGTGGTAATAAAAGGTGGTTACTAAAATACAGAAAATTAAAATTAACTATATCGGTCCATGTATGTATATAAAGACATATATTTTTAATATATACTATATATTTACGTGACTATCATGAAGGGTATTTTATATCCGGCCTAGCCGAATATACTACACTCTTACTTGTTTTACAATAACACTTATTCATTGTTGAAATGAAACTTTAGCGTAATGTTTTTGTACTGGATGTAACAACAATATAACAAGAAAATGTGGGGCTATGCAATGAATCTTATGTTTTAAATGGGACCATTTCAAACATGTGATGTAATCATTACTGTTGGCTTTCACTAACACTAAAAGTACCGCCAATACTGAATTATTGCTTGCTCGCTTCCTGTGATCTAAACTTGTGACCGAATTGAAGATATTTTGGATTTTATAAAAACAGAATTTTTCTCCTAGAAAGTATCAAAGCTTTGGTTAAAAACTAATGTCAATATATACAGAATTTTTTTTTTTTTTTTGTAGCATTTTTTTATTTATTGAATCTTAAAATTAAAACACATGTGCTTTAAAATTAAAAAAAAATGCGGTTTATACTTAAGTCCGGCCAATGCTAGACAAAAAGTTTTATTTTGCGGGAGCTATTTCGGGAAAATCACCTATTGAGTAATCTGATGGTGGCAACGGTATCTCTTCTTCTAAGCCGAGTGTGACCGCCACAATTAAGAATATTGCGCTCAATAGGGTTTGGATGAAGTTCCAGTTTACTGACATACCTTGTCGCGTACTTAGAAAATTCCTCTTTTACCAGCGGAACACTCAGATCTTTATTTTTTTTTTTTAAGCATTTTTATTTATTGAACCTCCAAAATGAACTAACAATAAGTATTGAAATCTTAATACTAAATTTAAAATTAAAAAATGTGATTCTTAAGTCCGGCCAATGCTAGACAAAAAGCTCTATTATGCGGAAGCTATTTCGGTAAAATCACCTATTGAGCAATCTGATGGTGGCAGCGGTATCCCTTCTTCTAAGCCGAGTATGACCGCCAAAATGATGAAGTTCCAAGTTACTGACATACCTTGTCGCGTACTTAGAAAATTCCTCTTTTACCAGCGGAACACTCAGATCGTTATGAATTCGTGAATTTTTTACGTACCATGGAGCCGCAGTAATCGTGCGAAGAACTTGGTTTTGTCGCCTTGGAATTTTTGCAATATTTGACGCTGAGGCGGTGCCCCATAATTGAATTCCGTAGCACTATATAGGTTTTAGAATTGCATTGTATACCAGAAGTTTGCAATTCAACTTCAATGTCGAGTTTCTGCCCATAAGCCAATTTAGTTGCGCTGCTTTCAGTTTCAACTGAGTGAATTTTGCTTCAATGTGAGACTTCCACGTTAGCCTACGGTCGAGGTGTATACCAAGGTACTTAACTTCATTTTGCTGCGGAATAGGTGAGTTGTTTATTTGGATAGGTGCACATGTTTGCTTACACAGTGTGAATGTCACATGAGTACATTTTTGTTCATTAACTTTGGTTTTCCAAAGTTTTAACCATTTCTCTAATATTGAAATGTATTCCTGTAAATTTCGTGAAACTAATTGGTGGTTTTCATGAACGCTCAAAACTGCTGTGTCATCTGCAAAGGTTAAAGTGTGGATTCCGGATGTCGTTGGCATGTCAGAGGCGTAAATTAAATATAAAGTAGGCCCAAGTATGCTGCCTTGGGGAACTCCTGCCTTGATTGGCTGAGTTGGGCTTATAAAGTCGCCTTCTCTGATAACAAACTTCCTCCCTTATAAGTAGCTTTCCAGAAGCTTGTGTGTATTTGCAGGCAAGTTTAGCTTTATTTTGTGCATCAAGCTGTCGTGCCACACTTTATCAAAAGCTTGAGAAATGTCAATGAATAGGGCTGAGCAATACTTCTCTTCCTCAAAGATTTGTCTTATGACATTGACTAGTCTGTGCGTTTGTTCTATGGTGCTATGTTTAGCCCGAAAGCCAAATTGATGATCAGGGATGCATCCCACATTGTTCAATATTAGACTTAACTTCGCCTTTAACAATTTTTCGAACAGTTTTGAAATTGTTAGTAGTAGACTTATTGGTCTATATGATTTTACTTTAGTGGGATGCTTCCCTGGTTTGGGTATCATAGTAATCATTGAGACCTTCCCCTCTGTAGGATAATACTCAAGGCGTAAAATAGCGTTAAAAATAAAAAGTAGAAGCCTTCTAGATGCACGAGGAACTGCTCAAGCATTTTACCAGTAATTTGATCAATGCGTGGAGCTTTTCTTGGGTTTGTATTACCGATAACATTTTCGACTTCGTGAAAATTAAGTCTCAAAGACACAGGAGATCTACCAATATATGATGGTAATTCCGCTCTAATATTCGCTGAATCATTTGTAATAAAAACGTTTCTCAAATGATCGACACATGCAACATCCCCCTTTCAGAATCGCTTCTTGCCCAGTCGCCAGTTGAAGTCCGCAAAGGTGGCTTACCTATTACGGGTCTTTTTAAACCTTTTGTCGCTTTCCACAAGGAATAATCAGATTGAGGGGTACTATCAAGGCTTTCCAAATATGTTTTAAGGGAAGCCATTCTGTGGACTTCAAGCAGACTTCTTAACTGAGTTATGCATTACCGTAGCCTAGTTTTAAGCTGAGAAGATCTGCGAAGTTGCCACTCTCTTCTGACTCTTCCTTTTTCTGACAGCAGTGTCTCAATTTCAGACGAATAAGTTCTATTGGTTTCATTTATGGAACATATATGACTAGTGGTTGCATACTGTAAGGCCAGTTTGAGGTTTTCAGAAAAATCGTGAATTGACATATCAATATCCTCAGGCGTTCTCAAGGCGATATTTTCACTACAATGTGTGCTCAAAAATTTTTTGTGTTTTAACCCATTAACTCTATTGACAGTCAACGGTGAGCCAATCTCTTGGGGGAACGAAATAGAAATTATAGTGGGAGAGTGATCTGATGACAAATCTAATGAAGGCTCCACTTGCATCCACTCTAAAGGAAAATTTTTTGCAACTCCAAAATCGATAACATCTGGGATCTTTCGTCGGTCTGACGGCCAGTAAGTGGGGTGTCCGCTTGAAATCACATCTAAGCCCATTTTGGAAACGGTGTCCAAAAGCACACGGCCTTTCGAGGTAATTAAACGTGATTCCCAAAAAGTATGTTTCGCGTTATAGTCGCCAGCCGCTAAAAATCGAGGCCCAAGTGATTTGAAAAAATTTGAATATTGGTTTTCTGTTACTGAAAATCGTGGTGGTGAGTAAATCGAGGATATAACAATTTGTTCATGAAAATAATCAATGCATATATTTTTCGTTGTTTAGCTTCGATAGTGAACGGACGTGTTTGTTTTTTGATCGCAAGTAAAAAAAAAAAAAAAATAAAACGGGATTAAGTAAAAACCGTAATAGGTGAACAGAGTGTTTTTGTTTAAAAAAAACTTTGCGCCATTTTTTTAAATACCATTTAAAATTGTAAATAAAAAATAAAAAATTAATTGCATGAGTGTACCTATCAGATGTAATTCTGAAAAAGAGCTTAGCTCCGGTAGAAAAAACCTTTGGATTTCTGAAGAGGAATCGGTGAAAAAATCATTGGAAAATTTCCTGTCTCTAAGAGATAGGAAACGCCCGCGATCGTGTTCGCCAAATATTGTTGTTACAACTGAAGACAAAACATCTTCCAGTTTAATTGTTGATGATAAGGTAAAAATCCAAGTAGGCATGGACAGGTACATAACCGTGGTTAAAAGGCAGCGAAGCCCCAAATCAGCTCAAATATCATCTCAACCAAAATTTTCTGAAGATGATAATAGGACTTCATCAATGAAACGGAAATCCAGGTAAACAGTGAAAATGAATACCGAAAGCTGTCTGACGTTCTAGAGAAGGAGAAGCGATCATTTTACACATATCAGCTTAAAAGTGCCAAAGGTATTCAGGTCGTTATAAAAGGGATTGACCCTTTTGTTGACACGAATGAGGTCAAAACCGGACTAGAAGACAATGGCTTCAAAATTAAAAATGTGGTTAATATTAGAAACCGTGAAAAAATTCCTCAACCCATGTTTAGGGTTGAATTGGAACCTAGAGATGTTGCCTTAAAAAAGAATGAAGTGCATCCCATTTATAACCTCAAGTATCTTTTGCATCGCAAGGTTACCGTTGAGGAGCCTCATAAGCGTTTAGGGCCCGTTCAATGCCTAAACTGCCAAGAATTTGGCCATACTAAGGCCTATTGTAAGCTGCCCGCAGTTTGCGTTGTGTGTGGTGAACTTCACGGTACATCACTGTGCAAAAAACCTAAGACTGACGCGAGCGTTAAGAAATGCAGTAACTGTGGAGGTAACCATACTGCAAACTACAGGGGTTGCCCTGTCTACACTCACTTCAAGAGGTCAATGACAAATAGGTCACCAATTTCAAATATGTCACTTCTACAAACAATTTTCCCCAGGTACGCCAGTCAACCAGCCATGTAAACTTGCAAAACCCCAAACAAATTTCTTATGCAAATGTGGTAAAATCTGATAAACCAAACTTTGATCAGGAGCCCAAGCCTCCAAAATCCGATCCAAATTTTAGCAATCTTGAGGCAACTCTGCAGACTCTTGTTCAGTCCATAAACACTTTTACCGTTTCTATGACAAACATTATGCAGGAAATGCTAAAAATGCAATCCACTATTTTGCAGGCAATTTTAAACAAATGAATTGGTTAAAAATATGTTTCTGGAACGCAAACGGCATCCGCCATCACAAAAATGAACTTGAGCACTTCCTTATGGAAAAGCAAATCGATATAATATTGAATGCTGAAACTCATTTGACAACCAACAGGTTTTTCAAAATTAATGGCTACATACTGTACGACACAAAAGATCCCCGTGGAAGATCTTGCGGAGAATCGGCAGTTCTAATAAAATCCAGAATTAAGCACTATTTAATGAACGAGACACGTGAGGAGTATATCCAAGCAACAAACATATGTATTGAACATTTTCATGAAAAAATCGTTATATCCTCGATTTACTCACCGCCCCGATTTTCAATAACAGAAAGCCAATATTCAAATTTTTTCAAATCACTTGGGCCTCGATTTTTAGCGGCTGACGACTATAACGCTAAACACACTTTTTGGTTATCACGCTTAATTACCTCGAAAGGCCGTGTGCTTTTTGACACCGTTTCCAAAATGGGCTTAGATGTGGTTTCAAGCGGACACCCCACTTATTGGCCGACAGACCGACGAAAGATCCCAGACGTTATAGATTTTGGAGTTGCGAAAAATTTTCCTTTAGAGTGGATGCAAGTGGAGCCTTCATTAGATTTGTCATCAGATCACTCTGCCACTATCATCTCTGTTTCGTTCCCCAAGAGATTGGCTCACCGTTGACTGTCAATAGGTTAAAGTACAAAAAATTTTTGAGCACACATTGTACTGAAAATATCGCCTTGAGAACGCCTGAGGATATTGATGTGTCAATTAACAATTTTTCTGAAAACCTCAAACTGGCCGTACAGCATGCTACCACTAATCATTTAAGACCTAGAAATGAGAGCAATAGAACTAATTCATCTGAAATTGAGCAACTTCTGTCAGAAAAAAGAAGAGTCTGAAGAGAGTGGCAACTTCGCAGGTCGCCCCAGCTTAAAACTAGGCTACGGGAATGCATAACTCAGCTAAGAAAACTGCTTGAAGTCCATAGAATGGCTTCCCTTAAAACATATTTGGAAAGCCTTGATGGTACCCCTCAATCTTATTATTCCTTGTGGAAAGCGACAAAAGGTTTAAAAAGACCCGTAATAGGTAAGCCACCTTTGCGAAATTCAACTGGCGACTGGGCAAGAAGCGATTCTGAAAAGGGAATGTTGTATGTCGATCATTTGCGAAACGTTTTTATCACAAATGATTCAGAGAATAATACAGCGGAATTACCACCATATGTTGTTAGACCTCCTGTGTCTTTGAGATTTAATTTGCAAGATGTTGAAAACGTTACCGGTAATACAAACCCCAGGAAAGCTCCAGGCATTGATCAAATTACTGGTAAAATGCTTGAACAGTTACCTCGTGTAGCTAGAAGGGTTCTACTTTTTATTTTTAACGCCATTTTACGCCTTGAGTATTACCCTGCAGAGTGGAAGGTCTCAATGATTACTATGATACCCAAGCCAGGGAAGGATCTAACTAAGGTAGAGTCATATAGACCAATAAGTCTTTTACCAACAATTTCAAAACTAGTCGAAAAATTGTTAATGGCGAAGTTGAGTCCAATATTGAACAATGTGGGATGCATCCCTGATCATCAATTTGGCTTTCGGGCTAAACATAGCACCATAGAACAAACGCACAGACTAGTCAATGTCATAAGACAAACCTTTGAGGCGAAGAAGTACTGCTCAGCTCTTTTCATTGATATTTCTCAAGCGTTTGATAAAGTGTGGCACGACGGCTTGATGCACAAAATAAAGCTAAATTTGCCTGCAAATACACACAAGCTTCTGGAAAGCTACTTATTCGGGCGGAAGTTTGTTATCAGAGAAGGCGACTTTATTAGCCCAACTCAGCCAATCAAGGCAGGAGTTCCCCAAGGCAGCATACTGGGGCCTACTTTATATTTGATTTACGCCTCTGACATGCCAATGACATCTGGAATCCACACTTCTACCTTTGCAGATGACACAGCGTTTTTGATTGTTCATGAAAACCACCATTTAGCATCACGAAATTTACAGGAATATACTTCAATATTAGAGAAATGGCTAAAACTTTGGAAAATCAAAGTTAATGAACAGAAATGTACTCATGTTACATTCACACTGTGTAGGCAAACATGTCCGCCTATCCAAATTAACAACTCACCTATTCCGCAGCACAACGAAGTCAAGTACCTTGGTATTCACCTGGACCGTAGGCTAACATGGAAGTCTCACATTGAAGCAAAGGTCACTCAGTTAAAACTAAAAGCAGCGCAGCTAAATTGGCTTATGGGCAGAAATTTGACACTGAAATTAGATTGCAAACTTTTGTTATTCAACTCAATACTAAAGCCTATATGGTGCTACGGAATTCAGTTATGGGGCACCGCCTCAGCGTCAAACATTGAAAAAATCCAAAGGCGACAAAACAAAATTCTACGAACGATTACTGCAGCTCCATGGTACGTCAAAAATTCACGAATTCATAACGATCTGAGTGTTCCGCTGGTAAAAGAGGAATTTTCTAAGTACGCGACAAGGTATATCAGTAAACTGGAACTTCATCCAAACCCTCTTGCTCGCAATATTCTTAATTTTGTAGCTTGGAGATATTCCTCACGTGTCTCGTTCATTAGATAGTGCTTAATTCTGGTCTTTCTGAAAATTGCCGAACCACTGCAAGATCTTCCCGGGGATCTTTTGTGTCATATAGTGTGTAGCCATTAATTTTGACATAAGTAAATAATATCGTCCTTAGACATTTTTGGTTGCGATGATATTTGTGCGGATTTAGGGCTTCGCTGACGTTTAACCACGGTTGTATACCTATCCATTCCTACTTGCATTTTCGGTTTATCAACAATAGTTAGACTGCAAGATGGTTTGTCGTCTGTTACAACAACAATGTTTGGCGAGCACGAACGCGTGCGTTTTTTATCTCTTAGAGACAGGAGATTGTCCAATGATTTTTTCAATGATTCCTCTTCAGAAATCCAGAGGTTTTTTCTAGTGGACCTAAGCTCTCTCTCTCTCTCTCTCTGAATTGCACCTACTGAGTACACTCATGCAATTTTTTTTATTTATATTTTTGTTGCTTTAAAGGTATATAAAAATAATTGTCACAAAGTTGTTATTTTGTATATACCGTTATTTAATTTTTTTATTATTATTATTTTTTTTTGTAACACTCCGATCAAAAACAAATACGTGCGTTCACTATCAAAGCTACACTCTGACTGATACAGAAATTTTAATTGCAAAAATGTTTTTCTTCCTAATTCCCTTCTGAAATTTTTTCGCAGCACATTTATTTTCTTTTTTGGATCCTGTAGATTTCCTTCTGGAAAAGCATAGAAAAATTTCGATACTGTTGGTCTTTTACGCAGCGATTGCTGTATTATGTGCTTTTCACATCACAAAGTGCAAGTAAAGACCGGTAAACTTCAATAAGTTCTAAAGTCGTGCTTGATCTAGACACAGCTTGGAATGTGCCAGCAAGCATGCCAGAAAATCAAAAATTGTTGATTTTCCATCAAGCATCGTCGGTGTCTATGTATGACAAGCTTTCAATCATACTATTGTGCTTGTTAAGCATTTTGAGCATCCTATGTGTAGAAGTAGTATTGTGATAACAATGAAGAGATATAATAATAAATGTAATTTTCATATTTTAGTGCGTTGTTAGAACTTTGTGTGAAATTTAAATAAATTAATGGAAGTATGGACCCGATTTGGCATAAAAGGGGATAACAGCCCGCTTTAAATTGCACATACAAAACCTCCTGATACATAATTAGTTATAATAGACAACAAGCAGGTTTCTCAATCCCATTTGTTTTGTGATGGCATGGATAAGATTAATAGGGACCGAAGATGGATGTATCAAATAGCTTCCAGTTTTTAAGGCCGGGTGAAAATATAAAAGTGGAGTTGATTGCAAAATAGTACCATGTTAACACGTTTCCGAAAATAATACAGTATTAAACAAAGTGCAAGCTCAAAAAAATAACAAAGAGCAGGAAGTGCTGAAAGAAACTTCTCTATTTGAAGTGCAAGAAAATTTTTTTAATCATAGCTCGAACCAGCCTAGATTCGATAGTGAACGGACGTGTTTGTTTTTGATCGGAAAGTAAAACAATAAAACCGGAATAAGTAAAAACAGGAATAAGTGAACAGAGTGATTTTATTTGAAAAAAAAACTTTGTGACATTTTTTTAAACACCGTTTTAAATTGTAAATAAAAAACAAATAATTGCATGAGTGTATCTATCAGATGAAATTCTGAGAAAGAGCAGAGTCTAATGCAATTAGTGAATGAGCCAACGCATATTCGATGTGTTGAAGGGCACCATTCAAACACACTTGACCTATTCCTGACTTCACACCCTGAAAAGTCTGAAGTCAGCGTTAGTGCACCTCTCGGCAATTCGGATTATTGCACCATTTCTGCCTCTTTTTCGGTCTCTGAACTTCATAGCGTTTCGAAATCAGCTACGAAACGGTCAAAATTTATACACGAAAAGGCTCGTTGGGCTGAGCTCAACCAATTTTATAAGCATTTTAATTGAAACTTTGCTTTCTTGCTAATGGCATAAATGCTTCTGCAAAAATGGTCGAGAATATGATATTGCTAGAGATGAAAATATTCAAATTTCGATTAAACCAAGAATGAAGATATTCTTCCGGGCCCGAGCAGTTAAAAGGGTTTTGGCAGACCTCGACATAACCAAGAAGACTCCTGGACCAGATGGCATTCCAGCACTGGTCCTGAAGCAGTGTTGTTCTACGCTTGCGCGTCAATTAGCACGCCTCTTCAGCATAATTTACCATTTTGGTGAGTTTACATCGTACTGAAAGGTTGCTCATGTAACACCAATACCCCAAAAGGGTGAGGCAAATAACCCCACCCAATTTCAATGTGCTCTGCACTCTCCAAAGTACTGGAAAGCACGATTAACCATCACCTTATGAGGTATCTAGAGTCTCATAAACTACTATGTGATCGTCAATATTGATTTCGCAAGGGTCGTTCTTAAGGGCAATCTTATGGCATATTTCTCAGAGAAATGGTGCCACTCAACCCATCACTTTGGTGAACCTAGGGTGGTGGCTCTTGATTTTTCAGAAGTCTTTGACAGAGTGTGGCATGGTGCACTAATGGCAAAACTTACTGCTTTTGGCACTTGACTTTTCTTGGTTTATATCGAGCTTTCTCAGAGACCGCACTATACGAGTTATTATAAATGGGGTTTCATCGAACGGGTTCAAGATTAATTCAGGGGTGCCGCAAGGCTCCGTTCTTTCTCCTACTCTATTTCTTACTTTCTTCAACGACCTTCTCTATCAACATTCCAACCCTATCCACTCTTTCGCGGATGACAGCAGCATTTGTCACTTGTACTCTTTTAGTTATAGGCTCAGCCTACCAGAGATCGCTGCCAAGAGGATAAATATGAATGATTCACTGAATAGTGATTTTCTATTATTCTCCGAATGGGGTCGTAAAAACAGGGTCGCCTTCAACGCTCGTAAGACCCAATGTTGCTTATTAACACAAAAACAAACGACCGCAAATGCTGCTTCATCTGTATTATGGATGGTATAAATATTGAGAAATCGGATGATCTTGATGTTCTTGGAATGAAGATACAGTGTGATGTTCGCTGGATTGAACACATATTTCATGTCTCTAAAGAAGCATTCAAGTGCCTCGGGTTTTTGAAACGGTGCTAGATGTACTTCACCCCAACGGATCCCCTTACTATTTATACTACTTAGATCTGACCGAAAATGGAATACAACTCTCATGTTTGGTCCGGTGCCTCAAAGTCTATTTTGGGATTACTCGACCGTGTGCAGGAGAGGGCGAAAAAGCTCATCGGTAACAGTAGGGTATCAAACTCTATTGAATGACTGGAGCATCGACGCAGTGTGGGGTGTGTTACTCTGTTCTATCGTTACTACAATGAATTTTGCTCTGCCGAGATTAGGAATCTTGTTCCCGTAACGCGCACATTTTTGCGTAGCATGCGTTCATCGTCCAGAGCTCATCCATTTGTGATCGATTGCCCGGGAAATCGGACTACGCATTACAGAGAGAATTCGTTTTTCAGTCGTATGCTTCATCTGTGGAATAAGTTGCCATCAATCGTGTTTCCTGTCTGCTATAACATTGGAAATTTCAAGTCAAATGTTCATAAACGCTCCTCCCTCTTTCCTCCTCCTCACACCTATTTTCCTAGTTCTGGTACAGTGCTCTGCATATGTAGGGGTCAGTACTAGTCCAAGATAAAAAAAGAAAAACAAAAACAAGCTCCTTTGAAAAACCCTTTGGATTTCTGAGGAAGAATCTTTATAAAAATCGCGTGTTCGCCAAATATTGTTATTACAACTGAAGACAAAACGTCTTTCAGCTTATTTATTGCTGATAAGCCGGAAACACAAGTACGCATGGATAGGTCTGTAACCTTGGTTAAAAGGCAGCGAAGCCTCAAATAAGCCAAAATATCATCTCAATCGAAATTATCTGGGACAACGGCATCGGTTAGTAATAGATTGGCTATCCTACAAAAGATCTTGAGGCGGTTCGGCAATTTAGATACAGACCAGAATTAAGCACTATTTAATGAACGAGACACGGGAGGAATATCTCCAAGCTACAAATATATGCATTGATTATTTTCATGAAAAAATTGTTATATTCTCGATTTACTCACCACCACGATTTTCAGTATCAGAAAACCAGTATTCACATTTTTTCAAATCACTTGGGCCTCGATTTTTAGCGGCTGGCGACTATAACGCAAAATAAAATTTTTAGGGATCACGTTTAATTACCTCGAAGGGCCGTGTGCTTTTTGACACCGTTCCCACAATGGGCTTAGATGTTCTTTCAAGCGGACACCCCACTTATTGGCCGTCAGACCGACGAAAGATCCCAGATGTTATAGATTTTGGAGTTACAAAAAATTTTCCCTCAGAATGGATGCAAGTGGAGCCTTCATTCCACTTGTCATGTTAATGGCGAAGTTGACTCCAATATTAAACAATGTGGGATGCATTCGGGCAAAACATAGCGCCGTAGAATAAACGCACAGACTAGTCAACGTCATAAGACAGACTTATGAAGACTAAAAGTATTGTTCAGCTTTATTCATTGACATTTCCCAAGCTTTTGATAAAGTGTGGCACGAGGGATTAATTTACAAAATAAAGTTGAACTTGCCTGCAAACACTCACAAGTTTGTGGAAAGCTACTTATGCGGCTGGAAGTTTGTTATCATAGAAGACGATTTTTTAAGCCCCTTACAGCCAATCAGGCAAGAGTTCCCCAAGGTAGCATTCTGGGACCCACTTTATATTTGATTTACGCCTCAGACATGCACACGAGATCCGAAATCCACACTTCAACTTTTGCAGATGACACAGCATTCTGCAGCGTACATGTAAACCATCAACTAGCTTCGCGAAATTTGCAGGAGAATATTTCAATATTAGAGAAATGGTTAAAACTTTGGAAAATTAAAGTTAATGAACAAAAGTGTACTCACGTTACATTCAGACTGCGTAAACAAACATGTTCGGCTATCCAAATTAACAATTCACCTATTCCGCAGCAAAATGAAGTCAAGTACCGTGGTATTCAGCTCGACCGTCGGGTAATGTGGAAGCCCCACATTGATGCGAAAGTTACTCAGTTAAAGTTAAAAGCAGCGCAACTAAATTGGCTTATGGGCAGAAATTATACATTGAAGCTGGATTGCAAACTTTTATTATACAACGCAATTTTAAAGCCCATATGGTGCTATGGAATTCAATTATGGGGCACCGCCTCAACTTCTAACATTGAAAAAATTTAAAGGGGACAAAATCAAATTCTACGAACGATTACTGTAGCTCTATGGTACGTAAAAAACTCACGAATTCATAAGGATCTCTGTGTTCCTCTTGTAAAAGACGAATTTTCAAAATACGCGACAAGGTATATCATTAAATTGGAACTTCACCCAAATCGTCTTGCACGCAATATACTTAATTCTGGCGGGCACTCTCGGTTGAGAAGGAGAGACACCCTTGCCACCATCAGAACGTTAAATAGATGATTTTACCGATGTTGACCGCGCAAAACAAAACATTTTTGTCTAGAATTGGCTGGACTTAATTAATTGTATGTATTTAGTATTAAGATTTGAATACTTATTGTTAGTTCACTTTGTGAAGATTCAACTAATAATGGAATGAGAAAAAAAATGTTCATTTTTATTTATTTATTTAACTATATAGTTGCAAATAAATTTGCAAAGTATAGGATGCATAGCATGGGCGGAGTAAGGAAGACCTTATGCCCACGATGGTATTAATAGTAATTTGCAGCGGCGCTGTGACTAACTATAACGATTTATGCCTTAATATAAGAAGTTGCCGCCTGGCTAACAAAGACATACCTCAAAAAAACTGTAAACTAATACAGTCAGTTGAGGCAAACCAGTAAGAGCGAGACGCAAAACTCTCGAAAGCCAAAAAACAACAAGCCTGACCGCATTTAAGAAATAATTATGATGACGCGAGAGCTGTTCTCTAGCCCAGAGTTGGGCTAAAAGCCAAACTACTCGTATACCGGAATAGGTAGTGTTTTGTCTTCCATCCTTTGTACGACTACACGGGTTTTTTCTTATTTTACTGTCGTTTGTGTTTCGTTTATATGTTCGTTATTAATTTCTTTTGGATGTTCCTGCTATGTTATTAACTACCTTGTAGTATGCGGGGTGTTGGCGTAATTTTTGTTAGTCTGTGCAGTGGCGACGGTAAATGCACTGTGCACTAATCAATTTTAACTAATTTAGTTACTGCCCTTTAAATAGTGTGATAACGTTTGTTTTGCTAGTTCCGTGTGTTAAGTCAAACGCCTAAAAACATTACTCTCCCATTCATCCCTCTCATAACCTATTTCCAAGTTCCAGTGCAATGCACTGAGTACTGGTCCAACATTAAAAAAAAACAATATGTAGCATAAAATTCAATATCGCATGCTATGTATGTTTATAAGCACACTTAAATTATTATAAAATTAACAGCAAACAAAGTAACTGGAAGCGTCAATAGGTTTTAATTAGTATTTTAATACAATTTCTATAATATATTGTAAGGTTTTTGCCTCTAAAAACGCTTTTACGGATTCTTCAATTGCAAATGAAATAATGGCTCACACACTTGTTCGTTGTACGAGTACAGTACGTAAATAATTCACAACTTTATTTACACTTGATACCACATGTGTACCAAAATACTAGACTTGCTACTTTCTGACTTATGACTGTTTTGCACAAAGCTTAAAAATAAACTGACTCGTTACCGGTTTTTCGACAATCGCTGTTAGATTATTATTCACCCAAATGCGGCAATTCTGCTTATTGACGAATCCATTCAGATGAAAATGTGCCTCATCACTGAAGATAATTTTTTTTTTCGAAAACTTATCAACCACTGTTGCCAAAATTCTGACCATTGCTCGATTGTGTATCTTTTGTATCAATTTATTCTGGAATTGAGAAATGTCAAATGAAATGCAGAAAAAACTTAACGTTTAGGTGTGGTTCACATTCAATTTAACCACCCAATATTGACTTTGAATGTATTGTGTATGACGCCCTATCTTTCACTTAATAATTTGAAATTTTTTCTTGCCCCTTTAATTTCAAATTATTGGGAGCCGAGTGTACGTATAAAAATGATGAGAAATTATAAAACGTCCCAGTTTCCAAAGTTTCGCTTACAGAATTGATGTTCCGATGCACACTTGTAAGTCAGTAATGTACAACACCTCATATACGATCGTGGTATACATTTCCAAACACAAAGTAATATTTGTAGAGTGAACGCATACCACCTGCACATTAAGTACTCGAGATAGTGAGGTGTTCATCCAACAAAAGCTCATTACTTCCTAGCAAGGTACATTAATGTATACACGGTGGCAGCACTACGGCATGTGACAATTTTTTGCTACTGGCAATATAGGAAGCTATTTACGTCAAATGTATTGTTTACATTTTTGAAAGTGAATTTAGTGTTTTATTCTGAATTAAACATATACATATTATTTTGTGAACATAAAAATAATTCAAATAAATATAATTTATAATTATGAAAAGGTACATTCATAGTTTATAATTGTGAAAATAGTTACAAATATTTTTGATAAACATAGCTTACCACATGCCTGTTTTTGTTGTATTGTTGTAATTTTGCTCTAGTGCTGCCACCGTGTATACGTTAATGCACCTTGCTTCCTAGCATACATTGTCAGTTGTAAGTAGGCAGCTCGTATACAATCTCGCACACATTGTAAGACGGCAGTAGTCACTTCGGATATAATCTTGCTTACTTTGTAAGTAGATCGAAGACGTACTGCGCACTTCAGTTTTTTGGGAATATTCTATTAAATAATTTTTTTCTGTTTTTTGTTTAGTGCATTCTTTTCTTTTTTCTCTAAAAGTTTTATCTTTCTTGTACCTTTTTCATAACGCTTTCTAGGTACTCTTACCTTTAGCACTGATCTTGTACATTAACATTTTTGCAACGTAGTCTAACAAGGATGGCAAACGTTTGATTTACAATTAAAAAAGAAAATACGCACATATAAAAGTGGTACAGAAGATGAAAGTAATTCATTTTTGGAAACTCCATATACTACTGCAATATACTTTGTAAGGTAGCATTAATTTCTTACAAACTGTTGCACACATCATGTGGCAGAGTTCGCAGAGTTCGCCGCTGGGGTGTTTAGAAGCAGAAGCGATTTACTGCAGCTCAATAATCCGCCGTTTTAATCGAGCTATCGACTTTAACTAAACTGAAGTTCAGTTGCGTTACATAATAGATCCTTTTGATTCGATAATATTTAGTTGTATAAAGTTTTCTTTATTAAAATGCAGTGCAGGACAAATCGGCCGTTATTTACGTTTCACAAATGTGTGAAACGAGTAATTGGAAAGTTAGCAGAAGGCGGTGGGCAAATTTTGTATAATTATAATGATTTGTTTGTTTAGCATTTTTGAAAACAGTTTAAAAGCCCATAATAAACACACAATAACTAATTTTTTGCGCTTTTGAGACAACAAAAATTAATTTTGTACATTTTATAACAGTATTACATACGAGTATGTATGTTCATACAATTAAGTTGGATGTCCGATTGCTTGCATACAAATTGGCTAATTTTAATTTAGAATATTTTTGTATTGTATATGAAATAAAAAGAAAAACTAAAGACAATATTAAACCAAAACATGTTTGTTGGTATGTCCGCTCACTTGGTTTGTCAGTCCGATATTTAAAGGTAGAAATTGTTATGTAAAAAAGAAGTTTGGCAGCATTTGGTACCAGAAGAACACATATATGCACACAATTTTACACTCGTTGAAATGTCAGCATATCAAAGTATTTTGCCGCTTGCATAAGGAGATGGATACTTCTGTACGAGTATGCTAAAATATACATTTATGCGGTAATCGTCTAAAACTGTGATGATTCCCCGTTGATGATTGTGATGATGACAAAGAAGTATTAGAATTTATTGTTTTAGTATTTTGCTTATTTTATTATTTTTGCCAGAATTTAGCCACCTACGTACGTTTTTTAGTAGCCATTTATCACACACTAAAGTAAGTATCATTCATTCTCCAATCTTAACGAGATGTTTTGGTATGCAGAGGTCGTTTGGTAGCCGCAATTATTAAATAAATTTTACTCTGTTCCAAATGCTTCTTTAGTATGCCCAAACGGTTTTCTAAGAACATTTTGTATGAATGTGTTTGGTTTTTTTTTTTTTTTGTTTTTTTTTTGTTTAATAATATGGAAATGCAAGTGCATTTGTTTGTGTTATGTCTGGGATTGTTTTGAAAAAATACGCTAATTGCATAAAAGCGTCCAAAATGTTTTATTACACTCGTACATATTTATTCTGATAAGTCACAAATACACTTTTGATAACTATCTAAATGAGTCTACAAACTCTTCTAAGTGAAATGCGTTTAATTTATTAAAACACATTAAGTTGCGCGCAAATACAGGTACGAGAACGATTTCTTTAATTTCAAAGGAAACATAGCAAAATATGATTCGAGTATCTAACAAGACGCAAACTTTGAGTAGAATATGTTTGCACTTTATTAAATGAACTGATATATGTATATGTAAGTTAATTATTTATAAATAAGCGGCGTTTTATTTAGATATAATACATGTGGTTCCAGAAAATGACGACGTTAATTGAATTGTAAATTGCTCACTCTTTTTTAAAAGTTTTGTTATAGTAAGAACTTCTAAGCTACTTTTTTTCAGTACTAATAATATTGTAAAATGAACAATCCTAGAGGACAAAGTTTGGATTACAGAAGCGATGATCCGATGCACACGCACAATAAAAATTTCTTACAAAACATCCTAGTATTTTCAAGTACTATCCATCGTCTTCTTTTACATTTCAAAACAAACACTTCAGTGCCAAAATGTTCTAAACACATAAACGAATACTGTCTTATAAGCATTTAGAACAAGCAGAACTGAACACAAGTAGAACCAGCCGATATAGAATAAAATTGAAGTAGAACTTCAAGCATTGATAAATTTTTTTGTTGTGTTCATGGTTTTTGTCTTTGTATTAAGCACAAATATTTAAGACGCAGTATGCTCAAATGGCAATGTGTGCCGTTTATTTGTTTTATTGTGATGTTTTGTTTTGGATTTGCTGTGAAACAGAATTCAAGTATAGTCAAGCACTGTCGTGAAGGTGTTTCAAAACTATGAAGTGTTTGTTCTGTTTCTAAATGTTCTATAGCTTGGTTGTTTTGTTTTAAAAATTGTTTTGATATACAGTGCTTGGAACTATTGCACAGTAATGAGCAGTGTTCTTTAGAACATTCTGTGCAGCCTTTCAATGCTTGTAAGTTAGTAGTGCACAACATCTCATATACGTTCCCAGTGTTCATTTTCACACACATTTCCGCATTTTCGGAGTGAACACAAAGTAAGCGACACAGTGTGGTGTTCATCCAACAAAAGCTCCATTACATCTTAGCATTCATTGTAAGTTAGCAGTAGGCAGCCCGATACAATCTCGCTTAATGTGTAAGTTGGCAGCATGCAGCTCGATTACAATCTCGCTTACTTTGTAAGTATATTTTTATGGGAATATTCCATTAAATTAACTTGTTCTGTTTTTGCTTTTTTCACTCAATATATTATATTTCTTGCACTAATTTTCTTTAGGCATTGTTACCATTACCACTAATTTTATTAATAGAAACTTTTGCAACGTAATTTGAAACCGTTTGATATACAACCAAAACAAATATATATACATATATGTATGTATAATACAAAAGATGAACAAAATTCATTTTTGGGAACTCCATATACTACGTTTATACAATTTGTAGCTAGCATTTATTGAACACAGAGTGTTTCATGATGTGGTAGACAGTGTTCGCCGCTGGCATCTTTCATTTAGCGGTTTCTCTTTTTAAGCAGAGCTAACCATCGAAAATCCTATTAATGCCGTATAATATTGTGCAAAAGTTCACCGCAGCATTTCAGGGATGTACGACGACAGCATAACTCACGTCGTTCTCAAAAAAGTTTGGATAGGTTTAGCAAGACACCAGCCCAAAACAAAGTGAATTAAACGCGTTACACAACTCTTCTTAAAAATGTGGTTTTTATACTCTTTACAAAAATATAGAGGATGTTTGTGATTGCGTTTGTAATTTCCACAATTTTCATTTATATTATATATATTCTGAATCAGTATTGATAGAAAAGTCGATTAAGCCAATGAAATATCCTTTCTGAGAAAACCATTAGACATAGAAACTTTTTTCTTTCACCACTCTATTACCCAATCGATTCATGCGTTTGCTATTGAAATTCAGTAATATCGGTTCACGTAAATCTGAGATATATCCAAAATTCCGCAAAAATCAAATTTTTTGCAATTTTGTATAAAAACTTTTGGTAAAAAAACAGTTTTTTAAACTTAAAATAATTATTTGGCATGGTGATTACAAGGCAAAAAATAAAATTTTTTCCCAATATACATATGTATGTATATCCGTGATATAGCATAAACCGAATTTCCCATAAAAATACCCCATAAGCGAACTTAACCATTTTTTTTACTTTAAAGCTGTTCTAGTAATAAAAGGAACTTACTTAAATACACAAAATGAAAATTTCCGATATCGGTCCATATATGCCCGAGATAATTCCTAAGCCAATATTTTCATGAATATGTTGCGTAAGCGAACTTAAATTTTTTTTTTTTGTTTTTTTGCTTAAAACCAGTTCTGGTAATAAAATAAGGTTATATAAAAATGGAAAACGAAAATTTTCTATATCGGTCCGTATATGTATACCCCGCTCTATAAGCACAAATGAGTTGAACGCAAACGGCGTCCGCCAACACAAAAATGAACTTGATCACTACCTAATGGAAAAACAAATCGATGATTGCTGAAACTCATTTGACAAGCAACAGTTATTTCAAATTTAATGGCTACATAGTATATGAACTAAAGATACCCGTGGAGGCTCAGCAATTCTACTAAAAACCAGAATCCAGTATTATTTACTGAATCAGACACGTGAGGATTATCTTCAAGCAACAAATATATGCATTGAACAATATTCATGAACAAATTGTTATTTTCTCAATTTGTACATCGCCCCGATTTTCAGCAAATGAAAATCAATATTCACATTTTTTAAATCACTTGCTCCTCGTTTTTTTTAGCGATTGACGACTATAATGCTAAACATACTTTTTGATGATCACGTTTAATTTCCCCGAAAGGCCGCTCACTTTTTGGCACTATTTCCAAAATGGGATAAGATGTGATTTTAAGCGGACACCCCACTTATTGGCCGTCAGTCCGACGAAAGAGTTCAGATGTTATAGTTTTCGGAGTTGCAAAAAATTTTCTTTAGAGTGGATGCAAGTGAAGCCTTCATTAGATTTGTTATCAGTCACTCACCCATTATCTCTGTGTCGTTTCCACAAGATATTGGCTCCCCGTTTTGTTACTTAACATCAACCAGACTAGAGTTAATTGGCTAAAATACAAAAAATATTCGACTACGCATTGTATGGAAAATATTGCCTTGGGAATGCCTGATGATATTGATTGTCAATTAACAATTTTTCTGAAAACCTCAAACTGGGCTTACAGCATCCAGAAATGAGAATAATAGAACTTATTCGCCTGAAACTGAACAACTTCCGTCGGAAAAAAGAAGAGCCAGAAGAGAGTAGCAACTCCGCAGGTCTCCCCAGCTTAAAAATAGGTTACCGCATAGGTGCATAGCTCAGTTAAGAAATCTGCTTGAAATCCAGAGAGTGGCTTCCCTAAAAATATATTTGGAAAACCTCAATGGTACTCCTAAACCCGTGGAAAACAACAAAAGGTCTGAAAAGACCGGTAGTACATTAGCCACCTTTATGACCTTCAATCTGAGACAGAGCAAGAACCGATTCTGAAAAGAAGATGTTGTATGTTAATCATTTGGGAAACGTTTTTACTACAAATGATTCCGCGAATAATACAGCGGAATTACCACCATATGCCGGTAGACCGCCTGTGTCTTTAACACTTAATTTTCAAGATGTGAAAAAGTTATCGGTAACACAAACACCGGGAAAGCTCTAGGCATTGACAAATTACTGGTAAAATCCTTGAGCAGTCACCTTGTGTAGCTAGACGAGTTCTACTTTTTATTTTTCACGCTATTTTACGTCTTGAGTATTATCCTGCAGAGTGGAAGGTCTCTATGATTACTATGATACCCAAGCAAGGGAAAGATCCGGCTAAGGTAGAATCATATAGACCAATAAGTCTTTTTGCCAACAATTTTAAAAATTCGAAAAATTGTTATTGGCGAAGTTGAGTCAAATGTTGAACAATATGGGATGTATCCCTGATCATCAATTTGCCTTTCATATTTTACGTCATAAGACAAACTTTTGGAGGCAAAAATATTGTACAGCTCTATTCATTGACAATTTCCAAGCTTTTGATAAAGTGTGGCACGGCGGTCTGATGCACAAAGTTAAACTTGCCTGCACAAGCTTCTGAAAAGCTAATTATATCGGCGGAAATTTGTTATCAGAGAAAGCGACCCAAGGTAGCATTCTAGGACCCACTTTATATCTGATTTACGCCTCATAATCAATATGAGCATCCACATATTCGCCACCAACTTTTTCTGTCAAACTTTATATATGTTTATAATGCATTTGTAAATTATGTGTATATAGTTGGCTGTCATCACCTCCTTTTTGCTTTTACGTACTTGTCACTTTCAGTTTTAAGCTGAAGGTCCATACCACGCGTTATACGTGTTAAACCGCTCTAAGCGTCTGTCAAAAAAGTGGAATCAGTTTATGAGACAAGTTACACACCCCAAAGCATAGAACGCATAGACGCGTTCGATGCAAAAAGTAGGTTTACTTTCTACTTTTGCACGCGTCATAACGTTATAAAAACTGTCAGTTGTTTTTGATAACCGAAGATCACAATTTGTTTAATTTTTTCAAAGCTATCGCCAAGAATAAAAAAATGTTTTTAGCTAAAAAAAAATACTTCAAACACAACAAAAAATTTATCGCGTATGTAACTTGAATTTAGGAAAGTAAAGAACGCGTATAAGGTAAAAAGCTCAGCTCATATAACGCACGATATGGACCCTCAGCTTAAAAAAACCAGGACAGTGCAGCTATGCACGACTTGACTTCCCGAAAACCAGCAAGTTATTTTCGAAAAAGAGCTTTTTTTTCATTCATTTATTTATTGAATCTTCCAGATATGAACTAACAATAAGTATTGAAATCTTAATACTAAATATAAAACTAACAATAAGTATTCAAATCTTAATACAAATTTAAAAGTTATTTAAGTCCAGCCACTGCTAGACAAAAAAGTTTTAGTTTGCGCGAATAATGTCGGTAGAATCACCTATTTAATGTTCTGAGGGTGGCAAGGGTATCCCTTCTTCTCAACCGAGAGTGGCCGCCAAAATTAAGTATGTTACGTGCAAGTGGATTTGGGTGAAGTTCCAGTTTACTGATAGACCTTGTCGTATACTTACAAAACTCGTCTTTTACCAGTGGAACACACAGATCCTTGTGAATTCGTGAATTTCTTACTTATCATGGAGCTGCAGTGATCGTACGAAGAATTTGGTTTTGTCGTCTTTAAATTTTTTCAATGTTAGATGTTGAGGCGGTTCCCCATAATTGAACTCCGTAGCACAATTTAAGCTTTAGAACTGCGTTGTATAATAAAAGATTACAATCCAGCTTCAATGTCGAATTTCTGCCCATAAGCCAATTTAGTTGCGCTGCTTTTAATTTCAACTGAGTGACTTTCGCATCAATGTGAGACTTCCACGTTAGCTTACGGTCGAGGTAAATAACAAGGTATTTTACTTAATTATGCTGCGGAATAGGTGTATTGTTAATTTGGAGAGCCGAACATGTTTGCTTACGCAGTGTGAATGTAACGTGAGTACATTTTTGTTCATTAACTTTTATTTTCCAAAGTTTCAACCATTTCTCTAATATTGAAATATACTCGTGCAAATTTCGTGAAGCTTCTTGATGGTTTTCATGAACGCTGCAAAAAGCTGTGTCATCTGCAAAAGTTGAAGTGTGGATTCCGGATCTCGTTGGCATGTCAGATGCGTAAATCAAATATAGAGTGGGTCCTAGAATGCTACCTTGGGGAACTCTTGCCCCGATTGACTGTGAAAGACTTATAAAGTCACCTTCTTTGATAACAAATTTCCGGTCGCACAAGTAGCTTTCCAGAAGCTTGTGAGTGTTTGCAGGCAAGTTCAAATTTATTTTGTGTATCAAGCCGTCGTGCCACACTTTATCAAAAACTGGGGAAATTTCGATGAATAGAGCTGAACAATACTTTTTGTCTTCAAAAGTCTATCTTATGACATTGACTAGTCTATGTGTTTGTTCTATGGTGTTATGTTTAGCCCGAAAGCCAAATTGATGATCAGAGATACATTCCACTTCATTAAGTATTGGAGACAACTTCGCCATTAACAATTTTTCGAACAGTTTTGAAATTGTTGGTACTAGACTTATTGGTCTATATGATTATACTTTAGTGGGATCCTTCCCTGGCTTGGGTATCATAGTAATCATAGAGACCTTCCACTCTTCAGGATAATACTCAAGGCGTAAAATAGCGTTAAAAATGAAAAGAAGAATTCTTCTAGCAACACGACGTAACTGTTCAAGCATTTTACCAGTAATTTGATCAATACCTGGAACTTTCCTGGAGTTTATGTCAATGATAACGTTTTCGACATCTTGAAAGTTAAGTCTCAAAGACACAGGCTGTCTAACAGCATATGGCGAAAATTCTGCTGCAGCATTCGATGAATCATTATTAGTAAAAACATTTCTTAAATGATTAACATACACCATCCCCTTTTCAGAATCGCTTCGTGCCCAGTCGCCAGTTGAAGTTCGCAAAGGTGGCTTACCTATTACGGGTCTTTTCAGACCTTTTGTCGCTTTCCACAGAGAATAGTCAGATTTCGGAGTACCATCCAGGCTTTCCATATATGTTTTAAGGGAAGATATTCTGTGGATTTCAAGCAGATTTCTTAGTCGAGTTACGCATTCCCGTAGTCTAGTTTTAAGCTGGGGAGACCTGCGAGTTTGCCACTCTCTTCTAACTCTTCTTTTTTCTGACAGAAGTTGCTCAATTTCATACGAATAAGTTCTATTGTTATAATTTCTGGATCTTATATGACTAATGGTAGCATGCTGTACGGCCAGTTTGAGGTTTTCAGAAAAATCGTTAATTGACACATCAATATCCTCAGGCGTCCTCAAGGCGATATTTTCACTACAATGTGTACTCTAAAATTTTATGTATTTTAGCCAATTAACTCTATTGACGGTCAACGGGGAGCCAATCTCTTGGAGGAACGAAACAGAGATTATAGTAGGTGAGTGATCTGACGACAAATCTAATGAAGGCTCCACTTGCATCCACTCTAAAGGAAAATTTTTCGCAACTCCTAAATCTATAACATCAGGGATCTTTCGTCGGTCTGACGGCCAATAAGTGGGGTGTCCGCTTGAAACCACATCTAAGCCCATTTTGGAAACGGTGTCAAAAAGAACACGACCTTTCGAGGTAATTAAACGTGATACCCAAAAAGTGTGCTTGGCGTTATAGTCGCCAGCCGCTAAAAATCGAGGCCAAATGATTTGAAAAAATGTGAATATTGGTTTTCTCTTACTGAAAATCGTGGTGGTGAGTAAATCGAGGATATAACAATTTATTCATAACAATAATCAATGCATATATCTGTACCTTCGAGATATTCCTCACGTGTCTCGTTCATTAGATAGTGCTTAATTCTGGTCTTTATGAAAATTGCCGAACCGCCGCAAGATCTTCCACGGGGATCTTGTGTGTCATATAATGTGTAGCCATTTATTTTGAAATAACTGTTGGTTGTCAAATGGGTTTCAGCAATCATCATTATATCGATCTGCTTTTCCATAAGGAATTGCTCTAGGTCATTTTTGTGTAGGCGAATGCCGTCTGCGTTCCAGAAACATATTTTTAACCAATTCATTTTTTCAAAATTGCCTGTAAAATAGTGGATTGCATTTTTAGCATTTCCTGCATCATGTTTGTGATAGAAACGGTAAAAGTGTTTATGTACTGAACAAGAGCCTGCAGAATTGCCTCTAAATTACTAAAATTTGGGTCGCACTTTTGAGGTTTGGGCTCCTGGTTCAAGTTTTGTGCGGCTTTAAGGACATTAGCATATGAAAATTGTTTGGAGTTTTGCGTATTTTTACAGGTGGCTGAATCGCCTATCTGGGGAAAATTATTTTTACCAATGACATTTTGCTGCTGAGTTGCTGGAGAAACAGATGACTTATTTGTCATTGACCGCTTAAAGTGAGTATAGACAGGGCAACCTCTATAATTTGCAGTGTGGTTACCTCCACAGTTTACTGCATTTCTTAACACTTACGTCGGCCTTTGGCTTGTTGCACTGAGTTGTGCCGTGAAGTTCGCCACACACAACACAAACTGCGGGAAGTTTACAATATGCTTTTGTATGACCGAATTCCTGGCAGTTTAGGCATTGAACGGGCCCTAAACGCTTGTGCGGCTCCTCAACGGTAACCCTGATGAAAAAGAAATTTGAAGTTATAAATTGGGTGAGTTTCATTCTTTTTGAGAATAAAATCCCCTGGTTCGTTCAACCCTAAACATGGGTTGAGGAATCTTTTTACGGTTCCGCAAATTTACCAGATTTTTTATTTTAAAGCCTTTATCTAGCAGTGCAGTCTTAACCTCATCCGTGTCTACATAAGGGTCAATACCTTTTATAACAACCTGGAGGCCTTTAGCACTTTTAAGTTGATAAGTATAAAAAGATATTTGCTGTTTTTCCAGCGCAGCAGAAAGTTTTCGGTAATCATTTTCGCAGTTGACTTGGATTTTTGTTTCACTTATTTGTCCGTGCTCCACTAATGTTACGTTGAAGGTGTCTTTACCAATTGCCGAAATAAGTGCTTTTACCAGCCCACTAGAATTAGCTTCTCTCAAATATATTGGTGGCGGTTTAAATGTTTTTTTTTTCATGTAGTTGGCTCGTCAGTCTGAAGGATAACAAACCTATTACTATCCGTTGCCTTAGTCCTATTATCATCTTTGGAAATTTTTGGATTTGATGATATTTGAGCGGATTTGGGGCTTCGCTTACGTTTAACCACGGTTACATACCTGGCCATGCCTACTTGTGTTTTCGGCTTATCTGCAATAACTGAACTGGTAGATGGTTGGTCTTCTGTTGTAACAACAATGTTTGGCGAACACGAACGCGTGCATTTTTTATCTCTTAGAGACAGGATATTATCCAATGACTTTTTCAAAGATTCATCCTCAGAAATCCAGAGGGTTTTTCTAGTGGAGCTAAGCTCCCTCTCAGAATTGCATCTACTAGGTACACTCATGCAATTTTTGTTTTTTTTTATTTATATTTTTTAGTTTAAAAGTATATGAAAATAATTGTCACATAGTTCTTCTTTTGTATAAACGCGCTCTGCGCTTATTGCAGTTTTCTACTTATACTTTTTATAGCACTCCGATTAAAAACAAGTACGTCCGTTCACTATCAAAGCTAGACTCTGACTGGGAAGAAAAAGAGCTAAGATTGCCTGACGATTTGGATTTTGGTACCACACCTACACCAGAAAATGATGATACTGAGGTGATACTTCGTGCGTATTGGAATAAACGACATTGTTTACAGGACACAAAACGAAAATAGCTTTCGATCCAAGATGAAGGAGGTGCATTTAGAATGGTTAGCCAAGTACGGGATAGGTGGTTCTATGTGTTAAGAATTTTTACCACATCTAACCCCATTGTGCGAGCCGTTGATTGGAGTTGTAAATTTACTAAAGCTAAACATAATACACAAACAAACATACATACATGATTTAAAGAGCGGAAAATTCCACGAAAATCAACCAGCAATGGTTTTCTGGTTGTTGTTGTGTTTTTGGTATTGCGTTTTTATTGTTTGCTGTTGTTGTCTTCTATTGTTTTGCAAACATGTGTGTGAGTGTGTATATATGCGTAGAGCTACATTTGTACATTTGATTCTCGAATTATCAATAACTAGAATGTTTGTGATGATTGTAAGAGGTAATAAAGAAATATAAATAGCAGGCAGATGTTTGGGAGAGAAATATTTTAATTTTATATGTTGTGCAAGACTGTCATAAGTCAGAAAAGTATGCAAGTGTAATGTGTTAATATACAGTGGTATTAAGTGTAAAATTGTGAAATATTTGAGTACTGTGTAATATAGGGTGTTTTTTTAAGCCCGATAGAACTTGAAATTGTAAAAAATAACACACAAAATTAAATTGTAATCAAAATTTTTTTTTATTCGAAAGATCAATACGTGACATTAACATTTGAAAATGATTTCGGGCATATGGGCACCGCGGCTGTTCTTGACGAAGCGCATTCTGGACGTCCAATTTTGGGCCACTTTTTCGAGCACTGCTGGCCGTATGTCACGAACAACACGAACAATGCTGGCCTCCAAGGCGTCAATTGTTGCTGGTTTATCAGCATAAACCAGTGACTTCACGTAGCCCCACAGGAAATAATCGAGAGGTGTCAAATCGCACGACCTTGGAGGCCAATTGACAGGTCCATTTCTCGAAATCAACTTATCGCCAAATTTTGATTTCAGTAAGTCGATGGTTGCGTTCGCCGTATGGCACGTAGCGCCATCCTGTTGAAACCACATCTCCTCCGGATCAATGTCATCCATATTTTCAAACAAAAAATCATTGATCATGGTGCGGTAACGATCTCCATTGACCGTAACGCGAGCTCCGGGCTCATTTTTGAAGAAATAAGGTCCGATGATGCCACCAGCATGAAAACCGCACCAAACAGTGCATTTTTCTGGATGTAATGGAGTCTGTAGGGTCTCTTGTGGATTGGTCTCACTCCATATGCGGCAATTTTGCTTATTAACAAACCCGTTAAGCCAAAAATGCGCCTCATCGCTGAACACAATTTTGCGATAAAACAACGCGCGAATCGACGACTGATTTTCAAAGTAAATTTGGATAATTTCGTAGCGTTGTTCAAGCGCGAGTCTATTCATGATGATTTGTCAGAGTATACTGAAACAAATAAAAAAAATGTTTCATCAAAATTTAATTTTTTGTGTTACTTTTTACAACTTAAAGTTCTATCTAGCTTAAAAAAACACCCTTTAAAAAAGTGTGAGTGTCATGTTTTGATTTGCAATTAAAGAATCCGCAAAGCGTTTTTAAAGACAAAAACGTAACAGTGTGTATGTATACATGTTTGTGTGTACATATGTATGTATTTATTTCAACGTGCTCATGCTTTGATGTGAAATAAAAAACAGACTCAGCCAGACGATTTGTTATATTTTCAGCTGCTAGCCACCTAATAAAAGACATAGCGAATGTTTTTTGTGGTTATACATTGCAATCAGGTGTTTGTTCGATTATTGGGAAAGAAACATATTTCTCCGTCTCCTCCACATGATAAAGAAATATTATTTTAAATGATTCTCTAATACAAAAATTAAAAACAATTTTTGTTTTCTGAATAGCCATCACCTTCTCCACCAAACTCTTAAGAAATAATTTTGAAACTTGGGTGGTCTTCATTGGAATTATTCGGCGTACCTTCTTTCGTATTACTTATCATTAATAAAATTACCGACTCCCAGAACTCGTCGCAAAATGCATCATGTGTCTTTCATGATTACCCTTGTTAATGGTAATATTTAGTGTGAGTATTTGGTAAATTCTGTAAACTTTAATATTCCCTGCTGTATTTCTCGTTATTATAAATTAAAAGGCTGCAGATTCACACAATAGAACCAGCGTTGCCTTCGGGAATTTTCAAAAAGTGGCACAAAAAAGGTATTTTCACGAAAAAAGGGCCAAGTTATTAAAAAATAATAAAAACTAAACAAAAATTCTTCAAAACTTATAGAAAAATATTAAATTTATCAACAGTACAAAAAACTTAATAATTGTATTTAACGTGATGTTATTTTTAATTAAATGTCATTTTGTTGTCTTCTACAGCCAATAGCTCATAAGTATGTGTGTTTTGTTTACCTTTCTTGTACTAATACAAAATGAAATGAACTTAAATACAACTTAAGTGAAGTAGATTGGACATTAAGTGTGATTCAAATTTGTAGTGAAAAAATGTTCATTTTTAACTGGAACTTAACTAAATGAAACTACGAACTCAAAACTGCGCTGTAAAAACTTTTTTGAAATACAATTGTTGTACTTCTTGAGACTTATTAATAAAACAAATCACGTTTATATTTGCAATCTTGGTATACATTATTTGACTATTTTTTTCAGATAGTATAGATACATATGTATAAAAATGCATACATACTTTTTAATATACATATATCTACTACATAAGAGCAGTTTCATATAAAACTTGCTCAAAAATTAATGAGAACTGTTCGATCGTTCTCAACAAAAAGATCCATGTTTGCAAAAAGGGTCAAATTGACACTTTGGTATCATAAAAGGCAACGCTGAACAGAACATTCTAAAGAACACTGCTTACTGCTGTGCAGTAGTTTCAAGCACTAGATTTCAAAAAAATTCTTAAAACAAAACAAGCAAGCTATAGAACATTTAGAAACAGAACAAACACTTCATAGGTTTGAAACGCCATTGCAACAGTGAAACAACAACAAACAAAACATCACAATAAAGCATATAAACGATGAATCACAGCAAGCACATTGGTATTTGAGTATACTGCGTCTTAAATATTTGCACTAATACAAAGACAAAAACCAAGAAGAACAACAACAAAATTTATAAACAAAACTGAAGTAGAACTTTATTTCAATGCTTGAACTTCTACTTCAATTTTGTTCTATATAAGTTGGTTCTACTTGTGTGTGGTTCTGTTTGTTGTAAATTGCTTAGAACATTTCAACAGGAAGACGATGGATAGTACTTGAAAACACTACGATGTCTTGTAAGACATTTTTATTGCGCTTGAGCAGCCCTCTATTATAAACCTATTTTGATTAAAATTTTTATGCTGTTGCTGATGCTTTTACGAGGTTAAGTCGTCAACATAACAATTTGTATCATTTTGTTTTTTGATTTTTTTGATTTTTCTTTATGTGTGAATGTAATAAAGCGTAATATTATTACTTTATATTTTAATCCCCATTAATTAGTTTTTGGATTTATTAGCTAACTTGAATACCATTATGTATTTATATCCATTGACTATTATTATTAAAATAAATAAATAAAAAAAATAAATATAAATGAAGTATACAACGGGGAGTCCATATTTCTAACAAATTTCAAAAAATTAACCGCAATCAGACCCTTTTAAACTGTAGAAGAAGTTTGAAACTCTGTTATCAAAAAATAATATAATTAAATCACAATACGGTTAAAACTATACGCGAATTAATATCCTCTTAAGAATGAAAGTATTCAAGAATGTATTTTAAAACGAAAAACTCTTTAACAGCACCTTTAGGACATTTTTTGCGTTAAGGAGCTGTCAGTTGAGTAATGAAAACAAGCTTTAAAATCAACCCCATTATGAAATTATTAATGCTTACACAACTTAGAAAAATTAAAATTTAATGAAGACACCCCATTAAAAGATGACAAAAAAAGACAAAATATTCAACTTACTTGTTCGTGTTTTTTCAAGTAACCAAGACGCGGAAATGATTTATCACAGAATTGACACTGATAGGATCCGTCAGCACTTGCCGCATTGTTGCCACTTTTAATGCCGTCTCCTGTCAACTTATCAAACTTGACTGCATTTGCTGCGACTCCAGCACTGCCGGCAGCAACATCGGCAGTACCAGCGACGGTTCTGGCACCACCATTATCAGTCATTGAATCTTTATCGATTTTGCGCAATTTTGAAGGCATTCTTAAGGCATGTTCAGCATAACGATGATGACGACCATGACGTTTTAGTTGATGGTGCTGCTGTAGTTTTGTTTGTTGCTGCTGTTGTTGTTGGAGATGTTCGTCGCCACTTTCAGCAATATTTGTCTTATAGTCTGCCACAATTGTGTGTTTGTCTTCACACAATGTTGTATCACTTTCGTGAATGCTTTTGTTGGTGTGGTCGTTGTCATTGGAGTTGGCGTTGTTCTCGCAGTCAGCGCCATCCAAAATGCCATTAGTTTTTTGTCTGTGCAGACGTTGTGTCTGTAGGGCCAACGTAGATTCTTCTTCAAAAGTAGCCGAATTGGGGAATGCTAAATGTGGTGGCATGGCTAAATGCTGTTGGTGATGATGCAAGGAATTCGGCGTGATGGTACCATCTGATATTGAAGGTGAATAACTTGATGAAGTATGCGTAGAGTACATGTCTATAAAATGTAAAACAAAAGAAAGACAAAATTAAAGATATTTTTTAATTGAATACTATGAAGTCATTTGAAACGAAATTAGTCATCTATGTACGAGTGTTTGCTCTAGTTTGCCAAACTCGCAGACACACAGACACTATGTGCGTAGGTGGCGTGAAGTTTGGTGGTATTTGTTTGCATCCTTATTATCATCATGCAATAACAGGAAATGGTTCCTCTATTAAATTTGTTGAATTGCGCTGTGACACTTTAAGTCATATACAATGTGTGTGAAGTAAAACATTAAAATGAATTAACAGATCTTGTCTTTTGGGTCTTAAGTAGTATGATCCATTTCTATCAAAGTGTTTAAACAGTTGTGAGTGCCGCAATATGCTTCATTAAGTCGCAGGCAGTACGTTTGTCATACAATAAAAAGAAAAGCCTCCCTCTCAATAAAAATAACAAAAACATTACACACCACAATTCTGGTCATGTAAATTAATAATTCTTTATTTTGTGCTTGAAACCTCTGTTTTAATTCTACATTGTAATTAGAACTTTTTTTTTTGTCACGCTCTATTGTAGTCTGTTGATGTGAATTGTACTCATCGTAATTTTGATTTCAAGTAGACTAGACGCCCCAATATTGCTTCAATTATTTGCCCACTTAACGAGGGAACTACAAATTAATTTTAATTGGCATCGGTTACTGTTTACTTTTCTTGAGTGTACTAGTATTAAGCAACTTGATTCTTAATTGTTTGCGCAAGTTAAAATCTCATAATTAGCCGCTTTTTTTCTTCATTTACATTTAATTGTTTCAATCTGTGAAGCGATAATTGTTGTTAAATAAAGTTTTTTATGTGTGATTGCTGGCAAAGCACTCAGTTTGGTTAAAGGTTTTTGTAAGTTGTGCCTCAATTTGCTTTTAAGCTGAACCATAATAACCCCGCTTTTTGTTCTGTTTAAATAATGTTAGCTGACACAATTACATGAATCTAATTATTAATCAAGATATAACTGAAAGTTTGAAAATCGTTTACAAGGAATGCCATTTCTTAGTGATGTTTTATTCTGCTATATTCTCAAGATCACTAGAATTAAAATCATATGTGGTTTCAGATCCACATGAAGGCTTTTTGCTGCTCTAATAATCTCTTACATGTTTCGCCAATATTATAGCTTGTGGCAAACAAATGGAAACAGCTCACTTCTTTTCTGGGATTTTTGTGTTAATTAATTTTTTATACAAGTATATACATATGTATGTACGAGTGATTTTTTTACTATTATCTTTTTGGCAACACTAGTTTTGACAGCTCACGCACGTTTTGTATCTTGTGTCACTGTCAAACATCTTCAGTTTGGTCTATAATTTAATCATGAATCGTCTTACAAACGCACAACGCTTGCAAATTATTGAATTTTATTACCAAAATGCGTGCTCTGTTAAGAAAGTTCATCGCACGCTTCTTCCATTTTATGGTCAGTTTAATCGACCTACTGAGGCTTCTGTTCGGGCTATTGTAAAAAAATTTCGCACCAAATTTACATTGTTGGACATTAAACCACCAATACGCTTACGTAGAGTGCGAACTGAAGAAAATATCGCAGCCGTATCGGCCAGTGTTGGTGATGACCGTGAATTATCGATTCGGCGCCGTTCGCAGCAATTGGGCCTCTGTTACTCCACTACGTGGAAAATTTTGCGGAAGGATTTGGGTGTGAAGCCTTATAAGATACAGCTGGTGCAAGAATTGAAGCCAAACGACCTACCACAACGCCAAATTTTTGGTGAATGGGCTCTTGAAAAGTTAGATGAAGATCCACTTTTTTATCGAAGAATTGTGTTCAGCGACGAGGCTCATTTCTAGTTGAATGGATACGTGAACAAGCAAAACTGCCGTATTTGGAGTGAAGAGCAGCCAGAAGCATTGCAAGAGCTACCAATGCATCCACAAAAAACAACCGTTTGGTGCGGATTATGGCCTGGCGGCATCATTGGGCCGTATTTCTTCAAAGATGATGCGAATCACAACGTTACTGTGAATGGAGAGCGCTACCGTGCGATGATAACAAACTTTTTTTGCCCAAAATGGAAGAGCTTGACTTGCATGACATGTGGTTTCAACAAGACGGTGCCACATGCTACATAGCACGCGAAACAATGGACCATTTGAGAGGCGAGTTCGGTGAACAGTTTATTTCACGCTTAGGACCAGTCAAATGGCCGCCCAGATCGTGCGATTTAACGCCTCTAGACTATTTTTTGTGGGGCTATGTTAAGGCTAATGTCTATAGCGACAAACCCGCTTTGATTGACGCTCTGGAAGCCAACATTGCCAACATTATTCGTGAGATATCGGCCGAAATGTTGGAAAGAGTATGCCAAAATTGGACTAAGCGGATGGACCATTTGAGGCGCAGCCGCGGCCAACATTTGCATGAAATAATTTCCAAACATTAAATTATATCGACCCAACTATCGATCCAAATAAATATTTCATGCATTTTTCTGAATTTTATGTGTTTTTTTTTAATTTCCGATAGTTCTTATAAAATCACCTATTATATACTTGAATATATAGGTTGGGGCATAAGCAACGTTGTTATCTAGCATAATGAATAAGTATTTTGTTTTGACTTGATCGTGTTCGAACAATTTACCGCTTTTGGCAACAAGAAGCTGTTTGAGATTTTGGGACCACGTACAGTGGTGGTTTTGGGACCACAGTGGACAGTGGTCCAATGCCTCCGCCAAACACACGTTCAATATAATAAACTCTGACATTACTTATTCATTACATTATTGTTTTTGACACGATGTCCTTTCAGACTTAGAAAACGGTATTTTTCTGTTTTAAACAAAATTGTACTTTCTTTTTTAACTCACAGTTTTTTCCTTTAAATTCCAAAATGATAAGTTTTATTTTTCCAAAACTTTACATCAATAAAATAGAAATTATAATCAACAAAAATTTAAATACATATGTACGATATTAACTAACTAGTTGTGAGTTCGAGTCCAGCTTCAGTCAAGAAGAAGATTATTTTAAATTATAACAATATTTGCTGTGAAACAATAAGACCAAAGAAGAACAGAAAAAATAATTGAATACCATATAACTGGGGGACAACTAGCTGTTTCGTAGTCGCTACCCTACTAATCAGTACCCACTGGAATTCGAACTCGGGATCATGTGAACATGATGTACTTTTAATACGGCCGCTTAACTAGCTCAGCCGATCTTTCGATCATTCAAAACGGTTTTGTTGATTTTTTATGTTTTCTGGTGTTACCGTCCACTGCATTCTGCATCGTCAGTGTCTCTACGACCACGTTTGAAGTCAGCACGTTTTATTGTTGTATCTGATGGAGCGGAGTCCCCATAACACTTTTCAAGCCATTGCTTCGCTTGAAAAGTATTTTTCCCCATCAAGAAGCACCTTGAAATTAAAACACGAAATTGTTTTTTTGATTGTTTTGAAAATAACAAAAGAAGCGTCTCTCTTTGCGCAATAACTCACAAACAATACAATAGAATTTCAACAGCTGTCTTCTGAAGGTTAGTATTAACTGAAAAAATGTGACTGCAATAAAACTAGCGCCATCTATGTATCTGTTAGGCCCAGGCCTTTTCAGCGCATGTAGTACCCAACATAAAAAAATCGCAGGATTTTTTATAATTTCCTTATCCTGCAGGATTATTATAATTTCATCAGTTGTCTATAATCGCCTATTATGTAGGTTTTTTTTTTAATTTTTCTAATAAAGTGATTTTTTTGCCAGACATATCTGTGCTCCAATTTTTATAAAGCTTGGCCAAATTTTATAGAGTTTTTTTTTAAGTATCGAAAAACAAGATGATTGTGAAATCTACTTTGAAATATCGACATATAGACAGTCAGGAAAGATAGAAAGCAAGCTGTTTGTATTTTTTTGACTAGTATCCATATTAGAGAGTAGTGTTTTGTCCGTTCTAGTGTACACACGTCTTATGTGTCACGCGCGTGTTAATGTTTTTCGTAATTTTAAATTATGTGCAGTGTTATTTTGTGTTATAACTTTATTTAATACAACAAACTAAAAGAAAATAAATAAAAGGAGGAAAAATAATATATATAAACAAAAAAGTCCAATAAACAAAATTTTGCAAATTGTTCCACGCTAACGATAACCAAAACTACAAGAAAATATACAGTTAAAAAAGAAAAAAAAAAAAAAACAAAAATACAAATACAAATAAAATAAAACAAAAATATAAGAAAAACAACAACACAAAAACAGTCATTACACCCAGCAAACCAAACGACAAAAATTGCAGCAAAACATAAAATAACAAAATAAATAATAACATAACCAACAACAACGCACTTATAATAATATGAATTTCGTAACCAGATCAGGGCTTTTATGGCTCTTCTTCAGGCATTGCTGCCTTTTTTTCCTTTTCTATACTTTTTAAATAAAAAAAATTTTGCGATGTTGGGGATGTCTGGTTCACTGTTGTTGACTATATAGTATCGAAGGTATATACACTAGATGCTATATAGTCAAACGCACAGCAGTTAAATCGGGCCTCACCTACATAACAAAACGAACATTTGTACATTAACTTTTCATCACAATGACAGGGAATTTTAAAATTGACTTTTACAACATACGTGGGCTGAGAACGAATTTTTTCTCTGCTTATGCTCACACTTGTCTCCATCGGCCGGATATTTTCGCCTTATGTGAGACCCAGGTATCTGAGGATGCTGATCCACAGGATTTTCATATACCTGGTTATCAACGTCTATCTCTATTTCATTTCCATCGCGGCCTTGTAATTTACGTTCGCAATGAAGTTGTGTTCCAATGCCAGCAACCATTAGGCATGCATGATGGCGAATTTACCTGCCTTTGGGTTAAATTCAAAATCAGGTCACACTTTTTGCACTTCGGGTTTCTATACAGAAGTCCAAATGCGGGGAGGGATATTACCCTTTCTGGCTTCGATGCCCTCTCCAACTCCATATCGAAGATTCTGGAGAGTTGTACGAGCAGTGAAATAGTTGTTGCTGGTGATCTCAATGTTCACAACTCATCATGGCTTCGTCATTCGAGTCATACAACTCCAGAAGTCCAATATGTTGAGTTATTCGCTGCGCACAACCACCTAGCGCAATTAGTGAATGAGCCAACGCATATTCCATGTGTTGAAGGGCACCATTCAAACACACTTGACCTATTCCTGACTTCACACCCTGAAAAGTATGAAGTCAGCACTAGTGCACCTCTCAGCAATTCGGATCATTGCACCATTTCTGCCTCCTTTTCGATCTCTGAACTTCGTAACGTTTCGAAATCAGCTACGAAACGTTCAAAATGTATCTACGAAAAGGCTCGTTGGGCTGAGCTCAACCTATTTTATGAGCATTTTAATTGGAAACTTTGCTTCCTAGCTAATGACATAAATGCTTCAGCAAAAATGGTAGAAAATATGATCTTGCTCGGGATGAAAACATTCATCCCCTCCAAGCAGATTTCGGTTAAACCAAGAGTGAAATCCTGGTTTAATCACACGTGCAAAAACGCAGTCAGATCCAGAGAGGAAGCATTCAGTAACTGGCGTTTAAACAAAAACCCAGACACTGATTTGCTACGCAAAAAGGCAAGATCTTCGTGTGCCAAGGTCCTTAGGCGTGAAAAGTTTCTTCACGAACAGCGCCTTCGTGCCAAGGTTCTTACAGCTCCCCGGGGCAGTAAGACCTTTTGGTCCTTCGTTAAGAGAGTAAAGAACAGTGCTAGTTCGTCAATTCCAACTCTCTTAAAGAATGACCAAGCATTCACCAACCCGGTTGACAAGGCTAACCTGCTGGCTGAAATTTTTGCAAACAATTCTTACTTGCCGGAAAGCAGTCAACCACTTCCCGAGCTCGAAAGAGTATCTGCAACTATGCCGAAGATATTTTTCCGGGCTCGAGCAGTTAAAAGGGTTTTGGCCATCCTGGACCGGATGGCATTCCAGCACTGGTCTTGAAACAGTGTTCTTCTACGCTTGCGCGTCCGCTGGCACGCCTCTTCAGCAAACTTTACCATAATGGTGAGTTCCCATCATGCTGGAAGGTCGCTAATGTAACGCCAATCCCCAAAAAGGTGGAGGCAAATAACCCTGAAAATTACCGCCCAATTGCAATTTGCTCTGCGCTTTCCAAAGTAATGGAAAGTATGGTTAATCACCATCTTATGGGATATTTAGAGTCGCACAAATTACTTTGCGATCGCCAATATGGATTTTGGAAGGGTCGCTCTACTGGCGATCTTATGGCATATCTTTCGGAGAAATGGTGCCACTCAATCCATCATTTTGGTGAAAGCAAGGTGGTAGCTCTAGATATTTCCAAAGCGTTTGACAGAGTGTGGCATGGTGCACTACTGGCAAAACTTACTGCTTTTGGGGTCGGTGATGATTTCTCTCGGTTTATATCGAGCTTTCTCAGAGACCGCACTATACGAGTTGTTATAGATGGGGTCTCTTCAAACGACTTCAAGATTAATTCAGGGGTACCGCAAGGCTCCGTTCTTTCTCCTACTATATTTCTTAATTTCCTCAATGACCTTCTCTATCAAACTTCCAACCCTATACACTCTTACTCTTTTGGTCATAGGTCCAGCCTATCAGAGATCACTGCCAAGAGGCTAAATATGAACGATTCACTGAATAGTGATCTTCTATTAATCTCCCAATGGGGTCGTAAAAACAGGGTCACCTTTACCGCTCGTAAGACCCAATATTGCTTATTAACGCACAAACAAAAGACCGCAAATGCTGCTTCTGTACTCATGGATGGTATAAGTATTGAGGAATCGGATGCTCTTGATGTTCTTGGAATGAAGATACAGTGTGATGTTCGCTGGAATGAACACATTTTTCATGTCTCATTCACTCTGTGATTCTTCAACCGCACGGTCGTGTTTTTAAAAAGTGAACAAAAAAAAAAAAAAAAACAAACCAAAAAATCATTGTGCTAACATATTTTTAAACTTACATATAAAAACAATAATATATTGCATTAAAGTGTAAAAACAATAACAAATTATTTAAAAAAAACAACGGGAAAATAAATTCCTTACATTTCATTAACTAAACAATAAAATCAATTTCAATAAAACAAGTGCGGTGGCAGTGCATTGTTGTTGTTGTTATTGTGCGTGAAGATTACCTACCCAGTGGGAAAAAAACTATACACTAAAGTTTTGTTTCCTTGCAAAACCGCAATAAGTGGAAGAGCGAATTTATACAAAAGAAAAACTTTATGACAATTATTTTTATATACTTTTAAATAAAAAAAAAATAAATAAAAAAACAAAAATTGCATGAGTGTACCTGCAATTCTGTGAGGGAGCTTAGCTCCACTAGAAAAAACCTCTGGATCTCTGAGGAAGAATCACTTAAAAAATCATTGGATAATCTTCTGTCTCTAAGAGATAAACAACGCACGCGTTCGTGTTCGCCAAACATTGTTGTTACAAATGAAGACATACCATCTTCCAGTTTAGCTATTGTTGATAAACCAAAAACGCAAGTAGGAATGGACAGGTATATAACCGTGGTTAAACGTCAGCGAAGCCCCAAATCCGAGCAAATATCTACAAAATCAAAAATGTCTAAGGACCATAAACCCATTGCAATAACGGATAGTAATAGGTTTGCTATCCTTCAGACAGATGAGCCAACAACATCTAAAAAAACATATAAGCCTCCACCAATATATTTGAGAGAGCCGACTTCTAGTGAACTGGTGAAACAACTTATTACGGCAATCGGTAAAGATACTTTCAACGTCACATCAGTGAAGCACGGCAGCATCAGTGAAACTAAAATTCAGGTAAACCATGAAAACGATTACCGAAAATTGTCTGATGTGTTAGAAAAACAGAAAAGATCATTTTACACTTACCAGCTTAAGAGTGCTAAAGGTCTTCAGGTCGTTATTAAAGGTATTGACCCTTGCGTAGATATTGATGACGTCAAAACAGGATTGGAAGATAAAGGTTTTAAAATAAAAGCCGTAGTAAACATCAGGAACCGTGAAAAGATCCCTCAACCCATGTTTAGGGTTGAACTAGAACCCAGGGATGTTGTCCTGAAAAAAGGTGAAATTCATCCAATTACCGTTGAGGAGCCACATAAGTGTTCAGGACCCGTTCAGTGCCTAAACTGCCAAGAATTTGGCCACACAAAGGCTTACTGTAAGTTGCTCGCTGTTTGTGTTGTATGTGGCGAACTTCACGGCGCAACTCAGTGCAATAAGCCAAAGGCCGACGCAAGTGTTAAAAAATGCAATAACTGTGGAGGTAACCACACTGCAAATTATAGAGGTTGCCCTGTCTATACTCATTTTAAGCGGTCAATGACAAATAAGCCATTGATTTTAAATATGCCACCCCAGCAGTCAAACACCATTTCTACAACCAATTTTCCCCAGGTACGCCAGCCAACCAGCCATATACACGAGCAAAACCCCCAACAAATTTCTTATGCGAATGTGGTAAAATCCGATAAACCAAAGTTGAATCAGGAGCTCAAGCCTCAAAACTCCGACCAACATTTTAGTAATCTTGAGGCAACTCTGCAGACTCTTGTTCAATCTATAAATACATTTACGGTTTCCATGAAAAACATGATGCAGGAAATGCTGAAAATGCAATCCACCATTTTGCAGGCAATTTTAACAAATGAATTGGTTGAAAATATGTTTTTGGGACGCAAACGGCATTCGCCAACATAAAAATGAACTTGAGCACTTCCTTATGGAAAAGCAGATCGATATAATGATGATTGCTGAAACCCATTTGACAACCAACAGTAATTTCAAAATTAATGGCTACATACTATATGACACAAAAGATCCCCGTGGAAGATCTTGCGGCGGTACGGCAATTTTGATAAAGACCAGAATTAAGCACTATCTAATGAACGGGACACGTGAGGAATATCTCCAAGCAAAAAAATTTTATAAACAAATTGTTATATCCTCGATTTACTCACCACCACGATTTTCAATAACAGAAAGCCAATATTCAAATTTTTTCAAATCACTTGGTCCTCGATTTTTAGCGGCCGGCGACTATAACGCTAAACACACTTTTTGGGGATCACGTTTAATTACCTCGAAAGGCCGTGTGCTTTTTGACACCGTTTCCAAAATGGGCTTAGATGTGGTTTCAAGCGGACACCCCACTTATTCGGCGTCAGACCGACGAAAGATTCCTGATATTATAGATTTTGGAGTCGCGAAAAATTTTCCTTTAGAGTGGATGCAAGTGGAGCCTTCATTAGATTTGTCATCAGATCACTCACCCACTATAATCTCTGTTTCGTTTCACCAAGAGATTGGCTCCCGGTTGACCGTCAATAGAGTTAATTGGCTAAAATACAAAAAATTTTTGAGTACACATTGTAGTGAAAATATCGCCTTGAGAACACCTGAGGATATTGATGCGTCAGTTAACGATTTTTCTGAAAACCTCAAACTGGCCGTACAGCATGCTAAAACTAGTCATATAAGATCCAGAAATGAGAACAATAGAACTTATTCGGCTGAAATTCAGCAACTTCTGTCAGAAAAAAGAAGAGTTAGAAGAGAGTGGCAAACTCGCAGGTCTCCCCAGCTTAAAACTTGGCTACGGGAATGCGTAACTCGACTAAGAAATCTGCTTGAAATCCAGAGAATATCTTCCCTTAAAACATATTTGGAAAGCTTGGATGGTACTTCGCAATCTGACTATTGTCTGTGGAAAGCGACAAAAGGTCTGAAAAGACCCGTAATAGGTAAGCCGCCTTAGCGAACTTCAACTGGGCACGAAACGATTCCGAAAAGGGGATGGTGTATGTTAATCATTTAAGAAATGTTTTTACGACAAATGATTCATCGAATGCTGCAGCAGAATTTCCGCCGTATGCTGTTAGACAGCCTGTGTCTTTGAGACTTAACTTTCAAGATGTGGAAAACGTTATCAATAACATAAACCCCAGGAAAGCTCCAGGTATTGATCAAATTACTGGTAAAATGCTTGAACAGTTACCTCGTGTAGCTAGAAGAGTTCTACTTTTTATTTTTAACGCTATTTTACGCCTTGAGTATTATCCTGTGGAAGGTCTCTATGATTACTATGATACCCAACCCAGGGAAGGATCCGACTAAAGTAGAGTCATATAGACCAATAAGTCTACTACCAACAATTTCAAAACTGTTCGAAAAATTGTTAACGGCGAAGTTGTCTCCAATACTTAATGATGTTGGATGTATCCCTGATCATTAATTTGGCTTTCGGGCTAAACATAACACCATAGAACAAACACATAGGCTAGTCAATGTCATAAGACAGACTTTTGAAGACAAAAAGTACTGTTCAGCTCTATTCATCGACATTTCCCAAGCTTTTGATAAAGTGTGGCACGACGGACTGATGCACAAAATAAAGTTGAACTTGCATGCAAATACTCACAAGCTTCTGGAAAGCTACTTATACGACCGGAAATTTGTTATCAAAGAAGGTGACTTTATAAGTCTCTCACAGTCAATCGGAGCAGGAGTTCCCCAAGGTAGCATTCTAGGACCCACTCTATATTTGATTTACGCATCTGACATGCCAACGAGATCCGGAATCCATACTTCAACTTCATACTTCAGCGCAACTAAATTGGCTTATGGGCAGAAATTCGACATTGAAGTTGGACTGCAAACTTTTGTTATATAACGCAATTTTAAAGCCTAAATGGTGCTACGGATTTCAATTATGGGGAACTGCCTCAACATCTAACATTGAAAAAATTCAAAGACGACAAATCCAAATTCTTCGTACGATTACTGCAGCTCCATGGTACGTAAGAAACTCACGAATTCAGGATCTGTGTGTTCCGCTTGTAACTGACGAGTTCTCTAAGTATGCCACAAGGTATATCAGTAAACTGGAACTTCACCCAAATCCTCTTGCACGCTACATACTTAATTTTGGCGGCCACTCTCGGTTGAGAAGAAGGGATACCCTGGCCACCATCAGAACGTTAAATAGGAGATTCTACCGATATTATTCGCGCGAAATGAAACTCTTTTGTCTAGCAGTGGCTGGACTTAAAAAACTTTTATATTTAGTATTAAGATTTGAATACTTATTGTTAGTTCATATTTTGAAGATTCAATAAATAAATGAATGACAAAAAAAAAACAAAATGTCTCTAAAGAAGCATTTAAGTGTCTCGTTTTTTTGAAACGGTGTAAGATGTACTTCATTCCATCCGATCTCCTTACTATTTATACCACCTACATCCGACCGAAAATGGAATACAACTCGCGTTTTTGGGCCGGTGCCTCAAAGTTTATTTTGGAATGACTCCACCGTGTGCAGGAGAGGGCGAAGAAGCTCATCAGTGACTGTAGGGTATCAAACTCTATTGATTCACTGGAGCATCGACGCAGTGTGGGTTTCATTACTCTGTTCTATCGTTACTACAATGGATTTTGCTCTGACGAGATTAGGGATCTTGTTCCCGAAACTCGCACATTTTTACGTAGCACGCGTTCATCGTCTACAGCTTATCCATTTGTGGTCGATTGTCCGGGGAATCGTGCTACGCATTACAGAGAGAATTCGTTTTTCAGCCGCACGCTTCGTCTGTGGAACAAGTTGCCTGCAGAAGTGTTTCCTGTCTGTTATAACGTTGGAAAATTTAAGTCAAATGTTCACAAACACTACTCCCTCTTTCCCCCTCCTCACAACCTATTTTCCTAGTTCTGGTACAATGAACTGCATATGTAGGGGTCATCCCCTGAGTACTGGTCCATTATAAAAAAAGAAGCTAATAAAGTAAATAAACTCAGTAGTTGAATGTTTATTTTTTAATAAAAGAACATGTGGCTGGCTGTTAGTTCAAATTCAAAGTGAGCTTTTATTCATTTATAAATACTTGATACATGTGAAGTTATAAGTAGTGGTTTTTTGTAATAACATATGGAGTTGCTAAAAGTGTTGCCAGAGCGCAGCTTTATAATTATTAACTACAAGTTAATATACTACAATACCCCTCGCTTAATATGGAAAAACAATATTACTTATTTTTTAATTATTACAATATTATGATAGCAATAAGAGTATTTCCATGTTATTATTTTTTGGTTCTAGTTCTGGGTATTAAATTATATGGTGTAAAAGCTTTGCTCTGTGTTTCACTTTCATTACTTAGATTTACAGGTTCATCGTTAATAATATTTTGATCATTTACAAACATTGGTGTTACGGCTTGTAGCGGATCACTTAAAATTGCGTTTTCTCTTTTTAAAGCTATAATTTGATTTGCGTGTCTTTTCCAAAACTTATTTTCGAGGTTCTTAACAATATAAGTTTTTTTTTCCATTTTTTTGAGATATTACAGCTTTTGTCCAAACGACTTTATTCGGGCGTGCATAGTTTTTCACCATTACAGTGTCATTTATTTTAAACGCATTCTGCCTTGACCCTTTAAAATCTCGTTGTTGTTTAGCCCGTTGTTTTGTGACAAAAGATGTAATTTCTTTATTACTTTTATGTATAACATTTCTCTTTTCATTTAATATTTATATCTAATTTACATCTTAGTTTTCTTCTGTTGAACATTAAATAGGCTGGAGATACCCCAGTACGTGTTACGATAATCAAGTAAAAATCGATTAAGTGCATTATTGAATTCAGACGGTGGTGCATTAAACAAACTTCGCGAAAGCGCCTTTTTTACCGTTTTAACTGAATTTTCGGCTTGCCCATTTGTGGCAGGATAACCTACTGGTGATGTAATGTGTTGAATTTCATTCATTTTTAAAAACTGTTTAAATTGTTTTGATACAAACTGAGTTCTGTTATCCGAAACTACTATTCTCGGTAAGCCGAACCTTGCAAATATTTCTCTTAATACTGATATTACTGCGGTGCTGGTTGTGTTTGTTCCCATATCAATACATTCTAGCCATTTGCTGGTGCTATCCACAATAGTCAAACACCAACGCTTCATAAAGGATCCCAAAAAGTCTATATGAATTCTTGACCAGACTTCTTCGGATCTTTTCCATGGCAACAATTCATTTTGTGGTGGATTCATTCTTGTTAATAGGCATGATTCGCATCTAAGCGTCACCAGTTCTAAATCTTTACTCTGCGTTGGCCACCAGCAACATTCCCTAACCATAGCTTTCATTTTCATGATGCCCATATGCGTACTATGTAAAAATTCAATTGTTTCGCTTTGTAATTTTTTTGGAATTATAACCCTGAATCCCCAAAATAGACAACCTGATTCTTCTGACAATTCTGTTCTTCTATTAAAATAAGGTAATAATTCATTATCTCTGTTCTTTTCGGGCAAACCTTCCTTAATATATTTAGCTACTTTTGGTAATATCGGGTGGTTAAATTTCAAGGGCCGATGTTGAATGTGAACCACACCTAAACGCCAAGTTTTTTACCGAATTTTATTTGACATTTCTCTATTTCAGACTTACTCAATTTGGAGAGATACACAATCCAACAACGTGTTAAAGTTATCCAGACTTATTATGAAAATGGGCGTTCAAATCAAAATGCATATCTTGCACGTGATTTTTTTGTCAATTTGATCGTCCAAATGTGCGTACCATCGCAAAAATCGTGGAAAAATTCGAGCCAACCGGGTCTGTAAAAGATGTGAGAACACCAGCTCGTACTGCAGAAAATATTGCTGCTGTTCGCGATAGTGTGGCTGAAGAGCCGTCCACCTCAACTCGTCGTCGTGCCCAACAATTGCATCTCTGACGCTCGTCGTTGATGAACATTATGCATAAAGACTTGCATTTACACGCTTTCAAGGTGCAATTGGCTCAAGAACTAAAGCCTCTTGACCATTCCAAACGTCGTGAATGGGCAGAATGGTAGCAAGAAATGGCAACAGTGGATGATCAATTTTCGAAGAAAATTATCTTCAGTAATGAGGCACATTTTCACCTCAGTGGATTCGTCAATAAACAGAATTGCCGCATTTGGGCGAATGAGAATCCAAGAGTGACTGTCGAAAAACTAATGCACCCACAAAGAGTGACTGTTTGGTGCTTTTTATGTGCTGGCGGCATCACCGGGCCGTATTTTTTCCAAAATGAGGCCGGTCAGGCAGTTACTGTGAATGGTGTTCGCTATCGTGAGATGATAACGAACTTTTTATGGCTCGAATTGGAAGATATGCGCAACAAATTCAATGGCCGTATTATCTCACGTAATGGCGATGTCAATTGGCCGCCAAGATCATGTGACTTGACACCGTTGGACTCTTTTCTTTGGGGTTATTTGAAAGAAAAGGTGTACGTCGATAAGCCAGCAACAATTCAACAGCTAAAGGATGAGATAATTCGGCACATTAACATCTTTTTCGGTTTCTATTTTAATACTTTCCAGAGTTATCATTTGCTTTGACCTTATTGTTTCTTTGAAAAAATTTAAATAAATAAATTCTTCTTCATCTGCGCTTGCAGATGAACCTTTTGGAAATCTTGAAAAATAATCGGCAATGTTGCTATCTGTTTTTACATATAAAATATCAAATTGATAGCCAGATAAAAACAATGCAATTCGCTGCAATCTGTTTGATGCCATTTCGGGAATACCCTTTTTCGGACTGAAAATGTGTTGCAAATGTTTATTATCAGTCACTAGGGTAAACTGCCGTGCAAACACATACTGGTCAAACTTTTTAACACCAAACATTATCGCAACGGTCCAGTTGTGAATATCTTTTTTCTGCTTTAGACAATGATCTAGACGCGAACTCAACTGGTCTTTCAACTCCGTTGCTGTCAATTTGCGACAATACTGCCCCTATCCCTACTGGACTTGCGTCAACTGTGATTTTCGTTTTATTTTGTGGATTAAAATGTGCCAGGCAATTTTCCGATAACAAATGCTTTTTTACATTTTTCCTTTACTACATTTTTCCGACCACAAAAATGGTTTTCCTACATGAAGCAATTCATGGAGAGGGCTAAGTAAGGTTGACTCATTAGGTATAAACCTTCTATAGAAATTAATTACGCCCAAAAATGCCTGAAGCTCTTTTACATTCGACGGATGCTTCATTTCTACAATATCTTTTACTTTTTCTTTATTTATGTGAAGACCGTTCTTGTCTATTACATGACCTAAATAATTTATATTTTTACAAAAAAATTCACACTTGCTTTTTGATAACTTAAATCCGGCCCTATTCAGTAATTTTAGCACTATCTCTACTCTTTCTAATTAAGATGTCATCAAGGAAAACGACTACTCCTTCCAGCCCATTAATATGGAATCCATTATTTTTTGAAAAATCGCAGGCGCTGATGCTAAGCCATATATTCTCGTATACTGAAAAAGGACCTTAGAGGTAGAAATAGTTGTGAATTTTCTTGATTCTCTGTCTAGTGATATTTGTTGGTAGGCAGTACTTAAATCAAGCTTCACAAACTCTACACCTCCATGCAATTTTGCAAAAACCTCTTCGGTCCTGGGTAACGGATATCTTTCAATGAGTAGACAAGGATTTAAGGTCACCTTAAAATCACCACAAATGCGGATGTTACCATCTTTTTTCAATATGGGTACGATTGGTGTTCCCCACTCGCTATACTCAACTGGCTCTAACGCCTTTAATGCCACTAACTTGTCTAGTTCTGCCTCCACTTCTTTCTTTATTGCCAAAGGTAATGGCCGTGGCCTAAAAAATTTTGGTTGAGTACCCCCTTTCACATACAAACGTGCTTGACTTTACCTAAATAAGCCGTCAAATAAATTGCTATATTTATTTATTAAGTTTTTTTCACCTCCCACTTGGTTTGTATAATTTAGGTCTGAAAATTTTATATTAAATGTCAAAAAATTTCGTCCTAGCAGTGGTGGGCCACCATTTTCGACAATTATAAATCCCATAGGCTTGTTTTCATTTTAAAGTACACATTCAATTCACAAGTGCAACAAGCAATTATATTAGCACCATTGTATGCTTTCAACAATGCACTCGTTTTTTTTGATTTTGTATTCTGAAAAATTTTCACTGAAAAATTTATCGGAAATAACATTATATTCAGAACCCTTGTCTAATTGCATATTAAAATTTCTACCATTTATAATAACTTTAACACATATTGGACTATCTTTCGAACTTTTAAATGCAAAAAGACTCATTTCCGAACTATCTACAAAATTAACATTTTCAATTTTTTCCGTGCACATTTTTTTTAAATGACCTCTACGTTTACATACATTGCATTTATAGTTTCTAAATTTACAACACTTCTTACTGTGATTCGTATACCCACACACTTCACATAGTTGCTTTTGCTGCTGCTGGTATTGCTGCTTCCCGCTCTGTTGACGTTGCTCACTTTGCTTTTTCTTATGTTTCTTCATATAATTGAATTCATCTTCCATCTTTATCACTTGTTCATTGTGTTGTTGTATATATTCGACAGTATTCGCGATCTCGACCACTCTTTCAAATTTTGAGGTTATATTTTCCACAAATATTTTGTCACGTGCTAGACCTTTCTCCAAACCCATGACGAATTTGTCCCTCAATACCATATTTAAACTGTCGCCAAACTCACAGTTTACGGCTAACGACCGTACCCGTGCCGCCCATTCGTTGACAGATTCACTCGAATGTTTTACAGCACTGTAGAACTTAAAACGTTCCAAGAACGCCGATGTTGCTGGCTTGAAGTGATCCCGCAATGCCTTTATGCACTGGTCCAAATCGGCGGCTTCTAACTTTATAGGCGATAAAAGATTTTCCAATAAGGTATAAACATTGTCCGCCAGGGCAGTAAACAATATAGCCTTTTTTCTTTTCGTCTCCGAAATCAATGTTGCTATAAAATACTGCTCCAGTTTCTTTTCAAATATACTCCATGTATTAATTTCATGGTCAAAAGTTGGCACCCTTATTTGAGCTGCCGCATTGCTCTCCACGTTATCCAAAGACATTTTTTTTTAATTTTAACTTTGATTCACTCTTGATAGCTCATCAATTTATCTAACACAATGAAAACTATTCCACTTTCTACTCGTCGCCAGTGTAATAAAAGAACATGTGACAGGTTGTTAGTTCAAATTCAAAGTGAGCTTTTATTCATTTATAAATACTGGATACATGTGAAGTTATAAATAGTTTTTTTTTTAATAACATATGGAGTTGCTAAAAGTGTTGCCAGAGCGCAGCTTTATAATTATTAACTACAAGTTAATATACTACAATTTTCTTACTTATCGACACTTAAAAAAAAAATCATAGCAATCAACGGTTGGATGTCCATTTGTTTGAAAGATGTGAAGAACAGTAGAAAGGTGTGTAAAAGAAAAAACCAGTTTTTTGCGTATTGAAAGGTATTATTAGAACATTTTTCTTTTTTAATTTTCAATAATTTATTTAGAATATATGGAAATAACTTCAATATTTGAACGTATATATTAAAGCTTACTGATAACATATAATGGGTGATTTCATAAGAACTATCGGAAATTTAAAAAAAAGAATCACATAAAGTTCAGAAAAATTCATGAAATATTTATTTGGATCGATATAATTTTATGATTGAAGATTATTTCATGCAAATGTTGGCCGCGGCTGCGCCTCAAATGGTCCATCCGCTTAGTCCAATGTTGGCATATTTTTTCCAACATTTCGGCCGGTATCTCACGAATAATGTTGGCAATGTTGGCTTCCAGTGCGTCAATCGAAGCGGGCTTGTCGCTATAGACATTAGCCTTAACATAGCCCCACAAAAAATAGTCTAAAGGCGTTAAATCACACGATCTGGGCGGCCAATTGACTGGTCCCAAGTGTGAAATAAACTGTTCACCGAACTCGCCTCTCAATTGGTCCATTGTTTCGCGTGCTGTGTGGCATGTGGCACCGTCTTGTTGAAACCACATATCATGCAAGTCAAGCTCTTCCATTTTGGGCAAAAAAAAGTTTGTTATCATCGCACGGTAGCGCTCACCATTCACAGCAACGTTGTGATTCGCATCATCTTTGAAGAAATACGGCCCAATGATGCCGCCAGCCCATAATCCGCACCAAATGGTTGTTTTTTGTGGATGCATTGGTAGCTCTTGCAATGCTTCTGGCTGCTCTTCACTCCAAATACGGCAGTTTTGCTTGTTCACGTATCCATTCAACCAGAAATGAGCCTCGTCGCTGAACACAATTCTTCGATAAAAAAGTGGATCTTCATCTAACTTTTCAAGAGCCCATTCACCAAAAATTTGGCGTTGTGGTAGGTCGTTTAGCTTCAATTCTTGCACCAGCTGTATCTTATAAGGCTTCACACCCAAATCCTTCCGCAAAATTTTCCACGTAGTGGAGTAACAGAGGCCCAATTGCTGCGAACGGCGCCGAATCGATAATTCACGGTCATCACCAACACTGGCCAATACGGCTGCGATATTTTCTTCAGTTCGCACTCTACGTAAGCGTGTTGGTGTTTGTTGTCCAACAATGTAAATTTTTACAATAGCCCGAATAGAAGCCTCAGTAGGTCGATTAAACTGACCATAAAATGGAAGAAGCGCGCGATGAACTTTCTTAACAGAGCACGCATTTTGGTAATAAAATTCAATAATTTGCAAGCGTTGTTCGTTTGTAAGACGATTCATGATTAAATTATAGACCAAACTGAAGATGTTTGACAGTGACACAAGCTACAAAACATGCGTGAGCTGTCAAAACTAGTGTTGCCAAAAAGATAATAGCAAAAAAATCACTCGTTATATTAAAACTTACTGATAGACAGCTAAAAAACAAAAAAAATGCCTTGTTTTATTTTTTGATTGGTTTCAATAGAAGCTAATAAAATAAATAAACACAATTGGTGAAGATGTTAGAGCATATAATGTATATTTTATTAATATATTCCGTAATTTAAGACCCGTTCTTAAAATTTCAAATACATCCCAGTGGTACAAGAGACTAGGTCCGAATGTGTATATTCGCTAGCTAATTTTGCACCACCAATAGCCCAGCTACAATCTACCACAAATGTATTTGAGTGGCGAATTTAACAAGGGCTTGCCATTGGAGGTGGCAATTTACCCGTCTCTGCTTTACCTTTAGCTAGCTAAAGGATTAACTACAAGTTTCTGTATAAAATACCAGACCTGAGGTGCAATTCTTATGCTAGTCACTAGTATTCATCGAAAGAACTAGCCCCGGAAAACTACCACATTCGCCACCCTTCTTCGCTCGTGAATTCTATCATTCCCATTATTATATCCTTTCGCTATCCATTTGAAAACAATTAAGTTTTGTAAACAATCAAATTACATAAAGAATTTTTATTAAAAATTTAACAAACTACTGGTAAAATGCTTGAACAGTTACCTCGTGCATCTAGAAGGCTTCTACTTTTTATTTTTAACGCTATTTTACGCCTTGAGTATTATCCTACAGAGTGGAAGGTCTCAATGATTACTATGATACCTAAGCCAGTGAAGGATCCCACTAAAGTAGAATCATACAGACCAATAAGTCTACTACCAACAATTTGAAAACTGTTCGAAAAATTGTTAATGGCGAAGTTGAGTCCATTATTGAACAATGTGGGATGCATCCCTGATCATCAATTTGGTTTTCGGGTTTAATATAGCACCATAGAACAAACGCACAGACTACTCAATGTCATAAGACAGACCTTTGAGGAGAAGTATTGCTCAGCTCTATTCATTGACATTTCTCAAGCTTTCGATAAAGTGTGGCACGACGGGTTGATGCACAAAATAAAGTTAAACTTGCCTGTAAATACTCACAAGCTTCTGGAAAGCTACTTATATGGGCGGAAATTTGTTATCAGAGAAGGCGATTTTACCAGCCCAACTCAGCCAATCGAGGCAGGTGTACCCCGAGGCAGCATACTGGGCCTACTTTATATTTGATTTACGCCTCTGATATGCCAACGACATCCGGAATCCACACTTCAACCTTTGCAGATGACACGGCGTTTTTGAGCGTTCATGAAAACCACCAATTAGCTTCACGAAATTTACAGGAATACATTTCAATATTAGAGAAATGGCTAAAACTTTGGAAAATCAAAGTTAATGAACAAAAATATACTCATGTCACATTCACACTGTGTAAGCAAACATGTGCGTCTATCCAAATTAACAACTCACCTATTCCGCAGCACAATGAAGTAAAGTACCTTGGTATACACCTCGACCGTAGGCTAACGTGGAAGTCTCACATTGAAGCAAAAGTCACTCAGTTGAAACTAAAAGCAGCGCAACTAAATTGGCTTATGGGCAGAAACTCGACATTGAAGTTGGATTGCAAACTTCTGGTATACAATGCAATTTTAAAACCTATATGGTGCTACGGAATTCAATTATGGGGCACCGCCTCAGCGGCAGTTGTCTAGCATTGGCCGGACTTAAGTATAAAGCACATTATTTTTAATTTTAAAGCATATCTTTTTTAATTTTAAATTTAGTATTAAGATTTGAATACTTATTCATTTTGAAGGTTCAATAAATGAAAAAATGCTACAAAAAAAAAATTAAAAATTTTTTGCTTAAAAGCAGCTCTGGTTATAAAAAAATGTTACTAAAATACTCGTACATAATATTAAAAATTCCGACATCTGTCCATATATACCCGAGAAATAGCTTAAACAAGTTTTCCATGAAAATACAGTTTTCCTTTTTGGCATGGCGATTACAAGGCAAACAAGTTTTCCCCGATATCGGTCTGTATACATATACCCGAGCATATTCAGTTAAAATTTCTAATATATGTACTATATATTTACGTGACTATCATGAAGGGTATTTTAGATTTGGTCCAGTCGATTATGCTACACACTTGTTTATTGTTAGTTTGTTGTAGTTTCGCTTCTACCTTGTATATTGTCTTACAACGGACGCTGTTTATTTACCTTTTTATTAAATTCCGCACTTTCTAAAAAATACGTGCTTTTTCTTTGAATCACAAATGCAACTAAAGTTTGTTTTAGCAAACATAATGTTATGATCCTAAAGTTTTTGTTGTTTTAACAACGGGAGCTTTGCATTAATGCTCTCAGTGACAAACATTATATGCGCCGTACAAAAATACGTGCGGTATGCATTACATAGTGATAGCGTATGAGCTATCGAATAGTGGGCAACAATTGTTACAACTACTGGTGAATTGGTGCAGATATACTAGCCGAGTAGCATATCATTTCGTTAGCGATTTTAGTGCATAGACAAAACACACCTATCACTTCGATAGCACATTTGGCAATGGTTTCTGCATGTACCACAGGGAATAATACAAAGGCATTAACGTTTTAGCTAAGTTCAAGTAGACGTACAATACAGTGTCTAAATAAACAATGAACCCGAGATGTTGAAACTTTATCATAGAACAAAAACAATTATAAGTGATGTCCTAAATATATTAAGAAGAGTGCAAAGCCATTCTTTGGGATTCAAGCAGATTTCTTAACTGAGTTATGCATTCCCGTAGCCTAGTTTTAAGCTGGGGAGACCTGCGAAGTTGCCACTCTCTTCTAACTCTTCTTTTCTCTGACAGAAGTTGATCAATTTCAGATGAATAAGTTCTATTGCTCACATTTCTGGATCTTATATGGCTAGTGGTAGCATGTTGTACGGCTTGATTAAGGTGATCAGAAAATTCGTTAATCGATATATCAATATCCTCAGGCGTTCTCAAGGCAATGTTTTCCGTAAAATGAGTACTCAAATATTTTTTATATTTGAACCAATTAACTCGAGAGACGGTCCACGCCAAGTCACAAAACGGGGAACCAAACCCTTGCGGGAACGAAACAGACACTATAGTTGGTGAGTGATCTGATGACAAGTCTAATGAAGGTTCCACTTGTATCCATTCTGAGGGAAAATTTTTTGTAACTCCAAAATCTATAACGTCTGGGATCTGACGGCCAATAAGTGGGGTGTCCACTTAAAATCACACCTAAGCCCATTTTGGGAACGGTGTCAAAAACCACACGGCCTTTCGGGGTAATTAAACGTGATCCCCAAAAAGTGTGTTTAGCGTTATAGTCGCCAGCCGCTAAAAATCGAGGACCAAGTGATTTGAAATAATTTTAGTATTGGCTTTCTGTTATTGAAAAGCGTGGCGGTGAGTAGATCGAGGAAATAACGATTTTTTCATGCAAATATTCGATGCATATATTAGTTGCTTGGAGATAATCCTCACATGTCTCGTTCATTAAAAAGTGTTTAATTCTGGATTTTATTAGAATTGCCGATCCTCCGCAAGATCTTCCACGGGGATCTTTTGTGTCGTACAGTATGTAGCCATTAATTTTGAAAAAACTGTTGGTTGTCAAATGAGTTTCAGCAATCAACATTATATGGATTTGCTTTTCCATAAGGAAGTACTCAAGTTCATATTTGTGTTGGCGGATGCCGTTTGCGTTCCAGAAACATATTTTTAACCAATTCATTTGTTTAAAATTGCCTGCAAAATAGTGGATTGCATTTTCAGCATTTCCTGCATCATGGTTGTCATGGAAACCGTAAATGTGTTTATGGATTGAACTAGAGTCTACAGAGTTGCCTCAAGATTGCTAAAATTTTGATCGGATTTTGGGGGCTTGGGCTCCTGATTCAAGTTTGGTTTATCGGATTTTACCACATTTGCATAAGAAACTTCTTTGGGGGTTTGCACGATTATATGGCTGGCTGACTGACTCATCTGGGGAAAACTACTTTTAGAAATGATATTTGACTGCTGGGGTTGGTTAATGGGTATTGATGGCCTGTTTGTCATTGACCGCTTAAAGTGATTGTAGACAGGACAGCCCCTGTAATTTGCAGTATGATTACCTCCACAGTTACTGCACTTTTTAACACTTTTTTTTATTATCAATTTTTATTTATTTGTTGAATCTTCAAGAAGAACTAACAACAATTATTCAAATCTTAATAACTAATTTTTTTAACACTTGCGTCGCCCTTTGGCTTATTGCACTGAGTTGTGCCGTGAAGTTCACCACACACAACGCAAACTGCGGGCAACTTACAATAGGCCTTAGTATGCCAAATTCTTGGCAGTTAAGGCATTGAACGGGTCCTAGACGCTTATGTGGCTCCTCAACGGTAACCTTAAGATGCAAAAGAAATTTAAGGTTATAAATTGGATGAATTTCACCTTTTTTTAGGACAACATCCCTGGGTTCTAGTTCAACCCTAAACATGGGTTAAAGGATCTTTTCACGGTTCCTAATATTAACAACATTTTCTATTTTAAATCCTTTTTCTTCCAGTCCAGTCTTAATGTCATCCATATCTACACAAGGGTCAACACCTTTAATAACTACCTGAAGGCCTTTAGCACTTTTAAGTTGATAGGTATAAAAAGATCTTTTCTCTTTCTCCAGAACGTCAGACAACTTTCGGTATTCATTTTCACTGTTTACCTGGATTTTCGTTTTGATGATGCTGTCATGCTTTACTGATGTAACGTTGAAGGTATCTTTGCCGATTGCCGTAATAAGTTGTTTTACCAGCTCACTAGAAGTAGGCTCTCTCAAATAAATTGGTGGCGGTTTAAATGTTTTCTTAGATGTTGTTGGCTCATCTGTTTTAGTATAGCAAATCTATTACCATCCGTTGCCGAAGTCCTATTGTCATCTTTACTAATTTTTGGTTTGGATGATATTTGAGCTGATTTGGGGCTTCGCTGCCTTTTAACCACGGTTATGAACCTGTCCATGCCTACTTGTGTTTTCGGCTTATTAGCAACAATTAAACTGGAGGAATGTTTGTCTTCAGTTGTAACAACTATATTTGGCGAACACAGATTCTTCCTCAGAAATCTAAAGGTTTTTTCTACCGGAGCTAAGCTCTTTTTCAGAATTACATCTGATAGGTACACTCATGCAATTAATTGTTTCTATATTTTTCATTTACAAATTTAAAACGGTAATAAATAAAAAAAAAAAATGTCACAAAGTTTTTCTTTTAATAAAAATCACTCTGTTCACCTATTACGGATTTTACTTAATCCCGTTTTATTTTTTTTTACTTTGCGATCAAAAACAAACACGTCCGTTCACTATCGAAGCTAAACAACGACTCTGGAATTAAATAAAAACTGATCAGTGCCCAGTGTATATACCTTCGACACTGCTCAGGCTAACAAAAATTAGTAATTAATTACGTTAACAGAAAATTCACAATGAACATACCTATAAAGAAAACGGACATTAGTAAAAACACGTGTGCAAAGGATGGAAGACAAAACACTACACGCAAAGAAAAATCAGTGTGCAATATTGTTGTCGCAATATTAGTGTTTGCTCCATCATAATTTGTATTGTTGCCACTAGCAATACATTTTTGTTTTTAATATATAGGGTGTTTTTTTAAGCCCGATAGAACTTGAAATTGTAAAAAATAACACAAAAAATTAAATTGTAATCAAAATTTTTTTTTATTCGAAAGATCAATACGTGACATTAACATTTGAAAATGATTTCGGGCATATGGGCACCGCGGCTGTTCTTGACGAAGCGCATTCTGGACGTCCAATTTTGGGCCACTTTTTCGAGCACTGCTGGCCGTATGTCACGAACAACACGAACAATGCTGGCCTCCAAGGCGTCAATTGTTGCTGGTTTATCAGCATAAACCAGTGACTTCACGTAGCCCCACAGGAAATAATCGAGAGGTGTCAAATCGCACGACCTTGGAGGCCAATTGACAGGTCCATTTCTCGAAATCAACTTATCGCCAAATTTTGATTTCAGTAAGTCGATGGTTGCGTTCGCCGTATGGCACGTAGCGCCATCCTGTTGAAACCACATCTCCTCCGGATCAATGTCATCCATATTTTCAAACAAAAAATCATTGATCATGGTGCGGTAACGATCTCCATTGACCGTAACGCGAGCTCCGGCCTCATTTTTGAAGAAATAAGGTCCGATGATGCCACCAGCATGAAAACCGCATCAAACAGTGCATTTTTCTGGATGTAATGGAGTCTGTAGGGTCTCTTGTGGATTGGTCTCACTCCATATGCGGCAATTTTGCTTATTAACAAACCCGTTAAGCCAAAAATGCGCCTCATCGCTGAACACAATTTTGCGATAAAACAACGGGTCAGTTGCCAACTGCTCTCGAGCCCAATCGGCGAAAGAACGACGCATACAATGGTTATTCATGATGATTTGTCAGAGTATACTGAAACAAATAAAAAAAATGTTTCATCAAAATTTAATTTTTTGTGTTACTTTTTACAATTTAAAGTTCTATCTAGCTTAAAAAAACACCCTTTAGTTTAATCCTCTATGAATATATCAGTCTCGATGTTTGCACCTTTCTATTATTACATTTCTATCATTTTAAAATAATCATTCATTCTCTATCATCAAGATTTTGTAAAATTCGATACTTTTGTAATCAAGTTTTAAAAATATTTATTGGAAAAAATATATTTAATGAATTAAAAACTTTTTGTTTTAATTATAGAAGTTATGCGTGTATTCATATGTACGATTATGTGTATAAATTATGTAATCATATAATGTTGTGACGTTACGTTCAACACTAGTACGATTGATTGTGTTAATAGAATTTTAAACTTTTCAATAAAGGTTAGGATAATAATATTATATGATTGGAAATGAAAATATTATTTTTTAACATAACAGTATTCGTCATTTAAAAGAAATTGTGCTCAAAATATCTTTATAATGCAATTAGAGTTGTATTTAGTGAAGCACACCAACTAGAAAGAGTAGTATTGAATTTAATAAAACTGTTCAATCAAATTGACTTGACGAACTTTTGAAAGCCATTCAACGCAACCTAAATTAGGACGTAAAGCGCAACGCAATTTGACGCTTTGATTTTACGCTGTAGTAAGTAACTTATATAACGTTGTGCCATGAACAGTATTGTTCACTAACTTTATTTAATACAAATCACTAAATAGAAATAATACATTGTGATAAAGTCGATAAATTAGTCTGAAAGCATCTAAAGTGTGATTACTAATGCCCCTAAGAAATTAATTACATTTACTGAAGGATATTACTGAAGGACATTAAAGCTTTTTCTCTTACGCTCTGTCAAAATCGGATTTTCCAATCGCAAAGCGTTGGTGCCACGCTATTTGGGTTGGTCTCATACATTTTGTGTGTACACAAGGATTTTTGACAGTTAAATTACGCTTGACGCTCTAATTTAGGTTGCACTGATTGAAAGCGTATATATTGAAGATAGCTATACATATTATTAAAACATTAAATCCAAGCGGTGTTGTGGAGATAAACATGTCTGAAAACTCTTAACATGGGATAAATGTAGAAAAATCTAATTTCACATTTTCCTAAAGGATTTTGCTATAGACTTTGTCGTATTGCAACACATAAAAAAACAAAAAAAAGGATTTTGAAACTCAACTTGAACCGGGCTAAGTTAAAGCAGTATAATCTGCAGAATTACTAGCATTATTTTAATAAACTGTAGCATTATATAATAAACTGTTTGAAATAATATATGTGTACTTCTTGTTAGCGATCATCTCTTCTAATCGGGCAAAAATCCACGTAGATAAGTGCACGGTTATGAAAAGTTTCACAGTATTTTTGAAAGACAAAATTAACCAAAATAAAAAATGTTCGTATCTGCACATTGAAGAAAAATATTTCTAATTTTGGTTAAAATTACCGGCAGCTCTGGTGATAACATCTGCTCTTTAAGTAAAAAAAACAGGAATAAATACCGTTATTTGCTAGCCAGTGATAGTGTTGTCTGGCGATTGTTCTGATTTTGTTCACTACGGATTCAGAAACGATAATTGTTTTTTGGTGAGTGTAGTATACGAGTACTCGTATTGTTAGAGAGTGTGAACAGCAACGTCGAACTGACATATTGTGATTATCGAATTTTATTAAAGTTAGCAGAAAAAAAGCCCAGTTTGATGATTGCCTTAAATTTATATAAATTATGGTTTTGGCTATTTATTTTCTTATATAAAATAAGTTTTATGTATATGCGAATGCGTATCTACTATATATTTATCATCACTTTACGCATTAATACAACAAATGAAAACTTTATTCATTGCATTTTATTACCTGCATTAAAAATTTCCTTGGTAGCTTGAATTTTTTCAATTAAATTTTCTAATCTGGTGCTGGGTCCGCGGTAGAGCATTTTTAATGCCATCATGGCTTAACACTTGCAGGTTTTAGAAATATTTTTTTAGATCATCTGCTTAACATTAAAGTTTGTTTATAACATTTGCTAGATTTCTTTATATGTATTTATTTTTTTATTGGAATTTTACGTCTGTTGTGTACTGTTTACACTTTTAGTATCCTTTTGCAATAACACTCGTTTTGAACATGGAACTCGTATATTTAATTGATTTTTTACTCCAAATTATTATAGGTATAGAGTGCCTATAATAGTTTAAATAACACGTTTATTTCACAGTTTATTTATTATTTGTTTTGCTAACGTCTATATAGTATGAACACCAACGACTGAATAAATATCAGGCTCCAGATGTGCCAAGTCAGCCAAGCGCACTTCAGCAGCGCAACTGAACCAACTTGTTTACACGAACAAAAATAAAATTCAAAAAACGTTTAGTAAAAGGCGTTACTAGACCAGTAGCAGCACTAATAAATTTAAATTCACAAAAACGATAAAACATTGTGTTGATTATTATGTTAAAAGCGGGTGTTGAATGGGACTCTCAATAGTAATTTGCTGTATGTAAAAGTATTTCTATATTTTTTACATAGTACATAAACACTCAAACTAATGCATTTCCAGCAAATATCTATAAATGATGTTTAAGCTATACAAACAAGGCAGAGGTGCCTGAGACCGTGACGAAATGTGAGAGCGAGCAAACAAGCGACTGCGAATATAAATAAACAAATAAACGTCTACTGCTTATGAACAACAACCCAAGACTGGTTGGTTGGTGGTGCTACTACAACCATCGTCATCATTATTTGAACATTTTGTATTCTTGTTTTTATTTCAGCGCAATGGGATTGGGACAGCATACCGGAATCTCATAAAAAAAAAACTGCTCGCTCAAACTGTCGCACACTCAGTCTAACGTACCTTTTACGCAAAAACGAAGAAACACAAAGCGAACACCGAACTTCATTTGGGCCCACTGCATGTGTCCAATGTAATGAGAGCACAATACTAACAACAATAAAAAGAAGAGCATAAATATTTTATAAGTATGAGTATATACTTGTTGAAATATATACATACATATATGAAAGTTTGAGGTGATAAATGGCGCCCACACAAAAAATCGTACAGATGCAAACAAATACGTACATATATGCGTGTGGTGTGTAAATATGGTTATAAAGTTTATAATATAAATATTAATGCTCCAGCCATGAGCCTTCAATCTGATGGTGCCCACAAATTTAATAATGATGATGATGACAATTTAATGCCTCTGCTCGAAAAGGCAGAAGCTGATAGCGATTGTGTGCTGGCTATGGTGGTGGTAGTGGTTGATATCGTGGTGTTCTGTTGTTTTTCTCCATAACTTTGTTTAATGGTGCAATGAGTGTAAGAGAGAAAATAAGAATTGTGTATGTATTGCATACTTGTTGTATTTATTACAGGTTTTAAGAAGGCATATAAAAGTACTTGAAAAAAGGCGGAGCATGGGTTCCATGGATAAGTATGTGCAATCAAATAGATAAAACGTGTAGAAAAGTAGCCAGGCCAAAGTTACAATTGTACTTACGTATGTATGTATATACAAGTATATATGTATGTGTGAAAGCATGTATCTATGGAAATGTTGGATCTGTGTTTTTTGTTCGTAGGTATTAGACTTAATTTGGTATTGTACCTACTTGTTTTATTATGAATTTCTCTGTGAATTTTCTTTCTCAAGCGTTTTGAGTGTCTGTTATTTTGTAATTTTTTGCATTTGTGATGCTAATGGGCTATTCATGTTTCTTGCAAAATGCCAAATTTGGTTATCTTTTTATTTGATTTCAAATTGAACAGCTTTATGTGATTTATAATTTGGCTCGCGTTTTCCTGTTGCCAATAAGATTAAGCCTCTTTCTAAAAACGAAAAAGCAGAAATTAAGGACATCTTAAGTTTCGAATTGTTAGTAGGAAAAATATTTAAAGCTGTGGCTTCTAACCTTAACGTTCACTTTTCAAAGTATTCACAATTTTGATTTCTGGGTTAGAATGCTAAATTTTGAGACTGGGATATTAGTTCGCTTATTGTTTTATGTAGGTAGGTAGGTAAGTAGTCTAGAAAAACTTTGTATTAAAAGCATTTAGAGTTTTCTCATTCAGGTTAACTTTAAAAACTTCCCATTTGAACGGCTATAAACCCCCAATTTGTGCTAAAGAGATTGGAAAAAGGATGTTGCTCTTAATGTCTTGGTTATTACGAGTACATATTCTTGAAGGTTTGATACAATAGATAGGTATGTCATTACAGTTTTAAACATTCATAAGACAAAGATGCGGCTTTTGAAAAATGCAATAAGACCGCAAACTCACGATTTAATTGAAATAATATAAAATTTTAAATAGAAATCAAGATCTTTTCCATTGTGGGCTTTGCTAAAAAAGAATTAAATGGCTGTAAACGGATCTAGAGTTAAAAAGTAAAGCCTTCGAAATTTAATTTAACTCTTCAGCTTTGTATTTTTATTTGAAACTGTGTGCCAAAATATTTTCTTTTAGTAATCTTTTATCCAAAGAAGTTGCGAATGTATTTATACATTTTAAAAAGATATCAATGACCGACCCTTTTTGGCGTTTAAGATCTTTGTATTGCCAAATATAGGGTGTTTTTTTAAGCCCGATAGAACTTGAAATTGTAAAAAATAACACAAAAAATTAAATTGTAATCAAAATTTCTTTTTATTCGAAAGATCAATACGTGACATTAACATTTGAAAATGATTTCGGGCATATGGGCACCGCGGCTGTTCTTGACGAAGCGCATTCTGGACGTCCAATTTTGGGCCACTTTTTCGAGCACTGCTGGCCGTATGTCACGAACAACACGAACAATGCTGGCCTCCAAGGCGTCAATTGTTGCTGGTTTATCAGCATAAACCAGTGACTTCACGTAGCCCCACAGGAAATAATCGAGAGGTGTCAAATCGCACGACCTTGGAGGCCAATTGACAGGTCCATTTCTCGAAATTTTGATTTCAGTAAGTCGATGGTTGCGTTCGCCGTATGGCACGTAGCGCCATCCTGTTGAAACCACATCTCCTCCGGATCAATGTCATCGATATTTTCAAACAAAAAATCATTGATCATGGTGCGGTAACGATCTCCATTGACCGTAACGCGAGCTCCGGCCTCATTTTTGAAGAAATAAGGTCCGATGATGCCACCAGCAAGAAAACCGCACCAAACAGTGCATTTTTCTGGATGTAATGGAGTCTGTAGGGTCTCTTGTGGATTGGTCTCACTCCATATGCGGCAATTTTGCTTATTAACAAACCCGTTAAGCCAAAAATGCGCCTCATCGCTGAACACAATTTTGCGTCTATAAGTTGCGCGAATCGACGACTGATTTTCAAAGTAAATTTGGATAATTTCGTAGAATTGTTCAAGCGTGAGTCTATTCATGATGATTTGTCAGAGTATACTGAAACAAATAAAAAAAATGTTTCATCAAAATTTAATTTTTTGTGTTACTTTTTACAATTTAAAGTTCTATCTAGCTTAGTGTTTTCTTCCATCCTGTGTACACGTGTTTTTGGTTTTTATTTTTTCTCTCACCTGAAGTGTGCAGAGTGTTAGACTAATTTCTCTTAAGGCAGAATAAGTTTGTGCGTTATTTTCCGTTCCGAATCAGCTGTTTTGTTTATGTTCAATTTAAACTATATGTGCCTGGTTTGTTTTTACTTTTTCGTTCTGTTCTGTTGCGGACTAATCTGTTGAAAATAGAATTCAACGTTAAATGACGGCCAGATATGTGTATGTTTACCAAACAGAATTCATTTTACCAGGTGAAACTGGGATTACAATAAATACAACAATGCAATTGTTGCTTGAGCGATTCGTGTGTCAAAAAATTTTTATAGAAAGTATCCCAGTTGGTAAAATCGTCCTAGACGACATTGTCGGAAGATTTATGCACGATTTGTCCCCTTTTGTTTACGAATTTATAATTGTGATAAAATGAGCGATACGATGGGCGACAATGTCTTCAATCTAGTTTTCAAATCGTTCAAGTAAAATATTTCATCAAAAAGGTTAACGGAACTACATTTTATACATTTTTTTAATTATACATGCATACAAATTAATTTTGAAAAAATAAACGATATCAAAAATATTTGTTAACCTTTTCTAATTAATTTTTTTACTTTTTATATTATTTAAAAAAATGTAAATGTATATATTTTGCTCACAATTTGTAAGCATTCTCCACAAATTGTATTATGACACCATTAATAATTTTATAAAACTTTTTTAATGATTTAAAATAGAGTAATATTCTTAAACGGCATCGCAAGCCTTGTGTTTTACTTTTTTCAGGTATGGAAACAATAATTTTTTAATCAAATGTACATAAGTTTTTTGTCAAAGGCTAAAAAAATTTGTTTCATATATGTATAAGTAGAAAACCGCAATAGATGGAAAGAGTGAATTTATAACGAGTAATTTTTTTGCTATTATCTTTTTGGCAACACTAGTTTTGACAGCTCACGCACGTTTTGTATCTTGTGTCACTGTCAAACATCTTCAGTTTGGTCTATAATTTAATCATGAATCGTCTTACAAACGAACAACGCTTACAAATTATTGAATTTTATTACCAAAATGCGTGCTCTGTTAAGAAAGTTCATCGCGTGCTTCTTCCATTTTATGGTCAGTTTAATCGACCTACTGAGGCTTCTATTCAGGCTATTGTAAAAATTTACATTGTTGGACAACAAACACCAACACGCTTACGTAGAGTGCGAACTGAAGAAAATATCGCAGCCGTATTGGCCAGTGTTGGTGATGACCGTGAATTATCGATTCGGCGCCGTTCGCAGCAATTGGGCCTCTGTTACTCCACTACGTGGAAAATTTTGCGGAAGGATTTGGGTGTGAAGCCTTATAAGATACAGCTGGTGCAAGAATTGAAGCTAAACGACCTACCACAACGCCAAATTTTTGGTGAATGGGCTCTTGAAAAGTTAGATGAAGATCCACTTTTTTATCGAAGAATTGTGTTCAGCGACAAGGCTTATTTCTGGTTGAATGGATACGTGAACAAGCATAACTGCCGTATTTGGAGTGAAGAGCAGCCAGAAGCATTGCAAGAGCTACCAATGCATCCACAAAAAATAACCGTTTGGTGCGGATTATGGGCTGGCGGCATCATTGGGCCGTATTTCTTCAAAGATGATGCGTATCACAACGTTACTGTGAATGGTGAGCGCTACCGTGCGATGATAACAAACTTTTTTTTGCCCAAAATGGAAGAGCTTGACCTGCATGACATGTGGTTCCAACAAGACGGTGCCACATGCTACACAGCACGCGAAACAATGGACCAATTGAGAGGCGAGTTCGGTGAACATTTTATTTCACGCTTAGGACCAGTCAATTGGCCGCCCAGATCGTGCGATTTAACGCCTCTAGACTATTTTTTGTGGGGCTATGTTAAGGCTAATGTCTATAGCGACAAGCCCGCTTCGATTGACGCTCTGGAAGCCAACATTGCCAACATTATTCGTGAGATACCAGCCGAAATTTTGGAAAGAGTATGCCAAAATTGGACTAAGCGGATGGACCATTTGGGGCGCAGCCGCGGCCAACATTTGCATGAAATAATCTTCAAACATTAAATTATATCGACCCAACTATCGATCCAAATAAATATTTCATGCATTTTTCTAAATTTTATGTGTTTTTTTTTTTAATTTCCGATAGTTCTTATAAAATCACCCATTATATATTTAAAGCAAAACAAATATAAATAAAAAAAAAGTTACATGAGTGTACCTAGTAGATGCAATTCTGGGAGAGAGCTTAGCTCCACTAGAAAAAACCTCTGGATTTCTGAAGAGGAATCTTTGAAAAAATCATTGGATAATCTCCTGTCTCTAAGAGATAAAAAACGCACGCGTTCGTATTCACCAAACATTGTTGTTACAACAAAAGAGAAACAATCTTTAGTTTAGCTATTGTTGATATACTGAAAACGCAAGTGGGTATGGATAGGTATATAACCGTGAATAAACATCAGCGAAGCCCTAAGTCCGCGCAAATATAATCACAACGAAAAATGGCTAAAGACGATAATACCACTGCGACAACGGATAGTAATATGATTGCTATCCTGCTGACAGATAAGCCAACAACATCCAAATAAACATATAAGCCACAACGAATTTATTTGAGAGAGCGGATTTCTAGTGAACTGGTGAAACAACTTATTACGGCAAGCGGCAAAGATACTTTCAACGTCACATCAGTGAAGCACGGCAGCATCAGTGAAACTAAAATTCAGGTAAACCATGAAAACGGCTACCGAAAATTGTCTGATGTTTTAGAAGAAGAGAAAAGATTATTTTACATTTTCCAGAAAAAAAGTGCTAAAGGTCTTCAGGTCGTTATTAAAGGTATTGACCCATGCGTAGATATTGATGATGTCAAAACTAGATTGGAATATAAAGGTTTTAAAATAAAAACAGTAGTAAACATCAGGAACCGTGAAAAGATCCCACAACCCATGTTTAGGTTTGAGCTAGTACCAGGGAATGTTGTACTAAAAAAGAATGAAGTTCATCCAATATATAACCTCAAATTTCGTTTGCATCGTAAGGTTACCGTTAGGAGCCACATAAGCTTTGAGGGCCCGTTCAGTGCCTAAACTGCCAAGAAGTTGGCCACACAAAGGCCTACTGTAAGTTGCGTGTATGTGGCGAACTGCTCGGCACAACTCAGAACAATGAGCCAACGACCGACGCAAGTGTTAAAAAATACAGTAACCGTGGAGGTAACCACACTGCAAATTATAGAGGTTGCCCTGTCTATACTCACTTTAACCGGTCAATGACAAATAAGTCGACGGTTTCTCCAGCAACCCTGCAGTCAAATGTCATTGGTAAAAACAATTTACCCCAGGTAGGCGATTAAACCAACCATACAAATACGCAAAACTCCAAACAATTTTCATATGCTAATATCGTTAAAGCCGACCACATCTTGAACCAGGAGCCCAAATCTCAAAATTGCGATCCAAATTTTAGTAATCTAGAAGCAACTATGCAGACTCTTGTTCAATCCTTAAACACTTTTACCGTTTCTATGAAAAAATTATGCAGGAAATGCTAAAAATGTAATCCACTACGGGCAATTTTAAAAAAATGAATTGGTTAAAAATATGTTTCTGGAACGCAAACGGCATTCGCCAACATAAAAATGAACTTGAGCACTTCCTTACGGAAAAGCAGATCGATATAATGATGATTGCTGAAACCCATTTGACAACCAACAGTTATTTCAAAATTAATGGCTACACATTATATGACACACAAGATCCCCGTGGAAGATCTTGCGGCGGTTCGGCAATTTTGATAAAGACCAGAATTAAGCACTATCTAACGAACCGGATACGTGAGAAATATCTCCAAGCTACAAATATATGTATTGATTATTTTCATGAACAAATTGTTATATTCTCGATCTACTCACCACCATGATTTTCAGTAACAGAAAACAAATATTCACATTTTTTCAAATCACTTGGGCGTCGATTTTTAACGGCTGGCCACTAAAACGCTACACACACTCTTTGGGGATCACGTTTAATTACCCTGAAAGGCGGTGTGCTTTTTGATACCGTTTCCAAAATGGGCTTAGATGTGGTTTCAAGCGGACACCCCACTTATTGTCCGTCAGACCGTCGAAAGATCCCAGACGTTATAGATTTTGGAGTTGCGAAAAATTTTCCTTTAGAGTGGATGCAAGTGGAGCCTTCATTAGATTTGTCATCAGATCACTCACCCACTATAATCTCTGTTTCGTTCCCCCAAGAGATTGGCTCGCCGTTGACCATCAATAGAGTTAATTGGCTAAAATACAAAAAATTTTTGAGTACACATTGTTCTGAAAATATCGCCTTGAGAACGCCTGAGGGTATTTCTGAAAACCTCAAACTGGCTGTACAGCATGCTACCATTAATCAGAAATGAGAACAATAGAACTTATTCGTCTGAAATTGAGCAACTTCTGTCAGAAAAAAAGTTAGAAGAGAGTGGCAAACTCGCAGGTCTCTCCAGCTTAAAACTAGACTACGGGAATGCGTAACTCTACTAAGAAATCTGCTTGAAATCCAGAGAATATCTTCCCTTAAAACATATATGGAAAGCCTGGATGGTACTCCGAAATCTGACTATTCTCTGTGGAAAGCGACAAAAGGTCTGAAAAGACCCGTAATAGGTAAGCCACCTTTGCGAACTTCAACTGGAGATTGGACAAGAAGCAATTCTGAAAAGGGGATGGTGTATGTTGATCATTTGAGAAATGTTTTTACGACAAATGATTCATCGAATGCTGCAGCAGAATTTCCGCCATATGCTGTTAGACAGCCTGTGTCTTTGAGACTTAACTTTCAAGATGTCGAAAACGTTATCAATAACATAAACCCCAGGAAAGCTCCAGGTATTGATCAAATTACTGGTAAAATGCTTGAGCAGCTACCTCGTGTACCTCGTAGAATTCTTCTTTTTATTTTTAACGCTATTTTACGTCTCGAGTATTATCCTGCAGAGTGGAAGGTGTCCATGATTACTATGATACCCAACCCAGGTAAGGATCCCACTAAAGTATAATCATATAGATTACGCTTTAGACAATAAGTCTACTACCAACAATTTCAAAACCGTTCGAAAAATTGTTAATGGCGAAGTTGTCTCCAATACTTAATGATGTGGAATGTATCTCTTGATCATCAATTTGGCTTTCGGGCTAAACATAACACCATAGAATAAACACATAGACTAGTCAATGGCATAAGACAGACTTTTGAAGACAAAAAGTATTGTTCAGCGCTATTCATCGAAATTTCCCAAGCTTTTGATTAAGTTTGGCACGACGGGTTGATGCACAAAATAAAGTTAAAATTGCCTGCAAATACTCACAAGCTTCTGGAAAGCTACTTATATGGGCGGAAATTTGCTTTCAGAGAAGGCGATTTTATAAGCCCAACTCAGCCAATCGAGGCAGGTGTTCCCCAAGGCAGCATACTGGGCCTACTTTATATTTGATTTACGCCTCTGACTTGGCAACGACATCTGAAATCCACGCTTCAACCTTTGAAAGGGTACTTGCAATAAGTGGCGAAGAGCTGCACAAAAGGAGCATTATTAAAATCAGGAACTTACTAGAAGATAACGATTTTCCAGATGTACTAATTAAAAACTTTCTGAGTCAATTTCAAAATAGAAGTACTTAACAAAACCAAAAATTTATAAATCGTTGACGTATATACCAGATTCAACAGAAAGATTAGCAAGATCAATTATGTTTAACAGGGAAAAATATGGTCCATAAGAATTATAGTAAGACTAATAGACTTAGACTAAAAATAGACTTAGTAAATTAGATATTGTTAATATAGTTTATAAAATTCCATGTATGGGAAATTATTAGGAGAATTGTAATAGGAACAACAAAAAACAAATTAAGGACAAGGATTGCAGGACATATTTAAGGCCAAAAATATTAATTCACAAAAGACAGGGTTATCTTCTCATTGCTCTCGATTAAATCACTATCCTCACTTTGAAAATGTTTCAATAATGAAAACAGAAAGTAATTATAAGAAACGCAATACAAGTATGTTAGAAATGTTAGAGATTAGAATATACCTATAGAACAGAAAAATAATTTTAAATTAGACACTGATTATTCAGCACATAGTTATAGGCATTTAGTTAGCAAAAAATTAATACATCGAATGTGTTATATGTTAGGATATTATTATATTATGTAAAAATTTTTGCATATTAGTTTGTGAGGTACAACATATTATAGTGTTTAATATAAATTATGTAATTTTTTAATTTGTTAAGAGTTTTTCTATGTGTATGCATTCTTTGTATGTAAGAATTTTTGGCAAAATTTTTTCAAATAATTTTTTTGTTACATTTTAATTTTTCTGGGGAGGACGATAAACTGTTATCGAAATATTGAAAATAAAATTGTTAAAACTTTTTTATAAACAAGTAAGAGTGTGGTAAATTCGGCTGGGCCGAATCTAGAATACCCTTCACAATAGTCATGTAAATGTATAGTACATATTACAAATTTGAGCTAAATATGCTGTTTTAATTTATAATAATGATAGTTCATTAAAATCTTTGATATGAACTAATAATTTCCATGATATATGCTAGGGATGTGTACATTTATTTAAGCCGCCGTGAAAAATGATTGTTTTTTCACACACGTCATTTTCATTTGGGCGATGTGTAGACCGATATGAAAAATATCCACTTTTTGGTATTTTAGTAACCTGAGAACTGCTTTAATATAAAAATTATATACACCGTTTACATTTTTGTGAAGGGTATAAAAAAAATCATGAAAAAATCGGTTATCCTATGTCTCTGGTGTATATAGACCGATATCGGAAATTTTCATTTCCTGTATTTTAGTAGCCTAGTTTTACCATCAGAACTGCTTCTAAGAAAAAAAAATTGTTTAAGTGGCTTACGTGACATTTTCATGGAAAAATCGGTTTAGGCTATATCTCGGGTATATGTGGATCGATATCAGAAATTTTTATTTTCCTTATTTATATAACCTTATTTTATTACCAGAACTGCTTTTAAGCAAAACAAGTTGTCTAAGTTTGCTTACGCGACATTTTCATGAAAAACCCGTTTTAGGCTATATCTCGGGTATCTATGAACCGATATCGGGCATTTTCATTTTCCATACCAGAACTGCTTTTAAGCAAAAAACGATGTTTAAGTTCACTTACGCGACATTTTCATGAAAACCGCGGCTTAGGCTATATTTCGGGTATATATGGACCGATATCGGAAATTTTCATTTTCCATATTAACCTCACCTTATTTTATTACCAGAACTGCTTTTAATGAAACAACGTTGTTTTAGTTCGCTTAAGCGGCATTTTCATGAAAACCACAGCTTAGGCTATATCTCGGGTATATATTGACCGATATCGGGCATTTTCATTTTCCATATTTATATGACCTTATTTCATTTCCAGAACTGTTTTTAAGCAAAAAAGTTATTTAAGTTCGCTTACGCGGCATTTTTATGAAAAACCCGGTTTAGGTTATATCTCGGGTATACATGGACCGATATCGGGAATTTTAATTTTTCATATTTATATAACCTTATTTTGAACAAAAAAAAGTTGTTTAAGTTCGCTTCCGCGACATTTTCATAAAAAACCCGGTTTATGCTATGTCTTGGGTAAATATGGACCGATATCGGGAATTTTCATTTTCCATATTTATTTAACCTTATTTTATTACCAGAACTACTTTAAGCCAAAAAAATGTTGTTTAGCTTCGCCTATGCGACATTTTCATTAAAAATCCGATTTGGGCTATATCTCGGGTATATATACCCCGATATCTGAAAAAATTTTTTTGCCTTTTAGTCACCATGCTTAATAAGTGTGTGAAGTTTAAAGCAAAACAAACAACTTTTGTTTCCAAAAATTTTCATACAAAATTGCAATAAAAATTGGCTTTTTCGGAATTTTGAATATATCTCAGCTATACGTGGACCGATATTACTGAATTTCAATAGCAAGCCCATGAATCGATGGGATAAAAGAATGATGAAAGAAAAAAGTTTCTATGTCTAATGGTTTTCTCAGAAACGGTATTTCAACGGCCGACAGACGGACATCACTTAATCAACTTTTTCATTATTTCTGAATCGGAATATATACTTTATAGGGTCGCAAAAAAAAAACTGTAGAAATTACAAACAGAATCACAAACTCATTAACATTTTTGTGAAGGGTATAACATTTTTGTGAAGGGTATAAAAACAACAAAAACAAAGATATTTTAGCTGGAAGAATTTCGAGGAAATTTCAACAAAATCAAATAATACGAATATTGAATTGAAATTATTTTTTATTATTTAAACTAAACCTTCAAATTTTGGCTATTAGTTTATTTTGTTTTTTTTTTTTTTTTTTTTTTTTTTTTTGTGAACATGTTTTTAGCACTTTTCGGGTATGTTCACGGCGCATTTTGAGTATAAATAGTTGACATCCCTGTAGTGTAAAAGTTTTTTGTTGGATATTTCGTTTTCCTTTAGATAACTTCTTAATTATTGTCCACACCTGCGATAATATCTGAGATGAGAACGTCAAATTCAATCGCAGAGAGAATTCTGTTACTTGTAGACTTCAAATCAGTGTTATCGCAGTCTTACAATAATTTTTATGAGAGCCTTCTTATGAGAAATCTCATGGCAATGATCTTATAAGAAGAGCTGTCAAAAAGACGATTGTGTATGTGTTTGTGTATAAAAACATGCCATTACAATTTTACCGATTATTAGTTTTGCAACCTTTCTTTTAAAAAACCCCTTTTAAATGGAAAATAATTTATTTTTATGCAATAAATATATACTATACGTGATTACTTTCGTACAAAATGTGTGCATAGACAAAATTGATATAATATTCTATTCACCACAAAGAAGTGTTTTCTTCTCGGCTTTCTACTACGTATACTCCTTGTTAAATATTAAGATGGACATAAAGAAATTCGCTCACTCATTCTGCCGACTTTTTCTCAGATATTATGTGAGAGTTAATCGCAGTTGTAGACACTTTGTTAAGGAGTGTACCTATTTGTTGATTAATTTTAAAATGGAAAAAATGTTTGTGATAGAATATAAAACAAGATCAAAAGCTTGAACTTATGTACATACATAATTATATTTAACATAAAAAGAATGTTATTTTATTTTCTATCAAAACATGTTTGATTTTATAATCAATCAAGAAGTTTTCTAAAGGAAAACAAAATACATATTGAATAAAAAACTTTTAATTATTGTTTTATTTAAAAATATTATTTTCAAGTTTAATTTTTGTTGTTTACTAACTTTTAGTGTTTTTTTATTAGATAAATAGTTTATTAGATAAACTTAATGAAATAAATATGTAAACAACATAAATTAACACTTTTTTTAAATTAAATCTACAAAAAGTGGGCGTGTTAATTAACAACTATTTACTCGTATGTGGTTAATTATAACAGCTGTCTGAAACAGCTGATTTTAAACACCAACATACAGTATTTAAAGTACTTGTGAAAAAGGTTTATTTTGTGATTAACAGTTTGAATCGAAATAATTGGACATAAAAAGCATAGTGAATCGCACTACTGGTTGACACAAAATACAAATTGTTATTTTTGCCTAAAATTAGACAAATAGTGCTATTTTATGACAAGTAAACTTGGTTTAGTACTAACATTTATAAAATTTTGCACAATAATTATTGAACAGGAGGTTAGATGATCCTAAATTTAAGGAACTGTCCTAGAGCTTGAATTATTATGCAATTTCAGCCGGTCAGCGCTTATTTGCTATGTACGTGCCTGTGGCACAAGTACGGACTTTGTGATGGAATTTTGACTCAAAGAAGCTTAAAACTATTACAATTCGGCAACTATCTGCTAGATTTTTGTATAACGAACTATTTTTGAGAACACTATAGTGTTTTCTTCACATTCTTGTTTTTAACTCTGCATCGTATTTTTCCCTGTAAAACAGGTGTTTTGATAATCGAAATACCTATCGAACTCTCTTCTCAATAACGAATTTTTATAAGTTGTCGTAATACCAAAGTAACTGTAAAATATGTTCCTAAATAAAAGCGTTAAGTTTCATTTCATATACTCCTGTGATTCTCCATCCGCACGGTCGTATTAATAAAAAGCGAACAAAAAAAAAAAAAAATAAAATCATTGTGCTTAAATTCTTTTAAACTTACATATAAAATCAATAATATATTGAATTAAATTGTAAAAACAATATTACAAATTATTTTAAAAAACAACGGGAAAATAAATTCCTCACTTTTCATTAACTGAACAATAAAATCAATTTCAATATAACAAGTGTGCTGGCAGTGCATTGTTATTGTTGTTATTGTGCGTGAAGATTACCTACCCAGTTGGAAATAAGCTATACATTAAAGTTTTGTTTTCTTGGAAAAAGTGGAAGAGAGAATTTATACAAAAGAAAAACTTTGTGACAATTATTTGTAATGGGTGATTTTATAAGAACTATCGGAAATTTAAAAAAAAAAAACACATAAAATTCTTCATACTTTTAAATTAAAAAAATATAAATAAAAAAAAAAATTGCATGAGTGTACCTAGTAGATGCAATTCTCAGAGGGAGCTTAGCTCCGCTAGAAAAAACCTCTGGATTTCTGAGGAAGAATCTTTGAAAAAGTCATTGGATAATATCCTGCCTCTAAGAAATAAAAAACGCACGCGTTCGTGTTAGCTAAACATTGTTGTTACGACAGAAGACCAACCATCCACCAGTTCAGTTATTGCAGATAAGCCGAAAACACAAGTAGGCATGGACAGGTATGTAAATGTGGTTAAACGTAAGCGAAGCCCCAAATCCGCCCAAATATCATCAAATCCGAAAATTTTCAAAGATGATAATAGGACTACGGCAACGGATAGTAATAGGTTTGCTATCCTTCAGGTTGACGAGCCAACTATATAAAAAAAAACATTTAAACCGCCACCAATATACTTGAGAGAACCTACTTCTAGTGAGCTGGTAAAAGCACTTATTTCGGCAATTGGTAAAGACATCTTCAACGTAACATCAGTGAAGCACGGACAAATAAGTGAAACAAAAATCCAAGTCAACTGTGAAAATGATTACCGAAAACTTTCTGCCGCTCTGGAAAAAGAGAAAACATATTTTTATACTTATCAACTTAAAGACCTCCAGGTTGTTATAAAAGGTATAGACCCTTATGTAGACACGGCTGAGGTTAAGATTGTTCTGCTAGATAAAGGCTTTAAAATAAAAAATGTGGTAAATATGCGGAACCGTGAAAAGATTCCTCAACCCATATTTGGGGTTGAACTGGAGCCAGGGGATGTTATTCTTAAAAAGAATGAAACTCACCCAATTTATAACCTCAAATTTCTTCTTCATCGTAGGGTTACCGTTGAGGAGCCACATAAGCGTTCAGAACCCGTTCAATGCCTAAACTTTTTTTTTAACTTTATTATTTTATTTATTGAATCTACATAAGAAATGTAATGACAATAAGTATTCAATTCTTAATACTAAAAAAAAAAAATTGTGATTAAAGTCCTGCCAGTGCTGGACAAAAATTTATTTTTATGCAAATATTATTTCAGAATTCAGTCATCTGTTTAGAGCTCTAATGGTAGCCAAAGTATCCCTCCTTCTCAGACGGGTATGACCACCAAAGTTAAGAATATTAACTGCAAGAAGATTTGGATGGAATTCAAGTTTGTTAATATATCTTGTCGCGTACTTCACAAATTCAGATTTCACAAAAGGTACGCTCAGATCTGCGTGGATTCGTGAGTTTTTAACGTACCATGGAACGTCTGTAATTCTACGGAGTATTCTATTTTGACTTCTTTGAATTTTTTCAATGTTGGATGTCGAGGCTATGCCCCATAATTGAATCCCATAGCACCATATTGGCTTTAGAATCGAGTTGTAAAGCAAAAGTTTACAATCAAGCTTCAAGGTCGAGTTTCTGCCTAGTAGCCAGTTAATTTGCACTGCTTTCAATTTCATCTGCGTTACTTTTGTCTCGATGTGCGACTTCTATGTTAGTCTACGGTCAAGATGAATACCGAGGTATTTTACTTCACTGTGTTGAGAAATTACTTTATTGTTAATAGTGATGGGTGAGCATGTTCCTAGACGCAGTGCGAATGTAACATGGGCACACTTATGTTCATTAACCTTGATTTTCCAAAGCTTGAGCCATTTCTCTAGTTTGTCGATATGTTCCTGTAAGTTTATTGATGTTTGCTGGTGGTAACTATGTATGCTAAGGAATGCTGTATCATCTGCAAATGTTGAAGTGTGAATGTTGGTGCTTATCGGCATGTCAGATGCGTAGATCAAATATAAGATAGGCCCTAATATGCTGCCTTGGGGAACTCCAGCTTCAATAGGCTGGGCGGGGCTTATGAAATCGCCTTCTTTTATTAAAAATTGGCGACGATATACATAGCTTTCCAAAAGGTTATGTACGTTTGCGGGTAAGTTAAACTTTATTTTATGCATTAAGCCATCGTTCCACACTTTATCAAAAGCCTGTAGGACGTCGATGAATAAGGCAGAGCAATATTTTTTATCTTCAAATGCCTTTCTTATGACGTTAACTAACCTGTGTGTTTGCTCAATGGTGCCATGTTTCGCTCTAAAACCAAATTGGTGATTGGGAATACATTCAACCTTATCAAGCATTGGATCCAACTTCGCCTTTAGCAATTTTTCGAAATGTTTTGAAATTGTTGTCAGTTGACTTATTGGACGGTATGATTCTACTTTCGTGTGATCCTTCCCTGGCTTAGGAACCATTATTATCAGGGACACCTTCCACTCTGCATGGTAATACTCAAGTCGTAAAATAGCATTAAAAATAAAAAGAACAATTGTTTTAGCTACAGGAGGCAGCTCTACGAGCATTTTGTGTTTGATTTTATACATACATGGAGCTTTTTAAAGGTTTAGATTATTAATAGCATTTTAAACTTCTTCAAAATTGAATCTTAAAGGCACAGGAGGTCTACTAACAATAGGCGGCAACTCATTTGCATTATCAGACCTATTTGTGGTAAAAATGTTTTTCAAATGGTTAACAAATAAATTACCCTTTTCCGAGTCATCTCTAGTCCAGTCACCAGATGGCTCTCGCAAGGGCGGCTTACCTCTAACTGGCCTTTTTAAACCTTTAGTCGCCCGCCATAAAGAATAGTCGGACTGAGGAGTACCATCCAGACTTTCTAGATACGTTTGTAGAGAAGCCGTTTTTTGGGTTGCAAGCAAATTTCTTAGCTGATTTGTGCACTCACGTAGCCTTGTTTTTAGTTGCGGAGACCTACGAAGTTGCCACTCTCATCGAACTCTTCTTTTTTATACCCTTCACAAAAATGTAAAGGGTATTTATAAGTTTGTGATTCCGTTTGTAATTTCTACAGTTTTTTTTTTGCGACCCTATAAAGTATATATATTCTGAATCAGAATTAATGGAAAAGTCGATTAAGCGATGTCCGTCTGTCCATCTGTCCGTCTATCCGCTGTTGAAATACCGTTTCTGAGAAAACCATTAGACTTAGAAACTTTTTTCTTTCACCATTCTTTCACCCCATCGATTCATGGGTTTGCTATTGAAATTCAGTAATATCGGTCCACGTATAGCTGAGATATATTCAAAATTCCGAAAAAGTTGCTCGATTTCTGAAGAATATGTTCTATTTTGAATGTTTCTGCGTGTTAAATAAACGCTAGAAGCAAGTTCAGCGGCTTGTTTAAGGTTTTCGCTAAAGTTGCTTAGTGACGCATTAATATCTTCAGGTGTTCTTAAAACAATATTCTCAGTGCAATGGGTGCTCAAAAATTTTTTATATTTTAGCCAATTCACTCGGCTGACAGTCCAATGCAAATTGTTAATCGGAGACCAAGTCTCCTGGGGAAAACGTACTGAAATAATAGTAGGTGAATGATTCGATGACAAGTCTAACGAAGGCTCAGCTTGCATCCATTCCACAGGGAACCCCTTTACCACTCCAAAATCAATCACATCTGGAATCTTTCGCCGGTCAGTCGGCCAGTAAGTGGGATGTCCGCTTGATATTACGTCTAAGCCCATTTTAGAAATTGTATCAAAAAGCACCCGACCCTTCGGGGTGATTAAACGTGAGCCCCAAAAAGTGTGTTTTGCGTTGTAATCTCCAGCTGCTATAAAACGAGGTCCTAATGAAGTGAAAAAACTTGAATATTGTGATTCCGTCACTGAAAATCGAGGCGGCGAATAAATCGATGAGATAACCAATTTGTAATGAAAATTTTCCACACAGATATTAGTTGCTTGAAGATAGTCCTCACATATGTCGTTCAACAAAAAATGCTTTATCCTAGATTTTATCAAGATTGCGGAACCCTCACAAGCTCTTCTACGGGGGTCTTTAATATCGTATAGTACGTAGCCGTTAATTTTGAAGAAGCTTGTTGACGTCAAGTGAGTTTCTGCAATCATCATTATATCAATCTGTTTATCCATCAGGAAGTATTCGAGTTCATTTTTCTGTTGGCGGATGCCGTTCGCGTTCAAGAAACATATTTTTAAGCAAATCATTTTTTCGAAATAACCTGCGAAATGGTGGATTGCATTTTCACCATTTCCAGCATCATCGTCATCATAGACGACGTAAAAGTGTTTATAGTTTGAATAAGAGTCTGTATTGTTGCCTCAAGGTTACTGAGATTTTGATTGGGCGGTTGAGATATAGATTGTTGATTCGGGTTTGCGAATGTAGACTTAACTACATTAGCATAAGAAATTTGTTTTTAATTTTGAACGGTTATGTCGGTGGTTGACTGTCCTGTCGGATTATTAGAAAAAATTTGAGTCTGCTGTGGTGGCTTAGAAGCAATTATTGGTTTGTTGTTCATTGAGCGCTTGAGGTGGGTGTAGACGGAGCAACCTCTATAATTAGCTGTGTGGTTTTCACCGCAATTACTGAATTTTTTTATTTTTGGGTCGAATTTCGGCTTATTGTATTGTGGAGTTCTCCACACACAACACAAACTGTAGGCAACTTGCAGTACGCTTTAGTGTGGCCAAATTCTTGGCAGTTATGGCACTGTACGGGTCCTAAGCGCTTATGCGGTTCCTCTACAGTTATTTTTCGATGTAAAAGGAATTTTATATTATATAATGGATGAACTTTATTCTTACTTAAAGTCACATCTCCTGGCTCTAATTCAACTCTAAACATGGGTTGAGGGATTTTTTCACGATTTCTGATGTTTAACACATTTTTTACTTTGAATCCCTTATCTGCCAAACCGGTCTTATCTCTTGTAGAAAGAAAATTATAGATTCTTCTTCAGAAGTCCATATGCTTTTGCTGGTGGAGCTAGGCTCTTTTTCAAAATTATTTCTAATGGGATCACTCATACAGAAAACAAAACTTTAATGTATAGCTTTTTTCCAACTGGGTAGTTAATATTCACGCACAATAACAACAATAACAATGCACTGCCACCGCACTTGTTATATTGAAATTGATTTTATTGCTTAGTAAATGAAATGTGAGGAATTTATTTTCCCGTTGTTTTTTAAAATAATTTGTTATTGTTTTTACAATTTAACACAATATATTATTGATTTTTTTTAACACAATATATTATTGATATGAAAGCTTAAAAGTATTTGAGCACAATATATTTTGTTTTTTTTTTTTTTTTTGAATTTTTTTTTTTTTTTGTTCGCTTGGTTATTAACACAACCGTTCGGTTGGAGAATCACAGGAGAACTGCCAGGAATTCGGTCATACTAAGGCATATTGTAAACTCCCGCAGTTTGTGTTGTATGTGGCGAACTTCACGGCACAACTCAGTGCAATAAACCAAAGGCCGACGCAAGTGTTAAAAAATGCAGTAACTGTGGAGGTAACCACACTGCAAATTAAAGAGTTTGCCCTGTCTATACTCATTTTAAGCGGTCAATGACAAATAAGCCATCGGTTTCTCCAGCAGCCAAGCGTCATTGGTAAAAACAATTTTCCCCAGGTAGGCCATTCTACCAACTACACAAACACACACAACTCCAAACAATTTTCTTATGCTAAAGCGACCAAAACTTGAACCAGGAACCCAAGCCCAAAAATTCCGATCCAAATTTTAATAATCTAGGGGCAACTCTGCAGACTCTTGTTCAGTCCATTAACACTTTTACCGTTTCTATGACGAACATGATGCAGGAAACGCTAAAAATGCAATCCACTATTTTACTGGCAATTTTAAAAAAATTAATTGGTTAAAAATATGTTTCTGGAACGCAAACGGCATTCGCCAACACAAAAATGAACTTGAGCACTTCCTTATGGAAAAGCAGATCGATATAATGATGATTGCTGAAACCCATTTGACAACCAACAGTTATTTCAAAATTAATGGCTACACATTATAAGACACAAAAGAAAGTGAGGATTATCTCCAAGCTACAAATATATGCCTTAATTATTTTCATGAAAAAATTGTTATATCCTCGATTTACTCACCACCACGATTTTCAATAACAACTTTTTCAAATCACTTGGTTCTCGATTTTTAGCGGCTGGCGACTATAACGCTAAACACACTTTTTGGGGATCACGCTTAATTACCTCGAAAGGCCGTGTGCTTTTTGACACCGTTTCCAAAATGGGCTTAGATGTGGTTTCAAGCGGACACCCCACTTATTGGCCGACAGACCGACGAAAGATCCCAGACGTTATAGATTTTGGAGTTGCGAAAAATTTTCCTTTAGAGTGGATGCAAGTGGAGCCTTCATTAGACTTGCCCTCAGATCACTCATCAACTATAGTTTCTGTTTCGTTCCCCCAGGGGGTTGGTTCCCCGTTTTGTGACTTGGCGTTGACTGTAACTCGAGTTAATTGGTTAAAATATAAAAAATATTTGAGTACACATTGTACGGAAAACATTGCCTTGAGAACGCCTGAGGATATTGATGTGTTGATTAACGAATTTTCTGAACACCTTAATCTAGCCGTACAACATGCCACCACTAGCCATATAAGATCCAGAAATGTGAGCAATAGAACATATTCGTTTGAAATTGAACAAGTTCTAACAGAAAAAAGAAGAGTTAGAAGAGAGTGGCAACTTCGCAGGTCTCCCCAGCTTAAAAGCAGGCTACGAGAGTGCATAAATCAGTTAAGACATCTGCTTGAAATCCAAAGAATGGCGTCCCTTAAAAATTATCTGGAAGGTCTTGATGGTACCTCTTAATCTGACTATTCTATATGGAAGGCGACAAAAGGTCTGAAAAGACCCGTAATAGTTAAGCCACCTTTGCGAACTTCAACTGGAGATTGGGCAAGAAGCGATTCTGAAAAGGGAATGTTGTATGTCGATCATTTGAGAAATGTTTTTACCACAAATGATGCAGCGAGTAATTCAGCTGAACTACCGTCATATGCTGCTAGACCGCCTATGCCTTTGAGACTTAGTTTTCAAGATGTTGAAAATGTTATTCGTAACACAAACCCCAGGAAAGCTCCAGGTATTGATCAAATTACTGGTAAAATGCTTGAGCAGCTACCTTGTGTAATTCGTAGAATTCTTCTTTTTATTTTTAACGCTATTTTACGTCTCGAGTATTATCCTGCAGAGTGGAAGGTGTCCATGATTACTATGATACCCAAACCAGGGAAGGATCCCACTAAGGTAAAATCATACAGACCAATAAGTCTACTGCCAACAATTTCAAAACTGTTCGAAAAATTGTTAATGGCAAACTTGAGCCCAATGTTGAACAATGTGGGAAATATCCCTGATCATCAATTTGGTTTTCGGGCTTAACATAGCACCATAGAACAAACGCACAGACTAGTGAATGTCATAAGACAGACCTTTGAAGAGAAGAAGTATTGTTCAGCTTTATTCATTGACATTTCTCAAGCTTTTGATAAAGTGTGGCACGAGGGCTTGATACACAAAATAAAGTTGAACTTGCCTGCAAATACACACAAGCTGCTGGAAAGCTACTTATCTGGGCGGAAGTTTATTATCAGAGAAGGCGACTTTATTAGCCCAACTCCGCCAATCGAGGCAGGAGTTCCCCAAGGCAGCATACTGGAGCCTACTTAGCCTTAGACATGCCAACGAGAGCCGGAATCCACACTTCAACTTTTGCATTCTGCAGCGTACATGAAAACCATCAAGTAGCTTCGCGAAATTTACAGGAGTATATTTCAATATTAGAGAAATGGTTAAAACTTTGGAGAATTAAAGTTAATGAACAAAATTGTACTTACGTTACATTCACGCTGCGTAAACAAACATGTTCAGCCATCCAAATTATCAATTCACTTATTTCGCAGCAAAATGAAGTCAAGTACCTTGGTATTCATCTCGACCGTAGGTTAACGTGGAAGTCTCACATAGATGCGAAAGTTATTCAGTTAAAGTTAAAAGCTGCGCAACTGAGTTGGGCATTGAAGCTGGATTGCAAACTTTTATTATACAACGCAATTCTAAAGCCTATATGGTGCTATGGAATTCAATTATGGGGCACCACCTCCGCTTCAAACGTTGAAAATATTCAAAGGCGACAAAACAAAATTCTTCGAACAATTACCGCAGCTCCATGGTACGTAAAAAACTCACGAATTCATAAAGATCTCTGTGTTCCTCTTGTAAAAGACGAATTTTTTAAGTACGCAAAAAAAGTTATATCAATAAATTGGAACTTCATCCAAATCGTCTTGCACGCAATATACTTAATTTTGAAGGCCACTCTCGGTTGAGAAGGAGGGATACCCTTATCACCATCAGAACGTTAAATAGGTGATTTTACCGATATTGGCGGTGCAAAAAAAAAAACATTTTTGTCTAGCATTGGCTGGACTTAATTAATTTTATGGATTTAGTATTAAGATTTGAATACTTATTCTTAGTTCACTTTGTGAAGATTCAATAAATAAATGAATGAAAAAAAAAGTTTCATTTGTTTTTACTAGAAGGGGATAATTAAACAAAATGAAGTAAGCAAAATATATACATTGCATTACAAAAGCTAAGAAAGTTGTGCTGTGGGCTAGATCCTCAATCTCGATGCGTGAAAGATTGTTTACTCGTCTCTGGAACAAGTTTTCTCCATAAAGTAAAAGTTTGTCGGTTTGTTGTATACCTTTATGTATATACCTATATATACCTATATTGTGACTAACACAGTATTTCTGCAGAGATTAGACCTTTGCCTCATTCCATATTTACCCTTAATTTATAAAACTCTTCAAAAACATAATCAATGACCATTATCAACCAGTTGTGAGCTTTTCGAACGGTTTAGAAAACATTTAATTAAATATTTAATTACAATAAATAAAAAACTAAAAAAAACTGGTTGATTTTTAAAGAGCTGAACTACTTTCTATAAGAAAATTTATATAGGTACAATACAAATGTTATTTAAATAATTTCTTAAATGAGGCAAAATTATTATATGAAAACTTAAATTGAACAATCAACAGTTCAAACATGTAAATTCTCACCACAATTGAAAGCAGTCTAATGACAACAATATGAACAAAAAACTTGAACGAAAACGTTCACAGTCACATAAAGCAAGCATTTTACTTGAAGCAGAAATTTTGTGTTGAAAGCCATTTAAGTATGTATGTATGTATGTATGAAGTACCTATGCATGAAAAAGAACAATTTGAAACTGAAAAAAAACAAATGTGCTCGAATTACGAATCAAAAATAAAAATTATTTGGTGTGTTAGTTTCGCTTATCATGTGCTGTTTAATAAAAAAGTTTTTTTTTTTTTTTAAATTAATTTTAAGCATTCAAGTTTGTTTGTTGTACTCGTCTATATTAAAGCGAATGAAGAAGACGACTCACTTTCTCAGAACTAATTAAATAAAAACTGTCTTAATAGCGCGGTAATTAAATTTGGTAAATAGAAAGTTGTCGTGTCTATATACTAAATGCCATTGGTTATTGTTTATATAAAATGTTTGGTGTATGTGGGCGGAGCTGCGCATGACATTTAAATGAAGTGAGTGGACATGTATTGGGTGTGTGCGTGTGTGAGCTTGTGTAGATGGCTTTGTTTCAATAAACATTGTTTTTCTCTTTCACACTAGTGTAGCTAACGTGGTTGGCTTGTCCATATCAATGTATTTATTTGTTAAAAGTATTGGCATTTATTTGATGAAATCGACAACTGTGCATACATAAATTGGTTTTTGTCTGCTTGTTGTTCTTGTTGTTGGGGATTGATAATGTGAATTGTATCTTAAGTCTTTTGTATTTGCAGTAAAAGAATGTTCAATTAATGTGCGGCTCTGTAGACAATCAATGAACACTCATTGTTTATTTATTCATTTGTAATAAATGTAGCCTTTTGGCCAATATAACTATATTACAAGGCTAAACTGCACTATGTGGAAGCACACCCAGAAATTCAGGATGGCTAAATTTTGCTGTATTAAGAAACTCAAATAAAATAAGGTTTATGTAGGTAAATATTTCTTATTTTTGCAGCTAAAGATCGTTTTTTATTTTTTTTTTTTTTATAAAAAATTCAACGGTATTTATTTTCAATATTTCGATAACAATTTGTGCTCATCGTCAGGAAAATTAATATCTTATTAAAAATTTTCAATTTTTAAAATATTGAAAATAAATAGGCACTGTTGTATTTTTTATAAAAAATAAAAAACGTTCTTTAGCTGCAAAAATAAGAAATATTTACTTAAATAAGATCAAATATTTAAATATTAACAGTCTAATTTATGAAAATATCTTAATTTAAAGATGATCCTTACATTAATTATTCAACGGTTTTCACCTTATTATCCAGTAATAAAAGGCTTGTTTATAAATACTTGATAATATCAAATTAACTATTAAATACTCTTGTGGCTATATGTTGCCAATACCTTGGTATATAGTTCGAATTTTATACTTTTTTGAGTCAATTTGTTTTGGAAAAATATAATATTGTGTTTTTTTCTTTGAAAATTGAATATAAAAAATTATCGAAAATAAATTTTTTATTTTTGAAAGGGTTTATGAACAGGCTGAAGACATAAAAATTCAGGATATGTAGTAAATGTGAATAAATATTTGAAATTCGTTATTTTTCCAAGAGAATTTTTTATGTAAAAAACAGAATTCGTTAAAGTTTAAAATTTTTGCAGTCGTTAACAACTCTGAAAGATAACTTAAAAATTTGCTTAAAAATAAAATACAACTTGAAACAAAATGGGAATAAGATGAGACTAACTGGAAATAAAAGTTGGCATTACAAAATCTTCAAGAACTTTTTTTTAGTTTAGTGATCGAATTTTTTATACACATTTGAAGTTGGCGATTTTAGAACGCTGTCAAACAAGAAAGAATCGTTATAAACTTGGTCAAATAATCAAAATCAAAAAGTGAACAAAACAAAAAAAAAAACAAACAAAAAAATCATTGTGCTAAAATATTTTTATACTTACATATAAAAACAATAATACATTGTATTAAATTGTTAAAACAATAACAAATTATTTAAAAAAAACAACGGGAAAATAAATTCCTCACATTTCAGTAACTAAACAATAAAATCAAGTGCGGTGCCAGTGCATTGTCATTGTTGTTATTGTGAAGATTAACTACCCAGTCGGAAAAAGGCTATACATTAAAGTTTTGTTTTCTGCATGAGTGATCCCATCAGAAACAATTTTGAAAAAGAGCCTAGCTCCACCAGCAAAAGCATATGGACTTCTGAAGAAGAATCTATAAAGCAATCATTGGATAATTTTCTTTCTACAAGAGTTAACATAGATGTTACAACAGAAGATAAAAGATCTTCTACTCTAACTAATGCCAATAAACAAAAAACGCAAGTAGGCATGGATAGGTATATCAGCATCACTAAACGTCAGCGAAGCCCTAAATCTGCTCAAATTGCATCCAAATCAAAAATTTCTAAAGATGCCGAAACTGCTAGATCAACCAATCAAAACAGATTTTCTATTCTACAAACGGATGAGCCAACAGGAGCGTCAAAAAAATCGTTTAAACCACCACCAATTTATTTAAGGGAATCTGCCTCCAATGAACTGGTAAGAAAAACTGATTCAGCGATCGGAGAAAATACATTTAACGGTCCATCAAACACGGCAACATTAACGAAACTAAAATTCAAGTTAACCATGAAAATGGCTACCGAAAACTGTCTGACGAATTTGAAAAAGAAAAAAAAGCTTTTTATACTTATCGTAATAAAAGGGATTGACCCTTGCGTAGACACTGATGAAGTTAAGACCGGTTTGACAGACAAGGGATTCAAAGTAAAAAATGTGTTAAACATCAGAAATCGTGAAAAGATCCCTCAACCCATGTTTAGGGTTGAATTAGAGCCAGGAGATGTGACTTTAAAGAAGAATGAAGTTCATCCAATATACAGTATAAAATACCTTTTACATCGAAAAATAACCGTAGAGGAACCGCATAAGCGCTTAGGACCCGTACAGTGCCACAACTGCCAAGAATTTGGCCACACTAAAGCGTACTGCAAGTTGCCTACAGTTTGTGTTGTGTGTGGAGAACTCCATGGTACAGCACAATGCAATAAGCCGAAATTCGACCCAAAAATAAAAAAATGCAGTAATTGCGGTGAAAACCACACAGCTAATTATAGAGGTTGCTCTGTCTACACCCACCTCAAGCGCTCAATGAACAACAAACTAATAATTGCTTCTAAGCCACCACAGAAGACTCAAATTTTTTCTAATAATTCTTTTCCTCCGACAGGACAGTCAGTAGTTAAGTCTACATTCGCAAACCCGAATCAACAACTTATATCTCAACCGCCCGATCAAAATTTCAGTGTAGAAAAGTAAAAATTCATTAAATTCAATTCAATAATAAATATAGTTATATACATTTTCAAAAATTCATAAGATATATAATTATATAAAAAATGTATAAAAAAAATTAAATAGGATAATATAGCAGTATAAAAAAACTAAATCCAATATGTTAATTTAAACATGCTTAAAAATATGTTTCTGGAACGCGAACAGCATCCGCCAACACAGAAATGAACTCGAATACTTCCTGATGGATGGTTCCGCAATCTTGATAAAATCTAGGATAAAGCATTTTTCGTTGAACGACATATGTGAGGACTATCTTCAAGCAACTAATATCTGTGTGGAAAATTTTCATTACAAATTGGTTATCTCATCGATTTATTCGCCGCCTCGATTTTCAGTGACGGAATCACAATATTCAAGTTTTTTCACTTCATTAGGACCTCGTTTTATAGCAGCTGGAGATTACAACGCAAAACACACTTTTTGGGGCTCACGTTTAATCACCCCGAAGGGTCGGGTGCTTTTTGATACAATTTCTAAAATGGGCTTAGACGTAATATCAAGCGGACATCCCACTTACTGGCCGACTGACCGGCGAAAGATTCCTGATGTGATTGATTTTGGAGTGGTAAAGGGGTTCCCTGTGGAATGGATGCAAGCTGAGCCTTCGTTAGACTTGTCATCGAATCATTCACCTACTATTATTTCAGTACGTTTTCCCCAGGAGACTTGGTCCCCGATTAACAATTTGCATAGGACTGTCACCCGAGTGAATTGGCTAAAATATAAAAAGTTTTTGGGGACCCATTGCACTGAGAATATTGTTTTAAGAACACCTGAAGATATTAATGCGTCACTAAGCAATTTTAGCGAAAACCTTAAACAAGCCGCTGAACTTGGTTCTAGCGTTTATTTAACACGCAGAAACATTCAAAATAGAACATATTCTTCAGAAATCGAGCAACTTGTGTTAGAACAAGTAAGAGTGTAGTATATTCGGCTGGGCCGAATCTAAAATACCCTTCACGATAGTCACGAATATGTATAGTATATTAAATATGTGACCTAAATATGCTCGGTTATATACGAACCGACATCGGAATTTTCTATTTTCTGTATTTTAGTAACCTTCTTTTATAACGAGAATTGCTTTTCAGCAAAAAAAAAAAAAATTTTTTAATGGAAAAATCGGTTCAGGCTATATCTCGGGTATATATGGACCGATATCGAAAATTTTAATTTTCCACATAACCTTATATCATTACCAGAACTGCTTTTGAGCACAACAAATTGTTTAAGTTCGCTTACGCGATATTTTCATGAAAAACCCGATTTAGGCTATATCTCGGGTATATATGGACCGATATCAGAAATTTTAATTTTCGTAACCTTCTTTTATAACAAGAACTGCTTTTCAGCAAAAAAAAAATGTTATTGGAAAAATCGGTTCAGGCTATATCTCGAGTATATATGGACCGATGTCGGATATTTTCTTTTTCCATATATGTATAACCTTATTTTATTACCAGAACTGCTTTAAGGTGAAAAAAGTTTTTTAAGTTAAGAAAAATCGGTTTAGGCTATGTCTCGGGTATATATGGACCGATATCGGAAATTTTTATCTTCCATATTTATATAAACTCATCTTATCACCAGAGCTGTTTTTAATCAAAAAAAAGTTGTTAAAGTTCGCTTACGCGACATTTTCATGAAAAACCCGGTTTGGGCTATATCTCGGGTATATATAGACCGATATCAAAAATTTTCATTTTCCATACTTATATAACCTTATTTTATTACCAGAACTGCTTTTAAGCAAAAAAAGTTGTTTAAGTTCGCTTACGCGGCATTTTCATGAAAACCCCGTTCCAGGCTATATCTCGGGTATATATGGACCGATATCGGAAATTTTCATTTTCCAGATTTATGTAACCTAATTTCATTACCAAAACCGCTTTAAGGCGAAAAAATTGTTTAAGTTCGCTTACGCGACATTTTCATTAAAACCGCAGTTTAGGCTATATCTCGGGTATATATGGACCGATATCGGAAATTTTCATTTTCCACATTTATGTAACCTAATTTTATTACCAGAACTGCTTTTGAGCACAAAAAAGTTGTTTAAGTTCGCTTACGCGACATTTTCGTGAAAAACCCGATTTGGGCTATATCTCGGGTATATATGGACCGATATCGGAAATTTTCATTTTTCATATTTATGTAACCTAATTTCATTACCAGAACTGCTTTTGAGCACAAAAAAGTTGTTTAAGTTCGCTTACGCGACATTTTCATGAAAAACACGGTTTGGGCTATATCTCGGGTATATATGGACCGATATGGAAAATTTTCATTTTTCATATTTATGTGACCCTATTTAATTACCAGAACTGCTTTTGAGCACAAAAAAGTTGTTTAAGTTCGCTTACGCGGCATTTTCATGAAAAACCTGATTTGGGCTATATCTCGGGTATATATGGACCGATATCGGAAATTTTCATTTTTCATATTTATGTAACCTAATTTCATTGCCAGAACTGCTTTTGAGCACAAACAAATTGTTTAAGTTCGCTTACGCGGCATTTTCATGAAAACCCCGGTCTAGGCTATATCTCGGGTATATATGGACCGATATGGAAAATTTTCATTTTTCATATTTATGTGACCCTATTTAATTACCAGAACTGCTTTTGAGCACAAAAAAATTGTTTAAGTTTGCTTACGCGGCATTTTCATGAAAACCCCGGTCTAGGCTATATCTCGGGTATATATGGACCGATATCGGAAATTTTCATTTTCCATATTAATGTAATCTAATTTTATTACCAGAACTGCTTTTGAGCAAAAAAAAGTTATTTAGCTTCGCCTATGCAACATTTTCATTAAAAATTCGATTTGGGCTATATCTCGGGTATATATGGACTGATATCTGAAAAAAAATTTTTTTGCGTTTTAGTCACCATGCTTAATAAGTGTGTGAAGTTTGAAGCAAAACGAACAACTTTTGTTTTCAAAAATTTTCATACAAAACTGCAAAAAAAATGGCTTTTTTCGGAATTTTGAATATATCTCAGCTATACGTGGACCGATATTACTGAATTTCAATAGCAAACCCATGAATCGATGGGGTGAAAGAATGGTGAAAGAAAAAAGTTTCTAAGTCTAATGGTTTTCTCAGAAACGGTATTTCAACAGCGGATAGACGGACAGATGGACAGACGGACATCGCTTAATCGACTTTTCCATTAATTCTGATTCAGAATATATATACTTTATAGGGTCGCAAAAAAAAAACTGTAGAAATTACAAACGGAATCACAAACTTATAAATACCCTTTACATTTTTGTGAAGGGTATAAAAAAGAAGAGTTCGATGAGAGTGGCAACTTCGTAGGTCTCCGCAACTAAAAACAAGGCTACGTGAGTGCACAAATCAGCTAAGAAATTTGCTTGCAACCCAAAAAACGGCTTCTCTACAAACGTATCTAGAAAGTCTGGATGGTACTCCTCAGTCCGACTATTCTTTATGGCGGGCGACTAAAGGTTTAAAAAGGCCAGTTAGAGGTAAGCCGCACTTGCGAGAGCTATCTGGTGACTGGACTAGAGATGACTCAGAAAAGGGTAATTTATTTGTTAACCATTTGAAAAACGTTTTTACCACAAATAGGTATGATAATGCAAATGAGTTGCATTCAATTCCAAGAAATTGAAAATGCTATTGGTAATCTAAACCTTAAAAAAGCTCCAGGTTTGGACAAAATCAGCAACAAAATGCTCGTAGAGCTGCCTCGTGTAGCTAAACGAATTCTTCTTTTTATTTTTAATGCTATTTTACGCCTTCATTGTGCTAACATATTCTTAAACTTACATACAAAAAACAATAATATATTGTATTAAATTGTAAAAACAATAACAAATTATTATAAAAAACAACGGGAAAATAAATTCCTCACATTTCATTAAATAAACAATAAAATCAATTTCAATAAAACAAGTGCGGTGGCAGTGCATTGTTGTTGTTGTTATTGTGCGTGAAGATTACGTACCCAGTGGAAAAAAACTATACACTAAAATTTTGTTTTCTTGCAAAACCGAAAAACTTTATGACAATTATTTTTTTTATATACTTTTAAAATTAAAAAAAAATACTTAAAAATATAAATAAAAAAAACAAAAAAATTGCATGAGTGTACCTAGTAGATGCAATTCTGAGAGGGAGCTTAGCTCCACTAGAAAAAACCTCTGGATTTCTGAAGAGGAATCATTGAAAAAGTCATTGGACAATCTCCTGTCTCTAAGAGATAAAAAACGCACGCGTTCGTGTTCGCCAAACATTGCTGTTGCAACAGAAGACCAACCATCCACCAGTTCAGTAATTGCAGATAAGCCGAAAACACAAGTAGGCATGGACAGGTATGTTACCGTGGTTAAACGTCAGCGAAGCCCGAAATCCGCTCAGATATCATCACAACCAAAGATATCCAAAGAGGATAATACCGCTACAGCAACGAAAAGTAATAGATTTGCAATCCTCCAGACTGATGAGCCAAATACAGCAAAAAAACATTTAAACCGCCACCAATATATTTGAGAGAACCTACTTCTAATGAGCTGGTAAAACAACTTATTACGGTAATCGGTAAGGACAATTTCAACGTGACATCAAGCGCGGAAACATCAATGAAACAAAAATTCAGGTAAACCATGAAAATGATTACCGAAAATTGTCTGACGTTTTGGAAAAAGAGAAAAGATCTTTTTACACTTATCAGCTTAAAAGTGCTAAAGGTATTCAGGTCGTTATAAAAGGTATTGACCCATGTGTAGCCACGGATGATGTTAAGATTGGTTTGGAGGGCAAAGGGTTTAAAGTCAAAAGTGTAGTGAACATCAGGAACCGTGAGAAGATCCCTCAACCCATGTTTAGGGTTGAACTGGAACCAAGAGATATTGTCCTGAAACGAATTGAAACTCACCCAATTTATACCCTCAAATTTCTCTTGCACCGTAAAGTTACCGTAGAGGAGCCTCATAAGCGTTTAGGTCCCGTTCAATGCCTAAACTGCCAGGAATTTGGCCATACTAAGGCCTATTGTAAACTGCCCGCAGTTTGTGTTGTGTGTGGAGATCTACACGGCACTTCACAGTGCAAAAAACCAAAGACTGACTCGAGCGCTAAAAAATGCAGTAACTGTGGAGGTAACCACACTGCAAATTACAGGGGCTGTCCTGTTTACACTAATTTTAAACAATCAATGACAAATAAGTCATCAATTACCTTCAAGCAACCGCAGCAGTCAAATATTATTTCTGCTAACAATTTTCCCCAGATAGGCCAGTCAACCAGCCAAATAATTAAGCAAAACCCCAAACAAGTTTCATATGCTAATGTGGTCAAAACCGATATACAAAACTTGAATCAGGAGCCCATGCCCCAAAACTCCGATCAAAATTTTAAAAATCTTGAGGCAACTCTGCAGACTCTTGTTTCATCCATAAACACATTTACGGTTTCTATGACGAACATGATGCAGGAAATGCTGAAAATGCAATCCACCATTTTGCAGGCAATTTTAACAAAATGAATTGGTTAAAAATATGTTTCTGGAACGCAAACGGCATCCGCCAACACAAAAATGAACTTGAGCACTTCCTTATGGAAAAGCAGATCGACATAATGCTGATTGCTGAAACCCATTTGACAACTAACAGTTTTTTCAAAATTAATAGTTACACGCTGTATGATACTAAAGATCCCCGTGGCAGATCTTGCGGAGGCTCAGCAATTCTGATAAAAACTAGAATTAAGCACTATTTGCTACATGAGACATGTGAGGAGTATCTCCAAGCAACAAACATATGTATTGAACATTTTCATCACAAAATTGTTATTTCATCGATTTCTTCCCCACCCCGGTTTTCAGTAACAGAAAATCAATATAAAAATTTTTTCAATTCACTTGGGCCTCGATTTTTAGCGGCTGGCGACTATAACGCTAAACACACTTTTTGGGGATCACGTTTAATTACCCCGAAAGGCCGTGTGCTTTTTGACACCGTTTCCAAAATGGGCTTAGATGTGGTTTCAAGCGGACACCCCACTTATTGGCCGTCAGACCGACGAAAGATCCCTGATGTTATAGATTTTGGAGTTGCGAAAAATTTTCCTTTAGAGTGGATGCAAGTGGAGCCTTCATTAGATTTGTCATCAGATCACTCTCCCACTATAATCTCTGTTTCGTTTCCCCAAGAGATTGGCTCCCCGTTGACCGTCAATAGAGTTAATTGGCTAAAATACAAAAAATTTTTGAGTACACATTGTACTGAAAATATCGCCTTGAGAACGCCTGCGGATATTGATGTGTCAATTAACGATATTTCTGAAAACCTCAAACTGGCCGTACAGCATGCTACCACTAGTCATATAAGATCCAGAAATGAAACCAATAGAACTTATTCGTCCGAAATTGAGCAACTTCTGTCAGAAAAAAGAAGAGTCAGAAGAGAGTGGCAACTTCGCAGATCTCCCCAGCTTAAAACTAGGCTACGGGCATGCATAACTCAGTTAAGAAATCTGCTTGAAGTCCATAGAATGGCTTCCCTTAAAACATATTTGGAAAGCCTGGATGGTACTCCGCAATCTGACCATTCTCTGTGGAAAGCGACAAAAGGTCTGAAAAGACCCGTAATAGGTAAGCCACCTTTGCGAACTTCAACTGGCGACTGGGCAAGAAGTGACTCAGAAAAGGGGATGGTGTATGTTAACCATTTGAGAAATGTTTTTATTACAAACGATACAGAGTATGATGCATCTGAATTACCACCATATGTAGTTAGACCGCCTGTGTCTTTGCGATTCACATTTCAAGATGTAGAACAAGGTATCAGTAACATAAACCCCAGGAAAGCTCCAGGTATTGATCAAATTACTGGCAAAATGCTGGAACAGTTACCTCGTGTAGCTAGAAGAGTTCTACTTTTTATTTTTAACGCTATTTTACGCCTTGAGTATTATCCTGCAGAGTGAAAGGTCTCTATGATTACTATGATACCCAAGCCAGGGAAGGATCCGACCAAGGTAGAATCATATAGACCAATAAGTCTACTACCAACAATTTCAAAACTATTCGAAAAACTGTTAATGGTTAAGTTGAGTCCAATATTAAACAATGTGGGATGCATCCCTGATCATTAATTTGGGTTTCGGGCTAAACATAGCACCATAGAACAAACACACAGACTAGTCAACGTCATAAGACAGACCTTTGAGGAGAAGAAGTATTGTTCAGCTCTATTCATCGACATTTCTCAAGCTTTTGATAAAGTGTGGCACGACGGCTTGATGCACAAAATAAAGTTGAACTTGCCTGCCTTGAAGCAAAAGTCACTCAGTTGAAACTAAAAGCTGCGCAACTAAATTGGCTTATGGGCAGAAACTCGACATTGAAGTTGGATTGTAAACTTCTGCTATACAATGCAATTCTAAAACCTATATGGTGCTACGGAATTCAATTATGGGGCACCGCCTCAGCGTCAAATATTGAAAAAATTCAAAGGCGACAAAGCCAAATTCTTCGAACGATTACTGCAGCTCCATGGTACGTAAAAAATTCACGAATTCATAAAGATCTGAGTGTTCCGCTGGTAAAAGAGGAATTTTCTAAGTACGCGACAAGGTATGTCAGTAAACTGGAACTTCATCCAAACCCTCTTGCGCGTAATATACTTAATTTTGGCGGCCACAGTCGGTTGAGAAGAAGGGATACCGTTGCCACCATCAGAACGTTTAATAGGTGATTCTACCGATATTGCTTCCGCATAATAGAACTTTTTGTCTAGCATTGGCTGGACGTAAGTAAAAAGCACATTTTATTTTATTTTTCTTTTTAATATTTAGTATTAAGATTTGAATACTTATTGTTAGTTCATTTTGAAGATTCAATAAATAAAAACGCTTAACAAAAAAAAAAAAAAAATTTTACGACTTGAGTATTACCCTGCAGAGTGGAAGGTGTCCATGATAATAATGGTTCCTAAGCCAGGGAAGGATCACACGAAAGTAGAATCATATCCTCCAATAAGTCTACTGACAACAACTTCAAAACTTTTCGAAAAATTGCTAAAGGCGAAGTTGGATCCAATGCTTGATAAGGTTGGACCAATTTGGTTTTAGAGCGAAACATGGCACCATTGAGCAAACACACAGGTTAGTTAACGTCATAAGAAAGGCATTTGAAGATAAAAAATATTGCTCTGCCTTATTCATCGACGTCTCACAAGCTTTTGATAAAGTGTGGCACGATGGCTTAATGCATAAAATAAAGTTTAACTTACCCGCAAACGTACATAACCTTTTGGAAAGCTATGTATATCGTCGCCAATTTTTAATAAAAGAAGGCGATTTCATAAGCCCCGCCCAGCCTATTGAAGCTGGAGTTCCCCAAGGCAGCATATTAGGGCCTATCTTATATTTGATCTACGCATCTGACATGCCGATAAGCACCAACATTCACACTTCAACATTTGCAGATGATACAGCATTCCTTAGCATACATAGTAACCACCAGCAAACATCAATAAACTTACAGGAACATATCGACAAACTAGAGAAATGGCTCAAGCTTTGGAAAATCAAGGTTAATGAACAAAAGTGTGCCCATGTTACATTCGCACTGCGTCTAGGAACATGCTCACCCATTACTATTAACAATAAAGTAATACCTCAACACAGTAAAGTCAAATACCTCGGTATTCATCTTGACCATAGACTAACATGGAAGTCGCACATCGAGGCAAAAGTAACGCAGATGAAATTGAAAGCAGTGCAAATTAACTGGCTACTAGGCAGAAATTCTACCTTGAAGCTTGATTGTAAACTTTTGCTGTACAACTCGATTCTAAAGCTAATATGGTACTATGGGATTCAATTATGGGGCACAGCGTCGGCATCCAACATTGAAAAAATTCAAAGAAGTCAAAATAAAATTCTCCGTAGAATTACAGATGCTCCATGGTACGTTAAAAACTCACGAATCCACGCAGATCTGAGCGTACCTTTTGTGAAGTCTGAATTTGTGAAGACGCGACAAGATATATTAACAAACTTGAATTCCATCCAAATTCTCTTGCAGTTAATATTCTTAACTTTGGTGGTCATACCCTTCTGAGAAGGAGGGAAACTTTGGCTACCATTAGAGCTGTAAAGAGATGACTGAATTCTGAAATAATATTCGCATAAAAATAAATTTTTGTCCAGCACTGGCAGGACTTTAATCACAATTTTTTTTTTTAGTATTAAGAATTGAATACTTATTGTCATTACATTTTTTATGTAGATTCAATAAATAAAATAATAAAGTTAAAAAAAAGAAAGAAACTTGACTTTTAGCTGAGGAGGTTCATATTCAACATCGGCCCTTAAAATTTTGCCACTCGAAAGATATAGCACCATTTCTATAACAGCGCGATATATAAAAACGATAGATAGATAGGACGTTGCCTGAAAGAGCGAATAGATCGATTCTCTCGCTATAAGTTTTGCGGCGCCTTTTGAGTAATGATATATCTACACAATTTTTGCTGGAAATACAAATACAAGTATATATGTATGTCTTCTTGATGCTATTTGCTTTGACCTTTATTTAATTCAATATTTGCAAATAATTCGTTCAGCTTAAGTTCCCTTTTGTTAAAACAAAAAAAATGTTTAATGCATTTTTCAATATTTCGTCTTCTTTTAGAAGTTTAGAAGTAAGTGTTTATAAATAATGTTTTTTTGATTTCTTCTTATTAACTCTTAATAAAGCAGTCAAAATTTTTTATAAATTAGACTGTAAATATTTATGCAGGTAATTTATTTTTTAGTAATTCATTTGAAAAATAATACAATTTTATTAAAGTAATTCATGAATTGGTGACTCATGTGTGACGTCTTATCAAAACGTTATTCATTGCTGCCTAAAGGGTTGCAGCGGGAATTGTCTCAATTACCGTTTGAATGGATTGCTTTAAATCATCCAAATTTGTTAGGGTTCTTTTGTAAACTTTTTGTTTGCAATAACACCACAAAAAAAGTCAGGTGCATTGTGGTCAGAAGCCCTGTGAGGTCAGCGGAATGTGGAATTTCTTGAAAAAAGGCGTGGCTTTCTGACAAGTTACCCTATCTTGTTGAAACCAAGCAGAAATGAAAGAGATTCTGTTTTGGCATAATTCTGGAAAGAAAAACTCTTTCAACTTTTTTAAGTAACAGTCTCCGTTAGTCGTAACAGTAAGGCCATTTTCTTCGAAAAAGTAAGGCCTGATCTTGAAGAAACTGCACACCACACTGTGATGCGAAGTGGATGTTATTGCATCTGATGGAGTATCTATTGGTTACAACTACTCCATATTCGACAATCTTTTTTGTTGACATTGCCGTTTAAATCAAAATGTGCCTCGTCAGACATAAAAATGCATTCATAACGCCTACATCCTCTGACACCATTTGAATGTCTTCTCACAAAAATCAGTTTGTTTGTTAATTGAATCTTATATGGAAATAAGTATAACTATTGATGCAAAATTGTCTGCAAAAAAGCTCTATTATTGGATTATATGACAGCAGCTACAGCAGCGATAGTTTAATGCGTCCGAATTGAGGCATCTCGATGATAAGGCCTTCTTGCGATTGTGTCACCTTCGGCAAAATACTTCATGAGCCTCATAGTCCATCTCTTTGGACGGAAACAACGTACTAAAGCGTAAAATGATTGTTTAATTGTCCCAATTCCCCATTTTAGTTGAACCTACAGATCAATCTTTAAAATACAATACAAATGGAACAAGTTAGTTACACAGATAATAATTTATTACGTTTTTTGTTTTTGGTAGCAGCTTTCATCAGCCATCTTATATAAAAAGATAATATGGTAAAACATCCATGCGATTTGTAATTCAGCCAACTATTAGATAATAAAAATATAATAAGAGTGGCATAATGTATAACTGTGTTGAAAATCCAAGTAGGTAGATATTAGTGGTTAGAATTGCAGATATATGTATATGTATGTATGTATGTATGTATGTATGTATTTTTTTTTTTTTTTTTTTTTTTTTTTTTTTTTTATTCGCGGGGTGAAAAACCATCGAAAGGCACTGGCAGTGATGGTGGTTGCCAGTAGTGCGAGACTTTAACTCGCTAAAAAACACCCCTTCGCCCTGACCCAGATGCTCCCCGAGGGACTGCCGCAAGGCTATACGTCTCGGGGTGGGAAAGGTGATACACCCTACATCTAAACTAAACTACATTGATTCTGCTGCGAATCTGTTCTAACCTACGAAGTTCCAACAAAACCAATTTTACAAAACTACAGACGTACGTCCACTTGCACAAAGATTCCAACATGATTGGAACGATACTGCTCGGACTGATGCTACGTCCTAGGACTGTTTCTAAATATTCCCTATCACTATTAAACCGTGGACAGATGAAGAACACATGCTCAGCATCTTCCAAGACATTACCATCACAACTCGGACAGAACGGAGTACTGTCATGTCCAAAACGGTACAAGTACGACCTAAAACAACCATGCCCAGTTAAAAACTGTGTAATATAGTAGTTCAAATCGCCATGCTTTCTTGATAGCCATGCTCTGATGTCTGGTATCAGTAAGTAGGTCCATCTTCCCTTGTCAGCTGTCGCCCATCTTTCTTGCCATTTTCGCAGACACGATTCTCTCAACCCAACCGTGATGTCAGAAGCGGCCTCGATCGGTATCATGCCGGCAATGACAAAAGCGGCCAGGTCCGATACAGTTCGGAATGCGCTACATACACGCAAGGCGATCAGCCTATACACAGGAGATATCAGGTTCACATAAGTAGGACATCTAAGTGAGCCTGACCATATAGGCGATGCATATAAGATAATGCTTCTTACTACACTAGAGAGTAATCTCCTCTGCAGATATTTTGGATCTCTTGTATTCGGCATGATCCGGCATAGCGCTGTGCATGTTTTTGATGCTTTACTGCCTATGTACTTCAAGTGCTCTTGAAAAGACAGACGAGTGTCAATCATGACACCAAGGTATTTTAAACATTCCTTAGATTCTATGCTACACGTGCCAATATTTAGCCTGACAGTTTCCCTAATTTTCCTACTACTAATCAGAACCGCTTCCGTTTTATGGTCAGCTAGAGTTAGGCCCATTGATCTTAGCCAAGATCTTACGATCTGAATACTGGCGTTTGCAATGGTTTACACCTCTAGTAACTCTTTCCCTTCACACACTAACGCTATGTCGTCTGCGAATCCAACTATCTTCACCTTTTCCGGTAGATCCAAACTTAATACTCCGTCGTACATGACGTTCCACAATAGTGGGTCAAGAACTGAACCTTGAGGCACCCCACCAATGATCTTGCGCCTCTTAGTACCTTTATCAGTATCATAAACTAGCTCTCTATCCCGGAAATAGTCCCGTACAATTGCTAGTAGATACCCTGGGATGTCTATACGGACCAAAGCATTAACTATATGCTCCCAGTTTGCCGTATTGAAGGCGTTTTTTACATCTAGGGTTATAACCACACAATACCCTTTTGTTCCATTCCTCCACTTCTTCCCTTGGATAGCTTGAGCAGCGGTTCCTACTACAACTTTGATAGCGTCCACCGCTGACTTTGCTTTCCTGAAGCCAAATTGGTTATCTGATAAACCTAGGTTAGCTTGTACGCAATCTTCCAATCTTCTGCAGATTATACTCTCCAGAAGTTTTCCACTTGTATCTATCATACAGAGCGGACGATAGGAGGAAGGGTCGTCTAGCGGCTTGTTATCCTTAGGTAACAACACCAATTTCTGCCTCTTCCAGATTGTTGGAAAAGTTCCCTGAATCAAGCATGCGCTTATTACTTTCAGGAAATAATCAGGACGGAGTTTAACAGCCTCCTTCAGTACCATATTTGGGATGCAATCTAAGCCTGGTGCCTTCTTGTCTTTGAATTTTGAGACAGCACCTTCTATCTCGACGACCGTAACCGGAGGAATGTCGAATAATTCAGCTGGATAGCTGTGTTGCCATGTCGGAGCTTCCTGTTGAGGAAAAAAATGGTCTACAATTCCGTTGAGGATATTCTCTTCTCTTGGCGGTGATGGGCCAAGACATTTAAGTTTCCTGGTTACTAGCTTATATGCTAAGCCCCAAGGATTACTATCTATTTCATCACAAGCATCCAGGAAACACCTACGCTTGCTCCTACGAATTGCAATCTTCAATGCCTTTCTTTTATCCCTATACAACTGGTGCTGCACGTTATTCTCTAACCGACCCCTCGTTCGTGTATACCGCCTTCGGGCGCTAATACACTCTGAACGCAAGCTAGCAATTTCATCATTCCACCAATACACTGGAGGCTTATTTGGCGATCTTTTTCGCCTTATCATAGCTACATTGCAGGCACTAGTGATATTGCGCACTAATTGCACTGCCATGTCTTCTGCTGAACCAGCCATTTCCATGTTCTCCATGCAGGCTGCGAAGCTATCCTTATCAAAGGTATTTACCTTCCATCCTGTCAAGACACGTGCTTGTACAATAGCACGGGGCTGTGCGTCTTGCACATCTATTATTATAGCGCTATGATCGCTATGTGTATAGATGTCAGATATTCTCCAGTTCACTTGGGTTGCGATACTTGCACTGACGTACCGTATGCTCTCCTTAGCGACTTAACTGCCGTAGGGTGCAAAGCTTTAAATTCGTCAGATATTTTGACGAGAGCTTCATAAATATCCTCCTTAGAGGTTACTTCGTCTATATCCCTAATCTCAAGCCTGACCTCATGAGATAGTGATCTAACCTTAGCAGCATCACCTAGCACCTCTTCTATAGCCGACCTAAATTCGCCCGTATTCTGGTGCGCGGGTCTATTCAGCTCAAACAACAGTTCACCCTTCCCTGTCTTCCTAATGCTCTTCACATTTTGACCCAGGTTGTTTAGCTTAGGGTCCCTCTTCACCTGTCTGAGAATATCCGCATAGGAAGTATCTCCACAAGTTTTAATCACTATAGCATCTGGTTTAACGGACGCTTTCTTTGTTTTAGCCCTTGGGCCAACCTTAACCCAGCCAGGATCTTTAGCACTTAAATCCGGTTTGCCAGCCAAGTTTAAGTTTATAGCCTTGGGTATAGTGTGTCCACCTACCCTGACTACTTTATTAGGGGTTGTTCCCCTATTCTGTTTAGCTCTGTTACCTTTTGGGCTTAAGTCCTCCCTTCTACGCTTTGGAGTTCCGCCCATCACAGGATTGAGCCTTGGTGGTTCGTCTGTTTGAGTATGCGTACTAGTATGTGCTTTCTTTGTACTACTAGCACTTCCACTACTCAAGTCATCTGAGACCTGCATGTACAATGCCTGTATCTCACGTGACATTGTCACTATTTCCTTATGCACGTTTGAACGTGCCTTTAGGAAAGCTACGAGCTTTGAGATCTTCTCTCCTAGCCTCTGGACGTTATTTTGTCCATTTTCACTATTTTCAACGGTGCCTGGCACCGGAACGGTCCTACTCACCGCTGTAGGAGGTGATCTGGTTATCACCGATTTCTTAGCAAAAGGGTTTATAATTTCACCCATGCTCAACTCATTTATACTCTCATTATTATTATTATTATTTTTATTCATTTTTTCAGTTGGGTCCCCGCTTATAGCTGTAGTCTCCGTTTGCCGCACACTCAATAAAAAGTTTTTTCTTTGTCCAAAAATGTATGCGGTGGACCCGTAACTACGAGTATCAACTAATAAGTCTAGATTATCACACGACCGTCTATGCTTACAATGATCCCTTTCGTCGCATATGTGAAATATTTAAAAAAAAAATTTATCAAATCATAGATATCTCTGAATCTAACGATATGAAAAATAATTTTGTACTTAATATGTAATTGTACTTTTTTATTATATTTTTCTTTAGGGACTTATAACTAGTCTATAGACTTAAACAAATAAATAAATGTATGTACGTACGTACGTATGTAAGTACATTGAAAATGTCAAAATATTAAGACTACTTCCAAAATGAATTATTATTTAATTGTATATCCCTTAAAAGAAGATTATTTATTATATGTACATCTTTCTTTGACAATTGATTTTTGGTGTAAAGTTGAAGTAAACAACATTTTTCTATTTCAATTTTCTAAAATATCCCACCTTTTTAGCGACATGAATTCGTAATGGTTCTTTTTTTTCCGAGCGTCATATCAGTTTGTCTTTGTGAATACAAAAAAAATGTTGATACAAAAAATTTATTTATTTGTAACCAATTGTGACATATCAAAATGCTAATTACTCTTGAGTGACAATGAGCTTTCTTTGGCTTTCGGTGTTGTGACAACTTAATGATTTCCTTGCCGTTGTTCTTTTTTTTAATTTTTGTCAACAATAAATGGTGAATAACAAAATATCCGAAAGAGGGTGTTAAAGTCTAGAAACACTTTCAATCCAGCCAACATTCTTTCGTTTTTCTGGCTTTTGTATTTAAACAAATAAATGAGAAAACTCTACCCATACATATTTGATACATATTTAAACATTTATATAAAATTTTTGTAGCAAGTCTTTGAAAAGGGTTTATTTGTTGGTGTCCAAAAGAATTATTTTACCACCCCATTTTGCTTTAGGCTTGCATCATGCTTAGGTTTTGAATTTTTAATGCGCGGCTAAATGAGCGACCACTGACGGTAGTGATTTGTAGCCACTTAAATAAATTGTCCTTTTTCTGTTCTCTTGTCTGGCAGTGAAACGCGTTTGTTGGATTTGAGTTGTGCCAAAAGTTCTCCAAAACTTATTTGACAGTGATAAGTTAAACATTGTCTTCTAAACAAACACTCATATGCAGAGCACCAAAGAAGCTTGTTCGCTGGATGATGGGCTACTCGTACTCTGATGAAAGGGTTAAAGGACATTATCGTGTATATCATATATGTACAAGCTCATATATAATAAATAATATATAAAAATATCTTTCAGCTAAAGTCACATCATTTCGTATGAATAATGTGCTCTTACCACTATGAAAAAAAATTATACACTTAAAAAATTACGTTGCTCGCTGCCGAAATCGAACATATATTAATGCCATTTCAAAAAAGTAATGACGGCGCTTTCCTTTCTAGCTAAAATGTTACAATTGTCCTACCCTTTGCCCGTTTTTATGTTCCATAATAAAACGTAAGCAACAATATAAGTAAAAACCAGGTTCTCTTTTAAGTATGCTGCGTGAAAAAGGATAATATGTGAAGCATATTTGCAGGATGAGATATTGGACTTTATTACTACTCTCTGTGCTGACTTATCCTAACCTATATTTATGTTTTATGTAAAAATATTTATTCAAGTTTTCATAATTTTTGGTAGTTATTTCAACAAAGGACAAATCTCTGTAAAATTATTAATATGTAGATATTTTAAATTAGTAATGCTAACGTCATTTTTCTACTTAGCAAATTTTGATACAAATGCATTTAAAACCTAAAACGCTAATTGTGCTTTATTGTTTTACTCAATATTTTATGTTCTTTTGTAAAAATCAGGTCTGCGTTTAAAAATGTTGCACAATCATATGCAAATTTTCTTTTTTAGAAAAGAAAACGACAACAATATTAACTTAATTCTGTTTCGCATGGCACCAAGAATATAGAACAGAGTTATAGGTAGTTAAATTCGAACTAGTAATCAGCACATATGAGATCTGCTCAAAAAGTAATCGTTAATTCAAATTTCGTAAGTTACACAGACATTTGAAATGTTGACTGTGGCGTTTGGCGAGCCTACTATAACCAGAACACAATTTAAATTGTGGTATAACCGGTTTAAGAAAGGCCGAGAAGATGTCAATGAGGATGGTCGTCCTGGTCGCCCGAGCACGTTAACAACCGGTGAAAACATTGAAGCACCGAAGAAAATGATTTTGGATAATCGTCGAATCACTATCAGAAAGGTTGCTGATGATTTTTTTTAGCATTTTTTTTTTATTTATTGAATCTTCAAAATGAACTAACAATAATTATTCAAATCTTCATACTAAATAAAAAAAAAATTGTGCTTTAAAATTAAAGAAAAAATATGCTTTTTCTTAAGTCCGGCCAATGCTAGACAAAAAGTTTTATTATGTGGGAGCTATTTCGGTAAAATCACCTATTGAGCAATCTGATGGTGACAACGGTATTCCTTCTTCTAAGCCGAGTGTGGCCGCCAAAATTAAGTAAACTGCGCGCAAGAGGGTTTGGATGAAGTTCCAGTTAACTGACATACATCGCATACTTTTAAAATTCCTCTTTTGCCAACGGAATTCATGAATTTTTTACGTAGCATGGTGCTGCAGTAATCGTTCGAAGAAACTGGTTTTGTCGCCTTTGAATGTTTTCAATATTTAACGCTGAGGCGGTGCCCCATAATTGAATTTTCTAGCACCATATAGGTTTTAGAATTGCATTGTATATAAGTTTGCAATCCAACTTCAATATCGAGTTTCTGCCCACATGCCAATTTAGTTGCACTGCTTTTAGTTTCAAATGAGTGAATTTAGCTTCAATGTGAGACTACTACGTTAGCCTACGGTCCAGATGGATAGGCGCACATGTTTGTTTACACAGTGTGAATGTGACATAAGTACATTTTTGTTCATTAACATTGATTTTTCAAAGTTTTAGCCATTTCTCTAATATTGAAATACTTTCCTACAAATTTCGTTAAGCCAATTGATAGTTTTCATGGACGCAGCAGAATGCTGTGGCATCCGAAAAAGTTGATACATGTCAGAGGTGTAAATCATATATAAAGTAGGTCCCAGAATTCTACCTTAGCGAACTCCTGCCTCGATTGGCTGAGTTGGGCTTATAAAATCGCCTTCTCTAATAACAAACTTTCGCCCATATAAGTAGTTTACCAGAAGCTTGTGTGTATTTGCAAGTTTACCCTTATTTTGTGCATGAAGCCGACGTGCCACACTTTATGAAAAGCTTGAGAAATGTCAACGAATAGAGCTGAGCAATACTTCTTCTCCTAAAAGGTCTGTCTTATGACATTGACTAGTCTGTGCGTTTGTTCTACGTTGCTATGTTTAGCCCGAAAACCAAATTGATGATGAGGGATGCATCCCACATTGTTCAACATTGGACTCAACTTCGCCATTAACAATTTTTCGAATAGTTTTGAAATTGTTGGTAAAAGATTGGTCTATATGATTCTACCTTAGTCAGATCCTTCCTTGGCTTGGATATCATAGTAAGCATTGAGACCCTCCACTCTGCAGGATAATACTCAAGGCGTAAAATAGCGTTTAAATAAAAAGGAGAACTCTTCTAGCTACACGAGGTAACTGTTCAAGCATTCTACTAGTAATTTGATCAGTGCCTGGAGCTTTCCTTGGGTTTGTATTACCGATAACGTTTTCGACGTCTTGAAAATTAAATCTCAAAGACACAGGAGGTCTAACAACATATGGTGGTAATTCCGCTGTAATATTCGGTGAATCATTTGTAATAAAAACATTTCTCAAATGATCGACATACAACATTCCCTTTTTAGAATCGCTTCTTGCCCAGTCGCCAGTTGAAGTTCACAAAGGTGGCTTACCTATTACGGGTCTTTTTAAACCTTTTGTCGTTTTCCACAAGGAATAATCAGATTGAGGGGTACCATCAAGGCTTTCCAAATATGTTTTAAGGGAAGATATTCTCTGGATTTCAAGCAGAATTCTTAGCTGAGTCATGCATTCCCGTTGCTCAATTTCGGATGAATAAGTTCTGTTGTTCTCATTTCTAGATCTTAAATGACTAGTGGTAGCATGCTGTACGGCCAGTTTGAGGTTTTCAGAAAAATCGTTAATTGACACATCAATATCCTCAGGCGTTCTCAGGGCGATATTTTCAGTACAATGTGTACTCAAAAATTTTTTGTATTTTAGCCAATTCACTCTATTGACGGTCAAAGGGAAGCCAATCTCTTGGTGAAACGAAACAGAGATTATAGTGGATGAGTGATCTGATGACAAATCTAATAAAGGCTCCACTTGCATCCACTCTAAAGGAAAATTTTTCGCAACTCAAAAATCTATAACGTCTGGGATTTTTCGTCGGTCTGTCGGCCAATAAATGGGGTGTCCGCTTGAAACCACATTTAAGCCCATTTTGGAAACGGTGTAGAAAAGCACACGGCCTTTCGAGGTAATTAAACGTGATCCCCAAAAAGTTTGCTTAGCGTTATAGTCGCCAGCCGCTAAAAAGCAAGGCCCAAGTGATTTGAAAAAATTTGAATATTGGTTACTGAAAATCGTGGTGGTGAGTAAATCGAGGATATAACAATTTGTTTATGAAAATAATCAACGCATATATTTGTAGCTTGGAGATATTCCTCACGTGTCTCGTTCATTAGATTGTGCTTAATTCTGGTCTTTATCAAAATTGCCGAACCGCCGCAAGATCTTCCACGTGAATCTTTTGTGTCATATAGTGTGTAGCCATTAATTTTGATCAATCTGCTTTTTTCATAAGGAAGTGCTCTAGGTCATTTTTGTGTTGGCGGATGCTGTTTGCGTTCCAGAAACATATTTTTAACCAATTCATTTGTTTGAAATTACCTGTTAAATAGTGTATTGCATTTTTAGTATTTCGTGCATAATTTTTTCATAGAAACGGTAAAAGTGTTTATGGATTGAACAAGAGTCTGCATAGTTGCTTCTAGATTACTAAAATTTGAATCGCACTTTTGAGATTTGGGCTCCTGGTTCAAGATTTGGTCGGCTTTAACGAATTAGCATATGAAAATTGTTTGAAGTTTTGCGCATTTGTATGGTTGGTTGAATCGCCTAGTGATGAATCATGGGTATATGGCTATGAAATTGAAACCAAATCATCGCGATGGAAGCGTGCAGAAAAGCCAAGAACGAAAAAAGCATATCAAGTTCGGTCAAATGTGAAGGTTTTGCTCAATTTTTTCTTCGACTGCAATGGTTGGTGCATCATAAATTCTTGCGTACGGTCAATAAAGAATACTACCTTGAGGTTATGTGCCGTTTGCGCAAGGAAATTCGTCAGAAACCCACAGAATTGTGAAAAAAAACAATCATTGCTTTTGCACCATGATAATGCACCAGATCACACATCGATGCTTGCGCGTGAGTTTTTGGCCAAAAACAAAACCGTTATTATGCGTCTATCACCGTATTCACCGGTCTTGGCCCCGCTGACTTTTTCCTCTTCCCATAACTGAGGTTACCGATGAAAGGGAAACAGTCAGTCGAAGCCGCTGTGGAAACAGTGTAGCCCGAAGGCCGCTGCGTAAAATTTATGCCCCGAAGAGGAAAAAGCTTTCCGAATATTCGCGGTGTAGATAACTTTCAATATCTGCACCTGGGTGATCACCGATGGCTTTCTTTTTTCTTAACCATCTTCAGCGTTGTCAAAGTTTTTGGTGCTTTTGAAAACTTTTTGAGTGAAGTGGGTGTGTGGTGCATTTTTTTTTTTAATTTTCGGTGCGTTTTCTAAATTTTGGTGACACAAAATCAAATTCAGCTCAACTTTTTGTTTTAAACTAAGAAAAAAGTTTAATCAAGTGTTTAAAATTTTTACGTTTCATTTTCCGTGGAATGTTATAATGTTATAAAGTAAGACAATCTTGCTGCTGTATATTATACACACTCTCGAAAGAAAAAGAAACATTGTTTTTTTTTTTGATAATAAACGATCAAGGCAAGTCAATAAATAAAGTCTTGTAGTGTGATTCTTTTTAACTTTTAATGATCCGATCATCGTAAATTCCTGCAATAAATTTTGGTGACGTTATGCAGCTGTAGTACTTTCAAATACTATCCATCGTCTTCTTTCACATTTTAAAACAAACACTTCAGTTCCGAAATATTCTAAACACATAAACGAATTTTGTCTTATAATCATTTAGAACAAACAGAACCAAAGACAAGTAGAACCAACTGATATAGAATAAAATTGAAGTAGAAGTAATGTTCTACTTCAGTTTTGTTTATAATATTTTTTGTTGTTGTTCATGGTTTTTGTCTTTGTATTAAGCACAAATATTTAAGACGCAGTATACTGAAATGACAATGTGCCTTCATCGTTTATTTGCTTTATTGTGATGTTTTGTCTTGGATTTTTTGGCTGTGAAACAGAATTCAAGTACAGTTAAACTCTGTCGTAATGACTTTTCAAAACTATGAAGTGATTGTTCTGTTTCTAAATGTTTTATAGATAGCTTGTTTTCTTTTAAGAATTGTTTTGAAATACAGTGCTTGAAACTACTGCACAGTAGTGGGCAGTGTTCTTTACAACATTCTGTGCAGCCTTTTAATGTGCATACCTTATGCATATTAATCGTGGTATGTAAAAACATGTTTGCTTTGTTACAACAACCATTATTCTCCGTGGGCGTTGATGTATTTTAATTATTCTTTTTAGTTTGTGCATTTATATGACCTATGTACATTAACCATCGTGATTAGTTGGTGCTAATTGTATAAAAGGAATATTATGTACGGAGCAACATACAACTGTATGCTTCGTTACAACTTTTTGAACAAATAGAAAATAAAAGTTATTTTTTAATCAGACCTCGTACACCAGCATACTTGCTACTTGCAAGTCTCATACTGCTAGTATATGATGATCCTGGATTACAATTCTGTTGAGTGTGAGCCACACCTAAACGTCAGGTTTTTTCTACATTTCGTTTGACATTTTTCAATTTCAGACTAAGTCAATTTGAACCATGAAAAGATACACAATCGAGCAACGTGTTCAGCCTGATTATGAAAATGGGCGGTCAAATCGAAGTGCATTTATAAATGTGATTACAATCGGAAAAATCGTGCAATAATTTGAGCAAACCCGGTCTGTAGGAGATGTGAAAACATCAGTGCATGCTCGTACAGCTCGTTCTGCAGAAAATAATGCTGCTGTTTGCGATAGTGTGGCTGCAAATCCGTCCACCTCAACTCTTCGCCGTGCACAACAATTGCACCTGTCACGCTCGTCGTTGATGAACATTATGCACAAAGGCTTGCATTTGCACGCTTACAACGTGCAATTGACTCAAGATCTGAAGCCTCTTGACCATTCTAAGATTCGTCAATAGCAAGAACGGTGGCAAGAAATGGCAACAGTGGAAGATAAATTTTCGAAGAAAGACATTTCACCCACAAAGAGTAACTGTTTGTTGTGGTTTATAGGCTGGCGGCATCATCGGGGCGTGTTTTTACCAAAATGATGCCGGTCAGGCAGTTACTGTGAATGGTGTTTACAATCATGAGATGATAACGAACTTTTTATGGCCCAAATTGGAAGATATGGATGTGGACAAACTTCCATGAACTAATTGTTCAACAAGGACGGTGCCACTTGACACACAGGTAACGAAATTGTGGTTATTTTGCGCGACAAATTCATTTTCTTCTTTTTTGGGGTTATTTGAAAGAAAAGGTATACTTCGATAAGCCAGCAATAATTTAAGAGCTAAAGGATTAGATAATTCTGCACAGAATCTCAATTATGCCTCAGCGTTATCGAAAAGTTGGGCCATCGAATGGAGGAGGTGTGCTGCTGAGGTCGCAGCAGTTATTTGGCCGACATTTTTTTTCATTTATAATTGAACCATACCGATATTATTATCATAAAACGAAATGACAATAATTTTTAAATAACTTGTGTTTTATTCGAAATCATCATTGGCCCTTAAAGTTTATCCACCCACAACACTGAATATGGCTAACTTCATTATCGTGGTCACTCCAAAACAGAGGAATGGCTGATTGGTAGGCAGAGAGGTCCACCAATCGATTTGCCACAGTACTTTGCAACTCAGCTGCTTGTTTTTGTAAGAAAACAACACCACGAAATATATTTACTCGCATTTGGCCTCCTCAAAATATCTTTCTTCTCCCATATTAAGTATAAAGCGTACTCATCGAACATTTCCACCACAATGGGCATATTAATCATGACCGGCGTGGAACGCGTTGAATACAAAACAGGGGCAACAAATCATCTATCTGTATATAAATAGATCTTTGGTGAAGGATGCCCTCGCTTCTTCTATGCTCAAAAAATAGTCACACAATTCTAAATATGGGAAATAGGGTGCGTGAGGAAGCAATTAGTTGATGGAAGTTTGCCATGAAAACTGCAAATGTGTGCAACCTTTACTCTGGGCCAAATGGGATCGTTTTTGTAATTCCTCAGTCGACCCAATAAGTATTTGCTATTAATTGTTTTCCCCCTTTAAAGGTTGACAATGTAGATTATACTGCGTTCATCTTTGGCGCTGCTTCATCACATCAAACCCAATGTTTGACTGCTGTTTGGTATCGGGTATGCTGTCATGGATCCACAATTCATCCACAACTACGAAACGGCGCAAAAATATTCCAGGGAAATTTTTACACGGTTTTGTGATGGATTGTGAGCAAACGTGGCACCCATCTTGCGGAAAGATTTCTCATGCCTCAGTGAACATTCAAAATTGAAAACGCTGGGGCAAATTAAGTGCCTATTGCTTCCACAATATTTCTCACTTTCAATCTTCGATCGGTATAAATCATACTGTTGTTTTGGATGTAGAAGTCTGAAATGGGCGTACAGACAGTTAAGTATCTTTCACGCTTGTGCGGTCACAACGAAATACAATAAACCACTTATTTGCATTAGAAATGGATATTAGTCCCCATAATATTTATCAGGGTTAGCCTTAGTGTGAGAGATGTTGTTTCGCAAAAAACAATGCCTTATGAGCACCCGAAATTTTTTTTTATCTCTGACTTTGAAAATCAACTTACTGTTTGTTTGTTTACAGTACCAGTGGATAGTTCAAATAATCAGATAAGTGATATAGCCGCCGTGATATAGCTTTTCGCCGGGTAATTTGCAGGCTAATAAGGTAACGATTCGTTAGCGAAAATATATGTCAAACAAGTTATATTAAACATTCTAGTTTTTTAAGTAATAAATTTGACCAGTGTACTTTGTTTTGAAATCACATGCTTTCAGCAAATGCTTAAGCAACATTAACATACATATACGTATGAATCTAACAGACAGGTCACTATTAGATTCATTTTTAAAACAAAAGCTGATGTAATTTTTTATTTCAATATCCACGTCAAAGTCAGTTAAACTTTAGTGCAAACAGTTTAAAAGTCCTTGTACAAAAATTGTCTTTTAATCATTTAACTTTTCTCATATAAGAGAATATTTTATTAGTACATTGTTATAGAAGAATTTAACTGGGAAACATTCTTTACCTTTTTTTTTGTACTAAAGTATCCCATGATTTGTTTGCACATCGAAAATACAAACATTATTCATGAATATTGGAGATACGAGTATATTGTCATTTCAATGTCACTTTGATGCATTTTAAATACGAGTGTATTTGTTGTTATTGTTATTTTCTTTTGATCTAATAGAATCCTTATTTTACTTTTTCCTGTATCCTTTGCACTACAGCATTCCTTATCTGATGTCTGTGTAGGTCATTAATCTTGAGGATTAATTACTTGTTACAAACTGGAAAGCGAGTTTTGTGTTATTTTTTATTTCGTTAATGATGTCCATGAGTCTACCGCAATTGTTTGGCCTGTAGTTAATTGATTAGATAATTATTGCTTGTTTGTCTTTTTGTGCTGTGACATTCTTTCTTAAGTTTCAATCATTTAAAATTCAGATACAATGTTTCTGGAGTTGCCCAATAAAAATCTATTGAGACAGTTTGAAAGTTACAGCAGCTTTTTTTTAAAGGTATCCAGGTAAAATAAAGAATTTAACACTATAATTGATTTAAAACAGCCAGTGATTCAATCTCTAAGCAAACGAGGAACTCATTAAATTTTTAATTCGTAGGATAAAAATTTATGTAATTATACTCTCCATCATTTTAATTAAAAACTATTCAAGTGTCAGTTTTTAAAGGTGCAAATTTATTAATTTTTAGTTTATTATTTTTTTTTTTTTTTTGCTTTATCTTGCATTAATAATAATAAAACAGTGCACGGATACGACTTTTTAGTCATTCACACTTGAATATTTTGTAAAGCCGGAAAGGAAATTGATTGACACAATACATTGTATTGTTGCACAGTTTCATACAGTACGAGTAGATACTTGTAAATTGGACCATTTTGTCCCTGGAGCGCGGTTGCCTTATGTGACGATTTATCCTCAGTTTGATAGTTTTTGGTAGTAAAAACCGCATGTTGACGATTTTAGATCGAATTTTGATAAAAGCTCTTTTCGTCCTGAAATCAGTTTTACAGCTCAAACTTTTTACTTTTTAAAATCAAATATTCCATTTTCAAATACATAAATATTAAAAACAATTGTACAGTATTTCAGGGTTAGGTAATTATATAACATTAATACTATTCATAGAGTTAAGGCAATACATATATTATATGATTATATGCGTAAGAAATACATTTGTACATTTGATACTAGAATTATGAACAACTAGAAAATTCCTGTCAAATGTCAAAAATGATAAAGACGTATAAATAGCAGCCAGGTCGACGGCAATGAGTCAGTTTATTTTTAATAGTGTTGGGCAAAATCTTTCATTTGTGTGAATCTTTCATTCTCTTTCAGAACGATCAACTAAATTAATTCATTCTTTTCTTTCATCTTTCAGTATGCCAGACATATTTCAGAATGAAAGAAAATGTTTCAATTATGCATTTCAGGTGTCAGCATAGCGAATTATACACCAATACAGGCATTCTTTCTTTCATTGTTCCACAGCACAAAGCAATTGGCATAAATATAAAAAAGTTTATCGAGTTTATTGTAAACAAAAAATTGATTTACTTTTGTATTTATGTGATATCAAGAGCTGTGAGAAATGGAAGGATTTTAAGAAATATAAAAAGTATCATTAGTTTTAAAAAGTTGTATCAAAGTGTTACATATTTATGTATGTATATACATACATATGTATATGTTAATTAAGACAACAAACATTTAATTTAATAATAAATTCTTGGTCCCATTTCTTTGACCTTTATTAAATTCAATATTTGTAATAAATTTCCTTATCTCAAGGTCCTTTTTGTGTTTTTAAAAAATTTTTAATATATTTTTCAATATTTCGTCTTTCTTCGGAAAACTTCTTCAGGAAGTGTTTTTTGTGTGTATTCAATTCAAATATTTTATTGATTAATTTATAACAGGTAAATATTGAAAAACACATTAAACATTTAAAGAAGAAACGAAAAGGACCTTGAGGTGAAGAAATTTACTGCAAATATTGAAATTTATAATAAACAGCGGCCTCGCTTCCAAGGCTTTTTTTCCTGATGACAACTCCAAATGGGATAAAAAGTACATAAAGTGACAAATAATTTAAAAATAATAAAAAAAATGTGAAATGACAATATTGGCAGAAACTTTTAGTTTCCGAATTATGGACCGAAGAACTTTTATTGGTATCATTTAAACGCTTGTTAATAGATACAGGAGGGAATCCCTGCTTCTATGTAAAAACACGTTTGTTAGCGAAGCCGGTGTTGGTTATACCACAGAAGAGAGAATCCCTGGTAGCGAAGCCGGTGTTTATCACTATATTAAATTTATTATAGATTTTAATTTATATGTATTGCAACTTTACAGGGGAAGGAAAAATCCTAATGGAAACTGTATTACTAGATACATCTAAAAGTAACTTTTTTACTCAATTCCTTGTAAGAGCGATATGTATGAAATTATTTAATTAAATATTTGTCACACTGTGTACTTATGTGAAACGTAGTAGAATTCCTAAAAAAGCTCAATTCAGGGAAAATTAGAGTTAGAGCATAACATGAGGCGAACGATATATAACACTTTGATACAATTTTTTAAAACTAATGATACTTACCGAGTTAACCTTTTTTTCAGGAGTTTTATGGTCATATTCATAAAATTTAAAATTGCGAAAGGCCTTCAAATTGTTGTTAAAGGCATTGATTCTGGCGTAGATCCTAATGAAGTTAAAACTGATTTGGAGGAGAAAGGGTTTAAAATTAAGAATGTTTTTAACATCAGAAACCGAGAAAGGATACCTCAGCCCATGTTTAGGGTGGAATTAGAACCTGGAGATGTCACCTTAAAGAAGAATGAGGTTCACCCAATATATAATGTTAAATACCTTCTACACCGGAAAGTTACTGTAGAGGAGCCTCATAAGCGCTCAGGACCCGTTCAGTGCATGAACTGCCAGGAGTATGGCCACACTAAGACATATTGTAAATTGCCCACTGTCTGTGTTGTGTGTGGTGATCTCCATGGCACATCACAGTGCATCAAATAAAAAACTGACACAAATGTAAAAAAATGTAGTAATTGTGGAGGCAATCATACTGCTAACTATAGGGGCTGCCCCGTTTATACCCACTTCAAACGCTCAATGCCAAATAAATCATTTTAACTCCTCCCAAGCCGTCCCAGCAATCGCAATTCATTTCAAGCAACAATTTTCCTCAAGCAGGTCAGCCAACAACCCAAATAAATGTTCCAAGCTCTAACCAAGTTTCTTATGCCAATGTGGTTAAGACTAATATACCAATCGCGAATCAGAAGTCCAAGTCTCAACAGCCCGACCCATATTTTAGCAACCTTGAAGCCACATTGCAGACTTTGGTTCAATCAATAAATACTTTTACGGCTTCTATGACCACCATGATGCAGGAAATGCTAAAAATGCAATCAACTATTTTACAGGCTATTTTAAAACAAGTAAGAGTGTAGTATATTCGGCTGTGCCGAATCTAAAATACCCTTCACGATAGTCACGAATATGTATAGTATATTAAAAATGTGACCTAAATATGCTCGGTTATATATGAACCGATAGCGGAATTTTCTATTTTCTGTATTTTAGTAACCTTCTTTTATAACGAGAATTGCTTTTCAGCAAAAAAAAAAAAAATTTTTTTTAATGGAAAAATCGGTTCAGGCTATATCTCGAGTATATATGGACCGATATCAGATATTTTCTTTTTCCATATTTATATAACCTTATTTCATTACCAGAACTGCTTTTGAGCACAAAAGTTGTTTAGTCGGCATTTTCATCAAAAAACCTGTTAGGCTATACACCGGGTATATATGAACCGATATCGGAAATTTTAATTTTCCACATTTATATAACCTCATTTAACTACCAGAACTGCTTTAAGGTGAAAAAAGTTGTTTAAGTTCGCTTACGCGGCATTTTCATGAAAACCACGGCTTAGGCTATATCTCGGGTATATATGGACCGATATCGGAAATTTTTATCTTCCATATTTATATAACCTTATTTCATTACCAGAACTGTTTTTATGGAAAAAAAGTTGTTAAAGTTCGCTTACACGACATTTTCATGAAAAACCCGGTTTGGGCTATATCTCGGGTATATATAGACCGATATCGACAATTTTCATTTTCCATACTTATATAACTTTATTTCATTACTAGAACTGCTTTTGAGCACAAAAATGTTGTTTTAGTTTGCTTACGCGACACTTTTATGTTAAACCCGGTCTAGGCTATATCTCGGGTATATATGGACCGATTTCGAAAATGTTCATTTTTCATATTTATATGACCCTATTTCATTACCAGAACTGTTTTTAAGCAAAAAGAGATGTTTAAGTTCACTTACGCGACATTTTCATGAAAAACCCGATTTGGGCTACATATGGACAGGGTACATATGGACCGATATCGGAAATTTTCATCTTCCATATTTATGTAGCCTAATTTCATTAGGAGAACTGCTTTTGAGCACAAAAAAGTTGTTTAAGTTCGCTTACGCGGCATTTTCATGAAAACCACGGTCTAGGCTATATCTCGGGTATATATGGACCGATATCGGAAAGTTTCATCTTCCATATTTATGTAACCTAATTTCATTATCAGAACTGCTTTTGAGCACAAAAAAGTTGTTTAAGTTCGCTTACGCGGCATTTTCATGAAAACCGCGGTCTAGGCTATATCTCGGGTATATATGGACCGATATCGGAAATTTTCATTTTCCATATTTATGTAACCTAATTTCATTACCAGAACTGCTTTTGAGCACAAAAAATTTGTTTAAGTTCGCTTACGCGGCATTTTCATGCAAAACCAGGTTTGGGCTATATCTCGGGTATATATGGACCGATATCGGAAATTTTCATTTTCCATATTTATGTAACCTTATATAATTACCAGAACTGCTTTTGAGCAAAAAAAAGTTATTAAGCTTCGCCTATGCGACATTTTCATTAAAAATCCGATTTGGGCTATATCTCGGGTATATATTGACCGATATCTGAAAAAAAAAATTTTTTGTCTTTTAGTCACCATGCTTAATAAGTGTGTGAAGTTTGAAGCAAAACGAACAACTTTTGTTTTCAAAAATTTTCATACAAAGCTGCAAAAAAAAAATGGCTTTTTTCGGAATTTTGAATATATCTCAGCTATACGTGGACCGATATTACTGAATTTCAATAGCGAACCCATGAATCGATGGGGTAAAAGAATGGTGAAAGAAAAAAGTTTCTAAGTCTAATGGTTTTCTCAGAAACGGTATTTCAACAGCGGACAGACGGACATCGCTTAATCGACTTTTCCATTAATTCTGATTCAGAATATATATACTTTATAGGGTCGCAAAAAAAAACTGTAGAAATTACAAACGAAATCACAAACTTATATATACCCTTTACATTTTTGTGAAGGGTATAAAAATGAGTTATTTAAAAATATGTTTCTGGAACGCAAACGGCATACGCCAACATAAAAATGAACTTGAACACTTCCTGAGGGAAAGGTTATGTTGATTGCTGAAACTCACCTGACGTCAAGAAGTTATTTCAAGATAAATGGCTATATACTATATGACACTGAAGATCCACGTGGAAGATCTTGTGGAGGTTCGGCTATTCTAATTAAAAATAGAATTAAACATTACTTGTTAAATGAGACATGTGAATAATATTTTCCAGCAACAAATTTGGTAATTTCATCAATTTATTACCCGCCTCGGCCTTCAGTTATAGAAAACGATTACTCAAATTTTTTTAATTCTCTTGGATCCCGACTTATAGCTGCTGCTGACTATAACGCTAAACACACATTTTGGGGCTCAAGATTAATCTCCCCGAAAAGTCGTGTGCTTTTTGATACTATATCAAAATTGGGTTTAGATGTAATCTCCAGCGGGTGTCCAACCTATTGGCCATCTGACCAGCGAAAGATCCCAGATGTTATTGACTTTGGAATCTTAAAAAACGTCCCCTTAGAATGGATGCATTTGGAACCTTTATTGGATTTGTCCTCCGATCACTCACCTACTATGGTCTCTATATGTTTCCCCCAGAACATTGGATCCCCATTTAATGACATAGGTGTATTCCAGTCTAGAGTGAATTGGCTAAAATATAAAAAATATTTAAGTACTCATTGTACGGAAAATATATCTTTGAGAACTCCAGAGGATATTGATGAGTCAATTAATGATTTTTCCCAAAATATTATAAAAGCCGTGCAACATGCTACTTTAGAAATATGAATAGCAGAACTTGTTCTTCTGAAATCGAACACCTTGTCTCAGAAAAAAGAAGAATCAGAAGAGAATGGCAACTTCGCAGGTCTCCTCAGCTTAAAGTTAGGCTTCGAGAATGCGTACATCAATTAAGAAATTTGCTTGAAGTCCAACTGTTTGGACTTCCCTCACAACCTATTTGGAAAGCCTCGATGGTAGTCCTCAATCCGATTATTCTTTATGGAAAGCAGCAAGAGGGTTAAAGAGACCCATTAGATCTAAGCCACCCTTGCGTACTCCAACTGGGGACTGGGCCAGAAGTGACTCCGAAAAGGGAATGCTGTACGCTAACCACTTGAGAAACGTGTTTGCTATTGACGAACTGAATGATGAAGCTGATATGCCGCCATATGCCGTTAGACCACCCGTACCTTTCAGACTTCGTTTTCAAGATGTCGATAATGCTATTAATAACTTAAACCCCAGAAAAGCTCCTGGTATTGATAAAATTACCAAAAAAATGCTTGTGCAGTTACCCCGAGTAGCTAGAAGACTCGTCCTTTTTATTTTTAATGCTATTTTACGTCTCGAGTACTTTCCTACTGAGTGGAAGGTGTCTGTCATTTTTATGATACCCAAACTAGGAAAGGATCCTATAAAAGTTGAGTCATATAGGCCGATAAGTCTATTGCCAACAATTTCAAAACTGTTCGAGAAATTGCTAATGACGAGGTTGACCCCAATCTTGAATGAAGTAGGATGTATTCCTAATCATCAATTCGGTTTTAGGGCTAACCACAGCACCATAGAACAGACACACAGGCTGCTGAATGTTATCAGAAACGAATTCGAAGATAAAAAATATTGCTCAGCTCTATTTATTGACGTTTCCAAAGCTTTTGACATAGTGTGGCACAAAGGCTTAACTCATAAAATAAAATTAAACCTGCCTGCAAACACGCACAAGCTGTTAGAGAGCTACTTATGTGACCGGAAATTCGTCGTTAAGGAAGGTGATTTCAAAAGCTCGGCTCAGCCAATCGAAGCTGGAGTTTCCCAGGGTACCATATTGGGTCCAACTTTATATTTGATTTATGCTTCAGACATGCAAACGCAAAATTCACACTTCAACTTCTGCAGATGATATAGCATTCATCAGTGTCCATGAAGACTATAAATTAGCATCACAAAATCTGCAAGAACATATTCTTATATTGGAGAAATTGCTGAAACTTTGGAAAATCAAAGTAAATGAACAAAAATGTACCCATGTTACATTCACACTACGTAGAAAAACTTGTTCGGCTATTAAAATCAACAACTACATTGTTCCGCAGCACAGTGAAGTCAAATACCTTGGTATTCACCTCGACTGTAGGCTCACGTGGAAGTCTCACATTGACGCTAAAGTCACCCAGATGAAATTAAAAGCGGTGCAACTAAATTGGCTCATCGGCAGAAATTCTATCTTGAAGTTAATTGCAAACTTTTGTTGCATACCGCAATCCTAAAGCCAATATGGAGCTATGGAATTCAATTGTGGGATACCGCCTCTGCATCTAACATTGAAAAAATTCAAAAGCGCCAGAATAAAATTCTCCGCATAATTACTGCAACTCCATGATATATTAAAAACTCTCGAATTCACAAAGATCTAGGTGTACCCTTAGTGAAAGATGAATTTTCAAAACACGCGATAAGGTACATTAACAGACTGCAGTCTCACCCGAATCCTCTCGCACGTAGCATCCTTAACTTTGGTGGCCACACTCGACTGAGAAGGATGGACACCCTTGCAACCATCAGAGCGTTGGAAAGGTGATTTACCAACAAAATACACGCAAAAAACAACTTTTCGTCTAGCATTGGCTGGACCTAAGTAAATAAAATTTTCCAATATTAATTAATTTTTTTTCTATATTAACTAATGAATTTATATTTTTAAGATTTTCATACTTATTGTTAAAGGCTGAACATTCGTCAGCCGATTATAAGTCTCATATGGAGTCTACTGACTGAGAGGGTCATAACATCTAGTATGGGACGGGCCACCATATGCAGAGTGGCAAACAGGGGTACTCCGCAGGGGGGAGTTTTATCTCCCTTCCTATGGAATCTTGCCCTAAACTCATTACTGGTGGAGTTAGACTCCATGCGTTTCAAGACTGTGGCATATGCCGATGATATTGCTGTGGCGGTGTCGGGTAAATATCCGGACACCCTCTCACAGTGTTTGAATTCCGCACTGAGGATCATAGATGGGTGGAGCACCCATAGTGGTCTCAGTGTGAATCCACAAAAAACGGAGCTTGTACTTTTCACCCGAAAATACAAGACTCCTCCTTTCGATCTGCCAACCCTAAAGGGCGTTGAGCTTAGTTTGGCAGATAGTGCCAAGTACCTGGGAATCTATCTTGATTCAAAACTGTCTTGGAAGAAGAATGTCCAATTTAGAGCGGACAAGGCGGCTGTTGCCTTGTACCTGTGTCGTAAGGCCATTGGGAAGACCTGGGGTATAAATCCTTGGAATTCTTGCTGGCTATTTAACATGGTAATAAAGCCCATATTAATGTATGGGGCGCTTGTTTGGTGGACGGCTTTAGAGAAAACCACCTATTGCAGATTCATAGAAAGGATACTGCGGTCATCTGCTTTGATGGTAACTGGTGCTTCTTGTACTACGCCAACTAAAGCACTAATTACGATGATGCATTGGCTGCCAGCTGATCTCATGGTGAAGGAAGTGGCCATGTGCTCGGCAATTAGGCTAAAAGCCAGTGAGATGTGGAAAGAAGCGACAGAAGGTCACGCATCGATAATAGAAAGTATAACGGACCTCCCGGAGTATATTGATTACTGTGCACCAGCTCTAATGCCCGACAAGAGATTTGACGTGATCTTATCAAGGACGGCCTCGGCAGCGAACCAAATGGGTCGCCAAGAGGACGTGCTTGAAATTTTCACAGATGGATCCAAGTCGGACATGGGAGTTGGTGGTGGTATCTTTATGCCCCAGTATCAGAAGAGGATCAGTTTTAAGCTATACGATGAGTGTAGCGTAATGCAGGCTGAAATTACAGCTATTTTGAGAGCAGCTAACTGGTTGAGGTACTATAGGGTATACGGGGTGAATATCCGAATCTGTACTGATAGTAAGGCTGCGTTAAATGCGCTTGTGGGTGTCTATACGACGTCCAGGTTGGTTCAGGAATGCCGGATATCTCTTAATGAGATGGCGAGACATTCGAGCCTGGAGCTTTTCTGGGTGCCGGGGCACAGTGGAGTGCCCGGAAATATTGTGGCGGATGAGCTGGCGAAAGCCGGAGCTCGTCTACAGAGAGGGGACATTGATACGATGGTTGGAGTCCCGCTTAACAGCTGTAAAAACCAAGTGCAGCGTCAACTTGTAGGGACTGCACAGGACAGATGGTCTGGTGAGGTCACCTGCCGAGTAGCAAGGCTGACATGGCCTGCGTATGATCGTAGTAGAACTGCGGTTTTAAAGGGTTTTCCCCGTCAAAGGTTGCGTACCTTGGTGGCAGTTCTGACAGGACATTGTCTCATAGGGACGCATGCTAGGAGGTTAAATCTTCCATTTAATGATTTCTGCAGAAGTTGCGGGGATGAGGACGAGGAGGAAAGTGTTGAGCATTTCCTCTGTCGATGCCCGGCTCTCAGTTCTATGAGAGCGCTGTACTTAGGCGGACCAATGCTGCACGGGTTAGCAGATATATCGGAATGCCGAGTGAACGGACTGGATTCCTTTATCCGGCTTTCGGGTTGGTTTGAATCTGAACCGTCGGGGGAAGTGTAAGTCTCGCGGGCTGCACTTCTCCCTCAGGCAACACAACGGGACCAAAAGGACCCAAGTGGGCTGGTTTCATGAAACTGGCGGCCTGTACAACCTAACCTAACCATACTTATTGTTAATTCTTTTAGAAGATACAATAAATAATTGATTTATAAAAAGAAAAAAATATATTTCATAAACATTTAAACGAATTTGAAATGTGTTTTAATTCAAAAATTCCTTACAAAATTTGCCTAAGGACGTGTGCGGAACGGTAGCAAGATACTATGGTGAAAAATAATTTGTCTGTGGCAAAAATATGAAATTTTATATATTTGCTGTGTGAAAGAATATTATATTTGACAACATAAAATTTTGACAAAACAGAAAAAAAATTTAACAAACCTAATAAAAAATAAATCAAAATGATTAAATTAGGAAATAGTTATAATAGAGCTATTTTTGTAATTTAGATTATTTGATTTTTAAACTTTTAACTATAAAATTTTCAATTATAATTTATTTCAACCATATTCCTATATATCAAATATTTCTATTCTATTGTCAAAATTTATATTAGCGCCTAGAGCTAGTAAAATTTTATTCACCTCAAAAATGTCAAAATTTTACTTACGATAGTACTTTTCTACCGTTTCACACACCTCCTAAAATTAATTTCAAATACATATAATTTTTTATGAATATGCACATTAGTATATTTCAAGATATATTCATAAACTTTCAAATGATGCCAATATTGACCATATAGGTTGAAAAATGTGGTAAAAAATTGTATGTACATATGAAACTTCTTCGGTCCATGAGTCGGAAACTAAGCGTTTCCGCCAATATTGTCATTTGACATTTTCTTATTTTTATATATCCATTTGCCTAACAAATTAATCACTTTTTTTGTTTTCAATGCAAGTAGACGGCGATTGCGTCATGGTAATTTGCTCGCCGCAAAACAAAAACTATTTTATAAATTGTTATACCCACTATTTCTTACGATTATGTTACTATAATCTTTGTTTTTTAATTTTTTACAAAGAAGGCGAACTTTTATACAATTCTAAAAATTCGAACTAGAAAACTTTTTCTTGATTCGTTTTCTTCCACTTAACTCTGCGAAATTTTCATTGAAATGACAAATTTAGCGCTAGAATACACAAACATTCAAAATTTTTGCACGAAAATCAAAATTTTTTGCAGACAAGCATACACCCCTATAAACAATGATAAACACTTTACTGACTAGATTTTTGGCGTCGGAAATTTGAAAAACCGCTTAAAATGGTACGAAAAGCACGTAGTTGACAACGGTGTTGAAAGCATGAACAAATGAAGAAATATGAAAGAAAATTGAATGATAAAAGAAATACAGAAAGAATACTGAAGTATTTCATTCGCTCACTGAAGAGAATCATTCAGTTGAAGTAATTCATTCATGAACGACACAAGACTAATTTTTAAGCTTTGTGCAACAGTCATAAGTCAAAGTAAGCAAGTCTAGTGTTTTGGTACACAGTGATATCAAATGTAAATAAAGTTGTGTTTTATTTAAGTATCGTATAACGAACAAGTTTGTGTGTCATAATTTCATTTGCAAATGCAGAGTCCGCAAAAGCGTTTTTAGAGCCAATAACGTTACAATAGTATATGCTAGCCATGTATTTAAAAAATCATAGCATGTGAATGGCACATCAAAAAATTATAATTTAAAAATTAAGAGAAGTGATTTTTTCTGATGTAATCAAAGAGTATTGTTATTTCATCGCGGAACCTGAAGTCCGAATTAAAGCAGCTTAACATATTAAGCTTGGAAATTACGTTTTCTTATACAGATATGAAGATGCTAGATTTTTGATATAAAGTAACAGCAACGATTCTTCACTAATTTGTCCCTCTTTGGCTGAGGTTAAAACCAAAATATTAGCCTTAAGCTACGTACACACGGTCGCCAGATCTTACAGTATTACCAGTAAAATTGTCTCAAAATATATTATTATCGTGTGAACTGGCAATTTTTAACTTACAACGTTGTCAGAAAAACCATTGTCAATCCATTGTAAGACGACAATGTTGTCAGGCATCTGATAATCGTGAGAACTTCTGCGGGACAATTTTCATTGTCACTACATTGTCAGCATGTTGCCAGATCTTACAATATTGTATGATCTGACAACCGTGTGTACATAGCTTTACTCTACTCTTTTGAAAATGTGAAAAAGGTTTGCATCTAAGTACTAGAAAATCATTAGCTGAAGAAACCATTTTTAAGAGAAATGATATATTAAATACTATTAAAATTCTGCAACTTTGGTTGTTTTAACTTAAAATATATGCCCAATTTAATAGAAGTGTTTAATACAATAACGCGATCATAACTCATATCTAGTATATAAAACGAATTTTCATATACCTTTTATTAAACGAGTTCTTTTTAATGTGTTATATACTTATTATTAATTACTTAGAATGCATACTATTGATATTAACATTATATTTTTAGGAATATATATTTGTTAAGTCTTTAAATGCTGCTTTTTTTCTTTAAAGGCAATCATGAATTCTTTTGTTTTATTTTAAATTATATATGTTTTATTTAAAACCGCTTAATTTTGTATGCTGACGATTTGCGGTAATAAAATTGAAAATTTTGACGATTTTTTTCTCCCAAGTTTGACGATTTTAAGCTAGATTTATTTGGCATCTGTGAACTGTAGTGGTTCTAATTCGTGAGTATGATGAATAATGTTCAAAGTTCTTTTCATCAAAACAATATTAAAGTGCATCTGAGATTAGGTTAGGTTGTACAGTAGACTGATCGCAGCTTGTACGAGTATAGAATTTTTTTAAATTCTTAATATATGTATATGTGCCTGTCATAAAAGTAGTATTTATTTTTTAGCTCGATCCGACGGTGCTTTCTGGTGCCTAGCTTAAAGTGCCCCATTTTATGAAAAATTACACGTTTAGTATTTTTATTGATTTTTATATATTTTCGGTAGAATAATATAATTCCTTGAATAAAACACTATTTGAATTATCTATTAAGTACTTTCATACTGAAATTTGAAAATTGACGCTTGTATGGTAATTTAAGCAATGGAATTTCTATTACGCCTAATATTGCCTGTAAACTGTTTTATATCTATACGAGTATTTACATATTTCACATGCCATCAAATGATAAGTGTTGGCAAGCTTAGGAATTTTTCCCTTTTTGGAAAAAGAGTACAGATTTTGTAGGATTAGGCTAATTGTAGGGAGTTTTTAAGTTATCACGAGCGGTTAACATTGTTATTTATTATTATAATGTAGTTAACATTATTATTTATTATTATACTATTATAATTTTTTTCGATTATGAAGGAAAATCTTTGCCTAAATTGTATATCGATGCATTTTCATATAGGAAATGTTATTTTTAATATCGCAACTCCAGATGCTGTAGAAAAAATTGAAATACTCGTAAAAGAAGACAAAGATTTCTTAGTGCTCCGAAGAAAGAGAGGTCACCCGGAAATAATGCATAATGTGGATATAATTCTCCTAAAAAAAGAAAAAGAAGAAGAAAAGAATCGTGTTGCAAAGTATTAAGCTCAAAGTATTTATTAGATTTATTCTGTTTCTATAAAAGAAACCGTTGAAAAATAAGTTTAGGTGAACTAGTTTAATTGGATTAAAACAGGTATATATTAGTTGTTTATTTAGTTCATTAATTGATGAGCAACTCGAGGTTGCTCAAATCAATTCTTCTGTATTAATCCTTGCTTAAACTAAAATTACAATTGCTTATATACTACTTATGAGAAGTATGGGAAACAAATTTGGTTCCCACATTTTAGGGGTAAGCTGATCAGACGTCACATATACACATACGCAGTTGGTTCAAGGCCATAAATTGTTTCTTTGGTGTGTGCATACATATGTACGTGTGCGGCGTGATTCAAGTGTTTTTAGGGTTAATTATTACAGTGCCACACATATGCTTACATACCTTCATAAACCCATATCATTCGCAGCTCAAGTGAATTTCAAATGATTGCACTTAATAGGCGCACTGTCGCGACGACGGTCAGTGACAGCCAGAGGTGTCAAGTGACATGGGTTATGATTTTTTTTAAATGTTACTTAATATTCTTTTAGTTATTTCTTATGCATGCCTTTAATAGGATGCATTTATGTTATGGTTAAAAGAGTGAATTTATGTCGTGATCATGCTACATTAGGCACGATGATTGCAAGTGAAACAGAAGCCCAAGAAGTTGAACTATTTCATGCAATGGACTCATAAAACTTCTCGGAAAACGAGAATGTGTTCGAAATCATTAATAAAACACATACTCAATCTTGCGGTACTATTCAATTTGTTGATGACAGAATACTAGCAAGTATGGATAAATGTAAGCTATCTACAAAAAATGCTATGCTTATTGTTACTGCAATTGCTGCCGCCATTCTAAATAGACTAAAAGACATGCCCATTGCTTTTACAGCAATAAGTTAGGAAAATCTGATATTAAATCGCACCACAATTCATTCAATGCGAAAAGACTAACGTAGAAAACAAGCTAAGCGCATTATCGATGAATTCAATGTATATGATTTAATATTCAATTTTCAAATTAGTTAACTGCGTTTTATTTACTAAAATACAGATTCCTCAAATATTTGTCTTGCACTGGGACAGCAAACTCCTTCCAGACATAACAGTAATCGAAAAACCAGATCGACTGTCTCTCGTTGTGACCAGTGAAAACATAGAAAATTTACTAGGTATACCATAAATAGAAATTCTTCCGGGGAAAATATAGCGGGTTTGCAAACGGCTTTTAAAATGAGTGTCAAAGATCGATGGTTCAGCGGTATAGATACTGCGATAACTGTCTCGCCAGAGGCCATGACATGCTAGCACGTTCATCCTTGGCAACTTTTCATAAATGCAGGCGCTGCTATTACACTGTAGGGCCAGCCAGCGGAAACCCGGCAATACTAGTGGCATGCGGAATCGGGAATAAATAAAAAAATATTTACAAATATAAATTTTTTAAACTATAACTTAGTTAGTTTATGCAGTGTAAAATATATTGAATTATTTACTATAAAGTTAATATATTATTAACCTACTGTATCTTATAACATAATTTTCTCACATCGTGAAGTAACGAATAATTAGTTTAGTTTATTGTGAATTATTAACTATAATGTTCGAATATGCTGTAAAAATAAGTAAATAAAATAAAAATGTACGTAGACACTTAAGAACGTAGCGTCACTAAAGTTACAGTTAAAAGTTGCGCTCGTTTCTTCCACCAGGATTTAACTTTCTAACATAGTCTTCCTAAATTAGTGAGAAAAGCGGTAGGCAATCTAATTTAGGGGCCAATCTACAGTCCACCCAACACTAACTATCTCTCTAACCCGCTTGCCGCATATCTTCAAACAGTATTATTATTAGTTGCGACAATAATATTATTGAATTTACTGACATGTAATGTCCTAAACAGCTAGATGCCAACCCGTGTTTTACAATATAATTTTTCTACTATTGCTTTACACAATTTTTCTTAAATACACACTTTTCGCATTTAGCTTGTATTATATTTTTATAGCTTCAAAACCAGATGTTAAATAAGTAGATATCCTTTTTAATGAACTGGATTTAAATACATTAGTGCATCGTGCGTCTTATTTTATATCAAACACAACAGTATTAGTGAAAGGAAGATCAGCTTTACGTCCATAATCTCAAAATGGAAGCGCGAGTGCAACAGCTGTTCCAGGCTATAACGGATATGACCACAGCAATGCAGCAGCAGCAGGTTCAACAAACCAGCACCAACATTAATGTAATTTCAAACTTCAGAAAAGTTCAGAACATACAAAGAACTCTGCTAGATTCATTAAACAAAAATTTTATTTTAAGGACAATGCGCGAACTTCTTTAATAATAAGACGCAGAGTGCGCTGGTAGACGCATTGTATTCACCCGGTGATTAGATCACCGTGGTAAGGTAAGGCCATACTGGCAGGTACCCCCGATAATCGTTTTCACAATTAACGGCGAATAATTGTTTCGTTTTCATTGAAAACCGTCATGAGCGATAAGACCAATTTCCAAACCCGAAATTCCAAGAAATGCTAAGGAAAATGCGGGTAAAGACTTCGTCAGGATGAAACAACCTATGGATAGCAGTTTAAAGATATTCTCTTCAGAATGTTAATATATTTTCAAGCAATAATGATGATTAAATAACGATTAATATTACTTATGTGCCACCCTATATAAATAAAACTAAAGTAGCTAAAACTTAAATAAACGCAAGTGCTTAACAAATCACAACATTTAGAACAAAAAAATGTTTTAAAAGACTTTAGCGCGTGTTTATTAATCCATGACCAGCAGGTCTCAATCGTAAATTGTTCAGAAAATGCACCTGTGCTTAAAATTGAAATATTGTGGCTTCCAAACCAGTAAACATTGTTTAAATAAAATCATGAATGAAATCAATTTCAAAACACTTTGCAACAAGCCAAAGAAGTGAAATATACGAAAAATGAAGACAGAAACAATCATACAAAACCATTGAAGGATTAAACAGATTATGAGCCAACACACTTTGATTTGACGTTTAAGACGCCAGTCCATTCATTATTTAGGCGCATACCCAACCAAACAAATCCAAAAATGCACAATTAGTAAATGGTTTTTGTGTGCATAACACTGTAATAAATTTGAAAACAAATATTAACATTAAGATTGGTGGTTAAGAAAGAAAAAGGAGCAAAAGTAAACTGAGCATGACTTGTGAACATGTCGTCCCTAATTTCAACGCCTTTGGAACGTCGGACAATAGTATTTTAAGATTAATGATTTTTCAGGTAGAATTGGTGAGGTCTGCCAATAAATTTTACCAAATGTAAAGCAATTTTGAAAAGTTGATTGATTTGTTTTAGCGCCTTATTATCGTTTTTGTTTTCAGTTCTTATTCTAGCAGACTCTGTCTCAAGGATTTCAAACAAAAAACTGATCCTTTAACACTGATAAGAAAAATATATATATTTTTTTCAGTTTTCTTTTTTGTATTAATAACTTCCCATTCTTAAGTTTTCATTAATCTTGATGATGAAAAAATAAATAAATAATTAATCTCTGTGCAACTAATAAAGTTTAGCATCTTAATTTATCGCCCTAATGAATTCTATAAACAATAAACAACCAAACGTCCAACTTCACTTTTACCCAATCGGATATTCCTTATCCAACATGTAAATCTTTGTACTTTAAAACCGTTCTTCAACTGTTAAACGGAACATGCATTTATTAAAACTTGTTTCTGCGGCTGTGTGCAAGAGCGTTATTGTAGGGCATATGCACGTTTTATACGCAAATGCTTTTTACTTACTCGTACAACAAATTCACATTCAGCTCTAATAAAATTATACGAGTGCTTTATTTTGATAAAATTTATAACAAACACTACACCGTATCCCTTAAGTCTACAAAAAAAAAAAAAAAAAAATAATAATAATAATAAAATAAAATAATGTAAAATCGCCATGACATAATTTCGAAACAATTCTCATATCATGGAACTATCGAGCTGTTCAACGACTATATGCTTGCAGTAGGTTATAAATTTATGTAAATAGCTTTTGCTATGTTATACTCGTACTTTTTAGGCCGTTTGGCTTATTTTTTGCGCTCAGAAGTACACCAGAACCTCGGTTGTCTAATATAAACTGCCCTTTCTGCCTTAACTAAAGGTTAATGACAGAAAGGGAATTAGTATGTTCTCTGCGTGTTTTTTGTGTTTTTGTTTGCAGAACACCCTGGATTAATAAGGTTGAAGTGGTTATATTAGCTAAAACCTCCTGGCCATGGCTTAATCCTCAATCGCAGGAAGATAATAAATGTACTAGCGAGTTTCAGATATCTTTCGAGGTGGCTTGCAATATACGATCGATATTATAAACGACACTATAAATTAGACACTATGTAAGTAAGTCATCGGTTTAAACTAGGGTGTTTAGTCTGAGTTCTGTATTGGCATACTCTGAAAAAGCGTCATAAATCTCATTATTGCCTATGCATCAATTAACCCGGTAGATCATTTTCTCACCCCCGACTTATAGATATTTGTGTAAAACGTGTGACAAAATCCGCCACTGGCAATCACATACCATACATGTAGTATGGTATGTGATTGGCAGTGGCGGAGTTAGGCAACGGCCTCGGCCTTGAGAGGGCCTCGCAAAGATTTTACTTATTTAAAATTTAGTTATTAATTTTTATTTACTTTGGTACAGTTGTGAGTAAAGAGAGCGATAAGTATTTTACGGTCATTTGCCAGAATCATATGACAACACTATGGAAACTAAACAACTTAGCATGAAAGACGGGGAATCCCTGTGTCGTTTAAATATTTGCACTTTTTCTGTGCGCATAAAATAAATAATCATTGCTTTTGCGAATGCACTAGTCGCAGACTAGACTCGGTTGGATAAAATTTATTTTTCTTGTATTGTAAGGTGCGTCAATTATCCGGTGGCCTTTCAGTGAATAAAAGTGTTAATTTATATTGTGATTTAGTTCATATTTCGAAGGTTATAAAGTAAGTCAATTCGACCTTTTATAATGTCTTTAATGTAATGATTTTGTCGTCATCCATAGGTATCTTTTATATGTCGCAAGTACAATGTATTTATCTATACAAATCGAAATTAAAAACGGGAAAACTAGATTTAAATTAAAGCTGTGTTTGTTTTTCTCGAGAACAGACAATTTTAGCTTGTCGATTGTGTTTTAATATGAGTCAAAATTTTAAACAATTATAATTTTTTCCCCAAGGCCTTCTTTTAATACATCTAGCCACTACATACGGTGTTAAACCCAGTTTAATAGTTGTAGAGTGACTTGCAGTCGAGGTCTGCCCAAATTATTAATAATCCACGATTATCCGTCTCTCTAGAGCCAAAATTAATTTCTCTATCTCTTAAAATTTGTAGTTTAGTAACATTATTTTATATTGTTTAAGTAATTAAAAGTCAGTTAAAAAGTCGAATGCAAGAGCCGCAGAAGGCAAACAGCATAAAAGCGACGAAATAAACTCTGCCATTGAAGGCAATAAAATAAAAATCAAAACGTTTAGCTATTTTTCTTTGGAAAAATTATCTTTGGCTTTGGAAGCCAAACTGCCCCAACATACGGCAATGCTTTTATTCTTTTATCTGGAACCAATATTCAGGGGATAAACCCTACATATGCAGCGTATTGTACTGGAACTAGGAAAATAGGTTATGATAAGGAGGAAAGAGGGAGTAGTGTTCGTGGAGGTTTAACCTTAACAATAACACCACGAAAAACTAAAATAACCCCTATTGCAGCATATAAAATGTTGGAATTAAATTAGTTAAAACTGATCAGTGCCCAGTGTGTGTGCACATGATGAGAGACAAAACACTACACTATGGAAAATTGATGCAGATTATTTTGTGTTGAAAGAACACAAAATTGTTCTCTCAGTACAAAATAATCCAGGTCTAAGTAAAACACTTTTATTCAATTTTCCATAGCATTCGCTATGAAAAATTGGCTGGGACACTGCTAACGAGTGATTTTTTTGCTATTATCTTTTTGGCAACACTAGTTTTGACAGCTCACGCACGTTTTGTATCTTGTGTCACTGTCAAACATCTTCAGTTTGGTCTATAATTTAATCATGAATCGTCTTACAAACGAACAACGCTTGCAAATTATTGAATTTTATTACCAAAATGCGTGCTCTGTTAAGAAAGTTCATCGCGGAAGGATTTGGGTGTGAAGCCTTATAAGATACAGCTGGTGCAAGAATTGAAGCCAAACGACCTACCACAACGCCAAATTTTTGGTGAATGGGCTCTTGAAAAGTTAGATGAAGATCCACTTTTTTATCGAAGAATTGTGTTCAGCGACGAGGCTCATTTCTGGTTGAATGGATACGTGAACAAGCAAAACTGCCGTATTTGGAGTGAAGAGCAGCCAGAAGCATTGCAAGAGCTACTAATGCATCCACAAAAAACAACCGTTTGGTGCGGATTATGGGCTGGCGGCATCATTGGGCCGTATTTCTTCAAAGATGATGCGAATCACAACGTTACTGTGAATGGTGAGCGCTACCGTGCGATGATAACAAGCTTTTTTTGCCCAAAATGGAAGAGCTTGACTTGCATAACATGTGGTTTCAACAAGACGGTGCCACATGCCACACAGCACGCGAAACAATGGACCAATTGAGAGGCGAGTTCGGTGAACAGTTTATTTCACGCTTGGGACCAGTCAATTGGCCGCCCAGATCGTGCGATTTAACGCCTCTAGACTATTTTTTGTTGGGCTATGTTAAGGCTAATGTCTATAGCGACAAGCCCGTTTCGATTGACGCACTGGAAGCCAACATTGCCAACATTATTCGTGAGATACCGGCCGAAATGTTGGAAAGAGTATGCCAAAATTGGACCAAGCGGATGGACCATTTGAGGCGCAGCCGCGGCCAACATTTGCATGAAATAATCTTCAAACATTAAATTATATCGACCCAACTATCGATTCAAATAAATATTTCATGCATTTTTCTGAATTTTATGTGTTTTTTTTTTTAATTTCCGATAGTTCTTATAAAATCACCCATTACAAAAAAAAAACGAACTGTAGCAAATCAACAGATCTTCTATCGCATTATTATTAACTCTGGCATTACTGGACCTATTTTCTTGGCTGGGACAAACAGAGTGCTCGCGAATCCTAATTTCTCAAACGTCCGCGCGTGGTCTAGTGCCGCCACTGGTAATTGGGTATGCTTAGATTACAAGTCATATTATTCAGTTCTCCACGAATATGGTTACAAAATCTAATACCGAAGCGTAGATCTAGGTACCGGTAAGATACTGCTGTAATATGATAAATCAAGGCTAAGGAGACTAGAAAAAAACACTGAACTGTTTTAACGTTTACCTAAACGCTGCACAACATCCCAGGTGGCTATTTGAGCCTTCTTTGTTTTGCAAATCAAGTGTAAAAATTAAGTCAGAAATTATATACATTTTTACACATAGAATCTATGAGTGTGTCCTCATCTGAGAATGCTAGTGCGCTAACAGAATGGAGAGACATGCTTTGTATGACTGCAACTACTCGGCACTTGACAGGCATGGTGATGAAACATACATGTACGTTTAATTGCGAACATAAGAGAAAATTGTCTAGCTTCAAACACATGGAATTAAAAGTTTTGAAATTTTTGGTATCATAAAGTCAGCGTGATTTAACACTTAGTTCTTTTGGAGCAACCGTGATGAAGCTGAAACAAAAAGCAACCAAAATTAAGCAGAACAAACCTAATAGCACGTTCGCTTTTTTTATATTGGACCAGTAGTCAGGGAATGACCCCTACATATGCAGTGCCTTGTACTGAAATTAGGAAAATAGATTATGAAGAGGAGGAAAAAGGAGTAGTTTTTGTGGACGTTTGACCTATCAATATCTACACGGAAAGACCAAAACAGATGTTAATACAGCGTATAAAGTGTTGGAATTAAATTAATTAAACACAAAAGTACCGTTATCTAAAAACCGATACTTAGAAAAAAAAATTACAGCGTTTTTCTTGTTCAGGAGGTGCAAATTAACTTATCCAGGCATGTGGCGTTCTTGGTATTTTTTGGGTGTAAACCAGTGTAATGAATGTATGGTCGACTGTAAAAAATACGTGTGTAGATGATGGAAGACAAAACACTAGTCAATTGGAATCGCTGATGTAAATAATACAATGACACGTTGAAACACTACCCTAACTATTATTGTCATCACAGCTTTTGAGAACTGCACAGCAGGGACTGCATATAAAACCTTGGTCTAATGAGGACTTAGATGTTAGACTTGTGAAACCCATAGATGAGGAGATTTAACTCCATTGGATCACATATCTGCATTGATAAACCGGAGACAATTAAACACCTTAACATTAATATTCGAAGAATTGGCCAAATACTGCTTCGAATACTGAAAAAAAAGTTAAGGAGAATTAGCGTTTCAGATTATGCCTGTATACTGAACCAAGTTTCGCCGATAGTATCAACTAAAAAGTGTATTAAACGAAAATAAATATACAAATCAAACGATTATTTTTCAAATCTGAACAGAATTTATTCGAATAAACAAATTTTCTTCGATTAAACGCCAATGGGTTTAGTTAAATACATAATTATTATGACCTGTACATTTCAAAATAAATTTTTGAATTGTGAAGGCAAAATTCTTTTGAATCAACAAAAATTCAGTTAAAACATTAGTAACGCATCGTAACGCAAACTACACATACAAAAATTTCAATTAACATCTATAAATATTGTTAGTTTGAATAAAGCATTCGTTTATTTGACTAAATTTCATTAATATATTGTAATGGGTGATTTTATAAGAACTATCGCGGATGGACCATTTGAGGCGCAGCCTCAAATGGTCCATTATTTCATGCAAATGTTGGCCGCGGCTGCGCCTCAAATGGTCCATCCGCTTAGTCCAATTTTGGCATACTCTTTCCAACATTTCGGCCGGTATCTCACGAATAATGTTGGCAATGTTGGCTTCCAGTGCGTCAATCGAAGCGGGCTTGTCGCTATAGACATTAGCTTTAACATAGCCCCACAAAAAATAGTCTAGAGGCGTTAAATCGCACGATCTGGGCGGCCAATTGACTGGTCCCAAGCGTGAAATAAACTGTTCACCGAACTCGCCTCTCAATTGGTCCATTGTTTCGCGTGCTGTGTGGCATGTGGCACCGTCGGAAAAAGTGGCCAGATCGTTAAAATTTAAAAAAACGTGATTAAGTGAGCCGAACTATTTTTTTGTTTTCTTTTTTGATAGGGCACCTAATCATCATTTGTAAAAGAAACAGTGAATTTTGTAGGAAAATTGCCATTTTATCTATTAATATTATAATATGTTTATTAACAATCATTTCAATATGACAATTTAAGCGATCGTGAAATTGAAATTCCTTCCTGTGCCAATAATTTGCTTCATCACTGTATGTGTATTTATACTTAAACAGTATAAATTTATATGTTAAAATCTGGCTCAAGTTCAAATCCGGCTTTCACCATGAAGTGTTCTTTTTTAATCATAACAATATTTATGTTATAAATCAAAAATACTTTTCACATTGTTTTGTTTTTTTTTTCACTATCACTAACTCTGAAAGCAGAAAAGAAAATTCATAAGCAAACATGTGTACATTAGTACACAGGAGTTGCCCGCCTATACTCACTTTAAGCGGTCACTGACAAACACATAAGTCATCAATTTCTCCAGCGCCTTAGCAGTAAAATGTCGTTGGTACAAACAATTTTTCTCATACAGGCCATTCAACCAACCATACAAACTCGAAACAATTTTCATATGCTAATGTGATTAAATTCGATCAAAACTTGAACCAGGAGCCAAAACCTCAATACTCCGATCCAAATCTTAGCGATCTAGAGGCAACTCTGCAGACTCTTGTTCAGTCCATAAACAGCTTTATAGTTTCTATGACAAGCATGATGCAGGAAATGCGGAAAGTACAATCCACTATTTAGCAGGCAATTTTAAACAAATGATTTGTTTAAAAATACGTTTCTGGATTTCAAACGGCATCCGCCAACACGAAAATGAACTTGAGTACTTCCTTATGGAAAAGCAAATATATAATGTTGATTGCTGAAACTCATTTGACATCCAACATTTATTTCAAAATTAATGGCTACGCACTATATGACATTAAAGATCCCAGTGGAATATCTTGTGGTAGCTCAGCAATTCTAATAAAAACCAGAATCAAGCACTTTTTACTGAATGAGACACATTGGGAGTATCTCCAAGCAACATATATATGCACTGAATATTTTCATGAATAAATTGTTATTTCCTCAATTTATTCAACGCCCCGGATTTCAGTAAGTTTCGTTCCCCCAAGAGATTGGCTCGCCGTTGACCGTCAATAGAGTTAATTGGCTAAAATACAAAAAAATTTTCAGTACATATTGTACTGAAAATATCGCCTTGAGAACGCCTGAGGATATTGATGTGTCTATTAACGATTTTTCTGAAAACCTCAAACTGGCCTTACAGCATGCTACAACTAGTCATTTAAGATTCAGGTATGAGAATAATAAAACTTACTCATCTGAAATTGAACAACTTCAGTCAGAAAAAAGCAGAGTTAGAAGGAGTGGCGAATTCGCAGATCTCCCCAGCTTAAAATTAAGCTACGGGAATGCATACCTCAATTAAGAAATCCTCTTAAAATCCAGAGATTGTCTTCCCTTAAAACACATTTTGAAAACCTTGGTGGTACTCCTCGATCTGACTATTTCTTGTGGAAGGCGACAAAAGGTCTGAAAGACCCGTAAGATGTAAGCCATCTTTGGAAACTTCAACTGGGGACTGAGGAAAACCGATTCTGAAAAGGGATGCTGTATGTTAATCATTTGAGAAACGGTTTTATAGCAAATGATACAACAAATGTGTATTTTGCGAGTCAAATTTCAAGACGTGGGATGTATCCCTAATCATCAATTTGGATTTCGGGCTAAACACAGCACCATAGAACAAACACACAGACTAGTAAGTGTTATAAAAAAGAGTTTTGAGGAGAAGAAGTATTGTTCAGCTCTATTCATTTACTTTTCTCAAGCTTTTGACGGATTGATACACAAAATAAAATTTAACTTGCCTGCAACCACTCACAAGCTTATGGAAAGTTACTTATGCGGCCGGAAATTTGTTATCAGAGAAGGTGATTTTATAAGACCCTCACAACCAATCGAAGCAGGAGTTCGCCAAGGTAGTATTCCGGGACCTACTTTATATCTGGAATCCACACTTCAACTTTTGAGGATGCCACAGCATTCTGCAGCGTCCATGAAAACCATCAATTGGCGTCACGAAATTTGCATTCCGTAACATAATGAAGTCAAATACCTTGGTATTCACCTCGATCGTAGTCTAACGTGGAAATCTCACATTGATGCGAAAGACACTCAATTGAAATTGAAGATAGCGTAACTAAAATGGCTTATGGGCAGAAATTCGATTTAGAAGCTGGACTGCGAACTTTTGTTATACAACGCAATTTCAAAGTTATGGAATTCAGTTATGAAGCACCGCCTTAACATCTAACATTGAAAAAATTCAAAGGCTTTAAAACAAAATTCTCCGAATGATTGCTGCAGCTCCATGGTACGTAAAGAACTCACAAGGATCTGTGTGTTTCGTTGGTAAAAAAAAGAATTTTCGAAGCACGCAACAAGGTATATCAGTAAACTGGAACTTCACCCAAATCGTCTTGCGCGTAATATACTTAATTTTGGCGGACACACTCTGTTGAGAAGAAGAGATACCCTTGCCACCATCAGTAATTTAAATAGGTGATTTTATCGATAAAGTTCCCGCGAAATAAAACTTTTCATCGAGCACTATATGTGCTTTTTGTGAAAGATTAATATTCTAAATATGCGACAACGTACATCAGTAAGCTGGAACTTCACCCGAATCCTCTCGTACATAACATTATTGACTTTGGCAGTACACTTGGTTGAGAAGGAGGGATATCCTTGCGACTATCAGAATATTAGAAGTGTGATATTACCGGTATAATTCCAGCAAAAAGGGTTTTTTTGTCTAGCATTTTTTTAAGCATTTATTTATTTGTTGAATCTTAAAAGTGATCAAAAATGTATTCAAAAATAAGTATTCAAAACTTACAATAACAATTAAAATAAATTATGTGCTTTTTATTTAAGTCCGGCAAATGCTAGACAAAAAGTTTTATTATGCGGGACCTATTTCGGTAAAATCACCTATTGAGCAATCTGATGGTGGCAACGGTATCCCTTCTTCTAAGCCGAGTGTGGCCGTCAAAAGTAAGAGTATTGCGCGCATGAGGGTTTGAATAAAGTTTCAGTTTACTGACATACCTTGTCGCGTACTTAGAAAATTCTTCTTTTACCCGCGGAACACTCTGATCTTTCGTGAATTTGTTACGTATCATGGAGCTGCAGTAATCGTCCGATGAATTTGGTTATGTCGCCTTTGAATCTTTTCAATATATGACGCTGAGGCGGTGCCCCATAGTTGAATTCCGTAGCACCATATAGGTTTTAGAATTGCATTGTATAACAGAAGTTTGCAATCCAACTTCAATGTCAAGTTTCTGCCCATAAGCCAACTTAGTTGCGCTGCTTTTAGTTTTGACTGAGTGAGACTACCACGTTAGCCTACGGTCCAGGTGAATACCAAGGTACTTAACTTCATTGTGCTGCGGAATAGGTGAGTTGTTAATTTGGATAGACGCACATGTTTGCTTACACAGTGTGAATGTGACATGAGTATATTTTTGTTCATTAACTTTGATTTACCAAAGTTTTAGCCATTTCTCTAATATTGAAATATATTCATGCATATTTCGTGAAGCTAATTGGTGGTTTTCATGAACGCTCAAAAACGCTGTGTCATCTGCAAAGGTTGAAGTATGGATTCCGGATGTCGTTGGCATATCAGAGGCATAAATCAAATATAAAGAAGGCCCCAGTATGCTGCCTTGGGGAACTCCTGCCTCGATTGGCTGAGTTGGGCTTATAAAGTCGCTTTCTCTGATGACAAATTTACGGCCACATAAATAGCTTTTCAGAAGCTTGTGAGTGTTTGCAGGCAAGTTCAACTTTATTTTGTAAATTAATCGCACTTTATCAAAAGCTTGGGAAACATCAATGAATAGAGCTGAGCGATACATTTTGTCCTCAAAAGTCTTTGTTATAACATTAACTAGTCTATGCGTTTGTTCTATGGTGCTATGTTTAGCCCGAAAGCCAAATTGATGATCAGGGATGCATCCCACATTGTTCAATACTGGACTCAACTTCGGCATTAACAATTTTTTGAATAGTCTTGAAATTGGTGGTAAAAGACTTATTGGTCTAGATGATTCTACCTTAGTCAGTTCCTTCCCTGGCTTAAAATAGGTGGGTATCATAGTAATCATTGAGACCTTCCATTCTGCAGGATAATACTCAAGGCGTAAAATAAAGTTAAAAATAGAAAGTAGAACTCTTCTAGCTACACGAAGTAACTGTTCAAGCAGTTTACCAGTAAGTTGATCAATGCCTGGAGCTTTCCTGGGGTTTGTATAACCGATAACGTTTTCGACATCTTCTATGTCTAACAATATATGGTGGTAATTCCGCTGTATTATTCGCTGAATCATTTGTAGTAAAAAATTTTCTCAAATGATCGATCTGGAACGTAAACTGCATCCGCCAACACAAAAATGAACTTAAGCACTTCCTTATGGAAAATCGACATAATGTTGATTGCTGAAACCCATTTGACAACCAACAGTTATTTCAAAATTAATGGCTACGCACTATATGACACAAAAGATCCCCGTGGAAGATCTTGCGGCGGTTCGGCAATTTTGATAAATACCAGAATTAAGCACTTTAATGAACAAGACACGTGAGGAATATCTCCAAGCTACAAATATATGCATTGATTATTTTCATGAAACAATTGTTATATCCTCGATTTACTCACCACCACGATATTTAGCAACAGCAAATCAATATTCACATTTTTTCAAATCACTTGGGCCTCGATTTTCAGTGGCTGGTGACTATAACGCTACACACACTTTTTGGGGATCACGTTTAATTACCTCGAAAGGCCGTGTGCTTTTCGACACCGTTTCCAAAATCGGCTTAGATATCGCTCGTTTATTGCAGAAAAGTGAGTTCTTCGAGTTAACAATGCAGAATTGTTAACAGTACCATCTTCTATATTGTGCCAGAACTTTATTCAAATAACTTTTAAACTTTCTCCTTTAGGAGATATTTTCTAAAAAAATTTTCTAAGACTTGTATGGAAGCTTAAAATTTGAAATGCGTTTTTCTCGAAACAAGCTTTTTTGAGTTATGACTATGTTGGAATAAAGGAGCGATATAGTTTCAAGCAGACACCCCATTTATTGGCCGTCAGACCGACGAAAGATCCACGACGTTATAGATTATGGAGTTGCAAAAAATGTTTTCTTTAGAGTGGATGCAAGTGGAGCCTTCATTAGATTTGTTATCAGATCACTCACCCACTATAATCTCTGTTTCGCTCCCCCAAGATATTGGCTACCCGGTGACCGTCAATAGAGTTAATTGGCTAAAATACAAAAATGTTTTGAGTACACATTGTACTGAAAATATCGCCATGAGAACGCCTGAGGATATTGATGTGTCAATTAACGATTTTTCTGAAAACCTCAAACTGGCCATACAACATGCTACCACTAGTCATATAAGATCCAGAAATGAAAACATAAGAACTTATTCGTCTGAAATTGAGCAACTTCTGTCAGAAAAAAGAAGAGTCAAAAGAGAGTGGTAATTTCTCAGGTCTCCCCAGCTTAAAACTAGGCTAATGCAATGCATAACTCAGTTAAGAAATCTGCTTGAAATCCAAAGAATGGCTTCCCTTAAAAATTATCTGGAAGGTCTTGATGGTACACCTCAATCTGATTACTCCTTGTGGAAAGCGACAAAAGGTTTAAAACGACCAGTAATAGGTAAGCCACCTTTGCGAACTTCAACTGGCGACTGGGCAAGAAGCGCCAGAAAGCTAGATGCGTTCCAGAAATATATTTTAAACCAACCCATTTGCTTAAAATTGCTTGCAAAATAGTGGAGTACATTTTCAACATTTAAGCAAACGTGTTCAGCTATCCAAATTAACAATTCACCTATTCCGCAGCAAAATGAAGTCAGGTACCTTGGTATTCATCTTGACCGTAGGTTAACGTGGAAGCCTCACATTGACGCGAAAGTCACTCCGCTAAAATTAAAAGCAGCGCAATTAAATTGGCTTATGGGCAGAAATTCTACATTGAAATTAGATTGCAAACTTTTGTTATACAACGCAATACTAAAGCCTATATTGCGCTACGGAATTTAATTATGGGGCACCGCCTCAGCGTCAAACATTGAAAAAATTTATTAATTAATTTATTAATAATTACTGCAGCTCCATGGTAGGTAAAAAACTCCTGAATTCACAAGGATCTGTGTGTTCCACTGGTAAAAGAAGCGTTTTCAAAGCATGCGACAAGGTATATCAGCAAATTGGAACTGCACCCAAACCCTCTTGCACGAAACATACTTAATTTTAGTGGTCACACTCGGTTGAGATGAAGGGATACCGTTGCCACCATCAGAGCGTTAAGTAGGTGATTTTACCGATATAATATGCGCATAATAAAACTTTTTGTCTAGCATTGGCTGGACTTAGTTAATATATTGTATTTAGTAATAAGATTTGAATACTTATTGTGAGTTCACATTGTGAAGATTCAATAAATTAAAAAAAGCTTAAAAAAAAAACAAAATTCAACATTTCTTGCATCATGTTTGTCAGGGAAACTGTAAATGTATTTATAGATTGAACAAGAGTTTGCAGAGTTGTCTCAAGATTGCTAAAATTTTGGTCGAAGTTTTTAGGTTTGGGCTTGTGTGTGTGTGTGTATAGGATGCATATATGCAGCCAAATCCGCATCTGCAACGGGTGGAATAAAAATATTGTTAATAATGAGAACAGCAAACTTATTCTGAAAATATCCATTTGTTTTGGGACAAATAAAAATAAAATTTGTGCTACTAAGCTTAAGTTCTAAATTAAAGACTCTTTAACAATACAATTTTTACGAATAGTCTCGTTCGATTTTAATTCTTGTAGACGGTAACGGTAGCATTAAGAGCAGGTAATCAGTATTATATTCTTGGTAAAATATATTACGTTTAAAACTGGAGTACACCGTTAGCAACAACAATACGAATCGTTCAAGAAGGCAGAACTATATTGCCGCAAAATTGTTTCAAACGACTTTTTGTCCTCTTGCAGCTTTTCTGAAAAATTTGTTTCTGTGTAACTTTAATAGAAAATGCGCACAAATCAATTTAATATTAATATTAAAATGCAAACTATATATTATTAAAAATAAAATAAAATTTATCACGACAATTTCAGTAAGTGAGTGGTAGCAAGAATTAAATTTTTGCTTCAGTTCAGAAACGGTGTTAACATGTAACTTTCAGAAGAAAACTAGTATTCAAACTACAACATGGTTCATACGCGTGCCGTTAACTCGTTTTTTATGTGCTGCCCTTTATGTCATAAATGCCGAATATGTGTAAATAATTTTGAGTCTTGCAGCCGTTTTACTATTCAGTTCGCTAGCAAGTCAAATTCAGCGAGGCAAGATTGAACCAGTTGTACTATTTAAAGTAGCAGAATGAGAAATGTTGTTAAATAATTGTAAATATACATACACATGTATGTATTTATATATGCTGATACTTTCATTTCATGTGCTCGTATAAATATGACAAACGTGCTGTTTCTAGTTGAGTATTGAGGCCAGCGGTGGTTGGCTGACTGTCCGTCAGCTTGTTTGTCTGGGAGTCTGTCTGTCTGGCTGTTGATCAGTTTGTCTTACTTAACAATTGTTATTTTAAGAACACTTTTGACTTCCTTCGTCGGTTTATTGTTTCTTACGCTCTACTTAAATGTTTTCTTCTTGCTTTATCATTAAGTTTTGTTTTACGACAAATTTATGTGTTCCCGTGCTAAAGAATTGCTTTTGTTAGTTGGGTTTTTGGTCTTTTGAATTTCATTATTACTTTGCATAATCATAAATAATTGTACTGAAGTTGTTCGTTATTAACACGGTGGTTGAGATATTTAACCTGATATACCTACATACATATGAGTACATATATGGATATTTTATGATCCAATCTTTTATTATCAATAGAAAATTTATTAATAATACAAAAGGGTTAAGGAAGTTAGTTAATATTTAACTAATGCATAAAAATAAAGCTTTTCTTTTTTATTTCCGGCTATTTTCAATGACACACGCACTCATATTTCCCCAGCTCCTTTCGTGGTTGAATTACAAATGAAAGAACTATTCGCGCTGGTTACATATCTAAAATATATATTTTAATTGTCTAGTTATAAACTATAGACAAAAATTTCACTGAAATTATAAGTGCATTTAAAGTTAAATTTCAAAGAAGTCGGATAGTGCTAAAGAAATTTCCACCGCAATTTGGAATGCGCAGTTCTTGAATAATTATTGTCAAAAGAAGAAAACTTTTTGAGGCCAGCAAGAAAAAAAAGTAGATTTTTTCGACTATTTTTATTTTCAATGACGCTGTCAACTCCCAAGTTGTCTAACAATATAGAACAAGTGAAAACAGCACAATCTCATAAATAATATTTTTTCCTGCCAACAGCCAAAACAAAGAAAACAAGGAAGAACAAAAAGAGGATTTGAAAAAGTATTTTTAAATCTCAACAAGGTGTTTTCACTTGCTTTTTTTCCTTCAGTTGCTGCATGCCAGAAGCAAGTTGTTGGCGTATAGAAAAAAGAATAAAAAAAAAAATAAAATAAAGATTCTATAAAATGCAAAACAAATCTCAGGTGTAAACAGCATGACACCACCCCGTCTACAAACAGCAAGCAAAACATGAACAAACTCTTTTTCATTATTACTTCCAACAGATTCGCGAAACACGATGGTCAGGATATAATGGGATTAGGAAATGTACCACCCCAACCAGTCATCATGTACTATAAACAATGAGCACATTTTCCCTCGTGGACATAATATCAAAATTGAAATAAAAATTCAAGAAATTGTTATTGAAAAGGTAAACCACGGCTGTATCAGGCCTCACAATTAAATATAATTAATTAAAAGAATTCAACGTACAGCCTGTTTATAGGACGCGAGTAAGCTCACTCGCAATGAACCAAATAATGGACGAGTACATAAAAAATTGGGTTTATAAAAAGTGACTTGAGCGTGTCGCGCAACTTACAATAAATCGTATATGCGTTATGACATATCTTCCTTGCTAACATACGAAAAAATAGTATTTATTGGCAATTTTCATCCAAATTTTTTTTCAACCTGAGAAACTGCAATCCTATTCTAGGCGCAGTTGACATAAGTATAAATGTACGAGGGCTGATAAAAAATTACCGGTTTTTTTAATTTTTTCAAAAAGGTTTTATATATTCATCAAAAACTATATTGTCCCCATCAGATATAATACACTTATGGCAGCGGTTTTTCCAATTTATGAAAGACTTCTGAAATGCGCTTTTAGGTATCGCCAACAGCTCCTGTTTCGATTTTTGTTTTATCTCCTCAATCGAAGCAAAACGCTTTCCTTTCATCGGTGTCTTCAGTTTTGGGAAGAGGAAAAAGTAAGCGGAGGCCAAGTCCGGTGAATACGGTCGTTGAGGCCAAAAACTCGGGCGCAAGTATCGATGTGTGAGCTGGTGCGTTATCATGGTGCAAAATCCATGATTCTGTGCGTTTCTGACGAATTGCTTCGCGCAAATGGCGCATAACTTCAAGGTAGTATTCCTTATGGACCGAACGGTCTTATGGCAAGAATTCATGATGCACCACGCCATTGCAGTCCAAGAAAACAGTGAGCAAACCCTTCACATTTGACCAAACTTGTGATTTTTTCTTCTCTTCTGGACTCTTCCGTTATAATTGGGCTTTGGTTTTAAAGTCACAACCATACACCCATCATTCGTCAAAAGTTATGCGATGTCCATGCGACGTTGTTTTTGCAAAAAATCAAAGAGCTCACCAAAACACGACTATTCTTTCTAATTATCTGTCAAAAAAAAAAAAGTGACAATCCGAAATGGCTGATATTGACAACATATATAACAGACATGTGTACTACAAAAAAAAAAAATTCGAAAATCTAATATAGGTAACTCATGAAATTTTAAAATAACGGTTATTTTTTTATCAGACGATGTATGTATGTGTATGTCATAGATACGTAAATAAATAAAACAAAATATTTTTTGGAAAATTTTTTTTTCTAATTGAAAAAGCGAATAAACAAGCAAATAATAATAATAATAAATATAAAAATTAAATGTGCTTTTTACTTAAGTCCGGCCAATGCTAGATAAAAAGTTTTTTTTTTTCGTGCGGGAGCTATATCGGTAAAATCACCTATTGCACGTTCTGATGGCGGCAACGGTATCCCTTCTTTTCAACCGAGTGTGTCCGGCAAAACTAAGAGGAGCAAGAGGGTTTGGATGAAATTCCAGTTTACTGATATACCTTGTCGCGTACTTCGAAAATTCGTCTTTTACCAGTGTAACACACAGGTCCTTATGAACTCGTGTGTTTTTATGTACCATGGATCTGCAGCAATCGTTCGAAGAATTTGATTTGGTCGCCTTTGAATTTTTCAATGTTTGATGTCAAGGCAGTGCGCCATTATTGAATTCCGTAGTACCATGCGGGCTTTAGAATTGCGTTATATAACCAAAATATTGCAATCCAACTTCAATGTCGAGACTTTATTTTTTTCGTATACACGCGACGAGAACTTTTCGTAATTGCATTTTCACTTAATTTACTCGTATGTTTTGAAACATGTTCATAACTGCTGCGGCATCATTATATTTAGTGTAGCGAAAACTCGAATAATTGTTGCCTAATGTCCGTTTACTCTCTTAGTTATTCCACCGAAGAAAAATTCTGATACTGATAACAATGTTGGGAGTTCTGCTTTCTTGCCAGCGACAGCAAAGTTTTTGTTTTCAGATTTTTTTTTTTGTTTTTAGTTGTAGGACATGTGTTTACTTATTGTTTGGTTTGAAAATAATGTTTGCCAAGGAACATAAACTTCCGTAACGGATTTCTGGGATTCTTATGAGATGAACTTTGTGGCTGATAAATCTCTGAAGACACTTCGCCAGAACTACTTAAAAAGCATAATTTTTTGGCATCTGTAGAAACTACAACACTTAAATTGAAATATAAAAAATTAATATTTTGAAGTCTCTTTCAATTAATATTTTAAATTCTCTTTCATATCGCTGAACGTGTGTGTGTGTGTGTGTGTGTGTTTATTCGTATGCGTTTAACACTAATCATGTCATCGTAAAAGCAAATCTTTTTTACGGGTACATACACGTTTTTGCAATTGGATTTTATCCTTAAGGGGTGCTTCTGAAGCTGCATTATGACACACTTAGGAACAATTCTTTTGGGTCATTTGGGACCACCAAGGCACTCTTAGCATATGAGTTGGAAAGAATTTACCAATGTACTTACTCGTACCTACCAACATTCATACATACATACCTACACACAGTTATTCCTTCTTACATTAATATCGTGTTGTATAGGAAGAAATAAAAGTTGAAAAACAAAACATTTTGTGTTATTGCTGAAAACTCACTGTTTAAAAATGTAACATACACACAATCTCAAAAAATGAAAGTTTTCATAAAAAACACATAAAACGAAATTGGTTAAAGCACTTTCTTTCGAACTTACATGCACACATACACATATATAAACATATACATATATCCTTGCTTATAATGTTTTTATTGCAGTGTGTATGAATGTTGGAGAGCCCCGATGTGTGTGTTCATGCATTTAAAATGTAAATAATAGTCTGGAATACCCATTTGGTTACATTTACTTTTATCAAGGTCTTTAATTAATTTATGAAATTTTGCGTATAATTTAAAATTAATAAACATTTTACGCAAAAATTTATGCTCGTTGGAGAATGATATTTTGATTTCATGCAATCACCTGCCACAGTTTATTGACGTTGACAAAAATGCGCGTAAAAGCCTTGATAAAAACGATAATTAAACTTTAATATCTAAATGAGTCGCGTGAAGACTGTCTTTAAGAAACAAGAATTGCGTTGAAAACTAAATAAATGCGTTCTGTTTTTTAGAAAATCAAAGACAAGGAACTAAATAACTTTATTCTGTAATGACCTTCTGCCATTTTTCAGGCAGCATCATAAACCCACGATCATAGAACTTTTAGTTTTTATTAGCAAAAATCTGAATCAGGTACGATTTGACATCAGCATCATTATTGAAATTTTTACCATTCAAAAAGTTTTGTAAAGATCGAAGATTGTTCAGGACTACGAGTATATGGTGGATATTTTTTTTTTTTTTTATAATTCAATTATTTATTGTATCTTCTAAAAGAACTAACAATAAGTATGCAAATCTTAAAACTAAAAATTCATTAATTAATATAGAAAAAAAAAAATTAATATTGAAAAATTTTATTTACTTAGGCCCAACCAATGCTAGACGAAAAGTTGTTTCTTGCGTGTATTTTGTTGGTAAATCACCTTTCCAACGCTCTGATGGTTGCAAGGGTGTCCATCCTTCTCAGTCGAGTGTGGCCACCAAAGTTAAGGATGCTACGTGCGAGAGGATTCGGGTGAGACTCCAGTCTGTTAATGTACCTTATCGCGTGTTTTGAAAATTCATCTTTCACTAAGGATACACCTAAATCTTTGTGAATTCGAGAGTTTTTAGCATACCATGGAGCTGCAGTAATTATACGGAGAATTTTATTCTGGCGCTTTTGAATTTTCTCAATGTTAGATGCAGAGGCGGTACCCCACAATTGAATTCCATAACTCCATATTGGCTTTAGGATTGCGTTATACAACAAAAGTTTGCAATCTAACTTCAAGATAGAATTTCTGCCGATGAGCCAATTTAGTTGCACCGCTTTTAATTTCATCTGGGTGACTTTAACGTCAATGTGAGACTTCCACGTGAGCCTACGGTCGAGGTGAATACCAAGGTATTTGACTTCACTGTGCTGCGGAACAATGTAGTTGTTGATTTTAATAGCCGAACAAGTTTTTCTACGTAGTGTGATATGGTGGATATGGCAAAACATCTCAACCAAGCTCAAATAATATTTGCCTTTGTATTATCTTTTGATGAGCATCAGCTTTTGGTTCATCTGGCCGGCTCCACGATATTTTCCGATTGATATTGTTGTAACCAACACATTTTTTATCGCCAGTTATCAGTCGTTTTAGAAATTCACCATTTTCATTACGTTTCTTTAGCAGCTGTTAATGCGTTGTGTTAAATGCGTTTCTTTCAGTTCGCGAAGAACCCATGTATCGAGTGTTTGAACATAGCCAAGTTGTATTAAGTTATTTTCTATTAGACTTTCTGGTTTAAATAAGAATACTTATGTACATATTTATTTATCAAAAGTTTATAATTTAAATATGAATGACAACTTGATTGAAACTAAATATGTTAACGAAGGTAGCTAACAACAAAGTTGCATTCGAGTGTTCTCCCACATTTTCAATGCATGTATGTATGTGATACATACATGCTTCTCCGCAATCTCACGTCTTGTACTGTGACGATCTGAAACGATTATTGTTTTCAGTAGGTCATCATCAACTTCAACTGGACGACCAGAGCGTTTTTCGCTTTGAGTGAAAAATCACCAGATCGAAATTTCTGTTTTTTAAGGCTCCCCATAAACAGCACAAAAAGTGCATAAAAAGTTATGTGCTGTCACCATAAGCAGCACATAACATTTTATGAGCTTGCGATATATCGGTTGTTGTGATGTTATGATTTTTTGGAAAAAAGAAGACATTTTAGTCTCAAGCAATGATCGAACTTCATTTAAAAGATCCGATAGGTATATGGTCTCTGCGTCGCTTTTGGAAGACGAAGACGTTATTATAAGCAACATTAGGTCTATGTAGATCTTCACTAACACAGTTCGTATATAATACGCATCCATACAGCAGTGCAGGGATAAGAAAAGTTTCAGCTATTAACATTCGAATGACAAAAGGAGTAAAGTCTTTAACAGCCCACCGGTTTCGCAGCATAGCATATACTTTTCCTATCACGACGTTTAAGCGCTGAGATAACTGGATTTATGCAGTTACCATTTATTGTTATTTGAAAGTTGTTCGCAACTCTTCCAGATTTTGACAGTAGTATACATTTCGATTTAAATGGATTGGTCCATTTAAATCCGTTGGCTTTAGCCCAAATGCTTACTTTATCATTTACTCGTATATATGAAGTTATATCTGCTATTGGAGAACTGTTGTAAATTTGCATGCCATCTGCATATATTTGTATTTTACTAGAGACCAATCAGGGAAATCATTTATAAAAAAAAAACAGAATAGAAGAGGGACAAGTATTGAAACCTGTGGGACTCCTCTGGTTACATTAAGCGCATTATAGTAATTGCCATTGTACCACACGCTTGGAAATCTATACGTTAGGTAGGAGGAAATTAGGTTACATGCTGTACTCGAGAAATTAAAAAAATTTCGATGCTTATAAATTGGAATTGGGGGATCCACAGTATCAAACGCTTTGCTATGAACCGAAAGAATCAAGAAGGATTATCATCAAGTTTAGACCTTAATTCATCTACCGCGTCAACTAAAGCTGTAATGCAGCTTGTTAGTCTTTGCAAATTTCAATTTTTCTGGAAATGTTGGCTTCATCAATACCGAATTGAACAGATGGATTAAATAAGGCAGTAGTCTTGAAATTGAACTTCTTAAACAAAAATAGGACTAATATTATCCATTCCAATAGCACTTGACTTGACTTCAGCAATGCTAGCCAACACTTTTAACTGATCAATACAGCTGAAACTAAATGGGTTGGTTTGCAATTGGGACATAGCAGAGTTCATTAGAAACGTTTTCGTCTGGTGATGAAATATTTATATTCAAAAATGTATTGTTTAACTGTTCTGCACGATGGAAAAATTTTCTGTCCAAGTCCGATTTTACGTATTTCTTTCCACTTACATTTGTCAACTGCGAATGAAAACCTAAGTTCGTAAAACAGGGGTTTTGGAATTCTGAGGCGATTCGTAACCTCTCGAAGTGCAGACATTATTTCATCTGTTTTGAACCTCCTCCATCGTGAGTAAGCATCATCACGTTTTTTAATTAAGCGCTTAATTTCAGGACCAAACCAGGGTTGTTCGTTGGCTTTAATAAGTTTGCTTTTTATTGGGTAATTAACATTACGTTGGATGAATATATTTCACTTGATCGTGTAGATTCTCGAAAGCATAAATCTGATTCCAATATATATTACCAATGGATTGATTAAGCAATGTATAATTAATATTATGAAAATCACGGTAAGTGATATAAGTATTTTGATTAGTAATCATATGTTAAAAAAAGTAAATCATGCTTTGAAAAACATGATAATCATGATTGATCATAGAGAAGTCTTTTTGATCTGTGATTAACAAATATAAGAGCAATCAAGCTATTTGAGGTTGTATGAAAATGCGTTCATTATTCTACTAGCGGATTATTAACCAGTATATTATTATTGAAATCAATATTATCCCTGTATACATTGCCGAATATCATCGTTATTTTTCTATAAGGTGCATATATATATATATATATATATATATATATATATATATATATATATATATATATATATATATATATATATATATATATATATATATATATATATATATATATATATATATATATAGGGTGTTTTTTTAAGCTAGATAGAACTTTAAATTGTAAAAAGTAACACAAAAAATTAAATTTTGATGAAACATTTTTTTTATTTGTTTCAGTATACTCTGACAAATCATCATGAATAGACTCACGCTTGAACAACGCTACGAAATTATCCAAATTTACTTTGAAAATCAGTCGTCGATTCGCGCGTTGTTTTATCGCAAAATTGTGTTCATCGATGAGGCGCATTTTTGGCTTAACGGGTTTGTTAATAAGCAAAATTGCCGCATATGGAGTGAGACCAATCCACAAGAGACCCTACAGACTCCATTACATCCAGAAAAATGCACTGTTTGGTGCGGTTTTCATGCTGGTGGCATCATCGGACCTTATTTCTTCAAAAATGAGGCCGGAGCTCGCGTTACGGTCAATGGAGATCGTTACCGCACCATGATCAATGATTTTTTGTTTGAAAATATGGATGACATTGATCCGGAGGAGATGTGGTTTCAACAGGATGGCGCTACGTGCCATACGGCGAACGCAACCATCGACTTACTGAAATCAAAATTTGGCGATAAGTTGATTTCGAGAAATGGACCTGTCAATTGGCCTCCAAGGTCGTGCGATTTGACACCTCTCGATTATTTCCTGTGGGGCTACGTGAAGTCACTGGTTTATGCTGATAAACCAGCAACAATTCACGCCTTGGAGGCCAGCATTGTTCGTGTTGTTCGTGACATACGGCCAGCAGTGCTCGAAAAAGTGGCCCAAAATTGGACGTCCAGAATGCGCTTCGTCAAGAACAGCCGCGGTGCCCATATGCCCGAAATCATTTTCAAATGTTAATGTCACGTATTGATCTTTCGAATAAAAAAAAATTTTGATTACAATTTAATTTTTTGTGTTATTTTTTACAATTTCAAGTTCTATCGGGCTTAAAAAAACACCCTCTATATATATATATATATATATATATATATATATATATATATATATATATATATATATATATATATATATATATATATATATATATATATATATATATATATATATATATATATATATATATATATATATATATATATATATATATATATATATATATATATATATATATATATATATATATATACATATACATATATATATATATGTTTGACAAGCAGTTTGTGTAGTTTTTTTCTTCCTTTAGTATTCACCTTGACTATCGATGCACGGGAAAGTGTCGATGCGAAGGTTACTCAGATGAAAATAAAACGAGAGCTAATAACATCATTTTCACACAAGAAAAGTTTACTTTTCAAAATATTAATTTTGGTGGTGGCAAAGAAAAAGTGGGTGGTTCTCTTACACTCTTTTTTCCCTTCCCACCACCATACTCAAGAGTTTGCAAAGTAAACTTTCCGTGTGTCTGAAATATGAGTAAATTGGCTAATAGGCAGTAGTTCTATCTTGAAGACGAATTGTAAGCTTTTGTTGTATAACGGACTCTGAAAGCATATATGGAGTTATGGGGTTCAATTACGGGTACTATCTCAGCATCTAATATTGAAAAAATCAAAGCGTCAAAACTAAATTCTCACGAATTCACTAAATTCTTACCTTTAGTACAGTTTGCCAATGAAAGGCTTATAGCACATAAGTGAAAGTAAGTTGTGATATATTTTCCTTATATTTGGTTATAATATTTTTAACATTCCTATTTTTAATTTGGTTTACAATTTTTTACCATCTGCTTAACCTCTTGATACCATCAAGAATCATTCAGCCTTTGAGTTTATTATCGGGTTCAATTTTGGAGTAAAAAAATCGCTGTAAAGCTTCGAAATTTGCAAATTAGCCGAAGTAATTGTTTGTACATCTGGAATCTTTCTCATTGTATGGATTTTAAAAATGATCAAGAATGGCTAACCTGTCCTTTTCTCCTACATGTGGAAATAACAATGTAAATCTGTACAAGGAACGAAAATCCCTACACTTGCAATATAGTTAACATGAGTAAGAACTAAAAGAAATAGTTAATTTAGCTAATTAATTATTTAATTTAACAAAAACTTAGTTTAAAAAATAAATTTGTTAAATGATGAGGAGTTAATATCTAAGTTGTAGAAATTTCCTCCTTTTTTAAGATAAATATCCGTAAAGTTTAATACATATTTTTTAAGTTAAAAAATAAACCACCTTATCTTCGAATTTGTAGTATTTAGGTATATTTTTGGCTCAGTGTGCTTCATGAAAAAAAAAATTTTTTAGTCTGGTATTGGATGGACTCAAGTTTAAAAAGATATAATGTTGCGGCTTTAGTGTGCAAATTGAATTTGTCGTATTGCTTCCGGGGAAGTGGGAGTATTTTGGCGATTTTTCGAAGCTCGGAATGTGGAATATTAATATGAACCAGTGTTGCCAAGCGTAGGGATTTTTCTCCTTTGTACAGATTTATTTGTTTATTTCCACATGTAGGGAAAAAAGAAAAGGTTTTGTATGATTAGGCTTATTGTAGGGAAATTTGTAAATTATCACGAATGGTTGACATTATTATTTTTTATTATACTAATTAATTTTTCCGACTATGACTAACACTTTTATTTATTATTATAATATTGTTAATATTATTATTAAAAATGTTCCGTTGGCCAAATTGGATATCATCCAGTTTATATACAACGATGAAATATTTTAATAATAAGTAATTCCCAACTATTTCTATAACTGCCAACGGACGTACAAAAAACGTAAAAAACTAAACCGTGAAGTTACAAATTCCATATGCATTCAAAGAATCTCATTTGCATATTTTAGATGTATATGCCCTAACCTCCTGAAAAAAACTTTAATCACAAATATTTCCTAACAAAGCATATTAAACGCTTGGATATCAATATATCGTTGGTCACAGTAGAAAGGCCCTAACTCGCATTTTTCCCGGACTTAAGTTTGTTAATGATTTTAACAAATTTCATATAATATATCCCGTAGCAAAGATTTAATGGGATAAACAACGGGATTTTGCACGCAATTATACAATAAAAGGCGCATATTGATGAAACTAGTTTCTGCTGTCTTTTTTCCAATTCCTGCAAAGTTACATTTATATTAGCGTTGGCTATTCTTACTTATTCTATAATTAGATGAAGACCATGTCACGTAAAATAATTTATTTACCTAGCTAAACCCATACATACATTTTTAATCATATGAATCGTTTGAGTTATATATTTTACACTAATTTACTTTTTAATAAAAAACTCTACCGGTTTGAATTTACAATAGACAAAAAACAAATTAAAAAGAATTTATTTGCGCAAAATTTAAATTAAAAATTGCGTAGTGAAAAATGTAGGGGAAAATAACGATTTTGGAAATTGCAAAAAAAAAAAAAAAAACACGAAATAAGCTCATTGTACGCTTTTGTTGTAAAACGTGTATCTTAACTATTAGCGGCCATTCGTTCGGGAAAGTGGGAGAAGCCGATTTTGGGAATTCCCAAAAAAAAAAAAACTTGGAACTGCCAAGCTAATTAATTTTTCATATTCACTGCGCGAGTCAGAGTGTAGGTTTGATAGTGAACGGACATATTTGTTTTTGATCAGAGTGTTTAAAAAAAAAAAGAAACGGTATAAGTAGAAAACCGCAATAAGTGAAGAGTGAATTAATACAAAATAAAATTTTTGTGACAATTATTTTTATATACTTTTAAAGCAAAAAATATAAATAAAAAAAAAATTGCATGAGTGTACACAGTAGGTGCAATTCTGAGAGAGAGCTTAGCTGCACTAGAAAAAACCTCTGGATTTCTGAAGAAGAATCATTGGATAATCTCCTGTCTCTAAGAGATAAAAAACGCACGCGTTCGTGTTCGCCAAACATTGTTGTTACAACAGAAGACAAACCATCTTCCAGTCTAGCTATTGTTGATAAACCGAAAACGCAAGTGGGTATGGATAGATATATAACCGTGGTTAAACGTCAGCGACGCCCTAAATCCGCGCAAATATCATTGCAACCAAAAATGTCTAAAGACGATATTACCTCTGCGACAACGGATAGTAATAGGTTTGCTATCCTTCACACAGATGAACCAATAACATCCAAAAAAACATATAAGCCACCACCAATTTATTTGAGAGAGCCGACTTCTAGTGAACTGGTGAAACGACTTATTACGGCAATTGGCATAGATACTTTCAACGTCACATCAGTGAAGCACGGCAGCATCACTGAAACTAAAATTCAGGTAAACCCTGAAAACGACTACCGAAAACTGTCTGATGTTTTAGAAAAACAGAAAAGATCATTTTACACTTACCAGCTCAAAAGTGCTAAAGGTCTTCAGGTACAACTTAAAGGTATTGATCCATGCGTAGATACTGTTGATGTCAAAACCGGATTGGAAGATAAAGGTTTTAAAATAAAAACAGTAGTAAACATCAGGGACCGTGAAAAGATCCCTCAACCCATGTTTGGGGTTGAACTAGAACCAGGGGATGTGGTGCTAAGAAATAGTAAAAGTCATCCAATATAACGAGTGATTTTTTTGCTATTATCTTTTTGGCAACACTAGTTTTGACAGCTCACGCACGTTTTGTATCTTGTGTCACTGTCAAACATCTTCAGTTTGGTCTATAATTTAATCATGAATCGTCTTACAAACGAACAACGCTTGCAAATTATTGAGTTTTATTACCAAAATGCGTGCTCTGTTAAGAAAGTTCATCGCGCGCTTCTTTCATTTTATCGTCAGTTTAATCGACCTACTGAGGCTTCTATTCGGGCTATTGTAAAAAAATTTCGCACCAAATTTACATTGTTGGACATTAAACCACCAACACGCTTACGTAGAGTGCGAACTGAAGAAAATATCGCAGCCGTATCGGCCAGTGTTGGTGATGACCGTGAATTATCGATTCGGCGCCGTTCGCAGCAATTGGGCCTCTGTTACTCCACTACGTGGAAAATTTTGCGGAAGGATTTGGGTGTGAAGCCTTATAAGATACAGCTGGTGCAAGAATTGAAGCCAAACGACCTACCACAACGCCAAATTTTTGGTGAATGGGCTCTTGAAAAGTTAGATGAAGATCCACTTTTTTATCGAAGAATTGTGTTCAGCGACAAGGCTCATTTCTGGTTGAATGGATACGTGAACAAGCAAAACTGCCGTATTTGGAGTGAAGAGCAGCCAGAAGCATTGCAAGAGCTACCAATGCATCCACAAAAAACAACCGTTTGGTGCGGATTATGGGCTGGCGGCATCATTGGGCCGTATTTCTTCAAAGATGATGCGAATCACAACGTTACTGTGAATGGAGAGCGCTACCGTGCGATGATAACAAACTTTTTTTTGCCCAAAATGGAAGAGCTTGACTTGCATGACATGTGGTTTCAACAAGACGGTGCCACATGCTACACAGCACGCGAAACAATGGACCAATTGAGAGGCGACTTCGGTGAACAGTTTATTTCACGCTTGGGACCAGTCAATTGGCCGCCCAGATCGTGCGATTTAACGCCTCTAGACTATTTTTTGTGGGGCTATGTTAAGGCTAATGTCTATAGCGACAAGCCCGCTTCGATTGACGCTCTGGAAGCCAACATTGCCAACATTATTCGTGAGATACCGGCCGAAATGTTGGAAAGAGTATGCCAAAATTGGACTAAGCGGATGGACCATTTGAGGCGCAGCCGCGGCCAACATTTGCATGAAATAATCTTCAAACATTAAATTATATCGACCCAACTATCGATCCAAATAAATATTTCATGCATTTTTTTGAATTTTATTTTTTTTTTAATTTCCGATAGTTCTTATAAAATCACCCATTATAACCTCAAATTTCTTTTACATCGTAAGGTTACCGTTGAGAAGCCACATAAGCGTTCAGGATCCGTTCAGTGCTTAAACTGCCAAGAATTTGGCCACACTAAGACAAATTTCAAAAAATGCAGTAACTGTGGAGGTAACCACATACTCACTTTAAGCGGTCAATGACAAATAAGTCATCGGTTTCTTCAGCAGCCCAGCAGCCAAATGTCATTGGTAAAAAAATTTTCCCCAGGAAGGCCATTCAACCAACTACGCAGAACTCCAAACAATTTTCTTATGCTAATGTGGTTAAATCCGACCAAAACTTGAACCAGGAACCCAAGCCCCAAAATTCCGATCCCAATTTTAATAATCTAGGGGCAACTCTGCAGACTCTCGTTCAATCTATTAACACTTTTACTGTTTCTATGACAAACATGATGCATGAAATGCAATCCTCTATTTTGCAGGCAATTAAAAAAAAATGAATTTGTTAAAAATATGTTTCTGGAATGCAAACGGCATTCGCCAACACAAAAATGAACTTGAGCACTTCCTTATGGAAAAGCAGATCGATATAATGATGATTGCTGAAACCCATTTGACAACCAACAGTTATTTCAAAATTAATGGCTACGCAATTTTGATAACGACCAGCATTAAGCACAATCTAATGAACGAGACACGTGAGGAATATCTCCAAGCTACAAATATATGTATTGATTATTTTCATGAACAAATTGTTATATTCTCGATTTACTCACCACCACGATTTTCAGTATCAGAAAACCAAAATTCACATTTTTTCAAATTAATTGGGGCTCGATTGTTAGCGGCTGGCGGCTATAACGCTAAACACACTCTTTGGGGATCACGTTTAATTACCTCGAAAGGCCGTGTGCTTTTTGACACCGTTTACAAAATGGGTTAAGATGTGGATTCAAGTGGACACCCCACTTATTGGCCGTCAGACCGACGAAAGATCCCAGATGTTATAGATTTTGGAGTTGCGAAAAGTTTTCCTTTAGAGTGGATGCAAGTGGAGCCTTCATTAGATTTGTCATCAGACCACTCTCCCACTATAATCTCTGTTTCGTTCCCCCAAGAGATTGGCTCACCGTTGACTTCAATAGAGTTAATTGGTTAAAATACAAAAAATGTTGGAGTACACATTGTACTGAAAATATCGCCTTGAGAACACCTGAGGATATTGATGCGTCAATTAACGATTTTCCTGAAAACCTCAAACTGGCCGTACAGCATGCTACCATTAATCAGAAATGAGAACAATAGAACTTATTCGTCTGAAATTGAGCAACTTCTGTCAGAAAAAAGAAGAGTCAGAAGAGAGTGGCAACTTCGCAGATCTCCCCAGCTTAAAACTAGGCTACGGGAATGCATAACTCAGTTAAGAAATCTGCTTGAAGTCCATAGAATAGCTTCCTTTAAAACAAATTTGGAAAGCCTTGATGGTACCCCTCAATCTGATTATTCTTTGTGGAAAGCGACAAAAGGTTTAAGAAGACCCATAATAGGTAAGCCGCCTTTGCGAACTTCAACTGGCGACTGGGCAAGAAGCGATTCTGAAAAGGGGATGTTGTATGTCGATCATTTGAGAAACGTTTTTATTACAAATGATTCAGCGAATATTACAGCGGAATTACCACCATATGTCGTTAGACCTTCTGTGTCTTTGAGACTTAATTTTCAAGATGTCACAAATGTTATCGCTAATACAAACCCAAGAAAAGCTACAGGCATTGATCAGATTACTGCTAAAATGCTTGAGCAGTTACCTCGTGCAGCTAGAAGGCTTCTACTTTTGATTTTTAACGCTATTTTACGCCTTGAGTATTATCCTACAGAGTGGAAGGTCTCAATGATTACTATGATACCCAAGCCAGGGAAGGATCCCACTAAAGTAGAATCATATAGACCAATAAGTCTACTACCAACAATTTCAAAACTGTTCGAAAAATTGTTAATGGCGAAGTTGAGTCCAATATTAAACAATGCGGGGTGCATCCCAGATCATCAATTTGGTTTTCGGGCTAAACATAGCACCATAGAACAAACGCACAGACTAGTCAATGTCATAAGGCCGACCTTTGAGGAGAAGAAGTATTGCTCAGCTCTATTCATTGACATTTCTCAAGCTTTCGATAAAGTGTGGCACGACGGGTTGATGCACAAAATAAAGTTAAAATTGCCTGTAAATACTCCCAAGCTTCTGGAAAGCTACTTATATGGGCGGAAATTTGTTACCAGAGAAGGCGATTTTATAAGCCCAACTCCGCCATTCGAAGCAGGTGCTCCCCAAGGCAACATACTGGGCCTACTTTATATTTGATTTACGCCTCTGACATGCCAACGACATCCGAAATCCACACTTCAACCTTTGCAGATGACACAGCGTTTTTGAGCGTTCATGAAAACCACCAATTAGTTTCACGAAATACACAGGAATACATTTCAATATTAGAGAAATGGCTAAAACTTTGGAAAATCAAAGTTAATGAACAAAAATGTACTCATGTCACATTCACACTGTGTAAGCAAACATGTACACCTATCCAAATAAACAACTCACCTATTCCGCAGCACAATGAAGTCAAGTACCTTGGTAGCTAACGTGGAAGTCTCACATTGAAGCAAAAGTCACTCAATTGAAACTAAAAGCAGCGCAACTAAATTGGCTTATGGGCAGAAACTCGACATTGAAGTTGGATTGCAAACTTCTGGTATACAATGCAATTCTAAAACCTATATGGTGCTACGGAATTCAATTATGGGTCACCGCCTCAGCGTCAAATATTGAACAAATTCAAAGGCGACATAACCAAGTTCTTCGAATGATTACTGCGGCTCCATGGTACGTAAAAAATTCACGAATTCATAAAGAGCTGAGTGTTCCGCTGGTAAAAGAGGAATTTTCTAAGTACGCGACAAGGTATGCCAGTAAACTGGAACTTCATCCAAACTCTATTGCGCGCAAAATTCTTAATTTTGGCGGCCACACTCGGCATAGAAGAAGGGATACCGTTGCCACCATCAGAGTGCTCAATAGGTGATTTTACCGAAATAGCTCCCGCAAAATAAAACTTTTTGTCTAGCATTGGCCGGACTTAAGTATAAAGCACATTTTTTTTAATTTTAAGGCACTTTTTTTTAATTTAAATTTAGTATTAAGATTTGAATACTTATTGTTAGTTCATTTTGAAGATTCAATAAATAAAAAATGCTAAAAAAAAATATTCACTCCTCATTTTTGTCGAGGTCGGTCATTCGTGATAGTTCTAAAATTAAACTCGCCACATTTCTTCCAATAAGAAGCAGTAACTTGGCGATTCCTGATGCAGATTTTGGGAATTATAAAAAAATCGAAGCTGCTACGCTAAAGGATACGGAACTAAAAAGTAGAAAATAAATATAGTTTAAAGAACCAAAACCAGTCATCTATATCGAACTAAAAAACAAGAAATAATTTTAAGAATAAGTGAATCAAAAATACTTGTATGAGTATTATTGTGAAAAATGTGACATATACTTGGTCATGAAAATTATGAGAGAATATAACATTGTAATCACTGACAAGTTTGCGGAACCTATTTCATCTGGATGATTAATGAACTTTTATTCCATTCCACTCTCAACCCATGAGACAGAAAATTAACACTGCTAACCATCTAATTAATGGAATTATAAAACTTAGCAATAAGAGATTCAAAAACATCAACATTATAATAGACATTTTACAAAAAGAAACAGTTTTCCAAATAGTATTATAAATAATTTATATTTAAAAACTTTTCCCAAACCCAAATATTACGGAATACCTTTTACACCAAATTAACGGCTTAAAGAAATTATAAAAGATTATGTTTTTTGACACAAACTTAATAAAACAATTAAACACGTTTTCACAAAAACAGAATTAATTATAAGCTACTTTTTATTAAATTTTACTACTACAAAAGTCATTACAAGTATATTCCTGTTTTCTAGTTTATATATTTATTGGATCATGTAAAATTATTATTTTAAGAGTAAGTGCATATGTTTATTGGCAAAACTTATTGTTTTTACGCTGTTAATTTCTATTGTCTAATATTGTATTGTTGCCAAATAATAATAAATGACCTACTTAGATAGAAGTTGTTAATGCCTCTTCAACGAGACGTTGGGAATAATTTAATTTAAAAAAAATGCTTACTGTAAATAAAGACACACTTAAGACCTTAAAAGCCCTGTAAGATAACAACATTAAGTTTGAATGTATTACTTGACGCATTTCGGTCTTTAATGCATCTTTTAGCTTAACATCAACAATTTTCAAATGTTTATTAAAGTGCAATGACAGTATAATTTTCTTTAACTTCCACACCTTTTATTGTATTTTTCCTACTAACTTGTTTAAAATTTAAACATTTGACGATTTCTTTTAATTCATTCCCTTCCTACTCTAGCAAAGTATTTTATTTTTATACAGCATGGAAGGTACTGTTGGAGCCTTCGTTTTATTTTCAACTGCCCCTTGCTATATTTCATATTATTTGGACATAAAGGCAATAGCGTCTTTAATGTCAGACAGCTGATCAAGCTTTGTTAGTTCGCTTATATCAGTTTCAACTGTTGGTTTGTTTGTTCGTTTGTGTTTGCAGCAACATGACATATGAGTGATTATTACACACGTAGACATACGAAACTGTATATACAGTGTTGCTTCTTCTTCTTTAGTGTGAAAATGGGAGTTGTCGTATTGTTCCGAGGAATCGGGTGGGATTTTGGGGAATCACGAAGCCGATTTTCGGTTCGCATTTTTGCCATGGAACATGCATCCGAACTATAAACGGTCATTCCCTTTAGTGCGAAAATTGAAGATGCCGTAGTGCTTCTGCTGAAGTGGAGGGTTTAGACGTTTCTGGTTATATGTGTGATGAGTAAACGGTGCTGCTGGTGATAGCTTTTACTTGATAAAAATAGTGACTAAAACGTTTATTTAAAAGCAATCATATATTTGAAACGCTAAGTGTTCATTTTTATTAAATGGCATTTTGTTAGCATTTTTTGTTCTTTTGTATTAAGAAAAAATGCAAAACTTTTTAAGGGTAATGCTAATCGGAAAACAGTGATAAAAAATTTTAAGAGCGGCACTTTTTATCAGAAAAGAAAACACCAATAGATGGCACTGTAAAAAAAAAGCAGGGCGACCTTCATGACTGATTTTCTACTGCCGTTACGGCTTATTACAAAATATAGTTGAACTCTTCCGCAACAATGCAGCTATTCCACTATTCTTTTTATGTTACATTTGAATTTGGTTTATTACGAATGTCTAATGGTAACTTGAATGTTCCGTTCGCCCGACGTACTAGTTTTGTAATAAAAGCAAGACGCAGCCTGTTGTACTTAAGTGCAAGAACGTACCGAAACACTGCAGACGGTATACATGGTCTGATCAAAAAATAACCGTTATTTTAAAATTTCGTGAGTTACGTATGTACGATTTTCGCATTTTTTTCTGCCATGTTGGTACATATCCACATCTGTTATGTATGTTGGCAATATCAGCCGTTTCGGATTGTCAGTTTGTTTTTTACAGATAAAAATGTTAGTTAGCACGTCACGTTCACTGAAATGTGAAGGTTTTGCTCACTGTTTTCTTCGACTACAATGAACTTGAGCACTTCCTTATGGAAAAGGAAATCGATATAATGTTGATTGCTGAAACTCATTTGACAACTAACAGTTTTTTCAAAATTAATGGCTACATACTGTACGACACAAAAGATCCCCGTGGAAGATCTTGCGGAGGATCGGCAATTCAAATAAAATCCAGGATTAAGCACTATTTAATGAACAAAATACGTGAGGAGTATCTCCAAGCAACTAATATATTCCTTGAATATTTTCATGAAAAAATTGTTATTTCTTCGATTTACTCACCGCCACGATTTTCAATAACAGAAAGCCAATATTAAAATTTTTCAAATCACTTGGTCCTCGATTTTTAGTGGCTGGCGACTATAACGTTAAACACACTTTTTGGGGATCACGTTTAATTACCCCGAAAGGCCGCGTGCTTTTTGACACCGTTTCCAAAATGGGCTTAGGTGTGATTTCAAATGGGCAACCCACTTATTGGCCGTCAGACCAACGCAAGATACCAGACCAGATTTTGGAGTTACAAAAAATTTTCCCTCAGAATGGATGCAAATGGAGCCTTCATTGGACTTGTCATCAGATCACTCACCAATTATAGTTTCTGTTTCGTTCCCCCAGAAGGTTGGTTCCCCGTTTTGTGACTTGGCGTTGACCATCACTCGAGTTAATTGGTTAAAATATAAAAAATATTTGAGTACACATTGTACGAAAAACATTACCTTGAGAACGCCTGAGGATATTGATGAGTCGATTAACGAATTTTCTGAACACCTTAATCTAGCCGTACAATATGCCACCACTAGCCATATAAGATCAAGAAATGTGAGCAATAGAACATATTCGCCGGAAATTAAACAACTTCTAACAGAAAAAAGAAGAGTTAGAAGAGAGTGGCAACTTCGCAGGTCTCCCCAGCTTAAAAGCAGGCTACGGGTATGCATAACTCAATTAAGAAATCTGCTTGAAACCCAAGGAATGGCTTCAGTTAAAAATTATCTGGAAGGTCTTGATGGTACCGCTCAATCCGACTATTCTCCATGGAAAGCGACAAAAGCTCTGAAAAGACCCGTAATAGGTAAGCCACCTTTGCGAACTTCAACTGGAGATTGGGCAAGAAGCGATTCTGAAAAGGGGATGTTGTATGTTAATCAATTGAATAATGTTTTTACCACAAATGATACAGCGAATTATTCAGCGGAACTTCTGTCATACGCTGTTAGACCGCCTATGTCTTTAGACTTAGTTTTCAAGATGTTGAAAATGTTATTTGTAACACAAACCCCAGAAAAGCTCCAGGTATTGATAAAATTACTGGTAAAATGCTCTCTCTCTATGGAAAGCGACAAAAACTCTGAAAAGACCCGTAATAGGTAAGCCACCTTTGCGAACTTCAACTGGAGATTGGGCAAGAAGCGATTCTGAAAAGGGGATGTGTATGTTAATCAATTGAATAATGTTTTTACCACAAATGATACAGCGAATTATTCAGCGGAACTTCTGTCATACGCTGTTAGACCGCCTATGTCTTTAGACTTAGTTTTCTAGATGTTGAAAATGTTATTTGTAACACAAACCCCAGGAAAGCTCCAGGTATTGATAAAATTACTGGTAAAATGCTTGAGCAGTTAGCTCGTGTATCTCAAAGAATTCTTCTTTTTATTTTTAATGCTATTTTACGTCTCGAATATTATCCTGCAGAGTGAAAGTTGTGCATGATTACTATGATACCCAAAGCAGGGAAGGATCCTACTAAAGTAGAATCATACAGACCAATAAGTCTACTGCTAACAATTTCAAAACTGATCGAAAAGTTGTTAATGGCGAAGTTGACTTCAATATTAAACAATATGGGATGCATCCCTGATCATCTATTTGGTTTTCGGGCTAAACATAGCACCATAGAACAAACGCACAGACTAGTCAACGTCATATGACAGACTTTTGAAGACAAAAAGTGTTGTTCAGCTTTATTAATTGACATATCCCAAGCTTTTGATCAAGTGTGGCACGAGGAATTAATTTACAAAATAAAGTTAAACTTGCCTGCAAACACTCATAAGCTTCTGGAAATATTCTTATGCGGCCGGAAGTTTCTTATCAGAGAAGGCGATTTTATAAGCCCTTACAGCCAATGGGGGCAGAAGCTCCACAAGATAGCATTCGAGGATCTTCTTTATATTTGATTGACCCCTCAGACATGTCAACGAGCTTCGAAATCCACACTTCAACTTTTGCAGATGACACAGCATTTTGCAGCGTACATGAAAACCATCAGGTAGTTTCGCGAAATTTGCTGGAGTATATTTCAATATTAGAGAAATGGTTAAAATTTTGGAAAATTAAAGTTAATGAGCGAAAGTGTACACACGTTACATTCAAATTGCGTAAACAAACATGTTCAGCTATCCAAATTAACCATTCACCTATTCCGCAGCAAAATGAAGTCAAGTACCTTGGTATTCATCTCGACCATAGGTTAACGTGGAAGTCTCACATCGATGCGAAAGTTACTCAATTAAAGTTAAAAGCAGCGCAATTAAATTGGCTTATGGGCAGAAATTCGACATTGAAGCTGGATTGCAAACTTTTATTATACAACGCAATTCTAAAGCCTGTATAGTGCTTTGGAATTCAATTATGGGGTAACGCCTCAACTTCAAACATTGAAAAAATTCAAAAGCGACAAAATTAAATTGGAACTTCACCCAAATCGTCTTTCACGCAATATACTTAAAATTGATGGTCACTCTCGGTTGAGAAGGAGGGACACCCTTGCCACCATCAGAACGTTCTATAGGTGATTTTACCGATATTGACCGTGTAAAATAAAACATTTTTGTCTAGCATCGGCTGGGCTTAATTAATTTTATGTATTTAGTATCAAGATTTGAATACTTATTGTTAGTTCACTTTGTGGAGATTCAATAAAGAAATTAATGAGAAAAAAAAGAAGTATGGCGATTATTGAAAAAAAACGCTGGTATAATTGTATTATACCTGAGGGGCATTAGTTTAAAGGGGAGAAGATCGTTATTGATGAATAAGTACATACTTTTTGAAAAAACTGAGAATAACGGTTATTTTTTGATCAGCCCTCGTATGTTCTATTTGAAATTTCAACGAGCCTGAAAACACCTTTTACTTTATTTGTGTACGCTCAGTGTATAATTCATATAGACTACAATATGTTGGTAAAAAGCGTCTTCAGAAGAAATGGCTCAAATTTTATCTCTCTATACCTTGAAATTAGCTTAAAATATAGAAAACTACTGGCAAATGAATTTGAATAGATTAAAAATAATAATAATAAATTTATACAATATACACGCATTGTATGTTTATACTAGTACATCAACAAATTATTGTAAAGTGCTAATCTCGCACACAACATTGAAGATTTTGCCACATTTAGATAAAGAATTGTTTTTGTGAAATTTCCCAATATGTATAAAAACTTTTTATATCTATTAATAAATAATAAATATAGTGTATGTTTGGTTAAATCCAGCTTAATTAACATCATATATATTGAGTTGAAACAACAAATAAAATTATTACAAAAATAATATAATAGTTTTTAAGGACCGGCACAGATTTATTATCAGAAATAAAAGTGCAAATTCTTCCTTTTCTTCTATATAACTAAAATTTTACATTATACATTGTTGCGATTTTGTATGATTCAGTGTGAGAATTTTGCTATATTAAACTTAAAAACGCCAAAAATTAGTGGTCAATTTTATTTACTTGTAGAGTATATGTTTAAAGTTTTTTTACAGCTGAGTTTAATCTCGATGTCAAAAACCGGCTCTGGACACGTTGTCAGCTACTGGCTTCAGTTGAAAAAAAAAATCTCTTTAGAGTTTAGAAATAAATTTGAAAGTATGTCTGCCTTCTTGTTACCAATATGAAGAAGGCTTCATGCCTGCACGCAAAAAAAAAACATTTTGGAATATTGTTGTAGCAACATTACTATTTACTCTGTCATAATGTGCATTGTTGCTTCTAGCGGCATAATATGGTTTTGAATATAGTTTAATCTTCTATAAATATACCAGTGTTGAGATTTTCCTATTTCTGTTGTTATATTTCTATAATTTTAAAACATGGTTAAATGCAATAATAATGTTTAAGAAAATAATTTGAATACAACAATAGCTTTTGTTATGTACAATAATACGCTATTTTTTATGCATTGTATGTATCTACAATACATATCCGTTAAATTAACTATTGTTGTTAAACATATGCATACACACTTTTATTTTATTTTTCAATTTTGAAACAATCAGTTTATTTGTGTGTGTGTGTGTTTTTTTAATATTAATAATAATAAAAATAATGAAGATGATATAAATATTTATTGATTGGATAAAATGATCATAAAATTGGAGGTTTGTATACAAATTTATGTACATAGACAAATGCATGAATGTATGTGTATTTTTACAGATTTATTTGGCCGCAGGGAACATACATATATATGTACTTCAATCTTCAAATCAGGAGCACCAAATTTGGACATATCGCAAACTTGTAATCAATTTTTTTAAATATTAAATGGATTAAATAAACCGAATAAATTATAAAAGTGTTGTTTTAATTAGAGATGTTATGTGCGTTTTTATATTTATATTATATAATCATATTATATTGTGACGTTCAACAGTAGTACATGAAAAAATTATAACTTTTACCAAATATATGGTTATATGGTATAATTTTGGTTTTTGGCTGGACTAAGTTTTGTAAATAAATTTCGGATTGAAACCATATTATGTTGTTGTGCTCAACCATATAATTCAACAATAGTATTTTGCCCTTAAAATATTGTCATATCAACCATATTTTTTTTTCTACGTGTGGTAGTCCTGAAAATTAGCTTTTAATGTTTCTTTTGAACAGTATCAGCCATGTGCTGAAACTCACATTTCGCAAAAGAAATGTGAGTACGATTTAAAGTCACAAAATTTGTGTGCTGAAAGTCGCAATCACATAAAATTTAGCTATTTCAACTCGCAAGCACATGATGAAGTGAACTCTAAGTGAACTAGTTTATAATATGAAAATTTATATATTTATATATACATATATATATATATACATATATATATATATATATATATATATATATATATATATATATATATATATATATATATATATATATATATATATATATATATATATATATATATATATATATATATATATATATATATATATATATATATATATATATATATATATATATATATATATATATATATATATATATATATATATATATATATATATATATATATATATATATATATATATATATATATATATATATATATATAACCAACCCGTGGAACTGGAAGCGTCTAAATAAAATTTGACTTGTTTTTATGTATTTTCCTCGACAAAATTTGGAATTTTCATATATTTTAATAAAAAAGTTTGCAATTAAAAAATACACCTTTTTTATATGATTGTTGTGTTGCAGTTGTTTACTTTAAAAATGGCGACTTCAGATGGCACAACTAGTTTTTTTTCATACAAAAAGCAAGTGCTGCCAAATTTTTCACATATTTTTCCCCAAACAAATCGCCCGATCTTTAGCACACAGAAAAATGCGTTCTGAGATTTTGTCCTAACAAGTGATTTAAAAATTTTGCGTTTCTCAGCACATGGCTGTATAACTTCCTCAGCTTATGGAAGCTAGTTCATTTGTTAAAATTCTGTGTACTTAGTCGTTTCTTATCATTTTACAATGAAATCATTGTGAAAATAACAAATAAAGATTGAAAATAACTCTTTAAAATATTTATACGCTGGTAATCAAATTTAGGTCAACAATTAAACAATTAAAATAAAGTTCATAACAAGAGTTCTCGCATGCGACCAGACAGACAATTATTCTAAACGCAACATTTTCACATTAAATAAAAAAATCAAGTCAACTTTATTTGTGGCCATCTTACAATCGACATCATTAGAGAAAGTAATTAAACGTGTACTTAGTAATACACTCTACATCCTAAAGATTATTAAAGATAAATTAAAACCAGAACTATACAGAAGCCGTTTTTGGCTCTGTTAATGGCAATTTTTACAAAAGCCAAAATAAAAAAACAGGTTAAATTAATGATAAAAACGCTTTCTTATGGTTTTTAATTTTTGGAAAACATTAAGCTCAAACGGCCACTTCTACACAACTAAACCAATGAATTTGGTTAGTAGTTATAATTATATAAATGTGTGTTTGAGTGTGTGTGTGTACATACTTATATGTGAGGGAAAGATAGAGATTATATTACCTTGCATACATAAGGAAGTTAAAATTTGGATAGACTTATCCAAGAAGTGACTTCTTTGACACACATTTATGTGAACTCGCCAACTTTACATAAAACAATGTAATCGTATACGAGTATTTAACAACTTAAGCATCAGTAAAAGTATCGAGGAGGGCAGAAATATAAGCCCAATTCACAGTCTTGTGCATTTGAGATTGCATATTTCTGCAATTGCAAATATAGTACATTTGAATAGCTCTATTCACAGTCTCGTGCCAATGGTATTGCATCATTGCATTTGCAAAAAGGTTTAGCATATTTTTACTCTACACTAATAAAATACACAGCAATGCACTTGCTAGCCTTATGTGTATATGCGATACTGAAAACCTATAGTTTTTATTTGCTATGCTTATGCACAAGTTATGGTAGGAACACAACTGCGACAACCGACGAACTTCGCCCATCGCGACGAATTCGCCGACAAATATTCGTAGTATAAATTCGTCGTGTGAAGCACAATATCAACGAACATTGTTTCCATGCAAAGAAAAAAAATGAATATAAATACTGAGGTGGCCATATTAAAAGTAAACCTATATAAATCCCATCCGAAAGAGGGATTTTTGAACAAATTATCTCAAGTACTTTATATTTTGAGAACATCTTCATACATATTTTACTACAAGGATTAATATAAATTATGAAAAGTATTATGTCATGAAAAATACTTTTTTTATGTAAGAAACCTGGTCACCTGATACTGCTTTGTTCGTCGTTCGCTGATGAAACAATTAGAAATGAATCTATTTCAAGTTTCGCTGAGTATGACGAATTTCGACCAACGCCATGATTGTGTGCATTTTCATATACACCAATGTGTTTTATTTTTGGTGACGAATATTCGCGACCAAATATTCGTCGGAGTTGTGTTCCTAGCATTAATTTTAAATCGACAGCTGACAATCAGCGATCCAGGCCAATTAGTTCGTAATTGCGAATTGCTCCCTCTCTACTCGTAGCATTTGCCGAAATCTATTTTCATCCATTGTTGTCAAAACATTATTTCGCCAAATATTTGATTTTGGCACTTCGCTGCACAATCCTCGGCGGCAGTCAAAAACAACAGACAAATTTTCTGCTAACTCATCCTTAATAGTTTAACCTCATTGGTTTCCATATCTAAAAATAGTTTGTGTTAAAAATGTAAAAGCATGCACCCAGTATATCAAACCTTCACTGGTTATAATCTCTTCAGCTACTCTAATTATCAATCAGCTGTGAATTTCGTGCTTTGCTAAAAGTAGTGCAAACTAAACCAACAGAGGTGCTTCACAATTGATAGCATATATTTGCAATTGCATAAATTTGCAATCACAAATACACAGGATTGTGAATAGAGCTAATGTATTTTGTTAGTGTTAAGTAAAAACACTCGTATACTCCACTATTATGCTAATGCAATGATGCAAGGCCATTTGCACTAGATTGTGAATCGGGCTATAGTAAGAAAGGTTTAATGATTTTTATTTTTTTTACCTTGGAGCAGTACTCAGAGGATAACCCCTACATATGCAAGTTATAGTTTATTTCAAATCATAACAGACATTTATTACAAGAGGAAGTATATAAAAGTTTCTTCACAGTATATTTATGTTTGCATCTCAGTTTGTAAGTGTATTATAATACTCATAAACTTAAAGAACGTTTTAAAGTGTGACAATGATATAAATCTTTGATATATTTCTTATGAATAGCGGTCTTTTAAGACCACTATAAAACAAAAGTCAAAAGCGAATAAAAACAAGTAAAACTAAATAAAGAAAATTGTATATTCTGCTTTAAGCCAGAAGCAGCAGAAACAGACATACAGAAAGACTTATCAAAACCACATAAGTGATTGTGCGTTTAAAATGTAAAATGCTTAATAAAGTACGGGATATTTAAAAGTTACCCGACATATAATATATATATATATATATATATATATATATATATATATATATATATATATATATATATATATATATATATATATATATATATATATATATATATATATATATATATATATATATATATATATATATATATATATATATATATATATATATATTTAGCTTTTATTTATTTATTGAATCTTCACGATGTGAACTAACAATAAGTATTCAAATCTTATTACTAAATACAATAAATTAACTAAGTCCAGCCAATGCTAGACAAAAAGTTTTATTATGCGTATATTATATCGGTAAAATCACCTACTTAACGCTCTGATGGTGGCAACGGTATCCCTTCTTCTCAACCGAGTGTGACCACTAAAATTAAGTATGTTTCGTGCAAGAGGGTTTGGGTGATATACCTTGTCGCATGCTTTGAAAACGCTTCTTTTACCAGTGGAACACACAGATCCTTGTGAATTCAGGAGTTTTTTTACCTACCATGGAGCTGCAGTAATTATTAATAAATTAATTAATAAATTTTTTCAATGTTTGACGCTGAGGCGGTGCCCCATAATTAAATTCCGTAGCGCCATATAGGCTTTAGTATTGCGTTGTATAACAAAAGTTTGCAATCTAATTTCAATGTAGAATTTCTGCCCATAAGCCAATTTAATTGCGCTGCTTTTAATTTTAGCGGAGTGACTTTCGCGTCAATGTGAGGCTTCCATGTTAACCTACGGTCAAGATGAATACCAAGGTACTTGACTTCATTTTGCTGCGGAATAGGTGAATTGTTAATTTGGATAGCTGAACATGTTTGCTTACGCAGTGTGAATGTAACGTGAGTACACTTTTGTTCATTAACTTTTTAACTTTTAAACTTTTCCAAAGTTTTAAACATATCTCTAATATTGAAATATATTCCTGCAAATTTCGGGAAGCTACTTAATGGTTTTCATATACGCTGCAGAATGCTGTGTCATCTGCAAAAGTTGAAGTGTGATCCCCAAAAAGTGTGCTTAGCGTTATAGTCACCAGCCGCTAAAAATCGAGAACCAAGTGATTTGAAAAAATGTGAATACTGATTTTCTGTTATTGAAAATCGTGGCGGTGAGTAGATCGAAGAAATAACGATTTTTTCATGCAAATATTCAATGCATATATTAGTTGCTTGGATATACTCCCCACGTGTCTCATGCAGAAAATAGTGCTTAATTCTATTTTTATTAGAATTGCTGAGCCACCACAAGACCTTCCACGAGGATCTTTAGTGTCATACAGTGTGTAGCCATTAATTTTGAAATGACTGTTGGTTGTCAAATGTGTTTTAGCAATCAACATTATATCGATTTGCTTTTCCATAAGGAAGTGATCAAGTTCATTTTTGTGTTGCCGGATGCCGTTTGCGTTCCAGAAATATATTTTTAACCAATTCATTTTTTAAAATTGCCTGCAAAATAGTGGATTGCATTTTCAGCATTTCCTGCACCATGTTTGTCATAGAAACCGTACATCTGCTTATGGATTGAACAAGAGTCTGCAGAGTTGCCTCAAGATTTGTTCATTAACTTTGGTTTTCCAAAGTTTTAGCAATTTCTCTAATATTGAATTATATTCCTGTAGAATTACAAAGTTGTTATCATTTTTTTTTTTTTTTTTTGGTAAGTTCCGACTACGAGTAGAATTGAATAATCAGCCGTTTTTTGGCTATGTATGTTTTAAATATCTGCAAGCTTACACTCAAAACATACGAAATTTTGTCTACTTATAAAATAAGTTAAGTGTGTTATACAAAGTAAAGCAAAACAGTAGCTCGCATAACAATAATCTTATTTGTGCTAAAAGTATTGCGTGGTGCCATGATTAAACTATTTTCGCAGTACTTTCTGTTACACTAATGAACGTGCTTGGCCCATATTTATTAATTTAGTGAATTTTTGTTGAATTTTATAATTTTTAAATTCGATTTTATGTTTTTGTACATCGTGTTTTAGTTCAAGTTTTCCTTTCTTAAGTTTTTCTTAAGAATAATTTTTTTACAATACAAATTTGCTGTGATCAATAATTTTTGATTGAAGACGACAAGAAAAATAATAATCAAACCGTTATAGCTGGGGGACAACTAGCTGTTTCGTAGTCGCTACAGTACTCATCAGCACACATTTTCGGATTTGAACTCGGGTCATGACTTATCATGATCTGCTGCTTTAACCACTCAGCCACCTAGCCATTGAATTATTCTCTCTATATTAATCTCATAGTTAATCACATAATCACTCGTATGCATTTTGTTCATTGCCCGCATTGTTTGTACGGAGTTTGTTGTCTCTGAACAAGCGGTATTTATTTGTTACTTATTAACTTACATATTTTTATATTTCAATAATTCTCCGTACCCAGAGAAATGTAAATATTGATTTATAGAATTTTTTTTGAACTTTATAATTTTTAAATTAGCTGTTTGGTGTTTGTACATTTGTACATCGGGTTCAAGTTTTTCTTTTCTTGAGCTTTTCTTTTTTACAGTACAAATTTGCTGAGAACAATAATTTTTGATTCAAGAAGACAAGAAAAAAATTGTTTTCAATTAGTAAAATGGAAGGTTATCCAACAAGAATTTAAAAAAGTTGTTTTTCGTCTTCCATCCTGTGTTCTTTTCAATGATCTAATATTTGTTGGTCTGAGCAGAGTCGAACGTATATCCACTAGGCACAGATCAGTTTTAACAAATTTAATTGCACCACCTTAAATGGTGTATTAACGTTTGTTTTCAAACGTTCACAAACACTACTCCCTTTTTTTTTACTCCTTATAACCTATTTTCTCAGTCGCTGTACAATGCTCTGCATATATAGGGCTAATCCCCCGAGTACTGGTGCAAGATAATGTTATAAGGAGAGTATACAATGATCATCTGGCTTTCCATTTTACAAATATGTATCATAAATACCTGTTAAAAATTTATTTACCAATAATACAAATGTTCTATTTTTATGATGCTGTACGTTTTAAGCGCCGACATCTTGTGAAATATACCTTTAAATTATTTAAATTTAAAGGCGACTATTTCAACAAAATGGTGTAAAAATAATGTCAAATTAATTTAATATTAAAGGTATGTTCGAAGTTAATATTAACTTCCCAAATAAATAACTAGTTATTATAACGCAGAAAAATGTTTTTAAAATACTCTACACAATTTGAAGGACTCCCTTGGAAGAAGTATACTCGTATTGCACAAAAGATTACTTCTAGGTCACAAGAAATGATTATAATTTAAGGAAATTTTTACAGAATTTACACACATAAAAGTTCATTTGTGGTTAAGTACGGCAGACTATTTATTTGCTTAGTTTCTATACGACTAATACTCAGTGTATGATATGTTTGTTCTAAAAAGTAAGAAGCACTTCAAAATGTTTTTGTGGACTAACAACATATGTTTCTGCCCAATAACTTTTCATTTCGTCAATAACCAAAGTTTCTAATTTTTTATTTTGTTTCTACTCAATCAGGTAACCAGACAATCTATTTAGAAATATCTTTCTATTTCTAGTAATTTGATACCATAAAGATCTTAAGTTTTTAAACATTATCGTGATGAAACAATGTATAAGCTTTGTTTTGAAAAATATATTAATAATAATAATTTTGAATTAACAAGAAAATAATTTGTTTAATTTCACTTGGTTGAGCAAATATAAAAGGGTGGCTCGGAATGTTCTAAAGAACACTGCTCACTACTGTGTAGTAGTTCCAAGCACTGTATATCAAAACACTTCTTAAAACAGAACAAGAAAACTATAGAACATTTAGAAACATAACAAACACTTCATAGCTTTGAAACGCCTTCACGGCAATGCTTGACTGTACTTGAATTCTGCTTCACAGCAAAATCCAAAATAAAACGTCACAATAAAGCAAATAAACGATGAATCACAGCAAGCACATTGGCATTTGAGCATACTGCGTCTCTAATATGTGTGCTTAATACAAAGGCAAAAAGCATGAACAACAACAACACACACACATGAGCATACACGTAGAAAAAAAAATATGGTTGATATGACAATATTTTAAGGGCGAAATACTATTGTTGTATTATATGGTTGAATACAACCAAATAACATGGTCTCAATCCCATTTATTTACAAAGTACAGCCAAAAACCGAAAATACACCTTATAACCATATATTTGGTAAAAGTTGTAAATTTTGTATCATGACTAATACTGTTATTATAAAAATTAAAATTTTACTGTCATACCCAACCATATAATATTATCATTCCCACTCATATTATTGTAAAAATGTAAATTCTATTGTTACGATCAATTGTACTAGTGTTGAGCGTCACAATATTATATGATTCTATAATAAATACACATATAAACACACATAAACATTTATAATCAAAACTTTTTGTAATTTATTCAATATACATAGTTAGTTGAATTAAAATTTAAAAAAATGGATATCATCGTTTCGAATTTGGCAAAATCTTGATGCTCCTGAAAGATCTGACCCAGAAATCCATAAAAACACGCATACAGTTACATTTGTCCTATATTTGTCTATATAAGTTTGTATACAAATCTTCTCACTTCCCGTTTATTTGGACCATTTTATACAATCGCCAAAAATATTTATATAATATTCATTACATTTAATATTATTAATGTTGAAAACACAGACACGTACAAATAAACTGATGGTTTAAAAATTAAAAAAAATATATATATATATATATAAAATATGTATGCATATGTTTAACAACAATAGTTAGTTTGACGGATATGTGTTATAGATACATGAAAAAAACCGTATATAGTTGTACAGAACAAAATCTATTGTTGTGTTCAAATTATTTTTTAAACATTATTATTGTATTCAACCATGTTTTGAAACTATAGAAATATAACAATAGAAATGTTGAAACTTCAATACAACTACTACTATAGAGCATTAAACTATATTAAAAACGATAACATACAGCTAGTGGCAACAATACAAATTAAGAGGGAGTAAATACTAATGTTGCCATAACAATATTCCAAACTAGTTTTTCTTTGCGTGTACTGTACATACAGCACTTGTGCACTAATCCAAAGACAAAAACTATGAACAACAACAAATTTTATAAACAAAACTCAAGTAGAACATTACTTTAATGCTGGAAGTTCTACTTCAATTTTATTATATACCAGTTGATTCTACTTGTGTTCGATTCTGTTTGTTCTAAATGCTTATAAGTATTCGTTTGTGTGCTTAGAACATTTCGGCACTGAAGTTTTTATTTTGAAATGTGAAAGAAGACGATAGATAGTACTTGAAAATACTACGATGCTTTGTAAGACATTTTTATTGTACTTGATCAGCCCTCTAGCTAATATGAAGTTTGACAGTTAGATAGTTGATATTAAAACGCTGCACAAAATGATCTAAAAAATAGGCCCAAATAAAAAAATCAGTATTTGCGGAGGTAACCGCTAATTATGGGGGTTGTACAGACTATTCCCACTTCAAGCACTCAATGTTACGTGATTCAGCAGGTCCCCATAAGCAATCCCACTAGTGATTTTTTAATTTTTTTAAACTATGCTCAGACAGATCAAACAACCACCGACATAAGCTTTCAAAACTCCAATTAATTATCTTATGCTAAAGTAGCAAAGACTAATATGTAAAATTTGATTCAATAATCTAAATCCCAACACTCTGAACCATATTTTAGCAATATTGAGGCAACATTGCTAACTGTCGTTTAATCCATAACCACTTTTAGGGCCCCTATGACTACCATGATGCAAGAAATCCTGAAAATGCTATCCACTATTTTGTAGGCCATTTAAGCAATTGATTTCTTTTAAAATTTGCCTCTGGAACGATAACACTTTCTGAGGGAAAAGTAAATCAATGTAATGATGTTTACTATTGTTATTGTTATTGTATATGCCCGAAAACACTCAGAAGCTGCTAGAAAGCTACTTATGTGGCCGGAAATTTGTTATCAGAGAAGGCGACTTTATAAGCCCAACTCAGCAAATCGGAGCAGGAGTTCCCTAAGGTTGCATTCTAGGACTCACTTTATACCTGCTTTACGCCTCTGACATGCCAACGAGATCCGAAATCCACACTTCTACCTTTGCAGATGACACAGCGTTTTTGAATGTGCATGAAAACCACCAATTAGCTTCACGAAATTTACAGGAATATATTTCAATATTAGCGAAATGGCTAAAACTTTGAAAAATAAAAGTTATTGAACAAAAGTGTTCTCACTCAGGTCACTCAGTCAAAACTAAAAGCAGCGCAACTAAATTGGCTTATGGGCAGAAACTTGACATTGAAGTGGGTTGCAATCTTTTATTATACAACGCAGTTCTAAAGCCTAAATGGTGCTACGGAATTCAATTATGGGGCACCGCCTCAACTTCTAACGTTGAAAAAATGCAAAGGCGAACAAATCAAATTCATCGAACGATTACTGCAGCTTCATGGCACGTAAATGATTCACGAATTTGTGAAGATCTGGGCATTCCGCTGGTAAAAGAGGACTTTGCTAAGTACGCGACTGGAACTTCACTCCAATCCTCTTGCACGCAGCATACTTGATTCTAGCGGCCAGTCTCGGTTGAGAAGGAGGGATACCCTTGCCACCATCAGAATGTTTAATAGGTTATTCTACCGATATTATTCGCGCAAAATAAAATATGTCTAGCATTGGCTGGGCTTTAATAACTTTTTTTATTTAGTATTATGATTTGAATACGCATTAATAAATAATTGTATGAAGAAAAAAAAAAATGTTTATTATTCATTCCGATTGAGCAGTTGTTTGTCTTCCATCCTTCAAACAGTCGTCTGGGTTTTCTGTATAGGTTTCTTATTAATTTTAAGTTTTATTTTTTTCATAAAATTACACCGGAATATACATATGTCGAAGATATATACACCGGATACAGTTTTAATCAAGTAATTCCAACATTTTAAATGCTGTGATAACATATGTTTTGGTTATTGATATGTTCAAGTCAAACATCTACAAACACTCCTCCCTACTTGCTCTTCTTCGTAACCTATTTTTCTAGTTCCAGTACAATGTACTGCACTCTCCTGATCGAAGATAAAAAAAAATGTTTAAATGTCAGATCCAGAAAGAAGGTCTCAATTTCATCATTACAAATATTAATTTCATAAGAAATTTCTTTTCTTTAGATTATAGGTATACATATGTATGTGCTAGACAGTTTGTTTAACTATCTATTTTATTGAACATTTATAGTTACATAGTTTATATTAATCAAAAATTAGAACTGTCAAAAGAAGGTTCCCTTTGTGTAGTCGGTAAGCATTTTCTTTTTCTTATTTCCTAAAACCTTTTAGTTTTAATTTAAAAGAAATTGAAACTACGTAATTAATATTATCACAATTATGAATGAATGAATGAAATGTTTTGTGCAATCTACAAAAATTGTGAAAATAAAAACAAATAAATATCCATAAATTTTCTTAATAAACATTTAAATTGTAAAACCTTTAGGTTAACACTATTTTTTATTACAAATCCCATCCGGTAAAATCTCGACATGACAAATTTACATGTCATATATGAATATTTGTTTAATCTCATGAAACATATGAATGTCCAAAATGCAACCTAAAAAATAAACGAAATGATTTTCACGTAAAACAGCTAAAATGGAATGTATTTTTACATGTACTTAATTTCTTCCTATATACTCATACCAGAAACAAACAAACAAACAAACGTACGTACATGAATAACAGCAAACATTCTTCTGAAATATGAAAGTATGAGTATTAAATTTATTCATTTAGTGTTCAAAAATTTCTTACCCAGAAACTACTGATATGCAAGACATACAAGTAATTAAGATTTAACTGTTTGTCTTGTAAGACAAATGCGTAATTAATTGCCAACATCAAAAGGAAACATGTTTCAGAACATGGACTTGAAATGTACATTTCACATGTGTACATATGTATATACGAAGTTGGTTATAAATGTTTGAACCCATTTGCCATACAAATTTGCTCATCTTCAGACTTATGGCGAAAATCTAAGCTTTCCCTGTACGTACATACATAAGTATTTGAATAGTTTTCTTGAGAATTGTTTCAAGAATTTCAGTGTTAGATTTATATAAAAAGGAAACAAAAACACAGGAAAAATTCATTAATAAATCACTTCCAACATGTACGTTCACTTATTGTTGCAACTTTAAAGTGCTTTTCAAAAACAAATAAAACTAAATTATTTGTTTATGTTATTTTTTTCTATTCATGTCTTTTTTGCAAACCTGTTAAAACAAAACGAACCATATTCATTTCAAAACATTTAAAAAGTTTAAGTTAAAATAGAGAACCATTTGAATTGTCATGTTTTTTGTACTCCCACTTTTGCATATTAAGTTTTTAATGGACACATTTTTGTGATTTCATTGGTAAGAGTTAAAACAGAATAAATGTTTTTCTTTGACATGAAACCTGTTCTGCAGACACAAGTTGCACACACATTCATTGTGAAACATGGGACACATCTTCCCCATACAAAATAACCCCGTGTTGGTTTTATTTTTTATACCCTTCACTAAAATGTTAAGGGTATACATATATAAGTTTGTGATTCCGTTTGTAATTTCTACAGTTTTTGTTTTGCGACCCTATAGAGTATATATATTCTGATTCAGAATTAATGGCAAAGTCGATTAAGCGATGACCGTCTGTCCGTTTGTCCGTCTGTCGTTCGTTGAAATACCGTTTCTGAGAAAACCATTAGACATAGAAACTTTTTTCTGTCACCATTCAGTAATATCGGTTCACGTATAGCTGAGATATATTCAAAATTCCCAAAAAAGCCACGAATTTTTTCAATTTTGTATGGAAATTTTTGACAAAAAAGTTGTTTGTTTTGCTTCAAACTTCACACACTCATTAAGCATGGTGACTACAAGGCAAACAACATTTTTTTCAGATATCGGTCCATATATACCCGAGATATAGCCCAAATCGGGTTTTTCATAAAAATTTCGCGTAAGCGAACTGAAAAAACTCTTTTTGCTCAAAAGCAGTTTTGACAATGAAAAAAGGTTATATAAATATGGAAAATGAAAATTTCCGATATTGGTCCATATATACCCGAGATATAGCCCAAATCGGGTTTTTCATGAAAATGTCGCGCAAGCGAACTTAAACAACTTTTTTTGCTCAAAAGCAGTTTTGGTAATAAAATAGGCTTATATACATATGAAAAATGAAAATTTCCGATATCGGTCCATATATACGCGAGATATAGCCTAGACCGGGTTTTACATAAAAGTGTCGCGTAAGCAAACTTAAACAACTTTTTTATGCTCAAAAGCAGTTCTGGTAATGAAATAAAGTTATATAAATATGGAAAATGAAAATTTCCGATATCGGCCCATATATACCCGAGATATAGCCTAGAACGGGTTTCTCATGAAAACTTAAAAAACTTTTTTTTCCCTCAAAAGCAATTCCGGTATTAAAGTAAGGTTATATAAATATGGGAAATGAAAATTTCCGATATCAGTCCATATATGTATACCCCAGATATATCCTAAACCGGGGTTTTCATGAAAATGCCGCGTAAGCGAACTGAAACAACTTTTTTGCCTTAAAAACAGTTCTAGTAATGATATAAGGTTAGATGAATATGAAAAATGAAAATGCCCGATATCGGTCCATATATGTATACCCGAGATATAGCCTAAACCGGGGTTTTCATGAAAATGCCGCGTAAGCGAACTGAAACAACTTTTTTGCCTTAAAACCAGTTCTAGTAATGATATAAGGTTATATAAATATGGAAAATGAAAATTTCCGATATCGGTCCATATATACCCGAGATATAGCCTAGACCGGGCTTTTCATGAAAATGCTTAAACAACTTTTTTGTGCTCAAAAGCAGTTTTGGTAAGGAAATAATTTTATATAATTATGGAAAATTAAAATTTCCGATACGGTCTATATATGCCCGAGATATAGCCTAGACCGGCGTTTTCATTAAAATGTCGTGTAAGCGAACTGAAACAACTTTTTTGCTCAAAAGCAGTTCTGGTAATGAAGTTAGTTTATATAAATATGGAAAATAATAATTTCCGATATCGGTTCATATATACCCAAGATATAGCCTCAATCGGGTTTTTCATGAAAATGTCGCAAAAGCGAACTGAAACAACTTTTTTTTATTTTCCATATGTATATAACCTTACTTCATAACCAGAACTGCTTTTAAGCAACAGTTCTGGTAATGAAGTAAGGTTATATACATATGGAAAATAAAAATTTCCGATGTCGGTCCATATATACCCGAGATATAGCCTAAACCGATTTTTCCATTAACTTTTTTTATTTTTATTTTATTTTTTTTTTTTTGCTGAAAAGCAATTCTCGTTACAAAAGAAGGTTACTAAAATACAGAAAATAGAAAATTCCGATATCGGTTCATATATAACCGTGCATATTTTGTTCACATTTTTAAATATACTATACATATCCGTGACAATCGTGAAGGGTATTTTAGTTTCGGCCCAGCCGAATATACCACACTCTTACTTGTTTTTAAATGAAATGCATATTATATTGTAAGTGTTTTAATGTTGCATATTTTAAGGCTGAATTTAAAAGATTTCTGCTAGACATCTGCAATGGGTTTTTAAACAATAAATTAAACACTAACTGGTATCAAATTTGATGTAAAACAGATCATCAGGTTTTGAACAAAGCTTTTCAACGTTGCATTACCATCGCAGAAACGTCAATGAATCGCCAGTTCAGATAAATATATAGGTAAGTGTGTATCTGTAAGTAATATTATTAATTGCATCCAAATTTGATACATCAAATTATGGCGACATAGCTTTGCTATCAGGCATGATCTGAATTCGCATCTCGCATGAGATTTGCGATTGTGACTTGTACTCGCAAAAGATGTGTACGATAAATCGCAATCACCACTTTCTTGGCGGGTTCATATCACAAGATTTCCAAAGCGGACTGAAAAAATTTGCACTAAACTAAACTTGAAACAAAGAATAAAATGACGTATATATTAAATTAAATATGTTTATTTGTATTTGCACCAAAACTAGCTGATTTTTCATAAAATGTTTGCCATTTAAAACATTTTCTGAAAACAGTAGCGACACGCACTATGTATTATTTCTTGATTACATTTTTAGTCTAAAATTCATATGAATGTTGTTAGTATTTTCAGTTTATTTTTTAGTTTATTTGTTTTGGTAAAATATGTACATATTTTATCATTCACAATATGTCAACTCGTGAACAAAACGCGGAATTCCCAGAACACCTGGCGAGAATGAGAACATGCCTGTATGTATGGTACCCTTATGCTTTTGGAAAACCTTTTAACAGCCAGCCTATCTGGCCAAATGTCTTCGTTGTTATCAACGTATCAACATGACATTTTCAAATCACAATGTATTATTAACATCCTGGAATTGACTGCCATCGTATATGAGGAGTTGTTAAAAAGCATACAAACAGTTGTAATGTATGAGAATTTCAGCAAAGCTTTTCACAAAGTAAATCATGAAATATTGTCACATAAACTTTTACTAGTGGTATTTAGTATAACTGTCATTACGTGGTTTCGTTCGTATCTGTGTACTAGAGCGCAACAAGCTAAGTTTAGAAATGTTTTTGGTTTCCCCGAGTGAAGTCGTCTTGGGCCATTACTATTTACGGTTTATTTTTTATGGTTGGCACATTAACGGAACAGCTCTGGAATAAACACATTACCGATCTTGAATTCATGATAAATCGCAAGCTTTCGAGCTAAGTGTTAATAAAGGCTATGATGTTCTCGGATTTGTAAAACAATGTGTAAAGAATTTTTATACTCGTTGTTTAGAGTTTGCAATGTTTTTACAAACTGTTGTGCGAATAAAATGCAAACGAACGAAAATGATTAAGAACAGCGACTTCTTTATTCAACATAAATTTCTTAACTTAACTTATAAAAATTCAAAAGCAATTGTGAAGCAAATGTAGTACAAAAAATTCAGGAATTTATTACAGTTAAATACATAAATAACTTAATCGCAGTAAAAAACACAAACAAAGTTATACATACATATATTGTTGCTTATTAAGCATATACATATGTATGTATATGCATACACATAATTGATGCTTATTAAAATGTTATAATTTAATAATTATATTTGAGCAAAATGAGCATCTAAGGCACATGAAAAAATGCACATACATAAATAGCATATTAATATTCACTGCAGGGACGGACTGCAGTCAACACTCGTATTATGAAAAAATTACACATATATTTGGTTCGCCGCGCTATCGAATATGGTGCAATTATATAAGATATTTACTTTTACATTCATACAACTAGCATGGAATCTGCACAAAAGCTCTTTCTATTGGTTTGCTTACGCGGCCTTGAATAGAACTCATATGTGCAATATAATAATAGACTAGACCGCGTTCAATCACCAACTAGCTAGCCGGCGATCCATGTTGAGTGTCTTGTTTCTTTTTCGATTGATGGCAATGCTGATTCTTTTTTATCTTGTACCAGTACTCATGGGACCATCCTTACATATGGAAAATAAGTTATGAGGAGGAGGAAAGAAGTAGTAGTGTTTGTGGACAATTGACTTGAATCTGTCATAACAACACGGAAAGAAACAAAAAACAAAAGTTATTACAACCTTTAAAATGTTGGAATTAAATTAGTTCAAAATGATCAGTGCTAAGTGTATATACCCTCGGCACTGCTCAGGCTAACAAATCTACGCACAACGCCTTCCACTCCGTAAGGTAATGAATTACATTGAAAAGGAATTAATAGTGAACATATTGAGAAAGCACGGACGACATTAATGCAAATAGAAGAAGAAAAAAAATAATAAAATACTTGTATACAGGGTGGAAGACAAACAATAATTATTCTTGCTTCCGGTGTAATTTGGTTGGGCGAAAAAAAATGGTTGATATGACAATATTTTAAGGGCAAAATAGTATTGTTGAATTATATGGTTGAACACAACTTCTTAACATGGTTTCAATCTGAAATTTTTTTTACAAAATGAAGTACAGCCAAGAACCAAAATTATACCATATAACCATACATTTGGTAAAAGTCGTAATATTTGTTTCATGACGAATACTGTTATGGTAAAAATTAATATTTAACTGTCATTTCCAACCATATAATAATATCATCCCCACCCATATTAATGAAAAGTTTTAAATTCTGTTGTCACAATCAATCGCACTATTATTGAACGTCACAATTTTATATGATTACATATACTCGTACGTGTGAATACACACATAACCTGTATAATTAGAGCACAATATTTTAAATTTATTACATATATTTTTTCCAATTAATATTTTTAAAGCTGTATTACAAATTAGCCAATTTTACAAAATTTTGATGATGGAGAATGAATGATTATTTTCGCTCTGGCCCATATACTCGTATATATCTGTGAAAATACATATAAAATTCAAGCACCTTAACCAACTTTTTGGCTTCCAAATCTTTACTTCTAGAACCATTTATACGGATTAATATTTATACAGTCTTTATAATTTTTTATATTATTAATATCGAAAAATAAACACATACAAATAAACTAATTGCTTTAAAATAAAAAATGAAATAAAAATGTGCATACATATGTTTAACAACAATAGTTAGTTTAACGTACATGTGCATAATTTAACCACAGATAAGTTAAAAACCATTACATTATTGTACATAATAAAAACTATTGTTGTGTTCGAATTATTTTTTGAAACATTACTATGGCATTCAACCATATTTTAAAATGATAGAAATGTAATAATAGAAATGTGCAAACTTCAACACTGATATATTCATAGAGGATTAAACTATATTAAAAACGATATTATGCTGCTAGTGGCAACAATACAGATTATGATGGAGCAAACACTAATGTTGCGACAACAATATTCCAAACTGCTTTTTCTTTGCGTGTATATAGAAATTTTGGAAGACATTAAACACTACATCTGAGCTCTTAATAAGCAAAATAAATTTCTGCTCACCAAAAATGACAACCCGTAATTATCACCTGACAAGCCTAAATTTATATTTAATCAGTTCCTAGTCAAATCAGACAAAAAACTTTTTTTGATTTGATTTATTTTGTACGGTACTGGTTCTTCCTTCTAAACAACACATTTTGCCAATTTTTTTTTTGGATTACAGTTTAAAAAAAACCCCGTATTGTAAGAACGCCGTTCATAACTTTTTTAATATTAGTCCAAACAGAATAATTTTTTTCATTGTTTTTTTCTGTCTACTATCTAAAACTGTGCACAGTGGGCTTAGAAGAGGTTTTCGTGATATAATATTTTAAATCAATTTCTTTTTACTGTTTGCACTCTTCGATTTTTTTTAAATCTTTTTATATTTAACTCTGATTTTTCCACATCTTTTAAGACCCGTTTGGTAGTGGAATTTAAATAACTACTAATTTTTCTGTTAATTTAAAACACTGTGCAAAAAGTTTCTAGGACTTTGTAGGATATATTTATAAATACTAATCCATATATTTTGTTATTTTTATATTCATTATTTTATTATTAGCAAATTATATTCAACATCTTCCATTGACTATGTCTAAAAAATCTAACTTAGATTATTTTCATACGGGTTTTTTGCTATTATCTTGAGAAAATCTTTGAATTTTTCAATGTTAGAAGTTGAGGCGGTGCCCCATAATTGAATTCTGTAGTACCATGTAGGCTTTAAAATTGCTTTATATAACAAAATTTTGCAATCTACCTTCAATACCGAATTTCTGACCATAAGCCAATTCAGTTGATTGTCTTTTAATTTTAACTGAGTGACTTTCGCATCAATGTGAGTCTTCCACGTTAGCCTAGGGTCAAGGCGAATACAAATTGAAAAAATTCAATGACTGCAGAGACTGGATTACAGTGGCTCCATGGTACGTAAGAAACTGACGAATTCACAAAGATCTGTGTTCCGCTGGTAAAAGACGCGACTAGGTATATCAGTAAGCTGAAACTGCACCCAAATCTTCTTGCATGCAATATACTTAATTTTGACGGCCACCCTCGGTTAAGTAGAAGGTATACCCTTTCCACCATCAAAATATTAAATAGGTGATTTTATAGATATTGTTAGCTCAAAATAAGACTTTTTTGTCTAACCATTGAATTGGCTCGATGGATGAGTGGTTAAGGCAACCATTCATGATAGGTCATGTCCCGAGTTCAAATCCGAAAATGATTACTGATGAGTAGTGTAGCGACTACGGGACAGCTAGGTTTTCGCCAGCTAAAGGTTTGATTATTATTTTTCTTGTCTTGTTCAATAAAAAATTATTGATCACAGCAGATTTGTATTGTAAAAAATCTTTCTTAGGAAAACTTGAACTAAAACCTGATGTACAAAAACCAACAAATTTAATTTAAAAAATTCAACAAAAATTCAATAAATTAGTATTATATAATACCTTTTTAATATTTTCGGTATGATAATATCATAGATATGTACGAGAAATAAAGCCAAGGCCAAAAGAGAAAATTTTACAATTTAAAGCCAAATTACTACTCTTTGTTACCTTTTTATTGGCTTTCCAGAAAGTTTAAATTTATTTAAATCAGATAATAATCGATTTCATAACCGAGGTAGTCAATTTTGTAGATCACCATGTGATATATCAAGGTGGTTCAGATTTCATTATTTTCAAAACCTATTTCCTCCTCGCACCTATTTCAAGATCGCAGGTTTCAGTTGGACAGATATACTACCATTATTTTGGTTTGTCCCACTGTGCGCTGTTACAGGTGTGGTAGAATGCAAAATCCTCTTCCCCAAAGCTGCTCCTATTTTACGAAATGAAACAAACGTTGACGATATTCTCTTGGAGGGTCACTCAATAGAAAACTAAATTAATGCTTAACATGACCACATTCTAATCATCAGAAATTGCTTAGTTCTAACTCTTAGGATTTGTTGAAATACCTTAACGGACAGCATATGAGGCAGTACCTCAAACTGTTCAAATAACTAAACGCCAGATAGTGTCAGCCATCGTGAAACTGTTTGGTCTTGCAAGTTGGATATCGCCCAATAGAAAAAAAAAATAAAATCTTAATTTAGCAACTTTGGCTTAAACAAATCAATTGAGACGGGGCTGTTAGTGCAAATGCACTCCGAACATGGCATGGAATAGTGCAGGACTCCGCAAAAGTAGATACCACTCACTCCTGTTGCCACAAAGATAGCTTATTGAACAGCAGTATACGTTAGAGCATAGACCTCTTCATCTGTAGTTTATTCCAACTTGCTGGTGTCGAAAAGTAATATTTACGTGCTAGCGAACCACGTAATATTTTCAATGACACTCAACCCTTGTAAAACAATTGTGTGATGTGCTTCAGCGATATTATTAGTATGGTTAGCCAAGCCACCCGCAACGTGGAAAGAAATCTACGTTTCAAAACCTATTGGAAAAATTCACCGGATGCTAAGTGGCGCTATGTGCCCACTCGCTACAATCCCACATACTTAGGATCAAGAGGTTGCAGGTCACAAGTATATGTAGCTCAAGAAACTCAAAACGCTGATGTTTCCATCAGTAGCTTCAAAATCGCAGTGACGAAAACAGATTTGCTCATAAGTATCTCATTCTACTTCAGAGAACTGCGCGTCCTAGCTTACACATTTCGATTTATAAGACGATTTAAGCCAACATTACCATTGCTGTACGCAGGTTTGCCCACAGATGAAGAAGTCTTCTCTTTCCGTTCCGGGTACCGATTTTGCGGAGCCCTTACAGCTTAAAAGCTCTACTCTTAGATATGCTTGTATTATCAAAGGCTATGCATGCATATTTGTATGTTTCGCTACAAAAGCGATGCACTTAGAATCATGTTCCAGCCTCTGCATAGAGTCCTTCTGGCGCCGCGGCTATTTCAAAAAAAAAAAAAAAAAAAATTCTCTGATAGTAGTCGAAACTTCGTGAGCTCGAGGTGAGCTATGCGGAGAGAACTCAAACTCTTTATAAACGACGCACACTGGCCCATTTTGTGAGTTGGCGGTCAAAATTCTATAACTTTTTAAATGAATTTTTTTTTGTTGGATAGAAGATATCTTAAGCTTCAATTTAATGTATTACCTTTAAAGTATACTTATATATGATTGAAAAAGTACCTTTAAAAATATAGGTATTACCGGCCTTAAAAAAATAAATTTGTGAATGTAGTGATTTAACATTGCATTTTATAAATAGTAACGTTAACTGAACTAAAAAATTACATACTTAATTAAGCCGTCCACCCGGATCCACTTTATTTTGACCTTTAGCCCTCTTCTCCAATGGACCACTTAGAATACGGGTTTGGAGCTTATAATTGTTTTAAATATACTAATATTGATATAATATTTAGCAAAACTAATATTATTTTAGTCGTTGATATCCCTGTGAAATTTTAGGGCAATCGGTCCACATTTACTCATTGGGCCCTTGTAAGTCAAATTTCGAAAAATAGCCTTGGTGATCATAATTCACTAACAAATGTAAGTTCGACAGCTTTAAATGTTATTATTATATGAACAATTTAAATATATTTTAAACTTGAATCCATGACAGATATGTCGGAGATCCATACCCAAAAAAAGGTTTTACCATAAATTTTAAGAAAGCCTTTTTGTTCTCCTGTGACTCTCCAACCGCACGGTCGTAAAAAGTGAACAAAAAAATAAAATAAAATCATTGCTTAAACGCTTTTAAAATTAAATTGTAAAAACAATAACAAATTTAAAAAAAAAAAACAACGGGAAAATAAATTCCTTACATCTCATTAAATAAACAATAAAATCAATTTCAATAAAACAAGTGCGGTGGCAGTGCATTGTTATTGTTGTTATTGTGCGTGAAGATTAACTACCCAGTGGAGACAAAACTATACATTAAAGTTTTTGTTTTCTTACAAAACCGCAATAAGTGGAAGAGCGAATTTATACGAAAGGAAAACTTTATGACAATTATTTTTACATACTTTTAAATAAAAAAAAAAAATAAATACAAAAAAAAAATTGCATGAGTGTACCTAGTAGATGCAATTCTGAGAGGGAGCTTAGCTCCACTAGAAAAAACCTCTGGATTTCTGAAGAGGAATCATTGAAAAAATCATTGGACAATCTCCTGTCTCTAAGAGATAAAAAACGCACGCGTACGTGCTCGCCAAAAATTGTTGTTACAACAGACGACAAACCATCTTCCAGTCTAGCTATTGTTGATAAACCGAAAACGCAAGTGGGTATGGATAGGTATATAACCGTGGTTAAACGTCAGCGAAGCGCTAAATCCGCGCAAATATCATCGCAACCAAAAATGTCTAAGGGCGATATTACCTCTGCGACAACGGATAGTAATAGGTTTGCTATCCTTCAGACTGACGAGCCAACTACATCAAAAAAAAAAACATTTAAACCGCCACCAATATACTTGAGAGAACCTACATCTAATGAGCTGGTAAAAGCACTTATTACGGCAATTGGTAAAGACACCTTCAACGTAACATCAGTGAAGCACGGACAAATAAGTGAAACAAAAATCCAAGTCAACTGCGAAAATGATTACCGAAAACTTTCTACCGCTCTGGAAAAAGAGAAAAGATCTTTTTATACTTATCAACTTAAAAGTGCTAAAGGCCTTCAGGTTGTTATAACAGGTATTGACCCTTATGTAGACACGGATGAGGTTAAGACTGCACTGCTAGATAAAGGCTTTAAAATAAAAAATGTGGTAAATATGCGGAACCGCGAAAAGATTCCTCAACCCATGTCTAGGGTTGAACTGGTACCAGGGGATGTTATTCTCAAAAAGAATGAAACTCGCCCAATTTATAATTCATTGCAGAGTTACCGTTGAGGCGCCGCACAAGCGTTTAGGTCCTGTTCAATGCCTAAACTTCTAGGAATTTGGCCATACTAAGGCTTATTGTAAACTGCCCGCAGCTTGTGTTGTGTGTGGAGATCTACACGGCACTTCACAGTGCAAAAAACCAAAAACTGACTCGGGCGCTAAAAAATGCAGTAACTGTGGAGGTAACCACACTGCAAATTACAGGGGATGTCTTGTTTACACTCATTTTAAACAATCAATGACAAATAAGTCATCAATTACCTTCAAGCAACCGCAGCAGTCAAATAATATTTCTGCTAACAATTTTCCCCAGATAGGCCAGTCAAGCAGCCAAATAATTATGCAAAGCCCCAAACAAGTTTCATATGCTAATGTGGTCAAAACCGATATACAAAACTTGAATCAGGAGCCCATGCCCCAAAATTCCGATCAAAATTTTAAAAATCTTGAGGCAACTCTGCAGACTCTTGTTTCATCCACAAACACATTTACGGTTTCTATGACGAACATAATGCAGGAAATGCTGAAAATGCAATCCACTGTTTTGCAGGCAATTTTAACAAAATGAATTGGTTTAAAATAAGTTTCTGGAACGCAAACGGCATCCGCCAACACAAAAATGAACTTGAGCACTTCCTTATGGAAAAACAAATCGACATAATGCTGATTGCTGAAACTCACTTGACAAGCAACAGTTATTTTAAAATTAATGGCTACACACTGTATGACACTAAAGATCCCCGTGGAAAGTCTTGTTTAGGCTCAGCAATTCTAATAAAAAATAGAGTTAAGCACTATTTTCTGCATGAGACACGTGAGGAGTATCTCCAAGCAACAAATATATGCATTGAACATCTTAATGGAAAAATAGTTATATCATCAATTTACTCACCGCCCCGATTTTCAATAACAGAAAATCAGTATTCACATTTTTTCAACACACTTGGGCCTCGATTTTTAGCGGCTGGTGACTATAACGCCAAGCACACTTTTGGGGGTCACGCTTAATTTCTCCGAAAGGCCGTGTGCTTTTCGAAACAGTTTCCAAACTGGGCTTAGATGTGATTTCAAGCGGACATCCCACTTATTGTCCCTCAGACCGACGAAAGATTCCAGATGTTATAGATTTTGGAGTTGCAAAAAATTTTCCTTTAGAAGGGAGTCTTCATTAGATTTGTCATCGGACCACTCACCCATATAATATCCGTTTCGTTCCCCCAGGAGGTTGGCTCCCCGTTTAGTGACTTGACGTTCGCCATCACTAGAGTTAATTGGCTAAAATATAAGAAATATTTGAGTACTCATTGTACAGAAAATATTGTCTTGAGAACCGCTGACGATGTTGATATATCAATTAAAGATTTTTCTGAACACCTTAAACTGGCCGTACAACATGCTACCACTAGCCATACAAGATCCAGAAATGTGAGCAATAGAACGTATTCGTCTGAAATAGAGCAACTTCTGTCTGAAAAAAGAAGAGTTAGAAGAGAGTGGCAACTTCTCACGTCGCCCCAGCTTAAAACTAGGCTACGGGAATGCATAACTCAGTTAAGAAATCTGCTTGAAGTCCATAGAATGGCCTGTGTCTTTGCGATTCACATTTCAAGATGTAGAACAAGGAATCAGTAACATAAACCCCAGGAAAGCTCCAGGTATTGATCAAATTACTGGCAAAATGCTTGAACAGTTACCTCGTGCAGCTAGAAGGCTTCTACTTTTTATTTTTAACGCTATTTTACGCCTTGAGTATTATCCTACAGAGTGGAAAGTCTCAATGATTACTATGATACCTAAGCCAGGGAAGGATCCCACTAAAGTAGAGTCATATAGACCAATGAGTCTACTACCAACAATTTCAAATCTGTTCGAAAAATTGTTAATGGCGAAGTTGAGTCCAATATTGAACAATGTGGGATGTTTCCCTGATCATCAATTTGGTTTTCGGGCTAAACAAACGCACAGATAGAACAAACGCACAGCCTAGTCAATGTCATAAGACAGACCTTTGAGGAGAAGAAGTATTGGTCAGCTCTATTCATTGACATTTCTCAAGCTTTCGATAAAGTGTGGCACGACGGGTTGATGCACAAAATAAAGTTAAACTTGCCTGTAAATACTCACAAGCTTCTGGAAAGCTACTTATATGGGCGGAAGTTTGTTATCAGAGAAGGCGATTTTATAAGCCCAACTCAGCCAATCGAAGCTGATGTTCCCCAAGGCAGCATACTGGGGCCTACTTTATACTTGATTTACGCCTCTGACATGCCAACCACATCCGGAATCCATACGTCAGCCTTTGCAGATGACACAGCGTTTTTGAGTGTTCATGAAAACCACCAATTAGCTTCACGAAATTTACAGGAATACATTTCAATATTAAAGAAATGGCTAAAACTTTGGAAAATCAAAGTTAATAAACAAAAATGTACTCATGTCACATTCACTCTGTGTAGGCAAACATGTGCGCCTATCCAAATAAACAACTCACCTATTCCGCAGCAAAATGAAGTCAAGTACCTTGGTATTCACCTCGACCGTAGGCTAACGTGGAAGTCTCACATTGAAGCAAAAGTCACTCAGATGAAACTAAAAGCAGCGCAACTAAATTGGCTTATGGGCAGAAACTCGACATTGAAGTTGAATTGCAAACTTCTGGTATACAACGCAATTCTAAAACCTTTATGGTGCTACGGAATTCAGTTATGGGGCACCGCCTCAGTGTCAAATATTGAAAAAATTCAAAGGCGACAAAACCAAATTCTTCGAACGATTACTGCAGCTCCATGGTACGTCAAAAATTCACGAATTCATAACGATCTGAGTGTTCCGCTGGTAAAAGAGGAATTTTCTAAGTACGCGACAAGGTATGTCAGTAAACTGGAACTTCATCCAAACCCACTTGCGCGCAATATACTTAATTTTGGCGGCCACACTCGGCTTAAAAGAAGGGATACCGCTGCCACCATCAGATTGCTCAATAGGTGATTTTACCGAAATAGCTCCCGCATAATAAAACTTTTTGTCTAGCATTGGCCGGACTTAAGAATCCCATTTTTTAATTTTTAAATTTAGTATTAAGATTTGAATACTTATTGTTAGTTCATTTTGAAGATTCAATAAATAAAAAACGCTACAAAAAAAAAAAAAAAAATAAAATTTCTTTTATAAATTTTCAATATTTATTGTTCTTTTTTGCTCTATTTTTTATGTTAATTCGCATAGAATACATTTTTCATTTAACTGTCTTACTGAAAATTTCATCTAAGTATGCTTCCTACTCATCTTCAAGGAGCTGCTTGGCGTCTTTGTCCAATTCCATGGGGGTGGAATTCCAATTTTGTCGAATGCTGGAGATATATGGATCAAAAGTGCACAGTAAAATATTAAAGAGGGGTTCATTGGTACTATATCTAGATATTTGTCTTGTGTTGTGCTCGCGAAAATATCTATAATCTTAGTTCCTTTTTTCTTGCGCTTCTTCAGAAATATCTCCAATCGGCAGCATATTGTGTTAAATAATTTTTCCCCAGATATAGTATTTTATGGACTGTCGATGGCATATTCCACCAACCATATTTTTCGTTGTATAGTTTCGCTGTTTCATTAGCATACTGACAAAATTTTTTTTGCATTTACCTTTTTATTGCATGATATTACTTGCAGTATGATTTTGTAGCGTTTTTTTAATTCAAAATCTACTTCTGTAATAGATGCAGCAGTTTCGGGTAGAGAAAAAAATTTTCTTGCTGTGTTGCCATCATTTGTTTTGCCTTCTCCTTGCTTTGACTGATCGATCAATAAACCCAATTCTAAATATTTTTCTTTTACGTGTTTCTTTTTTGCCTCTCTTTTGGCTTTATTTTCGTCACTATTTCGTACTGTTCCTTTAGAATCTAAATCATAGCTTAGCTTTAATTTGTGTTCCGTAAATCGAATTTTAGCATGGAGTGGGGACAAGCCAAGCTCATAGGCTTCTTGGAAGCCTATGTTGGAAGTTGAGTTGTCTTCTGTTGGAAGTTGACTTAATTGGCTTGTAATTTTTGTTTTTTTTTTTTTTTTTTTGCAAATAACACAGCTCGAACATGATTTTCTTTCAGTTATGGCCTGTGCAACTTTTTCATCAATCATTGTAAGTAACATTTGATAATTTATTTGAATCTCTTGATCGTTACGTAACAAAGTTATCGGTTGAAGTTTATCTATTTGTTGTTTAAGTCTAGATACTTCTTCTAATATTACATCCTTCGTTTCCTTCTTAAAAGAAAATTTAATTGGTCTGCAATATTTTGTTGAGGATTGTATTTCGTTTTTCCATATGTCAATATCGGTTTCTTTGCTAGTAGATGGCTCAAAATTTATGTTATTTGTTTTTAGTCTTAACGCAACAAAAAATATCATAAATAAATCAGAATCTGATATTTTTTCTGTATTATACTGCTTATATCACTTTTGTCCAGAAGATCCATCGCATCCCCATTTAGAAATTAATGTTAGGCTACAGTCACAAAGCTTTTTAATAATATCTGCGTCCAGTGTATTCAACAATTTTTCCGCAGTATGATTTAATATGTCTTGCAATACCACCTCTGCTGAGCTTTCTGTAATGTTTATAGAATTTTGTGTTGGTAAACAATCTTTTTTAATTAAAACCAAATCTCTATATTCTGGATAAATGGAGTAATGTTTTCCAACTGCCCGCTTTCGCAATTCCATATACTGATATTTTGTTAGCTTTAAGTCCAGAAATATTGAAAATGCTTCTTCAGGTGTAAATTTTTTATCATCGGTTGGTGTTGGAATGCTGTTTAAAATCCTTTTTACACGCTTGGAGCTCACTTTCATTACATTTTCTATTACATCAATTTTTTTAGTTTTATTTTTTGTTGGTTCTAGTTGATGGAAAAACGTATCTTTAATTATTTCTTGAGAAAATTCTTCATTAATGCTTTGCAGCTTTCATCTTCGGGACCTTTCACTACACTCCTCAACTGGTCTGGGAGATCGGTCCTCATTTACTGGTTTTGGTTGGCTTTCATATACAAGTTCGCTTGTATGCCATTATTTATTGCAGATAAACATTTTTCTTCATTTCTATAGCATTCATTATACCGTTTATTTAATCGCATTAAAAAATTATTAATTTTTATTAAATGGTCGCCCAACTCAAAATAAGGGTCTTTTAAAATGTGTAATATAACATCGTTTTTGTTTTTTTGTTCAAAATAAATTTTAGCTAGATCGTTAGAACTGAATTTATCCATCGTTTGGACAATACTGATCATCTTTATTAATTTTGTCTGTTTTTATATTATACACATCAAGTTTTCTTGAAGCAGGTATGTGTTTAAACGAGAGAAAGGAAAGAAGAAAGAAGGGGAGTCCAGACATGCTTGTACCGACAAATTACTTCAATTCTTTTTTGTTATTTCATTCTCATATTCAAAACTCATTAAAAACTTGAACTTGTCAAACAAACGGGCAGGTATAAAAGAGAATTAAAGAGACCTGCTTCAAGAAAACCTGATGTGTCTATCGTATTTTAACCTTTATATAAGCAGCAGCTACCTGAGTACAGAATAAAGTTATAACAAAAGGTCAGTCCAAATACAATAACTCATGTACCTACCCCCGCTTATATGTAACTACACATTTTTTAATGACCTAAATTACAAAAATGCATTTAATACATTATAATAACAATCTTTTATTATACCCTTTTCATTAATAAAACTTCTTCGAAAAAAGAAAAACATACACGCAATACACACACAAACACATGTAGATATACCGCAATCCCATACCTAAAATATCCGACATGCAAGCAGTAAAACCATTGTAGTTCCTAGAGCCGCAAATATAAATTTAAGAAATGAGCACATAATAACAGTTCAAGGTACGTATTATAACACGTTGTAAGTCATTTTGCGAAGTTTTTCGCAGAAAAAAAGTTTCGTTCCACTGAACATCGAGATTTGGTTACATTTTAGACCTTTATTGCAATGCCCAAGTCTGGGACTCGAGCAAAGTAAGGCACGATTTTTTTAAACTATATTATAAGTTAAGGAATGATATTGTGTGAAGAAAAAAAAATATTACAAAAACATATAAAGCCAAAAAAGTTATGCCCACTTGAAGTTCAAAAGTTTTATAAAATATTTTGAATTTCAGTTTCTCTTAAAAAAATCGAGTTTTTGATCACCATATTCGAAAAGAAATAATCGAAATAAAAACTTACATTTCTGGATTTCGAGGTTCATATGTGTTTACTTTTATATTAAAAAAAATTAAATCGGTGACACAAAAAAAATTTTTTTTGAAGAGTTTTGGCCGCCATCTCTTCAAATGTGCCACTGTGCGACGTATCTACCAACATATGCTCTCTCCCTGAAGACAACGCTGATTTAACTGCTCTAACGCCTGGCCATTGTCTCCGAGGTGGCACTAGAATAGCGCTTCCAGAACCAAATCGTGATAATTTGTCACTCATAAATCGTTGGGAAAAGTATACACCACCAATTCGCCGGATGTGCATAAATTTTAATAATTAATTACATATATAATTTAATTGACATTTTTCTAGTTTCTATGCTTTAGAACGATACATTAACTTATGCTTAGACCCAGTTTTTGAGTTCGTATTGAAATGCTATTTAGATTTAAGTTCCATTTAAATATGAAAATCAGGTTTTCACTACAAATTTGGACTAAACTTAAATCAACAAACTTCTTCATTTAAGTTTTTCACATAGTCCATATGGTTGCTATTGCCTGTAGAAGATATTTGAATGCTAATTTTGCACTAAACAACAGCACTATTAATAATTAATTAAAAATAACTTCGCATGAAATAAAATTATTAAGTTTTAAGCCGTTAATAAATTTAAAATTTTTCTTTAAGAGTTTTTCTCTTCTTCCACTAACAAACAGCTGTGTTATGGAACAATTTCCATAATATTTGGAATTTAAGTAAAGCTGCCACACTTTCCTCGCATTTAATAAGAACAATTATTTAAGACAGATAAACTGAACTTGCATTTAAATACAATTTAAATTTAAGTGAAAATTAACTAATTTTGTATTTAAATACGCAGTCAAAAACTGTGCCTTAAAGTATTAATTGTTTGAATTGTTCATTAAATTGTAACTCAAATTAAAACAATATTTTATCTATTGAACATGCCACCTACTCGTAATCTGTCTGTAGTCTTGCAATCTGGGGGCTAATTCTGTTATTCGCTTACGAGCGAGTTTTTACACTTTTGGGATTATCTCATTCGATATCGAGTAAAAGGTTTCGAAATTTCTAATGATGGCATTCGATAGCGAGTAACTATTCGAATGCAACCTCGTAAGCAAAAGTACTATCGAAAACTAGCCAAACAGAAAAACACAAAAGAATTCTAAATTAAAAATTTGTTTTGAATAACAATAGTAGTTAAATTAAATTTAGAATTTTTGGTTCTTAAGGATTTTTTCAATTCATATGATGATGTATATGACGTATATATACAGGTATGTGTATATAAAGATGAGTATTGCTAAGAACACAAAAACTTATATTTGAAGTCACATGTTATTATATTCAAGAATTTATTTTTGTTTTTTATTTTAGAAATGCATGTATACATACATATGCTTATACACAGTTAAATGGTTGATTTTACATACATATTTATTGAATTGTTATTTCTATTCACTTCCTTTTTAATGTACAAAAACGCATACATGACTGATTTAATTGAATTGTTATTGTGAACGTATGTGTGTTTATTTATTTTTTAATGTACAACATGTACACAAAGTATGCAGATACATACAATTTTCGGCAGTGTTATAAAACACATTTTGTCAGTATTTTGCAACACTGAAGTGATAACTCGACTCGTTACGTAACGAGTCACATCATTAGAAATTTACACGATATCGAAATTATTTTCTACTCGATAGTAATTTCGATCACGAATGACAGAATTAGCCCCCTGTAGACATTGAATACATAAATTTAAAAAAAAAAAAATACATTACTTAAATCACCGCTCAATGAAAATGTCAGTTATTTTTGTTTTGTTTTCGAGTAGCATGTACTTTATATATGTATATACGAGCAGATATATATGTACTTTGACTGAAGCAACGCAAAACAATTTTTTCGAGAAAAATCGTGAAACATAAAAACCATGGTTTTTGTTTTCTCTCCATTTTTACGATATTTTCGGTGAAATAATTCTCTGAATCAGTAAAAGTTTTGTCCGAATACAGACTTACAAGCTATACCCGTTAAAAGTCCAGCTGTTTAAATGAACGTAGACATATGTAGGTGTAGATTCGTTGAATGGACCCTGGGGCATTTAAAAATTTTATATTAATCAAATAAATCAACTCATCAACAGCCAAGCAATGTTTTTTTTTTGTTTTTTTGTGTGAAAAAGCATTAAGACATGAGAACAGTTCTATGATGAGATCATAGATGAAGAAGTGCAACCTAAAACTAAAGTGTCAACTTGTGGCTGGGATAATCTACGAGTTGTATTCAAGTTTAGTGTTGTGGCAAGGATGGATTTCAAATGATCATTCGGCAACGCCTTTGACCACTTTAGCAACTCGCTTTTAAAGTCATTCCCAAACGATTACGTGTACACAAACAATCATCGTTGTCTGTACAAGAATTATTGGTAATAAAGTAAAAAAAATATGTTTTTTTTTTCATTTTCACAGCTCTTGAAAGCTGGTGTTTGTTGTTGTTAGTTTTTAACGTTCCTTATCTCCGTATTATTTGCAGAATAGATGAAAGTTGGATGGATGCTGGTTGTCAGCCGTCATTTGTTTGGTTGAATGATTCCAATGTTGGTTGTTCAAATGTGTTGGTGTTCGCTTTCAGATTTCAGGGCTTTTGCACTTGTATGCTCGTTGATGTGTCCATTTTTATTTGCTTTCGTAGATTTTATTTGTTAAGAGTCGAACTATGCAAGGATGTATGGCTGTCTGACTGGTTGTTTGGTTGCCGATTTTTTTTAGTTTGTCTTTTGTGTGTGACGTTCACAATGTGAATGACTGACTAACCGACTGGTTTGGACGGTGTTGATGGCTGTTCTGGGTTTTTAAAATGTAGCTAGGCTGCCGGGTTTGCTGCTGTATGGCTGCCATTGCAAAACGACTCCCTCGATTCAGGTGTAGAGCACCCTGGAGTGTCGTGACCAGTTCGTATATAACACCCAATACAGCAATTTCAATGGTTATGTGGTTATTGCTTGTGTTCAACATCATTTCGTTTGAGTTTTTCTCTTTTCGTTTTCTGCTTTTATACCTATTCTATATTACTCTTATATATTTTTAGGATTTTAAAAGATGTTGTTAGTTTAAAAGCAAAAACATTAAAATACGAGTACATGAATGTTTGTACTTTTTTGCACCAGTATACATATGTATGAACATATTCAATGTTGGCTCAATGAATACTCCGAGCTGGTTTTTTTTAATTTACTTATTTTTTACTTTTACTAAAATCGAAAACTCAAAAATGAAGAAGAAAATGATGACCTCTAAGTTCAGACGATTTATATTGCTTCGCTTGCGAAATTTCGCATCTGCTAGCAAATTTCGCGGCCGTTTTGTTTCTTACATTTTGTTATAATGGGTGATTTTATAAGAACTATCGGAAATTAAAAAAAAACACACACATAAAATTCAGAAAAATGCATGAAATATTTATTTGGATCGATAGTTGGGTCGATATAATTTAATGTTTGAAGATTATTTCATGCAAATGTTGGCCGCGGCTGCGCCTCAAATGGTCCATCCGCTTAGTCCAATTTTGGCATACTCTCTCCAACATTTCGGCCGGTATCTCTAGAATAATGTTGGCAATGTTGGCTTCCAGTGCGTCAATCGAAGCGGGCTTGTCGCTATAGATATTAGCTTTAATATAGCCCCACAAAAAATAGTCTAGAGGCGTTAAATCGCACGATCTGGGCGGCCAATTGACTGGTCCCAAGCGTGAAATAAACTGTTCACCGAACTCGCCTCTCAATTGGTTCATTATTTCGCGTGCTGTGTGGCATGTGGCACCGTCTTGTTGAAACCACATGTCATGCAAGTCAAGCTCTTCCATTTTGGGCAAAAAAAAGTTTGTTATCATCGCACGGTAGCGCTCACCATTCACAGTAACGTTGTGATTCGCATCGTCTTTGAAGAAATACGGCCCAATGATGCCGCCAGCCCATAATCCGCACCAAACGGTTGTTTTTTGTGGATGCATTGGTAGTTCTTGCAATGCTTCTGGCTGCTCTTCACTCCAAATACGGCAGTTTTGCTTGTTCACGTGTCCATTCAACCAGAAATGAGCCTCGTCGCTGAACACAATTCTTCGATAAAAAAGTGGATCTTCATCTAACTTTTCAAGAGCCCATTCACCAAAAATTTGGCGTTGTCGTAGGTCGTTTGGCTTCAATTCTTGCACCAGCTGTATCTTATAAGGCTTTACACCCAAATCCTTCCGCAAAATTTTCCACGTAGTGGAGTAACAGAGGCCCAATTGCTGCGAACGGCACTGAATCGATAACTCACGGTCATCACCAACACTGGCCGATACGGCTGCGATATTTTCTTCAGTTCGCACTCTACGTAAGCGTGTTGGTGGTTTAATGTCCAACAGTGTAAATTTGGTGCGAAATTTTTTTACAATAGCCCGAATAGAAGCCTCAGTAGGTCGATTAAACTGACCATAAAATGGAAGAAGCGCGCGATGAACTTTCTTAACAGAACACGCAATTTGGTAATAAAATTCAATAATTTGCAAGCATTGTTCGTTTGTAAGACGATTCATGATTAAATTATAGACCAAACTGAAGATGTTTGACAGTGACACAAGGTACAAAACATGCGTGAGCTGTCAAAACTAGTGTTGCCAAAAAGATAATAGCAAAAAAATTTATTTTCAATAATCTATAATAATCTGATGTGAGCTGAGATTTCCAAAACATATTTTAATATTATTATAACAATTGAGTTTTATTTACTATATTACCTTCTAACATTGATACCAATAAAAAAATTATAAACAGTTTGTTTTCTATATTTCCCAGTTGTTTTCTATATGTCGATATTACATAGGAGCTACCCTAATCAACCATAGACTTTGGACATTTTTCAAAGATATTCTCAAACATTCAACTTTATAACCAAACAATCTAAATAAACTATTGAGAATTTAAAAAGAAAAATGTTCTAATAACTCCTGTCAACACACATTTTTTTTCATTCATTTATTTATTGAATCTTCAAAATATGAACTAACAATAAGTATTAAAATCTTAATACTAAATATAAAAGGTGGTGGTGAATGGATACCCTATCCATTCTTCTCAACCGAAAGTGGCCGCCAAAATTAAGTATGTTGCGTGCAAGAGGATTTGGGTGAAGTTCCAGTTTACTGATATACCTTGTGGCATACTTAGAGAACTCGTCAGTTACCAGTGGAACACACAGATCCTTGCGAATTCGTGAGTTTCTTACGTACCATGGAGCTGCAGTAATCGTACGAAGAATTTGGTTTTGTCGTCTTTGAATTTTTTCAATGTTAGATGTTGAGGCGGTTCCCCATAATTGAAATCCGTAGCACCATTTAGGCTTTAAAATTGCGTTATATAACAAAAGTTTGCAGTCCAACTTTAATGTCGAATTTCTGCCAATAAGCCAATTTAGTTGCGCTGCTTTTAATTTCAACTGAGTGACTTTCGCATCAATGTGAGGCTTCCACGTTAGCCTACGGTCGAGGTAAATACCAAGGTATTTAACTTCATTATGCTGCGGAATAGGTGTATTGTTAATTTGGATAGCCGAACATGTTTGCTTACGCAGTGTGAATGTAACGTGAGTACATTTTTGTTCATTAACTTTTATTTTCTAAAGTTTCAACCATTGCTCTAATATTGAAACATACTGCTGCAAATTTCGTAAAGCTTCTTGATGGTTTTCATGAACGCTGCAAAAAGCTGTGTCATCTGCAAAAGTTGAAGTATGGTTTCCGGATCTCGTTGGCATTTCAGATGCATAAATCAAATATAGAATGGGTCCTAGAATGCTATCTTGGGGAACTCCTGCTCAATTAACTCTGTTGATGGTCAACGGCGAGCCAATCTCTTAGAGGAACGAAACAGAGATTATAGTGGGTGAGTGATCTGATGACAAATCTATTGAAGGCTCCACTTGCATCCACTCTAAAGGAAAATTTTTCGCAACTCCAAAATCTATAACATCAGGGATCTTTTGTCGGTCTGACGGCCAATAAGTGGGGTGTCCGCTTGAAACCACATCTAAACCCATTTTGGAAACGGTGTCAAAAAGCACACGGCCTTTCGGGGTAATTAAACGTGATCCCCAAAAAGTGTGTTTAGCGTTATAGTCGCCAGCCGCTAAAAATCGAGTACCAAGTGATTTGAAAAAATTTGAATACTGGCTTTCTGTTATTGAAAATCGTGGTGGTAGGTTAATTGAAGATATAACAATTTTTTCATGAAAATAATCAAGGCATATATTTGTAGCTTGGAGATATTCCTCACGTGTCCCGTTCATTAGATAGTGCTTAATTCTGATCTTTATCAAAATTGCCGAACCGCCGCAAGATCTTCCACGGGTATCTTTTGTGTCATATAATGTGTAGCCATTACTTTTGAAATAACTGTTTATTGTCAAATGGGTTTCAGCAATCATCATTATATCGATCTATAAGGAAGTGCTCAAGTTCATTTTTGTGTTGGCGAAGGCCGTTTGCGTTCCAGAAACATATTTTTAACCAATTCATTTTGTTAAAATTGAATGTAAAATTGTGGATTGCATTTAGCATTTCCTGCACCATGTTTGTCATAGAAACGGTAAAAGTATTTATGGATTGAACAAGAGTCTGCAGAGTTGCCTCTAGATTACTAAAATTTGGATAGCAATTTTGAGGTTTGGGCTCCTGGTTCAAGATTTGGTCGGCTTTAACGACATTAGCATATGAAAGTTGTTTAGAGTTTTGCGTATTTCTATGGGTAGTAGAATCGCTTACCTGGGGAAAATTGTTTTTACCAATGACATTTGGCTGCTGGGTTGCTGGAGAAACCGATGGCTTATTTGTCATTGACCGCTTCAAGTGAGTATAGACAGGGCAACCTCTATAATTTGGAGTGTGGTTACCTCCACAGTTACTGCATTTCTTAACACTTGCGTCGGCCTTTGGCCTGTTGCACTGAGTTGTGCCGTGAAGTTCGCCACATACAACACAAACAGCGGGCAACTTACAATAAGCCTTCGTGTGGCGAAATTCTTGGCAGTTTAAGCACTGAACGGGTCCTGAACGCTTATGTGGCTCCTCAACAGTAACCTTACGATGCAAAAGAAATTTAAGGTTATAAATTGGATGAATTTCACCTTCTTTCAGGACAAAATCCTGGGTTCTAGTTCAACCCTAAACATGGGTTGAGGGATCTTTTCACGGTTCCTGATGTTTACTACGGTTTTTATTTTAAAACCTTTATCTTGCAATCCGGTTTTGACGTCATCAATATCTACGCAAGAGTCAATACCTTTAAGAACGACCTGAAGACCTTTGGCACTTTTGAGCTGGTAAGTGTAAAATGATCTTTTCTGTTTTTCTAACACATCAGACAATTTTAGGTAATCATTTTCCTGGTTTACCTGAATTTTAGTTTTACTGATGCTGCCGTGCTTCACTGATGTGACGTTGAAAGTATCTTTACCGATTGCCGTAATAATTTGTTTCACCAGTTCACTAGAAGTCGGCTCTCTCAAATATATTGGTGGAGACTTATATGTTTTTTTTATGTTGTTGGCTCATCTGTCTGAAGGATAGCAAACCTATTACCATCCGTTATGGCAGTGGGTTTATCGTCTTTAGAAATTTTTGATTTTGAAGATATTTGTGCGGATTTAGGGCTTCGCTGACGTTTAACCACGGTTATATACCTGTCCATTCCTACTTGCGTTTTTGGTTTATCAACAATAGCTGAACTGGAAGATGGTTTGTCTTCTGTTGTAACATTAATGTTTGGCGAACACGAAAGCGTGCGTTTTTTATCTCCTAGAGACAGGAGATTATCCAATGATTTTTTCAGTGATTCTTCCTCAGAGATCCAGAGGTTTTTTCTAGTGGAGCTAAGCTCCCTCACAGAATTGCATTTACTAGGTATACTCATGCAATTTTTGCTTTTTATTTATATTTTATTACTTTAAAAGTATATAAAAATAATTGTCACAAAGTTTTTCTTTTGTGTAAGTTCACTCTCCACTTATTGCGATTTTGTACTTATGCCGTTTCTTTTTTTATATTTATTATTTTTATTTTTTTTTATAGCACTCCGTTCGCTATCAAAGGTGGACTCTGACTGTCAACACACATAAAACAAGCTTTTCCATTTATACGCGTCACTAACATTTCTTCACATCTTTCAAACAAACAGCTTGTTTTTTGAACAAATGTCGTTCGAAGCCTGGCTTCGATAGCGAACGGACATATTTGTTTTTGATCGGAAAGTACAAAAAAAAAAAAAAAAATAATAATAACCGGAAGCGGTGAAAAGAGTGATTTTATATGTATCCAATATATGTTTATATTTTTTATATGTATCCAATATATAATATAAAATACCTTTTACATCGAAAAATAACCGTAGAGGAACCGCATAAGCGCTTAGGACCCGTACAGTGCCACAACTGCCAAGAATTTGGTCACACTAAAGCGTACTGCAAGTTGCCTACAGTTTGTGTTGTGTGTGGAGAACTCCATGGTACAGCACAATACAATAAGCCGAAATTCGACCCAAAAATAAAAAAATTCAGTAATTGCGGTGAAAACCACACAGCTAATTATAGAGGTTGCTCCGTCTACACCCACCTCAAGCGCTCAATGAACAACAAACCAACAACTGCTTCTAAGCCACCACAGCAGACTCAAATTTTTTCTATTAATTCTTTTGCTCTGACAGGACAGTTAACCACTGACATAACCGCTCAAAATCAAAAACAAATTTCTTATGCTAATGTAGTTAAGTCTACATTCACAAACCCGAACCAGGAATCTATATCTCAACCGCTCGATCAAAATTTCAGTAACCTTGAGGCAACAATACAAACCCTTATCCAAACTATAAGCACTTTTACGTCGTCTATGATGACGATGATGCACGAAATGGTGAAAATGCAATCCACCATTTTGCAGGTTATTTCGAAAAAATTATTTGGTTAAAAATATGTTTCTGGAACGCGAACGGCATCCGCCAACACAAAAATGAACTCGAATACTTCCTGATGGATAAGCAGATTGATATAATGATGATTGCAGAAACTTACTTGACGTCAACGAGCTTCTTCAAAATTAACGGCTACGTATTATACGATACTAAAGACCCCCGTGGAAGAGCTTGCGGAGGTTCTACAATCTTGATAAAATCTAGGATAAAGCATTTTTTGTTGAACGACACATGTGAGGACTATCTTCAAGCAACTAATATCTGTGTGGAAAATTTTCATTACAAATTGGTTATCTCATCGATTTATTCGCCGCCTCGATTTTCAGTGACGGAGTCACAATATTCAAGTTTTTTCACCTCATTAGGACCTCGTTTTATAGCAGCTGGAGATTACAACACAAAACACACTTTTTGGGGCTCACGTTTAATCACCCCGAAGGGTCGAGTGCTTTTTGATACAATTTCTAAAATGGACTTAGACGTAATATCAAGCGGACATGCCACTTACTGGCCGACTGACCGGCGAAAGATTCCTGATGTGATTGATTTTGGAGTGGTTAAGGGGTTCCCTGTGGAATGGATGCAAGCTAAGCCTTCGTTAGACTTGTCATCGGATCATTCACCAACTATTATTTCAGTGCGTTTTCCCCAGGAGACTTGGTCTCCGATTAATAATTTGCATAGGACTGTCACCCGAGTGAATTGGCTAAAATATAAAAAATTTTTGAGCACCCATTGCACTGAGAATATTGTTTTAAGAACACCTGAAGATATTAATGCGTCACTAAACAACTTTAGCGAAAACCTTAAACTAGCCGCTGAACTTGGTTCTAGCGTTTATTTAACACGCAGAAACATTCAAAATAGAACATATTCTTCAGAAATCGAGCAACTTGTGTTAGAAAAAAGAAGAGTTCGACGAGAATGGCAACTTCGTAGGTCTCCGCAACTAAAAACAAGGCTCCGTGAGTGCACAAATCAACTAAGAAATTTGCTTGGAAACCAAAAAACGGCTTCTCTACAAACGTATTTGGAAAGTCTGGATGGTACTTCTCAGTCCGACTATTCTTAATGGCGGGCGACTAAGGGTTTAAAAAGGCCAGTTAGAGGTAAGCCACCCTTGCGAGATCCGTCTGGTGACTGGGCTAGAGATGACTCGGAAAAGGGTAATTTATTTGTTAACCATTCGAAAAACGTTTTTACCACAAATAGGTCTGATAATGCAAATGAGTTGCCACCTATTGTTAGTAGACCTCCTGTGCCTTTAAGATTCAATTTTGAAGAAGTTTAAAATGCTATTAATAATCTAAACCTTTAAAAAGCTCCATGTATGTATAAAATCAAACACAAAATGCTCGTAGAGCTGCCTCCTGTAGCTAAAAGAATTGTTCTTTTTATTTTTAATGCTATTTTACGACTTGAGTATTACCCTGCAGAGTGGAAGGTGTCCATGATAATAATGGTTCCTAAGCCAGGGAAGGATCACACGAAAGTAGAATCATACCGTCCAATAAGTTTACTGTCAACAATATTAAAACTTTTCGAAAAATTGCTAAAGGCGAGGTTGGATCCAATGCTTCATAAGGTTGAATGTATTCCTGATCACCAATTTGGTTTTAGAGCGAAACATGGCACCATTGAGCAAACACACAGGTTAGTTAACGTCATAAGAAAGGCATTTGAAGATAAAAAGTATTGCTCTGCCTTATTCAACGACGTAACACAGGCTTTTGATAAAGTGTGGCACGATGGCCTAATGCATAAAATAAAGTTTAACTTACCTGCAAACATACATAACCTTTTGGAAAGCTATTTATATTGTCGACAATTTATAGTAAAAGAAGACGATTTCATAAGCCCCGCCCAGTCTATTAAAGCTGGAGGTCCCCAAGGCAGCATATTAGGGCCTATCTTATATTTGATCTACGCATCTGACATGCCGACAAGCACCAACATTCACACTTTAACATTTGCACATGATACAGCATTCCTTAGCATACATAGTAACTACCAGCAAGCATCAATAAATTTACAGGAACATATCGACAAACTAGAGAAATGGCTCAAGCTTTGGAAAATAGAGGTTATTGAACAAAAGTGTAAAGTTTGTATGTATGTGTATTTATTATATAATTATATAACATTTTGACCTTTAACACTAGTACCGTTGAATGTGAGAATAGAATTTACAATTTTCCAATAATATGAGTAGGAGTGATCATATTGTATGGTTGGACATGACAGTTGAATTAAAATTTTTACAATAACGTTGTTAGTCATTAATAAAACTTTTATCAAATATATGGTTAAATAATAAAATGTCGGATCTTGGCTATGCTTAGTTGTGAAAAAAGATTTTTGATCGAAACCATATTATGTAGTTGTGCTCAAATATATTATTCAACAATCATATCAACCATATTTTTTCTTTTACCTGCTACAGACGACAAACCATCTTCTAGTTTAATTGTAATTGTTGCAGATAAGCCGAAAACACAAATAGGCATGAATAGGTATATAACCATAGTTAAATGTTAGCAAAGGCCAAAATCCGCTCAAATATCATATCAATCGAAAATATCTAAAGATGACAATAGAACTACGGTAATGGACAGTATTGGGTTTTCTATTCTTCAAACAGATGAGACAAATGCGCCTAAAAAACTTTTAAGCCGCCACCAATATATTTGTGAGAGCCTACCTCTAGTGCGCTGGTAAAACAACTTATTACATCAATCAGCAAAGACACTTTCAACGTAACATCGGTTAAGCACAGCAGCATCAATGAAACGAAAATCCAGGTAAACCATGAGAATGATTACCGAAAATTGTCTAACGTTCTCGAGAAGGAGAAACGATCGTTTTACACTTCAGCAGCTTAAAAGTGCCAAAGGTATTCAGGCCGTTATAAAAGGGATGCCTAATCGGTCGAGAATTTGGCCATATTAAGGACTATTGGAAGTTGCCTACAGTTTGCGTTGTGTATGGAGAACTTCACGGTACATCACAGTGCAAAAAATCTAAGACTGACTCGAGCGTTAAAAAAAGCAGTAACTGTGGACGTAACCATACTGCAAACTTCAGGGGTAGACCTGTCTATACTCACTTTAAGAGGGCAATGCCAAATAAACCATCAATTTTAAATATGCCTCCCCAGTAGTCAAACACCATTTCTGAAAAAAATTTCCCCAGGTGCTCCAGTCAACCAGCCACATAATCGTGGAATCATATGCTAATGTGGTCAAAACCGATATACAAAACTTGAACCAGGAGCCCAAGCCTCAAAACTCTGACCAAAATTTTAGCAATCTTGAGGCAACTCTGCAGACTCTTGTTCAATCTATAAATACATTTACGGTTTCCATGACAAACATGATGCAGGAAATACTGAAAATGCAATCCACCATTTTGCAGGTAATTTTAACAAAATGAGTTGGTTAAAAATATGCTTCTGGAACACAAAAATGAACTTGAGCACTTCCTTAAGGAAAAGCAAATCGATATAATGTTGATTGCTGAAACTCATTTGACAACCAACAGTTTTTTCAAAATTAATGGCTACATACTGTACGACATAAAAGATCCCCGTGGAAGATCTTGCGGAGGATCGGCAATTCTAATAAAATCCAGAATTAAGCACTATTTAATGAACGAGAAACGTGAGGAGTATATCCAAGCAACTAATATATGCATTGAATATTTTCATGAAAAAATCGTTATATCCTCAATTTACTCACCGCCCCGATTTTCAATAACAGAAAGCCAATATTCAAATTTTTTCAAATCACTTGGGCCTCGATTTTTATCGGGTGGCGACTATAACGCTAAACACACTTTTTAGGGATCACGCTTAATTACCTCGAAAGGCCGTGTGCTTTTTGACACCGTTTCCAAAATGGGCTTAGATGTGGTTTCAAGCGGACACCCCACTTATTGGCCGACAGACCGACGAAAGATCCCAGACGTTATAGATTTTGGAGTTGCGAAAAATTTTCCTTTAGAGTGGATGCAAGTGGAGCCTTCAATAGATTTGTCATCAGATCACTCACCCACTATAATCTCTGTTTCGTTCCCCCAAGAGATTGGCTCACCGTTGACTGTCAATAGAGTTAATTGGTTAAAGTACAAAAAATTTTTGAGCACACATTGTACTGAAAATATCGCCTTGAGAACGCCTGAGGATATTGATGTGTCAATTAACAAGTTTTCTGAAAACCTCAAACTGGCCGTACAGCATGCTACCACTAGTCATTTAAGACCTAGACATGAGAGCAATAGAACTTATTCATCTGAAATTGAGCAACTTCTGTCAGAAAAAAGAAGAGTCAGAAGAGAGTGGCAACTTCGCAGGTCGGCCCAGCTTAAAACTAGGCTACGGGAATGCATAACTCAGCTAAGAAATCTGCTTGAAGTCCATAGAATGGCTTCCCTTAAAACATATTTGGAAAGCCTTGATGGTACCCCTCAATCTGATTATTCCTTGTGGAAAGCGACAAAAGATTTAAAAAGACACGTAATAGGTAAGCCATCTTTGCGAAATTCAACTGGCGACTGGGCAAGAAGTGATTCTGAAAAGGGAATGTTGTATGTCGATCATTTGAGAAACGGTTTTATCACAAATGATTCAGAGAATAATAAAGCGGAATTACCACCATATGTTGCTAGACCTCCTGTGTCTTTGAGATTTAATTTTCAAGATGTCGAAAAGGTTATCGGTAATACAAACCCCAGGAAAGCTCCAGGCATTGATCAAATTACTGGTAAAATGCTTGAACAGTTACCTCGTGTAGCTAGAAGGGTTCTACTTTTTATTTTTAACGCCATTTTACGCCTTGAGTATTATCCTGCAGAGTGGAAGGTCTCAATGATTACTATGATACCCAAGCCAGGGAAGGATCTGACTAAGGTAGAATCATATAGACCAATAAGTCTTTTACCAACAATTTCAAAACTATTCGAAAAATTGTTAATGGCGAAGTTGAGTCCAATATTGAACAATGTGAGATGCATCCCTGATCATCAATTTGGCTTTCGGGCTAAGCATAGCACCATAGAACAAACGCACAGACTAGTCAATGTCATAAGACAAACCTTTGAGGAAGAGAAGTACTGCTCAGCTCTTTTCATTGATATTTCACAAGCGTTTGATAAAGTGTGGCACGACGGCTTGATGCACAAAATAAAGCTGAATTTGCCTGCAAATACACACAAGCTTCTGGAAAGCTACTTATCGGGCGGAAGTTTGTTATCAGAGAAGGCGACTTTATTAGCCCAACTCAGCCAATCAAGGCAGGAGTTCCCCAAGGCAGCATACTGGGGCCTACTTTATATTTGATTTACGCCTCTGACATGCCAACGACATCTGGAATCCACACTTCCACCTTTGCAGATGACACAGCGTTTTTGAGTGTTCATGAAAACCACCATTTAGCATCACGAAATTTACAGGAATATACTTCAATATTAGAGAAATGGCTAAAACTTTGGAAAATCAAAGTTAATGAACAGAAATGTACTCATGTTACATTAACACTGTGTAGGCAAACATGTCCACCTATCCAAATTAACAACTCACCTATTCCGCAGCACAACGAAGTCAAGTACCTTGGTATTCACCTGGACCGTAGGCTAACATGGAAGTCTCACATTGAAGCAAAGGTCACTCAGTTAAAACTAAAAGCAGCGCAGCTAAATTGGCTTATGGGCAGAAATTCGACACTGAAATTAGATTGCAAACTTTTGTTATACAACGCAATACTAAAGCCTATATGGTGCTACGGAATTCAGTTATGGGGCACCGCCTCAGCGTCAAACATTGAAAAAATCCAAAGGCGACAAAACAAAATTCTACGAACGATTACTGCAGCTCCATGGTACGTAAAAAATTCACGAATTCATAACGATCTGAGTGTTCCGCTGGTAAAAGAGGAATTTTCTAAGTACGCGACAAGGTATGTCAGTAAACTGGAACTTCATCCAAACCCTCTTGCGCGCAATATACTTAATTTTGGCGGCCACACTCGGCTTAAAAGAAAGGATACCGCTGCCACCATCAGATTGCTCAATACGTGATTTTACCGAAATAGCTCCCGCATAATAAAACTTTTTGTCTAGCATTGGCCGGACTTAAGAATCCCATTTTTTAATTTTTAAATTTAGAATTAAGATTTGAATACTTATTGTTAGTTCATTTTGAAGATTCAATAAATAAAAAAATGCTTAACAAAAAAAAAAAAAAAAAAAAAAAATAATTTGTCCCACTGAACTCTAGGACCATAATTAGCGCCCCGACAACCGGCATGCACCATAATTATGTGTATATTTAAAGCACAACCAAAACATTTCTGCGGGGGTCTCAACAATGATTAGCATCAAGATAATCTGTTAAACAGAACCCCCTGGGACTTTGATGATCTCTGTTCCACGAACTAACCCGTGATGAAGATTTCGGAAGTCCAACACAACCTAATTTATGCAGCTTCCCAGAATTTTATTTGCTATAACATAGGAGGAACTCCCATGCAGATTGCCCTGATTAGGCATACACTAAGCCAAAACTTGCTCTCCGGGCGAAATAGAGACAATGAATTATATAAAAGAAATGACGAACACATTTCTAAATGACACGCAAAATAACAAGGATCAAGTATATGAAAACTCAAATAATAAATTATATTATATAGCAAGAACTAATAGAAGAGTACTGTCACCATCAATACTCGAAGTGCAAATACTCAAAAAATTAATTGATCAATACTTAAATTTTATATTAATTTTATATTAAAATTTTTTTTAAAGTGTGGTTTAATGAAGTCTATTTTCTACCCCGCAGAGGGTGATGCTTTACGACGGACTAGTTTAGTTTTCAGTCATATCTCAATATTAAGTTTGTTGCCCAATTTAGTTTGATATTAATTTTTTTTCGTGTTTGACAAATTCAGTGGAACGATAACGAAAATTAGCATTCAATTCAAAATATATTTCTTGCACTTCATGATTTTTTGGTCATCATAATCGAACAAATGTCGAGGGAATTGTGGGCAAATTTTAGTAAACCGGATCTATAGGAAATTTGAATCCACAGAGTGGCTGTTTTATTGCAGTTTTAAAATAAGGTCGGCCAAGCACGAGATGATAGCAGACTTCTTGGGGCCAGAAATTGAAGATATATACCTGGAAAAAGGTGCTAATTACTATACGGCCAACAAAACACGTCGTGGTGATGTTATTTGATACCATTGCACTGCTTTCTCTGCACATGTTTTAAAGAAAATGAACAATGCAAAAGCTAAAGCGTGTGATAATTCGGCAAATTAACGACATTAAACGTTGTTACGTCCAAAATTAATTGAAAATATGACCCATTGGATAGAGGTATCCCACCGAAGCCGTGGCGAACATTTGACAGATATTTTGTGTTACACATAATTCTCATAGATACTCTATTATAATCAAAAATATTTTGATAATTCTCTGAAAACATTTTGTTTTATTTATAATTAATACTCTGCGTTTTGGTTGAACCATCCTTATATGATATTTACATCCTGTACTTTATTGTTTAAACCTGAATTCATTCCAATAATGATCATCGTAAGAATTGCAACAATACGAGTATAAAAGTTTTTTCGAAGCATGATCAAAAGCAGTGTTTAAAAGTCTTTTCAGCTTTTGCGCAGTTTGACTCGCATTCGACTTCGTATTTTTATAAAGAACACTGAAAGCAACAGTTTACAATGTTCAAATTACGAAGAGAAAGAAATCAAAAGTTTGAAACAATAAACTGTTGATTTGAATAAAAACTTTTCTCTTTTCAAATCAAACTTTTGCTCTTTTTTAAACTTTTGAAATTAAAAGTTTCTTTAAACAGTTTTTAGCAGTGATGCCAGTAGCAAAAGAAAGATATATTTTTCGTATCCTTTAATGACTTCATGTACCATGTAAATCCTGACATTTTTCGTATAACATATATTTTGTTGTTGAGTTTCTTAACTGGGGGTCTCCACTAGCTATGAACATGGTATGAGCATCATGTTGAACATCGCAAATGGCTAATGTGAACCGCTCATGTCCATGTTTCGTTCATGCTCTGACATCGATGCTCGAGCATATGGCTGAGCATCGATATTCGCGAAGTTGGCCATCACGAACAAAAATACACAGAATGGCGGCGAACTAAACACTTTGATAAGGTAAATCCGAACAAGAACATGAACTTATTTTTACATTCGCTCTGCCGACGTCATGTTCATGTTATGTTCAAGTCAATGGCACCTGAAGACGAGGCATAAAAGCCCTGTTACACTATCCTACTGGATCGTTCGATCTATTAAATAAAACACATGTGCTGAAAAAGTACTAAAAATGCAACTGTTTGACAGAGTTTTCGACAAATTGTGCGATTTTAAAAATTTTGTGAAATTGTTCAAAACATTATGATTTCTGTGTGACCAATGTGGTATATATTGTGAAAAATATGAGAATATTCTTGGCGCCTCGAAAAAAGAAATTAAATAAAGTAAAATTAGTATGACAATAAAAGTTTTTAATTGTTTTATTGTGTATATAAATTATTGCAAGCATACTTATATAATAGTGTGGCCTACAACATCATTTTGAAGCGATTATGTAAAGTCGGTCAAATTTTTAAAACATTATCCTGTGAATGAATCGTACGATCTTGTAGGATAGTGAATTAGTGTCTTAAGTTCTTTTTGTGTAATAGTTTTATAAAATAAAACAATTTAAATCCCGAAATTAAAAAAAGACAACTAAAAACGCTGACAGCAAATATTGTGTATTTATCTACATATAAACAAAATGAATGAGTGAATTTTACATTTCAGAAAAAAATATACGTACATATGAACTTCGTTATAATTTAGAGGCCATTCTCCAAAAAGGAGAATACAATTCATTAAATGCGAAATAAAACTGTTATGTTAATAAATGTTAAACGTTAAAAATGGATTTTAAATTTTTTTTCACAATGTATCTTTTTGGGAAAAAATGTATCTTTTTGGAAACTCAAATGTATCTTTCTCGAAATATTGCTGGCAACACTGGTTTTTAGGTTATCTGCGCTCATTCAGATTTGTTTTAACTTTTAAATCATATGTAGAGTGAGCACAAATTGTGTCGTTGCGTTGGTGAAAGAGCTAACCAGCAAACACAAATGTATTTAATACAACAGTTAGGATATTATATGCATATACCGACACATGATTTTAAAAAAGCTGTTTAGCGCAACTTCAAAAATAAATCTGACATAGGCAACGCGGAGTGTAATATTTGCACATTTTCACTAAAGAATAATCGAATCAGCAATTCGGCTGGGCCGAATCTAAAATACCCTTTACGATAGTCACGTATATGTATAGTATATTTAAAAATGTGAACAAAATATGCTCGGTTATATATGAACCGATATCGGAATTTTCTATTTTCTGTACTTTAGTAACCTTCTTTTATAACAAGAATTGCTTTTCAGCAAAAAAAAAAATTTTAATGGAAAAATCGGTCTAGGCTATATCTCGGGCATATATCAACCGTATCGGAAATTTTAATTTTCCATAATTATATAAAATTATTTCGTTACCAAATTTGCTTTTGAGCACAAAAAAGTTGTTTAAGCATTTTCATGAAAAACCCGGTTTAGCCTATATCTCGGGTATATATGGACCGATATCGTAAATTATTATTTTCCATATTTATATAACCTTACTTTATGACCAGAACTGCTTTTGAGCACAAAAAAATTGTTTAAGTTCGCTTAAGCGACATTTTCATGAAAAACCCGGTTTAGACTATATCTCGGGTATATATAGACCGATATCAGAAATGTTCATTTTCCATATTAATATTTATATTAATATTAATATTTTTTTTTTAGCTTTTATTTATTTATTGAATCTTTACAATGTGAACTAACAATAAGTATTCAAATCTTAATACTAAATACAATAAATTAACTAAGTCCAGCCAATGCTAGACAAAAAGTTTTATTTTGCGCCAATTATATCGGTAGAATCACCTACTTAACGCTCTGATGGTGGCAACGGTATCCCTTCTTCTCAACCGAGTGTGACCACTAAAATTAAGTATGTTTCGTGCAAAAGGGTTTGGGTGAAGTTCTAATTTGCTGATAACCTTGTCGCATGCTTTGAAAACTCATCTTTTACCAGTGGAACACACAGATCCTTGTGAATTCGGGAGTTTTTTACGTACCATGGTGCTGCAGTAATCGTTCGTAGAATTTTGTTTTGTCGCCTTTGGATTTTTTCAATGTTTGACGCTGAGGCGGTGCCCCATAACCGAATTCCGTAGCACCATATAGGCTTTAGTATTGCGTTGTATAACAAAAGTTTGCAATCTAATTTCAATGTAGAATTTCTGCCCATAAGACAACTTAATTGCAAACATGTCAACTAAACTGATATCAACCTATCTTTTGAATCGTACACAATCGTTATTTGTAAACGATGTTTGGTCAGATAGCTTACCGCTCAATAGGGGAGTGCCTCAGGGTTCAATTTTAGGAAAACTTTTATTTTCCCTCTATGCCAATGATTTGCCAAAACAGCTTTCTAAATGCAAGATACATTTATATGCAGACGACGTACAGCTTACTTTAAGTAGCCCAGTAGAAAATATTACTTCATGTATATCAGATCTAAACGACGACTTAGAGAAAATATACCTATGGGCTAGTGCTAATGGGCTCTGCTTGAATCCACGCAAATCTAAATGTATTGTAATACATAAAAAAGCTTACTTCTTCCTATCATCGATGACATTGTTTTAAATGGTGAGAAAATTGAAATTGTCAACGCAGTAAAAAATCTTGGAATAATTTTCAATAGTAATTTGTCATGGACTGATCACATAAATTCTCTGGTTGGTCAAACCTATGTTAAGTTAAGAGCTGTCTGGTCCACACAGTATTTCACCCCATTAAGAATAAGGATCTTAATTGCCAAAACGTACTTGATTCCTTCCCTGCTATATGGGTGTGAATTATTTGCAAGCTGTGACTATGTTAGCAAAAGAAAACTAATTGTGTTATACAACAACATTATAAGATACGTGTATAAATTAAGACGATTTGATCATGTATCCTCCGTTTGCAACATTCTTTATGGAGTTTCTTTTGAAAACTTGCCAAAAATTCGTACTCTGACTTTTTTGCATAAGGTCGTGCACACTCAAACGCCTAAATATATATGTTTTTGATAATATACGCTTTTTCCAATCACAACGAAACCGAAACATCGTAATACCTCGACATCAATGCCTAGTCTCTGAATGGCAATTTTATGTGCATGCCGCTCGTCTTTGGAACAATCTTCCACTAAGTCAACAACTTAATAGCAATGCTAATAGTTTTAAAACATTTCTATTGAAATCCCTTCAATAATTCTTTTTTCTTATTACTGTTATTATTTTTGATTTTATTAACAATGTCATATTTAAAATTTTTATTGTATTTTATTTATCTTTTTTTTATTATTTTAATTGTTTTATTATGATTATATGGTTTATTCAACATTTATTTTGTAACATTATGCGTTCCTGTACTTTAAATATAAGACTTAGTGTCTTGTTGTATAGGAAGTGAAAATAAAGAGACAAATAAATAAATAATTGCGCTGCTTTTAATTTCAACTGAGTGATTTTCGTGTCAATGTGAGACTTCCACGTTAACCTACGGTCGAGATGAATACCGAGGTACTTGACTTCACATTGCTGCGGAATAGGTAAATTGTTAATTTGGATAGCTGAACATGTTTGTCTACGCAGTGTGAATGTAACGTGAGTACACTTTTGTTCATTAACTTTAATTTTCCAAAGTTTTAACCACATCTCTAATATTGAAATATACTCGTGCAAATTTCGCGAAGCTACTTGATGGTTTTCATGTACGCTGCAGAATGCTGTATCGTCTGCAAAAGTTGAAGTATGAATACCACATCTGGTTGGCATATTAGAAGTGTAAATTAAATATAAAGTGGGTCCCAGAATGCTACCTTGGGGAACTCCTGCCTCGATTGGCTGAGTTGGGCTTATAAAGTCGCCTTCTGATAACAAACTTCCGGCCGCATAAATAGCTTTCCAGAAGCTTATGAATGTTTCCAGGCAAGTTAAACTTTATTTTGTGCATTAATCCCTCGTGCCACACTTTATCAAAAGCTTGGGAAACATTATTGAATAGAGCTGAACAATACTTGGTGCCCTCAAAAGTCTTTCTTATAACATTAACTAGTCTATGCGTTTGTTCAATGGTGCTGTGTTTAGCCCGAAAACCAAATTGATGATCAGGGATACATCCCACATCACTCAATATTGGAGTCAACTTCGCCATTAACAATTTTTCGAAAAGTTTTGAAATTGTTGGCAGTAGACTTATTGGTCTATATGACTCTACTTTAGTGGGATCCTTCCCTGGCTTGGCTATCATAGTAACCATAGACACCTTCCACTCTGCAGGATAGTATTCTAGGCGCAAGATAGCGTTAAAAATAAAAAGAAGAATTCTTCTAGCAACACGAGGTAACTGTACAAGCATTTGGCCAGTAATTTTATCAAAACCTGGAGCTTTTTTTGAGTTTACTTTATTTATAATGTTTTCGACATCTTGAAAATTAAGTCTCAAAGGCACAGGCGGTCTAACAGCATATGACGGAAATTCAGCAACATCATATACTGTATCAGTTGCAATAAAAACGTTTCTCAAATGGTTAACATACACCATTCCCTTTTCTGAACCGCTTCTTGCCCAATCGCCAGCTGAAGTTCGCAAGGGTGGCTTACCTATTACGGGTCTTTTCAGACCTTTTGTCGCTTTCCATAAAGAATAGTCGGTTTGCGGGCTACCATCGAGACCTTCTAGATAATTTTTAAGGGAAGGCATTCTTTGGATTTCAAGCAGATTTCTTAATTGAGTTATGCACTCCCGTAGCCTGCTTTTAAGCTGTGGAGACCTTCGAAGTTGCCACTCTCTTCTAACTCTTCTTTTTTCAGACAGAAGTTGCTCTATTTCAGACGAATACGTTCTATTGCTCACATTTCTGGATCTTGTATGGCTAGTGGTAGCATGTTGTACGGCCAGTTTAAGGTGTTCAGAAAAATCTTTAATTGATATATCAACATCGTCAGCGGTTCTCAAGACAATATTTTCTGTACAATGAGTACTCAAATATTTCTTATATTATAGCCAATTAACTCTAGTGATGGCGAACGTCAAGTCACTAAACAGGGAGCCAACCTCCTGGGGGAACGAAACGGATATTATAGTGGGTGAGTGGCCCGATGACAAATCTAATGAAGACTCCCTTCTAAAGGAAAATTTTTTGCAACTCCAAAATCTATAACATCTGGAATCTTTCGTCGGTCTGAGGGACAATAAGTGGGATGTCCGCTTGAAATCACATCTAAGCCCAGTATGGAAACTGTTTCGAAAAGCACACGGCCTTTCGGAGAAATTAAGCGTGACCCCCAAAAGTGTGCTTGGTGTTATAGTCACCAGCCGCTAAAAATCGAGGCCCAAGTGTGTTGAAAAAATGTGAATAATGATTTTCTGTTATTGAAAATCGGGGCGGTGAGTAAATTGATGATATAACTATTTTTCCATTAAGATGTTCAATTCATATATTTGTTGCTTGGAGATACTCCTCACGTGTCTCATGCAGAAAATAGTGCTTAACTCTATTTTTTATTAGAATTGCTGAGCCTAAACAAGACCTTCCACGGGGATCTTTAGTGTCATACAGTGTGTAGCCATTAATTTTAAAATAACTGTTGCTTGTCAAGTGAGTTTCAGCAATCAGCATTATGTCGATTTGTTTTTCCATAAGGAAGTGCTCAAGTTCATTTTTGTGTTGGCGGATGCCGTTTGCGTTCCAGAAACATATTTTAAACCAATTCATTTTGTTAAAATTGCTTGCAAAATAGTGGATTGCATTTTCAGCATTTCCTGCATCATGTTCGTCATAGAAACCGTAAATGTGTTTATGGATTGAACAAGAGTCTGCAGAGTTGCTTTAAGATTGTTAAAATTTTGATCGGAATTTTGGGGCTTGGTCTCCTGGTTCAAGTTTTGTGTATCGGTTTTGACCACATTAGCATATGAAACTTGTTTGGGGTTTTGCATGATTATGTTGCTTGTTGACTGGCCTATCTGCGGAAAATTGTTCGTAGGAATTATGTTTGGCTGCTGGGGTTGTTTATAGGTGATTGATGACTTATTTGTCATTGACTGGTTAAAGTGAGTATAGACAGGGCAGCCCCTGTAATTTGCAGTATGGTTGCCTCCACACTTACTGCATTTTTTAGTACTTGAACCAGTTTTTGGCTTCTTGCACTGTGATGTGCCGTACAGTTCACCACACACAACGCAAACTGCGGGCCTTAGTATGTCCGAATTCCTGGCAGTTTAGGCATTGAATGGGCCCCAAACGCTTGTGCGGCTCCTCAACGGTAACCCTGCGATGAAGAAGAAATTTGAGGTTATAAATTGGGTGAGTTTCATTGTTTTTGAGAATAACATCCCCTGGTTCCAGTTCAACCCTAAACATAGGTTGAGTCATCTTTTCACGGTTCCGCATATTTACCACATTTTTTATTTTTAAGCCTTTATCTAGCAGTGCAGTCTTAATCTCATCCGTGTCTACATAAGGGTCAATACCTTTTATAACAACCTGAAGGCCTTTAGCACTTTTAAGTTGATAAGTATAAAAAGATCTTTTCTCCTTTTCCAGAGCGGCAGAGAGTTTTCGGTAATCATTTTCACAGTTGACTTGAATTTTTGTTTCACTTATTTGTCCGTGCTTCACTGATGTTACGTTAAAGGTGTCTATACCAACTGTCGTAATAAGTGCTTTTACCAGCTCATTAGATGTAGGTTCTCTCAAGTATATTGGTGGTGGTTTAAATGTTTTTTTTTTTTGATGTAGTTGGCTCATCAGTCTGAAGGATATCAAACCTATTACTATCCGTAGCCGTAGTCCTATCATAATCTTTGGAAATTTTCGGATTTGATGATATTTGCGCGGATTTGGGGCTTCGCTTACGTTTAATCACGGTTACATACCTGTCCATGCCTACTTGTGTTTTCGGCTTATCTGCAATTACTGAACTGGTGGATGGTTGGTCTTCTGTTGTAACAGCAATGTTTGGCGAACACGAACGCGTGCGTTTTTTATCTCTTAGAGACAGGAGATTATCCAATGAATTTTTCAAAGATTTTGCCTCAGAAATCCAGAGGTTTTTTCTAGTGGAACTAAGCTTCCTCTCAGAATTGCATCTACTAGGTACACTCATGTAATTTTTTTTTATTTATATTTTTTTACTTTAAAAGTATATAAAAATAATTGTCACAAAGTTTTTCTTTTTTATAAATTCACTCTTCCACTTATTGCGGTTTTCTACTTATACCGTTGCTTTTTTTCTTTTATAGCACTCCGATTAAAAACAAATACGTCCGTTCACTATCAAAGCTAGACTCTGACTCCCATATTTATATAACCTGATTTTATTACCAGAACTGATTTTAAACAAACAAAAAAGTTGTTTAAATTCGCGACATTTTTATGAAAACCCCGTTTTAGGCTATATCTCGGGTATATATGGACCGATATCAGAAATTGTCATTTCCCATATTTATATAACCTTATTTCATTACCAGAACTGCTTCTAAGCAAAAAAAAATGTTTAAGTTCGCCTACGCGGCATTTTCATGAAAACCCCGGTTTCGGGTATATCTGGGGTATATATGGACCGATATCGGAAATTTTCATTTTCCATATTTATATAACTTAATTTTATTACCAGAACTACTTTTAAGCAAAAGAAGTTGTTTAGCTTCGCCTATGCGACATTTTCATTAAAAATCCGATTTGAGCTATATCTCGGGTATATATGGACCGATATCGGAAATTTTCATTTTCCATACTTATATAACCTTATTTCATTACCAGAACTGCTTCTAGGCAAAACAAAAAGCTGTTTAAGTTCGCTTACGCGGCATTTTCCTGAAAACCCCGGTTCAGGGTATATCTGAGGTATATATGGAACGATATCGGAAATTTTCATTTTTCATATTTATATAACCTTATTTTATTACCAGAACTACGTTTAAGCAAAAAAAAAGTTGTTTAGTTTCGCCTATGCGACATTTTCATTAAAAATCCGATTTGGTTTATATCTCTGGTATATATGGACCGATATCTGAACAAAAAATTTTTTGCCTTTTAGTCACCATGTTTAATAAGTGTGTGTAGTTTGAAGCAAATCAAACAACTTTTGTTTTCAAAAACTTTCATACAAAACTGCAAAAAAAATGGTTTTTTTCGGAATTTTGAATATATCTCAGCTATACGTGGACCGATATTACTGAATTTCAATAGCAAACCCATGAATCGATGGGGTATGCGAGTCTTAACCCTATTTTGTTTTTCTTTAATGACGTAGCGTACAGTACGATCGTAGTTGAATTGTAACTCTGTTGAATTATGTTGATGGATATTCAAATGCATCACTGTTGGTGATGAGTGATTGTGATTGAATTGCAACTCATTGAGTTCGAGTTGATGAATAAAAAAAGGAGAGAGCGAGTGAGGAAAAGAAAAAAGAATGACTGACGTGGATAGTTTGAATGACGAGCAACATTGAGGAAAAGAAAAAAAAATACATGGAAAGAAAAGAACATATTCACGGATAGTATATATTTAAAAAAAAAAAAAAACGATAAAAAAAAAAAAAAAAAAAACCAGAAAATACAAATTAAAGAAAAAGAAACCAATTTGGTGCAATATAAAAAAATGACATTCATTTTATTCTATAAAGGTTCCTAGTAACTTGCAAATCACCGTCAACCAACACCTGCCTATCAGATTATTAGGTTATGTCGAACCTATCACCATGTGTTCACAAAAGAACTGGCAATGTTATATACAGAAAGGAGAATGTTAAAGTCTGTTATGAGAAGTTTCCTTATTCATCATTTTACCATTTCTAATTAAATCACGGAAGACATCTGGTAGTAAAATTTTTAGTTATAAATAATTTTATCATTACCTATACACTACTAGAATCCAACATAATCATAATAGTAATGTAAAATAAAAATTGCACACATCGTACAAACAAATATATACATGCGAATATATATGGATTTGAGCCTGCAGTAAAAATTTTATACATACGTGCATATATATAAAATTGTACTTATGCGCACCGATATATCCATGTACGCATATGTACATATAACTAATATATCTATGAATTTTTGCCTTACAAACGGCCGATCGTTCTATTTTTTTTATATTCGAAATTGCTTTTTTTTTTATATGTAATAATACTTCATATTAGTTATAAGCATTTTTTTTTCTTCTGCTAATTGCATAAATATACAATAGTTTAAGTTCTTTTTAAATTATTTGTGCACATACATTTAGTAATCCTATATTTACATATGATACATATATATATATATATGTATGTACTCTACATATGTACATATACATATGTATAAAAATATTTATCAAATATGTAAATTTAAATGAATTTCAACAGTAATACATATATATGTGCATTTTATTTTGTACTCTGAGGAATAAATAATTTGAGTGTTAATTTAAAAGTTTGATTATAAAATATACGTAAGGTACATATTGATAATCTCGTCAATAGTGATAAGCCTTAAGTAAGAGAAATCTCTCTTAAATCATCATTTATTTTCATTTTTGTTATTTAAGTTTAGAGACTAGCTGATCATGGATGATGCTGGCGCCAACATTGAATCCCGATTGCCGTACCAACATTTATCTAAAGAATGGTGAATTAAGAGAAGTGAGTAATAATAAAAATATAAAAAAAAAAAAAAAAACACAAAATTTGAAAAGTAATAAGCTTGTTTATTAAACAGTAGTTCCCAATCTTTAATTCTTCGCTTACATATTTATATATTCATAGAGTACATAAATATTTACATATAACTTTCTTTTATTACTATTTCAATGTAAAATCTATAGCGGTAGAATATATAAAATCGTTGTTTATGTTAAACCATAATATAATTGAATTAGAAAAAAAAAAAAACAAGACATGTTCTCTTTCATTTCAAGTTGTGTGATTGGAAATATTGTAAAGGAAAAAGTTGCGTAATTGGCTAAAACTGCTATGGTTTATATACAAAAATATGCAAAAAAAAAACTTTTATTAGCTTACTGGTGAAGTCGTGAAAATGAGGACTTAGTTCTTTTCTTTTGGTGATAGGGGGGTGGTGAACTATATGTACCCTGGAAATGGTTGATCTACTTGTAATAGACGGTTTGGCTCATGACTTTGGACATTCTTTTTTTTTGTATTAAGGGAACTTGTCTCATTTGTAGGGCCTAGGAGATAGTTCATGGCTGCTAGTGATTGTTAAGCAGAAGGGGAGGGTTAGGCCAAACCAAAGTCTTGTATATAGGCAAACTGTTGAAGTTCTACGCTTCAGTTATACCGGAATCGATGAAAAAAATAATAATAATGTTATAGTTTTGCAGCATTATTTAGTTTCTGAATGGACACGAGAAATTATGTTATGGTTCGGAGAATGTGGGAGTGGCTGTAGAACCCAACCCCTAAATCGGCGAGTAGTAGCGGGACGATGCCACCGTGTCCATAGCCAACATCAAACACATTCACCCCAAGTTGAACACATAACATATGGCGCCCAACGACTGCGGAATTTTAAAATTTTTTGTAGTAATTTTTTTTGTTAGTAGTAAATAAATGTACCACTTTCTGGACAGTTAATCTAGATCGATGTGAGCATTTTGAATCATTTTTCTCATATAGAAAAAAAAATTATTTTTCATGAAAGGAGTTTAATTATCTCTGATTGTTGCAATGAAGCCTGTCCAATGACTGGTTTCGTTTGGTGCTTCAAGGTGTTAAACCCAGTGCAGATCTGAATGGAATTATCCCCTTGTGTCTAATGTTGTATAGTAAGATTGGGTGGTAAATTGTTTTCAGATTTGACAACGGTTAGACGCGTAGATACATGTAGAAATTATGCAAGTGTCATCCTTTCCGAATACATTTAGTTTTTGAAACCCCAATATCACCAAGATTTGTTTTGTTTGCGCACACATAGTAAGCATTTTACACATATATAATTTTTTATTTTTGATAATATCTATACATATGTATATATAGTTATATTATTATTTTTTTTATACATATTTGTTTTTTTACACATTCATATCTATTTATATTTGCAAAGTTGTTATATTAATATACACATTTCCTTATTTTTATATACAAATTTCTCTTAAATTTTAAATTATACTTATTCGGTGTCTTATTGTTAAGTCATTAGGGTGAATGGATAGGAACTCGAATAATCCAGTTAGCAAAGTGTTTGGTAGTGAGAAAAGACCAGTAACTAGGAGTCAGACTCGGGCATTAGAAAGACAGATTGTAGGATCTATACTTACGCAAATAGATACAGGAATCGAAAACCCAGTAGATTTTGTGCCAGTTGATTATCTGAATAAGTGCGCTGAACTTGTGTTTGGAAGACTGTCTTCTGATAGGGGAGCGATAAGAATCACGGACGAAATATCGGTAGATCCTGTGAACTTTTCTGTGAATTTTTCTAGGAAATTAGACGGGTTAAATATGTCAGAAGTAGAAGAAGGTGCCGTTGGTGGCGAAAGGCCGGGATTGATGCCGAACACAGGAGATGCTTATCAGTTAAGCCAGATGATGGGATTGTTAATGAAACAGAGTGAGCAAATGTCGGAATGCATGAATGAATTAAAACAAATGCGAACTGAAGTAATATCTTTGAGAAATAGAGTGTCAAGTGTGGAAGAATCCAAAGGTGGCAACGGTATGGATCCGCCCTGCACTTCAACTCCAGGCCACGTAGGGCATTCACATAAAACAGCTGCAGTAAACAGAACCGAAGCAGTACCTACTTCAGATTTTGCAAGCAATCACGAAAGGCCCTGTGAGTATATCTCGTACAGCCATAACGAATTAGGTAATCGGAAAATGGTTAACCTGGATAACTGGCATATCAAGTTTGACGGTTTATGCCGTGATATGACTGTCGAAAGTTTCGTGTTTCGAATCGAAAAGCTGCGCGAACAATATAATATCACTTTTGACCAACTTTTTACAGATTTTCACTGTCTTGTGACTGGCAGGGCCGCTCAATGGTACTGGCAGATTCTCGAAGACAACGCTGAAGATGTTGATTTCAGTTATTTTTCGCTTAAACGTGAATTACTGGCCCGTTTTAAAACGGCAGATTCCGATTATGAAGTTATTAGAGAAATAATCGACCGTAAGCAACAACCTGGTGAAAGTTTTGATGACTTTTATACCGATGTTCACAATCTTACCTTTCGCCTAAAGAAAAGAATTCCTGAAGCGGAGTTAATTTCGATTATTCGCGGAAATTTAAGACCAAATCTGGCGGCATTAATGTTTTCATCAACGATTCTCTCGATTTCCGATTTAAGGCGGGAATGTAGACGAGCGGAAAAGCTGGTTAAAGAAAGTAAGTTAAGAGGTAAAGGAGTTAATGAATTGTCCTTGTTGCCGACTGAAAGCGATCATAAAGCAAGTGTAGAATCAGACATCGCAGTAGGAACCTTGGCATTTAAAAATAACCGACAAACTTTAAAGCCCCCTAGGGGTGACCACGTTCAGCAAAGGGAATGGAATTCGCAACTTCTTCACAACAGTGAAAAAAACTCAGGGTTTTGTAGCTCACCTTTTCATCTTAATCTTTGTTTTGTTTGTGGTATGCCAGGTGATTTTTACAAGAGAGTTGCAACAATTGATATAAAGGCCAGTAACATGTGTCGATCTAACTTTCACAACATGGTATGCTTTTCCTGTGGAAAAGGGAATTCTTATTGTAAGTTAGATCCGAATTCGGAAAACAGGGTTACGGCGGAGTCAACCGGGGACTCCTGCCGGTCCAAAAAGAGCCCGGAAACGACAAATCAGTAATATTATTAAAAAGAAATTTAGAATCTGAGCAACAACAAGAAAAAGAAATTCCGATTGCTCACAAGTCTTTACATCAACGCTTAGTGGAATACTACGCCACCAAATCACGTATATTTAATGAGGCAATAAAGAAAGAAACACGTAATTATAAAAAAATTTCGAAACTTAGAAGCAGAGATGCCCGAATAAAGAAAATCAAAAAAATGGTGCTGGAGACGGTTATAACATCAAAGACTGACAATAGATTTTTCGTTAAAACAATGATAGGTGGAAAAGAGGTACTAGCATTATTAGATTCAGGAGCAGGTGCGAGTTGTATTGGGAAAAATGCAGTTGAATTTTTGCGAGGAATGGAACATAAAATTTTTCAACTTAAAAACCAGATGGTCGGTGTTGCAAATGGTGGTAAAGTGAAGGTTCAAGGTGCTATATATCTTCCCGTTCAATGGGAAAGTAAAACTGAATGGTTAGAATTCTTAGTTGTCCCAGATCTTGAACAAGAGTTCTACCTAGGTGTAGATTTTTGGAGGGTTTTCAACCTCCCTATCCTTGGAAAATCTCAGGATGTCTTGCCGTCAGCAAAGGTTGACGTATCATCATTAGTAGAGCTTAGTGAACAGTGTTTTGTTTCTTGTGAACAGCATTCTCTCACTGAGAAGCAAATGTCTGATTTGGAAGCTGTAAAACGGATATTTCCTTCTTTTGCGGCTCGGGGTTTAGGTAAAACACACATAGAACAACATGTGATCGAGGTTGTTGATGAGGGTGTCCCTGTGAAACAAAGGCACTATCCAGTGTCTCCGGCAATACAGAAACTGTTATATGCTGAACTGGATCGAATGATCGATCTTGGGGTTATTGAAGTCAGCAACAGCAGCTGGAGCTCTCCAGTCACACTTGTTAGGAAGGGGGAAAAAAACAGGCTTTGCCTGGATGCCCGTAAGGTAAATTCGAGAACTATTAAAGACGCCTATCCGCTTCCTCACATCGAGGGAATTCTCAGTAGGTTACAGGATACTAGATTTATTTCTGCCATCGACCTGAAAGACGCATTCTGGCAAATACCACTGGAGGAGAAGTCCAGGGAGAAAACAGCTTTTACGGTCCCTGGGCGGCCTTTGTATCAATATACAGTAATGCCGTTTGGATTGTGCAATGCCGCCCAGAGGATGTGCAGGTTGATGGATAAGGTTATACCCGCTTCACTTAGAAACAACGTTTTCGTTTACCTTGACGATCTTCTAGTGTGCTCTGCCAACTTCGAGGAGCATTTGCTGTTATTAGAAGATGTCGCCAAGTGTCTGTCAAGAGCAAACTTGACTATAAATGTCGAGAAAAGTAAGTTTTGCTTCCGGGAAGTTAGATATTTAGGGTTTGTCGTTGGAAATGGTTCAATCCGGACGGATGAGCAAAAGTTACTGGCAGTAGCCGATTTCCCAGAGCCAAAAACACCACGACAACTGCGTCGCTTCTTGGGAATGACCGGATGGTATCGCAGATTCGTCAAGGATTATGCCAGCATTGCAGCCCCACTCCACGATTGCCTAACAAAAGATAAAGTTAAAAAGTTTTCTTTAACATTAAATGCGAAAGAATCATTTGAAACCCTAAAACAATGTCTTATTTCTGCCCCAGTACTCGTAAATCCAGATTTTGGGAGACGATTTTACATACAGTGCGATGCTTCTACGCAAGGCGTAGGTGGAGTTCTTTTTCAGATGGATGACGACAGTAATGAGCATCCCATTGCTTATATGTCTGCTAAGTTAAATAAATGCCAGCGGAACTACAGTGTAACCGAGTTGGAGTGTTATGCAGCGGTTCTAAGTGTCAAGAAATTTCGTGCGTATGTTGAAGGTCTTCCCTTCACGATTATCACGGACCATGCCAGTTTGCGCTGGCTAATGAATCAAAAAGACTTGACTGGACGCTTGGCACGTTGGAGTTTGAAACTTCAATCATTTGACTTTGACATCCAACATCGCAAAGGTTCCCAAAATGTTGTTCCTGATACGCTCTCGAGAGCTCACATAGAGGAAATTTCGGAAGAAAATAGAAATATTGAGATCAACTTAGATTCAAATGCATTCAATTCAACTGAGTATCAGGCCTTGAGAGAAAGTGTCACTAATGAGAAAAATATTTTATCGGATGTGCGAGTCTCAGATGGATTCGTGTACAAACGTACCGGCTTTTATAAGGGTGATGTCCTGCAAGAAGATAAAGCCTGGAAATTGTGGGTTCCCATAGAGCTGAGAAGTGATCTTTTATGGAATGCACACCATTCAGTATCAGCAGGGCATGGCGGTATCCAAAAAACGTTGGCAAGACTGGAAGCTAGGTATTATTGGCCCAAAATGGCATCGGATGTGCAGTCACTAGTACGTAATTGTGTCACATGTAATACGTCCAAGTCGCTGAAAATTTTTAATAAGCCTCCAATGGGAAAGCAATTTATAACTGAAAGGCCTTTTCAAAGAATCTATATTGATTTTATGGGACCCTATCCAAGATCGAAAACTGGTAACGTGTTTTTATTTGTGTGCTTGGATCATTTTACCAAGTTTGTGTTTTTAGAGCCTATGCGTAGTGCTACGACTGCAAATGTTGTTGGGTTCCTTGAAAAAAGAGTATTTCATACCTTTGGTGTTCCGGAGTTCGTGCACTCCGATAACGGTCGTCAGTTTATTGCTGAAACGTTCCAAAGTTTTTTGAAAAAGTATGGATCAACGCATGTACGAACTGCTTTTTACTCTCCACAAGCTAACGCTTCGGAAAGGGTTAACCGTTCAGTGTTACAAATTGTAAGGTCTTATATTGGAGAGCAACAAGCGACTTGGGATGAGCATATATCAGATGTAGCATTTGCGTTGAGAAGTTCTTACCATAGTGCAATTTGCATGGAACCATACTACGCTTTATTTGGGGTCCAAATGATCCAGCACGCTGAGGCATACAAACTTATACGAAAACTTGAAAAGGTAAAAGACGTTGATCTGTCCCTTGACTTCGCAAGCCATAAACAGCAACTGATACGGGATAAAGTGTATTTAAACCTTGCTAAAGCACACGAAAAAAGTACCAGAGTGTATAATACTCGTAGTAAAGATGTAAAATTTAGCAAAGGACAAATAGTTTACAGACGCAACTTCAAACAAAGTAATAAAGTCGAAAAATACAATGCTAAATTGGGTCCTCGTCATATAAAGTGTATTGTAGATGAAACTCTTGGTAATTCTCTTTATAAGCTGGTTGGTCTAAATGGTAAAGAAATGGGTATATATCATGCAAAAGATATTTTCGCCGTCTAATAAAAAAATAAATAAATAAAACAGCCCGGCTAGAACTGGAGTTTCGTGGGTCGAGGCCACACATCACGTTCGGAACTTTTCTTGCGCGTCCGTTCCATACCAGCACTGGCATCGACGGAAGCGAGCTTGTTGCGAGTCTTAACCCTATTTTGTTTTTCTTTAATGACGTAGCGTACAGTACGATCGTAGTTGAATTGTAACTCTGTTGAATTGTGTTGATGGATATTCAAATGCATCACTGTTGGTGATGAGTGATTGTGATTGAATTGCAACTCATTGAGTTCGAGTTGATGAATAAAAAAAGGAGAGAGCGAGTGAGGAAAAGAAAAAAGAATGACTGACGTGGATAGTTTGAATGACGAGCAACATTGAGGAAAAGAAAAAAAAATACATGGAAAGAAAAGAACATATTCACGGATAGTATATATTGAAAAAAAAAAACGATAAAAAAAAAAAAAAAAAAACCAGAAAATACAAATTAAAGAAAAAGAAACCAATTTGGTGCAATATAAAAAAATGACATTCATTTTATTCTATAAAGGTTCCTAGTAACTTGCAAATCACCGTCAACCAACACCTGCCTATCAGATTATTAGGTTATGTCGAACCTATCACCATGTGTTCACAAAAGAACTGGCAATGTTATATACAGAAAGGAGAATGTTAAAGTCTGTTATGAGAAGTTTCCTTATTCATCATTTTACCATTTCTAATTAAATCACGGAAGACATCTGGTAGTAAAATTTTTAGTTATAAATAATTTTATCATTACCTATACACTACTAGAATCCAACATAATCATAATAGTAATGTAAAATAAAAATTGCACACATCGTACAAACAAATATATACATGCGAATATATATGGATTTGAGCCTGCAGTAAAAATTTTATACATACGTGCATATATATAAAATTGTACTTATGCGCACCGATATATCCATGTACGCATATGTACATATAACTAATATATCTATGAATTTTTGCCTTACAAACGGCCGATCGTTCTATTTTTTTTATATTCGAAATTGCTTTTTTTTTTATATGTAATAATACTTCATATTAGTTATAAGCATTTTTTTTTCTTCTGCTAATTGCATAAATATACAATAGTTTAAGTTCTTTTTAAATTATTTGTGCACATACATTTAGTAATCCTATATTTACATATGATACATATATATATATATGTATGTACTCTACATATGTACATATACATATGTATAAAAATATTTATCAAATATGTAAATTTAAATGAATTTCAACAGTAATACATATATATGTGCATTTTATTTTGTACTCTGAGGAATAAATAATTTGAGTGTTAATTTAAAAGTTTGATTATAAAATATACGTAAGGTACATATTGATAATCTCGTCAATAGTGATAAGCCTTAAGTAAGAGAAATCTCTCTTAAATCATCATTTATTTTCATTTTTGTTATTTAAGTTTAGAGACTAGCTGATCATGGATGATGCTGGCGCCAACATTGAATCCCGATTGCCGTACCAACATTTATCTAAAGAATGGTGAATTAAGAGAAGTGAGTAATAATAAAAATATAAAAAAAAAAAAAAAAAACACAAAATTTGAAAAGTAATAAGCTTGTTTATTAAACAGTAGTTCCCAATCTTTAATTCTTCGCTTACATATTTATATATTCATAGAGTACATAAATATTTACATATAACTTTCTTTTATTACTATTTCAATGTAAAATCTATAGTGGTAGAATATATAAAATCGTTGTTTATGTTAAACCATAATATAATTGAATTAGAAAAAAAAAAAACAAGACATGTTCTCTTTCATTTCAAGTTGTGTGATTGGAAATATTGTAAAGGAAAAAGTTGCGTAATTGGCTAAAACTGCTATGGTTTATATACAAAAATATGCAAAAAAAAAACTTTTATTAGCTTACTGGTGAAGTCGTGAAAATGAGGACTTAGTTCTTTTCTTTTGGTGATAGGGGGGTGGTGAACTATATGTACCCTGGAAATGGTTGATCTACTTGTAATAGACGGTTTGGCTCATGACTTTGGACATTCTTTTTTTTTGTATTAAGGGAACTTGTCTCATTTGTAGGGCCTAGGAGATAGTTCATGGCTGCTAGTGATTGTTAAGCAGAAGGGGAGGGTTAGGCCAAACCAAAGTCTTGTATATAGGCAAACTGTTGAAGTTCTACGCTTCAGTTATACCGGAATCGATGAAAAAAATAATAATAATGTTATAGTTTTGCAGCATTATTTAGTTTCTGAATGGACACGAGAAATTATGTTATGGTTCGGAGAATGTGGGAGTGGCTGTAGAACCCAACCCCTAAATCGGCGAGTAGTAGCGGGACGATGCCACCGTGTCCATAGCCAACATCAAACACATTCACCCCAAGTTGAACACATAACAGGTGGAAGAAAAAAGTTTCTAAGTCTAATGGTTTTCTCAGAAACGGTATTTCAACAGCAGACAGACGGACAGACGGACATCGCTTAATCGACTTTTCCATTAATTCTGATTCAGAATATATGTACTTTATAGGGTCGCAGAAAAAAACTGTAGAAATTACAAACGGAATCACAAACTTATATATACCCTATACATTTTTTTGAAGGGTATAAAAATATATTTGAAGAAACTACATAACTTAGATCTCAAAAAAAGTAAAAAAAAATTTTGAGTTTTACTATTTAAAGAACACAAAGTATTAACAAGTACGAGTGTAGTATATTCGGCTGGGCCGAATCTAAAATACCCTTCACGATAGTCACGAATATGCATAGTATATTAAAAATGTGGCCTGAATATGCTCGGTTATATATGAACCGATATCGGAATTTTCTATTTTCTGTATTTTAGTAACCTTCTTTTATAACAAGAATTGCTTTTCAGCAAAAAAAAAAAAATTTTTTTATTGAAAAAATCGGTTCAGGCTATATCTCGGGTATATATGGACCGATATCGAAAATTTTAATTTTCCATATTTATATAACCTTATATCATTACCAGAACTGCTTTTGAGCACAACAAATTGTTTAAGTTCGCTTACACGATATTTTCATGAAAAACCCGATTTGGGCTATATCTCGGGTATATATGGACCGATATCGAAAATTTTAATTTTCCATATTTATATAACCTTATATCATTACCAGAACTGCTTTTGAGCACAACAAATTGTTTAAGTTCGCTTACACGATATTTTCATGAAAAACCCGATTTGGGCTATATCTCGGGTATATATGGACCGATATCGGAAATTTTCATTTTTCATATTTATGTAACCTAATTTCATTACCAGAACTGCTTTTGAGCACAAAAAAGTTGTTTAAATTCGCTTACGCGGCATTTTCATGAAAACCCCGGTCTAGGCTATATCTCGGGTATATATGGACCGATATCGGAAATTTTCATTTTCCATATTTACGTAACCTAATTTCATTACCAGAACTGCTTTTGAGCAAAAAAAAGTTATTTAGCTTCGCCTATGCGACATTTTCATTAAAAATCCGGTTTGGTCTATATCTCGGGTATATATGGACCGATTTCGGAAATTTTCATTTTCCATATTTATGTAACCTAATATTATTACCAGAACTGCTTTTGAGCAAAAAAAAGTTATTTAGCTTCGCCTATGCGACATTTTCATTAAAAATCCGGTTTGGTCTATATCTCGGGTATATATGGACCGATATCTGAAAAAAAAATTTGTTGCCTTTAAGTCACCATGCTTAATAAGTGTGTGAAGTTTGAAGCAAAACGAACAACTTTTGTTTTCAAAAATTTTCATACAAAACTGCAAAAAAAAAATGGCTTTTTTCGGAATTTTGAATATATCTCAGCTATACGTGGACCGATATTACTGAATTTCAATAGCAAACCCATGAATCGATGGGGTAAAAGAATGGTGAAAGAAAAAAGTTTCTAAGTCTAATGGTTTTCTCAGAAACAGTATTTCAACAGCGGGCAGACGGACATCGCTTAATCGACTTTTCCATTAATTCTGATTCAGAATATATATACTTTATAGGGTCGCAGAAAAAAACTGTAGAAATTACAAACGGAATCACAAACTTATAAATACCCTTTACATTTTTGTGAAGGGTAGAAAAACAAGTAAAAGATTATATTTCTATCGGTTATTGGATTGGTTACAGAAGACAGTATGCCATATAATAGTTTAAAATCACCTAACTTTCGAAACATAGTTGACCCACTTAGTGGCAGCTTTTTAATATAAAAGCAATCGTATGTTTATTAAAATTATTTGCTTTTTTGTTGTATGTTTACTGTAAAAAGATTTAATGTGCCTTGCATGCTCTTTCAGCTTTAATTTTTAACAATAAGCATCAAATACTTTTAAAACGCAGCTCTTATGTTTATTGGGCAGTATATCGCATCTTTTGAGCGGAAAACAAAAGAGAAAAAGAGAATAACATATTCAAATAAGTTCTTTAAAACAACGGCGCAGTTACTTCCAAGGAAGAAGTTTGATTTTGGTTTACACCAAGTGAGTTATGAGATAGGAACCAGCATGAGACATTCATTATCACTTACATATATTTTATCATAGTATTAGCAACAAAGAATTACATTCCTATTTTTACAAACAAATATTACATTATGTTAATAAACAAAGAACGATTAAAACCTGTATCAACATAAACAGACCTTGAAATATAACTTCAACATAAGTATACTATTTTTCACAAACATCCAATTGTTAGCGATAAGAAATATTCTATTGTTAGCGATAAGCAATATTACAATCTTTGTCACTAAGAAATATACATCTTAATTTTAAGTATAAATAATACTAGAATTATATTTTCTAGCGAGTTCATAAGTAAACTCAATAACGATAAGTCCTGGGATTCGTAAGAACTCAGAAACTAATTTAATTTAATATTATATTTTGTAATAAATAAAGTACACTTCAAGATACGGTTGTATCTTGAAGTAAAAATATTTTTTACACAAAAAAGGAACTAAGTTTCTTAACTGGCGATCCTGCCAGGAGGATATTTAATTATCCTATCCAGAGAGCGGACCACAAAAAATATAAATATATATATCTTTGTCGCAGCAAAGATAATTGGTTAAAATTCTTCATAGAGAAGAAAATCACCACGCAACAAAAAAAATTTTCATAGAAGATAGAGAATCGATGCCTATCAGCAAACGACAAATTATCCACGACAGGAATAGACCACTAGAAGAAACATCCCAAAATACAAATATGGACCAAGGAGCACTAGCACAAATTGCTCAGCAGCTAGCCAATCTTCAACTAGCTTTAGGAGCATAGCAGCAAGAAAATGCGGTGATTAAACAAGGCAATCAGAATATGAAAAACAGATTGAACCAAATTCCCATTAATCCAATTGTAGCCCAATATGAAGACGAGTCCCTTCAATCAATCCCCATTGTCTTTAACACAGCAGAAGACATTAACTTAGATGTCTTAAAAGCACTCCCTACATTCAAGGGTGACATCAATGAATATGGGACATGGCGAGATCTAACGAGTCAACTAATAGAAGGCGTGGAGATACACAGAAATTCCAGTCGCTATCGAGACGCCTTAGTTATATTCAAAACTAAAATACAGGGACCGGCAGCAAAAGTTCTTACGAACTTTAAAGCCAAGTTCAATTATAAAGCCATAATGAATAGGCTAGATTATACATACAGTGACCAAAGACCACTTTATGTTCTCAAGGATGAGCTCGCCGAAATCACACAAGGAAGAAGTACTATTTCCGAATTCCATGACGAAGTTAGCCAAGCATTGGCAAATATTATCCCGAAAATTACCATGACCGAGGACTCCAACGAATTTACAAAATATTTAATAGATGTAGAAATGGAAAATGCTGTAAGAATTTTTAAAAATGGACCTAATAACGAATCAATAAGGCAAACTCTACACGGTAACCCGATACGAGATTTGGAACACGCTTACGCAGTGGCACAAACGATGGAGCATAATGTAAGAAGCAACAACGACCATCAAGAAAAATTACAAATAAGACAACCTCAACACCAAGAACAAAACCACAACCACCAACACTTTAGAAGACCGTTGTTCAACCCCACAGCCTCAACTTCGAAACAACTACCAGCAAAGAAACAACTGGCAGCAACCGAGTAGCTGGCAATATTCAAACAACAGGCAACAATCAAGCAACGGGCAGCAACAAAGACCAGAGCCAATGGACACCACGTCAGCAAACACTAGGCAACCGCAACAAGATTTTCACAGTCAGCCATGGAAACGCCTACAAGCACAAATTTGGGAACTTTGCACAACCCCCAAAAGATGCAACGACACAACAGGATGGAAGCAGCCAACCAAGAAGATGACAACTTCAGTATAAAAAGTAGTAAGTCAAAATATAATAATTGTATTACAAAAAATTTAAACTAATAGATGGGTTGTTCTACATATTTTTGGACGATCAGGAACATGAAAATTATAAGGTCTTCATAGATTGCGGTGCAACCCACAATTATATTAACAAAAACCTAAGATTAGGTATGAGAGAATATATTAAACCTCTAAGAATGATAACCCTTCATGAAGAATCTATTCTAAATTTTAAACAAAAGATAAACTTTTTGGTTTGTACATTTGTACAACGGGTTATAGCTCAGGTTTTTTCTTTCTTAAGTTTTTTTCTTAAGAAAGATCGAATCCCAGTGGGTGCTGATGAGTAGTGTAGCGACTACGAAACAGCTAGTTGTCCCCCAGCTAAAGATTTGATTATTATTTTTCTTGTCTTCTTCAATCAAAATTATTGATCACAGCATATTTGTATTGTAAAAAAATCTTTCTTAAGAAAAAAACTTAAGAAAGAAAAAACCTGAACTATAACCCGTTGTACAAATGTACAAACCAAAAATTTAGTTTAAAAAATTATAAAAAGTTCATCAAAAATTCAATAAATAAAAGATAAACTTGTTCGATAAACAATTGGAATTTTATGAAATTAATAATAATAATGAATATGATCTCATGCTAGGACTAGAAGGTATATTGGCACTAAGAGCCACAATAGATTCTGCTAATAAAAAGTTTGTAGTACCAAAAGTAATACATGAAATTAATTACTCCATAGGAGATACAACGTTTGAAAAGAGAATAGATGAATTAATGAAAGCTAATAACAAAATAGGTCCTTTACCATTTACCTCAACAATAGAGGCTAGTATCAGAACTATTAGTAATGAACTGATAGATATGTTATTCCAGACGTGAATACTAAATTACAAAATTTAGGAGGAGCAAAATTCTTTACTACTCTGGATCTTGAATCTGGGTTTCACCAAATAAAAATCAAGGAAAGTGATCGAGAGAAAACTGCTTTCTGTGTAAATGGAGGCAAATACGACTTCGTTCGTATGCCTTTTGGGTTGAAAAACGCCCCCTCAATATTTCAACGCTGTGTTGACGATATTCTACGTGAATTTATAGGCAAGTTTGTATATGACTACATAGATGACGTGCTCATATATTCTTCCTCACCTACAGAACACATGAAACATATAGAAATTGTTTTTGACGCATTAAACATGGCTACACTTAAAGTTTCAAACGAAAAATCTAAGTTCTTTATATCAGAGGTTGAATATCTTGGACACATAATAAAACACAATAGAATTACCACAGATCCAGAAAAAATCAGCGCAATTGAAAATTTCCCCATACCAAAAACTCTTAAAGACTTACGAGGATTTTTAGGATTAACAGGATACTATCGCCGGTTTGTAAAAGACTACGCCCAGATAGCAAAACCTTTAACCGTCCACTTGAAAGGAGAAAACGCACATGAATGTAAGAATAAAAGTGCAAACAAAGAAATCAAATTAGATCAAACAGCCATAACAGCTGTAGAAAAATTAAAGTCAAAGTTAAAAGAGCAGGTTGAACTATTCCAACCTGACTTCAAAAAACCTTTTGAATTAACTACGGACGCCTCCAACATAGCCATTGGAGCCGTGTTAAGTCAGAATAAGAATCCCATTTATTTTTTATCACGAACTCTTAGTGAAACAGAACAAAGGTATAGCACAAATGAAAAAGAGTTATTAGCCATAATATGGGCTTTGCAAAAACTCAGAAATTATATATATGGCATAGCCGATTTAACAATCTATACTGATCACCAATCATTAATTTACGCTATCTCGGAAAAAAATCCGAACCACAAACTTAAGCGCTGGAAAGCCATTATAGAAGATTATGGTGCCAAAATAAAATATAAGCCTGGAACTCAAAATGTAGTAGCCGATGCACTGTCACGGCAAGTTATTAATACATCATCAATAAACACAACACACTCAGCTGAAAGTTCACACAATAATATAATCAAAGCAGTTTCACAATCATTTAATTCTTACGGAATCCAGATAGAATTGCTACCAACAGATAATCTAATTGAAACCAGAATACGAACTGTATTTTCAGGAAAAGTACGGTATACGGTTAACTATACCAATAATGAAAATTTGGTAAGCGAATTACAAAAAATTGTTCCACCCAACAGAGTAGTAGCAATCCATACAAGTATGGAAAATTTGTATAAATATGCAAGAATAATCAAAGACACTTTTGCAGGAAGCGAATTTGTATATACAGCAACCAAATTAAAAGACATAACAGATAAGAATGAACAAATACGAATAGTTAAAGAAACACATAATAGAGCTCATAGAAGCTACAAAAATTTGATTAAAGAAATTTTAGAAAAATATTACTGGCCAAGCATGATAAAAGATGCAAAATTTTATAACAATACTGTACTGCATGTTTGTATGGCAGATATGATAGAAACGCAACTAGAGAACCGCTAAGTAATTCATTAATTCCAACAAAGCCACGAGAGATTATACATATGGATATTTACTTCAACGACAAAATCATGTATTTAGTAGCAATTGATAAATTTTCTAAATATATTACTGCTCGAAGAATAACAACAAAAATAGATTTAGATAACGAAGCGGAAGAAATAATCATAAGTAATTACCCCGAATGTAAACGACTATTAACAGATAACGAAGCAAGTTTCATTACTCTATCTTTTAAACAAATGTGTATAAAACACAGAATAGAAAAAATCGAAACCCCAGTTTACAGATCCAAAGCGAACGAGAATTAGCCAGGATATTTCGTCCACGAAGGACGAAATATCGAGAGCAATAAAGGAGTTAAACAATACCATCCACTCAGTTACAGGATACCGTCCTGCTGATACATATTTTGGAAGAATTCCATATGACACAGATGATATCACAAAGAAATTAAAACAAGCGTCAACAAACGTATTGGAATGGCTTAATAAAGGTACCAAACATAGAGAATTTAAAGAAGGTACACAAATATTTGTGAAAACCACTACAAGATCAAAGTCATCACCTAAATACCGTAAAGAAATTGTAAAAGAAGACAGAGGAGAGACTGTCCTAACCAGAAGAGGAGCAATAGTTCACAAAGATGATATAAAAAATAATATAGTTTCTGAAAATGACAAAATTATACCCAATATTAGCGCTGCTGGTAAAACTATTTCAGATATCCAAAGCATCAACACAAATTGAAAACGTGGAAAATAAAACATACATATTAACCCGTACTAACGACGTATATTTATTTGATGATTTCACGTTCCTGTTTCACGTAACTAATTTAACAAAGATCTTCAAAGCTTATGAACAAATATTTGAAGGATATTATAAACCCACTCTTAAAGAAGAACATAAAATTAAGAAACGAGCATTAAATTTTTTAGGAACAGCCTTGAAGTTCATTACTGGTATACCAGATCATACTGATGTAATTCAAATAGAGAAAGCATTAAACGCCTTACTCGAGAATAATGACAAACAAAAAATAGTTAACTCCAGATTTGAAAAATTATTAGATTCTATTGAAGGAAAGGAAACAAGAAATCACATCCTAATCGAACAAGTTCATGACGAATTATTATTATTTTTTTTTTTTATTTATTGAATCTTCCCCATGTGAACTAACAATAAGTATTCAAATCTTATTACTAAATACAATAAATTAACTAAGTCCAGCCAATGCTAGACAAAAAGTTTTATTATGCGTATATTATATCGGTAAAATCACCTACTTAACGCTCTGATGGTGGCAACGGTATCCCTTCTTCTCAACCGAGTGTGACCACTAAAATTAAGTATGTTTCGTGCAAGAGGGTTTGGGTGATATACCTTGTCGCATGCTTTGAAAACTCATCTTTTACCAGTGGAACACACAGATCCTTGTGAATTCGGGAGTTTTTTACGTACCATGGAGCTGCAGTAATTGTTCGAAGAATTTTGTTTTGTCGCCTTTGAATTTTTTCAATGTTTGACGCTGAGGCGGTGCCCCATAACTGAATTCCGTAGCGCCATATAGGCTTTAGTATTGCGTTGTATAACAAAAGTTTGCAATCTAATTTCAATGTAGAATTTCTGCCCATAAGCCAATTTAATTGCGCTACTTTTAATTTCAGCTGAGTGACTTTCGCGCCAATGTGAGGCTTCCACGTTAACCTACGGTCGAGATGAATACCAAGGTACTTGACTTCATTTTGCTGCGTAATAGGTGAATTGTTAATTTGGATAGCTGAACATGTTTGTCTACGCAGTGTGAATGTAACGTGAGTACACTTTTGTTCATTAACTTTAATTTTCCAAAGTTTTAACCACATCTCTAATATTGAAATATACTCCTGCAAATTTCGCGAAGCTACTTGATGGTTTTCATGTACGCTGCAGAATGCTGTGTCATCTGCAAAAGTTGAAGTGTGAATACCACATCTGGTTGGCATGTCAGAAGTGTAAATTAAATATAAAGTGGGTCCCAGAATGCTACCTTGGGGAACTCCTGCCTCGATTGGCTGAGTTGGGCTTATAAAGTCGCCTTCTCTGATAACAAACTTCCGGCCGCATAAATAGCTTTCCAGAAGCTTGTGAGTGTTTGCAGGCAAGTTCATCTTTATTTTGTGCATTAATCCCTCGTGCCACACGAAACATCAATGAATAGAGCTGAGCAATAATTTTTGTCCTCAAAAGTCTTTCTTATAACATTAACTAGTCTATGCGTTTGTTCTATGGTGCTGTGTTTAGCCCGAAAACCAAATTGATGATCCGGGATGCATCCTACATCATTCAATATTGGAGTCAACTTCGCCATTAACAATTTTTCGAAAAGAATTATTATTATTAGTAAGAACCATAAACGCAGCTAAAAATAATGAATATTGAACTGAAGCATTAAATTTGAATGATATTAAGGAAATAGTGAATCACGAATACCAATAATTAATGTTCTGGAGTATGCGGACATTTACATCGCAAGAGCCGATGACTCTATTATAACTATCTACAAATACCCCATTATAAATAATTTATGTAAATTGTTTAAATTTACACCACCAAGTATTAAACACGGAAAGATTTCAACTGACAACGAAATGGCTCTATGCAACAATAATTATACTAGAGTATACAACTGCAAAAACTTCTTGAGCAAAAACATTTGCAAAACAAATAATAACAACGATCACTGCATCAAACCTTTGCTGGAAAATCGAGAAGCCAAATGTACAATATTACAAGAATATAATTATCCATTCTTACAAATAGACGATGGATTTATCCTTGTAGATGATAAAAATATTATAAACAATAAATCTATAACAGGCACAGTGCTAGTGAAATATACAAACGAGGTACCAATAAATAATATTACATAAAAAAATATTTTTGATGAAATGATAGAAGCCATACATAACAAACACGATGAATCATTAGAAGTAATAATAATTATAGAATCTTCATCTGAATTTGCATTTAATAATATAGACTTTCTAAACAAATTTTTGATACCAATGGAAGAACGTCCTATCAAAACATCCCTATACATAATTTTAGCAATTGTTGTTATAAAAATAATTATATGTTTTATCTTAAAACTAATAAAATACTATACAACTTTCAAACAAATTAGATCTAGAAACCATTTTCAAGTTTTATACAATAAAGAATTAGGAAGAATCACACTAGAAAATACTCAGGTTTGAATCGGGACGATTCATTTGAAGTGGGAGGAGAGTTATGAGATAGGAACCAGCATGCGACATTCATTATCACTTACATATGTATATTTTATCATAGTATTAGCAACAAAGAATTACATCATGTTAATAAACAAAGAACCATTAAAACCTGTATCAACATAAACAGACCTTGAAATATAACTTCAACATAAGTATACTATTTTTCACAAACATCCAATTGTTAGCGATAAGCAATATTACAATCTTTGTCACTAAGATATATACATCTTAAATTTAAGTATAAATAATACTAGAATTATATTTTCTAGCGAGTTCATAAGTAAACTCAATAACGATAAGTCCTGGGATGCGTAAGAACTCAGAAACTAATTTAATATTATATTTTGTAATAAATAAAGTACACTTCAAGATACGGTTGTATCTTGAAGTAAAAATATTTTTTACACAAAAAGGAACTAAGTTTCTTAACTAGTGTGCCCCGGCCTATGCGCTTGATGCTCAATTGTTTTTGTAAAAGCGCTTAGGTATAGGGCTGTGCTCTTGTACAAGTGTTTCGCTAATATTCAATAAAAAAATAACATCGCAGCCTCCAATGCAAGGAGCAAACTCAATGTATTTGTCTGTTTGTTAAATTTTAGCAACGCATGTTGATACAGGCTATGAAAACGGAATAAAGCTGTGTAAAGTAAAGCTCATGCGTATTTTTAAAATCGTATGCATGAATTTAAGTTTTCGTGGATGTTGAATGTTTAATGCTAATCTGAATTGAAAACAGGAAATTATCATATTTTTGACATATGTTTTGATTAATTCTTTAAAATTTGTTACATACCAGAGTAATAACTATCCAAACTTAATAAGTCTTCTTCGATATCTTCATCGTTAGAATCATCAAATTCAGTGAGATTGTAAGTATCCTCTGTGTTTTTATTTTCGTTTTCTTTTGCTTGAGGAATAATGCTGCGACTTTCTTTTGATATTTCGGATTCGACTCTTTTACCTTGTTGCAAACAATTTGTTTCCGGAACTTCATTGTGCAAAGCTTCAGTAATAGACTCCCCAGTTTCATTAAAAAGATCTGTAATGAAAACATATTAGTCACTGATTGTTATTTTTAAAATGATTGCTTTTAAGAAAACTAAAATTATTTTCCGAATTTATCCACCTCTCCCTTTTTATTGTGCCAATTAACACAAACAAATAATTACTTATGAACTAAAACATGTTAATGTTCTGACGTGTAATTTTATTTTTTGTTGCCACCTATTTTGCAAGAAAAACATATTAAAACCTGACAGGATGCATTTCAGCGAATAAAAACAAAACTAAGAAAAAAACTGAAAGCGAAAAGTGCTGCTTCACAACAAACACATCACCCTGAAACCACTTCGCGACTCCTCGGAGGAATGCTACAGCAAAGTTCGAAACTAGAAATTTCTTAAGAATAAAACAAGTAACGGAACAAGGGCCAGGACGAAAAAGATGCCCGTTGACAAAATCCATATGTTTTTGGTTAAGCCATCGTCCGCCACAACAATAAAAACAAACAAAGTAAAGATGAAGAATGTGAACTCCAATTAGAATATAATAGGAAATATTGGTTGTATATGGGAATGTGTATATACTATGTGTATGTGCATGTATGTATGTGTAGGTGTATGTTTGTTTCATGCTTATTTGCACGTTGAAAGTTTCTTACAACTATGTATGTATAACTGCAACAACTACAACAACAATAATAGTAATACAACAACTACAACAATAATATAATTACAACCAGCCCTCACTACATCATCATTTTACGAACAATGTGTGGATAAGTTTATTTTGAATACAGAATACCATAATGTTCCACACTGCTGCGCCATATCCCAAGCGTAAGGAATTTTGATTAGTCAAATCCCTCGAGTACCATAATTCCCCCACAGTAGTGCCAGCCAGAAATGAAAAGCAAATTTAAAATTTCTGTTGCCTTTGCTGTTGATGCTAAACCCACTACCAACATTGCAGCCAGATAATATGCCGCAAATAGCAAAGCAGAGTTAGAAGAAACTTCTGTACATAAATTAAGAGCAAAAACATTTTCGTAGACCAGTAGTACCAATTGAATGTAAGAGAACTTCATTAAAAATCAATATACAATACGCAAGTCTTTCCTACACCTGAGCAATTTTATTTGTTGAAGGAAACTAAGAGAGAATTAGGCTCTTAAACATTTCTGAGAAACAGCTGGTTTTCCTAATAATATATACATATATATATATATATATATATATATATATATATATATATATATATATATATATATATATATATATATATATATATATATATATATATATATATATATATATATATATATATATATATATATATATATATATATATATATATATATATATATATATATATATATATATATGAGGGCGGATTGATATTGAAGCTACCTAACTAAGAAATAACAATTTTTTTCGAAAACCATTTATTTCTAACATATCGCCCGTTTATTGCAACATAGTCATAACCAAAAAAAAAGCATTTTAAATTTTTAGTTTTCTTCGATTATTTTTTTAGAAAATATCTCCTAAAGGTCGAGTCGTAAAGCAACTCTGGGCTGATGAACAGCTCTCGCGTCATCGTAATTATTTCTTAAGTGCGGTCAGGCTTGTGTTTGTTGTTCGGTCTTCGAGAGTTTAGCGTCTGACTCGCACTGGTTAACGGTTTGCCTCAACTAACTGTATTGGTTTACAGTTTTTTTTAGAGGTTATTCATTATTAACCAATGAATAACCTCTATGTGAAGGCATAGGTCGTTATAGTTAGTCACAGCGACGCTACAAAACTACTGTTAATACCATCTTGGGCATTATGGTCTTTGTCACTCCGCCCATGTTGTGCATCCTATACTTTGCAAATTTACTCTGCATACAGCTGCAGTTACTAAATAAATAAATAAATCTCCTAAAGGAAAAAAGGTAGTACTGTTAACGATTCTGCATTGTAACTCGAAAAACTCATGGTATGTTGCAATCAAGAAGCGATATATTCCAACTTTTTTATACCATTTGAATATTACGATTTTGGGAAACCCTCAAAATACGCGTTATCTTCGATAATCACTTCTTCGTTTAAAATGGATCTTTTTCCTGCGAGCCAAATTTTTAAGTTTGGTTACAGGAAAAGGTCACCAGGAGCTAAATCTCGACTATAAGGTTATCAACCAATTCGAAGTGTATTTTGCATAATTTTAGCATCGTATCTAATGCTGTGTGCACCCGTGCGTTGTCTTAAAGAAAGAGCACTTTTTTTCTTGATTGCATCAATCAATTGATCTAATAACGCAAGGTAATACTTTCCTACAATTGTGCACCCTCTTTCAATATAATCTATGAGCAATATTCCGTGTGCTTCCTAAAATACAGTGGCCATAACCTTGCCAGCCAATTTCACTGTCTTCGTCTTTTTTGGAGCACTATCACCAGCTTCCACTCATTGTTTCGATTGATTTTTGGTTTCAGGACTTACACATTCTCATCATGGTAAGTACACGAACGAACAACGTATGCAAATTATTAAAGAGTATTACAGAAATTTGGAGTCGGTGAACGTAACTTTAAGAGCGTGAACTCCAATTTTTGGACATTTTTCCTGCCATAGTAGACAAGCAATAACAGGTTTACTGCAAACATTTTTCGAAGTGACGAAAATATCGCTGCCGTTCAGGCGTCTATCGCAAACGATAAAAATCAGTCAGCTTTTTTTTAAATTGAGGATCGCCAAGACCACTTTATTGCGGACTCTGCATAAAGATCATAGTTTACACCCATAAAAGATCAAACTGACTCCTGAATTGAAGCCGAGGGACTATTTCACGCGACCTACGTTCTTCAACTGGGGTCTGGAGAAGATGCGCCAAAATGATGAATTTCATCGCAAAATCATCTTCAGTGGCAAAGCTCATTGTTGGCTTAATGGGCTCGCCAATAAGCAAAATAAGCGTTATTTGTGTGGTGAAAATCCTCATGATTTCAACAGGACGGTGTCACAAGTCAAGTAGCATACGTTACAATCGATATATTGAAGAATAAGTTTAGTGAGCATGTTATCTCAAGATATTGACCGCCCACCTCGTTTGTGCAATTTAACGTCACTAGCCTTTCTTCTTTTGGGCTACGTCAAACCATTGGTCTATGCCAACAAGCCGAGTACGTTGTAAGAACTCCGAGCCAACACTGAATGCGACCACATTTCGGTCATTACGGCCGGGTGTCCTAATAAAGAGCACTTCAGGACAAGTGAACAAGATAGCAAGGAGACTTGAGAACAGTTGGTTGTTTAGTCAAACTGATGAAAATTAGGTTTCATTCATTTCATCCCATGAAAAACTGAAAGCGTGTAAGATATTTATTTGCTGGAATATGTAAAACTAAAAATTATTTGTGAATTGTGAATTGTAAATTGTACTTTCTTACTTATTGTTAATTGAACATCTTTGAGCAAAATTGAAAATCCCAATAGGATAGAACAATATGGTTAGCGAACTTGGATCTGCATAATGAAATCTGGAAAACCGTGCATATAATAAAACAATGTTATCAAGATAAGTGTTTTGGTAGTGTTCGGAATACTCAAATTTTAGTATATTAGGTCCACTGATTTCGCAAATAATAACGGGAATGTGTTCGCTATTCCCGTAGGGCAAAAAATAATATCTGCAAAAAAAAAAAACAACGTCTACAATATCCATCAGAACGTGTCGAACCCAGACAGTCGCCTCTCACAAGTACTCTGTCTTCCGCAGAGTTCTTGTGAAAATTATATGTTTTAATTTAGGACAGCAATCGTACGAAACTTTACTCTGCCAATTAACCAATGGTTAATTGGCAGAACGGGGATCATCAAAGCCCCCTGACGATTCTACTTGCAGACTATTTCGGCGCTGATCATGAGTGAGCTGAAATGTTCTGGCTGTAGTCACAGGAAGGAGAATTAACTAAATATGGTCCAATGCTAGTTTTCAGGGGCTAATAACCCCCGTGGTGATGTTGTCGGAAGTCATGGTTAACGGCTGATGCTTTCAATGCACTTTGGCCCACCAACTTATTGGTTCGTGTCTTCCATTGACTGCTGGGAAATTGCATGCAGGAGCCATTAGAAGGCCCGAGCTCTTCAGCAAGGAGTTTGTCTATAAGGCTACAAAAGTGGCGACCTGTGTAAGCCTTGCAATTCACCCCTTGGAGTTGGTCCATCATCAGATAAGGTTAAAGGGGCAGATGCTAATGCAAATTGACTTCGTATTCTATTACAATATAATTCATGTTATCAATAAAACTCAACCTGGTTTACGCGCCAGATTCATGGAAAATTCAAAGAATTGAATGCATGCCACGCAGCGGATTTGCATCCGACGTTTACACGACGTTAGATTCTATACACAAGGGGTTCGATTGGCGTTTTAAACGAATATATACATTTATTTATTTAAATGCTATTTAAGCTTAGAGATTGGAAGTTCTTAATGAAATAATGCTTATTGTATTTTAACGTAATTGCTTTTTGGTAGCACGTTTGCAATTCATTCATACAATGTACGGCCAAGTACAGATATGGAAATATATATTTGCGTAAATTACAAGCGTTTGTTTGTTTATGGAATTTCACAAAAGTACTGCACGTGGTTCGAATTGCTGTCTGTTTTTATACTTTTACTTCTATTTTTTATTTATTCAGTTGTCAGCATTAATTAAAAAGAGAAAGAAAAAGAGAAATTTTAATGGTATTGCGTGTGCTCTTTTAATCACAAATGAGAGAACAAAGAGTAATTTAATTTCGCAGACAATCAGTTAAGCAACAAAATATTGTGGTAAAACCAAGATTATATATAAAAGAAAAAATCAAATACAAACTTAAGCACTTAACGAGTTGTATATGTGAGTAAGTGGCATGCCACAACACAATACCGCCTCAGAGATTTCCTAAAGTTTTTATGACACATGAAATGTAACATTACACACATACAAAGACGCAAATACGTGGATGTGTGTGTCTGCGATTATCAGCTGCATTGTTAACAGGGCTGCCATTTTTGTGTCATTAGATCAAAATTGCTAAATTTTTTAAGTAAGTGAAATTTTTTGCAGTTTGGTTAAACGTTTTAAATTTTTTGGTAGAGAATTGCTATTTTGAAATTTAATTTAATATAAATTGTCAATCCATAATCAAATATCGGAAAATTTTAAAGCAATGGGCAACCACATTTTGTTATTTATTTCTTTCTTGAGATTATTGCTTAGTAAATTTATTCCTTCTTTCAAGCGATATAAAAAACAAGTGTGCTTTAAATTACGAATAAAATCAACAATAAGTTTATTTTATTGTGTATGTATCTTTCAGAGAAATTAAATACCTATGGTAAACACGAAAAAATAATTAATTATAATTAATTTTTATACAGGCACTTTAGAGTTATGTCGGATTACATTAGAGAAATCGGTTATTTTTTGGGATGAAATTAACCGGAAAAACTAAAAATAGATTTGAATTAACAAACTCCAAACCCATTGGGAACGGCCGTGATTAAAAGAATTAACAATGTGCTCTACGGGATATAGTAGAACAAAATGAAAGTAGGAGAGGTAGTTCTGTGCCTGTGGGCGGCAGTGTTAAGAACTTCTAGCACATCTATCCCTATGTGCAGCTCCTGATCTGGTTGTAATAAATGTACAACACGTTCGCACAAACAAGATAAAATTAAAAACATAATACACAAACAAACTAAACTACATGATTTAAAGTACGCAAAAATGCCAAGTAAATCAATTACAAATGATGTTGTTATTATTCTTGCATTCTTGGTATTTCGTTTCTTATTGTTTGTTGTTGTTGTTATTGTTTGTTGTTGGCTTAATGTTCGCAAGTATATGTGTGAACGTGTGTTAGAATTACATTTGTACATTTGAGTCTAGAATTATGAATCACTAGAAAGATCAAGCCGATAGTAGGAAATGCTAAATAGCAGGCAGGTCGGTGGCAAAGAGTCAGTTTATTTGTAAAATTTGTGGCAGACAGTCATAAGTCAGAAAGTAAGCAACTCTAGTGTCTTGGTACACAGTGGTATCAAGAGTAAATAAAGTTGGGCATTATTAAGTCCTGTGTAACGAACAAGTGTAAGTATCGTTATTTCATCTGCAATTCAAGAATCTGTTAAGCGTTTTTAGAGGCAAAAACGTAACAGTATCCATATTTCTGAAATTCTTATTTATTAATTCGTTTTTAATTAAAACAATAAAATGTAGACCTTGGTAGAATTTGAAGAGAGTTTTGGTAAAACTTTTTGTTTCCTAAAAGCAGCCCTGATTGTTAAACTATTCATACATACGTTTGCATAAACTGAACTAAGATTATATTTGGATTTCAACTGCTAAACTAAACTAAGTATTTTTGGATAAAAGTTAGCAGAAAGCAACTCCTGCAAAATCTACTAGAACTGTTATCTCTGACTATAAAGATACTTTCCATACACAACATTGATATTATCTAGACATTGCTTATGGCTGTAACGTTTTGTTATTATTGCTGTTGTTGGTATTGGTGTTTATACGAAGGCGACTATTCCAATGCACGTAGTTTTTAGTAATACTCTGGAGAGTTAGATGCCATCAATGCAAAAGTCAGCAATCTAGTAATTTAGTCGTAAATGAAAATCGTGTAAATGAAGTCAATTCGTTTACGAGTTTTAATAACTGGAAGACCGGAAAAACCATTTAACTATTCAATAGAAACGTCTCATGTTCCCCACCACAAGCACAAAAATCATTTAAATACCAAACGTTCGCTGCCTCAACTTTGTACAGTTCTCATGCATGTACGAGTATGTAGTATGTATAGATGTGTTTGCAACTGTGTGTAGTTGCGTGGCACCAAGAGAGGAAAACTGTTAACAATTTGACTTCAATTTCTATTTCACTTTTTAATTTTTGTCATGCATGCATGTCGTATACGTAACGCAGCTTTTTGAAGTCGTCAAATAAAAACCGCGAAACAAGAATTCCCCACGAACTTTATGTGAACATGAATTCCGTTTGAATGATGATTGTGTGAATGCGTGCGTCAGTGTGGTAGTTTAACAAATTGAAAGTCCTTCTACTAATCAAACTATCTATATATTTAGGTACATATCTACATCCAAGTATATGTGTGTGTGCGTATGTGGCTGTGTGTTGGTTAGTGTTCTATTAGCCTTATGTTTAGTTTCTATCGAAATTTTGTTTCAGTTCATCCATGGAACGGAATGTTAAGTAACCTGCCTGAAGGCTTTTTGTAGTCAGACACTAATACCAATATGCAAAAATATTTCACGCTCGTTGTCTAATTATGCTGACAACTTGCTTAAAATTTATGAAAACGAAAATATTCGCATAATACTTAAGAACAGTGGTGTCATAGACATCACAGTGGCAAACTTTAACATATAAACGCTAATTTGAGTGAGATAACATGGCACGAGAATTACGTTAGAATTCGCGTATGATAACTGGCTTGGAAATTAAATTGATCATTTAAGAACCCAATCAACTGCGTATCAGACCCATATGTTTTTCTCCCAAAAATATCTAAATTCTGGCTGCAAATCACAATTTTTTTTAAGCATTTTTTATTTATTGAATCTTCAAAACGAACTAACAATAAGTATTCAAATCTTAATACTAAAATTAAAAAATGTGATTTTTAAGGCCGTCCAATACTAGAAAAAAAATTTTATTATGCGGGAGCTATTTCGGTAAAATCACCTATTGAGCTATCTGATGGTAACAGCGGTATCGCTTCTTTTAAGCCGAGTGTGGCCGCCAAAATTAAGTATATTGCGCGCAAGAGGGTTTGGATGAAGTTCCAGTTTACTGAAAATTCCTCTTTTACCAGCGGAACACTAAGATCTTTATGAATTCGTGAATTTTTTACGTACCATGGAGCTGCAGTAATCGTTCGAAGAATTTTGTTTTGTCGCCTTTGGATTTTTTCAATGTTTGACGCTGAGGCGGTGCCCCATAACTGAATTCCGTAGCACCATATAGGCTTTAGTATTGCGTTGTATAACAAAAGTTTGCAATCTAATTTCAATGTAGAATTTCTGCCCATAAGCCAATTTAGTTGCGCTGCTTTTAGTTTTAACTGAGTGACCTTTGCTTCAATGTGATACTTCCACGTTAGCCTACGGTCCAGGTGAATACCAAGGTACTTGACTTCGTTGTGCTGCGGAATAGGTGAGTTGCTAATTTGGATAGGCCGACATGTTTGCTTACACAGTGTGAATGTAACACGAGTACATTTCTGTTCATTAAGTTTGATTTTCCAAAGTTTTAGCCATTTTTCTAATATTGAAATGTATTCATGTAAATTTCGTGAAGCTAATTGGTGGTTTTCATGAACACTCAAAAACGCTGTGTCATCTGCAAAGGTAGAAGTGTGGATTCCGGATGTCGTTAGCATGTCAGAGGCGTAAATTAAATATAAAGTAGGCCCCAGTATGCTGCCTTGGGGAACCCCTGCCTTGATTGGCTGAGTTGGGGTTATAAAGTCGCCTTCTCTGATAACAAACTTCCTCCCATATAAGTAGCGTTCCAGAAGCTTGTGTGTATTTGCAGGCAAGTTTAGCTTTATTTTGTGCATCAAGCCGTCGTGCCACACTTTATCAAAAGCTTGAGAAATGTCAATGAAAAGAGCTGAGCAATACTTCTCTTCCTCAAAGATTTGTCTTATGACATTGACTAGTCTGTGCGTTTGTTCTATGGTGCTGTGTTTAGCCCGAAAACCAAATTGATGATCAGGGATGCATCCCACATTATTCAATATTGGACTCAACTTAACCATTAACAATTTTTCGAATAGTTTTAAAATTGTTGGTAAAAGACTTATTGGTCTATATGACTCTACCTTAGTTAGATCCTTCCCTGGCTTGGGTATCATAGTAATCATTGAGACCTTCCACTCTGCAGGATAATACTCAAGGCGTAAAATGGCGTTAAAAATAAAAAGCAGGACCCTTCTACCTACACGAGGTAACTGTTCAAGCATTTTACCAGTAATTTGATCAATGCCTGTAGCTTTCCTGGGGTTTGTATTACCGATAACGTTTTCGACATCTTGAAAATTAAATCTCAAAGACACAGGAGGTCTAACAACATTTGGTGGTAATTCCGCTGTATTATTCTCTGATTCATTTGTGATAAAACCGTTTCTAAAATGATCGACATACAACATTCCCTTTCAGAATCGCTTCTTGCCCAGTCGCCAGTTGAATTTCGCAAAGATGGCTTACCTATTACGGGTCTTTTTAAATCTTTTGTCGCTTTCCACAAGGAATAATCAGATTGAGGGGTACCATCAAGGCTTTCCAAATATGTTTTAAGGGAAGCCATTCTATGGACTTCAAGCAGATTTCTTAGCTGAGTTATGCATTCCCGTAGCCTAGTTTTAAGCTGGGGCGACCAGCGAAGTTGCCACTCTCTTCTGACTCTTCTTTTTTCTGACAGAAGTTGCTCAATTTCAGATGAATAAGTTCTATTGCTCTCATTTCTAGGTCTTAAATGACTAGTGGTAGTATGCTGTACGGCCAGTTTGATCGTTAATTGACACATGAATATCCTCAGGCGTTCTTTCAGTACAATGTGTGCTCAAAAATTTTTTGTATTTTAACCAATTAACTCTATTGACAGTTAACGGTGAGCCAATCTCTTGGGGAAACGAAACAGAGATTATAGTGGGAGAGTGATCTGATGACAAATCTAATGAAGGCTCCACTTGCATCCACTCTAAAGGAAAATTTTTCGCAACTCAAACATCTATAACATCTGGGATCTTTCGTCGGTCTGTCGGCCAATAAGTGGGATGTCCGCTTGAAACCACATCTAAGCCCATTGTGGAAACGGTGTCAAAAAGCACACGGCCTTTCGAGGTAATTAAACGTGATCCCCAAAAAGTGTGTTTAGCGTTATAGTCGCTAACCGCTAAAAATCGAGGACCAAGTGATTTGAAAAAATGTGAATACTGATTTTCTGCTACTGAAAATCGGGGTGGTGAGTAAATCGAGGTTATAACGATTTTATCATGAAAATATTCAATGAATATATTAGATGCTTGGAGATACTCCTCACATGTCTCGTTCATTAAGTAGTGCTTAATTCTGGATTTTATTAGAATTGCCTCCGCAAGATCTTCAACGGGGATCTTTTGTGTCATATAATGCGTACCCATTAATTTTGAAATAACTGTTGGTTGTCAAATGGGTTTCAGCAGTCAACATTATATCGATTTGCTTTTCCATAAGGAAGTGCTCAAGTTCATATTTGTGTTGGCGGATGGCGTTTGCGTTCCAGAAACATATTTTTAACCAACTCATTTTTTTAAAATTGCCTGCAAAATAGTGGACTGCTATTTTCAGCATTTCCTGCATCATGTTCGTCATGGAAACCGTAAATGTATTTATTGATTGAACAAGAGTCTGCAAAGTTGCCTCAAGATTGCTAAAATTTTGGTCGGAGTTTTGAGGCTTGGGCTCGTGATTCAAGTTTGGTTTATCGGATCTTACTACATTCGCATAAGAAATTTGTTGGGGGTTTTGCAAGTTTACATGGCTGGTTGACTGGCGTACCTGGGGAAAATTGTTTGAGGAAGTGGTTTTTGACTGCTGCGGTGGCATATTTAAAATTGATGGCCTATTTGTCATTGACCTCTTAAAGTGAGTATAGAAAGGGCAACCCCTGTAGTTTGCAGTATGGTTACCTCCACAATTATTGCATTTTTTAACGCTCGAGTCAGTCTTAGGTTTTTTGCACTGTGATGTTCCGTGAAGTTCTCCACACACAACGCAAACTGCCGGCAGCATACAATAGGCCTTAGTATGGCCAAATTCTTGGCGGGTTAGGCATTGAACGGGCCCTAAACGCTTATGAGGCTTCTCAACGGTAACCTTACGATGCAAAAGATATTTGAGGTTATAAATTGGATGCACTTCATTCTTTTTCAGGAGAACATCTCTAGGTTCCAATTCAACCCTAAACATGGGTTGAGGAATTTTTTCACGGTTTCTAATATTAACCACATTTTTAATTTTGAAGCCATTGTCTTCTAGTCCGGTTTTGACCTTATTCATGTCAACAAAAGGGTCAATCCCTTTTATAACGACCTGAATACCTTTGGCACTTTTAAGCTGATATGTGTAAAATGATCGTTTCTCCTTCTCTAGAACGTCAGACAAATTTCGGTATTCATTTTCACTCTTTACCTGGATTTTCGTTTCATTGATGCCGCCGTGCTTAACCGATGTTACGTTAAAAGTGTGCCGATTGCCGCAATAAGTTGTTTTACCAGCTCACTAGAGGTAGGCTCTCGCAAATATATTGGTGGCGGCTTAAAGGTTTTATTAGATATTGTTGGCTCATCTGTTTGCAGTATAGCAAACCTATTACTATCCGTTGCCGAAGTCCTATTATCATCTTTAGAAAATTTCGGTTGAGATGATATTTGAGCTGATTTGGGGCTTCGCTGCCTATTAACCACGGTTATGTACTTGTCCATGCCTATTTGGGTTTTTGGCTTATCATCAACAATTAAACTGGAAGATGGTATGTCTTCTGTTGTAACAACAATATTTGGCGAACATGATCGCGAGTGCGTTTCCTATCTCTTAGAGACAGGAAATTTTCCAATGATTTTTTCACCGATTCGTCTTCAGAAATCCAAAGGTTTTTTTCTGCCGGAGCTAAGCTCTTTTTCAGAATTACATCTGATAGGTACACTCATGCAATTAATTGTTTCTATTTTTTATTTACAATTTAAAACGGTATTAAAAAAATGTCACACGTTTTTCTTTTAAACAAAAACACTCTGTTCACCTATTACGGTATTTACTTAAACCCGTTTTATTTTTTTTACTTTACGATCAAAAAACAAACACGTTCGTTCACTATTGAAGCTAAACAACGACTGCAAATCACAAATGAAAATATTTTTCAATGTCAAGGATGAGGAGATATCAGGTAAATTATTGTTAACTGTGCAGTGTTGAAGTATTATAGATAGTTAACAGTCAAGTCAATAACAGACAATTCCGGTTTCGTGGTCAGCATTGAAAAGTTAAAATTTATTTATTGAGCTTCTATTGAAATGACTGCTAAATTTATGAAAACTGTGATCCACGGAATTTCCATATATCTGGGTATCAACTTCTAAACATTTTTTATTTCCTTGTAATTTACATTTGCAATGAAGTTGCGTTCCAAGGCTGGCAATCACTAGGCATGCATTCTGCTGAATTTGCCTGTTTTGCTTAAATCTCTTTTCAAAAGTCTTCTGGTTTCGACACCCTCTCAGAACCCACATCAAAGAACTAATATTAATAAAAAACATTTTTTAAATTTTAACAATTTCTTTTAAATTCATTTTTCTTTATTATTGCTTAATTTACTTTACTTAAGAATGATTAGTAATGGGTAAAACCCTGTTTGTTTTAAATAACTCCAAATATACGAGTTTTCATTGACATATTAAGAGAATTTATGTAATGCAACGAAATTTGACTCCAAGCACTGTGTCTTCAATTTCATCCATCAAACTTTTGATCCGTTCCGTAAAGTTTGTGTCGATGTAAACATATTTTAAGATCTCATCGACAATACTCATGTTAGTAAGAGGAGACTTCTTTTGTATTTAAACTCTAATGAACTGTTTGTAGTTTTCTAATGTAATTTTTGTTATATTAATTCTATATATTTCCTTGTTATACTGATTTCTCAACTCTTATTAAACATTTAGCTGAAGTAGATAAAAAAAACACCCTTAATAACCTGATCATCAAATTGTCTACCTTTTTCATAGGCCTTACGAGATAACAAACCCCAGACATTTTCGATAACATTTAGATTTGGAGCATCGGGTGGCCAGTCAAGAATATAAAAACTTTGGCTTGCAATGAACTCCTTTACTACAAATAGTTCGTTGAACTTCGCAAAAGCTGATTCTAATAATATTTTATAGTTTGCACCAAGGTTCAGAAAATACACACATCGAACACACAATGTACTGTTCAAAAGCAACCAACACATAGTTTTATTTTCATAACAATTATTTGCGTCTCCAAATTTTGTTTGATACCGATCACAAGCATGTACATTGTTATGTTGTAATATTTAGTTGCGTACACCAACACGTGTATGGTAGCGAAAATATTGTACATGTACGATAGCCAAGTGCGCGTGTAGCTTTACATTATGTTCGTGTTCGTGTAAAGTAAAAAAGAACATGAACGATTACATTTTTCTCTTATGGCTGTATATTAAGTTTATGTATGTGTGTGGTACGTTGAGAACTTCGACGGCTATCAGTGATAGCACACACATACTTTAGTCTGATCCTTCCCTGGCTTGGGTATCATAGACACCTACTGTGCAGGATAAAAGTACAGCTCTTCTAGCTACGCGAGGTAACTGTTCAAGCATTTTACCTGTAATTTGACAATGCCTGGAGCTTTCCTAGGAGTTGTATAACCGATAACGCTTTCGACATATTAAAAGTTATTTCTCAAAGACAGGCGATTTAACAGCATGTGGCGATAATTCCGCTGTGTTATTGCCTCTCTCAGTTGTGGTAAAAACATTTCTCAAATGGTTAACGTAGTTGAAGTTCGCAAAGGTGGCTTACCTATTTCAGACCTTTTGCCACTTTCTAAATATGTTTTAAGGGAAGCCATTCTCTGGATTTCAAACAGATTTCTTAATTGAGTCATGCATTCCCGGAGCCTAGTTTTAAGCTGGAGAGACCTGTGAAGTTGCCGCTCTCTTGTGACTTTTTTTTGCTGACAGAAATTGCTCAATTTCAGAGATCTATTGTTCCCATTGCTGGACTTTATATGGCTAGTGGTAGCATTTTGTACGGCTAGTTAAAGGTTTTCTGAAAATTCGTTAATTTACACATTAATATCCTTAGGGGTTCTCAAGAAAATATTTTCCGTACAATGAGTAATCAAATATTTTTTATATTTTAGCCAATTAACTCTAACCAAGTCACTAAACGGGAAACCAGCCTCCCTGGGGAACGAAACAGATATTATAATGAGTGAGTGATGTTTTTTTAGCATTTTTTATTTATTGAATCTTCAAAATGAACTAACAATAAGTATTCAAATCTTAATACTAAATTTAGAGTTAAAAAAAGTGTGATTTAAAATTAAAAAAAAAATCATTTTTACTTAAGTCCGGCCAGTGCTAGACGAAAAGTTATATTATGCGGGAGCTATTTCGGTAAAATCACCTATTGAGCAATCTGATGGCGGCAACGGTATCCCTTCTTCTCAACCTACTGTGGCCGCCAAAATTAAGTATATTACTTGAAGTGAGTGATCTGATGACAAATCTAATGAAGGCTCCACTTGCATCCACTCTGAAGGAATTATTTTTTGCCACTCCAAAATTTATTACGTCTGGGATTTTTTGTCGGTCTGACGGCCAATAAGTGGGGTATCCACTTGAAATCACATCTCAGCCAAGTCAAAAAGCACGCGACCCTTCGGGGATATTAAACGTGATCCCCAAAAAGTGTGCTTAGCGTTATAGCCGCCAGCTTTTTTTTTATCTTGGACCAGTACTGAGGAGATGACCCCTACATATGCAGTGCATTGTACTGGAACTAGGAAAATAGGTTATGATGAGGTAGCAAAGAGGGAGTAGTGTTCGTGGAGGTTTAACTTAAACAATAACAACACGAAAGACTAAAACAAACTCTATTGCAGCATTTAAAATGTTGAATTAAATCTGCTAAAAACAAGCAGATAACTTCAATATTACACTTGACCACATCAGAAACCAATTGCTGAAGAGGTAGAGCTTTTTAATTCTGTAAGCAACTGATAAACAGCCGAAAGAGATGGCAGCCGAATATAAATTTAAAAAAACATCACATCCTTCGAAATCGACATTTGTGTCAAAGAAAATGTTCATCTGTTACACTGTTTACTGCATGTAAGTATGTGCGTAAGTATACAACTATATCAATATTTCTTTATAAACACTGGCATACTTTGCCATTTTTTTAAACAGTCGTAGGTTACGAAAAACTTCATCAATTCCTACTATCTGACACATGTATTCGTCATGCTCTTCATTTGCGTTTGAACGTACCTCTGTATGTGTTTGGAGTCGTAAATTTTAAGGATAAAGGCATGCTGCATGAAGCTGTCTGTATCTTTTGCTAATTTTGTATTGCCTCTAACTTTTGGTATTTTTATTAGTTTCAAAATTTCTCGCTCTTTTTTCGTCGTCATAAAACGTTGATTGTGCCGTACACAGCGCAACACTACTTGCAATAACAGACGCACAAACTTAATAGACTACACAAAGAAAAGAAGACGACACATGTTGAACACCATACAGAGGCCGGCAAACGCATTCACATAAAATACGACAATTGGGGAGTATCTTCAGAAGAAATTTTTTTTTGTTTGACTCCAACAACACTAACTGTGGCCAGAATGATGTTGAGTTAAATGTTTCAAATGGAAACAAAAATAATGATGTTGCTGTTAATGACGACTGTGATAGATTCTGTATATTTTGTTGCAAAACGCTTCTTTCATTCACGCATTCCTTTTACAAATACACTTCAAAGTCCTCTTATAAACTTGCGCTTAAAGTCCAACGTGAACTTGTCAGTATGTTGCTTCCTAATGACCGTCCTTTAATGCATTATTAAAAGCGAGAGATAATGTAGTCCTTACCTACACCGTACATTGCTCAAAAAGGTATTGAAAAATAAATTCAAAACAAGTAAGAGTGTGGTATATTCGACTGGGCCGAATCTAAAATACCCTTCACGATAGTCACGTATTTGTATAGTATTAAAAATTTGAGCTAAATATGCTTGGATATATATGTACCGATATCGGGCAAAAAATATTTTTGTCTTGTAACCACCATTTTAAAAAAGAAATTTTTCATGAACATTTTCATGGAAAAGCTTGTTTAAGCTATGTCTCGGTTATATATGAACCGATATCGGAATTTCCTATTTGCTGTATTTTAGTAACCTTCTTTTATAACGAGAATTGCTTTTCAGCAAAAAAAAAATGTTATTGGAAAAATCGGTTCAGGCTATATCTCGGGTATGTATGGACCGACATCGGAAATTTTCATTTTCCATATTTATATAACCTTATTTCATTACCAAAACTGCTTCTGAGCAAAAAAAAAAAGTTGTTTAAGTTCGCTTACGCGACATTTTCATGAAAACCCCGGCCTAGGCTATATCTCGGGTATATATGGACTGATATCGGAAATTATCAATTATCATATTTATATAACCTCATTTTATTACCAGAACTGCTTTTAAGCAAAAGAAAAGTTTGTTTAAATTTGCCTACGCTACATTTTCATGACAACCCAGGTTTAGGCTATATCACCGGTATCTATGAACCGATATCGGAAGTTTTCTTTTTTCCATCTTTATATAACCTTCTTTTATTACCAGAACTACTTTTAAGCAAAAAACGTTGTTTAAGTTCCCTTACGCGACATTAGCATTAAAAACCCGGTTTAGGCTATATCTCGGGTATGTATGGACCGATATCAGAAATTTCCATTTTTGTATAACTTTCTTTTATTACCAAAACTACTTTTAAGCAAAAAAAATTTTGTTTAAGTTCGCTACCGGTTTAGGCAATATTTCGGGTATATATGCACCGATATCTGAAAAAAAATTTTTTTTATCTTCTAGCCACCATGCCTTATGAAGTTTGAAGTAAAACACACAACCTTTGTTTTTAAACATTTTTATACAAAATTGCAAAAAAATAATGGCTTTTTCGGAATTTTGAATATATCTCAGCTACACGATATTACTGAATTTCAATAGCGAACACATGGCACGATGGGGTAATAGAATGGTGAAAGAAAAAAGTTTCTATGTCTAATGGTTTTCTCAGAAACGGTATTTCAATGACCGACAGACGGACATAGCATAGTCGACTTTTCTATTAATTCTGATTTAGAATATATATATATATATATATATATATATATATATATATATATATATATATATATATATATATATATATATATATATATATATATATATATATATATATATATATATATATATATATATATATATATATATATATATATATATATATATTTTTTTTTTAACTTTATTATTTTATTTATTGAATCTACATAAAAAATGTAATGACAATAATTATTCAAATCTTGAAACTAAAAAAAAAAATTTGATTAAAGTCCTGCCAGTGCTGGACAAAAATTTATTTTTATGCGAATATTATTTCAGAATTCAGTCATCTGTTTAGAGCTCTAATGGTAGCCAAATTATCCCTCCTTCTCAGACGGGTATGACCACCAAAATTAAGAATATTAACTGCAAGAGGATTTGGATGGAATTCAAGTTTGTTAATATATCTTGTCGCGTACTTCACAAATTCAGATTTCACAAAAGTTACGTTCAGATCTGCGTGGATTCATGAGTTTTTAACGTACCATGGAGCGTCTGTAATTCTACGGAGTATTCTATTTTGACTTTAAATTTTTTCAATGTTGGATACCGAGTCTGTGCCCCATAATTGAATCCCATAGCACCATATTGGCTTTAGAATCATGTTGTACAGCAAAAGTTTACAATCAAGCTTCAAAGTCAAATTTCTGTCTATTAGCCAGTTAATTTGCACTGCTTTCAATTTCATTTGCGTTACTTTTGCCTCGATGTGCGACTTCTATGTTAGTCTACGGTCAAGATGAATACCGAGGCATTTGATTTCACTGTGTTGAGGTATTACTTTATTGTTAATAGTAATGCGTGAGCATGTTCCTAGACGCAGTGCGAATGTAACATGGGCACACTTTTGTTCATTAACTTTGATTTTCCAAAGCTTGAGCCATTTCTCTAGTTTGTCGAATGTTCCTGTAAGTTTATTGATGCTTGCTGGTGGTTAGTATGTATGCTAAGGAATGCTGTATCATCTGCAAATGTTGAAGTGTGAATGTTGGTGCTTGTCGGCATGTCAGATGAGTAGATCAAATATAAGATAGGCCCTAATATGCTGTCTTGGCGAACTCCAGCTTCAATAGGCTGGGCGGGGCTTATGAAATCACCTTCTTTTATTATAAATTGGCGACAATATAAATAGCTTTCCAAAAGGTTATGTATGTTTGCAGGTAAGTTAAACTTTATTTTATGCATTAAGCCATCGTGCCACACTTTATCAAAAGCTTGTGAGACGTCGATGAATAAGGCAGAGCAATACTTTTTATCTTCAAATGCCTTTCTTATGACATTAACTAACCTGTGTGTTTGCTGAATGGTGTCATGTTTCGCTCTAAAACCAAATTGGTGATTGGGAATACATTCAACCTTATTAAGCATTGGATCCAACTTCGCCTTTAGCAATTTTTCGAAAAGTTTTGAAATTGTTGTCAGTAGACTTATTGGACGGTATGATTCTACTTTCGTGTGATCCTTCCCTAGCTTAGGAATCATTTAGAATATATGTATATACTTTATAGGATCACAAATGAAAATTGTAGAAATTATGTATGTATGTATGTATGTTTTTTTTTTTTTTTTTTTTTTTTTTTTTTTTTTTTTTTTTATTCGCGGGGTGAAAAACCATCGAAAGGCACTGGCAGTGATGGTGGTTGCCAGTAGTGCGAGACTTTAACTCGCTAAAAAACACCCCTTCGCCCTGACCCAGATGCTCCCCGAGGGACTGCCGCAAGGCTTTACGTCTCGGGGTGGGAAAGGTGATACACCCTACATATAAACTAAACTACATTGATTCTGCTGCGAATCTGTTCTAACCTACGAAGTTCCAACAAAACCAATTTTACAAAACTACAGACGTACGTCCAGTTGCACAAAGATTCCAACATGATTGGAACGATACTGCTCGGACTGATGCTACGTCCTAGGACTGTTTCTAAATATTCCCTATCACTATTAAACCGTGGAGAGATGAAGAACACATGCTCAGCATCTTCCAAGACATTACCATGACAACTCGGACAGAACGGAGTACTGTCATGTCTAAAACGGTACAAGTACGACCTAAAACAACCATGCCCAGTTAGAAACTGTGTAATATAGTAGTTCAAATCGCCATGCTTTCTTGATAGCCATGCTCTGATGTCTGATATCAGTAAGTAGGTCCATCTTCCCTTGTCAGCTGTCGCCCATCTTTCTTGCCATTTTCGCAGACACGATTCTCTCAACCCAACCGAGCTGTCCGAAGCGGCCTCTAGCTCGATCGGTATCATGCCGGCAATGACAAAAGCGGCCAGGTCCGATACAGTTCGGAATGCGCTACATACACGCAAGGCGATCAGCCTATACACAGGAGATATCAGGTTCACATAAGTAGGATATCTAAGTGAGCCTGACCATATAGGCGATGCATATAAGATAATGCTTCTTACTACACTAGAGAGTAATCTCCTCTGCAGATATTTTGGACCTCTTGTATTCGGCATGATCCGGCATAGCGCTGTGCATGTTTTTGATGCTTTACTGCCTATGTACTTCAAGTGCTCTTGAAAAGACAGACGAGTGTCAATCATGACCCCAAGGTATTTTAAACATTCCTTAGATTCTATGCTACACGTGCCAATATTTAGCCTGACAGTTTCCCTAGTTTTCCTACTACTAATCAGAACCGCTTCCGTTTTATGGTCAGCTAGAGTTAGGCCCATTGATCTTAGCCAAGATCTTACGATCTGAATACTGGCGTTTGCAATGGTTTCCACCTCTAGTAACTCTTTCCCTTCACACACTAACGCTATGTCGTCTGCGAATCCAACTATCTTCACCTTTTCCGGTAGATCCAATCTTAATACTCCGTCGTACATGACGTTCCACAATAGTGGGTCAAGAACTGAACCTTGAGGCACCCCACCAATGATCTTGCGCCTCTTAGTACCTTTATCGGTATCATAAACTAGCTCTCTATCCCGGAAATAGTCCCGTACAATTGCTAGTAGATACCCTGGGATGTCTATACGGACCAAAGCATTAACTATATGCTCCCAGTTTGCCGTATTGAAGGCGTTTTTTACATCTAGGGTTATAAGCACACAATACCCTTTTGTTCCATTCCTCCACCTCTTCTCTTGGATAGCTTGAGCAGCGGTTTCTACTACAACTTTGATAGCGTCCACCGCTGACTTTGCTTTCCTGAAGCCAAATTGGTTATCTGATAAACCTAGGTTAGCTTGTACGCAATCTTCCAATCTTCTGCAGATTATACTCTCCAGAAATTTTCCACTTGTATCTATCATACAGAGCGGACGATAGGAGGAAGGGTCGTCTAGCGGCTTGTTATCCTTAGGTAACAACACCAATTTCTGCCTCTTCCAGATTGTTGGAAAGGTTCCCTGAATCAAGCATGCGCTTATTACTTTCAGGAAATAATCAGGATGGAGCTTAACAGCCTCCTTCAGCACAGCACCTTCTATCTCGACGACCGTAACCGGAGGAATGTCGAATAATTCAGCTGGATAGCTGTGTTGCCATGTCGGAGCTTCCTGTTGAGGAAAAAGATGGTCTACAATTCCGTTGAGGATATTCTCTTCTCTTGGCGGTGATGGGCCAAGACATTTAAGTTTCCTGGTTACTAGCTTATATTCTAAGCCTCAAGGATTACTATCTATTTCATCACAAGCATCCAGGAAACACCTACGCTTGCTCCTACGAATTGCAATCTTCAATGCCTTTCTTTTATCCCTATACAACTGGTGCTGCACGTTATTCTCTAACCGACCCCTCGTTCGTGTATACCGCCTTCGGGCGCTAATACACTCTGAACGCAAGCTAGCAATTTCATCATTCCACCAATACACTGGAGGCTTATTTGGCGATCTTTTTCGCCTTATCATAGCTACATTGCAGGCACTAGTGATATTGCGCACTAATTGCACTGCCATGTCTTCTGCTGAACCAGCCATTTCCATGTTCTCCATGCAGGCTGCGAAGCTATCCTTATCAAAGGTATTTACCTTCCATCCTGTCAAGACACGTGCTTGTACAATAGCACGGGGCTGTGCGTCTTGCACATCTATTATTATAGCGCTATGATCGCTATGTGTATAGATGTCAGATATTCTCCAGTTCACTTGGGTTGCGATACTTGCACTGACGTACCGTATGCTCTCCTTAGCGACTTAACTGCCGTAGGGTGCAAAGCTTTAAATTCGTCAGATATTTTGACGAGAGCTTCATAAATATCCTCCTTAGAGGTTACTTCGTCTATATCCCTAATCTCAAGCCTGACCTCATGAGATAGTGATCTAACCTTAGCAGCATCACCTAGCACCTCTTCTATAGCCGACCTAAATTCGCCCGTATTCTGGTGCGCGGGTCTATTCAGCTCAAACAACAGTTCACCCTTCCCTGTCTTCCTAATGCTCTTCACATTTTGACCCAGGTTGTTTAGCTTAGGGTCCCTCTTCACCTGTCTGAGAATATCCGCATAGGAAGTATCTCCACAAGTTTTAATCACTATAGCATCTGGTTTAACGGACGCTTTCTTTGTTTTAGCCCTTGGGCCAACCTTAACCCAGCCAGGATCTTTAGCACTTAAATCCGGTTTGCCAGCCAAGTTTAAGTTTATAGCCTTGGGTATAGTGTGTCCACCTACCCTGACTACTTTATTAGGGGTTGTTCCCCTATTCTGTTTAGCTCTGTTACCTTTTGGGCTTAAGTCCTCCCTTCTACGCTTTGGAGTTCCGCCCATCAGAGGATTGAGCCTTGGTGGTTCGTCTGTTTGAGTATGCGTACTAGTATGTGCTTTCTTTGTACTACTAGCACTTCCACTACTCAATTCATCTGAGACCTGCATGTACAATGCCTGTATCTCACGTGACATTGTCACTATTTCCTTATGCACGTTTGATCGTGCCTTTAGGAAAGCTACGAGCTTTGAGATCTTCTCTCCTAGCCTCTGGACGTTATTTTGTCCATTTTCACTATTTTCAACGGTGCCTGGCACCGGAACGGTCCTACTCACCGCTGTAGGAGGTGATCTGGTTATCACCGATTTCTTAGCAAAAGGGTTTACAATTTCACCCATGCTCAACTCATTTATACTCTCATTATTATTATTATTACTTTTATTCATTTTTTCAGTTGGGTCCCCGCTTAAAGCTGTAGTCTCCGTTTGCCGCACACTCAATAAAAAGTTTTTTCTTTGTCCAAAACATTCCCGCATTTTCCGGGTTAAGTTAATTTTATTAAAATTTAGTTCACTTTTTGTTGAGTGAATGTGCAGTTACCCTTGAAGTGACCCCGAGGGTGGCTATGCAAGCAGTGAGTTCCTCGCGAGGGTTGACACAAGGCCTTATGAGACTTGTGTACAGAGCCAGGTCGGGAGCTGATTAGGAGTCATCTCAACTAACCCTGCACAGCCAAAAACTATTGGCTACAAACTTTGATCATACTTTAAGCCCCTGCCAGGGCTTTACCGGGACGGAGGTAGCTTCCGCATTAGCCCGTGAGCCATTTCAGCACGATGTCACTCGTGCTTAATCAGGTCACGGAATACGTCAGCTCCCAGCCCATAATCGTCTGCGTCAGGTCGTCATCCAATCCATTATCGCTGTCACACAGTTAGTTCATTCTCAACTTTTGTTGAGAACTATTCAGTAGCGCCACGAGAAGGCCGTGTGACAACTTGGTTTGAGCAGGGACAAGGATCGCTAACTGGCTACACCCGATGGGAAGCCAGCGCTTTACCTTGAACGCTCGCACCCACGCCACCATGTATGTATGTAGGTATGTATGTATGTAGGTATGTATGTATGTAGGTATGTATGTATGTATGCTTGATGGAAAGAATGTGCTGAATCAAACCAAATTATCAAACTGTTTGATGTGTGAACGCGGCTTTTAAATCTTGTATAACAAAAGTTTAATTGTGTAAAATTTACTGCAAAAATTACGTCTCAGCAGTACTTCATTTTACAATCATCCGTATTTCGCTCATATAAACGTGTTAAACAATTAAGCCAATTGCATCGCATTGCTATCATTTTAATTCTTTGCACTATTTTACATACTTAGTTACACGCTTTTGTAAAATCTTCCATTGCAGCTGCCTTTAACATCATTTATGTAACGTTAACCTTCATTAGTCAGGCTTGACTATTCAACCTACTGTCAGACTTCATGAATAACAGCTGATTAGCGTACACACGTATGTATGCCAATATAAACGTTTGTATATGTGTTTGCAGGTGGTTGTAGATAAATTCACTTATTGCAGAAAAAATCTCATATAAAAAAGATAGTTGGTTGTGTAAACGGTTGCATAAGCCGCACTCATTACGTTGCTTAATAAATTTATGGATTTTTGTATCCAATTAAGATGCAACACATACTTTTATATAACTTTGAAGCAGTCACGCCACAAATATAATAAAATCAAAAACAACTATAAAAAAAAAAAAACGATGAAAGAAAATGTCGTTAATATAATTATTAAGAGAAATACTCGGAATCCTGTAAATCTGTGATAAAATTGGCGTAGAGAGAAAACAGACTGGTTGTGGTAAAATATTATTATCGGCCCCGATTTTCAAACTCTTACATTGAAGCAGGCCAAAACGGGCAGCATAGTAATCCACGGATAATTGCTGTGCCAAAATCTCTGCTCATTTAATTACCTTGTTGAGGAAATTAGGTGAACACTTTTAGTTACTGCAATGAGAAAATTTTACATATTTGTTTAACTGCGTTTGCGAGGTAAGTGGATAATATTTTAATACACATATGTAAATTTTTTCAGCTTTTATTTATTACTAGCATTTACACGCGACTTTGTCTGCGAAAAACATGGGTTTTCAGTAGCCTAGTTCGTAACGATACCAAATTTTTTTTATACCCTTCACAAAAATGTGAAGGGTATTTATAAGTTTGTGATTCCGTTTGTAATTTCTACAGTTTTTTTTTGCGACACTATAAAGTATATATATTCTGAATCAGAATTAATGGAAAAGTCGATTAAGCGATGTCCGTCTGTCCGTCTGTCCGCTGTTGAAATACCGTTTCTGAGAAAACCATTAGACTTAGAAACTTTTTTCTTTCACCATTCTTTTACCCCATCGATTCATGGGTTTGCTATTGAAATTCAGTAATATCGGTCCACGTATAGCTGAGATATATTCAAAATTCCGAAAAAAGCCATTTTTTTGCAGTTTTGTATGAAAATTTTTAAAAACAAAAGTTGTTCGTTTTGCTTCAAACTTCACACACTTATTAAGCATGGTGACTAAAAGACAAAAATTTTTTTTTTCAGATATCGGTCTATATATACCCGAGATATAGCCCAAATCGGATTTTTAATGAAAATGTCGCATAGGCGAAGCTAAATAACTTTTTTTGCTCAAAAGCAGTTCTGGTAATAAAATGACGTTACATAAATATAGAAAATGAAAATTTCCGATATCGGTCCATATATACCCGAGATATAGCCCAAACCGGGTTTTTCATGAAAATGTCGCGTAAGCGAACTTAAACAACTTTTTTGTGCTCAAAAGCAGTTCTGGTAATAAAATAGGGTCATATAAATATGAAAAATGAAAATTTCCGATATCGGTCCATATATACCGCAGATATAGCCTGGAACGGGGTTTTCATGAAAATGTCGCATAGGCGAAGCTAAATAACTTTTTTTTCTCAAAAGCAGTTCTGGTAATAAAATTAAGTTACATAAATATGGAAAATGAAAACTTCCGATATCGGGCCATATATACCCGAGATATAGCCCAAACCGGGTTTTTCATGAAAATGTCGCGTAAGCGAACTTAAACAACTGTTTCGTGCTCAAAAGCAGTTCTGGTAATGAAATTAGGTTACATAAATATGGAAAATGAAAACTTTCGATATCGGTCCATATATACCGCAGATATAGCCTGGAACGTGGTTTTCATGAAAATGCCGCGTAAGCGAACTTAAACAACTTTTTTTGCTTAAAAGCAGTTCTGGTAATCAAATAAGGTTATATAAGTATGGAAAATGAAAATTTCCGATATCGGTCCATATATACCCGAGATATAGCGCAAACCGGGTTTTTCATGAAAATGTCGCGTAAGCGAACTTTAACAACTTTTTTGATTAAAAACAGTTCTTGTAATAAGATGAGGTTATATAAATATGGAAGATAAAAATTTCCGATATCGGTCCATATATACCCAAGATATAGCCCAAACCGGGTTTTCCATGAAAATGTCGCGTAAGCGAACTTAAACAACAATTTTTTTTTGCTTAAAAACAGTTCTGGTAATAAAATAAGGTTATATAAATATGGAAGATAAAAATTTCCGATATCGGTCCATATATACCCGAGATATAGCCCAAATCGGGTTTTTCATGAAAATGTCGCGTAAGCGAACTTAAACAATTTGTTGTGCTTAAAAGCAGTTCTGGTAATGAAATTAGGTTACATAAATATGAAAAATGAAAAAATCCGATACCGGTCCATATATACCCGAGACATAGCCCAAACCGTGTTTTTCATGAAAATGCCTCGTAAGCGAACTTAAACAATTTTTTCGCCTTAAAGCAGTTCTGGTAATAAAATAAGGTGATATAAATATGGAAAATGAAAGTTTTCGATATCGGTCCATACATATCCGAGATATAGCCTAAACCGAGTTTTTCATGAATACGCGGCGTAAGCGAACTAAAACAACTTTTTTTGCATAAAAGCAGTTCTAATAGCAAAATAAGGTTATATAGGTATGGAAAATGAAAATTTCCGATATCGGTCCATATATAGCCGAGATATAGCCCAAACCGGGTTTTTCATGAAAATGTCGCGTAAGCGAACTTAAACAACAATTTTTTTTTGCTTAAAAACAGTTCTGGTAATAAAATAAGGTTATATAAATATGGAAGATAAAAATTTCCGATATCGGTCCATATGTACCCGAGATATAGCCCAAATCGGGTTTTTCATGAAAATGTCGCGTAAGCGAACTTAAACAGCTTTTTTGTGCTCAAAAGCAGTTCTGGTAATGAAATTAGGTTACCTTAATATGGAAAATGAAAATTTCCGATATCGGTCCATATGTACCCGAGATATAGCCCAAATCGGGGTTTTCATGAAAATGTCGCGTAAGCGAACTTAAACAATTTGTTGTGCTCAAAAGTAGTTCTGGTAATGAAATAAGGTTATATAAATTTGGAAAATTAAAATTTTCGATATCGGTCCATATATACCCGAGATATAGCCTGAACCGTTTTTTTCATTAAAAAAAATTTTTTTTTTTTGCTGAAAAGCAATTCTTGTTATAAAAGAAGGTTACTAAAATACAGAAAATAGAAAATTCCGATATCGGTTCATATATAACCGAACATATTCAGGCCACATTTTTAATATACTATACATATTCGTGACTATCGTGAAGGATATTTTAGATTCGGCCCAGCCGAATATACTACACTCTTACTTGTTGAAACTAACATTTTTAAGTCACTTACTTTTCAACCTCCGAAGCAGTTGCTTAAATTTGTTCAACTTGTCTTAAAACTGAATTTTTATTATAGATCTTAAATATAAAACAGGAAATTATATTATTTAAAACAATAATTGAATATTTATTGTAATAAATAAAAACTATTAATTGAAAAATCTACATTTGTTCTCATTTACATAAGCACACACACTCATCCTCACACAGGCGCACAAACATCAACCATACTCTAATACTAAGGTATAGTAGCGAGAAAAGTGGTGGCCTACTCCTAACAAATCATACAGTCCACTCCCTAAATTCTGTGGGACTACACCATTTTTCTTCACTTCTTTTCTCTGACAGAAGTTGATCAATTTCAGATGAATAAGTTCTATTGCTCACATTTCTGGATTTTATATGGCTAGTGGTAGCATGTTGTACGACTTGATTAAGGTGTTCAGAAAACTCGTTGATGGATATATCAATATCCTCAGGCGTTCTCAAGGCAATGTTTTTCGTACAAAGCGTACTCAAATATTTTTTATATTTTAACCAATTAACTCAAGTGACGGTCAACGTCAAGTCACAAAATGGGGAACCAACCCCCTGGGGGAACGAAACAGAAACTATAATTGGTGAGTGATCTGATGACAAGTCTAATGAAGGTTCCACTTGCAAACATTCTGAGGGAAAATTTTTTGTAACTCCAAAATCTATAACGTCTGGGATCTTTCGTTGGTCTGACGGCCAATAAGTGGGGTGTCCACTTGAAATCACACCCAAGCCCATTTTGGAAACAGTGTCAAAAAGCACGCGGATTTTCGGGGTAATTAAACGCAATCCCCAAAAAGTGTGTTTAGCGTTATAGTCGCCAGCCGCTAAAAATCGAGGACCAAGTGATTTGAAAAAATTTTAGTATTGGCTTTCTGTTATTGAAAAGCGTGGCGGTGAGTAGATCGAGAAAATAACAAGTTTTTCATGCAAATATTCGATGCATATATTAGTCGCTTGGAGGCACTCCTCACATATCTCGTTCATTAAAAAGTGTTTAATTCTGGATTTTATTAGAATTGCCGATCCTCCGCAAGATCTTCCACGGGGATCTTTTGTGTCGTACCGTATGTAGCCACTAGTTTTGAAAAAACTGTTGGTTGTCAAATGAGTTTCAGCAATCAACATTATATCGATTTGCTTTTCCATAAGGAAGGCTCAAGTTCATTTTTGTGTTGGCATTTTCACTGTTTACCCGGATTTTCGTTTCGATGATGCTGCCATGCTTTACTGATGTAACGTTGAAGGTGTCTTTGCCGATTGCCGTAATAAGTTGTTTTACCAGCTCACTAGAAGTAGGCTCTCTCAAATAAATTGGTGGCGCTTTAAATGTTTTCTTAGATGTTGTTGGCTCATCTGTTTGGAGTATAGCAAATCTATTACCATCCGTTGCCGAAGTCCTATTATCATCTTTACAAATTTTTGGTTGGGATGATATTTGAGCTGATTTGGGATTTCGCTGCCTTTTAACCACGGTTATGTACCTGTCCATGCCTACTTGTGTTTTCGGCTTATTAGCAACAATTAAACTGGAGGATGGTTTGTCTTCAGTTGTAACAACTATATTTGGCGAACACGATCGCGGGCGTATCCTATCTCTAAGAGACAGCAGATTTTTCAATGATTTTTTCACAGATTCCTCCTCAGAAATCCAAAGGTTTTTTCTACCAGAGCTAAGCTCTTTTTCAGAATTACATCTGATAGGTACACTCATGCAATTAATTGTTTCTATTTTTTTTATTTACAAATTTAAAACGGTAATAAATAATATATATATATATATATATATATATATATATATATATATATATATATATATATATATATATATATATATATATATATATATATATATATATATATATATTAACAAATTAACAATACACCTGTTTCGCAGAATAATGAAGTTATATACCTTGGTATTTACCTCGACCATAGGCTAACGTAGATGCCTCACATTGATATTAAAATCACTCAGTTGAAATTAAAAACAGCGCAACTAAATTGGCTTGTGGGCAGAAATTCGACATTGAAGTTGGATTGCAAACTTTTGTTATATAACAAAATTTTAAAGCCTATATGGTGCTACGGAATTCAATTATGGGAACCGCCTCATCTTCTAACATTGAAAAAATTCAAAGGCGACAAAACCAAATTCTTCGAACGATTACTGCAGCTCCATGGTAGGTAAAAAATTCACGAATTCACGAGGATCTGTGTGTTCCGCTGGTAAAAGACGAATTTTCTAAGTATGCGACAAGGTATGTCAGTAAACTGGAACTTCACTCAAATCCACTTGCACGTAACATACTTAATTTTGGCAGTCACTCTCGGTTGAGAAGAAGGGATACCCTTGCCACCATCAGAACGTTAAATAGGTGATTCTACCGACATTATTCGCGCAAAATAAAACTTTTTTGTCCAGCAGTGGCTGGACTTAAATAACTTTTATATTTAGTATTAAGATTTGAATACTTATTGTTAGTTCATATTTTGAAGATTCAATAAATAAATAAATGAAAAAAAATAATATGAACATACACCATCATCTTTTCAGAATCGGTTCTTGCCTAGTCGCGAGTTGAAGTTCGCTAGGTGGATTACCTATTACGGGTCTTTTCAAATCTTAAACCAAATACTGAGGAATACTCCCCAATATTGTACAAAAAATATCGCTTTGCGAATGCCAGAGGATATTGATGGGTCAATTAACGATTTTTCTGAAAACCTCATCTTATATGAGCCATTTCTGGGTCATATAAAATCCAGAAATAAGAAAAATACATATTTGTCTGAATTTGAACCTTTTCTGTCAGAAAAAAGAAGAGTTAGAAGAGAATGTCAACTCTGCAGGAATGCAGAACTCAATTAAGAAATCTGCTTGAAATCCATATTGAAAAGTCTTCATGGTACTGTTCAATCTGACTATACCGTGCGGAAAGCGACAAAAGGTCTGAAAAGACCCGTAGTAGGTACGCCACCTTTGGGTGGAGAGTGTACAAAAACCGACTCTGAAAAGGGAATGTTGTATGTTCCGAAATGTTTTTACCACAAATGATGCAGCCAATGACATAGATGAACTGACTCCATATGCTGTTTGGTCACATATGTTTTTGGGACTTAGCTTTCAAGATGTCGAAACATTGACACAAACCCCAGAAAAGCTCCAGGACTTGATAACCATCTGTGTTTTTTTTTTCATACGTTCAGTAGTAATTCTTTTTAATGCTAATCTGAGCAATGTCAACTAATTTAAAGAAAAAGGATTTGATAAAAGTACTAATAAAATGCTTGTGCAGTTACCTCGTGTAGCTAGAAGAATTCATATTTTTATTTTTAACCTTTTTTTACGTCTCGAGTAATATCCTGCAGAGCGGAAGGTGTATATGTCTACTATGATACCCACGCCAGAGAAGGATCCTGCTAAACTAGAATCATTGAATACATTTAAAGCGGTTATTTCCCAAATGCCCTCCGATTCCGCTTTTTTTACCTAGTTCCTTGATGGATGAGAGAAGAAAACCTGAATATGTTGAAGTTCTTTAATAAATTCACAACTTTATTTCACTTAGATTACTCCAATGACAATCTCTGTTATACGAGTACTTCAATAGCCTTCAATGTAGATTTTAAAATACATAATTTAATTATATAGAACAGTTTAATTAAAAAATTAAGTTAGGTTTGTGTTTGCCGCTTAGCTGCTGGTCATAATAGTAATAATAAAACGGCGCCAACTCTCCCTTTGGAAAGTCGCCAAGAGAGTATTTAAACCACCACTACAGCTCAACCACAAAAAACTCTCCTCCCGCACTTGCGGCAGCGGTTAAAAGTTGCCAGATGTTTTTCTTTTTCTCTTTTTTATTTTTATTGTTTAAACAATTGTATAGATCAATAAATCTACTGCCAAAAATTTCAAAACTGTCAAATTGTTAATGGCGAAATTGAACATAGAACAGACGCACAGACTAGTTATAAGACAGACTTTTGAAGACAACAAGTATTGTTTGTTGATATGTTCCTGTAAATTTATTAATACCAGCAAGCATCAATAAATTTACAGGAACATATCAACAAAGTAGAGAAATGGCTCAAGCTTTGGAAAATCAAGGTTAATGAACAAAAGTGTGCCCATGTTACATTCGCACTACGTCTAGGAACATGCTCACCCATCACTATTAACAATAAAGTAATACCTCAACACAGTGAAGTCAAATACCTCGGTATTCATCTTGACCGTAGACTAACATGGAAGTCGCACATCGAGGCAAAAGTAACGCAGATGAAATTGAAAGCACTGCAAATTAACTGGCTAATAGACAGAAATTCGACCTTGAAGCTTGATTGTAAACTTTTGCTGTACAACTCGATTCTAAAGCCAATATGGTGCTATGGGATTCAATTATGGGGAACAGCCTCAGCATCCAACATTGAAAAAATTCAAAGAAGTCAAAATAGAATACTCCGTAGAATTACAGACGCTCCATGGTACGTTAAAAACTCACGAATCCACGCAGATCTGAACGTACCTTTTGTGAAATCTGAATTTGTGAAGTACGCGACAAGATATATTAACAAACTTAAATTCCATCCAAATCCTCTTGCAGTTAATATTCTTAACTTTGGTGGCCATACCCGTCTGAGAAGGAGGGATACTTTGGCTACCATTAGAGCTCTAAACAGATGACTGAATTCTGAAATAATATTCGCATAAAAATAAATTTTTGTCCAGCACTGGCAGGACTTTAATCACAATTTTTTTTAGTATTAAGATTTGAATACTTATCGTCATTACATTTTTTATGTAGATTCAATAAATAAAATACTAAAGTTAAAAAAAAAAAAAACAAAAACAAGTATTGTTCAGCCCTATTCATTGACATTCCAGAAGCTTTATAAATAAAGTGTGGCACGACAGATTGATGCACAAAATAAAGTTAAACTTGCCGGCAACCCAGATCTGGAATCCACACTTAAGTTTGTGCAGCTTCGCGAAATTTGTAGGAGTATATTAAAAGTTTAAAATTTTTACATCGGTCCATACATTCCCGAGATATAGCATAAACCGATTTTTTCATGAACATGTCGCGTAAGCGAACTCAATTAATTTTTTTTTTCTTAAAAGTATTTCTGGTAATAAAAAGAGGCAGTAAAATACAGAAAATGGAAATTTCCGACATCGGTCCATAAGAACCCGAGGTATAGTGTAAACCGATTTTCTTTAAAAAAGTCGAGTAAACGAACTTAAAAATTTTTTCTTGTATGTTTATGAATTAAATTCGTGTAAAACAAAATTGCGCCGGAATAGGTAGCAAGCTGTGTACACGTATTTTTTTTCTTTTTAAATCGTTGTCCGTGTTTTCTTTATATGTTGAATATTAATTTCTTTTCAATGCATTTCATTACCTTGCAGTGTGGAAGCTGTTGGACTAATTTTTGCTAATCTGAGCTATGTCGAAGGTATACTCGTATACATTGGGCACTGATCAGTTTTAACTAATTTAATTACAACATTTTAAATGCTGCAATAGAGTTTGTTTTAGTCCTTCGTGTTGTTATTGTTAAAGTTAAACCTCCACGAGCACTACTTCCTCTTTTCTCCTCATCATAACCTATATTCCTTGTTCCAGTACAAAGCGCTGTATATGTAGGGGTCATCCCCTGAGTACTGGCCTAAGATAAAAAACCATAACATATAATGGTATAATACATTACCTAGAGAGCTGTTCGGCAGTATTGTTGGATGTCCAACAGGCTTTTGATCGTGTATGACATCTTGGTGTATTGTCCAAACTCAAGAATATTTTGTGAAGAGGAGGGAGAAGGGAGTGTTGTCTATGGACATTTGATTTGAGCTTTCCAATGCTATAATTGACAGCAAATACTTCTGCAGGCAACTTGATCCACAGTCAAACTGTACGGCTTAAAAACTAATTCTCTCTGTAATATGTTGTGCAATTCACTGAGCAATCGACCACAAGTGGATTAGGCTCTAACGAAGCCCGTGTGTTGCGAAGAAATTTGGGAATTTCGGGAGCAAGATCCCTATATATATTGTAGTATCGATAAAACAGAGAAATGCACCGAATACTGCGATACTCTACTGTCACCGATAAGCTTCAGGACCCGCTCCACCGCATGGTCGAGTAGCCCAAAATTGACTTTGGGGCACCAGCACAAATATGAGAATTGTATTCTATTTTTAATCGGATACACCGGTGATATTTTTTTAAGCATTTTTTTATATATTGAATCTTCAAAATGAACTAACAATAAGTATTCAAATCTTAATGCTACATATAAAAATAAAACAATTTACTTTTTACTTAAGTCCGGCCAATGATAGACAAAAAAGTTTATTATGCGGGAGCTATTTCGGTAAAATCACCTACTGAGCAATCTGATGGTGGCAACCGTATCCCTTCTTCTAAGCCGAGAGTGGCCGCCAAAATTAATATATTGCGCGCAAGAGGATTTGGATGAAGTTCCAGTTTACTGACATACCTTGTCGCGTACTTAGAAAATTCTTCTTTTACCAGTGGAACGTTCAGATCTTTCTGAATTCGTGAGTTTTTTTTCCATGGGAGCTGATGTAATCGCTCGAAGAATTTTATTTTGTCGCCTTTGAATTCTTCCAATATTTGACGCTTAGGTGGTGGGCCATAATTGAATTCCGTAGCACCATATGGGCTTTGTACAACAAAAGTTTGCAATCCAACTTCAATGTCGAGTTTTCTGCCCATAAGCAAATTAAGTTGCGCTGCGTTTAGTTTCAACTGAGTGACTTTTGCCTTTTCCATAAGGAAGAGCTCAAGTTCATTTTTGTGTTGGCGGATGCCGTTTGCGTTCCAGAAACATATTTAAAAAAAAACTCATTTGTTTCAAATTGCCTGCAAAATAGTGGATTCCATTTTTGGCATTTCCTGCATGATGTTTGTCATAGAAACGGTAAAAGTGTTTATGGATTGAACAACACCGGTGAATTAAATAGTAAGGTGATCGCAGGGAGTGAAGTTCATCTTACACTGTTTCAGAAAACCGAGACACTTGAATGCTTCTTTAGAGACATGAAGGACGTGCTATGAACATCTCATCTTTTACTCATACTTTAATTCCAAGAAAATCAAGAGCATCCGATTACTCTACATCCATATCATAAAAGCGCACAAATGAAGCAGCATTTGCGGTCGTTTGTTTGTGTGTTAATTACTAATACTGGGTTTTACGAGCGTTGAAATCATCCCTGTTTTTACGACCCCATTCGGAGATTAAGGTAAGATCATTAGTCTCTGAGTCATTCTTACTCTGCTTCTTGGCATCGATCTGGGCCTGGGCTGAGTGAGTGCATATGGCAAATGCTGCTGTCGTCTGCGAAATAGTGGATAGGGTTTGAAGTTTGGTATAGGAGGTCATTAAGAAAAATTAGAAATACGGTGGGAGAGAGAACGAAGCCTCGTGGTACCTCTGAACTAATCCTTAACTCGTTTGATGAATCCCCATCTATGACAACTCGTATAGTGCGGTCCCCGAAAAAGCTCGTTAAAAATCAAGAAAAATCATCAAAATAAGTTTAGACAGTAATGTGCACTCTATCAAATGCCTTGGAAATATCCAGAGCCATCACCTTACTCTCACCGAAATGGTGGATAGAGTGGCACCATTTCTTTGAAAGATATACCAGAAGGTAGTCTGTATAGCGACCCCTACGAAATCCGTATTAATGCTCACAAAGTAATTTGTGTGTCTCTAGATACCTCCTCCCGTATTCCTAACTTGGGTGCTCTGTTATTCGGGGAAAAGTGGGGAAGGGGTCCCACGTTTGGTGCGGCAAACAAAACTCTAGGAAGCTACATGACTTATGTTGTGTTGGCTTCCGAAACCCTGACCAAGGGTATAAATTGGCAGAACGGGGATCAGCATGGCCCCCGGGTACGCGACAAGGTATATCAGTAAATTGGAGCTTCACCCAAATCCTCTTGCATGCAATATACTTAATTTTGTAGGCCACTCTCGATAGAGAAGGAGGGATACCCTTGCCACTATTAGAACGGTAATTAGGTGATTTTACCGATATTGACCGTGCAAAATAAAACATTTTTGTCTAGCATTGGCTGGACTTAATTAATTTTATATATTTAGTATTAAGATTTGAATACTTATTGTTAGTTCACTTTGTAAAGATTCAATAAATGGAGGGAAAAAATATTAGAGAAATGGCTAACACTTTGGAAAATCAAAGTTAATGAACAGAAATGTACTAATGTCGATTCAATGATTTAACGCAGTTTTATTAGTTAATGTGTCATACAAAATTACAAACAAAAAAATTTTTAATTATCTCTCACCTAACGGTTCTTTTAGTACAACAACAAAAAAAGACTCAAAAATTCATTAGGCAAAACCTAAGAAACTTTTTGATTTTGTACAATAAATTTGTTTTTTTTTTCGAAGATAAGGTTAATTTCTTATTTCTGTCGATGATTTCTTATGAAAAAGTGATCACTATGCATTTGAAAGTGTTTAACGATTAAATTACGCAATGTAAAATTAAAATAATATGCAACGTAGAAAATATTGTAAAGCATTTAAATTGAATGCTCTAACGCATTATAATGCAGGCAAATCACAGACTGAAATTGCAAACTTGTTAAAAGTCAGCATATCAATGATTTCCAAATGGATAAACCTTTATAAAGATAAAGGAGCTGTTGTCAATATTAATCCTGGAGGAAGACCTCGCAAAACATCAGATGGTAAAAATATCAAAAAGATAATAAAAAAAAACCCCTTCATCACGTCAAAAAAAATTGTGTCAGAATTAGGCTTAAGTGTTGATGCCAGCACAGTCCGCAGACGGGCGAGAGAGGCTGGATTGAAAAGTTATACAGCTTCCAAAAAACCTCTTCTTACGAAACGTCACGTAAAATAACGGTATGTATTTTTAAGCTATGCAACTCAACCATTGATGCCTGATTTTTTTTGTTTAGGCTTGAATTTGCAAAAAAAATATCTTGATTGGTCAGTTACAAAGTGGAAAAGTGTGCTATTTAGCGACGGTATTGTAAAAAAAACTGTCAAGCATGGGGGTGGTAGTTCCAAACGGTGTCCACCCAATACAAATAGACCATCACTGCTCTAGTTCCTTGAAAAACGCATATGTTTACACTTGTTTATATTAAGTGTTATTAAGTTTGCCTCAAACCATTGAAAAAATTATTTAAGTCATGTTGCAAATAACATCTGTGCGCAGTGTTGCCGTAACTAACAATAATTTTAACATCATCAGCATACATCAAAATATTGAAAAAATTTACAGCACATGGCAAGTCGTTAATAAACAGTGAAAACAAAATAAGGCCTAGGTGACTGCCCTGAGATACACCAGATTTAACTTCAATCTGATTTGATACAGCATTTTTGAAACTCACGCTCTGTTTTCGCCCAGTTAAATATGATCTCAGCCAGTTTATTGTTTGTCAGTAATAGAAGGTGATGATTAACTTTGTCGAAAGCCTTACTAAAATCCGTATATATAACGTAAATTGAATGTTTATTTATAAATCCCTTATTAACTATGCAGGTTAATTCCAAGAGGTTAGTAGCTATCGATCAGGCTTCCTAAACCTGATCTAACATTAATCTTTGCAATACCCCTGTAGGTGGATATATTGGATTAACTTCTAGATTTAAAATTGGAATAATATAGGAATTCGTCCAGATATCAGGGAAATAACCATATTTATGGATTTATTAAATAAAATTTCCAGTGGAATCGCCAAAGCATAAGCACAGTATTTTAACACGCAACTAGGTATGCAATCAGGTCCTCTATTGTACGAAAGTTTTACGCTTTTTATAGCTGACAAAATCTGTGACGTTGAGATAAAACTGAGATGTATTGGAAGAGCTTCACGAATTGAGTAGTCATATGAACTACGGTTAAAATGAGTATCTAAATATGTTGTTGAAAAGAAATCAGAAAATAAGTTACTTATAGTTGAAGTATTAGTGGATACATTGTATTTCATCACGTGCGGAAAACCAGTTTCTCTTCTTTTAGAATTAACAAAATTATAAAATGATTTTAGATATATATTTAGAATAATCAGAATGTAACCCGAATTTCTTAAATCTTTTAAAATACTTATTTTTATACTCTTCAGATTAGACCATCGTTTTGTAATCCATGGAGGACCAGTTACAGGATGAAATGATCTTTTAGGCACGCATTCGTTGAGATATTTAAAGATTGTTTTGTAGAAGAGTGATATTGACGTTTCAAGTGTTGATACATTAGATAACATTTCCAACCAGTTTGTGTTGTGTTTGAGTTCATCAAAATTTCCTTTTTTAAAACAAAACCTTTTAAGATTTGGAGTATTTGCCATTGCAGAGCACTCAGAATGTATATCATAACAAATTTCCAGAGTAGGATGATAGCGGTCTTCAGGAGTAACAATCGGACTAATACGAGATACGGAACAGTTAGTAACTTCATTTATAAAAACCAAATCCAGAAGCTTTCCAAATTTATTAAACACTCCATATATTTGAAAAAGACTTAGATCATATAATATGTTAAGAAATGCATCAATTCATTCGACAGTTTTAAAAGGAGCATAGAAAAAAACATCAGGCAAAAATTTGCACGATATATTGGGCAGATTAAAATCGTCAATTATAAAAATTAAATCGTTTGTTTTAGACAATAATACTGTAGATTCAATCAACTTTAAGTGCTCATAATATATAAGAGCGTTATTACTCTGAGAAGGAGGGATATAAGAACAGGTAATGACTCAACTTTATGTGTACGCCAATAAATTCAATATCCTTTGGAACATTCAAAGGCAATTCCTCCGAAGGAAAAGTTTTAAGGACGGCAATCAAAACACCACCACCCCTTGTATTAGTATCTCTATCCTTTCTATAAATATTATAACTGTTGCAGAGAATTTCTGTGCTAAGTACTAAATTATTTAGCCAAGTTTCAGTTAACACTATAGCACCGTGATAAATTCGAAACTATTAATATAAAGTTTACTCAGCTTAGTACTCAATCCAAAAACATTTTGATAATTTATAGTGAATTCGCTATAAGTTCTCACATTCAGTTTTTTTGAAAGCGTTGACGTAGGTGCAGAAATACGAGCAATTCTATTAGCATTATTATTTAATAAAACGATTTGAATTCTCTTACGAGCGTATTACTTGACCAGAATGATTCATTAATTATTTGGTTATATATGCCAGGCGAAACAGTTATCTTGAAAGACGTTATACTTCTAGAGTGTGCGTATGAAAATTTATACGTCCTAATAGTCTCAGATGTGTTTAAATTTGTTTGAATGTAGTAGTTGATGTCTTCAATGGTAGTATCAGCAGTAAAACGGGAAACAAATACATGTTTATTCGGTGGTAGGACACGACGTTCATGATGAAAATTTGTGTTTCCTTTTATGACCTTCAGTCATTGTATCGTCTCTCTTTACTATCACTTTATTTAAAAATAAAAAAACAAAACAATTGTTTTGCTGTGTTGGGGATGTCGGGTTAATTGTTGTTTGCTTTATAGTATCGAAGGTATACACACTAGATGCTATAGAGTCATTTAAGCGACAATTAATTCCGGCTTCGCCAACACAGAAAAATTAGCAATTAACATTTGGTCATTGATTTTCCATCGTAATGACAAGAAGGTTTACAGTTGACTTTTGCAATGTACGTGGGCTGGGAACGAATTTCTTCTCTGTTTATGCTCACAGGTGTCTCCATCGACCGGATATTTTCGCCTTATGTGAAACCCAGGTATCTGAGAATGCTGATCCACAATATTTTCATATACTTGGGTATCAACTTCTATCCCCATTTAATTTCCATCGGGGCCTTGTAATTTACATTCGCAATGAAGTTTTGTTTCAATGCCAGCAACCTTTAAAATCAGGTCACACCCCTTGCACTTCGGGTTTCTTTACAGAAGTCCAAACGCGGGGAGGGATACCATCTTCTCTGGTTTCGATGCCCTTTCCGAATCTATATCGAAGATCCTGGATGATTGTCCGAGCAGTGAAATCGTTGATGCTGGGGATTTCAACATTCACAACTCATCCTGGCTTCGTCATTCGAGTAATACAACTCCAGAAGGCCAATATGTTGAGTTATTCGCTGCGCATAACCACCTAGCGCAATTAGTGAATGATCCAACGCATATTCCATGTGTTGAAGGACACCATTCAAACACACTTGAACTATTCCTGACTTCACACCCTGAAAAGTATGAAGTTAGCGTTAGTGCACCTCTCGGAAATTCGGATCATTGCACCATTTCTGTCTCCTTTTCAATCTTTGAACTTCGTAACGTTTCCAAATCAGCTACGAAACATTCAATATTTATTTACGAAAAGGCGCGTTGGGCTGAGTTCTACCAATTTTATGAGCATTTTAATTGGAAACTCTGCTTTCTAGATAACGACATAAATGCTTCAGCCAAAATGGTCGAGAATAGGATATTGCTAGGGATGAAATCATTCATCCCCTCCAAGCAGATTTCGGTTAAACCAAGAGCGAAACCTTGGTTTAATCAGACGTGCACAAACGCATTTAGATCCAGAGAGGAAGCATTCAGTAATTGGCATTCAAACAAAAATCCAGACACTGATATGCTACGCCAAAAAGCAAGATCTTCGTGTGAACAGCGCCTTCGCGCCAAGGTCCTTGCAGCTCCCCCGGGCAGTAAGACATTTTGGTCTTTCCTTGAGAGAGTAAAGAACAGTGCAAGTTTATCAATCCCAACTGTCTTAAAGAATGACCAAGAATTCACCGACCCGGTTGACAAAGCTAACCTGTTGGCTGAAATTTTTGCAAGCAATTCCTGCTTGCCATAAAGCAGTCAACCACTTCCCGAGTTCGAAAAAGTATCTGTAACTATGCCAAATATATTCTTCCGGGCACGAGCAGTTAAAACGGTTTTGGCAGACCTCGACATTACAAGACTCCTGGACCGGATGGCATTCCAGCATATATATATATATATATATATATATATATATATATATATATATATATATATATATATATATATATATATATATATATATATATATATATATATATATATATATATATATATATATATATATATATATATATATATATATATATATATATATATATATATATATATATATATATATAGCAGTATCAGACTTTCCAAATACGTTTGTAGAGAACCGTTTTTTGGTTCCCAAGCAAATTTCTTAGTTGATTTGTGCACTCACGGAGCCTTGTTTTTAGTTGCGGAGACCTACGAAGTTGCCATTCTCGTCGAACTCTTCTTTTTTCTAACACAAGTTGCTCGATTTCTGAAGAATATGTTCTATTTTGAATGTTTCTGCGTGTTAAATAAACGCTAGAAGCAAGTTCAGCGGCTTGTTAAAGGTTTTCGCTAAAATTGCTTAGTGACGCATTAATATCTTCAGGTGTTCTTAAAACAATATTCTCAGTGCAATGCGTACTCAAAAATTTTTTATATTTTAGCCAATTCACTCGGGTGACAGTCCTATGCAAATTGTTAATCGGGGACCAAGTCTCCTTGGGAAAACGCACTGAAATAATAGTTGGTGAATGATCCGATGACAAGTCTAACGAAGGCTCAGCTTGCATCCATTCCACAGGGAACCCCTTTACCACTCCAAAATCAATCACATCAGGAATCTTTCGCCGGTCAGCCGGCCAGTAAGTGGGATGTCCGCTTGATATTACGTCTAAGCCCATTTTAGAAATTGTATCAAAGAGCACCCGACCCTTCGGGGTGATTAAACGTGAGCCCCAAAAAGTGTGTTTTGCGTTGTAATCTCCAGCTGCTATAAAACGAGGTCCTAATGAAGTAAAAAAACTTGAATATTGTGATTCCGTCACTGAAAATCGAGGCGGCGAATAAATCGATGAGATAACCAATTTGTAATGAAAATTTTCCACACAGATATTAGTTGCTTGAAGATAGTCCTCACATGTGTCGTTCAACAAAAAATGCTTTATCCTAGATTTTATCAAGATTGCGGAACACTCACAAGCTCTTCTACGGGAGTCTTTAGTATCGTATAAAAGAAAAGAATTGTTAGAAAAAATTTGAGTCTACTGTGGTGGCTTAGAAGCAACTATTGGTTTGTTGTTCATTGAGCGCTTGAGGTGGGTGTAGACGGAGTAACCTCTATAATTAGCTGTGTGGTTTTCACCGCAATTACTGCATTTTTTTATTTTTGGGTCGAATTTCGGCTTATTGCATTGTGCTGTACCATGGAGTTCTCCACACACAACACAAACTGTAGGCAACTTGCAGTACGCTTTAGTGTGACCAAATTCTTGGCAGTTGTGGCTCTGTACGGGTCCTAAGCGCTTATGCGGTTCCTCTACGGTTATTTTCCGATGTAAAAGGTATTTTATACTGTATATTGGATGAACTTCATTCTTCTTTAAAGTCACATCTCCTGGCTCTAATTCAACCCTAAACATGGGTTGAGGGATCTTTTCACGATTTCTGATGTTTAACACATTTTTTACTTTGAATCCCTTGTCTGTCAAACCGGTCTTAATTTCATCAACGTCTACGCAAGGGTCAATCCCTTTTATTACGACTTGAAGACCTTTAGCGCTTTTAAGCTGATAAGTATAAAAAGCTTTTTTTTTTTTTTGTTTTTCAAATTCGTCAGAAAGTTTTCGGTAGTCATTTTCATGGTTAACCTGAATTTTAGTTTCGTTAATGTTGCCGTGCTTGATGGAGGTAACGTTAAATGTATTTTCTCCGATTGCTGAAACAATTTTTCTTATCAGTTCATTGGAGACAGATTCTCTTAAATAAATTGGTGGTGGTTTAAACGATTTTTTTGACGCTCCTGTTGGCTCATCCGTTTGTAGAATAGAAAATCTGTTTTGATCGGTTGGTCTAGCGGATTCGGCATCTTTAGAAATTTTAGATTTGGATGCAATTTGAGCAGATTTAGGGCTGCGCTGACGTTTAGTGATGGTGATATACCTATACATGCCTACAACATATTATTGATTTTATATGTAAGTTTAAAAGTATTTGAGCATAATTTTTTGGTTTTTTTTTCGCTTTTTTTTATTATTACGACCGTGGGGTTGGAGAATCACAGGAGAACTGATGATATGTATGTATATCATGCGATGAGTATATCGGTGATATACTCATCGCGTCTGAAACTGAGGCGGAGCACAAAAAACATCTTCGCATCGTTTTGGACCGCCTGCGTGAATATAATTTATCAATTAATTTTGACAAATGCCAGTTCGGAAAATCTGAACTTGTATTTTTGGGCTACAAAATTAATGTGAACGGACTTTTACCTTCCGAGAGTCGATGCAACACGTAATTTTGAAAAACCCAAAATAGCAAAAAATTTAAAAAGGTTCTTAGGAATGCTAAACTTTTATCGCCCTTTCTTGCCACATGCAATAAAAAACCAAAGAATTTTGTTAAAACTAATGCCAGGCAATAAAAAGAACGACAGGGGAAGTGGACGCCAGAGTCGATTGCTGCTTTTGAAGCGTGGTTAAAATGATATTGCGAACACCACCTTGCTCAACTATATGGCTTGTGACGCACACTTAACGTTGACAATAGATACCTCGGATGAGTCTGTGCGGTCCTACATCAGATAATAGATGAATAAATACAGCCTTTAGGGTTTTATTCTAAAAGCTTAACCCCAGCTCAACAAAACTATAGTGCATACGACAAGGAGCTAACAGGAACATTTCAAGACATACAGTATTTCAGGCATTCCCTTGAGGGAAGAGATTTTACGGTGTTTACGGACCACAAACCTATAATTTTTGCATTCAGGCAAAAAAGCGAGAAAGCGTCGCCACGAAGGGTGCGGCAATTGGACTTTATTAGTCAATACACGACAGATATTCGCCATTTACCCGGAGCTGGCAATAACATAGCCGATTTGCTCTCCTGCATCAATGCCGTTGAAAATTATGAAGTTGACTTTGACGAAATGTCTGATCAACAAAACAACGATACGGAATTGCAAGCTTTTTTGAATGGTAAGGTTAGTGGCAGGTTATTAAAATTCGCCAAATTTGCTATACCAAATTCTACAAAAGAGATATACTGTGACGTGTCAGGAAAAACCCTATGTCCCACAAAAGTGCCGAAAAGCAGTTATACAAAAACTACATTCGCTATCACGCCCAGGCATAAAAGCAGCAGAACAGATAGTAGCGAGACATTTCGTCTACAAAGTCATACAAAGTCTCCGATAGTCGATTACGCCACAGTGGATGCCCGTTTTAAACACATAAACATAGACATCATCGGGCCGTTACCGTCTTCAAACGGCTTTCGGTACTGCCTGACGTGTATCGACCGTTTCAGTAGATGGCCTGCTGCTATACCGTTAACGGACAAAACAGCTCAGAGTGTTGCTGGTGCGTTAATAAGTGGTTGAATAGCTTTATATGGCGTCCCTCCGCGTATTACCACAGACTCGGGTAGGCAGTTTGAGTCATCAGTTTTTAGCGAAGTAACGAAAGCGTTGGAAATCAAGCATGTGAAAACGACTCAATACCACCCACAGACTAACGGCAGTTGAACTTGCCTGCAAACACTCACAAGCTTCTGGAAAGCTACAGAGAGACTTCCACGTTAGCCTACGGTCGAGGTGTATACCAAGGTACTTGACTTCACTGTGCTGCGGAATAGGTGAGTTGTTTATTTATATAGGCGCGCATGTTTGCTTACACAGAGTGAACGTGAAATGAGTACATTTTTGTTCATTAACTTTGATTTTCCAAAGTTTTAGCCATTTCTCTAATATTGAAATGTATTCCTGTAAATTTCGTGAAGCTAATTGGTGGTTTTCATGAACACGGTGGTTTTCATGAACATGTCATCTGCAAAAGTTGAAGTATGGATTCCGGATGTCGTTGGCATGTCAGAGGCGTAAATCAAGTATAAAGTAGGCCCCAGTACACTGCCTTGGGGAACACCTGTTTCGATTGGCTGAGTTGGGCTTATAAAATCGCCTTCTCTGATAACAAACTTCCGCCCATAAAAGTAGCTTTCCAGGCAAGTTTAACTTTATTTTGTGCATCAACCCGTCGTGCCACACTTTATCGAAAGCTTGAGAAATGTCAATGAATAGAGTTGAGCAATTCTTCTTCTCCTCAAAGGTCTGTTTTATAACATTGACTAGTCTGTGCGTTTATTCTATGGTGCTGTGTTTAGCCCGAAAACCACATTGATGATCAGGAATGCACCCCACATTGTTCAATATTGGACTCAACTTCACCATTAACAATTTTTCGAACAGTTTTGATATTGTTGGTAGTAGACTTATTGGTCTATATGATTCTACCTTTGTCAGATCCTTCCCTGGCTTGGGAATCATGGTAATCATTAACACTTTCCACTCTGGAGCTTTTCTTGGGTTTGTATTTGCGATAACGTTTTCGACATCTTGAAAATTAAGTCTCAAAGACACAGGGGATCTAACAACATATGGTGGTAATTCAGATGCATCATTTGTTATATAATTTGTAATAAAAACGTTTCTCAAATGATCGACATACAACATCCTCTTTTCAGAGTCGCTTCTTGCCCAGGCGCCAGTTGAAGTTCGCAAAGGTGGCTTACCTATTACGGGTCTTTTTAAACCTTTTGTCGCTTTCCACAAGGAATAATCAGATTGAGGAGTACCATCAAGGCTTTCCAAATATGTTTTAAGGGAAGCTATTCTATGGACTTCAAGCAGATTTCTTAACTGAGTTATGCATTCCCGTAGCCTAGTTTTAAGCTGGGGAGATCTGCGAAGTTGCCACTCTCTTCTGACTCTTCTTTTTTCGGAGAGAAGTTGCTCAACTTCAAACGAATAAGTTCTATTGGTTTCATTTCTGAATCTTATATGACTAGTGGTAGCATGCTGTACGGCCAGTTTGAGGTTTTTAGAAAAATCGTTAATTGACACATTAATATCCTCAAGCATTCTCAAGGCGATATTTTCAGTACAATGTGTACTCAAAATTTTTTTGTATTTTAACCAATTAACTCTATTGACAGTTAACGGTGAGTCAATCTCTTGGGGGAACGAAACAGAGATTATAGTGGGAGAGTGATCTGATGACAAATCTAATGAAGACTCCACTTGCATCCATTCTAAGGGGAAATTTTTCGCAATTCCAAAATGTATAACATCTGGGATCCTTCGTCGGTCTGACGGCCAATAAGTGGGGTGTCCGCTTGAAACCACATCTAAATCCATTTTGGAAACGGTGTCAAAAAGCACACGGCCTTTCGAGGTAATTAAGCGTGATCCCCAAAAAGTGTGTTTTGCGTTATAGTCGCCAGCCGCTAAAAATCTAGGACCAAATTATTTGAAAAAATTTGAGTATTGGAGTAGATCGAGGAAATAACGAGTTTTTCATGCAAATATTCGATGCATATATTAGTCGCTTGGAGTTACTCCTCACATGTCTCGTTCATTAAAAAGTGTTTAATTCTGGATTTTATTAGAATTGCCGATCCTCCGCAAGATCTTCAACGGGGATCTTTTGTGTCGTACAGTATGTAGCCATTAATTTTGAAAACCCTGTTGATTGTCAAATGGGTTTCAGCAATCATCATTACATCGATCTGCTTTTCCATAAGGAAGTGCTCAAGTTCATTTTTGTGTTGGCGAACGCCGTTTGCGTTCCAGAAACATATTTTTAACCAATTTATTTTTTTAAAATTGCCTGTAAAATAGTGGATTGCATTTTTAGCATTTCCTGCATCATGTTTGTCATGGAGACGGTAAAAGTGTTAATGGATTGAACAAGAGTCTGCAGAGTTGCCTCTAGGTTACTAAAATTTGGATCGGAAATTTGGGGCTTGGGTTCCTGGTTCAAGTTTTGACGGATTCAACCACATTAGCATATGAAAATTGTTTAGAGGTTTGCGTATTTGTATGGGGGGTTGAATCGCCTACCTGGGGAAAAGTGTTTATACCAATGATATTTGGCTGCTGGGTTGCTGAAGAAACCGATGACTTATTTGTCATTGACCGCTTAAAGTGAGTATAGACAGGGCAACCTCTATAATTTTCAGTGTGGTTACCTCCACAGTTACTGCATTTCTTAACACTTGTGTCGGCCTTTGCCTTGTTGCACTGAGTTGTGCCGTGAAGTTCGCCACATACAACACAAACAGCGGGCAACTTACAGTAAGCCTTAGTGTGGCCAAATTCTTGGCAGTTTAGGCACTGAACGGGTCCTGAACGCTTATGTGGCTCCCCAACGGTAACCTTACGATGCAAAAGAAATTTGAGGTTATATATTGGGTGAATTTCACTCTTTTTTAGCAGAACATCCCCTAGTTCTAGTTCAACCCTAAACATGGGTTGAGGGATCTTTTCACGGTTCCTGATGTTTACTACTGTTTTTATTTTAAAACCCTTATCTTCCAATCCGGTTTTGACATCATCAATATCTACGCATGGGTCAATCCCTTTAATAACGACCTGAAGACCTTTGGCACTTTTGAGCTGGTAAGTGTAAAATGATCTTTTCTGTTTTTCTAAAACATCAGACAATTTGCGGTAGTCGTTTTCGTGGCGTACCTGAATTTTAGTTTCACTGATGCTGCCGTGCTTCACTGATGTGACGTTGAATTTATCTTTGCCGATTGCCGATTTATATGTTTTTTTTGGAAGTTGTTGGTTCATCTGTCTGAAGGATAGCAAACCTATTAGTATCCGTTGTCGCAGAGGTAATATCGTCCTTAGATATTTTTGGTTGCGACGCTATTTGCGCGGATTTAGGGCTTCGCTGACGTTTAACCACGGTTATATACCTATCCATACCCACTTGCGTTTTCGGTTTATCAACAATAGCTAGACTGGAAGATGGTTTGTCGTCTGTTGTAACAACAATGTTTGGCGAGCACGAACGCGTGCGTTTTTTATCTCTTAGAGACAGGAAATTGTCCAATGATTTTTTCAATGATTCCTCTTCAGAAACCAGAGGTTTTTTTTAGTGGAGCTATGCTCTCTTTCAGAATTGCACCTACTGGGTACACTCATGCAATTTTTTTTATTTATATTTCTGTTGCTTTAAAAGTATATAAAAATAATTGTCACAAAGTTTTTATTTTGTATTAATTCACTCTTGACTTATTGCGGTTTTCTACTTATACCGTTATTATTATTATTATTTTTTGTAACACTCCGATCAAAAACAAATACGTCCGTTCACTGTCAAAGCTACTCTCTGACTCAGTTGAAATTAAAAGCAGCGCAACTAAATTGGCTTATGGGCAGAAATTCGACATTGAAGTTGGATTGCAAACTTTTGTTATATAATGCAATTTTAAAGCATATTTGGTGCTACGGAGTTCAATAATGGGGAACCGCCTCAACATCTAACATTGAAAAAATTCAAAGACGACAAAACCAAATCTTCGTATGATTACTGCAGCTCCATGGTACGTAAGCAACTCACGAATTCACAAGGATCTGTGTGTTCCGCTGGTAACTGAAGAGTTCTCTAAGTATGCCACAAGGTATATCAGTAAACTGGAACTTTTTTTTAAATTTCATATTTCAATAATATGCACTTTATTTATAATTTGCATACAATTCTTATTGATTATAAGCCTCAGCGCCTTTACAGACATTATTGAGGCGAGTTGGCAAGGAACTACTCAGTACATTAAAATAAAGAGCTACATAAGTAGAAATAAAGAATGTTATTGTACAATGCAAAAGAAAAAAAAAGACAAGTTTAGTAGACAAAATATATTATTAATTAACAATTAAATCATGTGAGAAGTTCATGTTTATTAGATAAAAGGTAGGTTTTTAAGGAACGTTTGAATAACGAAATTCTACTTTCTGCTTTTAAAGATTCAGGTAGATTGTTAAACTCACGGGTACCCATATATTCAACGCGCTGTTTAGTTAATTCAAGCCTGCATCTAGCAACAGCCAAATTGCTTCTACTACGTGTATTAAATGTTTGTTGGTTTTGGTAGAACTGAATTGTATGATGTCCTATATTATTCAGGCATTTGAAAACATACAGCAATATTTGCATTTTATATAGACCATGGATCGGCATAATGTTATTAAACTCTCTAGTGTATAAAAGATACATATGTTGAGTATGTAATGGGCAGATTTGATACAGTTTTGAGAGCTTTATTCTGTAAACGTTGCAAACTTTTTAATTCTGTCGACTTTTTCCAACCATACAGAATTGCTAAATAATTAAAATGGCTTTGCATGATAGCATTATATATCATTAATTTTGTATCTCGATTAAATTTGTTTTTAAATTTGTATAACAGGCCGTTGGCTTGAGCGGTTTTAGTTTTGATACTTTGAATATGCAGTGTCCATGACAGATTGCTTTGTAGTTGTAAGCCTAAATACTTCACAGTATTAACTTCAGAAATCCAATTCCCATCAACTTGTATAATAAAATCATTATTTCTCGGACAGCATGGGGGGTAAATTTAATCATCTGTGTTTTTGAAACGTTTAACATCAATTTATTTACTCTAAAAAATTCAACTAATACAGCCGCATCTCGTTCCATGTACTTCTTCACCACTTGCTCATCATTGTAGGGATAAAATATACAATTGTCGTCAGCGTACATAAATAGTTTTCCAAATAAGAGAAGATTTTTAATATCATTAAGGTACATCGTAAATAAGAGTGGACCCAAAATACTACCCTGCGGTACTCCGCATTCGACTAAGCCCACGGAACTCACGTACGAGTTTATTTGTACAAATTGTTTACGGTTAGTAAGGTAGCTTTTTAAGAGTTCCAAGCCACTATCACAAATGCCATAATATTGTAATTTAATTAGTAATAAGCTGTGATCAGTGAGGTCAAATGCTTTTGACAAATCGTAAAATATGCCAGCTACGCCTTTGTATCCATCATCAAGCGCTTTACATATAAAATTAACCACGTCAACGACCGCCTCCACTGTACCGCAACCTCTTCTGAATCCGTATTGGAAATCATTTAATAAATTATGAGTTTGAAAGTAGTTTAGTAATTGATTGTATAAAATCCTCTCTAACAAATTGTTAATGACCGGAAGGACAGCAATTGGTCGATACATGTTGAGCATATAAGTGTTTTTATAACCTTCACAAAAATGTAAAGGGTATTTATAAGTTTGTGATTCCGTTTGTAATTTCTACAGTTTTTTTCTGCGACCCTATAAAGTATATATATTCTGAATCAGAATTAATGGAAAAGTCGATTAAGCGATGTCCGTCTGTCCGCTGTTGAAATACCGTTTCTGAGAAAACCATTAGACTTAGAAACTTTTTTCTTTCACCATTCTTTTACCCCATCGATTCATGGGTTCGCTATTGAAATTCAGTAATATCGGTCCACGTATAGCTGAAATATATTAAAAATTCCGAAAAAAGCCATTTTTTTTGCAGTTTTGTATGAAAATTTTTGAAAACAAAAGTTGTTCGTTTTGCTTCAAACTTCACACACTTATTAAGCATGGTGACTAAAAGACAAGAAATTTTTTTTTCAGATATCGGTCCATATATACCCGAGATATAGCCCAAATCGGATTTTTAATGAAAATGTCGCATAGGCGAAGCTAAATAACTGTTTTTTGCTTAAAAGCAGTTCTGGTAATTATATAAGGTTACATAAATATGGAAAATGAAAATTTCCGATATCGGTCCATATATACCCGAGATTTAGCCCAAATCGGGTTTTCATGAAAATGTCGCGTAAGCGAACTTAAACAACTTTTTTGTGCTCAAAGCAGTTCTGATAATGAAATAGGGTTATATAAATATGAAAAATGAAAATTTTCGATGTCGGTCCATATATACCCGAGATATAGCTCAAATCGGGTTTTTCATGAAAATATCGCGTAAGCGAACTTAAACAGTTTTTTTTTTGCTCAAAAGCAGTTCTGGGAATGAAATAAGGTCATATAAATATGAGAAATAAAAATTTTCGATATCGGGCCATATATACCCGAGATATAGCCTAGACCGGGGTTTTCATGAAAATGCCGCGTAAGCGAACTTAAACAACATTTTTGTGCTCAAAAGCAAATCTGCTAATGAAATTAGGTTACATACATATGGAAAATGAAAATTTCCGATATCGGTCCATATATACCCGAGATATAGTCTAGACCGGTGTTTTCATGAAAATGCCGCGTAAGCGAACTTAAACAACTTTTTTGTGCTCAAAAGCAGTTCTGGTACTGAAATTAGGTTACATAAATATGGAAAATGAAAATTTCCGATATCGGTCCATATGTACCCGGTCCATATGTACCCTAAATCGGGTTTTTCATGAAAATGTCGCGTAAGCGAACTTAAACAAATTTTTTTGGCTCAGAAGCAGTTCTGGTAATGAAGTAAGATTACATAAATATGAAAAATGAAAATTTCCGATATCGGTCCATATATACCCGAGATATAGCCCAAACCGGGTTTTTCATGAAAATGTCGCGTAAGTTAACTTAAACATCTCTTTTTGCTTAAAAACAGTTCTGGTAATGAAATAGGGTCATATAAATATGAAAAATGAAAATTTTCGATGTCGGTCCATATATACCCGAGATATAGCCTAGACCGGGTTTTACATAAAAGTGTCGCGTAAGCAAACTAAAACAACATTTTTGTGCTCAAAAGCAGTTCTGGTAATGAAATAAAGTTATATAAATATTTTTTTTTTTTTTGAACATTTTTATTTATTGAATCTTCAAAATGAACTAACAATAAGTATTCAAATCTTAATACTAAATTTAAAATTAAAAAAAAATATGATTCTTATGTCCGGCCAATGCTAGACAAAAAGTTTTATTATGCGGGAGCTATTTCGGTAAAATCACCTATTGAGCAATCTGATGGTGGCAGCGGTATCCCTTCTTTTAAGCCGAGTGTGGCCACCAAAGTTAAGTATATTGCGCGCAAGAGGGTTTGGATGAAGTTCCAGTTTACTGACATACCTTGTCGCGTACTTAGAAAATTCCTCTTTTACCAGCGGAACACTAAGATCTTTATGAATTCGTAAATTTTTTACGTACCATGGAGCTGCAGTAATCATTCGAAGAATTTTGTTTTGTCGCCTTTGGATTTTTTCAATGTTTGACGCTGAGGCGGTGCGCCATAATTCAATTCCGTAGCACCATATGGGCTTCAGAATTGCGTTGTATAACAGAAGTTTGCAATCCAACTTCAATGTCGAGTTTCTGCCCATAAGCCAATTTAGTTGCGCAGCTTTTAGTTTCAACTGAGTGACTTTTGCTTCAATGTGAGACTTCCACGTTAGCCTACGGTCGAGGTGTATACCAAGGTATTTGACTTCACTGTGCTGCGGAATAGGTGTGTTGTTTATTTGGATAGGCGCACATGTTTGCTTACACAGAGTGAATGTGACATGAGTACATTTCTGTTCATTAACTTTGATTTTCCAAAGTTTTAGCCATTTCTCTAATATTGAAATATATTCCTGTAAATTTCGTGAAGCTAATTGGTGGTTTTCATGAACACTCAAAAACGCTGTGTCATCTGCAAAGGTAGAAGTGTGGACTCCGGATGTCGTTGGCATGTCAGAAGCGTAAATCAAATATAAAGTAGGCCCCAGTATGCTGCCTTGGGGAACTCCTGCCTTGATTGGCTGAGTTGGGCTTATAAAGTCGCCTTCTCTAATAACAAACTTCCGCCCATATAAGTAGCTTTCTAGAAGCTTGTGTGTATTTGCAGGCAAGTTTAGCTTTATTTTGTGCATCAAGCCGTCGTGCCACACTTTATCAAAAGCTTGACAAATATCAATGAATAGAGCTGAGCAATACTTCTTCTCCTCAAAGGTCTGTCTTATGACGTTGACTAGTCTGTGCGTTTGTTCTATGGTACTATGTTTAGCCCGAAAACCAAATTGATGATCAGGGATACATCCCACGCTGTTCAATATTGGACTCAACTTCGCCATTAACAATTTTTCGAATAGTTTTGAAATTGTTGGTAAAAGACTTATTGGTCTATATGATTCTACCTTTGTCAGGTCCTTCCCTGGCTTGGGAATCATGGTAATCATTGAGACCTTCCACTCTGCAGGATAATACTCAAGGCGTAAAATAGCGTTAAAAATAAAAAGTAGAACTCTTCTTGCTACACGAGGTAACTGCTCAAGCATTTTACCAGTAATTTGATCAATGCCTGGAGCTTTCCTGGGGTTTGTATTGCCGATACCATTTTCGACATCTTGAAAATTAAGTCTCAAATGCACAGGCGGTCTAGTAGCATATGACGGTAATTCCGCTGTATTTTTCGTTGAATCATTTGTAATAAAAACGTTCCTCAAATGATCGACATACAACATCCCCTTTTTAGAATCGCTTCTTGCCCAGTCGCCGGTTGAAGTTCGCAAAGGTAGCTTACCTATTACGTGTCTTTTTAAATCTTTTGTCGCTTTCCACAAGGAATAATCAGATTGAGGGGTACCATCAAGGCTTTCCAGATATGTTTTAAGGGAAGCCATTCTGTGGATTTCGAGCAGATTTCTTAGCTGAGTTATACATTCCCGTAGCCTAGTCTTAAGCTGGGGAGATCTGCGAAGTTGCCACTCTCTTCTGACTCTTCTTTTTTCTGACAGTAGTTGCTCAATTTCAGACGAATAAGTTCTATTGTTCTCATTTCTGGATCTTATATGACTAGTGGTAGCATGCTGTACGGCCAGTTTGAGGTTTTCAGAAAAATCGTTAATTGACACATCAATATCCTCAGGCGTTCTCATGGCGATATTTTCAGTACAATGTGTACTCAAAAATTTTTTGTACTTTAGCCAATTAACTCTATTGATGGTCAACGGGGAGTCAATATCTTGGGGGAACGAGACAGAGATTATAGTGGTTGAGTGATCTGATGACAAATCTAATAAAGGCTCCACTTGCATCCACTCTAAGGGAAAATTTTTCACAACTCCAAAATCTATAACGTCTGGGATCTTCCGTCGGTCTGACGGACAATAAGTGGGGTGTCCGCTTGAAACCACATCTGAACCCATTTTGGAAATGGTGTCAAAAAACACACGGCCTTTCGAGGTAGTTAAACGTGATCCCCAAAAAGTGTGTTTAGCGTTATAATCGCCAGCCGCTAGAAATCGAGGACCAAGTGATTTGAAAAAACTTGAATACTGATTTTCTGTTACTGAAAATCGTGGTGGTGAGTAAATCGAGGATATAACGATTTTATCATGAAAATAATCAAGGCATATATTTGTAGCTTGGAGATATTCTTCACGTGTCCCGTTTATTAGATAGTGCTTAATTCTGGTCTTTATCAAAATTGCCGAACCGCCGCAAGATCTTCCACGGGTATCTTTTGTGTCATATAATGTGTAGCCATTAATTTTGAAATAACTGTTGGTTGTCAAATATGTTTCAGCAATCATCATTAAATCGATCTGCTTTTCCATAAGGAAGTGCTCAAGTTCATTTTTATGTTGGCGAATGCCGTTTGCGTTCCAGAAACATATTTTTAACCAATTCATTTTGTTAAAATTGCCTGCAAAATGGTGGATTGCATTTTCAGCATTTCCTGCATCATGTTCGTCATGGAAACCGTAAATGTATTTATAGATTGAACAAGAGTCTGCAGAGTTGCCTCAAGATTGCTAAAGTTTTGGTCGGAATTTTGAGGCTTGGGCTCCTGATTCAACTTTGGTTTATCGGATTTTACCACATTCGCATAAGAAATTTGTTGGGGGTTTTGCACATTTATATGGCTGGTTGGCTGGAGTACCTGGGGAAAATTGGTTGTAGAAATGGTGTTTGACTGCTGGGGTGGCATATTTAAAATCAATGGCCTATTTGTCATTGACCTCTTGAAGTGAGTGTAGACAGGGCAACCCCTGTAGTTTGCAGTATGGTTACCTCCACAGTTACTGCATTTTTTAACGCTCGCGTCAGTCTTAGATTTTTTGGACTGTGATGTACCGTGAAGTTCACCACACACAACGCAAACTGCGGGCAACTTACAATAGGCCTTAGTATGGCCAAATTCTTGGCAGTTTAGGCATTGAACGGGCCCTAAACGCTTATGAGGCTCCTCAACGGTAACCTTACGATGCAAAAGATATTTAAGATTGTAAATTGGATGCACTTCATTCTTTTTTAACACAACATCTCTTGGTTCCAATTCAACCCTAAACATGGGTTGAGGAATTTTTTCACGGTTTCTAATGTTTACTACATTTTTAATTTTAAAACCATAGTCTTCTAATCCGGTTTTGATATCATTCGTATCTACAAAAGGGTCAATCCCTTTTATAACGACCTGAATACCTTTGGCGCTTTTAAGCTGATATGTGTAAAACGATCGTTTCTCCAGAGCGTCAGACAATTTTCGGTATTCATTCTCGTGGTTGACCTGGATTTTGGTTTCATTGATGCTGCCGTGCTTAACCGATGTTACATTAAAACTGTCTTTGCCAATTGCCGTAATAAGTTGTTTTACCAACTCACTAGAGGTAGGCTCTCGCAAATATATTGGTGGCGGCTTAAAGGTCTTTTTAGGTATTGCTGGTTCATCAGTCTGAAGGATAGCAAACCTATTACTATCCATTGTCGTGGTGGTCTTATCATCTTTGGGTATTTTGGACTGAGATGACATTTGAGCGGATTTTGGGCTTCGCTGCCGTTTAACCACGGTTACATACCTGTCCATGCCTACTTGTGTTTTCGGCTTATCTGCAATAACTGAACTGTTAGATGGTTTGTCATCCGTTGTAACAACTATAAGTGGTTATATAAATATATATAAGTGGTTATATAAATATGAAAAATGAAAATTTCCGATATCGGTCCATATATACCGCAGATATAGCCTGGAACGGGGTTTTCATGAAAATGCGGCGTAAGCGAACTTAAACAACTTTTTTTACTTAAAAGCAGTTCTGGTAATAAAATAAGGTTATATAAGTATGGAAAATGAAAATTTTCGATATCGGTCCATATATACCCGAGATATAGCCCAAACCGGGTTTTTCATGAAAATGTCGCGTAAGCGAACTTTAACAACTTTTTTTTTATTAAAAACAGTTCTGGTAATAAGATGAGTTTATATAAATATGGAAGATAAAAATTTCCGATATCGGTCAATATATACCCGAGATATAGCCTAAACCGGGGTTTTCATGAAAGTGTCGCGTAAGCGAACTTAAACAACTTTTTTCACCTTAAAGCAGTTCTGGTAATTAAATAAGGTTATATAAATGTGGAAAATGAAAATTTCCGATATCGGTCTATATATACCCGATGTGTAGCCTAACAGGTTTTTTGATTAAAATGCCGAGTAAACAACTTTTTTGTGCTCAAAAGCAGTTCTGGTAATGAAATAAGGTTATATAAATATGAAAAAAGAAAATATCCGATATCGGTCCATATATACTCGAGATATAGCCTGAGCCGATTTTTCCAATAAAATTTTTTTTTGCTGAAAAGCAGTTCTTGTTATAAAAGAAGGTTACGAAAATAGAGAAAATTAAAATTTCTGATATCGGTCCATATATACCCGAGACCGATAGCTTAATTCGGGGTTTTCATGAAAATATCGCCTAAGCGAACTTAAACAATTTGTTGTGCTCAAAAGCAGTTCTGGTAATGATATAAGGTTATGTGGAAAATTAAAATTTTCGATATGGGTCCATATATACCCGAGATTTAGCCTGAACCGATTTTTCCATTAAAAAATTTTTTTTTTTTTTTTTTGCTGAAAAGCAATTTTCGTTATAAAAGAAGGTTACTAAAATACAGAAAATAGAAAATTCCGCTATCGGTTCACATTTTTAATATACTATACATATTCGTGACTATCGTGAAGGGTATTTTAGATTCGGCCCAGCCGAATATACTACACTCTTACTTGTTTTCCTTTGGGATAGCTATAACTTTATGAATTTTTAAATTACTGGGAAATGTACTTGCATTTATAATATTGTTAAAAGTTCTTACTATATATGGCGTTAGCACATCAATACATTTTAAGACAAGTTTGGGGGATATCTTATCATGGCCTGCACTTTTGTTTGGCGATAGGTTTATATAACATGATACACTTCATCAAAGGTAGTGTTGCAAAACTCAAATCGTTCGTTATGCTGAGTCAAGGTTCTTAAAAGATAAAAAGAATCTGATTCCGATTCGTTAATCTGAGATCTTACTTGTTTAACTGAATTTAGAAAATATTTGTTCAGCAACTCAGCTTCGACGGAATCATCCATAATTACAACTCCATTATTATCTTTCAGTTGAATTGAATCTTTTCGTGTTCTACCAAGAGTAGTATTAAGGAAATGCCAGGTTTTCTTAGGATCTAGATTTGTTTCCCTTAATTTATTACCATAAAAATTATTCATGGATTCACCCAAAGCCTTTTTAATTACCTTACTTACTCTTTTCAACATTTCTAATGGTTCGGTTTCCTCCTTCTAAGTTTTAGAAGTTTGTTCGTATAATCTATTAATTTTATTAAATTGCCAGTTATCCATGGTACTATTTTCCGTTTTAAATTTTTCTTACTCTCCTTTCTAGTTGAACAGTGTTCAATACTATTCTGTAGACATGATATTAGTGAATGTATGTTCATCGAGGGGTCGCTGTTTTCAAGTATTATTGGTAAATGTTCTTGAACATATAGCCTAGCATCATCATAGTAGAAGTTAAATATACATCTTCAGTGAAGACTTCAATATATTTCCTTATATTGACACCACATGAAATAAGACTATGATCAGACAGATTGCATTCTATACTATCAATTCTTAGATAGTTAGTAATATTGCTGTATACGTGATCAATAGATTTATGACTTCTCGGACGAGTCACTAGATTGTGACAATTTTCAAAATCATAGTTTTTAAGAAGTATAAGTAAATCAGATGATAATGATGCATTCAGATAATCGATATTAGAGTCGCCAAGTATGATGCATGGATCACGACCATAGTTTTGAAGTATATTTTCCAATTTCGTACAAAACATACTTAGTGTACACTTTTGAGATTTGTATAATGATACTAATTTTAGACTTTTACCATATATTTTACAGCAATTTAGGGTTAATGCAATAAAATCCAAATACTCACTACTTGAGCAAGTTTCAATATTATATTCTAAATCACAGCTCACAAAAATGGAGGTTCCACCATAACCGTCTGTGCGACAACAATGAATAGAATTGTAACCGGCGATATTGTACAATTGGACTAGATCCTTTTGAAACCATGTTTCTTGTACAGCGATAACATTGGGTAGACGGGGGAATATGCTAATAAAACTTTTAAATTTGTTAAATTTTGTTATTGAAGCAATAATTCTCATATTAATTGATAATATATTGATATATGATGCTGAATAATTAACAGATTGATGAAAGAAATTTATATCAGAAAAATAATGATCTTTATCCATATTAAAAGAAAAAACAATATTTCCTACAGTTAACATCAAATAATAAATTAATAACAATATAAATATGTGAATTTATTCTTCATCTAAAACTGCTGCTGACTCATAGCTACGACTTGTTGGTTTTATCGTTGTTGCTTCCAGTAAAATTGCATCCACTTCTGCTTCATCTCTAATCAGTTATGGTTTAGATACATCACTTTTTTTTAGCTAAAACTTTTCCACCAACGGTATATACAGCAAAATATCCAACGTTTTTCAATGATTTGGCATAGTTTAATAGTCTTACAGTTTCTTTACTTAAACAGTCGTTGACAAAAACATTTTTCATAGATTCTTTTTCCTTGAGTTTTGGTTTTATAGACATAAATTTTTCTTTGGCACGTTTAGAATTAAATCTCACAACAACCATCTGCTTATCTTTCGTTTGCGTATTTTTATTCCTAATATAGTAAGCGTCATCAACATATTCAGGGGAATATGTATCCCCTGTCAATACCATATTAACAGGGGATACATTATCAGTAGTTTTTACTCCTCTAATTAAACAATCATTCTTCACTTTTTCCTCATTCAAAAGCTTTAAAGAGCTTTTAAGATATTGCACTTCAGCTTTTAGTAGTTTATTTTCTTTTGTTATTGTTTCTATTTTCTTTTTGTTTTCTTGAACACCTTTCAAAACATCATCAAACTGTGTTGACATAAAGTTTATAGATTCTTGTAGACTCGATAAGTGATCAAGTTTTTTCAAGTTCTCTCTTATTTGTTTTAATTCTTCGTTAATGGTACCACTATTGTCACATAAATGGCAAATATATTCTTCGCTCTCATTGTTTAGAAAATACTCATATTTACGTTTGTCTAATGATGTGCACATTACATGATAAACTTTTTTGCACTTGTCGCACTCGATAAAGTCTTCTTCTTCCTCTTTTACAATAAACTTACATTGCAGACAAGTCTTATGAGAAGTTTTTAGACTTCGGCGGGCTTTATTCATTTTAATTTATTGATTTTGTGCACAATCAAGTACAAGCAATATGAACATATAAATGTTTTATTATTTTCCGCTATTAAATGATTAAATTTAGTAACTTTACAAGAGAGCGCAAAAATCACAACTTTATATCGACTGTGTAGCCAACTTCACCCAAATCCTCTTGCACGCAACATACTTAATTTTGGCGGCCACTCTCGGTTGAGAAGAAGGGATACCCTGGCCACCATCAGAACGTTAAATAGGTGATTCTACCGATATTATTCGCGCAAAATGAAAGTTTTTTGTCTAGCAGTGGCTGGACTTAAATAACTTATATATGTATATAGTATTAAGATTTGAATACTTATTGTTAGTTCATATTTTGAAGATTCAATAAATAAATGAATGACAAAAAAATCAATAATATATTGTATTAAATTGTAAAAATAACAAATTATTTTAAAAAACAACGGGAAAATAAATTCCTCACATTTCAGTACCTAAACAATAAAATCAATTTCAATATAACAAGTGCGGTGGCAGTGCATTGTTATTGTTGTTATTGTGCGTGAAGATTACTTACCCAGTTGGAAAAAAACTATACATTAAAGTTTTGTTTTCTTGGAAAACCGCAATAAGAAAAACTCTATGACAATTATTTTTATATGCTTTTAAATTAAAAAAATATAAATAACAAAAAAATATCATGAGTGTACCTAGTAGATGCAATTCTGAGAGGGAGCATAGCTCCACTACAAAAAACCTCTGGATTTCTGAAGAGGAATCATTGAAAAAATCATTGGACAATCTCCTGTCTCTAAGAGATAAAAAACGCACGCGTTCGTGCTCGCCAAAAATTGTTGTTACAACAGACGACAAACCATTTTCCAGTCTAGCTATTGTTGATAAACCGAAAACGCAAGTGGGTATGGATAGGTATATAACCGTGGTTAAAAGTCAGCGAAGCCCTAAATCCGCGCAAATATCATCGCAACCAAAAATGTCTAAGGACGATATTACCTTTGCGACAACGGATAGTAATGGGTTTGCTATCCTTCAGACTGACGAGCCAACTGGAAAAAGCTGGTAAAAGCACTTATTATGGCAATTGGTAAAGACACCTTCAACGTAATATCAGTGAAGCACGGACAAATAAGTGAAACAAAAATCCAAGTATAAAAGGTACACTCAGAATATTTTTACAGTAACTGACTGTAGTTTATTGAGGAAGTAGTCCGTGCAGTTATTTTTAAATGAATAATCTTTCAAAATACAAAGAAATTTTAGTTTTAACTGATTCGCTCATTTATTTAAAAAAATAACTGCACAGAAATACTGATTTTCAGTTACATTTAAAATTGTCAGTTGTTTAATAATATGTATGTATATGAATAAAGCAATCATTTCTTTACGAAACCAAGTGTTTTTTTGTTTAAATTTAAAAGTAGTCAACGTTGTTTAAAACGTCAGTTGTATAAAAAAAAAGTTGGTGAATAGTGTGGTAACAAATCAAATATTGTTGAAAATTGGCCTGCATATAAACAGACTTTTGGAGCAGATTTGGTAAGTATGATTCCCATAATTGGCAATTTTGTGAGTACAATGAATCTTTATTTTATTATAATAGATCTCAATTGATTTTAATGGGCTATACCCCGAAAAAAACAGCATTTTTTTTTAAATTGGACAAAATTAAACGTCATTTTGCCAGCGTACATCAATATGAATCTCAAGGATGCAAAATTAAAGCCAGTATGGAACGATGCAAAGGACAAATGGTCAACATTAAATCAAAGTAAGTACGCAATGTAGATATTTTCAAATATATTAAAGGCTGGTTTTACAATAAAGAAATTAAATTTATGCGAAAAAACGCTTTCTTGTGAAACTGGCAGTAATATAAAAAAAATTATTTCAAAGTTTTGTTCTTTTATCCCATTGAGTTTCATATTGTGATTTGTATTTAATAATATATGTAGTATGTGTTTATATTAGGGTGAATTAAAAACTCTTTGTATACAGAAAAATTGTGTTTTCACCGAAGTAATTGTATTATTTTTTTATTTTAAGATTCAAAAGATGCAATTTTTATATATGTGTTGCATGGAATTTTGAAGCCCGAGAAAATATCCAAAGAAATCGGGAAGTCCACAATTGCCGAATCTCAAATTGCAACAATGAAATTCATCGAAAATGATGTACAGCTGAATTTATATTCCGGGCACTCTCCGTTTCTGCTAATTAAGAAAAACGTTTTAGATATTCAGGAAATATTTGTAATATTAGATCAACTAATTTATAAAATAGATACGGTAGCAGCGGCTTTAGCCTTATGTTTTAAAATTCACCAAATTTTCAACTTAGAATATAATACTAAATGTAAAAATTTTTGGTTATTTGTTCAAAAAACTCTGTTTAATATTAATTTAAAAGGCGACAATGCAGGTAATTCATTGCGTGGGTTATCACTATATTTCGACTCGCAAAAATGAATATAATTTTGTTAATTTATAAATAGAAAGTACATATTACTATAACATATACATATACCTTAAATAGTACTCTTTAATAACAAAACTTATTTAATTTCATTTTAATTAAAACATGTGTTGCAAATTATATTTTTAAGAAATACATATGTTTAACTATCTGAATTAAAAATTATTTAATTTTATGTTTAATAAATATGAATTTATTATTTTTTGTTATTATACATAAATACGATTATTATTATATAGGGTGTTTTTTTAAGCTAGATAGAACTTTAAATTGTAAAAAGTAACACAAAAAATTAAATTTTGATGAAACATTTTTTTTATTTGTTTCAGTATACTCTGACAAATCATTGAATTGAAGCCACGAGACCATTGTATGCGTCGTTCTTTCGCCGATTGGGCTCTAGAGCAGCTGGCAACTGACCCGTTGTTTTATCGCAAAATTGTGTTCAGCGATGAGGCGCATTTTTGGCTTAACGGGTTTGTTAATAAGCAAAATTGCCGCATATGGAGTGAGACCAATCCACAAGAGACCCTACAGACTCCATTACATCCAGAAAAATGCACTGTTTGGTGCGGTTTTCATGCTGGTGGCATCATCGGACCTTGTTTCTTCAAAAATGAGGCCGGAGCTCGCGTTACGGTCAATGGAGATCGTTACCGCACCATGATCAATGATTTTTTGTTTGAAAATATGGATGACATTGATCCGGAGGAGATGTGGTTTCAACAGGATGGCGCTACGTGCCATACGGCGAACGCAACCATCGACTTACTGAAATCAAAATTTGGCGATAAGTTGATTTCGAGAAATGGACCTGTCAATTGGCCTCCAAGGTCGTGCGATTATTTCCTGTGGGGCTACGTGAAGTCACTGGTTTATGCTGATAAACCAGCAACAATTGACGCCTTGGAGGCCAGCATTGTTCGTGTTGTTCGTGACATACGGCCAGCAGTGCTCGAAAAAGTGGCCCAAAATTGGACGTCCAGAATGCGCTTCGTCAAGAACAGCCGCGGTGCCCATATGCCCGAAATCATTTTCAAATGTTAATGACGTGACATCTTTGATCTTTCGAATAAAAAAAAATTTTGATTACAATTTAATTTTTTGTGTTATTTTTTACAATTTCAAGTTCTATCGGGCTTAAAAAAACACCCTATATATATTTGTAAGTATGTATGTATGTGTATAAAAATACTTTTAAATAAAAGAAAAAATCATACCATTTTACAAAATCTGTGTTTAATTTTAAAGGGAAAGTAAAATTAGGAAAAATAAAGGAAAAATCTCTTGCTTTTTACGGAATCTGCATTTAAAAATTCAATGATAGAATTCGGAGAAATAAGGGAAAAATCATTTGATTTTACGGAAATTCTATTTAAATATGTGATAGTAAAACTAAAACAGTAAATAAAGGAAAATCTTTTTGTTTTTACGGAATCTGCATTTAAATTTCGGACAGTTAAAATAAAATAATCAGTCTATTGTTTCTACAGAATCTGCAGTTAAATAAATTACAGTATGTGTCAGAGAAATAAAGGAAAAAAGCTTTTGTTTTTATGGGATATGTAAATTGTTTTTTTGATAGTTAAATCAACCATTATAAAAGAAAAAATCCGTATTTTTTACGGTTTTAAATCAGTTATATTTTTACTGTTAAAAATTAAATGAATCTGCATTTAAATTTAAATGAAATGTTAGTAGACCGGTTTTTAACTGAACTTTCATTTCTTTTAAAATGCAATTTCAGTTAATTTTACGTACATACTTTTCTGAGTGTATTGACCCTTATGTAGACACGGATGAGGTTAAGATTGCACTGCTAGATAAAGGCTTTAAAATAAAAAATGTGCTAAATATGCGGAACCGTGAATAGATTCCTCAACCCATGTTTAGGGTTGACCTGGAACCAGGGGATGTTATTCTCAAAAAGAATGAAACTCACCCAATTTATAACCTCAAATTTCTTCTTCATCGTAGGGTTACCGTTGAGGAGCCACACAAGCGTTTAGGGCCCGTTCAATGTCTAAACTGCCAGGAATTCGGACATACTAAGGCATATTGTAAACTTCATGCAGTTTGTGTTGTGTGTGGCGAACTTCACGGCACAATTCAGTGCAACAAACCAAAGGCCGACGCAAGTGGATGCAGTAACTGTGGAGGTAACCACATGGTTATGGAGGTTGCCCTGTCTATACTCACTTTAAGCGGTCAATGACAAATAAGTCATCGGTTTCTCCAGCAACCCAGCAGGCAAATGTCATTGGTTTTTTTTTTTTGTTAAGCGTTTTTATTTATTGAATCTTCAAAATGAACTAACAATAAGTATTAAAATCTTAATACTAAATATAAAAAAAACATAAAATGTGCTTTTTACTTACGTCCAGCCAATGCTAGACAAAAAGTTCTATTATGGGGGAGCAATATCGGTAGAATCACCTATTGAACGTATCCCTTCTTCTCAACCGACTGTGGCCGCCAAAATTAAGTATATTACGTGCAAGAGGGTTTGCATGAAGTTCCAGTTTACTGACATACCTTGTCGCGTACTTAGAAAACTCCTCTTATACCAGGGGAACACTCAGATCTTTATGAATTCGTGAATTTTTTACATACCATGGAGCTGCAGTAAGCGTTGGAAGAATTTTGTTTTGTCGCCTTTGGATATTTTCAATGTTTGACGCTGAGGCGGTGCCCCATAACTGAATTCCGTAGCACCATATAGGCTTTAGTATTGCGTTGTATAACAAAAGTTTGCAATCTAATTTCAATGTAGAATTTCTGCCCATAAGCCAATTTAGCTACGCTGTTAGTTTTAACTGAGTGACCTTTGCTTCAATGTGAGACTTCCACGTTAACCCACGGTCCAGGTGAATACAAGGGTACTTTACTTCATTGTGCTGCGGAATAGGTGAGTTGTTAATTTGGATATGCGCACATGTTTGCTTACGCAGTGTGAATGTAACGTGAGTACATTTTTGTTCATTAGCCCTGATTTTCCAAAGCTTCAGCCATTTTTCCGATATTGAAATAAATTCCTGTAAATTTCGTGAAGCTAATTGGTGGTTTTCATGAACGCTCAAAAACGCTGTGTCTTCTGCAAAAGTTGAAGTGTGGATTCCAGATGTCGTTGGCATGTCAGAGGCGTAAATCAAATACAAAGTACCTTCTTCTACATCTTGAAATATGAATCGCAAAGACACAGGCGGTCTAACTGCGTATGGTGGTAATGCAGATGCATCATTTGTTATATCATTTGTAATAAAAACATTTCTCAAATGGTTAACATATACCATCCCCTTTTCTGAATCGCTTCGTGCCCAGTCGCCAGTTGAAGTTCGCAAAGGTGGCTTAAATATTACGGGTCTTTTCAGACCTTTTGTCGCTTTCCACAGAGAATATTCAGATTGCGGAGTACCATCCAGGCTTTCCAAATATGTTTTAAGGGAAGATATTCTATGGACTTCAAGCAGATTTCTTAACTGAGTTATGCACTCTCGTAGCCTGTTTTTAAGCTGGGGAGACCTGCGAAGCTGCCACTCTCTTCTGACTCTTCTTTTTTCTGACAGAAGCTGCGCAGTTTCAGACGAATAAGTTCTATTGTTCTCATTTCTGGATTTTATATGACTAGTAGTAGCATGCTGTACGGCCAGTTTGAGGCTTTCAGAAAAATTGTTAATTGACACAGCAATATCCTCAGGCGTTCTCAGGGCGATATTTTCAGTACAATGTGTACCCAGAAATTTTTTGTATTTAAGCTTATTAACTCTATTGACGGTCAATGGGGAGCCAATCTCTTGGGGAAACGAAACGGAGATTATAGTGGGTGAGTGATCTGATGACAAATCTAATGAAGGCTCCACTTGCATCCACTCTAGAGGAAAATTTTTCGCAACTCCAAAATCGATAACATTTTTGGAAACGGTGTCAAAAAGCACACAGCCTTTCGAGGTAATTAAATGTGATCCCCAAAAAGTGTGTTTAGCGTTATAGTCGCCAGCCGCTAAAAATCGAGGCCCAAGTGAATTGACAAAATTTGTACATTGATTTTCTGTTACTGAAAACCGGGGTGGGGAATAAATCGATGAAATAACAATTTTATGATGAAAATGTTTAATATATATGTTTGGTGCTTGAAGATACTCCTCACATGTCTCGTTTAGCAAATAGTGCTTAATTCTAGTTTTTATCAAAATTGCTGAGCCTCCGCAAGATCTGCCACGGGGATCTTTAGTATCATATAGTCTGTAACCATTAATTTTGAAATAACATAATAAATGTCGATTTGCTTTTCCATAAGGAAGTGCTCAAGTTAATTTATGTGTTGGCGAATGCTGTTTGCGTTCCAGAAACATATTTTTAACCAACTCATTTTTTTAAAATTGCCTGCAAAATAGTGGATTGCATTTTCAGCATTTCCTGCATCATGTTCGTCATGGAGACCGCACATGTATTTATGGATTGAACTAGAGTCTGCAGAGTTGCCTCAAGATTTTTAAAATTTTGATCGGAATTTTGGGGCATAGGCTCCTGATTCAAGTTTTGTATATCGGTTTTGACCACATTAGCATATGAAACTTGTTTGGGGTTTTGCATAATTATTTGGCTGGTTGACTGGCCTATCTGGGGAAAATTGTTTGCAGAAATAATGTTTGACTGCTGGGGTTCCTTGAAGGTAATTGATGACTTATTTGTCATTGATTGTTTAAAATGAGTGTAAACAGGACAGCCCCTGTAATTTGCAATGTGGTTACTTCCACAGTTACTGCATTTTTTAGCGCTCGAGTCAGTCTTTGGTTTTTTGCACTGTGAAGTGCCGTGTAGATCTCCACACACAACACAAACTGCAGGCAGTTTACAATAGGCCTTAGTATGGCCAAATTCCTGGCAGTTTAGGCATTGAACGAGACTTAAACGCTTATGAGGCTCCTCTACGGTAACTTTACGGTGCAAGAGAAATTTGAGGGTATAAATTGGGTAAGTTTCATTCCGTTTCAGGACAATATCTCTTGGTTCCAGTTCAACCCTAAACATGGGTTGAGGGATCTTCTCACAGTTCCTGATGTTCACTACACTTTTGATTTTAAATCCTTCGTCCTCCAAACCAATCTTAACATCATCCGTGGCTACACATGGGTCAATACCTTTTATAACGACCTGAATACCTTTAGCACTTTTAAGCTGATAAGTGTAAAAAGATCTTTTCTCCTTTTCCAAAACGTCAGACAAATCATTTTCATGGTTTACCTGAATTTTTGTTTCATTGATGTTTCCACGCTTAGCTGATGTCACGTTGAAATTGTCCTTACCGATTACCGTAATAAGTTGTTTTACCAGCTCATTAGAAGTAGGTTCTCTCAAATATATTGGTGGTGGTTTAAATATTTTTTTTCCTGTATTTGGCTCATCAGTCTGGAGGATTGCAAATCTATTACTTTTCGTTGCTGTAGCGGTATTATCCTCTTTGGATATCTTTGGTTGTGATGATATCTGAGCGGATTTCGGGCTTCGCTGACGTTTAACCACGGTTACATACCTGTCCATGCCTACTTGTATTTTCGGTTTATCTGCAATAACTGAACTGGTAGATGGTTTGTCGTCTGTTGTAACAACAATTTTTGGCGAGCACGAACGCGTGCGTTTTTTATCTCTTAGAGACAGGAGATTATCCAATGACTTTTTCAAAGATTCTTCCTCAGAACTTCAGAGGTTTTTTTCTAGTGGAGCTAAGCTCCCTGTTAGAATTGCATCTACTAGGTACACTGATGCAATTTTTGTTTTTTTATTTATATTTTTTTTTTACTTTAAAAGTATGTATATATAAATAATTGTCACAAAGTTTTTCTTTTGTATAAATGCACTCTTCCACTTATTGCGGTTTTCTACTTATACCGTTTCTTTTTTTTTTTTATTTATTTATTTTATTTTTTTGTATAGCACTGCGGTTAAAAACAAATACGTCCGTTCACTATCAAAGCTAGACTCTGAGGTTGAACATGATAATGCAGACGTTTATCTTGCACAACGCTTAAAAATAAACTCTGTCTCTGCCGAACATCTGCCTGGTATTTATTTATTACATTTTTCATGATGGTTTTAGTCAATGATAGTTCTAGACTCAAATATAATTGATATGCACATCCATATACACGCATACCTGCGCAGCAATAAGAACTTGGAATTTTGCGTTTTTTAGATCATTTATGTTTGTTTGTTTGTGTATTATGTTTTAGCTTTATGTTATATGTGTTGATGTGCGTGTAGACTTACAACAAGCAGATTAACGGCTCGCACAGTGGGTTAGATGTACAAATTAGTAACAGTGCATATTGAAGCCATATTTTGTTTTAATTATTGTAATATGAGTTACGAAACTGTTTAATGAGTAAGCGTGTTAGCAACTCAAAATTTGTTTGAGGGTATAAATCAAATCTTAGACAGTACTTTTGCTCTATTTAATTTTTTTATGTTACAGTCTTACAAACTTTTATCATCTAACTAATTATATTTTTAAGCTGCTAATTTTATCTTCACTCTTTTTTTAATAGTTGTCAAATATACATTTTATTGCTTTTTTATAATATATTTTGTGTCCGTGTTTGTTATATTAAACTTAAAATGTTATAGTGCAAAAAAATTTTGGAATTTTAATTAGTATTTTTTGAAAGAACTTTCTTATCCTCGAATGAAAAAAGCACATCTAAGGTGAAACTCTCCAAGCTTTGTTAAATATTTTACGAAAGTAGTAAATGTCTTCCAAGCTCATAGTGCAAGTTGTCTCTAAAGTAAATTTATTCTTTTAGTTTTGACCTCATTGTTGTTGAAATTCGTTTAAACGCTTTTCCTCATTCTTTTGCCATTCGATTGTACAGTGCATAAGAATATTGAACGTCAAGTTGAATTATAAACTAAAATCATTTATGCACATTCATCCGCTTCAAACTTCTACAAGTACCTAAAAAGAATTTAATACGTGATAGTATAATTTTAGCAATGCAAGTACAGACACACATCTACATAAACCTACATATTTATATTTGCAGTATGAATTAAATTTTTCAAGCTTTAACTTCATTCATAGTTTACTGTAAAGATCGCAAGAGATTTCCTTTTCACTACTATGCTTTTAATTCGATTCGTTACTCTGTTGGCAACCAATTCCTGCGGGAATGGTATTACTTAAACAAATTTTTGTGTTTGTAGCAAATGGAATATTGTCAAGAGAAATGATTGCGTCTGTATAAAATTTCTGAACGAATTAATTTCCCTATGTGTATATTTTTAATGAACTATTATAAAATATGTACATATATTATAAATACGAGTATACATATATATAATTAATGCGTAAAGCTTGTTTTAAAATTACTTTATTTAATCCTTCGGAAGAAAAAAAATTTTTAAGATTTAACTGGTGCCTAACACATTAAATATTTTTTTTTTGTTTGTTTTTTATTCATTTATTTATTGAATCTTCAAAATATTTTATAATAGTTCATTCAAAATACAATAAGTATTCAAATATTAATACTAAATATAAAAGTTATTTAAATCCAGGCACCGCTAGACAAAAAAGTTTTTTGTTTTAGCGCGAATAATATCGATAGAATCACCTATTTAACGTTCTGAGGGTGGCAAGGGTATTCCTTCTTCTCAACCGAGAATGGCCGCCAAAATTAAATATGTTGCGTGCAAGTGGATTTGGGTAAGGTTCAAGTTTACTGATATACCTTGTCGCATACTTAGAAAATTCGGAACACGCAGATCCTTGTGAATTCGTGAGTTTCTTACGTACCATGGAGCTGCAGTAATCGTACGAAGAATTTGGTTTTATCGTCTTTGAATTTTTCAATGTTAGAAGATGAGACGGTCCCCATAATTAAATTCTGTAGCACCATATAGGCTTTAAATTTGCGTTATATAACAAAAGTTTGCAATCCAACTTCAATGTCGAATTTCTGCCCATAAGCCAATCTGTTGCGCTGTATTTAATTTCAACTGAGTGATTTAGTGTCAACGTGAGGCATCTACGTTAGCCTATGGTCGAGGTAAATTTCAAGGTATATAACTTCATTATGCTGCGAAACAGGTGTATTGTTAATTTGGATAGCCGAACATGTTTGTTTACGCAGCGTGAATGTAACGTGAGTACATTTTTGTTCATTAATTTTTATTTTCCAAACTTTCAACCACTTCTCTAATATTGAAATATACTGCTGCAAATTTCGTGAAGCTTCTTGATGGTTTTCATGAACGCTGGAAAAAGCTGTGTCATCTGCAAAAGTTGAAGTATGGATTCCGGATCTCGTTGGCATGTCAGATGCGTAAATCAAATATAGAGTGGGTCCTAGAATGCTACCTTGGGGAACTCCTGCTCCGATTGACTGTGAGAGACTTATAAAGTCACCTTCTTTGACAACAAATTTCCGGTCGCATAAGTAGCTTTCCAGAAGCTTGTGAGTGTTTGCAGGCAAGTTAAACTTTATTTTATACATCAATCCGTCGTGCCACACTTTATTAAAAGCTTGGGAAATGTCTATGAATAGAGCTGAACAATACTTTTTGTCTTCAAAAGTCTGTCTTATGACATTGACTAGTCTATGTGTTTGTTCTATGGTGTTATGTTTAGCCCGAAAGCCATATTGATGATTAGGGATACATCCACATCATTCAGTATTGGAGACAACTTCGCCATTAACAATTTTTCGAACTGTTTTGAAATTGTTGGTAGTAGACGTTTTGGTCTATATGATTCTACTTTAGTCGGATCCTTCCCTGGCTTGGGTATCATAGTAATCATAGAAACCTTCCACTCTGCAGGATAATACTTAAGGCGTAAAATAGCGTTAAAAATAAAAACTAGAACTCTTCTAGCTACACAAGGTAACTGTTCAAGCATTTTACCAGTAATATGATCAATACCTGGAGCTTTCCTGTCAACATAACAACTTTAAAAAAAACGTTCAAAAATGGATTCCATTGTGTATTAAAAGAAAATAGTTTGTCAGACGACGTGTAGTGTGAGTAATTAGTTTAATTGCATTTGTCCACATTATATGTATTTGACTGTAAATGCAATAAGTCCACATTATATGTGTTTGACTGTAAGTCGTCATGCCGTCAGCATGACACTTGATATGCACACATTGTTGCTGCTAATTACCCACACATTCCATGCAACTGGTCGGCATGTATTTATGTCGACCAAGCATTTTCTCACGCTTAGCTTAAGCAAAAGAAAATGTGAACAGTATCTTTAAGAAAGAAAAAGATTTCAATAAATAAATTACCATCAAGCTGATCAGACCGTTAAGCGGCTGATCAGCAATTCAAATATAAAATTATATTAATTAAAAAAATTATAAAAAGTAAATAAAGTTTAAATTGAGAAATAAATAAGAAGCATTTGATATAAAAACATTTTTTTGGTTTTAATATAATATGGCGATCCTCGCCAGGTTTAAAATAAAAAATAAATAAAAAAAACCCAGTGCTACAGCTTATCCACCACCAGGCAAAGTGACAAATGTAATCTTCAAGTAATCAATATAATGTCACACCACCAACAAATACTCATATGAAACAAAGTATGAGTATGCAACAAACTCATCAAAAGCAAACGCCCAGAATAGGATCAACTTTAAAAGAACAGCAGACTATGCATCAGCAATCGTAGCAAAATCCTACTAATAATCCAGACGCTTTGACCGAAAAATATCTACCAATTGCTGGACACACACATTGTTCCATTAGGCAAGTATTAAGTGTTAATTAACTCTTATTCTACTAGCATTACTGCGACACTTACGAATCCCTCCAGTAACGCTTCAGTAAAATTCAGTTCACTTTTGATGGCCTCAACATCTGTAAATTCAACTCTTACGGAGGATGCATTCTTTTTCTTCAAACAAACACAAATTTTTTTTTGAGTTTATATTAAATACAAATATTCCTTTATTGAAATAATATTATATTGCCTTAGAGATATATTGCAAAAGATATTAAAATAGCAATTATTTTGCTCCTGTATACTTTTATGTCAAAAGAAAAATCTATATATAAATAATTATTTTAGCTATTAAGAATGATTTTCAGTATGAATAATTATGATATATTTTGTTTAAAGAATAACGCCCTTACTACAGTTTATAACTCAACTTTACTTCATTCAACATTTTTCGGGCTGGTATTATTGATTACGACCTAACCTGTCAAAAATGTTAAATTTAAATTAAAACAAGTAAGAATGTAGTATATTCGGCTGTGCCGAATCTAAAATACCCTTCACGATAGTCACGAATATGTATAGTATATTAAAAATGTGACCTAAATATGCTCGGTTATATATGAACCGATATCGGAATTTTCTATTTTCTGTATTTTAGTAACCTTCTTTTATAACGAGAATTGCTTTCCAGCAAAAAAAAAAAAAATTTTTTTTAATGGAAAAATCGGTTCAGGCTATATCTCGGCTATATATGGACCGATAGCGAAAATTTTTATTTTCCATATTTATATAACCTTATATCATTACCAGAACTGCTTTTGAGCACAACAAAGCCTCGATTTAGGCTATATCTCGGGAATATATGGACCGATATCAGAAATTTTAATTTTCTCTATTTTCGTAACCTTTTTTTATAACAAGAACTGCTTTTCAGCAAAAAAAAAAAAGGTTATTGGAAAAATCGGTTCAGGCTATATCTCGAGTATATATGGACCGATATCGGATATTTTCTTTTTCCATATTTATATAACCTTATTTCATTACCAGAACTGCTTTTGAGCACAAAAAAGTTGTTTACTCGGCACTTTCATCAAAAAACCTGTTAGGCTATATATCGGGTATATATGAACCGATATCGGAAATTTTAATTTTCCATATTTATATAACCTTATTTTATTACCAGAACTGCTTTAAGGTGAAAAAAGTTGTTTAAGTTCGTTTACGCGATATTTTCATGAAAAACCCGGTTTGGGCTATATCTTGGGTATATATGGAGCGATATCGGAAATTTTCATTTTTCATACCTATATAACCTTATTTCATTATTAGAACTGCTTTTAAGCAAAAAATATTGTTTGAGTTCGCTTACGCCGCGTGTTCATGAAAAACCCGGTTTAGGCTATATCTCGGGTATATATGGACCGATATCGAAAAATTTATTTTCAATATTTATATCACCTTATTTTATTACCAGAACTGCTTTTAAGCAAAAACAATTGTTTAGGTTCGCTTACGCGACATTTTCATGAAAAACCCGGTTTGGGATATATCTCGGGTATATATGGACCGATATCGGAAATTTTCATTTTCCATATTTATATAACCTCATCTTATTACCAGAACTGTTTTTAAGCAAAAAAAGTTCTTTAAGTTCGCTTACGCGACATTTTCATGAAAAACCCGGTTTGGGCTATATCTCGGGTATATATGGACCGATATCGGAAATTTTCATTTTTCATACCTATATAACTTTATTTTATTATTAGAACTGCTTTTAAGCAAAAAATATTGTTTGAGTTCGCTTACGCCGCGTGTTCATGAAAAACCCGGTTTAGGCTATATCTCGGGTATATATGGACCGATATCGAAAAATTTATTTTCAATATTTATATCACCTTATTTTATTACCAGAACTGCTTTAAGGCGAAAAAATTGTTTAAGTTCGCCTACGCGGCATTTTCATGAAAACCCCGGTTTAGGCTATATCTCGGGTATATATGGACCGATATCGGAAATTTTTATCTTCCATACTTATATAAACTCATTATATTACCAGAACTGTTTTTGATCAAAAAAAAGTTGTTTAGCTTCGCCTATGCGACATTTTCATTAAAAATCCGATTTGGGCTATATCTCGTGTATATATAGACCGATATCTGAAAAAAAAATTTTTGTCTTTTAGTCACCATGCTTATTAAGTGTGTGAAGTTTGAAGCAAAACGAACAACTTTTGTTTTCAAAAATTTTCATACAAAACTGCAAAAAAAATGTTTTTTTTCGGAATTTTGAATATATCTCAGCTATACGTGGACCGATATTACTGAATTTCAATAGCAACCCCATGAATCGATGGGGTAAAAGAATGGTGAAAGAAAAAAGTTTCTAAGTCTAATGGTTTTCTCAGAAACGGTATTTCAACAGCGGACAGACGGACATCGCTTAATCGACTTTTCTATTAATTCTGATTCAGAATATATATACTTTATAGGGTCGCAAAAAAAAAATTGTAGAAATTACAAACGGAATCACAAACTTATATATACCCTTTACATTTTTGTGAAGGGTATAAAAAAACACTTTTATGATTATTCCCCGGTTGCGATCTCTGATCATAAACTCATCCTTGAATTTATGATTTGAGCTCTACTATTTTACGCAATTCCAAAGATTTTGGAAAATTCAACTACAGCAGGACTATATTGCAAATTATAATCGAAAAAATAAAAAAATTCAATTCTTCCGCATTCTTAATATGCGTAATCATTCCACATATAACATCATCGGATTTATATATCTAACTACAATTTAGACTAGCGTCATGCCCAAATATGGGTGGACACGAGTCTAAAATTGAAAATCCTAATGCAAGTGTCATTAATGACATCACTGTAAAAATAGAAAACCCAATAATATGTCTCATAATTATTATCTCCTTGCTTGCCGTGCAAATCCTCATAACCTTGTATCAACTACATAAGAGATCTATAAAAAAGAACTATGCACGTGTAGCCTCTTTAGCAACTGACCTAAATAAAGTTTAGCTGCCATTTAAAAGGAAATAACTTTATATTAGTGTTTAATGTTGTTGATCCTGCTGTTGATGTTTAGAAGGGTTTGATGATGAAATATGCTTATTTAAATATTTAGATCATTAATATTATTTGAATTTCTGAGCATACCATTTAACCGTTTGTGAAGACACATCGTACCAAGTACGACCAGGCCTGTTGCCTCTGTTGTTCGATCCTTGCGAATTTTACGCCTCACTTCGCGGGCAGAAATAAGCCAAATCCCGTAGGCGAAAGAGGACGCTTTGGCCCGGTTCCTCATTCATTTAATTGTTATGTTGCTTTTATATTATTAGCAGTTGATGACGCAATATTGTTGAAATATAGTTGAGAAACTACCTGTATCGGATGATAGTTTTTAAAGGTATTTCGCTATCAACCACGCTGTAAGTGTACTGTTAATACCATCCTGTACACCTAATCTCTGTCACAAAGCCCATGCTGTGCATTCTATAGTTACAAATTTGCTTTGCAATGAGTAAGCCAATCTCTTCTTGGCATCCTACAGAACAGTAGAAACCACCACACCGGTCACATTTACACTGGTTTCTTTTTGAGCATTTCGCACTGTAGGTGTATGTTATGATGAAATATTTAGGATCAAAGATTAAATGTTTTATTTATAAATAAAGAACCACTTTAAGTTTTTAATATTTGAAGCGTTTGAGTTTTTCTTTAATGATAAAGTTTTCAACGTAAATTCGGAAATTTGTTTCATTCTTTTATGTGTTCTTCCTAAAGGCGTTGAGTTAAACGCTATTCTTCCATTTCAAACCCAAGTAGACTTTATGGAATGGGAATATATTTTACATAAAGCGAGATTGATTAGGGAAGAGTTCCTAAAATCTTACAAACGCCTCAATGTCAACAGAGACACAAGGGACGAAACAATCAACAAACATGTTAAACACCTTGTAGATTGTCTAGAACAAATACGTGTTCTATTAAATGTAAATTACTCACGGCTTAAGCAAGCACACAAAGCTGCGGCCGAGTCTCTCTTCCTAGACACAAGCGAAAAACTAATATTAATCACTCAAAAACGAGGAATAAACCTCGAAATTCCTACATCATTACATGAATCAATCACTCTATATAATCCAGTAAGCATCGAAAATTAAACAAAAATGCCCCAAACAATGATTGAATTCCTAAACACGGCATCAAAAATCCTACCTGTCTTCGATGGAAGTTTAGAAAACCTACAAAGCTTCATTGATGCATTAAACCTGCTCAATGAAATTAAAGAAACTCACGAGTCTGTAGCCGTCAATATCATAAAAACAAAACTCAAAGGCACAGCTCGCAACCTCATATCTACTGAATCAACCATTACACAAATAATCCATAAACTCAAGTCAACGGTAAAAGGTGAATCCGTTGACGTTATAGCTGCTAAGTTGTTAAATATAAGGCAATCAGGAAAAAATGCGAATTCATACGCGACTGAAATTGCCGACTTGACAAAAAAATTGGAAACCGCGTACATAACGGATGGTTTACCAAACGAAGTAGCCACCAAATACGCAACACGTTCTGCAGTTAAAGCAATCGTGAAAAATTCTTTCAGTTAAACTGATAATGGAATCAGGCTCTTTCAATGACATGAACGAAGTCATGTCCAAATTTATAAGCAGTTGCACCGATACCTACGGTCAACAAAATGCAATCTTAACCTACGGTACTCAAAACCGATGCAACAACGACAGACACTATAACAACACACCATCAGCCAGAACAAATGGCGGAAATTTTAATAGAAACAACGGTAATCGCGGTCAGAACTTTAGAAACAGTGGACCTAACAATAGCCACCAAAATTTCAGAAACACAAATACTCCCCGTAACACATACAGCAATTTCAGAAATAATAACACTTCTAGCTACAATAACAATAGCAGAAGACAAGTCCACAATAGTGTGAGACATGTAACCGAAAATGATTCGGAAAACCAATAAAGACCTCTAAATACTCAAGCCATATCATCAATCTAAGTCTATACAGCTACCTAAAAACCAGAACATCTATGAACAATAATGTCTCAATATTCTTAGTAGACACTGGAGCAGACATTTCGGTAATAAAACATAATCAAGTTCTAGATACTAGGAAAAGAACAAATATTAATGGAATTGGACAAGGACTGATCACTACTCTAGGAAGAGTACAATGTGATCTAAAAATTGAAGATCTCCTAATAGCGCATAATTTTCACGTTGTAATGGACGATTTCCCAATTCAAGTAGACGGAATCATAGGAATGGACTTTATAAGAGCATACCGCTGCATATTAGATTTTCAAAACGAAAAAGATATTATAATTCTAAAGTCACATGACATTCCTTATGATCTAGCTATTCCACTTATGAGTGCTCCAACAATCAACTCAATAACGATTCCAGCGAGATCTGAAGTAATTAGACCAGTAAAATTCGAATCTTCAGTAGAGGATGTTTTAATTCCACAGCAAATGCTTCACGATGGTGTTTACATCGTAAACACAATTACTTCCAAATCAAATCCTTACGTCAAAATCGTTAACATTACAGACAACGATTTAACCGTTAGTAATGCCCTAGTTCAGGTTGAAAATCTAAATGATTATAAAATAGTTAACCAAACCTGTACTGCATCTAGAAAAAAAGGAAAGTTAGACACATTGTCCAAAAACTTTCCTGCTTTTGTCAACAAAGAACTAAGAACACTTTGCAATGAGTTCATAGATATTTTTGCATTAGAAACTGAAAAAATTACTACCAATAATTTTTACAAACAAAAACTTAAACTCCATGACAAACAACCAGTCTATATGAAAAATTATAGAATACCACACTCTTAAAAAGAAGAAGTGAATAATCAGGTAGATAAACTGATCGATGACGACGTAGTCGAGCCATCGATATCAGACTACAATAGCCCTATACTACTGGTACCCAAAAAACCATTACCCGGTAGTATTGAAAAAAGATGGCGATTGGTTGTAGACTACAGAGGAGTAAATAAAAAAATAATAGCTGACAAATTTCCCTTACCACGAATAGACGATATTCTAGATCAACTAGGAAGGGCAAAATTTTTTTCATGTCTGGACTTGGTATCCGGATTTCACCAAATAGAGTTAGAAGAAAACTCCAGAGATATTACTTCCTTCTCAACAGATAAAGGCTCTTACAGATTCAAAAGACTGCTCTATGGCCTGAAGATAGCACCAAATTCTTTTCAACGAATGATGTCTTTAGCATTTTCTGGTTTATCACCAACGCAAGCATTCGTTTATATGGACGACTTAATAGTTATCGGTTGTTCCACAGATCATATGATACGAAATTTAAAAGATGTATTTAGCCTATGCAGAAAACACAATCTTAAACTGCACCCAGAAAAATGCTCATTTTTCTGTAGCGAAGTTACATTTTTGGGTCATAAATGTACAGACAAAGGCATTCTACCAGATGACAGCAAATATGCTATAATCAAAGATTACCTAACACCAAAAAATGGTGACGAGGCTAAACGCTTCATAGCCTTTTGCAATTATTACAGAAGGTTTATCCCACATTTTGCCGAATCATCCCACCACATTAATAGACTATCTAGGAAAAACGTGAAATTTGAATGGACTAGTGAATGTGAAAATTCTTTTCAATACCTTAAAACTCAATTATTAAGTCCTACACTATTGCAATACCCAGATTTTTCAAAACAATTCTGCATCACAACGGATGCTAGCAAACACGCATGTGGAGCAGTGCTCAGCCAAGACAAAAACGGCCTACAACTACCAATTTCTTATGCCTCAAGATCTTTCACAAAAGGTGAAAGCAATAAATCTACTATCGAGCAGGAACTAACTGCAATACATTGGGCTATCAAACACTTCCGAACATATATATACGGTAGAAAATTCCTAATTAAAACTGACCATAGACCACTAACATATTTATTTTCATTAAAAAACCCATCCTCCAAGTTAACGCGTATGAAACTAGATTTGGAAGAATATGACTTTACAATTGAGTATATTAGAGGTCAAGAAAATAACGTGGCAGACGCGCTGTCACGCATTGAGTTTGGAGACATTATCAATGCTCAAGCCAATAGTATTCTGAAGGTAACAACACGACTTCAAACCAAAAATATAAACGGTGATTCAACTACACAAAATTAAACAAGACAAAAACTTAGTAAGCTTAAAAGTAAGTATATGAACAACCAAATGCCTATGAAAATATTAAAATGCGTTAGTTGCATTTCACAAAGGACAAATTAAGTATCCTTGCCGGAAAGAAAAGCGTTTTTGAGATTCCGTTGAGTGACATATTTATTAATGGAAAAGTAGACTTAGGTCACCTCTTTCCAAAGCTTGAAAAATTAGCTAGTAATATAGGTCTACCAACACTAAGATTATCACTAGATGATAACCAATTAAAAATCCTAGGAACAACTATAGAAGAATTTAAAGATGAAGGCAATAAATATTTAAAAGATTTAAGCATAATACTGGTACCAAAATTAAAGAATCTAGCCACCAAAAATGAAAAATTAGAAGTCTTGAAACAATTTCATAATAATCCACTTAGTGGTGGACATCCAGGAATCACACGTATGAAAAAGAAAATACGATTGTATTACTACTGGAAAAGCATGACGAGAGATATAGCAAGTTATGTAAAAACTTGTAAAGAATGCCAGCTAAATAAAGTCAATAGAAAAATTAAAGAACCATTGGCAATGACTCCAACTCCCATTAAACCATTTGAAATCACAATAATAGATACCATCGGACCAATACCAAAATCCGATTCCCAAAATGAATACGCAGTTACCATAATGTGCGATTTGACAAAGTATCTAGTCGCAATACCAATTCAGGACAAATCTGCAAAGAACATTGCAAAAGCAATCATGGAAGGTTTTATCTTAACATATGGACCCATGAATAAAATATTATCTGATATGGGCACTGAATATATGAATCGAATCTTATTCGAGTTGTGTGCAATGATGAAGATAGAAAAACTCAACTCTACCGCATACCATCATGAAACATTAGGTACTGTTGAAAGATCACACAGAACATTCAACGAGTATTTACGATCTTATGTAGCGTCCGATAAATCAGATTGGGATATGGCTTAAGTATTTTGTATATTGTTACAATACCACCCCCTCCACCGCACATGATTATTGTCCTTTTGAACTTGTCTATGGAAAAATTCCGCCATTAATAGATGTATCAGCAGCAATACAATTGAACTTTTGTACTCCTACGAAAAAGAGGTCAAATTTAGATTACAAGTAGCATGGCGTAGAGCTGGTAGTTTAATACAAAATGCAAAACTACACAGACACGAGGACTCAAAACAAAAATTAAACTCCGCCGATATTGCTCTTAATGATCTTGTACTAATCCAAAACGAACATATACAAAGGTCCGTATAAAGTAATAAAGCTGCATGATAAAAATAATGTAGAACTACAAACGGAAGGGGACAAGACCATAACAGTTCATAAAAATAGAATAAAGAAATTTTACAAATACTAGGTTCTTTGCCAATAAGTACAACATCTCCATTAATCAGTGTCGATAATACACTCCAAAAAAATATATATACATTTTCTTTTCAATTTACGTCAATAAAAGTAAAATAAGTGATTCGTTTCAAAGCAACAAAGGGTGAAGGGCTCCCGTAAGCCACTTATTTAACTCTACTCTTATCATACTTAATCATTCACCATAGGGACTGTTTGAGCCTGCAATATTTTTTGCAGGCAATATGCAAATATAAGAAAACCAATTATTTCTTCCGAAAAAATGCAATGTTTTATTGAACGAATTATAATCGAATGAATATACATTAAAGAGCAAAAATGCATGTAAGCAGAACTATAAATTAAGATCAGTTTTACTTACACCTTGTATACATACATATTTACATACATGCGTATGCACAAAAGATTAAGTCAAGCTCTTAAGCAAACAAACAAGCCTACATATCAATGTGCATTTACTCTCTTTGAATAATAAAGTACTCATAATTAGCTTGTACTAAAACTAATTACATGCACGTATGTAGATATGTATGCATAACGGTGATCCATTAAAGCAAAGAAATATCAAGTTACAAAAATCAAGCAAACAATATGTATATAAAAAATAATGCGTAGAATGCAGGGGCGCATCTGCGATCAACATCCTCCCCCCGTTGGAGGCTTAGGGCCTTCAACAGATTCTATAGGCAGAACTGCCAGCTTTGAGACAGCACGTTTAGCTAAACCATTAGCTATGCGAATAATTGCAACACGAGCAACTCCATCATCGCCTAATATTACGTCAGCAACTCTTCCTAGCTGCCACTTTAATGGTGGCTGATTCTCGTCCTTTAAAAGCACCATCGAACCACATGTTATGTTTGGATTCTTTCCTCGCCACTTTGCACGTTCTTGTAAAAGAGACAGATAGGAAGAACTCCATTTCCTCCAAAAAATCTGGTGCAAGTAAGAAATCCTTTGCCACCTGCTAAGACGGCTTATATCTGTTTCGGTGTAATTGGGCTCAGATATAGATACGAAAGGGCCACCAATCAAAAAATGCCCAGGTGTTAATACATCAAGATCATTGGGATCCTCAGAGATTGGAAAAAGAGGCCGGGAATTTAAAATGGCAGAAATTTGGTATACCAAGGTGCGCAGCTCGTCGCAAGTCAACTTATTGAGGCCCACTGTCCGATAAAAGTGTAACTTGGCAGATTTAACTGCCGCCTCCCACAATCCTCCAAAGTGTGGCGACCTTGGTGGGATGTATTTCCATTCTATCCCATCCTCGAGACACTGCTTATATACCAGCTGCTGATGATTTTCGGATAAAAATAGTCGTTTCAAATCAGCCAATTCATTTTTTGCACCCACGAAATTGGTAGCATTATCCGACCAAATAACCTTTGGTTTACCTCTGATGGCAATAAAGCGTCGAAGAGCAGCCAAGAATGATGATGTCGACAAGTCCTGAACTACCTCCAAGTGCGTTGCCTTTGTTGAAAAACATATGAAAATTGAAACATAACATTTAACCGGAGGCCTATTTCTGACTTCAGACTTGTAATAAAATGGCCCGCAGAAATCTATACCAGTAGCGTGAAAGGCCTTGCTTGGCGTTACTCGGTCGACCGGCAAGCTTCCCATTATGTGCTGAGTTATTTTTGGCTTCATCTTGAACTAACAAGTTTTCGCCCTCCAATGGGCCAATATTGTTGTCTTATTGAGGCCAATAAACATTGCGGTCCCGCATGCAATAACTTTTCGTGAAAATGCATTATCAAGGAGGACGTCAATGGGTGATTTTTTGGCAAAATAATAGGATGTTGGGCATCAAATTCAAGATTGGAATTATGAAGACGACCACCAACTCTAATAAGTCCAAAGGAGTCTAAAAAAGGCGCCAATGACTGAAGCTTGCTAGATGATGGTAGATTTTCATTTTTCTTTAGCGCTTTTAGCTCAACTGCAAAATTAACTAGGTGTATATTTCTAATTAACAAATTTGTTCCATTTTTAATGTCACTTGGTGTGAGCATGTTGCTTTGGCTTCTCAGTTTGGGGTAAATAAATTTAGAAATATACGCAAACACTCGTTGTATTTTAGCAAAAGAATTATGATACTTACATTGTATCGATAAATCAACTAGCGATGTTATTGCCAATATAGTTTTTCGCCGCTCAGGCAGTTCAGTTAAAAATTCAACATTATCAGGCCATTTTGAAGGCCCATAGCATAGGAAATTAGGTCCGTTTCTCCATAATGTAGATTGAAGCAACTCTTTTGGTGATGAACCTCTTGACACAATATCGGCTGGATTTAAATTGCTTGGAACATAGTGCCACGTCATCTTTTCGGTGATTGTTTTTATGCGAGAGACTCTATTTGACACGAAAATATTGAAGTTTGAGGGGCATTCCCGAAGCCAGGAGAGCACGACCATTGAGTCAGACCAGCAATGCACATCGCAACTAAATGGTAGATTTTTAATTACAACATCCAAAAGCTCTGCTAAAAGGCAAGCTGCAGCAAGTTCAAGCTTTGGAACCAATTCGCCCAAGCGGGTCATATAATCTGGCAATTGATGATAGGATTGAGCGTTTTGTCGGCACTTTGAAATCATCATGGGGATTAAATGAGAAAATAAAGTTGTCACTACTGGGGTCTAACATTAAACCAAGCGTTTTCGTGACGTTAGCACCATCATCAAACTTTAAAAGTTTTTCACATTGTTCTGGTGGAGTGCTATTAAGAACTTCAGAAGAGTTTGAGCACCATTTTCGAATAAGAAAATCACCACGCTGCAACAAATCTGTAACTTGCTGTTTAATTTCTATTACCTCCTGAACAGAGTCACCACCGGTTAACATATCATCCACATAAAAATCGCGCCTTATTACCTTTGCACCTATTGGGAAATCGACTTCTTCGTCACTTGCTAACTGCTGCATTGAACGAATCGCCAGAAACGCCGCAGGCTTAGTACCGTAAGTGACAGTATCCAGTTTGTATATCTGAATTTTTTCCTTATCGTTTGTTCTCCACAGTATACATTGAAGGTAATTATCAGGGGGTGCAACATGTACACACCGATACATTTTACAAATGTCACCACTAAGCGTAACCTTGAAACAGCGATAACGCAAAAGAGTATTAAAGAGTTTGGGTTGAATCGTTGGTCCAGCATGCAGTATATCATTCAAAGAAAAACCAGTTGTCGTTTTTGCGGAACCATCAAAGACGACTCTTAACTTGGTTGTTGAGCTATCAAGCTTATGCACACAATGGTGTGGCAGAAAATATTTCTTTTGAGCAGCCTGTGGCGAAACTAAAGACATATGATTTAAGGATATGTACTCATTCACGAATTCTACATATTGGGCCTTGATTTCAGGGTGCCTTCTAAACTTCTTTTCTAAGCCTTTGAATCGCTGTAAGGCACGTTCATACGAGTCTCCTAGCAAGTCTATACCACCCTCTTCAATCACAGGCAGGCGAACACAAAATGAGCCACTGCCAAGACGAAACGTGTGTTTGCGAAAGTGCTCTTCACAAAAATCTTCTTCCGAGAACGAATCACTGCTACCAAAATTATTTTCGATTTCCCAGAACCCTTTCACGATGGAGTCTAGGTCTTCATATTGTTTTATGTTCGATGTGACTGCTAAAGACCACGAATTACGAGGCTGAAAACCACCGCCAGCAACTACCCACCCTAATAACGTTTTTTGGAGTATAGGTAGGTTATCAGCTAGTTTGATTTGTCCAACTGACATAAGATTAAAAAATAGCTCGGCTCCTACTAAAACATCGATACGGCCACCCTTATCAAATAGTGGGTCAGCAAGTGTTATATTTTTAGGTATTTTCCAATCAGATATATTAATATTAATATTCGGCTGATAATTAGTTATGGTGGGAACGACCATGGCCTGCATAGATGTTGTGTACTCACCACTTTTCGATCTGACGACTATATTAGCTGATTTGTTTATTGCTACACACCCATCGCCTATTCCAAAAATGGTTGCAAAAGCTTTATTGCAGTTTAAATTTAGATGTTGCACGAATCGACTGGTAATAAGGTTCAGTTGTGATGCAGAATCCAGTATTGCGCGACAAGGCTCGAAATTTCCAAATTTGTTTTTTACCATAATAATGGCAGTTGCTAAGAAAACACATCCGAATTGAGCTGAAACCTTTTGAGTGTTCACATGACTTGAAGTAAGTACAGCCTGTGATGAGCTGGCCTCAGCTACCGATGAGGGCTGGTCCAAAGGTAACGCTTCTATGTGCAGCAAAGAGTGGTGCTTTGATGAGCACGAACGACAACGACTTGAATTGCAATTCTTTAATATGTGACCTCTTCTTAAACAGTTTAAGCACAGCTTCAGCTTTTTTGCCTCTTTAAAGCGAAAGGACGGCGATAAGTTTAGAAACCGAGAGCAATTTGTTATAAAATGCTCTCTAAGATTCGCAAAACGAGCAAAGTTTTACTGGAGTTGTAACTGAAACGTGAACATGCCGATTATTTTGGTTAGCTCTTTTTGAAATGGACTGCTTTGAAGATTTAATTACAACTGAGTTTTCACAATTTTCTGCCATACGACATCTTCGTTCCAAAAACTCCGACATTGAGGCCCAAGTAGGTAATTCATTCGTAAGCAGATTTTCCTCCCAACTAATAATTGATTTAGTGTCCAATTTCGTGGTGACTAAATGAATTAAGAACCCATCAAAAATTTGCTTTTCATTGCCAATTGTTTTCATGGCACGCAAATGTACATTTAAACCATCACTAAGTTTACGTAACTCAATAGCGGAGCCATTTTCAACGGTGCCGAGATCAAAAATTTCTTTCATATGAGTTTGAAAATTAAGAAGTTTGTTGTCAAACCTCTTTATTAATAGCGCCAACGCAGCGTCAAAATTTTCTTCTTTCAACTCTAAAGAAGCTATTGTATCAAGAGCCACACTTTCTAAACTAGCTCGAAGATAATGAAATTTTTCTAACTTGGTTAATTCGGAGTTATCATTAATGACAGTGGAAAAAAGCGAAAAGAAATTTGGCCATTCAGAATATGAACCTCCAAATTTTGGCAGTTGAATTTCTGGCATTTTAGCTTTGCGGCTAACGTTTTGAGATGGCGATTCATCAATGGAAAATTGTCGTACTGTCGACGACTTTTGCATAGAGCGAATGGCCAGGATTTCACGCGTTAATTTCGTCTTTACCTCAAAATATAAGGCAACAAATGCCGAACGATCTGTGCAATCATGAAGTTCTAAAACTTCCTGAGCTTTTTCGTAAGATATGTATATTCCTTCAACATAATCCAATCGAACTGATAGCGCTGCTGCATCATGCTCCTTTAATGCGGACGGTGTTAGGCTTTCGTTGATGCCTTCCAACTGTTTTAATAAGCTAGAAACTTTCGAATAGTAGGGCGCCAAGTCCAGCTCCTGTTCTGCTTTTTTACTAGCAGACGGTTTCTTGTTGGTTGACATATTTATTTTTTAAGGAAGGTAAGTTGTACCCGAATAAACGCAAATAATTGTATTAAATATGACTGGTAATGATATCCAAATTGATATCACGTCGGGGTCACCAAATGTTTGAGCCTGCAATATTTTTTGCAGGCAATATGCAAATATAAGAAAACCAATTATTTCTTCCGAAAAAATGCAATGTTTTATTGAACGAATTATAATCGAATGAATATACATTAAAGAGCAAAAATGCATGTAAGCAGAACTATAAATTAAGATCAGTTTTACTTACACCTTGTATACATACATATTTACATACATGCGTATGCACAAAAGATTAAGTCAAGCTCTTAAGCAAACAAACAAGCCTACATATCAATGTGCATTTACTCTCTTTGAATAATAAAGTACTCATAATTAGCTTGTACTAAAACTAATTACATGCACGTATGTAGATATGTATGCATAACGGTGATCAATTAAAGCAAAGAAATATCAAGTTACAAAAATCAAGCAAACAATATGTATATAAAAAATAATGCGTAGAATGCAGGGGCGCATCTGCGATCAACATCCTCCCCCCGTTGGAGGCTTAGGGCCTTCAACAGATGCTTCTATAGGCAGAACTGCCAGCTTTGAGACAGCACGTTTAGCTAAACCATTAGCTATGCGAATAATTGCAACACGAGCAACTCCATCATCGCCTAATATTACGTCAGCAACTCTTCCTAGCTGCCACTTTAATGGTGGCTGATTCTCGTCCTTTAAAAGCACCATCGAACCACATGTTATGTTTGGATTCTTTCCTCGCCACTTTGCACGTTCTTGTAAAAGAGACAGATAGGAAGAACTCCATTTCCTCCAAAAAATCTGGTGCAAGTAAGAAATCCTTTGCCACCTGCTAAGACGGCTTATATCTGTTTCGGTGTAATTGGGCTCAGATATAGATACGAAAGGGCCACCAATCAAAAAATGCCCAGGTGTTAATACATCAAGATCATTGGGATCCTCAGAGATTGGAAAAAGAGGCCGGGAATTTAAAATGGCAGAAATTTGGTATACCAAGGTGCGCAGCTCGTCGCAAGTCAACTTATTGAGGCCCACTGTCCGATAAAAGTGTAACTTGGCAGATTTAACTGCCGCCTCCCACAATCCTCCAAAGTGTGGCGACCTTGGTGGGATGTATTTCCATTCTATCCCATCCTCGAGACACTGCTTATATACCAGCTGCTGATGATTTTCGGATAAAAATAGTCGTTTCAAATCAGCCAATTCATTTTTTGCACCCACGAAATTGGTAGCATTATCCGACCAAATAACCTTTGGTTTACCTCTGATGGCAATAAAGCGTCGAAGAGCAGCCAAGAATGATGATGTCGACAAGTCCTGAACTACCTCCAAGTGCGTTGCCTTTGTTGAAAAACATATGAAAATTGAAACATAACATTTAACCGGAGGCCTATTTCTGACTTCAGACTTGTAATAAAATGGCCCGCAGAAATCTATACCAGTAGCGTGAAAGGCCTTGCTTGGCGTTACTCGGTCGACCGGCAAGCTTCCCATTATGTGCTGAGTTATTTTTGGCTTCATCTTGAACTAACAAGTTTTCGCCCTCCAATGGGCCAATATTGTTGTCTTATTGAGGCCAATAAACATTGCGGTCCCGCATGCAATAACTTTTCGTGAAAATGCATTATCAAGGAGGACGTCAATGGGTGATTTTTTGGCAAAATAATAGGATGTTGGGCATCAAATTCAAGATTGGAATTATGAAGACGACCACCAACTCTAATAAGTCCAAAGGAGTCTAAAAAAGGCGCCAATGACTGAAGCTTGCTAGATGATGGTAGATTTTCATTTTTCTTTAGCGCTTTTAGCTCAACTGCAAAATTAACTAGGTGTATATTTCTAATTAACAAATTTGTTCCATTTTTAATGTCACTTGGTGTGAGCATGTTGCTTTGGCTTCTCAGTTTGGGGTAAATAAATTTAGAAATATACGCAAACACTCGTTGTATTTTAGCAAAAGAATTATGATACTTACATTGTATCGATAAATCAACTAGCGATGTTATTGCCAATATAGTTTTTCGCCGCTCAGGCAGTTCAGTTAAAAATTCAACATTATCAGGCCATTTTGAAGGCCCATAGCATAGGAAATTAGGTCCGTTTCTCCATAATGTAGATTGAAGCAACTCTTTTGGTGATGAACCTCTTGACACAATATCGGCTGGATTTAAATTGCTTGGAACATAGTGCCACGTCATCTTTTCGGTGATTGTTTTTATGCGAGAGACTCTATTTGACACGAAAATATTGAAGTTTGAGGGGCATTCCCGAAGCCAGGAGAGCACGACCATTGAGTCAGACCAGCAATGCACATCGCAACTAAATGGTAGATTTTTAATTACAACATCCAAAAGCTCTGCTAAAAGGCAAGCTGCAGCAAGTTCAAGCTTTGGAACAGTCAAAGTTTTCAAAGGCGAAACTCTCGATTTAGAGCATAGTAATGATGAACTAATGTTCCCTTCAGATTCTGACCTTATGTATACACAAGCGCCATATGCAGATAGACTGGCATCACAAAATGCGTGGATTTGGATGCTTGAATTTGATACAAGGACACATCGAGGAAATTTGAAATGTGGAATTGAATCAAATTGAGATATAAATTCAAGCCATGAAGAATGCAACGATTGTGGAAGGCTCTCGTCCCATTGCAGTTGTAGCCTCCATAAATGTTGCATAAACACCTTTGCCTTAGTTATAACCGGACCAATTAGCCCAAGCGGGTCATATAATCTGGCAATTGATGATAGGATTGAGCGTTTTGTCGGCACTTTGAAATCATCATGGGGATTAAATGAGAAAATAAAGTTGTCACTACTGGGGTCTAACATTAAACCAAGCGTTTTCGTGACGTTAGCACCATCATCAAACTTTAAAAGTTTTTCACATTGTTCTGGTGGAGTGCTATTAAGAACTTCAGAAGAGTTTGAGCACCATTTTCGAATAAGAAAATCACCACGCTGCAGCAAATCTGTAACTTGCTGTTTAATTTCTATTACCTCCTGAACAGAGTCACCACCGGTTAACATATCATCCACATAAAAATCGCGCCTTATTACCTTTGCACCTATTGGGAAATCGACTTCTTCGTCACTTGCTAACTGCTGCATTGAACGAATCGCCAGAAACGCCGCAGGCTTAGTACCGTAAGTGACAGTATCCAGTTTGTATATCTGAATTTTTTCCTTATCGTTTGTTCTCCACAGTATACATTGAAGGTAATTATCAGGGGGTGCAACATGTACACACCGATACATTTTACAAATGTCACCACTAAGCGTAACCTTGAAACAGCGATAACGCAAAAGAGTATTAAAGAGTTTGGGTTGAATCGTTGGTCCAGCATGCAGTATATCATTCAAAGAAAAACCAGTTGTCGTTTTTGCGGAACCATCAAAGACGACTCTTAACTTGGTTGTTGAGCTATCAAGCTTATGCACACAATGGTGTGGCAGAAAATATTTCTTTTGAGCAGCCTGTGGCGAAACTAAAGACATATGATTTAAGGATATGTACTCATTCATGAATTCTACATATTGGGCCTTGATTTCAGGGTGCCTTCTAAACTTCTTTTCTAAGCCTTTGAATCGCTGTAAGGCACGTTCATACGAGTCTCCTAGCAAGTCTATACCACCCTCTTCAATCACAGGCAGGCGAACACAAAATGAGCCACTGCCAAGACGAAACGTGTGTTTGCGAAAGTGCTCTTCACAAAAATCTTCTTCCGAGAACGAATCACTGCTACCAAAATTATTTTCGATTTCCCAGAACCCTTTCACGATGGAGTCTAGGTCTTCATATTGTTTTATGTTCGATGTGACTGCTAAAGACCACGAATTACGAGGCTGAAAACCACCGCCAGCAACTACCCACCCTAATAACGTTTTTTGGAGTATAGGTAGGTTATCAGCTAGTTTGATTTGTCCAACTGACATAAGATTAAAAAATAGCTCGGCTCCTACTAAAACATCGATACGGCCACCCTTATCAAATAGTGGGTCAGCAAGTGTTATATTTTTAGGTATTTTCCAATCAGATATATTAATATTAATATTCGGCTGATAATTAGTTATGGTGGGAACGACCATGGCCTGCATAGATGTTGTGTACTCACCACTTTTCGATCTGACGACTATATTAGCTGATTTGTTTATTGCTACACATCCATCGCCTATTCCAGAAATGGTTGCAAAAGCTTTATTGCAGTTTAAATTTAGATGTTGCACGAATCGAATGGTAATAAGGTTCAGTTGTGATGCAGAATCCAGTATTGCGCGACAAGGCTCGAAATTTCCAAATTTGTTTTTTACCATAATAATGGCAGTTGCTAAGAAAACACATCCGAATTGAGCTGAAACCTTTTGAGTGTTCACATGACTTGAAGTAAGTACAGCCTGTGATGAGCTGGCCTCAGCTACCGATGAGGGCTGGTCCAAAGGTAACGCTTCTATGTGCAGCAAAGAGTGGTGCTTTGATGAGCACGAACGACAACGACTTGAATTGAAATTCTTTAATATGTGACCTCTTCTTAAACAGTTTAAGCACAGCTTCAGCTTTTTTGCCTCTTTAAAGCGAAGGGACGGCGATAAGTTTAGAAACCGAGAGCAATTTGTTATAAAATGCTCTCTAGATTCGCAAAACGAGCAAAGTTTTACTGGAGTTGTAACTGAAACGTGAACATGCCGATTATTTTGGTTAGCTCTTTTTGAAATGGACTGCTTTGAAGATTTAATTACAACTGAGTTTTCACAATTTTCTGCCATACGACATCTTCGTTCCAAAAACTCCGACATTGAGGCCCAAGTAGGTAATTCATTCGTAAGCAGATTTTCCTCCCAACTAATAATTGATTTAGTGTCCAATTTCGTGGTGACTAAATGAATTAAGAACCCATCAAAAATTTGCTTTTCATTGCCAATTGTTTTCATGGCACGCAAATGTACATTTAAACCATCACTAAGTTTACGTAACTCAATAGCGGAGCCATTTTCAACGGTGCCGAGATCAAAAATTTCTTTCATATGAGTTTGAAAATTAAGAAGTTTGTTGTCAAACCTCTTTATTAATAGCGCCAACGCAGCGTCAAAATTTTCTTCTTTCAACTCTAAAGAAGCTATTGTATCAAGAGCCACACTTTCTAAACTAGCTCGAAGATAATGAAATTTTTCTAACTTGGTTAATTCGGAGTTATCATTAATGACAGTGGAAAAAAGCGAAAAGAAATTTGGCCATTCAGAATATGAACCTCCAAATTTTGGCAGTTGAATTTCTGGCATTTTAGCTTTGCGGCTAACGTTTTGAGATGGCGATTCAGCAATGGAAAATTGTCGTACTGTCGACGACTTTTGCATAGAGCGAATGGCCAGGATTTCACGCGTTAATTTCGTCTTTACCTCAAAATATAAGGCAACAAATGCCGAACGATCTGTGCAATCATGAAGTTCTAAAACTTCCTGAGCTTTTTCGTAAGATATGTATATTCCTTCAACATAATCCAATCGAACTGATAGCGCTGCTGCATCATGCTCCTTTAATGCGGACGGTGTTAGGCTTTCGTTGATGCCTTCCAACTGTTTTAATAAGCTAGAAACTTTCGAATAGTAGGGCGCCAAGTCCAGCTCCTGTTCTGCTTTTTTACTAGCAGACGGTTTCTTGTTGGTTGACATATTTATTTTTTAAGGAAGGTAAGTTGTACCCGAATAAACGCAAATAATTGTATTAAATATGACTGGTAATGATATCCAAATTGATATCACGTCGGGGTCACCAAATGTTTGAGCCTGCAATATTTTTTGCAGGCAATATGCAAATATAAGAAAACCAATTATTTCTTCCGAAAAAATGCAATGTTTTATTGAACGAATTATAATCGAATGAATATACATTAAAAAGCAAAAATGCATGTAAGCAGAACTATAAATTAAGATCAGTTTTACTTACACCTTGTATACATACATATTTACATACATGCGTATGCACAAAAGATTAAGTCAAGCTCTTAAGCAAACAAACAAGCCTACATATCAATGTGCATTTACTCTCTTTGAATAATAAAGTACTCATAATTAGCTTGTACTAAAACTAATTACATGCACGTATGTAGATATGTATGCATAACGGTGATCAATTAAAGCAAAGAAATATCAAGTTACAAAAATCAAGCAAACAATATGTATATAAAAAATAATGCGTAGAATGCAGGGGCGCATCTGCGATCAACAGGGACATTAAAATAAATAATTACTAATTCTATCCAATTATTTAAAATTATTAAATTCTATTTTTATTCAATTTATTACATTCAATTTTTAATTTCTCAATTTATATAAACAAAGATCAATTTTTTTATACATTAAGCTTGACGTATTAATCTTATTCTTTAATATTGTTCTTAACATAATTTAAAAGTAAGATTCTGTATAAAAATTGGAATAAATAAATTAATGTAATATCTTTTTTTATAAAAGTTGAAACAAATAAAAGTGAGAAATCCCTTATTGAAAATTCAAGTATTGTAAAGTAAGAATGATCAATTCACATATGTATATTGATCATTCTTTCTGGAAAAGGGAGGTGTAGTGTGAGTAATTAGTTTAATTGCATTTGTCCACATTATATGTATTTGACTGTAAATGCAATAAGTCCACATTATATGTGTTTGACTGTAAGTCGTCATGCCGTCAGCATGACACTTGATATGCACACATTGTTGCTGCTAATTACCCACACATTCCATGCAACTGGTCGGCATGTATTTATGTCGACCAAGCATTTTCTCACGCTTAGCTTAAGCAAAAGAAAATGTGAACAGTATCTTTAAGAAAGAAAAAGATTTCAATAAATAAATTACCATCAAGCTGATCAGACCGTTAAGCGGCTGATCAGCAATTCAAATATAAAATTATATTAATTAAAAAAATTTCTAATATTATATGATGATGGGTGGGTATCATTCGTCTAGCTCGAGTTCAATCCTGGCTAAAGCCAAGAAATATTTTTATTTATAATTATAACAATAATTGCCGCGATCAATAACTCTTGATCAAAGAAGACAGGAAAAAATAATTGAATACACTAAAGCTGGGGGACAACTAGCTGTTTCCTAGTCGCTACACTGTTCATCAGCACCCATTAGGATTCGAACTTAGTACCATATAAACATCCTATGGGTGCTGATGAACAGTGTAGCGACTGTGAAACAGCTAGTTGTCCCCCAGCTCATCATCATATAATATTAGAAATATTAAAAATAAAAGTTCGACTATTTAACATTAATACATACAAAATTAAAAAAATTATAAAAAGTAAATAAAGTTTAAATTGAGAAATAAATAAGAAGCATTTGATATAAAATCATTTTTTTGGTTTTAATATAATAGACGCAGCATTAAATACTAGTAAAAATTAAAACAAAGCTCTCTCTATTCATCATTATCTAGGTAAATGTAGCTTTCCCAAAAAGAAAAAAAAAACAGACCCAGAGATGATTGAACTTTGGCGCGTGTTTATGTTATTGCTTGATTTCTGGTGTGTTTTGACACATTCAAAAGGACGAACAAACTCATTTAAGGGGCGCATATATACTGTCAAACATTCTTTGCAAGTGGTCACACAACTACGCATATGATATATCACGCGGAATTCATATTATATATGTATTTGAAAATTGTTTTTGTTTTATTAAAGTTTTGTGTTTGAAATTTTCTCTCCAAATACATCGATGCACGATATGACTGAGCTTGTGAATTCAACAAATATTTTCAAAATACCAGTATAGTATACGACAGTAGTGAAAAAGATTAACATCAGCAACTGTCTTTACGGAGTGAATTATTCACGATTCACCAGCGCCCCCGTATGGGTAACTAGGCTCACACAGGTAGCAACTTTTGCCATATATTTATAGCCGAAGTCTACCTTTGATAGTGAACGGACGTGTTTGTTTTTGATCGGAGTATTAAAAAATAAAACCGGAATAAGTAGAAAGCCGGAATAAGTGGAAAGAGTGAAGTTATATAAAAGAAAAACTTTGTGACAATTATTTTTGTATACTTTTTAAAGCAAAAAAAAAAATTGCATAAATGTACCTAGCAGATGCAATTCTGAGAAAGAGAAAAAATCTCTGGATTTCTGAGGCAGAATATGTGAAAAAATCATTGAAAAATCTCCTTTCTCTAAGAGATAGGAAAAACCTGCGTTCGAGTTCGCCAAATATTGTTGTTACAACAGAAAATAAACCATCTTCCAGTATAGTTATTGCTGATGAGCCGAAAACGCAAGTAGACATGGATGGGTACGTAACCGTGGTTAAACGTCAGCGAAGCCCCAAATCCGCGCAAATATCATAACAATCAAAAATGTCTAAGGACGATGCCACTGTGACAACAGAGCTAAGTTGTCCCCCAGCTAATGGTATTCAATTATTTTTTCTGTTCTTCTTTGGTCTTATTGTTTCACAGCAATTATTGTTATAATTAAAAATAATCCTTCTTCTTGACTGAAGTTGGACTCGAACTCACTAGTTAATCTCGTACATATGTATAAAAATTAATTAATTAATATAGAAAAGTTGCTGCTTGCATGTATTTTGTTGGTAAATCACCTTTTCAACGCTCTGATGTTTGCAAGGGTGTCCATCCTTCTCAGTAGAGTGTGGCCACAAAAGTTAAGGATACTACGTGCGAGAGGATTCGGGTGAGACTCCAGTCTGTTAATGTACCTTATCGCGTGTTTTGAAAATTCATCTTTCACTAAGGGTACACCTAGATCTTTGTGAATTCGAGAGTTTTTAACATACCATGGAGCTGCAGTAATTATACGGAGAATTTTATTTTGGCGCTTTTGAGTTTTCTTAATGTTGGATGCAGAGGCGGTACCCCACAATTGAATTCCATAGCTCCATATTGGCTTTAGGATTGCGTTATACAACAAAAAATTATATATATTATATACGGTAGAAAATCTGCCGATGAGCCAATTTAGTTGCACCGCTTCTAATTTCATCTGGGTGACTTTAGCGTCAATGTGAGATTTCCACGTGAGCCTACGGTCGAGATGAATAGACTTCACTGTGCTGCGGAACAATGTAGTTGTTGATTTTAATAGCCGAACAAGTTTTTCTACGTAGTGTGAATGTAACATGGGTACATTTTTGTTGATTTAGGTTGATTTTCCAAAGTTTCAGCCATTTCTCCAATATAAGAATATGTTCTTGCAAATTTCGTGATGCTAATTTATAGTCTTCATGGACACTGATGAATGCTGTATCATCTGCAAAAGTTGAAGTGTGAATTTTGCAGCTCGTTGGCATGTCTGAAGCAAAAATCAAATATAAAGTTGGACCCAATATGCTACCCTGGGGAACTCCAGCTTTAATTGACTGAGCCGAGCTTTTGAAGTCACCTTCCTTAACGACGAATTTCCGGTCATATAAGTAGCTCTCTAATAGCTTGTGAGTGTTTGCAGGTAAGTTTAATTTCGTGCCATCATATTATATTAGAAATATTAAAATAAGTTCGACTATTTATCATTAATACATACATATATATCTCACGGGACAGAGCCTATCAATATATGTACATACATTCGTACGTTGATAAATAATAATACAAATTGCATATGTGATCAATATGAGACAAATATAGACGAAAAAATAAATAAGAGCTCGGCGTACATCATGTTTACATGGTATTGAGTCCCAATCCTAGTGGGTGCTGATGAGCAGAGTAGCTACTGCGAAACAGCTAGTTATCCTCCAGCTTTAGCGTATTGAATTATTTTTTCCTATCTTTTTTGATCAAGAGTTATTGATCGCAGCAATTATTGTTATAATTAAAAAATAATTATATTTCCTAGCTTTAGCCAGGATTCAACTTGAGCCAGACGAATGATACCATCATATAATATTAGAGATAAACAAATAAAATTAAGTAGTGCGCTAATTTAGGTAGTGCTGTAATACTTGTAGTATTTCTTGATCCTGATCCCCTTCGAAAATATGATTCTCTTGCTTCTTACTTAACCTCAATCTCATGGGTTAATATTTTAAAGCATATTGCTAGTTAGTTACATTCTTAACCACACTGTGGCGTAGGGTATTTAATAACATAATGACAAGAAAAAACATTAACTGAACATACTCCCAAAGGTGGCCCAATAAATGTAGAAGCTTTATATTGTTCTCGTTTTTTACCTTAACAATTTATAACAACAACTATAACAAACAGCATCTACATACAACATGCATATGCATACACACATACTAAAGCCATTGGTACATATACATGTACACCTATTTTTATACTCATCTATATAGAAATAAAAAGTTGTAGGATTGTATTTATATTTAATATGCCCATTGTTTTTGTTGCTGTCCTTGCCGTTGTTGTACGGCACGTCAAACAAGGTGTCACATACGCAAAATATGATAAACTTTACTTTTGTCTCATGTTCAATACCCCAGGGATTAATAATGGAAAAATGAGCAACTTCAATGACTGCAGAGCTATACCTCTGGATGGCAGACAGTGCCAGTATCTGTAGTAATAATATTTTTGCTTACACACACGTAATTACATATATGTATATAAATTTTAATACGTATGTCTATTTTTATGCATGTGAGCGGTGTTTTGCTGTCTCAAGATGTTTCAGTTGTAAAAATGTTTAAAACACCCAACCAACATCACACCTTCCGCTTCCTTTTTCCCATCTCTAGTTTACTATTTATTTACACTTTGTTTTATTTTAATCCTTTGTTGTTGTAAGTTATTTTGAATGAACGCAATATTCTATCATAGTTGAACCAACTTTTCTTTGCCAGCCCACTTTGACTATTTTCTCGGAAATTTTCTTGAGATTGTGCTTGTATTGGTATTTTAGTATCTGTTGTTATGACAACACAACAACAACAACGGCAATAACAAAAAGCTGTAAATGTAAACGAAAACTCGCTTTCGTGCTAAAAACCTGCAACAAGAATATGCTCGCTTGTACAGCAATGTGTAATATTTTATTCGCGCTGAGGTAACTCCCCAAGGAATACAAACATTCTCCCGCACATTGCTTCATATTGCTTGATATTCACTGTTTTGTGTGTGTTCGCACATATGTGTTAAGCTCTCATTCACACATATACCCATACGCACATACACACATGTTTGTTTAACTTAAGAAAATGTTTTTATTATCTTTTTTTTGCGGATATAGCAACAACAGTAAAATCTTTAAAGATCAGATGGATGGCTACAACATCGAATATTTTGAATTCAGCAAAAAAATACTTGAAAAAATTTCATAAATGTAATGTTGATAAAAAAAAATAGGAAAAAATAATTATATAGGCGGTTCGGAAACTTCTTAGCCTATCAATGAAAGAAAATAGTTTTTCAAAAATATTTTTATTTTTCAATATAATCTCCTGAAACTTCAATACACTTAGTCCAACCCTTTTCTAGCAATTCTATCCCTTGATTAATATAGTTTTCCTCAAGGTCTTCAAAACAGTGGTTTGCACCTGTAATTGCATCTTCATTTGAGTTAAAACGCTTGCCAGCAAGGAATTTTTTTTAGATTTGGGAAAAGGTAAAAGTCACTGGGAGCTAAGTCAGTAGAGGAGTAAGGTGGGTGGTCAAATAACTCGTACTTTAATTCGTTGATTTTAGCCATTGTTAAAACACCCTTGTGCGCTGGTGCGTTGTCTTGATGAAAAATTATTTTTTTGTGTTGTAAGTCAGGACGTTTTTCTCGAATTTTTACATTTAAATAATCTGAATTTATTGTTTTACCCTTTTGCAGATAGTCAATCAATAAAATACCTTTGAAGTCCCAAAAAACCGTTGCCTTAACCTTACCAGCCGATTGAATTGTTTTTGCCTTCTTTGGGGCACTTCCTTCAGCTTTAGTCCATTGTTTGGATTGTTCTTTTGTCTCTGGAGTATAGTGGTGGATCCATGTCTCATCAACAGTTATGAAACGATGCTTTAAATCCATTTTATTTCGCTTAAAACGATCCAAACAAGCTTGAAAAGTGTTCACTGTTATGCGTTTTCGGTCGACTGTTAACAAATGCGACACCCATCTTGCAGAAAGCTTGTTCATCTGTAGTTCTTCATGCAAAATTAAATAGACTCGATCATTTAAGATGGCCATGATATTAGCTATTTCACGCACTTTTATTCGTCGATCATTTAATACCATATGATGCACTTTGGCTACGAGTTCTGTTGTTGTGGCTGTTTTTGGACGTCCACTACGTGGTTCATCTTCAATGCTTGTACAACCACGTTTAAGTTCAGCAATCCAATTTTTTACTGTTGCATATGAAGCAGCACTTTCACCTAACACGTTCACCATATCATTATGAATTTCTTGTCCCGATAAACCTTTTTTATGTATATATTTAATGACACCACGCATTTCTAGTTTTTGCATTGTAAAAAATCACGGATGCGTCTTTTGTGAACACCTGTTTCTATATGAAGGAGTTACCAGATAGAAACAAAATTTAACATGTGTTCATTGCAGAAATGGAAGTTTCCAAAACATGTAAGTTCTTTCTGTTTATACCGCACTTTTTGTGCTAAGCTAAGAAGTTTCCGAATCGCCCTCGTAAATACACTAAGTTAGGTGACAATATTCGTTGCGTACCCGCTACACTAATCATTAGTAGCCACACTATAGCTTAGTGTACTCAATTAGTTTTTCCTGTCTTTTTTAATCTAGAGGTGCTGATCAGGATAATTATTGTCATTTCTTTTTAAAGCATTTTTTATTTATTGAATCTTCAAAATGAACTAACAATAAATATTCAAATCTTAATACTAAATTTAAAATTAAAAAAATGTGGTTCTTAAGTCCGGCCAATGCTAGACAAAAAGTTTTATTATGCGGGAGCTAGTTCGGTAAAACCACCTATTGAGCAATCTGATGGTGGCAGCGGTATCCCTTGTTTTAAGCCGAGTGTGGCCGCCAAAATTAAGTATATTGCGCGCAAGAGGGTTTGGGTGAAGTTTCAGTTTACTGACATACCTTGTCGCGTAGTTAAAAAAAAAGAATATGGTTTTGTCGCCTTTGAATTTTTTCAATACTTGACGGTGAGGCGGTGCCCCATAATTGAATTCCGTAGCACCATATGGGCTTTAAAATTGCATTGTATAGCAGAAGTTTGCAATCCAACTTCAAAGTCGACTTTCTGCCCATAGGCCAATTTAGTTGCGCAGCTTTTAGTTTCAACTGAGTGACTTTTGCTTCAATGTGAGACTTCCACGTTAGCCTACGGTCGAGGTGTATACCAAGGTACTTGACTTCACTGTGCTGCGGAATAGGTGAGTTGTTTATTTGGATAGGCGCACATGTTTGCTTACACAGAGTGAATGTGACATGAGTACATTTCTGTTCATTAACCCTGATTTTCCAAAGCTTAAGCCATTTTTCCAATATTGAAATAAATTCCTGTAAATTTCGTGGTTTTGATGAACGCTCAAAAACGCTGTGCCGTCTGCAAAAGTTGAAGTGTGGACTCCGGATGTCGTTGGCATGTCAGAGGCGTAAATCAAATATAAAGTAGGCCCCAGTATGCTGCCTTGGGGAACTCCTGCTTTGATTGGCTGAGTTGGGCTTATAAAGTCGTCTTCTCTGATAACAAATTTTCGCCTATATAAGTAGCTTTCCAGAAGCTTGTGTGTATTTGCAGGAAAGTTTAACTTTATTTTGTGCATCAAGCCGTCGTGCCACACTTTATCAAAAGCTTGAGAAATATCAGTGAATAGAGCTGACCAATACTTCTTCTCCTCAAAGGTCTATCTTATGACATTGACTAGTCTGTGCGTTTGTTCTATGGTGCTATGTTTAGCCCGAAAACCAAATTGATGATCAGGGATACATCCCACATTGTTCAATATTGGACTCAACTTCGCCATTAACAATTTTTCGAATAGTTTTGAAATTGTTGGTAAAAGACTTATTGGTCTATAGGATTCTACCTTTGTCAGATCCTTCCCTGACTTGGGAATCATGGTAATAATTGAGACCTTCCACTCTGCAGGATTATACTCAAGGCGTAAAATAGCGTTAAAAATCAAAAGAAGAATTCTTCTAGCAACACGAGGTAACTGTTCAAGCATTTTACCAGTAATTTGATCAATGCCTGGAGCTTTCCTGGGGTTTGTATTACCGATAACATTTTCGACATCTTGAAAATTAAGTCTCAAAGGCACAGGCGGTCCAGTAGCATATGACGGTAATTCCGCTCTATTATTCGTTGAATCATTTGTAATAAAAAGGTTTCTCAAATGATCGACATACAACATCCCCTTTTCAGAATCGCTTCTTGCCCAGTCGCCAGTTGAATTTCGTAAAGGTGGCTTACTTATTATGGGTCTTTTTAAACCTTTTGTCGCTTTCCACAAGGAATAATCAGATTGAGGAGTACCATCAGGGCTTTCCAGATATGTTTTAAGGGACGCCATTCTGTGGATTTCGAGCAGATTTCTAAGCTGAGTTATGAATTCCCGTAGCCTAGTCTTAAGCTGGGGAGACCTGCGAAGTTGCCACTCTCTTCTTACTCTTCTTTTCTCTGACAGAAGTTGCTCAATTTCAGACGAATAAGTTCTATTGTTCTCATTTCTGGATTTTATATGACTAGTGGTAGCATGCTGTACGGCCAGTTTGAGGTTTTCAGAAAAATCGTTAATTGACACATCAATATCCTCAGGCGTTCTCATTGCGATATTTTCAGTACAATGTGTACTCAAAAAATTTTTGTATTTTAGCCAATTAGCTCTATTGACGGTCAACGGGGAGCCAATCTCTTAGGGGAACGAAACAGAGATTATAGTGGGTGAGTGATCTGATGACAAATCTAATGAAGGCTCCACTTGCATCCACTCTAAAGGAAAATTTTTCACAACTGCAAAATCTATAACGTCTGGGATCTTTCGTCGGTCTGACGGCCAATAAGTGGGGTGTCCGCTTGAAACCACCTCTAAGCCCATTTTGGAAACGGTGTCAAAAGCACACGGCATTTCGAGGTAATTAAACGTGATCCCCAAAAAGTGTGTTTAGCGTTATAGTCGCTAGCCGCTAAAAATTATGTCGACTCTTTTTTCCATAAGGAAATGCTCAAGTTAATTTTTGTGTTGGCGAATGCTGTTTGCGTTCCAGAAACATATTTTTAACCAACTCATTTTTTTAAAATTGCCTGCAAAATAGTGGATTGCATTTTCCGCATTTCCTGCATCATGTTCGTCATGGAAATCGTAAATGTATTTATAGATTGAACAAGAGTCTGCAGAGTTGCCTCAAGATTGCTAAAATTGTGGTTGGAGCTTTGAGGCATGGGCTCCTGATTCAAATTTGGTTTATCGGATTTTACCACATTCGCATAAGAAATTTGTTGGGGGTTTTGCACGTTTATATGGCTGGTTGGCTATCGTACCTGGGGAAAATTGGTTGTAGAAATGGTGTTTGACTGCTAGGGTGGCCTCTTGAAGTGAGTGTAGACATGGCAACCCCTCTAGTTTGCAGTATGGTTACCCCTACAGTTACTGCATTTTTTGCATTGTTACTGCATTTTTTTGCATTGGATGCACTTCATTCTTTTTTAAGGCAACATCTTTAGGATCCAATTCAACCCTAAACATGGGTTGAAGAATTTTTTCACGGTTTCTAATATTAACCACATTTTTAATTTTGAAGCCATTGTCCTCTAGGCCGGTTTTGACATCATTCGTATCTACAAAAGGGTCAATCCCTTTTATAACGACCTGAATACCTTTGGCACTTTTAAGCTGATATGTGTAAAACGATCGTTTCTCCTTCTCCAGAACGTCAGACAATTTTCGGTATTCATTCTCGTGGTTGACCTGGATTTTGGTTTCATTGATGCTGCCGTGCTTAACCGATGTTACATTAAAAGTTTCTTTGCCGATTGCCGTAATAAGTTATTTTACCAACTCACTAGAGGTAGGCTCTCGCAAATATATTGGTGGCGGCTTAAAGGTTTTTTTAGGAATTGCTCGTTCATCAGTCTGAAGGAGAGCAAACCTATTACTATCCATTGTCGTGGTGGTCTTATCATCTTTGGGTATTTTGGACTGAGATGACATTTGAGCGGATTTTGGGCTTCGCTGCCCTTTAACCACGGTTACATACCTGTCCATGCCTACTTGTGTTTTCGGCTTATCTGCAATAACTGAACTGGTAGATGGTTTGTCGTCTGTTGTAACAACTATATGTGACGAACACGAGCGCGTGCGGTTTCTTTCTCTTAGCGACAACAGATTTTCCAATGATTTTTTCAAAGACTCCTCCTCAGAAATCCAAGGACTTTTTCTAGTGGAGCTGAGCTTTTTCTCAGAATTACATCTGATAGGTACACTCATGTAGTTTTTATTTAATTTTTTTATTTTCACTTTAAAATATATAACGGTAAATGTCACAAAGTTTTTATTTTTAGTATAAAATCACTCTTTTTCAATTATTCCCGTTATTACTTATTCCGGTTTAATTTTAAACACTCCGATCAAAAACAACACGTTCGTTCACTATCGAAGCTAGACTCCTCATAATTAAAATAAAAAATCCTTCTTGGCTAAAGGCGGATTTGAAATTTGACTAGAAAAGTATTATCATGTAATATTGGGAATAACTGTATTTCTTTTCATTTGGTAGTGCTCTCATCCACATTGGATTAAAATATATATATTTTTTAGCATTTTTTATTTGAATACTTATTGTCAACTGACAATAAGTATTCAAATCTTAATACTAAATTTAAAGTTAAAAAAATGTGATTTAAAATTAAAAAATTTGGTTGTTACTTAAGTCCGGCCAATGCTAGACAAAAAGTTTTATTATGCGGAAGCTATTTCGGTAAAATCACCTATTGAGCAATCTGATGGTGCCAACGGTTTCCCTTCTTCTCAACCTACTGTGGCCGCCAAAATTAAATACATTACGCACAAGGGGGTTTGGATGAAGGTTTAGTTTACTGACATACCTTGTCGCGTACTTAGAAAATTCCTCTTTTACCAGCGGAACACACAGATCGTTATGAATTCGTGAGTTTTTTACGTACCATGGAGCTGCAGTAATCGTTCGAAGAATTTTGTTTCGTCGCCTTTGGATTTTTTCAATGACGCTGAGGCGGTGCCCCATAATTGAATTCCGTAGCACCATATAGGCTTTGGTATTGCGTTGTATAATAAAAGCTTGCAATCTAATTTCAATGTAGAATTTCTGCCCATAAGCCAATTTAGCTGCGCTGCTTTTAGTTTTAACTGAGTGACCTTTACTTCAATGTGAGACTTCCACGTTAGCCTACGGTCCAGGTGAATACCAAGGTACTTGACTTCATTGTACTGCGGAATAGGTGAGTTGTTAATTTGGATAGACGCACATGTTTGCTTACACAGTGTGAATGTGACATGAGTACATTTCTGTTCATTAACTTTGATTTTCCAAAGTTTTTATTAAAATATATAAAAACAAATCAACTGATAAAATAAAGTTTATTTAAACGGAAATAAAGAAATTTACAAAAGGACTAACATATTGTTACAAACTTTTTAACATTTCTAAGCCAGTGTGCAGCTTTTGATCTTTTTGCTATAAATGTAGAACATAAAACTAGAAACATTATAGACAAACAAACATACATGGTTTAAAAAGAGCAAAATTCCAAGTAAGTTAACTACAAATGATGTTATTATTGTTCTTACGTTAGTAGTTACTTAGTATTTCGTTTCTTATTGTTTGTTGTTTTTACTTTCTTGTTGTTCGCAAGCATGTATGTGAGTGTGTAATAAAGAAGTGTAAATAGCAAGCAGGTCTGCAGAAATCAATTTTATTTTTATTCAATCCAATTTTAATTTAATCCAATGATGTTAATGAATAGGACAATAAATTCATTTAATGCTTTAGAAAAATGTATGTTAAAGTAAAAAAATTATATTAAGGTAAAAAGGATGTTCGTAGAGGCTTCTGTTTCAAAGTAATAATCAGTTAAAACTTTGTTTTAAAAGTTACTGCAGCGATGCTTTTAAAAGCTACGATGCAGCGACACCAATTCGCCGTGTGTTTCAAACTACATTTTTGTTTTATTTTGTTTTTAACTAGAATTAGGGATACCATGTTCACGACATATTTGTTCAACTTTAGGTTGAACACCTGTTTTATTTTCATGCAAAAATTGTGAATGTGTGTGTAAATTTTGTCATTCCAATAAAATTATTTCAGTGAGGTGTTGTATGGTGAGTTAAAGTATCACACAAAGTACACCAAGAAAATGTTTTCTTGTAATAAAGCTTAGAATTGTATAAAAGTTTACCTCCATTGTAGTAATTAAAAAAAAAGAGAATATCAAGAGGGTATAACAATTATATATAAATTATAAAACAATTTGTATCTTGCGAATTTCATATGACGTGTAAATTACCGCAGCACAATGGCCGTGTACTCTCATTCAAAACAAAACAAGTGATTAATTTGTAACCCTGATTTAATTTAATACTTCCACAAAATATATCCATTTATATGGTTTAGGTGCAAGCGGAAAGCGTGTGTTTGCCAAACGGTTTGCGTAGTTTATTTGGCCTTTGTTGATATACTGTTTTTTTTAAATTTCAACGCTGCGTACGATTATTCTTTACCGGCTTTGTGAGCATTTACTGTATCTGATGTATGATTTAGGGAATTTTTTGAACTTTTAGTTTCTCCTTAAAACTTTTGTTGTTACTTTGTCCACCACAAAAAAAAAATAGTAATAATAATAATATTAATAATATCTATAAATAGTAAAAACTCATATTAATATGGCAGTCAAAGCCAGAACCTGTCAATGTTCAACAGTGGTACAATCAGCAATTTTATATTTTTAAATTGTAGTGATAGAAAAAGTTATTGCTTTGACGATCCTTTTACATCTTGGACCCCTACATCTGCAGTGCATAGTACTAGAAATAGGAAAATAGGTTGTGAGGAGGGGGAAAGAGGGAGTAGTGTTTGTGAATATTGAACTTGAATTTTCCAACGTTATAAGTGACAGGAAACACGTCTACTTCTGACTTCTGCAACATACGTGGGCTGAGAACGTATTTCTTCTCTGTTTATGCCCACACTTGTCTCCATCGGCCGGATGTTTTCGCTTTATGTAAGATCCAGGTATCTGAGGATGCTGATCCACAGGATTTTCATTTACCTGGTTATCAACTTCTATCTCTATTTCATTTCCATCGGGGCCTTGTAATTTACGTTCGCAATGAAGTTGCGTTCCAGTGCCAGCAACCATTAGGCATGCATGACGCCGAATTTACCTGTCTTTGGATTAAATTCAAAATCGGTTCACACTTTTTGCATTTCGGGTTTCAATACAGAAGTACAAATGCGGGGAGGGATATTACCTTTTCTGGCTTCGATGCCCTCTCCGACTCCATATCGAAGATTCTGGAGAGCTGTCCGAGCCGAAAACTCGTTGTTGCTGGTGATTTCAATGTTCACAACGAAATCGTTGTTGCTGGTGATTTCAATGTTCACAACTCATAGTGGCTTCGTCATTCGAGTCATACAACTCCGGAAGGCCAATATGTTGAGTTATTCGCTGCGCACAACCACCTAGCGCAATTAGTGAATGAGCCAACTCATATTTCATGTGTTGAAGGGCATCATTCAAACACACTTGACCTATTCCTGACTTCACACCCTGAAAAGTATGAAGTCAGAGTTAGTGGACCTCTCGGTAATTCGGATCATTGCACCATTGCAAATTGGCGTTTAAACAAAAATTCAGACACTGATTTGCTATGCAAACAGGCAAGATCTTCGTGTGCCAAGGTACTTAGGCGTGAAAAGTTACTTCACGAACAGCGTCTTCGTGCCAAGGTTCTTACAGCTCCCTAGGAACCAAACCTTTTAACGAATGACCTTTTGGCCATTCGTTAAAAGAGTAAAAAACAATGCTAGTTTATCAATTCCAACTCTCTTAATGAATGACCAAGTATTTACCGACCCGGTTGACAGGCTAACCTGTTGGCTGAAATTTTTGCAAGCAATTCTTACTTGCCGGAAAGCAGTCAACCACTCCCCGAGCTCGAAAGAGTATCTGTAACTATGCCAAAGATATTCTTCCGGGCTCAAGCAGTTAAAAGGGTTTTGACAGACCTCGACATAAATAATACTCCTGGACCGGATGGCATTCCAGCACTGGTCTTGAAGCAGTGTTCTTCTACGCTTGCGCGCCCATTAACGTGCCTCTTTAGCAAACTTAACCATGTTGGTGAGTTTCCATCGTGCTGGATGGTTGCTAATGTAACGCCAATCCACAAAAAAGGGGACGCAAATAACCCCGAAAATTACCGCCCAATTGCAATTTGTTCTGCGCTTTCTAAAGTAATGGAAAGTATGGTTAATTACCACCTTGTGAGGTATCTAGAGTCTCATAAATTACTTTATGATCGTCAGTATGGTTTCGTAAAGGTTGCTCTACTGGAGATCTTTTGGCATACCTCTCCGAGAAATGGTGCCACTCAATCTATCATTTCGCCGAAAGTGAAGTGATGGCTCTAGATATCTCCAAAGCATTTGACAGAGTGTGGCATTCTGCACTACTGGCAAAACTTACTGCTTTTGGTGTCGGTGATGACTTTTCTCGGTTTATGTGAAGTTTTCTCAGAGACCGCACTATACGAGTTGTTATAGATGGGGTCTCATCAAACGAGTTCAAGATTAATTCAGGGGTACCAAAAGGATCCGTTGTTTCTCCTACTCTATTTCTTATTTTCCTCAATGACCTATTTCAAACTTTCAACCCTATACAGACTTTCGCAGATGACAGCAGCATTTGCCATTCGTACTCTTTCAGTAATAGGCCCAGCCTATCCGAGATCGTTGCCAAGAGGCAAACTATGAATGACTCACTGGAGAGTGATCTTCTATTAATCTCCGAATAGGGTCGCAAAAACAGAGTCGCTTTTAACGCTCGTAAGACCCAGTGTTGTTTATTAACACACAAACATACGACGGCAGGTGCTGCTTCATCTGTAGTAATGGATGGTATAAATATTGAGGAATCGGATGCTCTTGATGTTCTTGGAATAAAAATACAGTGTGATATTCGTTGGAATGATCACATTTTTCATGTCTCTAAAGAAGCATTCAAGTGTCTCGGCTTTTTGAAACGGTGTAAGATATACTTCACTCCATCCGACCTCCTTACTATTTATACCACCTATATCCGACCGAAAATGGAATACAACTCTCATGTTTGGGCCGGTGCCCCAAAGTCTATTTTGGGGTTGCTCGACCGTGTGCAGAAGAGGGCGAAGATACTTATCGGTGACAGTAGGGTATCCAACTCTATTGGTTCACTGGAGCATTGACGCAGTCTAGGGTGCGTTACTCTGTTCTATCGTTACTACAATGGATTTTGCTCTGACGAGATTAGGGATCTTGTTCCTGAAACTCGCACATTTCTACGTAACACGCGTTCATCGTCCAGAGCTCATCCATTTGTGGTTGATTGCCCGGGGAATCGTACAACGCATTACAGAGAGAATTCGTTTTTCAGCCGTACGCTTCGCCTATGGAATAAGTTGCCCACAGACATGTTTCCTGTCGGTTATACCGTCGGAAAGTTCAAGTCAAATGTTCACAAACACTACTTCCTCTTTCCCCCTCCTCATAACCTATTTTCCTAGTACAATGCGCTGCATATGGACAATGCGCTGCATATGTAGGGGTCATTCCCTGAGCACTGGTCCAAGATAAAAAAATATTAAGCCTCTTGGCAGCGATCTCTGATACGCTGGGTCTATAACTAAAAGTGTACGAGTGATAAATTTGGCTTTCATCTGCGAAATAGTGGATTGGTTTGATACAAAAGGTCATTGAAGAAAATGAGAAATAGGGTAGGAGAGTGATCGGAGCATTGCGGTACCCCTGCGTTAATCTTGATCTCGCTTGATGAGACCCCATCTATAACAACTCGTATAGTGCGGTGTCTGAGAAAGCTCGATATAAACCAAGAGAAGGCATTACCGACTCCAAAAGCAATAAGTTCTGTCAGTAGTACATCATGCCACACTCTGTTAAATGCTTTGGAAATATCCAGAGCCACCACTTTGCTTTCACCGAAATTATGGATTTATTGTGAAAAATATGAAAATATTGTTGGCGCCTCGATAAATAAATTGATAAATTGAAGTAATGTAAAATTCATATGGTAATAAAAGTTTATAATGATTTTACTATATACATATATAAATTATTACAGTCATTATTACATAATAGTGGGTCGCCACAACATAATATGTTCCTTCGATCGTGTAGGATAGTGGTTCTTTAATGTTAAAAACGTTATTTCAAAATATTTTTTTTAACTTAAAATGTTACATTAAAATTAGTTGAAGTATTTGTTACAAACATACACACCACTTAAGAATCTTGCTCTTCGTCTATTGTCAACAATAAATATATTTAATAACAAGAAGGACATAATTATTGTATTATAATTTATTTTAAGAATATTTTGACCCACTTTATATTCTTTAGTGCAAAATCATATACAAAAAAAAATTATATTTAACTCATGCACAGTCATCTCACTTTCATACAGGCACATACACCCACACACATACTTTCAATGTTTACAAACATTTTCATACAACTTTTGGATACTCAGCGGGAATAAGTAGTAAAAAGACAATTTTCAGATCCCCAAAACTTATCACACAGTCTCATTTCCCACAAGAACATTATACAACACACCCGGGACCAAGCTAGAAGAGAAAAAAAAAACAAATTACACTTTATACTCGTAAGAAGAGTAATGAAAGAGAACATTACGAGTGCCATCTAAGGAAAAATTTATTACACGAATATGCCACATTCTAGATTGGTTTTCTCCCAAAAACAAAAAAAATATGTGGAGAAAATTTCGTTTGTATCTAACACTATAAGGAGTTTTCTTTTTGCAATATAATAGAAAGGGATTTCACAGCTTGATAAGTTGTGAGCTCCATACATGTAACGTATACGTATGCCTTTTGAAACTTAAACAAAATAGGTCAAAATGATAGCAACTTAAAAATGTATCCGCCAAATGGCAACGTCAGTCACCGTTTAGACGTTTCAACTTTTAAGTTTTTAGGAGAAATGAATAAGAGAAGTAGTAATTGGCATGTAATTGGAAAACTCTATCGAATTTTATGCTCATGAAATTATATGCTCATGAATTATATGCTCATGAAATTATGTAAGTTAATATGTTTGACAATTCTTTTCGCTGAAAATAATACTTAATTTTGTAATAAAACTGTAAATAAATTATACAAAGTACAAGAAATAGTTCTCCATGGCAGTCAATCAAAGATTCCAATACACCATTTTTTCATTGACTTTTTTACACTTGAATTTGTCTCTTTCAATCGATAATCAATCAATACTTTTTGCATAAAATTGAATGAAGTTAACAATCAAGAAGTGTAAAACGTTTAAGCAAAATAAAACGAATATTATATACTTCTGATATGTATTACATGTTGTAATTATTTTCTGGTAAAAGTTCAAATCTGGCTTTCGCCAAGAAGCATGTTTTTATGTATAAAAATTATTGCCACGATCAATAACTCTTGAGCAAAGAAGACAGGAAAAATATAATTGAATACTAAATCTGGGGGACAGCTAGCTGTTTCGTAATCTCCACACTACTCATCAGCACCCAATATTATTGAATGCAATAATATTGTATAAAAAAGCTTTGAATTGAACTTATAAACTTTTGTGATATGCAAACATATCTTGGAATTTTATTTGATTTTTCCATTGATTTGTGGCAACGTCTATAACAAAACTTGAGTTTTAAAACATTACAAGTACAGGCAATGACACATTTATAATTTATAACAGAAATGAATTATATACAATAACAATATTAATAAACCAAAATATATTGAGTGTAGGTATTTAAAAACAATAAAAATAAAATATAAAATTATACTCGTAAAGTTTCAGGTAATTACAACAATATTACAATATTGGTTCACGAGTGGGTATTATTTTGTGCAAAAGTGTCAACGTTGTTGTTTTCAAAAGGCTATTGAAGTCGATTCCACATATTCGCTTTAAGTAAGGGCTTCTGTGTATTTTAAGTCCAAAAACGTAGCTCGTTAAGTTATTGAATGTCACATTAAGTCTTGCTTTGCTCCCGGCATCACAGTTTGAGAAAATTTTGCATGCGTACCTATATTAGCGCCAATAAAACGCACGTTTTTGCCACTAACAGCCGAATTTCTTATGGAATACAATGTTGTAAAGACCACAAAGTGCATAAAATTCCACAAATATTTATTATATGATGGGACCATATGAGCATATCGTTGAACTTCTAAATTTTCTTTTCTTTACAATTTTTATTCTGTGCTTGTTGACATACTCATAGATGTTGGGCATTTCAACTATTCTATACGATCTGTTATGTATAAGAATACATTTAGATATTCTTGCTTTCAAACTCCTCAATTAATTTATCTTCAAAGTCCCCATTTGTATCTCTTACGAGCCTATATAATTGGACTTCATCCGCATACATTCTAATTCGTCTGAGTTTTAGTTGGTCTGGTAAATCGTAGGCATTAATTGAACAATTTGATTTTGGGCTTATCTTGACATAATGTTCTCTTCCATGTAGGTATGAGTTTAACGGATTGGTAGCAGTTAAGGAGAATCGCATCATTCTTTCAAGCTTTTGTTTGTGTGGCTTCATATTACCAACAATGCTACAGGCCCATTACCGATATCCTTTCTCGGCAACATCAATTAGAGCAGTGACACAACCACGTTTTGCATGAAATCCAGATTGTCTGGAAAGCAGATTATTCATATATTTATATATTTGTTATCTGTCTGTGGAACAGTTCCTCTAGTAGAATTGCGATTTGCCTATTCGCCAGAAGATTTCGGTATTGGAAATAATTTAGCCTATTTCCGCAAACTTGTGGTTATAATCAACCCCTGTTGCATTTGGTTTTATGCTCATGTAGCTAAGAAAAACATGAAACGCATTGAAAACTAAATTGCCTTTCAGGTGCTATTTTGGAGATTGCTATAATACGAATGATCCGCTTGTAGCATAGCTATATTAACAAAGTTGTGTTTTACTAGTTTGTGTCTTTTTCTGAAATATCTTTTGTATTTTTCTTATGATGAACAATTCCAATTTCCCTGTCTTCCAAGTATTACAGGTACTAGCCGCACTTGCGAATTTATGTATAGTATGATGACTTGGTTTATTTAATAGCGAAATTTACATTCTTTCTGGCTGCGTGATTTTGACTGAGTAACTCACTTGATTTGTAACGCTTCCAAACGTGAGTAGACGCTTCAATAAGCTTTTTAATAAGTGGCGTAAACGAAGGTTTATCTACATAAAGTTTTTGTTTGTTGCGGAACAGTTAAGTTGAAAAGATATGCTATATGGTTTTCTGGAAAGTCCAGCACCCACAATTTCAATCTATATTGCTCAATTCAACACTCAGAGTATACGAGGTCTGATCAACAAATAACCGTTGTTTTAAAATTTCGTGAGTGACGTATATTCAATTTTCGCATTTTTTGTTCCTGTTGTGTTGGTATACATGTCTGTTATATATGTTGGCACAAAATCAGCCATTTCGGATTGTCAGTTTGTTTCTGACAGATAAAAAGGTTAGTCGTGTTTTGGTGTGCTCTTCGATTTTTTACTATTCGAAAAAACGGATCAAAGAAACTAGATTAAGTTTTGTGTAAAAAACGAAATTAAATGCACAAGGACATTTGAAATGTTGACCGTGGCGATTGGCGAGCCTACTATGAGTAGAACACAATTTCAATTGTGGTATAACCGGTTTAAGAAAGGCCAAGAAGATTCAAGACGATACTCGTCCCGGTCGCCCCAGCACGTCAACAACCGATGAAAACATTTTTTTTTTTTTTGTCTTGGACCAGTACTCAGGGGATGACCCCTACATATGCAGTGCATTGTACCGGAACTAGGAAAATAGGTTATGAGGAGGGGGAAAGAGGGAGTAGTGCTTGTGAACATTTGACTTGAACTTTCCAACGGTATAACAGATAGGAAACACGTCTGCAGGCAACTTATTCCACAGACGAAGCGTGCGGCTGAAAAACGAATTCTCTCTGTAATGCGTAGTACGATTCCCCGGACAATCGACCACAAATGGATGAGCTCTGGACGATGAACGCGTGTTACGTAAAAATGTGCGAGTTTCAGGAACGAGATCCCTAATCTCGTCAGAGCAAAATCCATTGTAGTAACGATCGAACAGAGTAACGCACCCCACACTGCGTCGATGCTCCAGTGAGTCAATAGAGTTGGATACCCTACTGTCACCGATGAGCTTCTTCGCCCTCTCCTGCACACGGTCGAGTAACCCCAAAATAGACTTTGAGGCACCGGCCCAAACATGAGAGTTGTATTCCATTTTCGGTCGGATGTAGGTGGTATAAATAGTAAGGAGATCGGATGGAATGAAGTATATCTTACACCGTTTCAAAAAACCGAGACACTTGAATGCTTCTTTAGAGACATGAAAAATGTGATCATTCCAGCGAACATCACACTGTACTTTCATTCCAAGAACATCAAGAGCACCCGATTCCTCAATATTTATACCATCCATGAGTACAGATGAAGCAGCATTAGCGGTCGTTTGTTTGTGCGTTAATAAACAGCACTGGGTCTTACGAGCATTGAAGTCGACCCTGTTTTTGCGACCCCATTCGGAGATTAATAGAAGATCACTGTTCAGTGAATCATTCATATTTAGCCTCTTGGCAGCGATCTCTGATAGGCTGGGCCTATAGTGAAAGAGTATGAATAGCAAATGCTGCTGTCATCTGCAAAAGAGTGGATAGGATTGGAAGTTTGATAGAGCAGGTCGTTGAGGAAGATAAGAAATAGGGTAGGAGAAAGAACGGAGCCTTGCGGTACCCCTGAATTAATCTTGAACTCGTTTGATGAGACCCCATCTATAACAACTCGTATAGTGCGGTCTCTGAGAAAACTTCACATAAACCGAGAAAAGTCATCACCGACACCAAAAGCAGCAAGTTTTGCCAGTAGTGCAGCATGCCACACTCTGTCAAACGCTTTGGAGATATCCAGAGCTACCACTTTGCTTTCGCCAAAATGATGGATTGATTGGCACCATTTCTCAGAGAGATGTGCCAAAAGATCTCCAGTAGAGCGACTCTTACGAAACCTATATTGACGATCGCAAAGTAATTTGTGCGACTCTAGATACCTCACAAGGTGGTAATTGACCATACTTTCCATTACCTTGGCAAGTGCAGAGCAAACTGCAATTGGGCGGTAATTTTCAGGGTTATTTGCCTCACCCTTTTTGGGGATTGGCGTTACATTAGCAACCTTCCAGCACGATGGGAACTCACCATTATGGTAAAGTTTGCTGAATAGGCGTGCTAATGGACGCGCAAGCGTAGAATAACACTGTTTCAAGACCAGTGCTGGAATGCCATCCGGTCCAGGAGTCTTGTTTATGTCGAGATCGGCCAAAACCCTTTTAACTGCTCGAGCCCGGAAAAATATCTTTGGCATAGTTGCAGATACTCTTTCGAGCTCGGGAAGTGGTTGACTGCTTTCCGGCAAGTAAGAATTGCTTGCAAAAATTTCAGCCAGCAGGTTAGCCTTGTCAACCGGGTCGGTGAATGCTTGGTCATTCTTTAAGAGAAATGGGATGACGAACTAGCACTATTCTTTACTCTCTTAACGAAAGACCAAAAGGTCTTACTGCCCCGGGGAGCTGTAAGGACCTTGGCACGAAGGCGCTGTTCGTGAAGAGACTTTTCACGCCTAAGTACCTTGGCACACGAAGATCTTGCCTTTTTGCGTAGCAAATCAGTGTCTGGGGTTTTGTTTAAACGCCAGTTACTGAACGCTTCCTCTCTGGATCTGACTGCGTTTTTGCACGTCTGATTAAACCAAGACTTCATTCTTGGTTTAATCGAAATTTGCTTGGAGGGGATGAATGTTTTCATCCCTAGCAATATCATATTCTCGACCATTTTTGCAGAAGCATTTATATCATTATCTAGAAAACAAAGTTTCCAATTAAAATGCTCATAAAATTGGTTGAGCTCAGCCCAACGCGCCTTTTCGTAAATAAATATTGAACGTTTTGTAGCTGATTTCGAAACGTTACGAAGTTCAGAGATCGAAAAGGTGGCAGAAATGGTGCAATGATCCGAATTGCCGAGAGGTGCACTAACTTTGATTTCATACTTTTCAGGGTGTGAAGTCAGGAATAGGTCAAGTGTGTTTGAATGGTGCCCTTCAACACATGGAATATGCGTTGGCTCATTCACTAATTGCGCTAGGTGGTTGTGCGCAGCGAATAACTCAACATATTGGCCTTCTGGAGTTGTATGACTCGAATGACGAAGCCAGGATGAGTTGTGAACATTGAAATCACCAGCAACAACAATTTCACTGCTCGGACAACTATCTAGGATCTTCGAAATGGAGTCAGAGAGGGCATCGAAACCAGAAATGGTAATATCCCTCCCTGCATTTGGACTTCTATATAGAAACCCGAAATGCAAAAAGTGTGACCTGATTTTGGATTTAACCCAAAGAAGAAAATTGAAGCAGATTTCCTCAAAAAAAAAAATCATAACTGGTAACAGATTATGCGTGTATGGCTATGACATTGAAAGCAAAGCCCAATCATCCCAATGGAAGAGTCCAGAAGAGCCAAGACCGAAAAAAGCATGTCAAGTTCGGTCAAAGTTGGGTGAAGGTTTTGCTCACTGTTTTCTCCGATTGCAATGGCGTGGTGCATCGTGAATCTTTGCCACAAGGTCGAACGGACAATAAGGAATACTACTTTGAAGTTAAGCACTGTTTGCGCGAAGAAATTCGTCAAAAACGCACAGAATTGTGGAAAAACAATCATGGATTTTGCACCATGATAAGGCACCAGCTCACAAAACGATGCTTGTGCGTGAGTTTTTGGCCAATGACAAAACCGTTATCATGCCTCAACCACCGTATTCACCGGTCTTGACCCCTGCAGACTTTTTCCTCTTCCCAAAACTGAAGACACCGATGAAAGGAAAGCGATTTGCTACGATTGAGGAGATAAAAGAAAAGTCAAACAGAAGCTGTTGGCGATACCAAAAAGCGCGTTTTAGAAGTGTTTCGAGGATTGGAAAAAAATCTGGCATAAGTGTATTATACCTGAGGGGCCACACAACGAAACTTGGATTTATCAATATATATTTGTTTTTAAATAATAATTCCAAAATTCTTGTAGTATGTAGAAAGCTCAAAGTTGTGGAATTCAGCGAACATTTTTATTCTTATGAAGTGATTAATACTGAAATAAAAATTTATTTTATGTTATTGATATTGATATATTATTGATAATCCAGTTCTCCTGTGATTCTTCAACCGCACGGTCGTATTAATAAACAGCGAACAAAAAAAAGATAATAATAAAATCATTGTGCTTAAATTCTTTTAAACTTACATACAAAAACAATAATATATTGTATTAAATTATAAAAACAATAGCAAATTATTTAAAAAAACAACGGGAAAATAAATTCCTCACATTTCATTAACTAAACAATAAAATCAATTTCAATAAAAAAAAGTGCGGTGGCAGTGCATTGTTATTGTTGCGCGAATTAATACACAAGAAAAACTTTGTGACAATTATTTTTATATACTTTTAAATTAAAAAAATATAAATGAAAAAAAAAAATTGCATGAGTGTACCTAGTAGATGCAATTCTGTGAGGGAGCTGAGTTAAACAAGTGTTAAGAAATGCAGTAACTGTGGAGGTAACTACACTGCAAATTATAGAGGTTGATTTGTCTATACTCACCTTAAGCGGTCAATGACAAATAAGTCATCGGTTTCTCCAGCAGCCAAATGTCATTGGTAAAAACAATTTTCCCCAGGTAGACGATTCAACCACCCATACAAATACGCAAACCTCCAAACAATTTTCATATGCTAATGTCCTTAAAGCCGACCAAATCTTGAACCAGGAGCCCAAACCTCAAAAGTGCGATCCAAATTTTAGTAATTTAGAGGCAACTCTGCAGACTCTTGTTCAGTCCATAAACACTTTTACCGTTTCTATGACAAACATGACGCAGGAAATGCTAAAATTGCAATCCACTATTTTACAGGCAATTTTAAAAAAATGAATTGGTTAAAAATATGTTTCTGGAACGCAAACGGCATTCGCCAGCATAAAAATGAACTTGAGCACTTCCTTATGGAAAAGCAGATCGATATAATGATGATTCCTGAAACCCATTTGACAACCAACAGCTATTTCAAAATTAATGGCTACACACTATATGACACAAAAGATCCCCGTGGAAGATCTTGCGGCGGTTCGGCAATTTTGATAAAGACCAGAATTAAGCACTATCTAATGAACGAGACACGTGAGTAATAGCTCCAAGCTACAAATATATGCCTTGATTATTTTCATGAAAAAATTGTTATATCCTCGATTTACTCACCACCACGATTTTCAATAAAAGAAAGCCAATATTCAATTTTTTTAAAATCACTTGCTCCTCGATTTTTAGCGGCTGGCGACTATAACGCTAAACACACTTTTTGGGGATCCCGTTTAATTACCCCAAAAGGCCGTGTGCTTTTGACCCCGTTTCGAAAATGGGCTTAGGTGTGGTTTCAAGCGGACACCCCACTTATTGGCCGTCAGACCAACGCAAGATCCCAGACGTTATAGACTTTGGAGTTACAAAAATTTTCCCTCAGAATGGATGCAAGTGGAGCCTTCATTAGACTTGTCCTCAGATCACTCACCAACTATAGTTGCTGTTTCGTTCCCCCAGGGGGTTAGTTCCCCGTTTTGTGACTTGGCGTTGACCGTCACTCGAGTTAATTGGATAAAATTTAAGAAATATTTGAGTACACATTGCACGGAAAATATTGCCTTGAGAACGCCTGAGGATATTGATGTGTCGATTAACGAAATTTCTGAACACCTTAATCTAGCCGTACAACATGCCACCACTATCCATATAAGATCCAGAAATGTGAGCAATAGAACATATTCGTTTGAAATTGAACAACTTCTAACAGAAAAAAGAAGAGTTCGAAGAGAGTGGCAACTTCGCAGGTCTCCCCAGCTTAAAAGCAGGCTACGAGAGTGCATAGCTCAGTTAAGAAATCTGCTTGAAATCCAAGGAATGGCTTCCCTAAAAAGTTATCTGGAAGGTCTTGATGGTACCGCTCAATCCGACTATTCTCTATGGAAAGCGACAAAAGGTCTGAAAAGACCCGTAATAGGTAAGCCATCTTTGCGAAATTCAACTGGCGACTGGGCAAGAAGCGATTCTGAAAAGGGAATGTTGTATGTCGATCATTTGAGAAATTTTTTTACCACAAATGATACAGCGAATGATTCAGCTGAACTACCGTCATACGCTGTTAGACCGCCTATGCCGTTGAGACTTAGTTTTCAAGATGTTGAAAATGTTATTCGTAACACAAACCCCAGGAAAGCTCCAGGTATTGATCAAATTACTGGTAAAATGCTTGAGCAGCTACCTCGTGTAGCTTGTAGAATTCTTCTTTTTATTTTTAACGCTATTTTACGTCTCGAGTATTATCCTGCAGAGTGGAAGGTGTCCATGATTACTATGATACCCAAACCAGGGAAGGATCCCACTAAAGTAGGATCATACAGACCAATAAGTCTACTGCCAACAATTTCAAAACTGTTCGAAAAATTGTTAATGACAAAGTTGAGTCCAATGTTGAACACTGTGAGATGCATCCCTGATCATCAATTTGTCTTTCGGGCTAAACACAGCATCATAGAACAAACGCACAGACTAGTCAATGTCATAAGACATACCTTTGAGGAGAAGAAGTATTGCTCAGCTCTATTCATTGACATTTCTCAAGCTTTTGATAAAGTGTGGCACGAGGGCTTGATACACAAAATAAAGTTGAACTTGCCTGCAAATACATACAACCTTCTGGAAAGCTACTTATATGGCTGGAAGTTTGTTATCAGAGAAGGCGACTTTATAAGCCCAACTCAGCCAATCAAGGCAGGAGTTCCCCAAGGCAGCATAGTGAGGCCTAATTTATATTTAATTTACGCCTCTGACATGCCAACGACACCCGGAATCCACACTTCAACTTTTGCAGACGATACAGCATTCTGCAGCGTACATGAAAACCATCAAGTAGCTTCGCGAAATTTGCAGGAGTATATTTCAATATTAGAGATGTGGTTAAAACTTTGGAAAATTAAAGTTAATGAACAAAAGTGTACTCACGTTACATTCACGCTGCGTAAACAAACATGTTCAGCCATCGAAATTAACTATTCAGCTATTCCGCAGTAAAATGAAGTCAAGTACCTTGGTATTCATCTCGACCGTAGGTTAACGTGGAAGTCTCATATAGATGCGAAAGTTACTCAGTTAAAGTTAAAAGCAGCGCAACTGAATTGGCTTATGGGCAGAAATTCGACATTGAAGTTGGATTGCAAACTTTTATTATACAACGCTATTCTAAAGCCTATATGGTGCTATGGAATTCAACTATGGGGCACCGCCTCCGCTTCAAACGTTGAAAAAATTCAAAGGCGACAAAACAAAATTCTTCGAACAATTACCGCAGCTCCATGGTACGTAAAAAACTCGCGAATTCATAAAGATCTCTGTGTTCCTCTTATAAAAGACGAATTTTTAAAGTTCGCAATAAGGTATATCAGTAAATTGGAACTTCATCCAAATCGTCTTGCACGCAATATACTTAATTTTGAAGGCCACTCTCGGGTGAGAAGGAGGGATACCCTTGCCACCATCAGAGCGTGATTCTACCGATATTGACCGTGCAAAATAAAACATATTTGTCTGGCATTGGCTGGTCTTAATTAATTTTATGTGTTTAGTTTTAAGATTTGAATACTTATTGTTAGTTCACTTTGTGAAGATTCAATGAATGAAAAAATAATAATTTTAATTCAAAGCCTATGAACATAACCTATGCAAACAATGGAAAAATGTATGTACGTTACCAAAAATTGTAATATTAACTTTTTTATTGTATGTTTTTAATAATTGACAAAATTAAATATATTGGATTATATATAAAATTATTAAAATGCCTTTTATTCGCATATATATAACGATCGCGTTTAGTTTTTTAAGAACTGAACGCATCTCATAAAGAACTTAATTCACGATCAGCATTGTAAAAACTGAACGCATCGGACAAAAAAATTAATTGGCATTCAGTATTACAAAAATTGAACGAACATAATTAAATCCTGAAGGCTCGTTTAACTTTGGAGAAGCTGAAATATGTATAGTAAACAACTGAATGCTCGTTCAACGAAGGGCTAAACGTTTTATTTCCTTTCTTACTATGGGCGTTTAAGCTGCAAAATACCTAATAAATATTCAGAAAAACCGAACATTTGTTTAGTCTTTCACTACGTTATTTTTTCTGTGTAGGAACTATAACTCGTCCCAAAAAACAGCATTGTCGCGATTTTAATCATTATCCAGGTTTTAAAAGCGCATCTATTTAAATAGAGAAAATTATTATAAACGAAGATACATCTGAAAAATGCTGCGGATAGCCGAAATTCCTGTAGATAAAACGCGAAATTGCCACTCTCTTCTAACTCTTCTTTTCTCTGATAGAAGTTGATCAATTTCAGATGAATAAGTTCTATTGCTCACATTTCTGGATCTTATATGGCTAGTGGTAGCATGTTGTACGGCTTGATTAAGGTGTCCAGAAAATTCGTTAATCGATATATCAATATCCTCAGGCGTTCTCAAGGCAATTGTTTCCGTACAATAAGTACTCAAATATTTTTTATATTTTAACCAATTAACTCGAGAGACGGTCCACGCCTATATGAAACGCCTATGAAACTATAGTTGGTAAGTGATCTGATGACAAGTATAATGAAGGTTCCACTTGCATCCATTCTGAGGGAAAATTTTTTGTAACTCCAAAATCTATAACGTGTGGGATCTTTCGTTGGTCTGACGGCCAATAAGTGGGGTGTCCACTTGAAATCACATTTGTTTGGAAACGGTGCCAAAAAACACGCGGCCTTTCGGGGTAATTAAACGCAATCCCCAAAAAGTGTGTTTAGCGTTATAATCGCCAGCCGCTAAAAATCGAGGACCAAGTGATTTGAAATAATTTTAGTATTGGCTTTCTGTTATTGAAAGATCGAGGAAATAGCGATTTTTTCATGCAAATATTCAATGCATATATTAGTTGCTTGGAGATACTCCTCACATGTCTCGTTCATTAAAAAGTGTTTAATTCTGGATTTTATTAGAATTGTCGATCCTCCGCAAGACCTTCCACGGGGATCTTTTGTGTCGTACAGTATGTAGCCATTAATTTTGAAAAAACTGTTGGTTGTCATATGAGTTTCAGCAATCAACATTATATCGAATTGCTTTTCCATAAGGAAGTGCTAAGTTCATTTTTGTGTTGCGGGTGCCATTTGAGTCCCAGAACATATTTTTAACCAATTCATTTGTTTAAAATTGCCTGCAAAATAGTGGATTGCATTTTCAGCATTTGCTGCATCATGGTTGTCATGGAAACCGTAAATGTATTTATGGATTGAACTAGAGTCTGCAGAGTTGCCTCAAGATTGCTAAAATTTGGATCGGATTTTGGAGGCTTGGGGTCCTGATTCAAGTTTGGTTTATCGGATTTTACCACATTTGTATAAGAAACTTCTTTGGGGGTTTGCACGATTATATGGCTGGCTGACTGACTCATCTGGGGAAAACTACTTTTAGAAATGATATTTTACTGCTGGGATTGGTTAATGGGTGTTGATGGTCTGTTTTTCATTGACCGCTTAAAATGATTGCAGACAGGACAGCCCCTGTAATTTGCAGCATGATTACCTCCACAGTTACTGCACTTTTTAACACTTGTGTCGGCCTTTGGCTTATTGCACTGAGTTGTGCCGTGGAGTTCGCCACATACAACGCAAACTGCGGGCAATTTACAATAGGCCTTAGTATGGCCAAATTCTTGGCAGTTAAGGCATTGAACGGGTCCTAGACGCTTATGTGGCTCCTCAACGGTAACCTTACGATGTAAAAGAAATTTAAGGTTATAAATTGGATGAATTTCACCGTTTTTTAGGACAACATCCCTGGGTTCTAGTTCAACCCTAAACATGGCTTAAAGGATCTTTTCACGGTTCCTTATATTAACAACATTTTTTATTTTAAATCCTTTTTCTTCTAGTTCAGTCTTAATATCATCCGTATTTACACAAGGGTCAACACCTTTAATAACTACCTGAAGGCCTTTAGCACTTTTAAGTTGATAGGTGTAAAAAGATCTTTTCTCCTTCTCCAGAACGTCAGACAACTTTCGGTATTCATTTTCACTGTTTACCTGGATTTTCGTTTCGATGATGCTGCCATGCTTTACTGATGTAACCTTGAAGGTGTCTTTGCCGATTGCCGTAATAAGTTGTTTTACTAGCTCACTAGAAGTAGGCTCTCTCAAATAAATTGGTGGCGGTTTAAATGTTTTCTTAGATGTTGTTGGCTCATCTGTTTGGAGTATAGCAAATCTATTACCATCCGTTGCCGAGGTCCTATTATCATCTTTACAAATTTTTGGTTGAGATGATATTTGAGCTGATTTGGGGCTTCGCTGCCTTTTAACCACGGTTATGTACCTGTCCATGCCTACTTGTGTTTTCGACTTATTAGCAACAATTAAACTGAAGGATGGTTTGTCTTCAGTTGTAACAACAATATTTGGCGAACACGATCGCGGACGTTTCCTATATCAGGAGATTTTCCAATGATTTTTTCATAGATTCTTCCTCAGAAATCCAAAGGTTTTTTCTACGGGAGCTAAGCTCTTTTTCAGAATTACATCTGATAGGTACACTCATGCAATTAATTGTTTCTATTTTTTTTTTATTCACAAATTTAAAACGGTAATAAAAAAATGTCAAAAAGTTTGTCTTTTAATTAAAATCACTCTGTTCACCTATTACGGTTTTTACTTATTCCCGTTTTATTTTTTTACTTTGCGATCAAAAACAAACACGTCGGTTCACTATCGAAGCTAAACAACGACTGCAATAAGTAAGTGACAACAACAAACAATAATAAACCGAAATACTGAGAATACAAGAATAACAACAACACCATTTGTACTGAAATTTTATTTACTTTAAATCATGTATGTTTGTTTGTATGTGTAGATCATGTGTAGATCAACAGCTGCACTCTGGGTTAGATGTGACAAAAATTCTTAACAATAATTTGCTTAAGATACAACTGTATAACATTTAATTCCGCAATGTTAAACGAAATTTTACTCAATATCCTAAATCATTTTTTAACTTTGTTAACACGAGAAGGAAACCTACCTGCTTTCTAAAAGTTATGAAATATTTAAGTTCTGATTCTAGTGCTTTCTAACTTTTAACCAAAACATGTATTCCTGAAAACACATATTCACCACCGGATAGTATACCATGTTGTTATAGTAAACTGCGCAGTTGCTTTGCCGACACCTTGGTCTTTGATCCTTAATGGTTCTTTACAATTTTGCAGAAGTTTGGAAAGACTTACATTTCAGAAAGGATTTTCTACTATTACTAATATTCTATACTTAACAACGTTAGTTAATAAGGAGTTTGCCAACAGACAGCATACTGATGTTGTTTACACCGATTTCAACATGGCGGTTGATAAAGTTAATCAAACGCTATTATTGAAAAAAATTTGATGTCAACTCTTTCTTGGGTTGGATTAAGAGTTATCTGGTTTATAAATAGAACTTAATCCTTAAAATTTAACGCTGCTATTTCAAAGAAAACTAATGTTACACGGTATAACAACATTGGTCTGATTCTGTTCCATCTTGGTATTAATAACTTGCCTGAAGCAATTAAACATTGTATTTTATTGATGTATGTAAATGATCTAAAATTATAAGGGAATATTAAAAATCCTATCAACCAGCAACATTTACAATATAATCTGAACACTTTTTGTAAATGGTGACATTTTAATTTGATGGAATTGAATTAAACACAGGTAAGGTTAGGTTAGATTGTGCAGGCCGTAAGTTTCATGAAATTAGCCCACTTGGGTCCTTTTGGTCCCGTTGTGTTGCCTGAGGGAGAAGTGCAGCCCACGAGACTTACGCTTCCCCCGACGGTTCAGATTCAAACCAACCCGAAAGCCGGATAAAGGAATCCAGTCCGTTCACTCGGCATTCCGATATATCTGCCAACCCGTGCAGCATCTGTCCGCCTAGATACAGCGCTCTCATAGAACAGAGAGCCGGGCATCGACAGAGGAAATGCTCAACACTTTCCTCCTCGTCTTCATCCCCGCATCTTCTGCAGAAATCACTAAATGAAAGATTTAACCTAGCATGCGTTCCTATGAGACAATGTCCTATCAGAACTGCCACCAAGGTACGCAACCTTTGACGGGGAAAACCCGGTTTTCGCCAGCTAGTCCGCCACAATATTTCCGGGCACTCCACTGTGCCCCCGTACCCAGAAAAGCTCCAGGCTTGAATGTCTCGCTATCTCATTAAGAGTCCCCCCGGGGAACAGGTTTTGCCTTGGCGTATTCTTAGGCGCTCTGTTTTTCGGAGAAAAGAGGGGAAGGGGCCCTTCATTTGGTGCGGCAAACAAAACTCTAGGAAGCCACATGACTTATATTGTATTGGCTTCCGAAACCCTTACCTAGGGTATAAATTGGCAGAACGGGGATCAGCATGGCCTCCGGGAAGTTCTGCTTGCGGTTCGACCCGGGCTGATCATGCATACCTTGAATGAAACGTTCTGGCTGTGGTTGAAACCTAAAACGCAGGAAAGGAGTGTTAGTATCCTTGATACTAACACTCCTTTCCTGATCTGTTGCCTATACAACAGATACGTGTACTGTAAGGAACCAGTGGTGATGGTTGACGGGTGAGTTGGTTTAAGGGCTGATGCTCTTAGTGGGCTTCGGCCTACCAACTCATTAAGCCTTGTCCTCCATTGATTGCTGGGAAATTGCATACATGTGGGAATAGAAACAAGAAGTTGTTCATATGACCGCAATCTTTTGACAAGAATTGCTACCTGTGTGAGCCTAGCAAGCCACACGGGGGCGGTGGTGAATCGTGAAAAATTCACTCCGTGGAATTGGTCCACCATCAGGTTAGGCCGTCAAGGCAGGTACTGAAGTAAATCATTTTCACAGTTATTTCATTAAGAGATATCCGGCATTCCTGAACCAACCTGGACGTCGTATAGCCACCCACAAGCGCATTTAACGCAGCCTTACTATCAGTACAGATTCGGATATTCACTCCGTATACCCTATAGTACCTCAACCAGTTAGCTGCTCTAAAATAGCTACAATTTCAGCCTGCATTACGCTACACTCATCATATAGCTTAAAACTGATCCTCCTCTGATACTGGGGCATAAAGATGCCACCACCAACTCCCATGTCCGACTTGGATCCATCTGTGAAAATTTCAAGCACGTCCTCTTGGCGACCCATTTGGTTCGCTGCCGAGGCCGTCCTTGATGAGATCACATCAAATCTCTTGTCGGGCATTAGAGCTGGTGCACAGTAATCAGTATACTCCGGAAGGTCCATGATACTTTCTATTATCGAAGCATGACCTTTTGTCGCTTTTTTCCATATCCCACTGGCTTTTAGCCTAATTGCCGAGCACATGGCCACTTCCTTTGTCATGAGATCAGCTGGCAGCCAATGCATCATCGTAATTAGTGCTTTAGTTGGCGTAGTGCAAGAAGCACCAGTTACCATCAAAGCAGACGTCCGCAGTACCCTTTCTATGAATCTGCATAAAATACAGGCAAACATATGCAATTTTCAAGAGCGAATCGATGCCCATACTCCTACGCGCTAGATAGAAGTAATTCACAATCTGCTTGCTCTATATTGGACTTAGGATGTAGATGCGAAACTTAATTCTGTATAACATATAACGACTGCTGTAAACACATATCGCAGTACCCTGGCCTTTATTAAAAGATGGGCAAACGAATTTAATGATCGCGTTATCACAAACAGTCTTTTCATCTCACTCGCTAGACCAATTTTAGAACACGACAGCATTATTTGGGACTCCATCTATAACATCCATAATAATCCTGTCGAGTCTGCTCAAGAACAAGTTCTTATTTTCTGCATAAAAGATGTTTACAAAGGTTACATGCCACTACCACTTTTAAAAAGCCGAAAAACTATGCTTAATATATCATTTATGATCAATCTTTTAAGCTCATTACGTTATTTTAACCCACTATATGCCCTGTCCAACCAGCCATAGCATGTTGGATCCACTAAGGAAATTATGTTGCTGTTTCAATGAAATATTTTAATTTATTGACTTTTATCTTAATATTAAGGGCCATTATTACAACCTAACGCTCTAATGAGTTCTTAGTTAACGTGAACGATAAAGTCACCATTAAATTATTCCCACTTTTACAACTGAAGTTACAACATTTTCAGCAAAAAATATGGCAGCTTCAAATGCTTAAAGTTAACTTTGAAATTTACCATGAGGATAAACCTGCTGTTAAGTTATCAGTAACTTTTCAGGTTAATGTTAACTTCTAATAACAAAAAAAAAATTATCCGTAGGATAAAATCGTAATGTTAATTATTCGTCAGTAGTATTAATGGCCGTAATACCATTAAATGCGATGTTATATAACTTTAATCAGTAATGTTTATTTTATAAAATATCATCTTTTCATATTCACATATTAAAGTAGTCTGTAAGAAATTTTTCCATAGACTTAAATAAAAAAACGTTCCTTTCCAAAATGTTGCATATAAAGCTGGAAAAACATGTAACACGTTCTGCACTTTAGTAGAGTATTTTATATATTGGCTTCATATAAATTTGCAGAAGTGTAAGAAAACTTTTTGTTATCCTTTTATAAAATTCACGTTTATTGAATGATATTCAGCAAAGAAATTTTAATATAAGAATTATTAGAAACTTTTTCATCATCTAGTGATGAGGAATTGGTTTTAAGCCTGCTTAGGTAGATAACACACGATATGTTTTTAACAATGTAGATGCCATTTTTCCCAATGCAAAATGCCTACATGTCGTTTGCTACCTCAAAATCATTGCGTCTGTACAAAAAAAGGAACAAAGTCATCTGAAAACCTTTCAAATAACGTGTGTTCTATTTTGTTATGTTTAAACATATGACATTGCGAACAATTCAGCGGCCGTTAACTTTGGGCGGTATAAGTAGTCGGCGTGAATAAACTTTAACGCATTAATAGTTTAATATGATGTAAATAATTATTTTGTATAATAATAATAAGCATAGACAATGCCAGACGTAAGTTTGTGAGCAAATTTGACAAACCGTCTGTAAAAATGAAACATTTTGACAGAAATAAAAAAATACATGAGAAATTACATATTAAAAAACAGACGTAAAAACATATCGTCTGTGGGTGCTTTTAGTGTGACTGAGTAAAATAGTCAGAAAGCCGTAAGTATACATGAAACAAATCGTAAAAATACTTTCATTCATTGTTCAAAGTTAGGCGACGTAAATAGTAGCTACGTCAAGTTGACAGTACTGGCAAGCCGACCGCAATATAATATTTGTACAGCATGCAACAAATTTGTCAACTGGTTGAAGGCAAAAGGAGGCCACATCGAGCTGAAAAGATTAGACTCTGACATTTTTTATATTTATACACTTTTGGTAGTTTGAATTAATAACAAGTAAGAACGTAGCATATTCGGCTGGACCGAATCTAAAACACCCTACACGATAGTCACGTAAATATTCAGTATATATTACAAGTTTCAAGTAAATATGCTCGGATATATATTGACCAATATCAGAAATTTTCATTTTCTGTATTTCATAACCAGAACTGATTTTAAACAAAAAAAAGAAAAAAAAACTTCTTTAAGTTCGCTTATGCAATATTTTCTAGGAGAAAACGGTTTAGGCTATATCTCGAGTATATATGTATGTACCGATATCGGGGATTTTTTTTTAAGCGGAACAAGCATACTTTACTTTATATGGTCGGATATAAAAATTCTAGAAATTGCAAACGTAATCACTAACTTGTATACCTATACCCTTTACATTTTTGTGAAGGGCATAAAAACTATTCACACAAAAGACATGATTGTTGGAATTGCTAACATTTCAATCGCCTTGCCCTATATTTATTACGAGTAATTATGTACAACCACTCAAAGATGCTGGTAGCCGATAAAAAATGTTAATAATTAATGGTAACATTTTTTCGATATTAATACACACAAAATGAAAAACAATCAGTAATTTTCGGTGAGCTATGAACTTTTTAAACACTAAGAAACGTTTGATGTACTTGAGTTTTTTTTCCGCCACAATTCAAGAGCAAAGACAACTGCTACATTTTGAGTCACATCTGCATATGAATACATTTAGTACTCAAATAATTTGTTGATATAAAATGTAGAAGAAAAATAAGATATTAAATAACTGGGCTGTACTACTTTAATCGTGCCCAGAAGTCATTTGCTCATGTGACAGTGAATATTGAGGAAGTGTTAATGTGAATTCAAATATATCTCTGGTAATTGAAACATGTTCAGTGCATTTTAGCATTAATTAACAAAATTTTTATAATCTTACATCTTGAAAATTATATTTATTCACTCAGCAAAAAAAAAAACTAGTTTAAATGTTTTTATTGAATTTACCAATTCAGTTATGATTCAGTTATGTTCAATAACTGTTGCTTTTAAATTTATACATTTGTAAAATGAAGCATCGATTTGTATGCCCAAATCGTTTTACTTCTATATTTGAATTAGTATGAGGAGTGAGTGGTTGTGTGTCACATATTGATATTTATAGGATTTCAGTTGTATTTGATTGCATCATGTTCAAGAACGGCTGTTGCAATTTGATGGACCCACTGAATTGCCAGACAAAATTGATCCAGTCCATAGTATTGTATTGTTGAATTCGAGCTTTTGATGCAGTTGTTGTCATTTCGGACGATAATGATTTCCTCTGTTGGATTGCATAAATTTCCCAAATGATTTGTGCACTGCATGAAAATGTCACAAAAGTGAATAAATTGTAGGTGGCAGACACCAAATATTTAAAAATACAAATGAACATTATTATTGTAAAGGTTGGAAAAATGCAGGAGGTCAAGCACAAAAATTTGCTTCACTTGAATTTTTGAAAGAAAATGTTTTTTAATATTTAAATTTAAAAGTTCAAAGTAAAATTAACGTGGAAATGTGCAGGCTATAAAAATATAACAAATTTGACTTAAAATTGTTTTATATTTGAATATGTGGTTTGAAATCGACATGAACTTAAAATTTTTGGAGAAATTGCAGTAAAATGGTATCGATTTGTTAATGCATATTTTCTATTTTTTAACACACTTACAGCTTGCGACTAAGCTCACTCGCGACGAGCTAATTCATATACACACTTTTGAGAATTGAAGAAGAGATACTGTTGAGAAAGATAAAAGCCACACTTTTGAGAATTGAAATTATTTTTTATGGTTATGATATATATTAGAAAGAAATTAAAAGTATAATTTTAAACTTGAATCGCCCAAAAGCTTCCTAAATTCACATGATTTAATATCGGTTATTTAAAATAACTGTAATAAAGACCATTGCTAAATCAAGCAACCGGGTTAAAGAAATGTCAAATATTTTGTGCTGTCTTTTACACAGGAATAGTCTGAAAGTTATAATCTAGTCTAGCGGACACTAAATTTAGAAAGATTGTGCTCAAAATATTTGTCAAAAATTAACTTATTTTGTTTGAAACTCTCGAACTGAAGATGTATTTAACGAAAGACGCCAACTAAAAAGAGGAGTATTAAATTTAAACTCTTCGGTCAATTAAATGGCTTTGACAAACTTCTAAAAGCCGTTGAAACTACTCGTATATGAACTGTTTTTTATACCCTTCACAAAAATATAAAGGGTATATATAGAAGTTTGTGATTCCGTTTATAATTTTTGCAATTTTCATTTTCGTCCATATAAACTATATACACATATTCAGAATCGGGATTGATAGAAAAGTCGATTATGCGTCCGTCTGTCCGCTGTTGAAATACCGTTTCTGAGAAAACCATTAGACTGAGAAACTTTTCTCTTTCACCATTCGATTACCCCATCGGTTCATGGGTTTACTATTGAAATTCAGTAAAATCGGTTCACATATAGCTGAGATGTATCCAAAATTCCGAGAAAAAAAAAACATTTGTTTTTGCAGTTTTTGAAACAAAAAAATTTTTATTTTGTCTCAAACTTGACACAATTATTAATTAAGGCTATTACAAGGCAAAACAAAATCTTTCCGATATCAGTCCATATATGTATATCCGAGATATAGCCTAAACCGATTTTTCCATGAAAATGTCACGTAAGGCAACTTGTTTTTGCTCAAAATAAGTTCTGGTAATACAAGGAGGTTACTAAAATACAGAAAATAAAAATTCCTGATATCGGTCCATACGAGTATACAAGGGTTGATCAAAATGTAATCGTTATTTTCAATTTTGTCAAAAAGTATTTATTTATTCATCAATAACTATCTCGTCCCCTTTAAAGTAATCCTCCTCAGATATAATACACTTATGCCAGCGTTTTTTTCAATCTTTGTAGAGGAGCTAGGAAAATAGATTGTGAGAAGGAGGAAAGCGGGAGTAATGTTTGTGAACTTAACACACGAAACGACCAAAACAAACATTTTCACAGCATTTTTAATGTTGAAATTAAATTAGTTAAAACTGATCAGTGCCCAGTCTATATACCTTCGACACTGCTCAGACTAACAAACATTAGTCCAACACCGCGCACACCGTAGGGTAATAAAATACATAGGAGCAACATAAAAAGGAAATTAACAATAACAAATAGAGGAAAAGCAATTAAGAGTGTGGTAAATTCGGCTGGGCCGAATCTAAAATACCCTTCACAATAGTCACGTATAAAAACGCGGTTTAGGCTATATCTCCGATATATATGTACCGGTATCGGAAATTTCCATTTTCCATATTTATATAACCTTTTTTCGTTACCAGAACTGTTTTTAATCAAAAAAAAGTTTTTTAAGTTCACTTACGCGACATTTTCATGAAAACCGCGGTTTAGGCTATATCTGGGGTATATATGGACCGATATCGGAAATTTTTATTTTCCATATTTGTATAACCTTACTTTATTACCGAAACTGCCTTTGAGCAAAAAAGGTTGTTTAAGTTTACTTACGGGATATTTTCATGAATAACCCGATTCATGCTATATCTGGGGTATATATGGACCACTATCGGAAATTTTCATTTTCGATATTTATATAACCTTACTTGATTACCGGAACTGCCTTTGAGCAAAAAAGTTGTTTAAGTTTACTTACGGGACATTTTCATGAAAACCCCGTTTTAGGCTATATCTCGGGTATATATGGACCGATATCGGGCATTTTCATCTTCCATATTTATCTAACCTTATATTATTATCAGAACTGCTTGTAATGAAAAAACGTTGTTTAAGTTCGCTTACGCGGCATTTTCTTGAAAACCCCGGTTTAGGCTATATCTCGGGTATATATGGACCGATATCGGGTATTTTCATTTTCCATATTTATCTAACCTTATTTCATTACCAGAACTGCTTCTAAGCAAAAAAAAAAAAGTTGTGTAAGTTCGCTTACGCGGCATTTTCTTGAAAACCCCGGTTTAGGCTATATCTCGGGTATATATGGACCGATATCGGAAATTTTCATTTTCTATATTTATATAACCTTACTTGATTACCGGAACTACCTTTGAGCAAAAAAAAGTTGTTTAAGTTCGCTTATGTGGCATTTTCATGAAAAACCCGTTCTAGGCTATATCTCGCGTATATATGGACCGATATCGAAAATTTTTATTTTACATATTTATATAAACTAATTTTATTACCAGAACTACTTTTAAGCAAAAAAAGTTGTTTAGCTTTGCATATACGACATTTTCATTAAAAATCCGATTTGGGCTATATCTCGGGTATATACGGACCGATATCGGAAATTTTCATTTTCCACACTTATATAACCTTATTTTTTTACCAGAACCGCTTTTTAGCACAAAAAAGCTGTTTAAATTCGCTTACGCGATATTTTCATGAAAAACCCGGTTTAGGCAATATCTCGAGTATATATGGACCGATATCGGAAATTTTCATTTTCCATATTTTTATAACCTTACTTTATTACCGGAACTGCATTTGAGCAAAAAAAAGTTTTTTAAGTTCGCTTATGTGGCATTTTCATTAAAAAACCCGTTCTAGGCTATATCTCGGGTATATATGGACCGATATCGGAAATTTTTATTTTCCAGGTTTATATAACCTAAGTTTATTACCAGAACTTTTTCTAAGCAAAAAAAGTTGTTTAGCTTCGCTTATGCGTAATTTTCATTAAAAGTCCGATATGGGCTATATCTCGGGTATATATGGACCGATATCGGAAATTTTCATTTTCCATATTTATATAACCTAATGTTATTACCAGAACTACTTTTAAGCAAAAAAAAGTTGTTTAAGTTTACTTACTACGCATGTTCATAAAAAACCCGGTTTAGGCTATATCTCGGGTATATATGGACCGATATCGGGAATTTTCATTTTTCATATTTATATAACTTTATTTTATTACCAGAGCTGCTTTTAAGCAAAACAAAGTTATTTAAGTTCGCTTACGCCACATTTTCATGAAAAACCCGGTTTAGGCTATGTCTCGGGTATATATGGACCGATATCGGAAATTTTCATTTTGCATATTTATATAACCTTATTTTATTACCAGAACTTCTTTTAAGCAAAAAAAAGTTGTTTAGCTTCGCCTATGCGACATTGTCATTAAAAATCCGATTTGGGCTATATCTCGGGTATATATTGACCGATATCTGAAAAAAAAATTTTTTGTCTTTTAGCCAGCATGCTTAATAAGTGTGTGAAGTTTGAAGCAAAACAAACAATTTTTGTTTTCAAAAGTTTTCATACAAAACTGCAAAAAAATTGCTTTTTTCGGAATTTTGAATATATCTCAGCTACACGTGGACTGATATTACTGAATTTCAAAAGCAAATCCATGAATCGATGGCGTAAAAGAATGGTGAAAGAAAAAAGTTTCTAAATCTAATGGTTTTCTCAGAAACGGTATTTCAACAGCGGACAGACGGACGTCGCTTAATCGACTTTTCCATTAATTCTGATATATATACTTTAAAGGGTCGCAAAAAAAATCTGTAGAAATTACAAACGGAATCACAAACTTATATATACCCTTCACATTTTTTGAGATATATTCAAAATTCCGAAAAAATCCATTTTTTTGCAGTTTTGTATGAAAATTTTTGAAAACAAAAGTTGTTTGTTTTGCTTCAAACTTCACACACTTCTTAAGCATGGTGGCTAAAAGACAACAAATTTTTTTTTCGGATATCGGTCCATATATACCCGAGATATAGCCCAAATCGGATTTTTAATGAAAATGTCGCGTAAGCGAACTTAAACAACTTTTTTGTGCTCAAAAGCAGTTTTGGTAATAAAATAGGGTCCTATAAATATGAATAATGAAAATTTTCGATATCGGTCCATATATACCCGAGATATAGCCTAGACCGGGGTTTTCATGAAAATGCCGCGTAAGCGAACTTAAACAACTTTTTTGTGCTCAAAAGCAGTTCTGGTAATGAAATTAGGTTACATAAATATGAAAAATGAAAATTTCCGATGTCGGACCATATATACTTGAGATATAGCCCAAATCGGGGTTTTCATGAAAATGTCGCGTAAGCGAACTTAAACAACTTTTTTGTGCTCAAAAGCAGTTCTGGTAATGAAATAGGGTCATATAAATATGAAAAATAAAAATTTTCGTTATCGGGCCATATATGTATGTATTACCGAGATATAGCCTAGACCGGGGTTTTCATGAAAATGCCGCGTAAGCGAACTTAAACAACTGTTTCGTGCTCAAAAGCAGTTCTGGTAATGAAATTAGGTTACATAAATATGGAAAATGAAAATTTCCGATATCGGTCCATATATACCCGAGATATAGCATAGACCGGGGTTTTCATGAAAATGCCGCGTAAGCGAACTTAAACAACTTTTTTGTGCTCAAAAGCAGTTCTGGTAATGAAATTAGGTCACATAAATATGGAAAATGAAAATTTCCGATATCGGTCCATATGTACCCGGTCCATATGTAGCCCAAATCGGGTTTTTCATGAAAATGTCGCGTAAGCGAAATTAAACAACTTTTTTTTGCTCAAAAGCAGCTCTGGTAATGAAATAAGATTACATAAATATGGAAAATGAAAATACCCGGTATCGGTCCATATATACCCGAGATATAGCCTAAACTGCGGTTTTAATGAAAATGTCGCGTAAGTGAACTTAAACAATTTTTTTTGCTTAAAAACAGTTCCGGTAATGAAATAGGGTCATATAAATATGAAAATTAAAATTTTCGATGTCGGTCCATATATACCCGAAATATAGCCTAGACCGGGTTTAACATAAAAGTGTCGCGTAAGCAAACTAAAACAACGAAATGAAATAAAGTTATATAAATATGGAAAATGAAAATTTCCGATATCGGTCCATATATACCCGAGATATAGCCCAAACCGGGTTTTTCATGAAAATGTCGCGTAAGCGAACTTAAACAACTTGTTTCACCTTTAAGCAGTTCTGGTAATAAAATAAGGTTAAATAAATATGGAAAATTAAAATTTCCGATATCGGTTCATATATACCCGATATATAGCCTAACAGGTTTTTTGATGAAAATGTCGAGTAAACAACTTTTTTGTGCTCAAAAGCAGTTCTGGTAATGAAATAAGGTTATATAAATATGGAAAAAGAAAATATCCGATATCGGTCCATATATACTCGAGATATAGCCTGAACCGATTTTTCCAATAACATTTTTTTTTTTTTGCTGAAAAGCAGTTCTTGTTATAAAAGAAGGTTACAAAAATAGAGAAAATTAAAATTTCTGATATCGGTCCATATATACCCGAGATATAGCCTAAATCGGGGTTTTCATGAAAATATCGCGTAAGCGAACTTAAACAATTTGTTGTGCTCAAAAGCAGTTCTGGTAATGAAATAAGGTTATATAAATATGGAAAATTAAAATTTTCGATATCGGTCCATATATACCCGAGATATAGCCTGAACCGATTTTTCCATTAAACATTTTTTTTTTTTACTGAAAAGCAATTCTCGTTATAAAAGAAGGTTACTAAAATACAGAAAATAGAAAATTCCGATATCGGTTCATATATAACCGAGCATATTCAGGCCACATTTTTAATATACTATACATATTCGTGACTATCGTGAAGGGTATTTTAGATTCGGCCCAGCCGAATATACTACACTCTTACTTGTTAAGATTTAATATTAAACTTAAGTACAGGTATAGAACGGACGACAATGAAAAACACGTGTGTACAGAACGAAAGACAAAACACTACTACTCCTCAGTCGTAGCAAAACACTTTCCTTTCATTGGTGTCTTCAGTTTAGGGAAGAGGAAAAAGTCAGTGGGGGCCAAGTCCTGTGAATACGATGGTTGAGGCATGATAACGATTTGGTTTTTGGCCAAAAACTCACGCACAAGCATCGATGTATGTGCGAAATCCATGATTTCGTTTCTGACGCATTGCTTCGCGCAAAGTGGTCATAACTTCAAGGTAGCATTCCTTATTGACCGTACAACCTTGTGGCAAAAATTCGTGATGCACCACGCCATTGCAGTCGAAGAAAACAGTGCGTAAAACCTTCAACCAACTTTGGCCGAACTTGACGTGCTTTTTTCGGTCTTGGCTCTTCTGGACTCTTCCATTGGGATGATTGGGATTTGGTTTCAATGTCATAGCCATACACCCATGATCCGTTACCAGTTCTGATCTTTTTGAGGAAATCTGGATCGTCGTTGACGATGTTCAACAGCTGCTGAACGATGTGTTTACGAGGTTGTTTTTGCTCATAATATAGTAAATTTAGTAAAAAATCGGCGATCACACCAAAATACTACTCCCTCTTTCATCCTATTATAACCTATTTTCCCAGTTCCAGTACAATGCACTGCATATGTAGGGGTCATGCCCTGAGTACTGGTCCAAGATAAAAAAACGACTAACATTTTTATCTGTCAAGAACAAACTGACAATCCCAAATGGCTGATATTGCCAACATATATAACAGACATGTGTACCAACGTAACAAAAACAAATGCGAAAATCGAACATACGCCACTCACAAAATTTTCAAATAACGGTTATTTTTTCATCAGACCCTGTATACCCCAGATATAGGCTAAACCGATATATCCATAATTTTTTATTTATTTTTTCTTAACAATTCTGGTTATAAAAGGAGATTACTAAAATACAGAAAATTATCTGGTTATGATATTAATTATCTAGTGCTAGTGTATTTAAAATAACATTGTTAACAAAATAAAGGTATTATTGTTTTGATATTTCATCAATGAAAAGTTTTCGGGCTTTGGCTCTTGTACTAATAGATTGCAGTGCGAGTATTATTTAAATATATATATATATATATATATATATATATATATATATATATATATATATATATATATATATATATATATATATATATATATATATATATATATATATATATATATATATATATATATATATATATATATATATATATATATATATATATATATATATATATATATATATATACATATATATATTTATATTTGGCATTTATTAAAGCAGAAAAGTAAAGGTTTAAATAAATAATATTATTTGTTACAATAAATATGACAATATTTTAATGTTGTCTGAAAGTAAAGTAAGGGTAATAAAGATCTTAACGAAGTAATGTTTATTTTTATACAAACAATTAAGTTTTTTATTCGCTATTTAAGCTTCTAACATTTATACCAGTAAAAAAAATTATAAATAGCTTGTTTTCTATGTTTCCCAGCTATCTTTATGTCGACATTTCATAGGAACTACCCTAATCATCAGTAGACTTTGGAAATTTTTGAAAGATATTCTCAAACATTTTTTGTCTATTTTTATTATAATTGAGATAAACTCCTAATAAACTTGCCTATTCGTGTATTGAAATGTCTTCATCTTTAATAACTTTTTTACATAAAAATCAAATTTAGTGAAGCTTTTATGTTTGCAAATATGTGGACGTATTTCGCTACAGTTTTTTTTTTTTTGAAATATGTTCATGTAGTCAAAAAAAAAAATTTTATTTTTTTAAATAATTTGAGTAATTATTACTTTACAGCAAAATTTAAAAGATTTGTATTGTAAATAACTAAAGTTGTCTAATATTTTTAAATCGATTCAAACGCAAACCGTTAAACGTCTCAATATATGAAAAAATGGACTTATACCACTTAAAAAAAGACTCCATATAATAAAAAAATACTCTCAATATTGTTTACTCCATTACACAGCAAGAGATATATATTTGTTATGTGTAGGCAGTTCTGCAATGGAGAAAACAAATGCAATATTATTGTGTGTCGCCCTCTATACACCCAAGTGCCATAATCATGGCTCACAGGAATATTTTCATGTAATGTACGAGCATTTCATGACACAACATGGACACATTAAAGTTTATTTCGTACACAGCCACCAGTCAGCCTAAAGAAAATAGGAAGAACAGAATTTGTAGCAATCATACGAGTATCAAATAGGAATGATTGTTGCAGCGTGGCCAGATTTGTATTTCTGTGGCTATATTTGGCATTTATTTCTTTGTAATGGCATTATTTTAACATTTTTCATTTCTATATTTTTTTTTTAATTCACGAATATTCAAAATAGTAATCCTAATTTGAATATCTTCCTAAAGTTGTCAACTTTGAAATTTCAAAACGCACCAAAATGGGGAAAAAAGCGCATTATTTCAACAAAAACGCACCGAATTTTAATTTTTTCCTTTTTTTATATTTTAAGAAGTCAGTCGTTGTTTAGCTTCGATAATGAACGGACGTGTTGGTTTTTGATCGCAAAGTAAAAAAATAAAACGGGAATAAGTAAAAACCGTAATAGGTGAACAGAGTGATTTTAATTAAAAGAAGAACTTTTTGACATTTTTTTTTATTACCGTTTTAAATTTGTAAATAAAAAAAATAGACACAATTAACTGCATGATTGTACCTATCAGATGTAATTCTGAAAAAGAGCTTAGCTCCGGCAGAAAAAACCTTTGGATTTCTGAAGAAGAATCTGTGAAAAAATCACTAGAAAATCTTCTGTCTCTTAGATATAGGAAACGCCCGCGATCGTGTTCGCCAAATATTGATGTTACAACTGAAGACAAACCAGTTTAATTGTTGCTAATAAGCCGAAAACACAAGTAGGCATGGACAGGTACATAACCTTGGTTAAAAGGCGGCGAAGCCCCAAATCAGCTCAAATATCATATCAAGCAAAAATTTGTAAAGATGATAATAGGACTTCGGCAACGGATGGAAATAGATTTGCTATACTCCAAACAGATGAGCCAACAACATCTAAGAAAACATTTAAAGCGCCACCAATTTATTTGAGACCCATGTTTAGGGTTGAACTAGGACCCAGGGATGTTGTTGGATGAAGTTCCAATTTACTGATATACCTTATTGCGAACTTTAAAAATTCGTCTTTTATAAGAGGAACACAGAGATCTTTATGAATTCGCGAGTTTTTTACGTACCATGGAGCTGCGGTAATTGTTCGAAGAATTTTGTTTTGTCGCCTTTGAATTTTTTCAACGTTTGAAGCGGAGGCGGTGCCCCATAGTTGAATTCCATAGCACCATATAGGCTTTAGAATAGCGTTGTATAATAAAAGTTTGCAATCCAGCTTCAATGTCGAATTTCTGCCCATAAGCCAATTCAGTTGCGCTGCTTTTAACTTTAACTGAGTAACTTTCGCATCTATGTGAGACTTCCACGTTAACCTACGGTCGAGATGAATACCAAGATACTTGACTTCATTTTGCTGCGGAATAGGTGAATTGTTGATTTGGATGGCTGAACATGTTTGTTTACGCAGCGTGAATGTAACGTGAGTACACTTTTGTTCATTAACTTTAATTTTCCAAAGTTTTAACCACATCTCTAATATTGAAACATACTCCTGCAAATTTCGCGAAGAAGGTCTTGATGGTACCCCTCAAACCGACTATTCTCTATGGAAAGCGCGAAAAGGTCTGAAAAGACCCGTAATAGGTAAGCCACCTTTACTAAATTCAACTGGCGACTGGGCACGCAGCGATTCTGAAAAGGGGATGTTGTATGTTAACCATTTCAGAAATGTTATTACCAGAAATGATACAGCGAATGATTCAGCTGAACTACCGTCATACGCTGTTAGACCGCCTATGTCTTTGAGACTTAGTTTTCAAGATGTTTTTTTTAGGACAACATCCCTGGGTCCTAGTACAACCCTAAACATGGGTTGAGGGATCTTTTCACGGTTCCTAATATTAACAACATTTTTTATTTTAAATCCTTTTTCTTCTAGTTCAGTCTTAATATCATCCGTATCTACACAAGGGTCAACAACTTAAATAACTACCTGAAGGTCTTTAGCACTTTTAAGTTGATAGGTGTAAAAAGATCTTTTCTCCTTCTCCAGAACGTCAGACAACTTTTGGTATTCATTTTCACTGTTTACGTGGATTTTCGTTTCGATGATGCTGCCATGCTTTACGGATGTAACCTTGAAGGTGTCTTTGCCGATTGCCGTAATAAGTTGTTTTACCAGCTCACTAGAAGTAGGCTCTCTCAAATAAATTGGTGGCGCTTTAAATGTTTTCTTAGATGTTGTTGGCTCATCTGTTTGGAGTATAGCAAATCTATTTCCATCCGTTGCCGAAGTCCTATTATCATCTTTACAAATTTTTGGTTGATATGATATTTGAGCTGATTTGGGGCTACGCCGCCTTTTAACCAAGGTTATGTACCTGTCCATGCCTACTTGTGTTTTCGGCTTATTAGCAACAATTAAACTGGTTTGTCTTCAGTTGTAACAACAATATTTGGCGAACACGATCTTGACGGCTTGATGCACAAAATAAAGCTAAACTTGCCTGGAAATACACATAAGCTTATGGAAAGCTACGGAAGTTTGTTATCAGAGAAGGCGTTTTTATAAGCCCAACTCAGCCAATCGAGGCAGGAGTTCCCCAAGGCAGCATACTTGGGCCTACTTTATATTTGATTTACGCCTCTTCCGCGGGAATCGACCATGTAGTCGGTTTTCATGTAATGCTCGTCGTTTGTACTGGCACTTAAGATAGCTTTTGATCTTGCCGAAACTTCCTCTGATATTTTAACGGCACTACTAAAAGAATTCCTTTTTACATTACGCGCAGTAAGTCTTATTTCAACCTCTTTCAAAAGTTTTCGCCATACCGGCCTTGGACGATTTTCTATTACGGCGTATTTTTCGTATTTATCTATAATTTTTTTTGCGGTTCTGGCTTCTCTTTATAAAAGAACCAGTTTCTCTGAAAATTTTTCTTCATTCCGAAGTTTTATTAGTAACTGTCGTATATCACTAGAAATTTGTTTACCCATTCCAAATACATATGTATAAACTTTTCCTCTCACCATTCTATTATTCCATCGATTCATGGGCTTGCTATCGTAAAATCGGCTGACATATAGCTGAAATATATCTAAAAATTCCGAAAAGAACATTTTTTTGCCATTTTGGATGACATTTTGTTTCATTCATTTATTTATTGAATCTTCACAAAGTGAACTAACAATAAGTATTCAAATCTTAATACTAAATACATAAAATTAATTAAGTCCAGTCAATGCTAGACAAAAATGTGTTATTTTGCACGGTCAATATCGGTAGAAAATTAAAAAAAAAACAATTGGTTGTTCTGTTTCAAAATTGACAGAATTATTTGGCATGGCGATTAGAAGTAAAAAAAAAAGTGTTTCCCCGACATAGGTCATATATACCTGAGATATAACCTAAACCGATTTTAAATGCAAATGTCGCATAAGTTCAACTGTTTTGATAAAAAGCGGTTCCGGTAATAAAAGAAGGCTGCTAAAACACAGAAAATTAAATTTCCGATATCGGTCCATATATACCCGAAATATAGTCTAAACCGTTTTTCCATGATTTTTTTTTTGCTTAAAAGCAGTGCTGGCTACAAATGGAAGATCCTATAATACAGGTAATGAAAAATTCCGATATCGGTTCATATATACCCGAGATATAGTCTAAACCGATTTTTTTTTTGTATAAAAGTAGTAATAAAAGTAAGGTTACTAATAATTTCATGAAACTGTTGCGTAACAAAAGGAGGTTTCTAAAATGCTGAAAATGAAAAACTGCGATAACGGTCCATATACTTATACCTGAGATATAGTTTAAACCGAATTTTCCATGAAAAAAAATTTGTTTGTTTAAAGGTAGCTCTGATTTAAAAGGAGGTTACTAAAATACAGGAAATGAAAATTTCCGATATTGGTCCACATATGTACATCCGAGCACAGTTAGTTCAAATTTGTAATATAAACTATATAGTTACGTGACTATCGTGAAGGGCATTTAAGATTCAGCCCAGCCGAATATTCTACACTTTTACTTCTTTTTTATCAATTCCCTGATTGGAATATACACTAATTTTAGTCTAGTCCAGAAATGCCGTACATCTTTAAATATATAGCGAGACATTCTAACATAAACCTAGAATGGGTATGTGGACATGGGTCCAACAATGGCAACAACATTGCTGACGACTTAGCCAAAAAAGGGACAGCCCTAGAGGATAGCGATATAGACCCATTAACAGCGTGTTGGAAGAGAATAAAACTCCACAGACTGGAACGTGCACAAGAAAAGTGGCTCACAGAGCCCACATACCTTATACCAACGAACCTGTGGCCGCATATTAACTCTAAGAGAACGTGGCCGCTATTAAAACTGTCCACATCTCAACTAAGAGTGACTGTAGCAGTCATCACTGGACATTGCCCGTTTGGGAACCATGCCAGGAGACTAGGCCTACCCCATAACGACTTCTGTAGAAGTTGCCAAGGAGGAGCAGGAGGCGATCCTTCATCTCCTCGGCACATGCCCGGCATTGGAGCATCATCGTCTAAGATACTTAGGCAAGCGGAGCTTCAACAACCTATCTTGTCTGGCCTCGGTTAAACCGACCGTACTAGCCTCTTTCATAAGAAGCAGTGGATGGCTAGTATAGCAGCATGTAACGCTACACTAAGAGGTTCCCGCCTGTCCTTCCCATCCTTTCCACTCACACTACATTCCTATAACTTCCTTTCTTCACTCCACTATCTTACTTTTCAGGCAATCACAAAGGGAACGACTACAAGACCCAAGTGAGCTGACAACCTAGACTATTTCGGGGTATCCAGTGGCCTGCCTACCCAACCTACTTCTTTTTCAATCAATTTAATTTTTTGAAGCTATGTATATGTATAGAATAATTAGAAAAATAAATCATATATAAAAAATTAAAATTTGAGCGTTATTATTTGACATTTTCGCTAAAATATGTGTTTGGATATGGTCACGTTGGCTTACAGTCACAATCAAACAAGCATCCATTCGTACAGCACATACACATAGAAAAAAGATGTAGTATAATAAAATAAATCCATAATTCATAACTTTACTTTATTAGCTTCTGTTAACATTTTTATACCCTTCACAAAAACTTAAAGGGTATATATAAGTTTGTGATTCCGTTTGTAATTTCTACACTTTTTTTTTGCGACCCTATAAAGTATATATATTCTGAATCAGAATTAATGGAAAAGTCGATTGAGCGATGTCCGTCTGTCCGCTGTTGAGATGCCGTTTCAGAGAAAACCATTAGACTTACAAACTTTTTTCTTTCACCATTCTTTTACCCCATCGATTCATGGGTTTGCTATTGAAATTCAGTAATATCGGTCCACGTATAGCTGAGATCTATTCAAAATTCCGAAAAAAGCCATTTTTTTTTGCAGTTTTGTATAAAAATTTTTGAAAACAAAAATTTGTTTTGCTTCAAACTTAACACACTTATTAAGCATGGTGACTTAAAGGCAAAAAATTTTTTTTCCGATATCGGTCCATATATACTCGAGATAAAGCCCAAATCGGATTTTTAATGAAAATGTCGCATAGGCGAAGCTAAACAACTTTTTTTTGCTTTAAAGTAGTTCTGGTAATAAAATAAGGTTATATAAATATGGAAAATGAAAATTTCCGATATCGGTCCATATATACCCGAGACATAGCCTAAACCGGGTTTTTTATGAAAATGTCGCGTAAGCGAACTTAAAAAACTTTGTTTTGCTTAAAAGCAGTTCTGGTAATAAAATAAAGTTATATAAATATGAAAAATTAAAATTCCCGATATCGGTCCATATATACCCGAGATATAGCCTAAACAGGGTTTTTCATGAACATGCGGCGTAGCGAACTTAAACAACTTTTTTTGCTTAAAAGTAGTTCTGGTAATAACATTAGGTTATATAAATATGGAAAATGAAAATTTCTGATATCGGTCCATATATACCCTTGATATAGCCCAAATCGGACTTTTAATGAAAATGACGCATAGCCGAAGCTAAACAACTTTTTTTGCTTAAAAGTAGTTCTGGTAATAAACTTAGGTTATATAAATCTGGAAAATAAAAATTTCCGATATCGGTCCATATATACCCGAGATAAAGCCTAGAACGGGTTTTTCATGAAAATGCCACATAAGCGAACTTAAAAAACTTTGTTTTGCTCAAAGGCAGTTCGGGTAATAAAGTAAGGTTATAAAAATATGGAAAATGAAAATTTCCGATATCGGTCCATATATACTTCAGATATACCCTAAACCGGGTGTTTCATGAAAATGCCGCGTAAGCGAACTTAAACAACTTTTTTTTGCTTAGAAGCAGTTCTGGTAATGAAATAAGGTTATATAAATATGGAAAATGGAAATTTCCGATATCGGTCTATATATACCCGATTTTTTCATAAAAATGCCGCGTAAGCGAACTTAAACAACTTTTTTTCCATAAAAACAGTTCTGGTAATGAAATAAGGTTAGATAAATATGGAAAATGAAAATGCCCGATATCGGTCCATATATACCCGAGATATAGCCTAAACCGGGGTTTTCAAGAAAATGCCGCGTAAGCGAACTTTTTTAGTATAAAACTAACAAGTATTGTACTATTTTACAATCCTGACTAAATGCGCAAACTTTCAATGGAACTTGGCAAGGAACTTTAGTACATTTTTTTTAAAAGGAGGCCCTTTCAAAGTCGATAAATTTTGAACATTTTAAATTCATAGCTTATCAGATAGTCTTAATTATGGAAAACTTGGAGCAATCGCGTCATTATTGTTGATTGTAGTTGTAGAAATGTTATTTAGGGTTACAACTCCAAAGTTAACATGAACAAAAATAATAAAAATTATTCACAATAACCGAAAAATGGTTACAGTTTGACCAAATTTCTAGGTTACTCTTAAATGCCCATAATTTTCTAACTGCATGATATAGATTTTTTGTTGTTGTGATGGTTGGAATCAATCGTGAGATTGAGTTCTGGGACACCCTGTAGATTTCACCCTGAACATTATTATCCGCTGTCACGTGGCTAAATTTTTGCCGTTAAGGATTTTAGTTTACTACTAAAAAATAAATTTAGTTTGAATAGAATGTTCTCGCAACTCTTCAACCATCGTCGTGTTAATTGAAAGCGGACAAAAATAATTTTTTATACATGTTGGTAAACTTACATACAAAAACAATAATACATAGTGCTAAATTACGAGCATAAAAAAAACAAAATACGTTGTAATAAATTGTGCAAACAACAACAAACTATAAACGAAGGTAGTCTGAGAAAAAAACTATAAACTAAATTTTTGTTTTCTATAATAAAAAACTTTTTTCTTGAATAAAACACTGCATGAGCTTACCTAGCAGATGTAGTTCTGAGAAAGAGCTTAGCTCTACTAGCAAAAATTTATGGATTTCCGAAGAGGAATCTATTAAAAAATCATTGAATAATCTACTATCCATAAATGATAAGAAACGCCAGCCTTCGAGCTCGCCAAATATTGTTATTACAACAGAAGACAAACAATCATCCACTATAATTGTTGCAGATAAGCCGAAAACACAAGTAGGCATGGAGAGGTACGTAACTGTAGCTAAACGTCAGCGAAGCCCCAAATCCGCTCAAGTGTCGTCTCAATCGAAACTACCTAAAAATGATAGCACCAAAACAACAACTGAAAATAATAGATTTGCTATCCTGTGGAGGCAGCAACATCTAAGAAAACCTTTAAACCGCCGCCAATATATTTGAGAGAGCCTACTACTAGTGAGCTGGTAAAACAACTTATCACGGCGATCAGCAAAGACACTTTTAATGTTACATCAGTTAAGCATGGCAGTATCAGTGAAACAAAAATCCAGGTTAATAATGAAAGTGAATACCGAAAACTGTCTGACGTTCTGGAGAAGGAGAAAAGATCTTTTTACACGTATCAGCTTAAAAGTGCTAAAGGTCGTCAGGTCGTTATAAAAGGAATTGACCCTTGTGTTGACACAGATGATATTAAGATTGGATGGCAAGAGGAAGGCTTTAAAATAAAAAATGTAACCAACATAAGGAACCGTGAAAAGATTCCTCAACCCATTGGGTTGAAATGGAACCAGGGGATGTCGTTCTGAAGAAAAATGAGGTTCATCCAATTTACAACCTCAAATTTCTTTTGCATCGTAGGGTCACCATAGAGGAGCCGCATAAACGTTTAGGCCCCGTTCAATGCCTAAACTGCCAAGAATTTGGCCACACTAAAGCATATTGTAAATTGCCCGCAGTTTGTGTTGGGTGTGGCACATCAACGGCACATCACAGTGCAAAAAATCAAAAACTGATTCCAGCGTTAAAAAATGCAGTAATTGTGGAGGTAACCACACTGCAAATTACAGAGGGTGCCCAGTGTATGCTCACTTTAAACAGTCAATAACAAATAAGACTTCTATACCTCCTAAGCAGCCACCGCAGTCAAATACCATTGCTGCAAATAGTATTACCCAGGCAGGCCAGGCAACTAGCCATATTAACTTACAAAACGCCCAACAAATTTCCTATGCTAATGTGGTTAAAGCTGATACTCTAAATTTAAATCAGCAACCCAAGTCCCAAAACTGCGATCCAAATGTTAGCAATCTTGAGGCAACGCTGCAGACTCTTGTTCAATCAATAAACACTTTTACGGCTTCTATGACGAGCATGATGCAAGAAATGCTGAAAATGCAAACCATAATTTTGCAGACTATTTTAAACAAATAATAAAATGATTTGTTTGAAAATATGTTTCTGGAATGCAAACGGCATCCGCCAGCATAAAAATGAACTTGAGCACTTCCTTATGGAAAATCAAATCGATATAATGTTAATCGCTAAAACTCACCTGACGTCAAAAAGTTATTTCAGGATTAATGGCTACATACTATATGACACCAAAGATCTCCGTGGAAGATCTTGTGGGGGATCGGCAATTTTAATAAAAGCCAGAATTAAGCACTATTGGTTCAACGAAACACGTGAGGAATATGCATTGAATTTTGTAATGAGAAAATTGTTATTTCCTGGATTTACTCACCGCCTCGGTTTTCAATAACAGAAAACCAATATTCAGATTTTTTCAAATCACTTGGGCCTCGATTTATAGCGGCTGGTGACTATAACGCTAAACACACTTTTTGGGGTTCACGTTTAATTTCTCCGAAAGGCCGTGTACTTTTTGATACCATTTCTAAAATTGGCTTAGATGTGATTTCAAGTGGTCACCCCACGCATTGGCCGTCAGACAGACCAAAGATTCCAGATGTTATAGATTTTGGAGTTTCGAAAAGTTTTCCTTTAGAGTGGTTTCAAGTGGAGCCTTCGTTAGATTTGTCATCAGATCACTCACCCACAATAATATCTGTTTTACTCCCCGTCTACTGACTTAGAGTTGACGACCACTAGAGTTAATTGGCTAAAATATAAAAAATATTTGAGTACTCATTGTACGGAGAATATTGCTTTGAGAATGCCTAAAGATATTGACGTGTCCATTAATAGTTTTTCCAAAAGCCTTAAACTGGCCGTACAACATGCTAGCACTACTTTATATGATGCAGAAACGAGAACTATAGATCTTATTCGTCGGAAATTGAGCAACTTTTGTCAGAAAAAAGAAGAGTTAGAAGGGAGTGGCAACTCCGCAGGTCTCCCCACCTTAAAATTAGGCTACGAGAATGTGTAACCAAATTGAGAAATCTGCTTGAAATAGAAAGAATGGCTTCCCTTAAATCATATTTGGAAAGCCTTGATGGCACTCCTCAAACCAACTATTCTTTGTGGAAAGCGGCAAAAGGTTTAAAAAGACCCGTTAGAGGTAAGCCACCTTTGCGGACTCCAACTGGCGACTGGGCAAGAACCGATTCCGAAAAGGGGATGTTGTATGTAAATCCCTTGAGAAATGTTCTTACAGATGATGCAGCAAACGACATAGCAGTATTTCCGCCATTTGCCGTAAGACCGCCTGTGTCCTTGAGATTTAGTTTTCCAGATGTGGAAAACGTTATCAATAAAATAAACTCTAAGAAAGCTCCAGGTATGGATAAAATTACTGGTACAATGCTTGTACAACTACCTCGCGTGGCTAGAAGAATTCTTCTTTTTATTTTCAACGCTATCTTACGCCTTGAGTATTATCCGGTCGAGTGGAAAGTATCTATGATAACGATCATACCTAAGCCGGGGAAGGATCATACTAAAGTAGAATCGTACAGACCAATAAGTCTACTGCCAACAATTTCAAAACTATTTGAGAAATTGCTAATGATGAAGTTGTGTCCAGTACTGGAAAAAATAGAATGTATTCCTGATCATCAGTTAGGTTTTAGGGCCAAACATAGTACCATCGAACAGACACACAGACTAGTTAATGTCATAAGAAAATCATTTGAAGACAAGAAGTATTGCTCTGCACATTTCATTGACGTTTCCCAAGCTTTTGACAAAGTGTGGCATGACGGTTTAATGCACAAAATAAAACTAAACTTTCCTGCGAACACCCACAAACTTTTTGAAAGTTATTTGTATGGACGTAAATTTATCGTTAAGGAAGGTGACTTTTATAGCCCCATTCAACCAATCGACGCAGGCGTCCCACAAGGCAGCATACTGGGCCCTACCTTATACTTGATTTATGCTTCTGACATGCCAAAAAGCGATAAAAGTCATACATCCACGTTTGCAGACGATACGGCTTTTTTCAGTGTACATGAAAACCACCAAACAGCATCACAAAATTTGCAGGAACATATTTACAATTTAGAGAAATGGTTAAAACTCTGGAAAATCAAAGTCAATGAACAAAAATGTGTCCATATCACGTTCACACTGCGTAAAAATACATGCCCGTCAATAAAAATTAATAATCAAATAATTTCACAACACAGTGACGTCAAATATCTCGGTATTCACCTCGACCGTCGACTAACTTGGAAGAAACACATTGACGCAAAAACAACCCAGATGAAATTAAAAGCCGCGCAATTGAATTGGCTCATCGGCAGAAATTCCACCCTGAGCTTAGATTGCAAACTTTTGCTGTATAACGCGATCCTAAAGTCAATATGGTGCTATGGAATTCAACTATGGGGCACCGCCTCCGCATCGATTATTGGAAAAATTCAAAGGCGTCAAAACAGCGTTCTACGTACGATTACAGCAGCCTCATGGTATGTAAAAAATTCTCGAATTCACAAGGACCTAAACGTACCTTTAGTAAAAGATGAATTTGCCAAATATGCTGGAAGGTATATAACTAAACTTGAAATCCACCCAAATCCACTTGCTCGAGACATCCTTACCTTTGGTGGTCACACACGATTAAAAAGAAGGGACACCCTGGCTTCCATTCGGGAGCATAACAGATGATGTCCTGTGGCACGGTATTCTGATACATTCGCTGAATCATAATTTTTTGTCTAGCATTGGCTGGACTTAAAGAAAATTTTTTAGTTATTAAGATTTGAATAATTGTTGTTAGTTCTTCTTGAAGATTCAACAAATAAATAAAAATTTATAAAAAAAAAAAAAGTTTGAATACAAAGAGTGGCTCATCCATAATGCACGATATTAATTATGTGTCACGCTTTAGTGTCGGTTGTTTTGCCAAACTTAATTTGACATTACTTTGTTTCAGTGTTTAACAAAATCAACTCTCGAGATTGGGCAGCGCGTTAAGATCGTTGAAGCCTTCTATGAAAATGGGCGTTCAAATCAAAATGCATTTTGTGCATTTCATCCTCAGCGGCAAGCCCTGTCAGTATTCGGATTGATTATTTCCCCACCGGTTTCCGACTGACTGCTTCTGATACTCAGATACTTCGTTTGCGTGATTATGACTTTACTAGTTACTAATCGTTGTACCATCCGACATGTACTTGCATAGAGCTTGTAGAATATTTTTGAAAAAATATTCTACAAATTGAAATTAAATAAATATTATTTGGCCTGAAGAAGCTATCCAAAGGAAAGCGAAATATTGCCAGATAATTAAAAACCAAACAAACTAAAAATTCCAAGAAAGACCTTAAGCTCGAACAATTACACATATTAAGAAAAGCTAAAATATGTTTTTTAATTAAATGTTTTTACAAATAAATACATTTTAATCAATTAAGCAACTATGGATGATCAAAAGAATATTATTTTAGCGAAAAAAATTATATTTTGTATAAGTAGTGCCATAAATTTTGCAGATTGTGAAAAAGAAACAGTTGGTCACGATTTCTAAATTATTAATTTGTTTGTTTTTCTGTTTATTTAAATAATGCTATGTGAAGCCCAATATCAACTTTTGTGTAGATAACATTGTTTACATTCCTTGCAAAAATAAAAGAAAATTAATATAAATACTAAGGGGACCATGTTAAAAGTAAATCTACATAATTCCCATCCGAAAGAGGGATTTGTGAACAAATTATCTGAGATATTTTTTTTTTGCGAACATCTGCATCAATTTTTTACTACATGGATTAATATAAACACCACAATTGTGTGCATTGTCATATATACCAATGTGATTTATTTTGGCGACGAATATTCGCGACCAAAAATTTGTCGTTCGAGGCAGCTGTGTTCCTAGCATGATAACTTTTATAAAAATTTCTTATTTTTTATTTCGAATGTTTTCTTTTCTTTAAGAAACAGCTAAAGATTTTGACTGAAAAGAATAATTGCAAAATATTTCCTACAGAAAAAAAAAAACGTCACGTAACGCCAACTTAAAGTAAAAACTAATAACGGAAGAAATTTTGTTGTGTAAGTACACCCTAAATGTCGATTTGCTAAGTCAACAGATGGTAAAATTATAATAAAAATTTGATCTAAAAAGCAAATTGCGTTGTTAAAAAAAATAATAAATAAAAAATAAAATAAATTATAAAGTTCAACAAAAATTCAATAAATTAATATTTACATCTCTGGGTACGGAGAATTATCAAAATGTAAAAATATGTATGTTAATAAGTAAAAAGAGCAATTAACAAAATGCATATGTGATTCAATATGAGATGAATATAGATACAGAATAATTAACATAAGAATAATTAAGTGCTCGGTGACTGGGTGAGTGGTTAAGGCAGCAGATCATGATGCGTATGACCCGAGTTCAAATCCCAATGGGTGCTGATGAGTATTGTAGCGACTACGAAACAGCTAGTTGTCCCCCAGCTATAACGGTTTGATTATTATTTTTCTTGTCGTCTTCACTCAAAAATTATTGATCACAGCAAATTTTTATTGTAAAAAAATCCTTCTTAAGAAAAAAAACTTAAGAAAGGAAAAAACTTGAACTATGACCCGTTGTACAAATGTACAAACCAAAAATCTAATTTAAAAATTATGAAGTTCAACGAAAACTCAATAAACTAATAAAATAACACTAAGCTTTTTTAAAGCAATGTTAAAAATTTGACGTTTTATTTTTGTACCATTTGCTACTTTTTTAAACTTGACTTGATGTTTTTTTCTGTGTATCTACACATTTTTGCAAACAAATATTCATTCATAATGATTACTATGGAGAATGATTCTAATAGTTTGGGGGCAGTAGTGTGTTGTAAAGGAATAGGTTTCATATAGATATATGTATGTACGAATGTTTTCTCAAAATATGTACATAAAACTGGGGAAAGTGCATGACAAGTCGATTGCAAAGCTATTCGAAAGAACTTGTGAGCAACCAAGACATTGTTGTTAATGCGTACTATAACTATTGTGATGTTACAATTGTTTCATATATATGTGTATGCATATATTCATTGATGCGAGGGCCACACAGATTTTCCATATTATCACAACTAATAATATAGTAATGTTTAAAAGGAAGCGTTGTTTGGCGTTGCGTTAATTTAATTTGCGATTAAATTGTCAATTTTAAAATTGCGGCTTTCAGCGTTTGGTGCGCCAGTGGTCTTGCAAATGTTGCCAAAGAATGGAAACAAAAAAATAATTTGAGTTGATGAGTCTTTCTGTCGCATGACGTATTGCAATAAATATTGCATTTTATTATATGTATCTTCCTACAACTTACAATAATCCTCGTGCTTACAAGTTGAATGTATTAAATTACTTTAAGATACCAGGCCTCCCAGTTGACTAAAGAAAAGGACAAAATAAAAATTTGAGCAAAGAAATAAATGCATATTTTACAAACATTTTCGATACGTAGTCAAACAAACAGAACGTTTTAATTTTTAGAAATTTCCCAACAAACACTTTGACTCAGAATTACCAATAAAACATTGCGTGGCAAAATTTTAATGTTGATCAACTATTGTGGTACGAATTGCGAATTTAAAAATTATCCAAGATATCGTACAACAACGTGTGCTTTTGCTTTGAACAGTTTTGTCGTGCCTTATCGCAGATGGGGGGTTTTCTCTCAACATAGGTGCAGTGAAGTTCTTATTTTATGTTTTTCTTATTTTGCGTTCCAAATACATATTATGAGCAATTTTTCACGATAATATTTAGCCATATATAAAAGGCATATATTGTTTTTCTTTTTATACCCTTCACAATAATGTATATCCGAGATATAGCCTAAACCGATTTTTAATGAAAATGTCGCATAAGCGAACTTAAACAACTTTTTTTGCTTAAAAGCAATTCTGGTAATAAAATAAAGTTATATAAATATGGAAAATTAAAATTTCCGATATCGGTCCATATATACCCGAGATATAGCCTAAACCAATTTTTTTTATGAATATATCGTATAAGCGCCATTTTGCTTAAAAGCAGTTGTGGTAATATAAGGATGTTCTCAAATACAGAAAATGAAAATATCAGATATGAATCCATATACAGTGGTGCCCATATATAATTAAAACTTTCCAAGATTATGTTGTTGATTAACTAGACGCCATTTGATCCCAATCGGCAAAACTTGGATTCGTCACTCCATAAAATATTTTTCCAAAATCTTCTTGGTTTCTTAATGTTTTTCTGACAAAAACAAACAAAAATGTTTTTTGGAGGCGAAAGTTTTTACTGTGCGATGCAGGCACGTAAGGTACCTTCATTTAGCCGCCGTCTAATAGCCCGGATATTATATGATGACTCTAATTCAACTATTAACTGTTTAGAATTTTTAAATCGGTTAGCTTTGGAGGCCCTTACAACTATTTTATCGTATCTCTCGTGCTTGCACGAGGTTTGATTACCTTCCTGAGATTAATGATTAATTTTCTTTCTTCTTTGGAGCAACTAGGTATTTTTGCCATGACTGGTTACTAATATTGGGGTATAGTTTGGCTGATATCGTTTAAAATATACTTACATACAAGTTATCACAAACAAAAAAAAAAAAAAAACAAAACAAAAAATGGAGCTAGATATTTAAATAATGTTATTTAAATAGCAGAACTGAAAATGTTTTAATTATGTGTCCACTTGAAAAATTACCCTTTCTCTAAATAATTACTTACTTTTTAAGAAAGCTGAACCGAAAATTAATGTAAAGAAAGAACCAAGTACAAGAGAGATCAAATTATATTTTAAGTGGAAAAGTTCCATTGCAATAAGAATAGATTATATAAAATACCGAGAGAATATTTAGTTCAAATTTGTAATATATACTATATATTTACGTGACTACCGTGAAGGGCATTTTAGGTTCGGCCCAGCCGAATATATTACACTCTTAATAAGACCCATAATAGGTAAACCAGCTTTGCGAAATACAACTGGCGACTGGGCAAGAAGCGATTCTGAAAAGGGAATATTGTATGTCGATTATTTGAGAAACGTTTTTATTACAAATGATTCAGAGAATAATACAATGGAATTACCACCATATGTTGTTAGACCTCCTCTGTCTTTGAGATTTAATTTTCAAGATGTCGAAAACGTTATCGGTAATACAAACCCCAGGAAAGCTACAGGCATTGATCAAATTACTGGTAAAATGCTTGAACAGTTACCTCGTGTAGCTAGAAGAGTTCTACTTTTTATTTTTAACGCCATTTTACGCCTTGAGTATTATCCTGCAGAGTGGAAGGTCTCAATAATTACTATAATACCCAAGACAGGGAAGGATCCCACTAAAGTAGAATCATTTAGACCAATAAGCCTTTTACCAACAATTTCAAAACTATTCGAAAAATTGTTAATGGCGAAGTTGAGTCCAATATTGAACAATGTGGGATGCATCCCTGATCATCAATTTGGCTTTCGGGCTAAACATAGCACCATAGAACAAACGCACAGGCTAGTCAATGTCATAAGGCAAACCTTTGAGGAGAAGAAGTACTGCTCAGCTCTTTTCATTGATATTTCTCAAGCTTTTGATAAAGTGTGGTACGACGGCTTGATGCACAAAATAAAATTAACCTTGCCTGCAAATACACACAAGCTTCGTGAAAGCTACTTATATGGGCGGAAGTTTGTTATCAGAGAAGGCGACTTTATAAGCCCATCTCAGCCAATCACGGCTGGAGTTCCCCAAGCATACTGGGGCCTACTTTATATTTGATTTACGCCTCTGACATGACAACGACATCCGGAATCCACACTTCTATCTTTGCAGATGACACAGCGTTTTTGAGCGTTCATGAAAGCCACCAATTAGCTTCATGAAATTTACAGGAATTTATTTCAATATTGGAAAAATGGCTTAAGCTTTGGAAAATCAGGGTAAATGAACAAAAATGTACTCATGTCACATTCACTCTGTGTAAACAAACATGTGCACCTATCCAAATTAACAACTCACCTATTCCGCAGCACAATGAAGTCAAGTACCTTGGTATTCACCTGGACCGTAGGCTAACTTGGAAGTCTCACATTGAAGCAAAACTAAAAGCAGTGCAGCTAAATTGGCTTATGGGCAGAAATTCTACACTGAAATTAGATTGCAAACTTTTGTTACACAACGCAATACTAAAGCCTATATGGCGCACCGGAATTCAGTTATGGGGCACCGCCTCAGAGTCAAACATTGAAAAAATCCAGAGGCGACAAAACAAAATTCTTCGAACGATTACTGCATCTCCATGGTATGTAAAAAATTCTCGAATTCATAAAGATCTGAGTGTTCCGCTGGTAAAAGAGGAGTTTTCTAAGTACGCGACAAGGTATGTCAGTAAACTGGAACTTCATCCAAACCCTCTTGGGCGTAATATACTTAATTTTGGCGGCCACAGTCAGTTGAGAAGAAGTGATACCGTTGCCACCATCAGATTGCTCACTAGATGATTTTACCGAAATAGCTCCCGCATAGTAAAACTTTTCGTCTAGCATTGGCCGAACTTAAGTAAAAATAAATTTTTTAATTTTGAATCAATTTTTAATTTTAAATCACACTTTTTTTTTAACTTTAAATTTAGTATTAAGATTTTAATATTTATTGTTAGTTCATTTTGAAGATTCAATGAATAAAAAACGCTTATAAAAAAAACTTCCATAAACTCGGCTGCAATATGAGTATAAAGTTTCATTTTCTGCATTCTTACATTGACTTCTGTCCTGAGAATCTTAGTGCCGTAAGTAAATAACAAGGTGAGCGTTTGCACTAAGGTATTATGGTTATAGAGAGTAGATACCAAGGAAGGTGGAACGCAAACGTGATAACGGATTGCTGCTGGATATTGAAAAGAAATGAACCGGATATAAATCATAATAGAAAGATATTAAAGAGGAGGTTTTAGAGATGCAGAATAAAATAATTTTGATTTATTGTAGCGTGTTTGGCATTATTTTTAACTAATACTGTTCATTTTCTAAGTAAAACTTGTATACAAAAATATTATAAACAGGTTTTTTCTTGTGTTTCCCAGCTATGTATATGTCAAGGTCAAGAAGGGGCTACCGCTTCGGCCACATGATTGGCTTTCTGCTCTTGACCTTGTAGTTAATAGGGAACCCAGCCAGATCAAGGCGCTCCTTTGGGAACGTCTTGTGTTGCTCACGGGGCATGGTTCCCTCAATGCATTTTTGCATAAGAGGGGCCTGTCCGAGTCTGCGCTGTGCAGTTGTGGTAGGGGCCCTGAGGACTGGAGACATGTTCTGGTCGAATTTCATCCTTATGATGACATTAGGGATTTAGAGGGAATGGGCGTAGTAGGGGCGGGCGGCCATTGGGATTTTAGTAGGGTCTTGGCGGACGTCGCGTCCTTTGACGCATTGGGCGCGTATGCCCGTGAAGTTTTTAGGCGGAGGCCAAGGTAGGGAGGGTAGCCTCCCTGTTGTAGCCATGCTGGGACCGTTGTTGTTGAACCACAGGTTCGTGCGGGGCCGTGTGCATCTTTTGTTGGCGAAGTTTGTTGCGGTGGTGGTTGAAGTCTTAGTGTAGGTAACCATGAGGAGCATAGAGCGCAGTTCCTGTGCCCTGTGCTGTTCCTGGTGTCCCGGTTTGCGGTGTGTTGTCATCATGTGTGCTGTTTTTGTTGGTTGCTGTTTGGTTGCAGAGTGTTGGCAACGTAGTTTTGTTTGTAAGACCCTCCGTGAGGGGAGTCATATCTAATTGTTGTTTTTGTTTTGTTCGTATTGTAAAGAGCTGGGCCACAGGGGGGTGGCCAATGTGCTCATCCGTGAGGATGAATGTTGTGTTGTTTATTGTGCTGTGTACCCATGTGTGTTTTGTGTAACGGGTGATGCGGTTGGTTCGCGGTGTGGCTGCTGTTTCTGCTTTTGTCACCGACGTTCCTGTTGTTCCTGTTTTATGTTGCTGTTGCTGTCATTGCTGTGTTTCCTGTTGTGCTGTATGCTGTGTAAGTATGGTTGCAGGGTGTCACCACTCCCCGAGCCGTTTGAGGCTGGTAGTAGCCTTTGGGCTACGAAGTCTGACCGGAGACTTAAATCTGGTACCACGGGAACCGGGAGCCCCAGGAACTTGTTCCTACCAGGTTATGGTGCGGCCCTTCGGGGAGTATCGTGGTGACCACCGTGGGGTAAGGCCACACTGGCAGGTACCCACGATAATCGTTCTCACAACTATCTATATGTCGGCCCCCGGTAAACAGGTTTTGCCTTGGTGTATTCCTAACTTGGCGCTCTGTTTTTCGGGGAAAAGAGGAGAAGGGGTCCCTCGTTTGGTGCGGCAAACAAAACTCTAGGGAGCCGAATGACTTATGTTGTATTGGCTTCCGAAACCCTTACCAAGGGTATAAATTGGCAGAACGGGGATCAACATGGCCCCCGGGTAGTTCTGCTTGCGGTTCGACCCGGGCTAATCATGGTTGAGGTGCCTACCTTGGCTGTAGTTGAAACTGCTGTGGTTGAAACCTAAAACGCAGGAAGGGAGTGTTAGTATCCTTGATAATTGTTTGGTGTGTGGCTTTTTTCGGTGACAAACAATCTTCCTAGGATCTGTTGTCTATACAACAGATACCTGTACTGTCAGGAACCAGTGGTGATGGTTGACGGGTGAGTTGGTTTAAGGGCTGATGCTCTTAGTGGGCTTCGGCCTACCAACTCATTATTAACTCATATGACCGCAATCATATGACAAGAATTGCTACCTGTGTGAGCCTGGTAAGCCCCACGAAGGCGCTGGTGAATACAGCTAGCTCTAAGACAGCAAACGTACAAATAATGTGGGCAATTAACAAAATGCATATGTGATTCAATATGAGATGAATATAGATAGAGAATAATTAAATGCTCGGTGGCTGAGTGGTTAAAGCAGCAGATCATGATACTAATGAGTAGTGTAGCGACTACGAAACAGCTAATTGTCCCCCAGCTAAAGATTTGATTATCATTTTTCTTGTCTTCTTCAAAAAAAATTATTGATCACAGTAGATTTGAATTGTAAAAAATTCTTCTTAAGAAAAAACTTAAGAAAGGAAAAAACTTGAACTATAAACCGTTGTACAAATTTACAAACCAAAAATGTAATAAAGTATAAAAAAGTACAACAAAAATTCAATAAATGTATTCTTTATTTCATTTTACAAATATATTTTTCTCCTATATTTCGTCCAACATTGTTGATTATCCTGAGGGAGTTATTTAAAATAGTTGTAGTTTTGTCAGATATTTATAAATTCAACTCTATTCACCTACTATAAAATGTAAAGTATTTTTTTTCCTTATTAGTGTCTACAAAACTTTTTAGATAAGATCTTCCCTAGAGAGATTTTCGCTAAGTATAGACTTAAAATTAGTGTTGCTGCAGTGCTACAATATTTATTATGAGAGCGTTGTTATAGTTAATATTATCAGAATAATCTGGCGATGCTCTCTATGATATTGGTAATTGGAGGTAATCGCAGTCGTAAACACAGTGTTAAAGTATCACCTATTTTTTGAGCTCTATTCATACAGTGCATTGTGCCAGAAACATATGTACTAACATAGCAGATCGGAGAGTAGGAGAAGGAGTAGTTTAGGAGTATTAACACTAGACTTAAACTTCTGCATAATAGCAGTAGTGGGAAATAATTCCAGAAGCCCGAACAAATCTCTATTGTAATGCATTCTGCTAATCATTCATCGCGAAATACATGAATCTTCAAGCTTTAAAAATAAGATATCGAACGTCATTAGAATAATGTAGATTGATGCAACCATGGAACAGCGTAGGAAAACCACCTGCAGTAATGCTTAAATAAATCAATGGAATAATATATACAACCATTTCTGATAGGTGACATAAACAAGGGGCTCTCTCAGTTTCAACCACTTGCTTAATATGGCAAGTGGTTGAAACAGATGACAAGTTATTGTACATAAGGGCTTTGTATCGCATAGCAAACATTCGAGGCAAAACCAGGGCTGTCTAATTTCTTCCAACAGTGCATCAGACGAGTCGAACTTGGCATACAGTTTCCCACTAAAGCAGCTATCTGTTGCAGGACAATATAGCAAAGAACATTTGGGTTTCGAAAAGAGAGTTTTTTGGGGTTGGGAGTTCCTGCACGTCAAAATAGTACTGATTTGCTCCTATTTCGGGTGAAAAGTTCTGATACACCGCCTCAAAATAGAATGCCTGAGTTGGATAAACAGTGCAGCAAAAAACAAAATGAAAACGACTATATTATATTATATGCAGTAAACAGTGTGCCACAATCAAAGTCTTTTATTGCGTATTGATGTTAGCTTTGATGGGATAACGAAATGTCATTTTATAGGCAAAAATAAAACAATAAGTTACATGATAATTAAATTCTCTTTGGATGCCCGATGTGTCAAAAGATAAAGATTTTTTTCTTTTGTTCAATTGCTTGTAAAACCATTATTTTTGAAACTATTGAATTAAATCTTTGTATCGCTGTGTATTAGTAAAAAACGTATTAGAATCACAAAAAGTCAAATTCAGTAAAAATGCGAGTTAGGGTCTTTCTATATGAGACCAACGATTTGTGGATGAACAAAATTTAACAAGTCATTCGGTTTCTAGCTTTTTTTACTTGAGCTTAAACGTGTGTGCTTGTTGGGTAGAGAGTGAGACTTTACAAAGGGTGTGTAGTTTGAGAATACCCTAAATATTTATTTACCACTACAAGGAAATAGAAAAGCTTATGCTAGTGTGCACATAAAAATATACGTGAGAGCATATACATACCCAGTTGGCAAAATCATCTTACTATTCGACGACGGGAAACTTTGGTTTGCGTGGTGTTGAATGATTTAGTGGCCAATTGATCGAACATGAGTTCTTTGAGCTGTCGTCTATATATTCTTCCCGATTTCTTATAGTCTTGCACTCGTCTTTTAAGATGTATTAACTATATGACCAACTGGGTGCATACATCTGAATATGTATAAGTTTGCACTTAGCTGTGATACTCATTGACCAAAAATGAAATTTGCATTTTTTGGTATTTATGAGACTGTTGAGAGTTATTAGCTGGACAAGCAATTACACGTGGGAGTGTTAACTTTGTTATATCAATACTATAATAACGAATACAGGAAAAAACAACTAACAAACATTCTCGTACATCTGGAGTAGAAATGGCACTTAGGCAAATGGCCAAATGTTTGGCTGACTATGCGTGTGTGTTTGTGTTTTGGCATTGTAAGTGCATAATTGTATCTTAACTTTTACTTGTACAATGAAAAGAAATTCCGTATTTAGCAGTAAAAACTTACCATTGTTATTGTTTGTCAGGGTTAGTAATGTTTTTGGTACAACTGAAGTCTCTTGAGGGACTAAAGAAGGAGCTGGCTGTGCAGGACTATAAGATAAAAGCTTATGGTTTATGTCCACTGAAGCAATAATATCCGTTGTCTTTTCATCTTCCATTTCCAAACTTTCTGTTTCACTAAGCAACTCCTCTTTTGGATCTAATAAAGCCAAAGGATCTTCACACTCTTCGGTTACTGTGCCTGATGATGATGATTCACCCACTACATGAAAATATGAAAAATTTGCATCAGATACAAATTAAAAATATCTATATAACAAACTAAAAAAATAATTTAAATAAAAGTCTAACAAAGTACATGTGGGTATCGTAACAGAAACATTAGTAAGAGCTATTACCAAACACAAGAAAAAAAAAAACGAAAAATGGTACATAAAATATAAACTGCATGATGGCGCTTGTTTTGGGTATGTTAGACATAAATCCTTAAGTAACCCCACGTTACCCTTTAATGGCGTAGTAGAAATTAGTTATGCAATCGAATTTTAATATTTATATGCCCTTCGGTTACTTCAACACATACACATACATATATACGAGTATATGAAATACAACCGTATTCTTAATACAATATTATTTTAAAAAAACGAGAGATAGACTCATTTAACCGCCTTCATGAAGCGTTGTTATTTACGAAATATACAAAGTATCGCGCAATGAAAGAAATTTGTTTTTAGAGCGAATTGGTTCCTTTTTTATTTTGGTGCATTTCATTTCGATATTCTTCACTAGCAATTTTTATTTCTTCAAACATATACACACTAAGCGACTCATATGTCTGAATGCAGGTACAGAAAGCGGAACAGGAGCAGCAGTGCTAAAACAAACAGGACTTATTGTTGTTGTACCAGCTCACTTTATGCAGATTAAGCTTAAGTACTCCCCAGATGATCATAGAGGTATAAATTCTATTTACACGTATGTATATTTTATTTTTTACCAATAGCTCACTTTAAGTACCAAAGACACAACATTTCCACTTACACACACACACTCATACAAGAACGAAAAATTCCCGTTCAAACAATACAAACTGCTTAAAATAAATTCATTTCTTCCTTAACGCCAAGAAACAGCCACAAACTGAAACACATACTCTCGCACACTTTCAGAAATAAACAAAATCGCGAACAAATACATTTAACGAAATGAAAAATAATCTCGTTCAAAGTTGATGGGTGTGTGTGCGTTTCTGAGTTGAAAAATGATGATGATATGTAGTGGTGTTTTAATGTATTGGACAGGACTTGGATTAGAACAGCATTAGAATCAGAAAAGGGGAAAACTAAAACGTGTTCGTATATCCACATGTTTGTACGTATTTCCTTTTTAAATGCCAACGTTATTGTTCTGCCGTTAACTACTTCTCTGTTTGCTCTATATTTCTCAAAACCATTTGATGATTTGGCGCCACACGTATGTTTATACATAATTAAATTAACATACAAACATAACAAAAAAAATTTCTAGGAAACACAAGAATGAAATTGAACATACAATAACACCCACGACTCACTCATAAGAAAAATTAAGAACAATACACCATTTCAATCGTTAAGCAGCTCTGGGCTGGAGAACAGCGTCTCGCGTCATCGTAACTTTTTCTTAAGTGCGGTCAAACTTGTCGTTGTTGTTTGGCCTTCGAGACTTTTGCGCCTCACTCTCATTGGTTAACTGTCTACCTCAACCAACTATATTAGTTGACAATTTTTTGAGGTGTTTCGTTGTTAACCACGCGGCAACTTCCTATGCGAAGACATAGGTCGCTCCAGTTAGTTACAGCGTCGCTGTACTTACTTTTAATGCTTTATATATACATATGTATATGTATATATATATATACATATATATATATATATATATATATATATATATATATATATATATATATATATATATATATATATATATATATATATATATATATATATATATATATATATATATATATATATATATATATATATATATATATATATATATATATATATATATATATATATATATATATATATATATATATATATACGGTCCTAAGAACTTCGAACGAAGTTTCATACCCGTATCATATTGGGTACGTTTAATGGCCACTAATTCCCCGATCTTATATTCTTTTTCTGGAATTCTTCTCTTATCGAATGTCTTCTTATTTTCGGCCTGAACTTTAATTGTGTTCTCTTTTGCTTCGGTTCTTATTCGCTCTCTCCCCCGTTGCAGCTCTGTTATGGAAAATTCTTCTAAAATTTTTCCTATCTTAGGGTTCTCTTTGGTTCTCATATCAATGTCCGTAATTAGCCTGAATGGTGTATTCTGGGTACTCCTAGAGGGACTGTTTTTGATGAACTGCTGAACTTGATCAACGTGTTTATTCCAATGGGTGGGGGTTTCAGCGCACATTTTGGCTAGCATGGGTACGATCATCCTGCTTATTCTTTCAACCTGGCCATTTCCTCTCGGTACTTTTGTTGTTATTACCAGATGTTGAATATTTTCGTTGAACAATAATTTGCACACTCGTTTGACGTGAATGCGGTGCCCCTGTCCGTAATTACTCTTTTTGGATTTCCAAATATGGCTGATTGTTTTCTCATTCGTTCTATCACCTCCTGGCTGCCAGTACTCTTTGTTAGATAAAGCCAAACAAATTTCGTCCATCGGTCCGACATGGTCGATATGGTAAGTTTCAACAGGTTTGTCCGATTTGTCGATCGGGTTGAGCAAACCTTCTTTTTCCCCTCTTTTCGCTTCAAAAATGAGCCACTCCACACAACTCTTAACCACTCTTTCAGCTTTAGATTCCAATTTTGGAATGAAAAATTGTTTTTCCACCAAATCTTTTGTTTTTTGGGTAGAAAAATGTCACTGGCGGTGTGCCATTTCAATGATTTCCTGTTGCATATCTGCAGGAATTACAATTAGTTCTTTTTCGCATCTTTATGTAAAATACCATGTTTCAAAAAAGAGTCTTCATATTCGCTTTTCTCGAGCACTTTGCAGACAGCTTTCATCCAATCATCTTTTTGTTGCGTTTTGCGAATGCGATGTTGAAGTGAATCTTGCATTATGAGACATGCTGCTCGGCTCAGAGCATCGACGTGACGCATTTTCGTTCCTGATCGATGTTCTATTAGATAATCAAACCCTTGAAGATATAAGGCCCATCTCGACACTCTAACCGGAACATCCTCTTTGCGCATGGTCATAGAGAATGCATGGCAATCAGTTACAATTTTGAACCTCAACCCTAGTAGATATATGCGCCACTTCTTTAACGCTTCTATGATGGCTAACACCTCCAACTCGTAGGAATGGTATTTCTCTTCGGCCGGCGACGTTTTCCGGCTCATGTATTCAACTGGGTGAAATTTGTTGTCTTCTGAGTCCCTTTGAAGAAGAACCGCTCCGTACCCGTATTTGCTCGCATCGGTGTGAATTTCTGTTTCTGCTTGCGGGCGGTAGAGTCCCAAAACTCATTTACTAGCGCTGTTTTCAATTGTTGAATCGCCAATAAGTGCTCATCTTTCAGCTCGAACTTAGCACCTTTCTTCAGCAGGTCTGACAAGGGTTTAGCAATCTTGGCAAAATCTCGTATGAATCGACGGAAAAATGAAGTCAGCCCCAAAAATCTCTGCAACGCTTTAATGTTATTTGGTACAGGAAACTTTTTGATGGCTCTAATCTTCTCTTCTGATGAGGAAATCGATGAGTTTTCAATGATGAAGCCCAAGAATTTAATTTTTCGGCGCAGGAATTGGCACTTGCTCCATTTGATAGTTAGCCCGTTTATTGCTGCTACTTCTAACACTCGGCATAGTCTAGTGAGAGCTTCCTCCTCGTCTTTTGACAAAATGACTATATCGTCCATATATACTACGATAATGCCTTCTCTGATTAGCTCTCTGAAAACTGCAAAAACACTGCTGAAGAGTTGCTGATTCCAAAAGGTACCACCTGAAACTCGTATTGTCCGTTCTGCGTAACAAAAGATGTATATTTACGCGATTGCTCTGCTATTGGGACATGAAGGAAACCATTTTTTAGGTCAATGGTGAAAAAAACCTCAGCGGACTGTAGTCGTTGAATGACGTCATCAACTAAAGCCATAGGGAAGTTGTCACGTACTATTTTGGCATTTAAGCGCCTGTAGTCGCAGCAAAATGTCTTTGTACCATCTTTTTTTGAAACGATGACCACTGGTGAAGAATATTCTGATGTACTAGGTTTGATCACACCGTCTGCTAACCACTCGCTCACCTGGTTGTTAATTACCTGCTGATCCGCATATGATGTTCGGCGGGGTCTACTTGCGATTGGCACATCATCACTTAACACGATTTTCATTTCTACAGCGAATGTAATCGGCTTCTGCGAACAATTATGATTTACAGCTCTTTCCACGTCCTTGGGATATTTCTTCGGCAAATGATCCAGTTGATGGGCAACTTCATTAGTGTTATCGGAAACTACCGCATGGATAAAATCTCCGAACTCCTGTTCTAGCTCAGCTATTGAATTAGTGCTCAATGCTGATGCGGGTTCATCAACTGCTATTTTTTGCACATCTGCCATCGAATTAATCGGTAACCGGCTCATAGGAGAAATCTTGTTTGTGAATTTTGCACCCGTTGAATCAATTCTCAGATCCAGCTGATTTAAAATATAATTGCCAATTACGGCCGAATAGAGTATGTCCCTTTTCCTGACTACGTATAGAACTATGTTCAACTCAATCATATCCAGCGTCACTCGTGTTGTCAAACAGCCCAATGTTGTTATCATTTTCTCCCCAATGCCGTTAACGTTTTCTTTACGGGTTCTAGAGTCGTATCTGTAATGTTTAACAATGCATCATACCTTAATACACTCATGTCGCTCCCAGTGTCGACCATAGCAGTAACAATTTTCCCAAAAACCATGAAATTTTTAAAAATTCTTCTGAGCGGAGCCTGCCAATCATCTGTTAGGGTATGTACATTTCTTTGTGTTCTCGGGCTTGCGTTCTCTTTTTTGACTGAGGGGCATTCAAAGGATTTGTGACCACGACCTTTGCACCGGAAGCAATTGATTTCGGTTTTCCTACAATCCCTAGCCATGTGACCCCACATTCCGCATTTGAAGCACCTATTATCGGTAACACAGAAATTAGAAGCATGTTTGACGAAACTTGGTTTTCCATCCTCTCTGCGGAAATCTGAAACGAAATTTTCGGCATTTTGCTTCCCAGTTTTGAAGTTTGACGACCTCTCTGCTGAAACAATTTTTTCATACACCGGAATCTGCTCTTTCAATTCATCCAGTGTTCTAGCTTGATAAATAACCACTTTATTGGACGTGCTACCTGGAACGCCCTCTATAAAATATTCTATAATACTTGCATCGTCCAGCTGAATAGATCTGCCCATCTCCATCAAGCAATACAGGTATTGGCGTAACGTTTCGTTAGGCAACTTTTTCTGTTTTTTCAACTTCTTGTGGATCGAGATTGCCGCTGGTCGAGCACCAAATTCTTTGCGTAAAGTTGTTGTCCAGTCTCTAACCCCAAATTGGCTTCTAACAAAAGTCCTAGCCGCCCCCGTCAGAACTTGTTTGGCATAAATATAGCTTTCTTCGAACTCCTGTAGCCATGTCTCCACGTCGTACGAACCCTCACCTGAAAATTCAGAAATAGAACCCTCTACGTATCTTAGGGTGATTTGCGAAGAAGCAGGCATGACCCGGGCTATTGTTGTAGCCGTATCGTCCAACTCAGGTACTTGGCCAACATTATTATTATAACCGAAATGTAGAATAAGTCTTTCTTGTAAATCTGTCTTCGTCCCGTTTGTTTCTAGACCGAGTTTTTCCGAATTTGCCCTTAGTTCATCTACTGTCAAAACTAAACTGTCTCTTAACTCCATCATGTAGGCTATAATAGTTGTTTCTCCTCTTACAAAAATGAGATGATAATATTTTCTATTTATAAATTTATTTCTTATATCCTTCGCAAAGATTTGTATGGTAGAGATATTTAAGAAAATGAATGAATGAATGTACGTTTTCATAATTATAAATTATATTTATTTGAATTATTTTTATGCTCACAAAATAATTTGTATATGTTTAATTCAGAATAAAGCACTAAATCCTCTTTCAAAAATGTAAACAATATATTTGACGCAAATAGCTTACTATATTGCCAGTAGCAAAAAATTGTCACATGCCGTAGTGCTGCCACCGTGTAAACGCTAATGCACCTTGATGTATGCTTTGGAGTTTTTTAATTTTTTGTTCTTTCTTTTTGCACAACTCTTTTTTCAGGTATACATACATATTTTCTTGTTGTACCCGTTACACATATTCTTGACTTGTAACGAGGTCCAGTCGGTCACCTTAAAAACAAAAATCACTAATTTCACTTTAAATTTCTAGGCTCTTTTAGGTTCGTACAAAATTTTAGTTTTGATTCTAATACTTGGAAAGTTTTTTTTTCGGTTTTACTCCATTAGCATTTAATAATAATATCCGGCTTTTATTTTCACTTTAAACATTTTTTTTACCACTTACTTTCATAATTTTTTTTTTTTATAATTCAATTATTTATTGTATCTTCTAAAAGAACTAACAATAAGTATGCAAATCTTAAATCTAAAAATTCATTAATTAATATAGAAAAAAAAATTTATTAATATTGAAAAGTTTTATTTACTTAGGTCCAACCAATGCTAGACGAAAAGTTGTTTCTTGCGTGTATTTTGTTGGTAAATCACCTTTCCAACGCTCTGATGGTTGCAAGGGTGTCCATCCTTCTCAGTCGAGTGTGGCCACCAAAGTTAAGGATGCTACGTGCGAGAGGATTCGGGTGAGACTCTGTTAATGTACCTTATCGCGTGTTTTGAAAATTCATCTTTCACGAAGGGTACACCTAGATCTTTGTGAATTCGAGAGTTTTTAACATACCATGCAGCTGCAGTAATTATACGGAGAATTTTATTCTGGCGCTTTTGAATTTTCTCAATGTTAGATGCAGAGGCGGTACCCCATAATTGAATTCCATAGCTCCATATTGGCTTTAGGATTGCGTTATACAACAAAAGTTTGCAATCTAACTTCAAGATAGAATTTCTGCCGATGAGCCAATTTAGTTGCACCGCTTTTAATTTCATCTGGGTGACTTTAGCGTCAATGTGAGACTTCCACGTGAGCCTACAGTCGAGGTGAATACCAAGGTATTTGACTTCACTGTGCTGCGGAACAATGTAGTTGTTGATTTTAATAGCCGAACAAGTTTTTCTACGTAGTGTGAATGTAACATGGGTACATTTTTGTTCATTTACTTTGATTTTCCAAAGTTTCAGCCATTTCTCCAATATAAGAATATGTTCTTGCAAATTTTGTGATGCTAATTTATAGTCTTCATGGACACTGATGAATGTTGTATCATCTGCAAAAGTTGAAGTGTGAATTTTGCAGCTCGTTGGCATGTCTGAAGCATAAATCAAATATAAAGTTGGACCCAATATGCTACCCTGGGGAACTCCAGCTTCGATTGGCTGAGCCGAGCTTTTGAAATCACCTTCCTTAACGACGAATTTCCGGTCATATAAGTAGCTCTCTAACAGCTTGTGCGTCTTTGCAGGCAGGTTTAATTTTATTTTATGAGTTAAGCCTTTGTGCCACACTTTGTGAAAAGCTTTGGAAACGTCAGTAAATAGAGCTGAGCAATATTTTTTTATCTTCGAACGCGTTTCTGATAACTTTCACCAGCCTGTGTGTCTGTTCTATGGTGCTGTGCTTAGCCCTAAAACCGAATTGATGGCTGGGAATACATCCTACGAGGGGGCAACCTCGTCATTAGATCTGGGGACTATAATGCTAAACGCACATTTTGGGGCTAAAGATTAATCTCCCCGAAAGGTCGTGAGCGTTTTGATACTATATCAAAATTGGGTTTAGATGTAATCTCCAGCGGGAGTCCCACCTATTGGCCATCTGACCAGCCTGAGCACTCTCCTACTATGGGTTCTATATGTTTCCTCCAGAACATTGGATCCCCATTTAACGACATAGGTGTATTCCAGTCTAGAGTGAATTGGCTAAAATATAAAAAATATTTAAGTACTCATTGTACGGAAAATATATCTTTGAGAACTCCAGAGGATATTGATGAGTCAATTAATAGTTTTTCCAGTTGCCAGAACGTTTAACAAATATTAAGAAATTGTTAAATTGTACTTCCTGAGAAAAGTTAATCATCTACGAAGCGTCTTATTAAGAATATGAGTCTGCGCGCCTGCACGTCTAGACATATACACTCAAGATGTATCTTTTCTCACTCTTTTACTTCTATGTACAAGACCACCCAGCAGTATTCATATACATTCTAATATTTAAGTGATTGTCCAGTGCTCCGTGAGAATTCCGATAAAAAGTGGCATCGAGTTTTTTGTAAAAGAAAGGAATTGTATTGTCCGTTTTTACAAGTGTAATGTGATGTACCTTCGAAGCAGAGCCGCTTCTAAGGCTGTTTTTTCACATTCGCCAGTTTTTGCATGGAATATATATTAATGTGATATGGTAATATTTTTTTAGCTGGGCATTTAAAGACAGTGACCAATTGGAAACGGTGTTAATGTGTGATCCTATGTAATTAAATTGAATTTTTCATAAGTTTTCAACCATTTTTTGTTTATATTCATTTACTCGTTATAATATCGTTCTTATATGCATAAGTGGGACCAATAGGAACCTTCAAAATAAATAACTTGTATTTTTAAACGCACCATGCTTGGCACAACACACACACACACACACACACTAACACTTGGAAAAAGTTGTTTCACATATTTCGTCCTTTCCATGACTGTATCGTTAAGATTTTAAACTGCACCTCAAGGAATCAAAGAAATGGTCATTCAAAAAAATGAAAGAACTTTACTACTAACACTTGCAAAGGTAATGAGTGGAAAAACCAGTAACGAATTTTAATGCAATTTTTCCCCGTTCCATTACATATAAAGAAAAAATTATTTTTTAACGCAAAAGGAAAAAAAAACAGTCGAATTCACGAGCACATACTTTCAAAATTAAACAAATTTATAAGGAATATTTTAAAACTAAGCAAACCGCAATGTCTATTAGCATTCAATTGTTAATGAGCGCTGCCACAATTTTGAAAAATAATCTCAAAAATGCGATTTCGAATCGACTTGTTACTCGCGAATTTCTCTGTGGAAAACAGGTGTTTTCAGTAGCCTGTTTTGAAACGAAACCGAAATTATAAAAAATATTTTATTATTCAGTCATAACATCGCTGTGTGCGATTTGTGTTATTAATTTTATAATACTTTTCTTAACAATTCAATTATTAATTGTATTTTCTTAATATAGAAAATTTATTTTTTAATTAATAACCTTAAAATTATTTAAAAACTTTAAATCAATGTACTATTTACATTTAATAAATGTAAATAGTTTTTGTTTTATATCGCAATTCTTTTGAAAAACGTGAAAGATTTGTAGAATCAGGAGCTTTTTGAGTGGAATTGTAAATCGGATTGAATTATTCCTCTATTCCCTTATAATTTTTCGTACAATACAATAGAGTGATAAGGGTTCGTGCTGGTAGAGTTGGAACGCCAATTTTCAGTCTCAGTTTATAGGAAGGTTCCCTATTCGCGCTTGAGAATTGAAAAGTTCTACAGGATATGATGTCGCTTTAGTGTCTATGAAATTCACTACAGACGGTTATTCGACAGCACCAAATGCCTCAAAATTTCGTCAATCAATGCTTAAATAATTCTTTCTTATACCCCTTCTTATTATTTATATTATTTTTGAGGTTGCAGAATGCATATGATATGAATTCCCCGATTTGTATAAGAGCAGGTCCGAATATGCATTAAGGCCCAGTTTAGTTCACGTCTGTAGTAAGAAGTATTTTTATACCCTTCACAAAAATGTAAACGGTATATGTATATAAGTTTGTGACTCCGTTTGTAATTTCCACAATTTTCATTTCCGACCATATAAAGTTCACATATCCAGAATCAGCATTGGTAGAAAATTAAGCGATGTCCGTCGGTCCGCCGTTGAAATGCCGTTTCTGGGGTGTCTCGATGGCTGATTTGGTAGAGTACTCGACCAACAGTCTTGATGTCGCTAGGTGTCACTGCAGACAAGCAAAATAGCTTCGCAAAAAAAAACCATAAGACTTAGAAACTTTTTTCTTTCACCATTCGTTTACCCCATCGATTCATGGGTTTGCTATTGCAATTCAGTAATATCGGTTCACACATAGCTGAGATATATTCAAAATTCCAAAAAAATCTTTTTTTTTAATTTTGTATGAACACTTGAAAACAATGTTGTCTGTAGTGCTTCAATATTATTAAAAGGCAAAAAAAATCCCAGATATCGGTCCATATACACCCGAAATATAGCCTAAGCAGTGGTTTTCTTGAATTCTGGTTATAAAAGGTTACTTAAATACAGAAAATTAATAATTCGGATATCGGTCCACATACACCCGAGATATTGCCTAAACAAATTTTTTTATGAAAATGTCGCACAACTTAAACAACTTTTCTTGCTTAAAAGCAGTTCTGGTCATACAAAAAGGCTACTAAAATGCACAAAATGAAAATTTCGGATATCGATCCATATATACCCGAGATATAGCCTAAACCATTTTTTTTTGCTGAAAAGCAATTCTCGTTATAAAAGAAGGTTACTAAAAAGCAGAAAATATAAAATTCCGATATCGGTTCATATATAATCGAGATAAAGCTCAAACAAACTTTTCCATGAAAATGTCCATGAGAGATTTCTTTTTTGGAATGGTGATTACAAGGCAAAAATATTTTTTCCCCGATATAGGTCCATATATTTCCGAGCATATTTAGTTCATATATGTAATATATACTATACATATACGTGACTATCGTGAAGGGTATTTTAGATTCGACCCAGCCGAATATTCCACTCTTACTCTATGATTACGTTTGTTTTAGTCGTTCCGTGTTGTTGTTGCTCCCTCTTTCCTCCTCCTCATAACCTATTTTCCAAGTTCCAGTACAAGGTACTGCATATGTAGAAGTCAATCCCTGAGTACAGGTCCAAGATAAAATAATTTTTTAGTCTGATTTAATAAAAATCAAATCGAATAGGGATCATAAAAACATGATGTACGGCTGCTTAAACTACCTCAGCCATCGAAAAAATTAGTTTCAAAGAGAACAGTGGCAGTACAGTCTGTTGATTGGATTACCACTTAGAAGCAATAACTAAAAATAAATATAAGTACGCAAGCAATTAAAAAATACATACATTCATTCCAACTATTAAGTTGTAAAAGCGCCCATTTGGATGCAAGCGATTTTAATTTTTGTTTAAAGCTCCCAAGAGTGCTTTTCGCACTCATACACAGACTACAACCGCGGCGGAAAAATAACAACTTTAAACATTTTGTAACAAAATATAACAAACGTAATGAAAGTATTGTTATGTTTTGGGTACACACACATATACTTATAATTCAGTACAGGAAAAAATTTTTTCATGTTCAAATTGATTGCAAGCGGACCTGTAAAAGAATATGTAGATTCACAGAAAGGTTTAGTAAACATAATTTTTAATCGAATAGGTTCACAGAAAGGTTTAGAAAAATTATTATTAATCGAAAGCTAAAGATTTTTAAACATCAAAAAATACGATATCAAAGTTTTTAATTTTCATTTTATTTTATTTCTCTGATATACTTATATCGCTCCTTTATTGCAACATAGTCATATCTCAAAAAATTAGTTTTTCGAGTTAACAATGCACAATTGCAATACCTTTTATATTGTGCCAAAAATTTATTCAAATTACTTTTAAACTGTTTCTTTTAGGCGATATTTTCTAAAAGAAATTTATAACACTTTGTAACGAAGCATACATTTTTGCTTCGTACATAATATTCCTTAGGTGATCACCCAGGTGGAGATATTGAAAGATATCTATACCGCGAATATTCGAAAGCATTTTTCCCCTTCAGGGCATAAATTATACCCAGCGGTCTTCGGACTAGACTCTTCATCAGCAGCTTCGGCTGATTTTTTTATATACCCAGCAGCTTCGGCTGACTGTTCCCCCAGCGGACTTCAGGCTAGACTGTTCCCACAGCGGTTTCGGCTGTCTGTATATACCCAGCAGCTTCGGCTGACTGTTCCCCCAGCGGCCTTCGGGCTAGACTGTTCACAAAACAACTTTTCTGTCCTCCATTTCGCAGGTACCCAGATTGTGGCAAGATACACACGACCGGACCTAAGAGGAAATTATCACCAGCGACCGCTGTTATCCTGATCCGAGAGAGTCTCTACCGAACCCGATTCCAGTGTAAGTGGAGTACGACTGCTATACCGAACCTGAAGCCAGTCCGTACGAAGATACACCCGATCCGTCCTACGAGGAATTCTCACTATTAACCGTTGTTATACCGAACCAAAAGGCCATACGGAACTGGTTGGCGTTGAGCCTGATACAAATTTTTCGAAACAATACGTAAATGAGACTCTTGCTGTATTTCTTCCGGGCTGCTTATGCAAAATTGCACATGTGATATCTTTTTTATCACATCCGCCTCACGAAATTGTTCTTTCGGCATTTTTCTAAATAAATATTGTGCAAAATCATATAATTTATGATATTTTCATTTAAACAATATTAAAGTGCTAAAAAGAAGTTTTCGTTTCAACGACTGTGCTTGCCCCCCTTATAATGCCGATTTCGATGGCGATGAAATGAATTTACATTTACTACAAACCGAGGAGGCCAGAGCTGAGGCATTGATACTGATGGGCAATAAATCGAATTTAGTAACACCCAAAAACGGAGAAATCCTTATTGCGGCTACGCAAGATTTTATTACTGGTGGCTATCTGTTAACACAAAAGGATGAATTTTTAACTCGTGAGCAGGCCATGCAATTGGCAGATTGTTTTCTAGCCGGACCAGATGCCAACATGCAAATTGATATACCACCACCAGCGATTCTAAAACCAAGAAAACTGTGGACAGGAAAACAAATATTTAGTTTGCTGCTAAAACCCAACAAAATGTGCCCAGTTAAAGTTAATTTAATAACAAAAGGCAGAAATTATACGAGCAATTACGATTTATGTGTTAAAGATTCTTGGGTAATTATACGTAACTCGGAATTGATTTGTGGGTCCATGGACAAAAGCACACTGGGATCAGGTACAAAAAATTGTATATTCTACGTAATCTTAAGAGATTTTGGGGAAACTTTTGCAACTAAATGCATGTGGACATTAGCAAGGATCGCATCTTATTTTATACAAAATCGTGGCTTTTCTTTTGGCATTAGTGATGTTACACCCAGTACCAAATTGCTGGAAGAAAAGCAGAAACTTTTGGAAAGGGGTTATGCCAAATGTGATGAATATATTTTGGAAATGAAAAAGGGCACGGTGCAATGTCAACCGGGCTGTACGCCCGAACAAACACTAGAAGCTGTAATGTTGCGTGAATTGTCTATTATACGTGAGCAGGCCGCTAAAGTGTGTTTCCGTGAACTGCATCCCACAAATAGTGCCTTAATTATGGCCTTATCCGGTTCTAAAGGCTCAAACATTAATATATCTCAGATGATTGCTTGTGTAGGACAGCAGACCATCAACGGCAAACGTGTGCCGAATGGATTTGAAAATCGAGCTCTTCCGCATTTTGAAAAATTTTCTGCCATACCAGCTGCTAGAGGTTTCGTACAAAATAGTTTCTTCTCTGGTCTTACGCCCACCGAATTCTTTTTCCACACCATGGCTGGCAGAGAAGGTCTGGTAGATACTGCTGTCAAAACGGCAGAAACTGGTTATTTGCAGAGACGTCTGGTTAAGTGTCTGGAAGATTTGATGGTACATTATGACGGCTCTGTACGCAATGCTGTAGGCGAAATCGTAGAACTGATTTATGGTGATGATGGGTTAGATCCTGTCTTCATGGAAGTTAAAAATAAACCCGTTTATATGGCTAGACAGCTGAATCATTTAAGAGCATTGCATCCCTATCGCGAAGATAACTCTTTGCTCGCCAATGAAATCGTCAATAAAGCCAAGGACATTTTGAATGAAGAAGAATTCACTATGAGCCGTAAAGATTTTCAAAATGAAGTAATTACTTTTATAGAAAAAGTGGCTGAAATGATCGCCAAAGTGCAGGAGAAATATAAATATAAATCATCTCAAATTGGGACACGAAGTGGAGCGTTTGTCGGAGGGTCAAATACGCACCTTTATGCGTTGGGTGAATGATAAATACAATAGAGCGGTAACAGAGCCAGGTACCGCTGTAGGAGCAGTGGCTGCACAAAGTATTGGCGAACCAGGCACACAAATGACATTGAAAACTTTCCATTTTGCTGGTGTAGCCTCCATGAACATTACCCAAGGTGTGCCTCGTATTGTCGAAATCATTAACGCCACCAAAACCATTTCAACTCCTGTCATCACTGCTGAAATAATGAATAACACCAGCATGGAGTTTGCCCGCAAAGTTAAATCTCGCATAGAAAAAACCACTCTGGGTGAAATTTCCTCGTATATAGAAGAAGTCTACAAACCGGATGATTGTTATTTGGTGATACGATTAGACTTGAATCGTATTAAGGTGCTGGGCTTGGAAATAAACGTCGAAACCATAAGATATTCCATATGCACTTCTAAACTACGCATTAAACCATCTTTAGTGGACATTATGGGCTCGTCTATTATCATTGTGCGCATAGACAGCTCTAAATATGGTGCTGCTTTAAATGCGGAGCTACAACGTCTGTCTTCGGCCATACAGAATGTGGTGGTAGCTGGTTTACCTCACATATCTAGAGCTGTTATAACTTGTATGGAAACTAAAAATTTTAAGTGCGTTTTTCTCGAAACAAGCTTTTTTTAGTTATGACTATGTTGCAACAAACTAGCGATGTAATTAGATCGAGCTGTAATAGACTCAAATTGAAGTAGAACATCCGTATATTTTATTTATTGACTCTTCAAAATCTTAAAACATATATGTGTATTTTAAGCTGGGGTTACGCCACTGTCTTCTGACTCTTCTTTTCTGACAGAAGCTGTTTAATTTCAGAAGAGTAAGTTCTATTGTTTACATTTCTGAATTTTATATGGTTAGTGGTAGAATGTTGTATGGCTAGTTTAAGGTTTTCAGAAAAATCTTTAATTGACACATCATATATATATATATATATATATATATATATATATATATATATATATATATATATATATATATATATATATATATATATATATATATATATATATATATATATATATATATATATATATATATATATATATATATATATATATATATATATATATGGGCTCAAAAGTCCCGGGCCTAACACATAGATGGCGCTAGTTTCATTGCAGTCACCTTTTTCAGTTAATACTGACTGACTGTTATTAATTTTATGAAATTCTATTAATTAGTTTGTGAGTTATTGTGCTAAGAGTGACGCTACTTTTGTTATTTTCAAAACAATCTCGTGTTTTAATTTTATACTGCTTCATGATGGGAAAAAATACCGTTCAAGCGAAACAATGGCTTGAAATGAAACAACAATAAATCGTTGGTTTGCTGACTTCAACCGTGATCGTAGAGGTATCGATGATGCAGTGGACATCCAAGTGAGGCGATAACACCAGAAAACATAAAAAAAAATCCACAAATCGTTTTGAATGATCGAAAAGTGAAGTTGCGTGAGTTACCTGACATCGTAAAGATATCAAAAGAACGGGTAGATTTTATATTGCATGGGCATTTGGCTATGAAAAAGCTCGGTTCAAAGTGGGTGCCGAGGTGTTTACCAAGAGCTAGAACGTGTTGATGAACTGAACAGTGTTTGGCCATTTTAAACGTAACAAAGCCGAAAAAAATTTTGATTCATCAGGATCACGCACCGTGTCACAAGTTAATCAAAACAATGGCAAAACTACATTAATTGATCTTCGAATTGCTCCCGCATCCACCGTATTCGCCAGATTTGGCTCCCAGCGACTACTGGCTGGCCGCAGACCTGAAAAAAATGTTATCGCTGAAACTGAGGTCTATTTCGTGGCAAAAGATAAATCGTTCTACAAAAGTGGTATTGAAATGTTAGAATGGAGCTGGAATGATTGCGTTCCTTTTGATGAAGATTACGTTGATGAATTTTGAACCAAAAAAACTGTGTTTCTTTGTTATGCTCTGGGCTTTTGAGCCCATGATTACATGTTACAAGAAATTAGTGTTAAAATATATTATTAGTTTTTGTATCATTTTATAACAAAATTTAAGAGCATTTGATTTTAAAACGGTTGGGATGATATAAGAAATAATTTTGATATTGGTTTTTACAATAGGAGCTTCGTAACGTCCTTTGTCTCCCACTTCAAACCACATTCGTTTACAGATTTACTTGACTTAAATAAAACAGAAGTCAAGGCGTTAACTTCACTAGCGCCGCTGTTCTAATACCAGATAAATCTTAAAATTTTGCTTATAAGTGAATATTTTGCGGTCACTATTTACTGTATATTTCTGACCAGTACCATTTTTAAAGAAGTACGAACCAATGATTCCACCCACCAGCCTATAAAGCACAGCAGAGAGCCAATTTTTCTCTCTGTAATGGTGTATCAACACACACTTGAGGATTTTCATCACTCCAAATATTGCAATTTTGTTTTGTTTGCTTAGACGGCAGTCGAAACGCCAAATCTAAACTAAAATAAATATACTTATTTTACGAGAGAAGTGAAACTTGGTTGGATATTTGAAAATACTTCACGCGTTTGTTAAAATCTTAATGCTGCGAAAAAGATATTCGAATATTGTTTTGCTTATAAAAATCTTCCAAACTAACGTAAAATCCTTCCTCTGGCAATGCTGTTTGTTTTTCTAATTAGAAACCAGCATTGTCAACTCTGAAATTTCAAAACGCACCAACATGGGGGAAAAAGCGCGTTATTTCAACAAAAACGCACCGAAGTTTAAATTTTTCCCTTTAATTGTTTAAAACATATTTTGTATTTTAAGAAGTACAATATTTTACATTAAACACATGATAATGAAATAGCCTTTTAAGCGGCTATTACACAACCAAACTGGGTCTGATAGCACCGTCTGATGGCATCCCATCGACGAAACGAAATGTTTCTTTTTTTTCGATAGTGATTGAACTTTTTTCTTACATTAAAACAAAAAGTTGAGTTGAGTTTAATTTTGTGCCACCGAAATTTAAAAAACGCACCGAAAATGTAAAAAAGTGCACCCCGCACCGACTAAAGAATTTTTCGCACAAATAATTTTAAAAAGCACCAAAAACGGTGCAAAACGCGCCCAGTTGACAACGCTGTTAGAAACCGTAAAATATTACTTAAGAAACTAAACTATTTTAAGCATTTGACTTCGTGTTTGCTGGGAAATTCGCTCACTAACACAACCTCGTCTTAAGCTTTGGCTGACTTAACTTTAAAGTCAGGCTGTCGTTTCGAGTCATATTACATCCCACATACATACTTACACTCTCTTACAAGTGTATCTTCTTGGTCTGATGAAGTTGACAACAGGAAGGACAGCGAGGGTAAGTGATGTGTGCTCGCTTAACTGTCTAGCAAGTAGCTCCCAAATGGCCACTAAGCGCCAACACATACCAACTACACATTTACAAGCCATGCAACCAAATAAACACTTACAAGTTTTAATAGCTTTGCTGCCACTTATGGCACATTGTTTGTGTGTGTGTGTGTGGATTTATTTATATATCTTTATACGCACAACGTCGAGTACGAATGACTACACAAACCGTTGAAACAATTCGACAGCAGTTTTTGTAGTTTTTTAAAACTGCAACAAAAAAAATATTGTAAAGAAAATAATAATCACAATGGTGTTGTTTCAACGGACAAAAGTACTATAAATTTCCAATAACTGCTTCCCGCCACATTCGCGAAACACATACATACATAAATAGAAACACATTTTTTGTATAAACGTATCAACAGCAAAACAGTTTGTTAGTAAAACAAACACATATTTAATCCTTTTTGAGTGAGAAGTATTGTTCCGAAATATGGCATTGTGTCAAAGCTTAAGTAAGTCTTGGCATAATATTCAACAAGATGCCGAACGGCACCAACCAACAACCCCCTAACTCTAAAAACCTAAACTGATCTCTCTCGACCCACCGTTATAATAACGTTATGAATTTAATAGGTGTATGTACGAGTATATATGTACATTCGTAGATTCATCGACTAGAAACACTGGGTATCTCTTATGGTGTACCTTCTGACATTTTTGAACCTCTTGGGACTTGGACATACATTCGATTCAGCAGCTTGCTTTTTTTTTCTCTTCTACGATTGCAGTTGCTGGCACGGCTGTGGGGTTTTTGGAGAACTTAAGCTGAAAATGTGGTAAGCTATTGTATTTCATAACCACAACAATATTTATCTAGCAAAGGACATAGAAATTATTTTATGTCGAATTCTTTGGGGATCACATTGAAGAAATGGTATGATAGGTTTGCTTGTAACTGAATGCTAAATGTAGTTTCAATCTAAAAATAGTTCATTTTTTAATGAATGAATAACATCTAATGCTTTTTTCATTTTAGAATTCTCAATTTGAATTCAATAATAAAAAAAAGTGTTGTTAGATCTAGTTAATTTCCTCTTTTTTATCTTGAAACAGTACTCAGGGGATGAACCCTACATATGCAGTGCATTGTACCAGAACTAGGAAAATAAGTTGTAAGGAGGAGGAAAGAGGGAGTAGTGTTTGTAAACATTTGACTTGAACTTTCCAACGTTATAACAGACAGGAAGCACGACTGCAAGCAACTTTTTCCACAGACGAAGCGCACGGCTGAAAAACGAATTCTCTCTGTAATGCGTAGTACGATTCCCCGGACAATCGACCACAAATGGATGAGTTTTGGACGACGAACGCGTGCTACGCAAAAATCTGCGAGTTTCGGGAACAAGATCCCTAATCTCGTCAGAGCAAAATCCATTGTAGTAATGATAGAGCAGAGTAACGCACTCCACACTGCGTCGATGCTCCAGTGAGTCAATAGAGTTGGATACCCTACTGTCACCGATGAGCTTCTTCGCCCTCTCCTGCACACGTTCGAGTAACCCCAATAGAGACTTTGAGACACCGGCCCAAACATGAGAATTGTATTCCATTTTCGGTCGGATGTAGGTGGTATAAATAGTAAGGAGATCGGATGGAATGAAGTATATCTTACACCGTTTCAAAAAACCGAGGCACTTGAATGCTTCTTTAGAGACATGGAAAATGTGATCATTCCAACGATCATCACACTGTACTTTCATTCCAAGAACATCAAGAGCACCCGATTCCTCAATACTTATACCATCCCTGAGTACAGATGAAGCAGCATTAGCGGTCGGTTGTTTGTGCGTAATAAACTGCACTTGGTCTTACGAGCGTGGAAGACGACCCTGTTTTTGCGACCCCATTCGGAGAATAATAGAAGACCACTAATCAGTGTTTCATTTATATTTTGCCTTTTGGCAACGATTTCGGATAGGGTGGGCCTATAATTGAAAGAGTATGAATAGCAAGTGCTACTGTCATCTGCAAAAGAGTGGATAGGGTTGGAAGATCTAATTGACACTGAAAATTTGTTTTATAACTGTTACATTAAGACTTGTTGGTTAACAAGTTTTTTTCGTCTTTAGAGTTTTTTGGGAACCTTTATTTATTAATGAAAGTTAAACCCATAACTGCTTATGTTGAACGTCAAGTCTTTGAAATAAAATTTTCCTGCCAGCGCTTTCTAGTAGGGAGAACCAAAACGATATTACTCGTTGATATTACTCGGGGAGTTAGTTCGTTTCGAAACTTCTCTGTTTCTATATTTTATAAGAACATTATTGAACTCATATGGTAAATGTGCAAAATTGGTTTAAAAATTTTTTTTTTCATTAAACAATATAATTTTTTGCTCTGGGTTTATTTAAATTTATTTCTTATATAATTATTTTCTATATAGAATAACTGCTTAAACATTGAGACTTCATAAAAGGCCAGAGCAACCGCGTGCGTTGATGAATAAGAAGATAAGACATAATAACGGCAACGCTTTTTATATCTAATGAGGTACGATAAGGGTTCAAAAAGGACTCCGAAATGGTGTTGGTCTACTTCGGTAACCCCCTACACATATGCATACATACATATATACCAGCTTAAGGATGATGTTAAGGTGAGTGCTAGATGCTATACATATATATATATATATATATATATATATATATATATATATATATATATATATATATATATATATATATATATATATATATATATATATTTATATAAAAAATCTAGCAAAAGGAAAATCAACAAAGTTTTTGTCTAAAATAATAATTTGGATATACATGTACATATACGTATATGAATAAAAAAAAATAGTTCGCCATAAATATGTGCCGCCAAAAATCGTGGATAATTTCTTTTTTTCCTTCTTTAGCCCTATTTTTATCCATACTCGTACATGATCTAGAAACTAAATCCGCTATCATATCAGAGTTGCCACAAAATTCCATTTACACATATTTCAGCTCAACTTGTAAAAAGCATCTAAATTCGCACAAATCTAAATTATTTACATACGAAGATGATGAACTTGGCAAAAGAAACAATTTGGTACCTATAGTGCATTTTTGTCAAAACGTGAACTAGCACGAATTTCAAAAAAGCTGAGACCCGTATATATGTAATTAATCGACTAAAGATTAAAATAAGTCAATTTGGTATTTTTATTACAAACAACCCCGAACAAGAAAATTAAAAACCGTTCTTTTTACAGAATATCCTTAAAAAAAGGACATAGATGACCGTCCTTATGATACCGATATCGTATATCTGGGTAAGGAGGCAGATTCTCAAGACGACAAAACATGCAAAAATATACCCTTTTTCAAAAGGGTCCAGCTCACGAATGGTCCAAACTGGAGCCAAAATATTTTAGATGTCATCTTAAAAAAGTCCAAGGTTAATTTTTAAGGGGGTATAGCGAGCACTCTTTTTGGCGACTCTAATGTACATACGAGTATTCATACATGAATAAAAAAAATAACCAGCCCGATTATGAACGTTCTCACAGAATTTATTTCTATCGGAATTTCTCACGCAATGTACTTTTCTCAATTCAAATTAATGAGAAAAGCACAATTGTTAACTTGATCGTAGAAATTGAAAAGTTGACAGTGTATAAGATGATATAATGTAATAGATACCATTGAAATGCCGGCAGACATTTGCAAAGTAGTATATACATAGTTATCATACATAACGATTAGATCTATCAAACGAATTCAAAATTTGGGCGATATATTTACACACACACTTAGATAAAATATATAGGTGGCATTACAATAACTTTGTGATAATATACTATTATTGAATTATATGGCTGTTTCTGATAATTTGTATTGTTTTATTTAAAACTCCATGAATATGACTCACCATAGTTTTGTAAAAATATTTATAAATAATCATTCAATTGAGTTTATTATTGTTTACTTCTGTCACTGATATTTATACAAATCAGATAATATGAAAAGACAAAATATTTATAATTCTTTAATTATTCATTTGTGGTTGAGCTAGTGATCCATTTGCAAAAATTATCGTTTTTTATTTGCTTTAATATTTTTACACTCCGTTGTGTATCTTCTTCAGAATTTTTTTTTTAATATAAATTTGAAAACACTTATTAAAATAACAGAAACAAAATATTCAACTATATTAAATTTACAATGAAGACACATATCTTACAGCCTCTTCGACGATATCAAATGAAAATGTATGCGAAAGAAAGCTAGTCACTCGCATTCGAATCAATTTGGGTTTGTCTATGTCACTATTGTTCGTTCGCATGAACTTGTGTATTGTAATTGAATTTTGACACATCGTTTGCATAGAATAAATTTAGAAAAAACCCAAATCAATTTTCTTTAGCCTAGGGTGCGAAAACTCCGAAAATGCCTATAATTTTGGCCTAGTCCATCCTTTTTAAAGTTTATCCTTTTATCTACCGCCGCATTTATTATCTGTAGCATTTATAATAATTTTCAAAATAATAATTATAATAATTTTCAAAATCTAGATAGTGATTAAAATAACGCAATGAATAAATAATGCAGCTTTCCTATACCTAGTGTTAAATTTATTGTTCCTATACATACTTTATCGCAACTTTCATTCTTATTACCACTATATTGTATTTTATACACTAACTTAGACATATCCGACTTTTCCAACCTATCTTTTGTTTTACTAATACTACAGTATTATGAATTTTATTTGCAATACGAGTTCATCTAATCACATGAAGTTTATAATACTGTAGGTAGAATTTCTCAGTAAAGAGCGCCAAACAAGTTTTAAAACTGCCACGTTTGGTGCAAAACCGCTAGATCTGACAGCCCTTGTTGTATCGTGTAAAGTTGTGTCCAAATTTCAGTTTTGTAAATTATTTGTGCTTTAAGAATTTGTGTTTAAAAATTTTCATCTACACAACTACAATATAATCTATTCGGCGAAGATTTATGTATTACACACTATACTAAATTTTTTAATAATTTTAATTCTTTGGACATAGGTTTTACCCCCTTAATTGTCAGTCAGCAGCATGAAAGGAAAAAGTTTGTTAAGCTAAAGCAAACATGCCCAGGGGGCTAATTCTGTCATTCGTGATCGAAATTACTATCGAGTAGAAAATAATTTCGATATCGCGCAAATTTCTAATGATGTGACTCGTTACGTAACGAGTCGAGTTAGCACTTCAGTGTTGCAAAATACTGACAAAATGTGTTTTATAACACTGCCGAAAATTGTATGTATTTGCATACTTTGTATACTTGTTGTACATTAAAAACTAAATAAATCAGTCATTAAATCAGTCATGTATGCGTGTTTGTACATTAAAAAGTAAGTAAATAGAAATAACACTTCAATAAATATGTATGTAAAAAACAACTACTTAACTATGTATATGAATTTCTAAAACAAAACAAAAATAAATTCTTGAATATAATAACATGTGACTGCAAATATAAGTTTTTGTGTTCTTAGCAATACTCATCTTTATATACATATACCTGTACATATACGTCATATACATCATCATATGAATTGAAAAAATCCTTATGAACCAAAAATTCTCAATTTAATTTAAATACTATTGCTATTCAAAGCAAATTTTTAATTTACATTTCTTTTGTGTTTTTCTGTTTGGCTGGTTTTCGATAGTACTTTTGCTTACGAGTAAAAAGTTGCACGGTTGCATTCGAATGGTTACTCGCTATCGAATGCCATGATTAGAAATTTCGAAACCTTTTACTCGATATCGAATGAGATAATCCTAAAAGTGTAAAAACTCGCTCGTAAGCGAATGACAGAATTAGCCCCCAGGTCTATGCGCTTGGTACTCATTTGTTTTTGTAAATGCGCTTAGCTGTAGGGCTGTGCTCTTTAATACACAAATACTTTGCTCAGAACTAGCAATGAAAATACACAAACAACTTCGTCTTTCATATTTTTTTTTCGTTCTTCACCGCACACACTCAAAAGCAAAGCAACAACACTTTCGCATGCTTTGTTGGTAAACATTGACGACAGCGATTATCAGTGTGAATTTTGGTTTTGTAAATTATTTTGCTTTTTACAACAAAATATATTAAATAAAAGTAGTTTTTCCTTAAATGCATTGGTGTTTACTCTTCCATATAGAACTTTTGGACACACTGAGCTAAACGATTAATAATTGAATTTATTCTTTTAATTCCAATAGACATATGAGTAGCTGTGTGTGTTCTTATTCATCAACCAGAGAATGTCAATGAGTACTTATAAAAAGGTATAATTAAATATCTACACTCAATTTCGTTAAACACATAACTTACAGCGCAACCTTAAATAAAGCTGAAGGTCCATACCACGCGTTGTATGTATTGACGTGTTCTGAGCGTCTGTCAAGTAGAATCTGTATGAGACAATATACACATCACAAAGCATTGGGCACTTAGACGTGGACGATGCAAAAAGCAGGTCTACTTTTTACTATAAGTATTCAAATCTTAGTACTGAACATAAAAATTAAGTAAAAAATATGTGCTTTTTATTTAAGTATGGCTAATGCTGGGCGAAAAGTTGTATTTTACGCGAACTATATCAGTAAAATCACCTATTGAATGCTCTTCTTCTCAACCGAGTATAGCCGCTCAAATTAAGTATGCTGCGTGTAAGAGGATTTTGGTGAAGTTCCAGTTTTCTGATAAACCCTGTCGCGAACTTACACCATTTACCAGCAGAATACAAAGGTCCTGGTGAATCCGCTTCTTGTCCTTAGTAAATTTAGTTGCGCTGCTTTTAGCTTCAACTGAGCAAAATTGTCAACAATGTGAGGATTCCACGTTAGGTTAGGTTAGGTAGGCAGGCCGCTGGTTTCTCCAAAAGATATCTGGATACTCCAGCTCACTTGGGTCCCATTCCATGTTAGCCTACGGTAGAGGTGAATACCACTTCAGTATGCTGCGGAATAAGTAGGTTGTTAAAACTGCGAGGCGAACATGTTTACATACGCATGGGTATATTTTTATTCAATATTTTTGATTTTCCAAAGCTTTAGTTATATATATATGTATATATATGAGTATATATACATACATACATATATATATATATATATATATATATATATATATATATATATATATATATATATATATATATATATATATATATATATATATATATATATATATATATATATATATATATATATATATATATATATATATATATATATATATATATATATATATATATATATATATATATATATATATATATATATATATATATATGTATATATTTATTTATTTATTTATGTTTGTGTGTTTCTGTAAATCCAATACACATTTTGCTGTATATCGAAAGTATTTAATAAAAAAATTAGTTAATATGTATGTTAATAGCCATTGTGTCCTTATGCCCATAAATACCCATACTGAAGCTTGGTATGAATATAGTGTGCTTTTATTTTTTATATGTACACATTCATACACTTTTGCCGGTGCCATTCTCTGACACCAACCTACTTTGTGTAAACCTAAAAACACCAGCAGTTAATGAACATACACACACACATTTGAATAAATACATTCACACAGATATACTTAAGTATGTACATTTATGTGGGCCTTTACATAAAAAGAGAGAAGTAAAGCAAAGAATAAAACGGAATAAAGTAAAAAAAAGTAATACTCAAGGGAACTCCCATGGGATTGGCTGTATGGTCCCAAGAGAAATAACGAATGATGGGTTTTCTATGTTATTTTGTTATTATTATTATTGTTGTTGTTTCTGTTGGTACTGCTGTTTTTGTGTTTGGTGTATTCATGATGAACTAAAACAACAAAATACAAAACCAAAACACTGCGTTGCGCATTGCCAAAGCTGGAGCAAATTTATTTTCAGAACTTTCGAGGAATCATTTCAAAAGCAATCGTAAAAACTAAAATTTTTATTAAAACGCGAAACTCGTTACATGTGCATACGTATATCTTGTTACTCTAAGAAAAAACTGTTTATTAAATACCTACAACGCCCAATTCAAACATGATTCTTAATTGCGCTAATAGGAATTGTTTGGCTTAAAATCAGTTTACCATACAAGAATTAAATATCTTTAGGTTTCACATGCAACCGGACTTCGGTAAATTTTGGTTAAAATTAGTAGTATATGTAAAGGGCAAAATAAACTACACAAGCTGCTTGGCAAAAATTCCAAAAAATAAATGACAGCAAAAAATTTTATATTAAGCAGACTTCATATGGCGAGGAAAATTGCCGCAAAACTATCGTCATCTAATCTTATTAAAAACAAAAAAAGTGATTAATATGTATTTGTGTGAATTATGTGTGTATCGTTTGAGCTCAGACGGAAAGCCTGTGAACTCTCAAAAATCTTAATTCTGAGAAAAAGATCTTCATATTGGGTTAAAACTGTAATTTTCAGTTTGAACTATATGATTTGAACTCATAATATAAGTATCTGTAACTTCGCGTTTTTCTTGCAACGAATAAGTGCCAACGTTAACACGCAATATTATAACAATAATATAATAAAATAATGTTAATGAATGCGTTTTTCCCGAATTTTAGTTTTTTTTTAATAATTCTAACACATTTCAATATGCAATACATCTCGTCACAAAATAGTTTATTTATTTATTTATTGAATCTTCACAATGTGAACTAACAATAAGTTTTCAAATCTAATGCTAAATACAAAAAATTAACTAACAGCCAGTTTACCAATTTCGAAAGAAAATGAATGCGAAAGAAAGCCAGTCACTCACACTCGAATCAATTTGTGTGTGAAGTTCCAAATTGCTGATATACCTTGTCGCATACTTTGAAAATTCATCTTTTACCAGTGCAACACACAGATCCTTGTGAATTCGAGACTTTTTTACGTACCATGGAGCTGCCGTAATTGTTCGAAGAATTTTGTTTTGTCGCCTTTGAATTTTTTCAATGTTTGACGCTGAGGCGGTGCCCTATAATAATGGAACAGTTTCACAAGCAAAGCTTTTACAAGCAACTGTACAAAAAAGGTTATATGTTCATAGCCATAGTTTGTACTATATTTTTTCTTCTCCCGTCAAGTTGCAATTAAATTGGTTAGGTCATTCTACATTCTACAAACCGAAGGTATGTACATCGAAAAGTACCGCAAACAAAAATCAATTCCTTTTATGTTCTGCTAGTCGGTCCTCTGGGTAAAAACTACTCGTATTCCATAAATATATTCATTATTTCATGGTTAGAGTAAACTGAATGGGAGAGCATTTTTAGAGCCAAATTCTTTATACCAAACAATGTATGAACGAACAGTTAATTGGGGAAAGAGAAAAGGCAACTTTTTACAGTCATGTGATTTTGCTGAGTTATTTGGGGAACCTTATTCAGATTCCATTGGGAGTTTCGCACTGAACAAAAAGAACCTTTTTTTATTTTGTTTTTCATATAGGGATTTTGAGATGTTTAGGTATAAAACAAAATAAATTTTCACATGATGACGATGATGTGCAAAATGCAAAAAGCTCCAACTCATGGTGGATGGCATGCCAGGCACTTTTGGGGTTTTTTTGCTAAAATTTTATGTCACTTTAGAGCAGCACACAAAAGCGACAACAACAACAATATCTAGTTATGGAAATGGCAAAAATTGAAATCGATTTAAAAATTTATTTATACTACAAACTAACATGTGCATTAGATGGCAGGCGGCAAAAAATAGGAGCAGCGAGTGGCTTAGGGAATCAATACACATATCACACAGACATTATGCCATCATGCATGTTCGGTAATCTAGCAGGTGGTGTGTGTCTTAAAAAAATTTATGTGTGTAAATACATATTTATGTATGCATGTGTGTGTATGTATGTATATGTACATACATATGTATAACTGTAAGCCAGAGTTGCGAAAGACAGAGACAAAGTTTGATTACAGCCAACAAAAATCCATTGATGAGTCTCTAAAGTGTATACTCTTGACACTTGCCAGAGTGCATGATTGGCATTACAAATTGTATACAATTGTGTATGTGTGAGTGAGCTTTCTGTATGTGTTTGTTTGAGTGCGGAGGTTTTATTTGTGCATAAAATGCATCTATCAATCATACACACATACGAAAATGTAAATATAAAAACAAAAACCACCAAGTTATAAAAACAAATACATAACAACAACAACTTACACTTGAGAAAAGCTCGTGGTTTCGACTGTTTACGACGCGACATATTCCTTTATTTATTTCAACCGCTGCTGCTGTTGTACAAAATCCTTCGAGAATTGTGAAAAGCCTTTGCACATGTATGTATGTAACTTAATTGGCAATAATTTGTAATAAAATATTTATTTATTCTTTTTTATTAAAATTTAAACATTAAAATTTTTTCTGAATTTTTTACACTTTAATATTTTCTTTTCACTTCTTTCAGCACTTCAATGAAACCACAACATTTCAGTTGTTGCTATTTTCTCTTTATTTATTTTTTTGTTGTAAATATCCATGAATTATTTATATATTTTGTAACGCAAACTTTACACGCGCGCTTTTTTATCTTTTGTTTATATTTTTTTATTATTTGTTTCGTTCGGTCTTACTTGTGAAGCATTACATATGTGTGTGCTTATCCTTGCAGTAACATTGGCGGAATGCCTTCAAGTGGCCGGAAATAAAATTTCGTTGTTACAGAACTTTGAGTTAACTACCGGTGTTGTTTGGTTGGCTGTTATTTAATTTGTGTGTAGAAAGTCTGCTCTTAAATTTGGTAAGCAACATTTTTTTCTCTTACAGATTTTAGCTCACTTTTTTGTTAAGAAGAGAAAAATTTAAAACTTAAACTCATTTATATCACACAAAGAAGGAAAGAAAGAGAGCCTGATGTGAATGCACCCATTCTACCAATTGTAGCATTGAAATTTAAAAGCAAAACAAAACCTAAAATCACAAAATATTGCCGGCATATTCGCAACTCCCAGGAGGGTCGAATTTTGTAGTAAAATTTCTTCTGCCAGACGAGTATGAGAATTTTGTTTGTTCCTTTGCAATTACAAACGCACACACGCATCTAAAGTTCTTATCAAACAAACATTGTCAGAGAAAAAAAACACTCAAATTATATTAAAAGTAAATAACCTACGACAATTGAAATATTTCAATAGAAATTCAAACTCATTTGTACCATATAATATTGGCAGTATAAACGCGGAGAAAATTCAACCCTCTTTTCAGCTGCACCAATCATTGCAAGGGGTGCTTTTCGCCCTTAAATACCCAAGATTGCCAGAAAGTAAGAACAAATATAGAAAACTAAACTTCCACTTCAAACCATGAGTGTATGTGTCCTCAAGTGAGTTGTGCTCCTTCTTTAGGTTCCTGCTGTTTGTCTACACTATAGGGTGCTGTTTAGTTGTGCGTTCTGCTTCTCTCCCTTTGCTTTTTCGATTGTAATTTGTTCTACTTGATTGTTTATTAAGTCATTATTCCTCATGTGTTGCGGCCTCGACTACAGCAGCGTACGTATTCATAGGAGGTCTTCAGCTCATGGTGATACTTGGCTTAAACTTTGTGATTTCAAAGAAGTCAAATGAGAAAATAATTCAGCGATTTCTCATCAGCGGGATTTTCCATGTAATTTTGCAAAATTATATAATTATTGTAGTTTGATCAATTCATTTGGAAAACCGTGAGAAAGTTTTTCTAGCACAAATGCACAGGATGAGTGAAATTTATTGCAACTTTATTTCAACAAACATGCGAATCGGATCAACTTTAATATTGAAATATATTCAAACAATTAAGTTTTTTATTCGCTATTTAAGCTTCTAACATTTATACCAGTAAAAAAAGGTGTAAAGAAATGTTAGAGACGTTTATAAATAGAAAAGCTTGTTTTTTGTGTTTTGACGGATATTATTAGAGCATTTTTCTTTTTAAATTCTCAGCAATTTATTTGGATTGTTGGGATATAAAGTTGAATGTTTGAGAATATCTTTCAAAAATTTCCAAATTGATTGATTGATGATTAGGGTAGTTAGGGTAGTAGATAGCTGGCAAACATAGAAAACAAGCTATTTATAATTTTTTTACTGACTGAAATATATTATTATTTATTAAAATAAGAAAGCAGATATTTAGTTTATAAAGAACACTTTAGGAAATAAAATGCCTTGATTTATGCTTAGATCTGTTTGCACTCGGTGAAGCAATCGCTGTTCTGTAATATATACTCCAAGATGTCAAAGAATCTATCAAGGCTTCAGAAGGAAGACGAAAGCAGGCAGGTTCGATCCTTTTAAAGCTTTTTACTCATCCCAAAGGATTTTCATGGACATACGATATACAGTACTGGACAATTCAATGGAAACTTTTCTAAAAATTTATTTATTTATTTTTAGAAGTCGAAAATCAAAAATTATTTCTAAAGAAACTTCACAAGTATTTTAGAATTTCATTTTATAGATTCTTTTTGATATACGTATAAACAAAAAAATAATAACATAAAAATAACGTAGTTCTAAAATTATAAAGAAAAATTAAAAGTATCAAATTTTGAGGTATTGACAAAACAATGGAAACTTAAAATTTACTCCAATAAAAACCTTCGGCCTATTATCAAAAATTAATATTTTGTTGGGTATCCTTTGTTTTTAATTACTGCATCACAGCGACGATGCATTGACCCAATTAATTTGTCAATTGTATCCTTTGGTACCTTTTGCCATTCACTCAAAACTGCATTGGATAAATCTTCCTTCCATGTGTAATTTCGAGTTCTTATCTTGCGTTCTACAATTTCCCATAGATTTTCTATGGGATTGAGATCCGGGGATTGGGCAGGCCACTTCAAAACACGGACCTCATTTGATTGTAACCAGTCAGTTACAACCCTAGAGGTGTGTTTTGGATCATTGTCATGCTGAAATCTCCAAATTAGTGGCATGTTCTCCTCTGCATATGGATACATTATGTCGTTTAAAATGGATCTGTAGCCGACACCAGTCATTGTATCCTTTATAATGTGAATTGGGCCCATTCCTTGCCCAGAAAAACAGCCCCACACCATAATATTGCCACCTCCAAACTTGACTGTCTTGCTTGTGTACTTTGGGTCTAGTCTCTTTCCCTTTGGCCGCCTTACAAATGATCTCCCATCATTGCCCCTTAAATTATATTTGGACTCGTCTGAAAAAAGGACAGTGTTCCATTTCTCTTTAGACCAATTTATGTGCTCTCTGGCAAATTTTAAACGAGCAGCACGGTTTTTCTCCGATATCAGAGGTTTTTTCGCAGGGCGGAAGCAACCAAGACCAGCCTCGCGGGCTCTACGGCTAATTGTTCGAGAGCTAACATCCAATCCAAGAACATTTTTAACCTCTCTTGATGCCATTTGGGGGTCTTTTTTGAACTCTCTTGATATTAAATTATCCTGTCTTGGAGTAGTTTTACGTGGTCTTCCTCCTGAATGCAGCCATTTTTACTAATTATGTATTCAAGATTCTTGTGTTTAAAATATTTGAAAAAAGAAGCTGGCAAGAGAGTAATTTAAAAAATAACGGTAAATTATTATGCATTTTGCCTCGTTTTTTCATCAATACATTTTGCTTTAGTCATCTTTCGTGCAGAAGTGTAAAAGTTTCCATTGTTTTGTCGAACCCCAAAAATTTTATACTTTTAATTTTTCTTTATAATTTTAGAACTACGTTATTTTTATGTTATTATTTTTTTGTTTATATTTCAAAAAGAATCTATAAAATGAAATTCTAAAATACTTGTCAAGTTTCTTTAGAAATAATTTTTGATTTTCGACTTCTAAAAATAAATAAATAAATTTTTAGAAAAGTTTCCATTGAATGTCCAGTGCTGTATGTTTTAACTGAGAATTAGGTAGACCCAGCTATACCACTTTGAAACAAGAATGAATACTTACTCGTATCTCCAAAGCTACAAAACAGTGTCGATGAGGAGGGAAAGGGTGCAATTTAGATTTTAATTATTAGATTTGTGTTATATAGCACCAGTGGAGCCAGAAATGGTTGACCTAAAATCTTCACTTGCAAAAAAGTCTTAATTTTAGGCAAACAAATCTTAAAATTATTTTCTTTTTGATTATTTTAAAAAATGTCTGTTAATTATTACAGAAAGATCTAACAAAAAAATATATAAACAAAAATTTAGACGAACAACTTTATTATTCTTCCAAAATTGATAGCATATATTTAAATTTGATGATATAATTTTTTTACATACTTTTCAACAGCTAAATTTTAGAATAATTAATTTATACTTCTACATATAAAGAGGAAAAGTTTGTATGTTTCTATGAAGCAATCTCTGGAACTAAGAGTCCGATTAAAAAAATGTTTCAACCAAGTGTGGAGTCAAGCCTTCCGACGGACATAGACTACAGGAAAATCCATTAAAGTGCTTAGGGTAGGTGGGGTCAAAAGACTGTATACCGCCAAAACTCAGGAAATTTTTCTTACTGTTTTCGTAGAAATAGATTAACAGCCTGTTCATGGATCGCGTTTAAAATAAATTGGGTCTGTGTAACGCGCTTCTCATTGTTCGCGTTCTGTTACGTTATACGCGTATTAGTATACAAGTTATGTGTATCTTGTTTAGTTTTTTCGTGCATCGTGAATAACGGTAAACCTATTTCAATTGAAACAAGGAAGAGTGTAGTATATTCGGCTGGGCCGAATCTAAAATACCCTTCACCATAGTCACGTATATGTATAGCATATAAAAATGTGACATATACATATATGCTGGGTTATATATGAACCGCTATCGGAACTTTTTATTTTCTGTATTTTAGTAACCTTCTTTTATAACGAGAATTGCTTTTCAGCAAAAAAAAAAAAAAAATGTTAATGGAAAAATCGGTTCAGGCTATATCTCGGGTCTATATGGACCGATATAGGAAATTTTCATTTTCCATATTTATATAACCTTACTTTATTACCGGAACTGCCTTTGAGGAAAAAAAGTTGTTTAAGTTTACTTACGGGACATTTTCATGAAAAACCCGGTTCAGGGTATATCTGGGGTATATATGAACCGATATCTGGAAATTTTTTTTTTTGCCTTTTAGTCACCATGCTTAATGAGTGTGTGAAGTTTGAAGCAAAACAAACAACTTTTTTTGTCAAAAATTTCCATACAAAAATTCATGGCTTTTTTCGGAATTTTGAATATATCTCAGCTATACGTGAACCGATATTACTGAATTTCAATAGCAAACACATGGCAATATGGAGTAATAGAATGGTGAAAGAAAAAAGTTTTGTATGTCTAATGGTTTTCTCAGAAACGGTATATCAACGACCGACAGACGGACATCGCTTAATCGACTTTTCCATTAATTCTGAATCAGAATATATATACTTTATAGGGTCGCAGAAAAAACTGTAGAAATTACAAACGGAATCACAAACTTATATTATATACCCTTAACATTTTTGTGAAGGGTATAAAAAAGAAACCGGTGATAAATATTTATGTAAACAAAACATCTTTATGCTGGAAAAAAAATTATAGAATATTTGCTGGGTTTCTGTTGATGATCAGACAAATGCCTTTATGGATTGATCCTAATTTATTCTTTTATTTTTTAAATTATTTCCTTTCTTTCAATAATTAGCGAAAAAGGAAATTGTTTGTATATAGATATATGTATATGTATGTACGTGTTAACATGGATATGAACGTTTATTTATGTATATATGTGTGAACATGTATGCATACTTGTTTTTGCTGTTATTTCCATTTTTATATATTTGAATCCTTATTTTTGTTCAAGCTTCTTCTTTTTTCTTGCTCAACGAATCAAAATTTCCATTCGCGCAGCATTCGCCTGTTTGACACGCGATACACAGACAGAAAGCAGATGTCAATTGTTACGTTTTTCGTCCAAAAAGTTTTTTTTTCGCGTTGCATGAATGCAAATAAGAAAAACGTCAAGATTTCGTCGCGTTTTTTGAGCAAATTGTGTTTCGTTTTAGATGAATCGTTCTCCTGCGAGCCATTTTTTCAAGTTTGGAAGCAGGAAAAAGACACTAGGGCCTAAAACTGACTAAAACTAAACCAATGCGCTGTCTTGAAGAAAGGGCACTTTTTTCTACTTTAAATGTGGTCGTTTTTCCTTGATTGCATCAATCAATTGATCCAATAATGCATGATAATACTTTATTGCGGATCCTTTTTCAAGATAATATTCAATATTCCGTGCGTATTCCAAAAGTGGGCATAACCTTGTCAGCCGATTTCACTGTCTTCGTATTCTTCGGAGCATTTCCACCAGCTTCCATACATAACTTCAATTGATTTTTGGTGTCAGATGTGTGGTGGTGGACCCACTATATGATTATCGTCACTATATCAAATCGTCAAAAAATCGGCGGCAAGTAAAATTAAACATTTTTAAATAAAATATATATTTTAATGGCGTAAAATATACCTAACAACTCATGGTTGCTTTCAATTAAAAGAAAATTACAGTAATTAAAACTACGAGTATAACAGCAAATATATACTCGTACAAACGTGAAGTTAATTTCATAAGTATTTTGGTACATAACACATTTTTTAAAATAAGATTTCATTTAATAAAATGTATTTTGAAAGTTCCTTTTGTACACCATATTTAAGAGTTATGTACGCATTATTGTACGAAACACCTTCATTAAATCGGACATTCAGAGTCTAGCTTGGATAGTGAACGGCCGTATTTGTTTTTAACTGGAGTGCTATAAAAAAAAAAATAAATAAATAAATAAAAAAAAGAAACGGTATAAGTAGAAAACCGCAATAAGTGGAAGAGTGCATTTATACAAAAGGAAAACTTTGTGACAATTATTTTTATATACATACTTTTAAAGTAAAAAAAAAAAATATAAATAAAAAAACAAAAATTGCATCAGTGTACCTAGATGCAATTCTGAAAGGGAGCTTAGCTCCACTAGAAAAAACCTCTGGATTTCTGAGGAAGAATCTTTGAAAAAGTCATTGGATAATCTCCTGTCTCTAAGAGATAAAAAACGCACGCGTTCGTGTATGCCAAACATTGTTGTTACAACAGAAGACCAACCATCTACCAGTTCAGTTCTTGCAGATAAACCGAAAACACAAGTAGGCATGGACAGGTATGTAACCGTGGTTAAACGTCAGCGAAGCCCGAAATCCGCTCAGATATCATCACAACCAAAGATATCCAAAGAGGATAATACCGCTACAGCAACGAAAAGTAATAGATTTGCAATCCTCCAGACTGATGAGCCAAACACAGGAAAAAAAAAATATTTAAACCGCCACCAATATATTTGAGAGAACCTACTTCTAATGAGCTGGTAAAACAACTTATTACGGTAATCGGTAAGGACAATTTCAACGTGACATCAGCTAAGCGTGGAAACATCAATGAAACAAAAATTCAGGTAAACCATGAAAATGATTACAGAAAATTGTCTGACGTTTTGGAAAAGGAGAAAAGATCTTTTTACACTTATCAGCTTAAAAGTGCTAAAGGTATTCAGGTCGTTATAAAAGGTATGGACCCATGTGTAGCCACGGATTTTTTTTTATAATTCAATTATTTATTGTATCTTCTAAAAGAACTAACAATAAGTATGCAAATCTTAAAACTAAAAATTTATTAATTAATATAGAAAAAAAATTAATTAATATTAAAAAATTTTATTTACTTAGGTCCAGCCAATGCTAGACGAAAAGTTGTGTCTTGCGTATATTTGTTGGTAAATCACCTTTCCAACGCTCTGATGGTTGCAAGGGTGTCCATCCTTCTCAGTCGAGTGTGGCCACCAAAGTTAAGTATGCTACGTGCGAGAGGATTCGGGTGAGACTGTTAATGTACCTTATCGCGTGTTTTGAAAATTCATCTTTCACGAAGGGTACACCTAGATCTTTGTGAATTCGAGAGTTTTTAACATACCATGCAGCTGCAGTAATTATACGGAGAATTTTATTCTGGCGCTTTTGAATTTTCTCAATGTTAGATGCAGAGGCGGTACCCCATAATTGAATTCCATAGCTCCATATTGGCTTTAGGATTGCGTTATACAACAAAAGTTTGCAATCTAACTTCAAGATAGAATTTCTGCCGATGAGCCAATTTAGTTGCACCGCTTTTAATTTCATCTGGGTGACTTTAGCGTCAATGTGAGACTTCCACGTGAGCCTACAGTCGAGGTGAATACCAAGGTATTTGACTTCACTGTGCTGCGGAACAATGTAGTTGTTGATTTTAATAGCCGAACAAGTTTTTCTACGTAGTGTGAATGTAACATGGGTACATTTTTGTTCATTTACTTTGATTTTCCAAAGTTTCAGCCATTTCTCCAATATAAGAATATGTTCTTGCAAAATTTGTGATGCTAATTTATAGTCTTCATGGACACTGATGAATGCTGTATCATCTGCAAAAGTTGAAGTGTGAATATTGCAGCTCGTTGGCATATCTGAAGCATAAATCAAATATAAAGTTGGACCCAATATGCTACCCTGGGGAACTCCAGCTTCGATGGGTTGAGCCAAGCTTTTGAAATCACCTTCCTTAATGACGAATTTCCTGTCATATAAGTAGCTCTCTAACAGCTTATGCGTGTTTGCAGGCAAATTTAATTTTATGAGTTAAGCCTTCGCGCCACACTTTGTCAAAAGCTTTGGAAACGTCAATAAATAGAGCTGAGCAATATTTTTTATCTTCGAACGCGTTTCTGATAACATTCACCAGCCTGTGTGTCTGTTCTATGGTGCTGTGCTTAGCCCTAAAACCGAATTGATGGTTAGGAATACATCCTACTTCATTCAATATTGGGGTCAACCTCGTCATTAGCAATTTCTCGAACAATTTTGAAATTGTTGGCAATAGACTTATCGGCCTATATGACTCAACTTTTGAAGGATCCTTTCCTGGTTTGGGTATCATAGTAATGACAGACACCTTCCACTCAGTAGGAAAATACTTGAGACGTAAAATAGCATTAAAAATAAAAAGGACGAGTCTTCTAGCTACTCGGGGTAACTGCACAAGCATTTTTTTGGTAATTTTATCAATACCAGGAGCTTTTCTGGGGTTTAAGTTATTAATAGCATTATCGACATCTTGAAAACGAAGTCTGAAAGGTACGGGTGGTCTAACGGCATATGGCGGCATATCAGCTTCATCATTCAGTTCGTCAATAGCAAACACGTTTCTCAAGTGGTTAGCGTACAGCATTCCCTTTTCGGAGTCACTTCTGGCCCAGTCCCCAGTTGGAGTACGCAAGGGTGGCTTAGATCTATGGGTCTCTTTAACCCTCTTGCTGCTTTCCATAAAGAATAATCGGATTGAGGACTACCATCGAGGCTTTCCAAATAGGTTGTGAGGGAAGTCCAAACAGTTGGACTTCAAGCAAATTTCTTAATTGATGTACGCATTCTCGAAGCCTAACTTTAAGCTGGGGAGACCTGCGAAGTTGCCATTCTCTTCTGATTCTTCTTTTTTCTGAGACAAGGTGTTCGATTTCAGAAGAACAAGTTCGGCTATTCATATTTTTTAAAATTTGTAGTGGTAGCATGTTGCACGGCTTTTATAATATTTTGGGAAAAATCATTAATTGACTCATCAATATCCTCTGGAGTTCTCAAAGATATATTTTCCGTACAATGAGTACTTAAATATTTTTTATATTTTAGCCAATTCACTCTAGACTGGAATACACCTATGTCGTTAAATGGGGATCCAATGTTCTGGGGGAAACATATAGAGACCATAGTAGGTGAGTGATCGGAGGACAAATCCAATAAAGGCTCCACATGCATCCTTTCTAAGGGGACGTTTTTTACGATTCCAAAGTCAATAACATCTGGGATCTTTCGCTGGTCAGATGGCCAATAGGTGGGACTCCCTCTGGAGATTACATCTAAGCCCAATTTTGATATAGTATCAAAAAGCACACGACCTTTCGGGGATTTTAATCTTGAGCCCCAAAATGTGTGTTTAGCATTATAGTCACCAGCAGCTATAAATCGGGATCCAAGAGAAGTAAAAAAATTTGAGTAATGGTTTTCTGTAACTGAAGGCCGAGGCGGGGAACAAATTGATGAAATTACCAATTTACTGTGAATGTGTTCAATACAAACATTTGTTGCTTGAAAATATTCTTCACATGTCTCATTTAACAAGTAATGTTTAATTCTATTTTTAATTAGAATAGCCGAACCTCCACAAGATCTTCCACGTGGATCTTTAGTGTCATATAGTATATAGCCATTTATCCTGAAATAACTTCTTGACATCGATTTGCCTTTCCCTCAGGAAGTGTTCAAGTTAATTTTTATGTTGGCGTATGCCGTTTGCGTTCCAGAAACATATTTTTAAATAAATCATTTTTTTAAAATAGCCTGTAAAATAGTTGATTGCATTTTTAGCATTTCCTGCATCATGGTGGTCATAGAAGCCGTAAAAGTGTTTATTGATTGAACCAAAGTCTGCAATGTGGCTTCAAGGTTGCTAAAATATGGGTCGGGCTGTTGAGACTTGGACTTCTGATTCGCGATTGGTATATTAGTCTTAACCACATTGGCATAAGAAACTTAGTTAGAGCTTGGAACATTTATTTGGGTTTTTGACTGGCCTGCTTGAGGAAAATTGTTGCTTGAAATGAATTGCGATTGCTGGAACGGCTTGGGAGGAGTTAATGATTTATTTGGCATTGAGCGTTTGAAGTGGGTATAAACGGGGCAACCCCTGTAATTATGTTAGATGGAACTTATCATTGTCATTGTGAACGGTCGACATTTTTAAAGCTCCGATTAAAACCTTATTAACTAATGCTAATTGTGCTTAAAACAATTTAAAATAATAAACACTTTATAAAGAATTTTGTCCGCTTCAAGTCAAGCATAATTCTTTGAAGAAAACAATAAATAAAAGTTAAATATTTAAAGAAACATTTTGTTCTATTTAAAAAAAAAAATAACATTTGCCAATATAACTTTTAAAATATCAATAACATCAGCACTACAACAAAACAATTTTACTGAGTGTCTCTTTTTATGCATTTAGTAGAAAAGAATAACTAAAAACAAAAAAAAAAAACAAAAATAACTTAGTAAATTCTCTTTAAACAACAAAAGCAATAACGTCAATATTATTTCTTCGGCATGTCAGATGTGTGATCTACGCATCTGACATGCCGACAAGCACCAACGTTCACACTTCAATATTTGCAGATGATACAGCATTCCTTAGCATACATAGTAACCACCAGCAAGCATCAATAAACTTACAGGAACATATCGACAAACTAGAGAAATGGCTCAAACTTTGGAAAATCAAGGTTAATGAACAAAAGTGTGCCCATGTTACATTCGCACTGCGTCTAGGAACATGCTCACCCATTACTATTAACAACAAAGTAATACCTCAACACAGTGAAGTCAAATACCTCGGTATTCATCTTGACCGTAGACTAACATGGAAGTCGCATATCGAGGCAAAAGTAACGCAGATGAAATTGAAAGCAGTGCAAATTAACTGGCTACTAGGCAGAAATTCGACCTTGAAGCTTGATTGTAAACTTTTGCTGTACAACTCGATTCTAAAGCCAATATGGTGCTATGGGATTCAATTATGGGGCACAGCCTCGGCATCCAACATTGAAAAAATTCAAAGAAGTCAAAATAGAATTCTCCGTAGAATTACAGATGCTCCATGGTACGTTAAAAACTCACGAATCCACGCAGATCTGAACGTACCTTTTGTGAAATCTGAATTTGTGAAGTACGCGACAAGATATATTAACAAACTTGAAATCCATCCAAATCCTCTTGCAGTTGATATTCTTAATTTTGGTGGTCATACCCGTCTGAGAAGGAGGGATAATTTGGCTACCATTAGAGCTCTAAACAGATGACTAAATTCTGAAATAATATTCGCATAAAAATAAATTTTTGTCCAGCACTGGTAGGACTTTAATTAAAATTTTTTTTTTAGTATTAAGATTTGAATACTTATTGTCATTACATTTTTTATGTAGATTCAATAAATAAAATAATAAAGTTAAAAAAAAAAAAAAAAAATTATTTCTTCATTTACATACTGGTACTTAATAGCAACAACAATAATATAACACAAGCAAAATAACTTAAGTGTGCTTAAAACATAAACACTAATTTTTAATTTGCTGTAAATTTTTTTTTTCCACATTGCACATCCCAACAAACAATAGAGTACACATTAAAATAATATATAATAAATGATGAATTGTGCCAAGCCTAAATGTAGAAAAAAGACCGATGAATTAATGGTCTCGTGTTGGCTGTGTGATGCACTCTATTACGCCAAATGTGTTGATTTAGCTGCACGAACTGTCGACAACCTTCGTGAGGACAGGGGACTTCGTTGGTGCTGCAAAAACTGTATGGCTTATGATGTTGAATTTTTTACATTTTTCAAAAACTCAACTGCTAAGCTAGATGAAATAAATAATGATTTGATGAGCCTTTCACAAAAATTTTTAAAATATAAAGAGATATTGGAAAAACCCCTCCGTTCTCCTAGAAATAAAAATAAAACTAAGATTGCAGGGGCTAACTCCAGTAGGGCAGAGAACAATGCACAACCAGCAACTTTAAATCCGACTCCCATTGTACTGAATTCGCCTGTTATTCAGTCTCCTTCAGCTGAATGTCGGCCACAAACTTCGCAAACAGTACTAAATCTTCCATCTAATTCCTTAGCTCAATCCCAAACTACTTTAAATAGTCATGCTCCGTCTTTTACTGCTGATAGTGAACCTGTATTGCTGAAAGTTATCTCGCCGAAAAAGACAATTTTTGCCGCCCGTTTTGCCTCTGAAACTACAACTGAAGCAGTAACTAAATATGTAAAACAAAAGATCCGCAGTAATATTGATGTTACTGTTATAAAATTCAAATATGCTGAACGTAGAAGTAAATTTTCATTCAAAATAATTGTTCCAGAAGAATATTTTGAATTAATAGTTAATTCTGACTTTTGGCCACCTAATGCCATTATTCATGAATATATTTATAAGAATGAAAACCGTTCTGATATTGCCTACCTTCCGGCTGAAAATAATGTTTCAAAAAACTAGCTGAGCTCTCAACTAATAGTTCGATAAATATTGTGTACCAAAATGTTCGTGGACTAAATACAAAACTCACATCGCTTTACGCAAACAGTTTCGATTTCACACATCACATTATTGCTTTTACCGAAACCTGGTTGAACCAATCAAAAAATATCAATGATGCCGAAATATTATGTTCTAAATACAATTTATTCAGACATGATCGCCCACTCAAACTTGGAGGTGGAGTGCTTATTGCTGTGCTAAATATTTGTCCTTGTAACCGCATTGATACCTCAGTTTACGAAAATATTGAATTTATTGCCGTCAAAATCAAGTTTTTGAAAAAAATTTTGTATATTACTTGCTCCTACGTTCCTCCTAATTCACCGTCCAGTATTTATGATGAACACATTTCTGCAATTAAAAGTATTCTCCAACTGACTAATCCATCAGATATCTTGGTAATACTTGGTGATTTTAATCTTCCTAATTTGTTGTGGAATAAATCTTCTGAATTAAATTATTTGATTCCTACTTCATCCAGCGAGTTTATTAAGTCACTGCTCAACTTTGGTCTTTTTCAAACTAATCATATTCACAATAGTAGTGGGAGAATTCTGGACCTCGTCTTTACTAATCAACCATTGAATACTCACATATATAGATCAGTTCCTATAACAAATCCTGAAGATCGCTACCAACCCACGATTGAGTCTGAAATTTATTTTCCCTCTCTTAAACCTGCCCTGCAGATAAACAAATGCAACGTGGGACGTAGAAAAATCTACTGTTTTGCTCGCACAAATTATTCAAAACTTAATGACATGCTACACAATGTTAATTGGAGCTCTATAATTTCTGGAAGTAATTTTGATTACATATTATCTAACTTTTACACTGTATTACACCACTGCATCTCAGAAACAGTTCCACAGATATTTAGTTTGAATAATAAAGGTCCACCATGGAATAACTGCTATTTGATTCGAGCAAAGAATAAGAAAAACAAATTTTATAAAAGATACAAAAAATCTGGATCCTTAATAGATTTCCGTAATTACTCCATTGCGCGTTCTGAGTATAATATTTCAAACAAATTAGCATACAATAACTATTTAGCTCGCATGAGATTACAGTTGAAAACTAACCCTAAATCGTTTTATAAATTTGTGAATTCAAAACGCCGTTCTTGTGACTATCCCAAGTACTTGAAATATGGTTCCTGTAGTAGTGATGATGATACACTCATCAGCAATATGTTTTTAGATTTCTTCGCAACAACATACTCCAAAAGCACATTCGATTACAATTCTACTTATCAGTTTAATTTAAAAAATTCATCTGGCATAACTTTTCCATTCATTGACAGTGAAACCGTTCTTTCAAATTTAAGATCACTTAAATCTTCTTATTATCCTGGTCCGGATGGAGTTCCTAGCTGTATTCTCAAATATTGTGCAGAGTCCTTGTATAATCCACTTATGATAATCTATAACAAGTCTGTTGATCTATGTTACCTTCCTCCTGAATGGAAAAATCGTTCATTATCCCTTTGTTTAAATATGGAAGCAAGTTTGACATATCAAACTACAGAGGAATTGCTAAGCTAAATGCTATTCCAAAACTGCTGGAAAAAATTTTGACTAGTTGTCTATCTCACCAAATATCTTCATTGATATCAACGTATCAACATGGCTTTTGTAAGTCACGTTCCACCACTACTAACATTTTGGAGTTTACTACTATCGTAAATGATGGATTTTTAAATAGCAAGCAAACGGATGTAATTTACACGGATTTTAGTAAAGCATTTGACAAAGTAAACCACGACCTGTTGTTACACAAGCTTTCGTTAATGGGATTTAGCAGTACAACCCTTAAATGGATTCGTTCATATCTGTCCAACAGAACCCAACAAGTCAAGTTTAGAAACGTTTTATCGATAAATTTGGATGTTCCTTCTGGTGTTCCCCAAGGAAGCCATCTTGACCCGTTGTTATTTACCCTTTTTATTAATGATCTGCCCTCTGTTGTCTTGCACTCAAGAATTTTAATGTATGCTGATGATGTTAAACTATTTAAACACCTAAATAACCCCAAAGACCAACTTCTACTTCAAGCCGATATCAATAAACTTGTGGAATGGTGCAAACTTAATTTTATGTACCTTAACATAAAAAAATGTAAACAAATGTCATTTTATCGAAGCAACTACTCAAATTATTCTTATCACATTAATGGAATAATGCTTGAAAAAGTTAACACTATTACCGATTTGGGATTCATCCTTGATCATAAGCTGGATTTTCGAGATCACATTGCGCTAACTGTTAACAAGGCTTGTGGAGTTCTTGGATTTATGAAACGATGGTCTAAAGAATTTTCAGACCCTTACATTACAAAGCAACTTTATATTTCCTTGATTCGCCCTATTCTTGAATATGGATCAATTATATGGGATCCTTACTTCACCATTTACATAAATAGTATTGAATCTATCCAAAAACAATTTCTTATTTTCTGTCTACGGGGTCTCGGATGGAACTCGTATGTGCTGCCATCATATGAAAGTAGGCTTTGACTGATTAAATTACCAACTTTGAAAAGTCGTCGAACCATGCTTAGTATCTCTTTCCTCCCTGGATTGATTCGCGGTGAAGTTGATTCAAAGTTTCTGCTGAGCAAAATAAATTTCTGTGTAGCAACAAGAGCAACCCGTAACTATCAACTAATAAGTCTAGATTATCACAGGACCGTCTATGCTAACAATGATCCCTTTCGTCGCATATGTGAAATATTCAACAAATTTTATCATATTATCGATATCTCTGAATCTAATGATGTTCTAAAACGAAAAATAATTTTGTACTTAAATACGTAATTGTACTCCTTTATATTTTTTCTTTAGTCTGTAAGGACTTATAGTCTATAGACTTAAATAAATAAAAAATAAATAAATGATGCAGGAAATGCTGAAAATGCAATCCACTATTTTGCAGGCAATTTTAAAAAAATGAGTTGGTTAAAAATATGTTTCTGGAACGCAAACAGCATTCGCCAACACAAAAATTAACTTGAGCACTTCCTTATGGAAAAGCAAATCGACATTTATTATGTTATTTCAAAATTAATGGTTACAGACTATATGATACTAAAGATCCCCGTGGCAGATCTTACGGAGGCTCAGCAATTTTGATAAAAACTAGAATTAAGCACTATTTGCTAAACGAGACATGTGAGGAGTATCTTCAAGCAACAAACATATGTTTTGAAATTGTTGGCAGTAGACTTATTGGTCTATACGACTCTACTTTAGTGGGATCCTTCCCTGGCTTGGGTATCATAGTAACCATAGACACTTTCCACTCTGCAAGATAATATTCTAGGCGCAAAATAGCGTTAAAAACAAAAAGAAAAATACTTCTAGCCACACGAGGTAACTGTATAAGCATTTTGCCAGTAATTTTATCAAAACCTGGAGCTTTTCCGGATTTTACTTTACTTATAACGTTTTCGACATTTTGAAAACTTATTCTCAAATACACAGGCGGTTTAACAGCATGTGGCGGAAATTCAGCTACATCATACTCTGTATCATTTGCAATAAAAACGTTTTTCAAATGATTAACATACACCATCCCTTTTTCAGAATCGCTTCTTGCCCAATCTCCAGTTGAAGTTTGCAAAGGTGGCTTATCTACTACGGGTCTTTTCAGTCCTTTTGTCCCTTTCCATAGAGAATAGTCTGATTGAGAGGTATCATCAAGACCTTCCAGATAATTTTTAAGGGAAGCCATTCTTTGGATTTCAAGCAGACTTCTTAATTGAGTTATGCACACCTGTAGCCTGCTTTTAAGCTGGGGAGACCTGCGAAGTTGCCACTCTCTTCTAACTCTTCTTTTTTCTGTTAGAAGTTGTTCTATTTCAGACGAATATGTTCTATTGCTCACATTTCTGAATCTTGTATGGCTAGTGGTAGCATGTTGTACGGCCAGTTTAAGCTTTTCAGAAAATTCGTTAGTCGACATATCAAGGCACTATTTTTCGTACAATGAGTACTCAAATATTTTTTATATTTTAACCAGTTGAGTCTAGAGACGGTCAAGTCACAAAATGGGGAACCAACCTCCTGGGAGAACGAAGCAGATATATCTTCTCACATTTGCATAAATATTCGTTAACGCTAACATATTTCCGTTACTTTTGCCTCGATGTGCGTCTTCCATGTTAGTCTACGGTCAAGATGAATACCGAGGTATTTTACTTCACTGTGTTGAGGAATTACTTTATTGTTAATAGTGATGGGTGAGCATGTTCCTAGACGCAGTGCGAATGTAATATGGGCACACTTTTGTTCATTAACCTTGATTTGATCCAAAGCTTGAGCCATTTCTCTAGTTTGTCGAATGTTCCTGTAAGTTTATTGATGCTCGCTGGTGGATACAGCATTCCTTAGCATACATAGCTAAGGAATGCTGTATCATCTGCAAATGTTGAAGTATGAATGTTGGTGCTTATCGGCGTGTCAGATGCGTAGATCAAATATAAGATAGGCCCTAATATGCTGCCTTGGGGACCTCCAGCTTTAATAGACTAGGCGGGGCTTATGAAATCGCCTTCTTTTACTATAAATTGTCGACAATAGAAATAGCTTTCCAAAAGGTTATGTATGTTTGCAGGTAAGTTAAACTTTATTTTATGCATTAAGCCATCGTGCCACACTTTATCAAAAGCTTGTGAGACGTCGATGAATAAGGCAGAGCAATATTTTTTATCTTCAAATGCCTTTCTTATGACGTTAACTAACCTGTGTGTTTGCTCAATGGTACCATGTTTCGCTCTAAAACCAAATTGGTGATCTGGAATACATTCAACCTTATGAAGCATTGGATCCAACTTCGCCTTTAGCAATTTTTCGAAAAGTTTTGAAGTTGTTGACAGTAGACTTATTGGACGGTATGATTCTACTTTCGTGTGTTCCTTCCCTGGCTTAGGAACCATTGTTATCATGGACACCTTCCACTCTGCAGGGTAATACTCAAGTCGTAAAATAGCATTAGAAACAAAAAGAACAATTCTTTTAGCTACACGAGGCAGCTCTACGAGCATTTTGTTGCTGATTTTATCCATACATGGAGCTTCTTTAAGGTTTAGATTACCAATAGCATTTTCAACTTCTTGGAAATTGAATCTTAAAGGCACAGGAGGTCTACTAACAATAGGTTGCAACTCATTTGCATTATCAGACGTATTTGTGGTAAAAACGTTTTTCAAATGGTTAACAAATAAATTACCCTTTTCCGAGTCATCTCTAGCCCAGTCACCAGACGGTTCTCGCAAGGGCGGCTTACCTCTAACTGGCCTTTGTAAACCCTTAGTCGCCCGCCATAAAGAATAGTCGGACTGAGGAGTACCATCCAGACTTTCTAAATACGTTTGTAGAGAAGCCGTTTTTTGGTTTGCAAGCAAACTTCTTAGTTGATTTGTGCACTCACGTAGCCTTGTTTTTAGCTGCGGAGGCCTGCGAAGTTGCCACTCTCGTCGAACTCTTCTTTTTTCTAACACAAGTTGCTCGATTTCTGAAGAATATGTTCTATTTTGAATGTTTCTGCGTGTTAAATAAACGCTAGACCAAGTTCAGCGGCTAGTTTAAGGTTTTCGCTAAAGTTGCTTAGTGACGCATTAATATCTTCAGGTTTTCTTAAAACAATATTCTCAGTGCAATGGGTGCTCAAAAATTCTTTATATTTTAGCCAATTCACTCAGGTGACAGTCCTATGCAAATTGTTAATCGAAGACCAAGTCTCCTGGGGAAAACGCACTGAAATAATAGTAGGTGAATGATCCGATGACAAGTCTAACGAAGGCTCAGCTTGCAACCATTCCACAGGGAACCCCTTTACCACTCCAAAATCAATCACATCAGGAATCTTTCGCCGGTCAGTCGGCCAGTAAGTGGGATGTCCGCTTGATATTACGTCTAAGCCCATTTTTAAACAAGATGGCGAAACATTCTAACATAACCCTAAAATGGGTACGTGAACATGGGTCCAACAATGGCAACAACATCGCCGACGACTTAGCCAAAAAAAGGACAGCCCTAGAGGATAGGAATATAGACCCCTTTTGCGGACAACCATTAACAGCGTGCTGGAAAAGAATAAAACTCCACACACTGGAACGTGCACAAGAAAAGTGGCTCACAGAGCCCTCATGCCTTACATCAAGGAATCTGTGGCCGCATATTAACTCTAAGAGAACGTGGGAGCTATTAAAACTAAGAGTGACTGTAGCAGTCATCACTGGCCATTGCCCGTTTGGGAACTATGCCAGGAGACTAGAACTACCCCATAACGACTTCTGTAGAAGCTGCCAAGACGAGGAGGAGAAGGAGATGATCCTTTACCTCCTCGGCACATGCCCGGCATTGGAGCATCATCGTTTAAGACACTTAGGCGAGCGGAGCTTCAATAGCCTATCTTGTCTGGCCTCGATCAAACCGACCGCGCTAGCCTCTTTCATAAGAAGCAGCGGATGGCTAGTATAGCAGCATGTAACGCTACACTAAAAGGTTCCCGCATCTCCTTTCCATCCCCGCCCATCCTTTCCACTCACTATCATTTTCTATAAGTTCTTTTCTTCACTCCACTATTTGAGTTTTTCAGGCAATCACAAAGGGAACGACTACAGGACCCAAGTGAGCTGGATAAACTAGATTATTCCGGGGTATCCAGTGGCCTGCTTACCTAACCTAACCTAACCTACTTGCCGGAAAGCTGTCAACCACTTCCCGAGCTCGAAAGAGTATCTGTAGCTATGCCAAAGATATTTTTACGGGCTTGAGCAGTTAAAAGGGTTATGGCCGAACTCGACATAGATAAGACTCCTGGACCGGATGGAATCCCAGCAGTAGTCTTAAAGCATTGTTCTTCTACGCTTTCGCGTCCGTTAGCACACCTCCTTAGCATACTTTACCATGTTGGTGAGTTTCCATCGTGCTGGAAGGTCGCTAATGTAACGCCAATTCCCAAAAAGGGTGAGGCAAATACCTCTGAATATTGCAGCCCAATTGCAATTTGCTCTGCGCTTTCCAAAGTAAGGGATTTATGGCCAACTATCACCTTATGAGATATCTAGAGTCGCATATATTATTTTGTGACCGTCACTATGGGTTTCGCAGGGTCGTTCTACTGGCGATCTTATGGCATATCTTTCAATCCATCATTTCGGTGAAAGTAAGGTGGTGGCTCTAGATATTTCAAAAGCGTTTGACAGAGTGTGGCATGCTGCACTACTGGCAAAACTTACTGCTTTTGGTGTCGGTGATGACTTCTCTCGGTTTATATCGAGCTTTCTCAGAGACCGCACTATACGAGTTGTTATAGATGGGGTCTCATCAAACGAGTTCAAGATTAATTCAGGGGTACCGCAAGGCTCCGTTCTTTCTCCTACCCTATTTTTAATTTTCCTTAATGACCTTCTCTATCAAACTTCCAACCCTATCCACTCTTTTGCAGATGACAGCAGCATCTGTCACTCGTACTCTTTTAGTTATAGGCCTAGCATATCAGAGATCGCTGCCAAGAGGCTACATATGAGTGATTCACTGAATAGTGATCTTCTATTAATCTCCTAATGGAGTCGTAAAAACTGGGTCGCCTTCAGCCCAATACTGTTTACTAACACACAAACAAACGACCGCAAATGCTGCATCGTCTGTACTCAGGGATGGTATAAAAATTGAGGAATCCGATGCTCTTAATGTTCTTGGAATGAAGATAGAGTGTGACGTTCGCTGGACTAAACACATTTTTCATGTCTCTAAAGAAGCATTCAAGTGCCTCGTGTTTTTGAAACGGTGTAAGATGTATTTCACTTTATCCGACCTCATATGTTCTTAAACTAGAATTATTTCCTGTAGCAAAAATTTTTGATTCCTTGAGAAACTCATCGTGTTGTAGCCAATAGTATTTAGGGTTTTAAACATAAATATTAATAAGCGCAGTTAACATATAGACATACCCCTTATAGGTAAAATAGTTTTAGAAACTTCTTTGTACAACATAATCGTAGAGTAAGAAATTGTCAAATTGAAAACTGTTTTAAAGGCTTTGTTTTGCTCTGGTTGCAATGATTTAAGTTCTGCTCTGTTTTTGCAGCCATAGATCATTCCATGATAGGGCTTTGAACTAATGCCTGGTATATTAAATATTTTGTTTTCACATTAAACTTATTTTTAAATTTGTACAAAATACCTAGGCCTGGGGATATTTTGGCTTTAATGTTATCAACTTGTAAGTTCCACTTCAAAAATTTCTTCTTCATTTACAAAAATACTGAAAGCTTCCGCATCTGTATATAAATATGGTTTAAATCTTATCAGTTTTGTTTTCACTGCATTGATCACCAATTTATTTATTCTGGCATATTCAAAAATCATATTAGCATCTTTTTGCATGTAAGCTTTTAACACTGTCCCATGTTTGTAAGGATAGAATATGGAAATATCATCAGCATATAAATATACTTTCCCAGAAAGCTCAAGGTCTACAATATCGTTAATGTAGATCGAAAATAGAAGAGGCCCCAACACACTTCCTTGTGGAACGCCATGCTTAAAGTCTCCAAGAGGACTTCGACAGCCATTCAACTCTACATTTCCTGTTTGTCAAATAACTGTTGAATAACATTAGCTCTGGACTTCGAACTCCATAGTATTGAAGTTTTTCAAGCATAATCCCATGATCTACTAGATCAAATGCTTTTGAAAAATCAAAGAAAACTCCGGAGATTCCACTGTAACCCTGATCCAAACATTGACTTACATAATTAACAATATTTGCAACTGGGTTTTCGGTGTCACTACGTTTCCTAAACCCGTACTGACCCTCATGCAACATGCTTTGGTTTTCGAAGTAAATTAAAAGTTGATGATGATGGGCTGGTATCATTCGTCTAGCTCGAGTTTAGTCCTGGCTAAAGCCAAGAAATATTTTTATTTATAATTATAACAAAAATTGCCGCGATCAATAACTCTGGATCAAAGAAGACAGGAAAAAATAATTGAACACACTAAAGCTGGGGGACAAAATTCAAAAATTTTATCAGTAACAGGTAATACAACTATGGGTCTGTACTTTTCCTCCTTATTAGCATTGACTACCTTCGGTATCGGTGTGGTTTTGGCAATTTTCAATATCTCTGATATCATCCAAAATCTTAAGTAAATATGGTGATATTTCTTGTCCACATCGGTGAAAAATCTTTGGGGACAAACCATCTTGCCCAGGAGATTTACTTATTAGGAGATTGGATATTTTTATGCTTATATCATCTAGTGTAGCAAGTCTGAAGCTAAAAGCGTGGTTGCAATATGATAAGGTTCTCAAATTATTGCAATTGTCAACTGAAGAATATTGAATCCCATCTTTCAGAAGTGCAGGAATTTGACGAAAATAATCATTATATCTTTGACATTTTTCTTTATCATCAATAGTCTCTTCGCCATCGGAATCTCTTAACGTTGTTTGAGATTTAATATTTCTGCCCAAGTAATAATTTATCTTTGGATCTTTTTCAACTCGGTGTATACCGTCCTGATAGTAATTGTTCATAGATTCCGAATATGTTATTTTAATAACTTTACTCAGTCTCTTCAGCTTATTCTGAAGATCTTCATTACCTGATTTTTTCTGTCGTTGTCTTAGGATCTTCCTTGTAAGTAAAATTAACTTCTGCAGATTTTCATTCATCCAGGGCGTTGTTTTGTCTTTAAGTAAGTCTTTTTTAGAAATTACATGTGCTGAATTTAAGTTCGTGTTTGACAGACATTGCATAAGAATAAGAGTATCATTCGATGGATTTCCACTTAGTTGTAAGGATTCGTCATTTAGAAAACACTCTTTAAACATGTTTAGTCACAGATTCTCTTAACATTTTCAGTGTAAAAGGGGTTTGGAATATGTTTTTCCATTTTACAAAAAATCAGATTATGATCCGAGATTTTGACCTCAACAGCATCAACATAAATTGAATCTGACATATTGCTATAAATATTATCAATTGATTTCCCCGAAGCAGGGCGTATTATAAATGTACGACATTTTTTAAAATCATAGCTCTCAAGTAAATTGATTAAATCAGCTGGCCCTTTGTGCAAAACATCCACATTTGAGTCTCCAGCAATAATGCAAGGACTTCTATCAAACCTCTGAGTTAAATTTTCAATAACTTCAAAAAAAACTGTTTAAGTTACATTTCTGTGGTCGGTAAAAAGATATTATTTTAACTGGCCTGCCGTTAACTTTGTAATTAAGAAGTGATAAAGCAACAATCTCACGGAATATTTTACTCTCACATGCTTCCACACTATATTGCAAATTATTTTTTTATATATTTTGACGTTCCTCCAAACCCATCTTGCCTACAGCAATGAACACAATTGTAGCCAGGTATTTGATAAATTTGAGACATGTTTTCTTGAAACCATGTTTCTTGAATAGCAATAACATTTGGTAATTTTGCGAAACTCGTTATAACCGTTTTAGATTGACTAAATTTATTTATAGATGAAATGCTTCTTACATTTATTGATACAATATTAAAATTTGAAATGCTTAAGGTCTTTAAATATATTAAAAAGTTTTCAAAATCTTTAAAATATTTATTAGAATTCATGATATAATAGTATAAAATGTACATAATAAGTTAAATAAATTGAATTCAATTAAGTCGGCGATAGAAATCCTGAGCCATTTCCATTTTCTTCACAATTGTCATCCATCGCAATAGTATTTTGATTTGCAGATTTGCTTCGGAGTTTCAAAGTGGCAGCATCAGTCATTATCTTATCTACCTCATCCTAATTTTTTTCATTTCATTCTTCTTTACAAAGACTCTAGATCCACTTGTATACACAAAATTGTACCCAATTTCTTTAACTCATTTACCGTAATTGAAAAGATGTACGGGTTTCTTGCTCAAATAGTCGCTTATGAACACATTTTTGGTTTCTTCAATATTTTTTAACTTATACCATGTTTCCACTGCAAAGAAAAACATGTGTTTTAACGAAAACATGTCGAAGTGTTTCCACTAAGATATGAAGTGTTTTTAATTTCGAATTTTCGAAATTAGTTTGACGTATATTTTGTTCAAACAGAACAAAATCTAACTAACAAAAAATTATGTTAGACCTTCCTATTTAAAAGAAAAGGTTAAAAAGTCCCCATAGGGTAGCTAATTTGGGTGATACTAGAAGAGATGGTAAGGATACAAGAGTATTGTCAAATGACGAAGACTGATATACTCGTATAATTTACATGCATTTCAAGCTCTAGTGTTTTTGGTGCGACACACGTTTTAACGTTTAATAGTTATTAGTAGATAGATTTAAGTTAAGAATTTTAACTGATAATTTGTTGAAATAAAATAACTAATATTTATTTCAAATCATGGTTTATTTTTTTCTGGCAAACAAGGAGAACAATGCTTTGAAACCACATATATATTTCTAAGCTCCTAGAGGTGTATGTATATCAAGCCAGTGAATTGACCTCACTGGATTATTGAGATGCATAGATATATTGCGTAGTTCAGCATTTTCAAATGAAGAGAAGGAATACATGGCCTTTTTGTTATGCAAAACTTTATTGACAAAAAGGGATTGCTGAGTCTCCAGAACGATTTTCTTACAGTGTCCAAAACTGATTAAAGGTTGTATAAGATCTTTTTTAGTCTCAGGGAAGTTTCAACATCAGGAATAATATGTTGAAGACGCCAGTAGCCATATTTTCAAGAGCCGAAATATGGCTGTAGGTTTTCTAGGTCGTCTTGGAACTGAGCGGAGACGATTTGAAAATTTTATGTTTTTTTATGTTTTTGTTTTTTTATTTTTAAGTGACAAATTAATTTGTTTTTTTCGAAATTTATACTAACTTTTAATGGATAGCCCAGTGTTGTATATTTTATTATTGAGTAAGAGCAGTGTTGTACAGAACAATTTCGAAGTATTTTGCTCCAAAACACGTAGTTTGAGGTGTTTTGCTCTTTACAAAAATGTATGGCAAAACATGTTTATTTCTACATGTTTTGCCCAAAACACTTGTTTTCGAGCAAAACACCTATATGGAAACACACTATTAGATTTACACATCATAAGTTTTTCTTTTGAACTTTTGTTGTTAAACTTAACTACCATTGTTTTCTTTATGTCTGCTTTTCCAGCTTTATTTTTGAAGAAAAATGGATCATCTATAATTGCTTCACTCAACTCTGCTCCGGCAGTCATTTTTAATCCTATGATCATTTAAGAACTTTACAGACGTTTGCAATGATTTAATCTCACGTTTTAATTTACTGTTTTCTTTTGCAGAATTCCTATTTTTTTATTGCTCTCGCTTACATTTTGTAATAAATCGTCATACTGCTTGGCCATAAATTGTAATGATTTTGTAATAGAGGACAGCTGATCAAATTTTTTAAGTCTGGTTTAATTGCTTTAAGTTCTGTTTTAATAGAAACATTAATTTCACCCACACATAGATAGCACTCATATTCACGTTTATCAAGTTTTGTGCAACCTGCATGAAATATTTTGGCGCACTTATCGCACTCTATGTTTTCATCTTTATTTTCTATTATTTCAAGTTTACATTGACCACAAATTGTTTTTTATATGAAATACTGCGACGACTTTTTGGGGGCATATTTCAATACTTTAATTTAGTTTATTTTTTTATTTAAATGTTCACAATTTTATTTCTTTTTAACACAACATTTTCCTGTTTTATAAGTAATTGCTACGGAGCTCGTACTTAAGACGTTCTAGCGACATGATTTGCCAACCTTTTCCTGTCTGTTATAACGTTGGAAAGTTCAAGTCAAATGTTCACAAACAATACTCCCACTTTCCTCCTCCTCACAACCTATTTTCCTAGTTCTGGTACAATGCACTGCATATGTAGAGGTCATCCTGTAATGACATACCCAACACTGTTGCAATAGGTAGTCACTTATTCATCCCTGTTTCATATTAAAATAAGAACACTTCCATATTTTGTATATGAGACGACTCTGTCTCAATAAGATGAAACAACGAATAAAGATTATTCTCCGCATAACCACCAACGTGTCGAGTTGTATTCATTTTATTAAGCGGAGATCTAATTTGGCGACCGTGGCACATGGTAAAGTTTTGTGTATTGAAACATATTAAATAAATATAAAAATGAAACATTTAGTGAAGTGTTAAAGAAAAGAACAAAAAAAAGTGAATTTAAAATATAAGAATGTTACATAGTTACACATGTGTATTTGACAATATTACAAATAAACCTTTTTTTTTATTCAAATCTTAATACTAAATTTAAAATTAAAAAATGTGATTCTTAAGTCCGGCCAATGCTAGACAAAAAGTTTTATTATGCGGGAGCTATTTCGGTAAAATCACCTATTGAGCCATCTAATGGTGGCAGCGGTATCCTTTCTTTTAAGCCGAGTGTGGCCGCCAAAATTAAGTATATTGCGCGCAAGAGGGTTTGGATGAAGTTCCAGTTTACTGACATACCTTGTCGCGTACTTAGAAAATTCCTCTTTTACCAGCGGAACACTCAGATCGTTATGAATTCGTGAATTTTTGACGTACCATGGAGCTGCAGTAATCGTTCGAAGCATTTGGCTTTGTCGCCTTTGAATTTTTTTAATATTTGACGCTGAGGCGGTGCCCCATAATTGAATTCCGTAGCACCGTATAGGTTTTAGAATTGCATTTTATAGCAGAAGCTTGCAATCCAACTTCAAAGTCGAATTTCTGCCCATAAGCCAATTTAGCTGCGCTGCTTTTAGTTTTAACTGAGTGACTTTTGCTTCAATGTGAGACTTCCACGTTAGCCTACGGTCAAGGTGTATACCAAGGTACTTGACTTCATTGTGCTGCGGAATAGGTGAGTTGTTTATTTGGATAGGTGCACATGTTTGCTTACACAGTGTGAATGTGACATGAGTACATTTTTGTTCATTAATTTTGATTTTCCAAAGTTTTATTCCTCTAAATTTCGTGAAGCTAATTGGTGGTTTTCATAAACACTCAAAAACGCTGTGTCATCTGCAAAGGGTGAAGTATAAAGTAGGCCCCAGTATGCTGCCTTGGGGAACACCTGCCTCGATTGGCTGAGTTGGGCTTATAAAGTCGCCTTCTCTGATAACATACTTCCTCTCATATAAGTAGCTTTCCAGAAGCTTGTGAGTATTTACAGGCAAGTTTAACTTTATTTTATGCATCAACCCGTCGTGCCACACTTTATCGAAAGCTTGAGAAATGTCAATGAATAGAGCTGAGCAATACTTCTTCTCCTCAAAGGTCTGTCTTATGACATTGACTAGTCTGTGCGTTTGTTCTATAGTGCTATGTTTAGGCCGAAAACCAAATTGATGATCAGGGATGCACCCCACATTGTTCAATATTGGACTCAACTTCGCCATTAACAATTTTTCGAACAGCATTGAAATTGTTGGTAGTAGACTTATTGGTCTATATGACCAGTGGGATCCTTGGGTATCATAGTAACCATAGACACCTTCCACTCTGCAGGATAGTATTCTAGGCGCAAAATAGCGTTAAAAATGAAAAGAAGAATTCTTCTAGCAACACGAGGTAACTGTACAAGCATTTTGCCAGTAATTTTGTCAAAACCTGGAGCTTTTTTTGAGTTTACTTTATTTATAACGTTTTCGACATCTTGAAAACTAAGTCTCAAAGGCACAACCGGTCTAACAGCATATGACGGAAATTCAGCAATATCATCCACTGTATCATTTGCAGTAAAGACGTTTTTCAAATGATTAACATACACCATCCCTTTTTCAGAATCACTTCTTGCCCAGTCGCCAGATGAAGTTCGCAATGGTGGCTTACCTATTACGGGTCTTTTCAGACCTTTTGTCGCTTTCCATAGAGAATAGTCGGTTTGCGGGCTACCATCAAGACCTTCTAGATAATTTTTGAGGAAAGCCATTCTTTGGATTTCAAGCAGATTTCTTAATTGAGTTATGCACTCCCGTAGTCTGCTTTTAAGCTGGGGAGACCTTCGAAGTTGCCACTCTCTTCTAACTCTACTTTTTTCTGACAGAAGTTGCTCTATTTCAGACGAATACGTTCTATTGCTCATATTTCTAGATCTTGTATGGCTAGTGGTAGCATGTTGTACGGCCAGTTTAAGGTCTTCAAAAAAATCTTTAATGGATATATCAACATCCTCAGTAGTGCAATTCACTAACCTGTTTTAACGCTAATAAAATTCGTTTAGAGAAATTAACACTAGTGTTGGTGTTTTCGCGATTCTATAACAGTTTTTAACACTATTTGTCTTCGTTTTACATCAGCTGTTTTTATAGCCTGACTGATTAGCGTTAACTAAACACCAATTATTTTTGTGGTGTTTATCTTAACAACAATGTCGTTAAAATTCTACTATAAAAATTTCATAGTATTTGGCATACGACTTGTAGAAGACTCCAACAGTCGGTCGGCGTGTTCTCCGTGAGAAGAACTTATCTTATTTATCAAAAAATATTTTAAATAATAAACATATAAATAGTTTTACTTTCCCTAAACATGGAATTATTTGCAAATTTGTTTGTTTTTTTCTGTTCCTCTTTGTGGTTTTCTTTATTTTTAACAAAGCTGCCACATTATTTCAAATTTTTTTTAACAGACAACCAGAGGAGTTAAGAATAAGTTAGTGAATCGCATAAGCGTTAGTGCAAACCACAATACCTCGCGTTAAGTTATGCTCTTTTAAAATCGTTAAAAGTTAGTGAACTGCACTACAGGGGTTCTCAAGGCAATATTTTCTGTACAATGAGTACTCAAATATTTTTTATATTTTAGCCAATTAACTCGAGTGACAGTCAACGCCAAGTCACAAAACGGGGAACCAACCCCCTGGGGGAACGAAACAGAAACTATAGTTGGTGAGTGATCTGATGACAAGTCCAATGAAGGCTCCATTTGCATCCATTCTGAGGGAAAATTTTTTGTAACTCCAGAGTCTATAACGTCTGGGATCTTGCGTTGGTCTGACGGCCAATAAGTGGGGCGTCCACTTGAAATCACACCTAAGCCCATTTTGGAAACGGTGTCAAAAAGCACACGGCCTTTCGGGGTAATTAAACGTGATCCCCAAAAAGTGTGTTTAGCGTTATAGTCGCCAGCCGCTAAAAATCGAGAACCAAGCGATTTGAAAAAAATTGAATATTGGCTTTCTGTAATTGAAAATCGTGGTGGTGAGTAAATCGAGGATATAACAATTTTTTCATGAAAATAATTAAGGCATATATTTGTAGCTTGGAGATATTCCTCACGTGTCCCGTTCATTAGATAGTGCTTAATTCTGATCTTTATCAAAATTGCCGAACCGCCGCAAGATCGTCCACGGGGATCTTTTGAAATAACTGTTGATTGTCAAATGGGTTTCAGCAATCATCATTATATCGATCTACTTTTCTATTGGGTGATTTTATAAGAACTATCGGAAATTAAAAAAAAAAACACATAAAATTCAGAAAAATGCATGAAATATTTATTTGGATCGATAGTTGGGTCGATATAATTTAATGTTTGAAGATTATTTCATGCAAATGTTGGCCGCGGCTGCGCCTCAAATGGTCCATCCGCTTAGTCCAATTTTGGCATACTCTCTCCAACATTTCGGCCGGTATCTCTAGAATAATGTTGGCAATGTTGGCTTCCAGTGCGTCAATCGAAGCGGGCTTGTCGCTATAGATATTAGCTTTAATATAGCCCCACAAAAAATAGTCTGGAGGCGTTAAATCGCACGATCTGGGCGGCCAATTGACTGGTCCCAAGCGTGAAATAAACTGTTCACCGAACTCGCCTCTCAATTGGTCCATTGTTTCGCGTGCTGTGTGGCATGTAGCACCGTCTTGTTGAAACCACATGTCATGCAAGTCAAGCTCTTCCATTTTGGGCAAAAAAAAGTTTGTTATCATCGCACGGTAGCACTCACCATTCACAGTAACGTTGTGATTCGCATCATCTTTGAAGAAATACGGCCCAATGATGCCGCCAGCCCATAATCCGCACCAAACGGTTGTTTTTTGTGGATGCATTGGTAGCTCTTGCAATGCTTCTGGCTGCTCTTCACTCCAAATACGGCAGTTTTGCTTGTTCACGTATCCATTCAACCAGAAATGAGCCTCGTCGCTGAACACAATTCTTCGATAAAAAAGTGGATCTTCATCTAACTTTTCAAGAGCCCACTCACCAAAAATTTGGCGTTGTGGTAGGTCGTTTGGCTTCAATTCTTGCACCAGCTGTATCTTATAAGGCTTCACACCCAAATCCTTCCGCAAAATTTTCCACGTAGTGGAGTAACAGAGGCCCAATTGCTGCGAACGGCGCCGAATCGATAATTCACGGTCATCACCAACACTGGCCGATACGGCTCCGATATTTTCTTCAGTTCGCACTCTACGTAAGCGTGTTGGTGGTTTAATGTCCAACAATGTAAATTTGGTGCGAAATTTTTTTACAATAGCCCGAATAGAAGCCTCAGTAGGTCGATTAAACTGACGATAAAATGAAAGAAGCGCGCGATGAACTTTCTTAACAGAGCACGCATTTTGGTAATAAAACTCAATAATTTGCAAGCGTTGTTCGTTTGTAAGACGATTCATGATTAAATTATAGACCAAACTGAAGATGTTTGACAAGTGACACAAGATACAAAACGTGCGTGAGCTGTCAAAACTAGTGTTGCCAAAAAGATAATAGCAAAAAAATCACTCGTTATAAGGAAGTGCTCAAGTTCATTTTTGTGTTGGCGAATGCCGTTTGCGTTCCAGAAACATATTTTTAACCAATTCATTTTTTTAAAATTGCCTGTAAAATAGTGGATTGCATTTTCAGCATTTCCTGCATCATGTTTGTCATGGAGACGGTAAAAGTGTTAATGGATTGAACAAGAGTCTGCAGAGTTGCCTCTAGGTTACTAAAATTTGGATCGGAAATTTGGGGCTTGGGTTCCTGGTTCAAGTTTTGGTCGGATTTAACCACATTAGCATATGAAAATAGTTTGGAATTCTGCGTGTTTGTGAAGTTGGTTGAATGGCCTACCTGGGGAAAATTGTTTTTACCAATGACATTTGGCTGCTGGGTTGCTGGAGAAACCGATGACTTATTTGTCATTGACCGCTTAAAATGAGTATAGACAGGGCAACCTCTATAATTTGCAGTGTGGTTACCTCCACAGTTACTGCATTTTTTAACACTTGCGTCGGCCTTTGGCTTATTGCACTGAGTTGTGCCGTGAAGTTCGCCACATACAACACAAACAGCGGGCAACTTACAGTAAGCCTTAGTGTGGCCAAATTCTTGGCAGTTTAGGCACTGAACGGGTTCTGAACGCTTATGTGGCTCCTCAACGGTAACCTTACGATGCAAAAGAAATTTGAGGTTATATATTGGGTGAATTTCACTCTTTTTTAGCAGAACATCCCCTAGTTCTAGTTCAACCCTAAACATGGGTTGAGGGATCTTTTCACGGTTCCTGATGTTTACTACTGTTTTTATTTTAAAACCCTTATCTTCCAATCCGGTTTTGACATCATCAATATTTACGCATGGGTCAATCCCTTTAATAATGACCTGAACACCTTTGGCACTTTTGAGCTGGTATGTGTAAAATGATCTTTTCTGTTTTTCTAAAACATCAGACAATTTTCGGTAGTCGTTTTCGTGGTGTACCTGAATTTTAGTTTCACTGATGCTGCCGTGCTTCACTGATGTGGCGTTGAATTTATCTTTGCCGATTGCCGATTTATATGTTTTTTTGGAAGTTGTTGGTTCATCTGTCTGAAGGATAGCAAACCTATTAGTATCCGTTGTCGCAGAGGTAATATCGTCCTTAGATATTTTTGGTTGCGACGCTATTTGCGTGGATTTAGGACTTCGCTGACGTTTAACCACGGTTATATACCTATCCATACCCACTTGCGTTTTCGGTTTATCAACAATAGCTGGACTGGAAGATGGTTTGTCGTCTGTTGTAACAACAATGTTTGGCGAGCACGAACGCGTGCGTTTTTTATCTCTTAGAGACAGAAGATTGTCCAATGATTTTTTCAATGATTCCTCTTCAGAAATCCAGAGGTTTTTTCTAGTGGAGCTAAGCTCTCTCTCAGAATTGCACCTACTGGGTACACTCATACAATTTTTTTATATTTATATTTCTGTTGCTTTAAAAGTATATAAAAATAATTGTCACAAAGTTTTTATTTTGTGTTAATTCACTCTTCACTTATTGCGGTTTTCTACTTATACCGTTATTATTATTTTTTTGTAACACTCCGATTAAAAACAAATATGTACGTCCGTTCACTATCAAAGCTACACTCTGACTCACAAATAAACTTAAATACAAAATAAAAAAATACATTGTTACTTAGCTTAGTGCAACGGAAAAGTGGAGTGCAAAGAAACAGTGTGTTTTAAACCATATAACTTGGTTACAAACTTGATCTTAAAATTTGGGAAAAGAAATATATTTACATATGGGTGAAAAATATAAACGAGCATCACATGGTGTAGGGTAGCTCCGACACAAATGCAAGAGGTGAGTTGATTTTTGAATTCATACTATGCGGTAATTTAGACGTTGTGAACGTTGGGTCAGAATCTACTTTTGTTGTGGTAAATAGAAGAGAGGTTCTGGATATTACGCTAGTTAGTACTAGGCATGCTGATATAATCAAAGGATGGAAGGTGTCGAATGACTGTTCATTCTCTGATCACAGGTACATTGAGTTGGAAATAGGCATTCAGGAAATAGGGTTAGTCCCAAGAAGAAACAGGAAGAGGGCGGATTGGGAGGAACAGGGTAGAATCCTCTTGAATTTTCTTGCGGATCCTCCTACTATGAGTGGTTGTGAGGATATTGAAAGATCTGTAGAGTTGCCAACTGAGTCTTTTGAGACAGCTATCTCAGAATCGTGCAGACCTATCGTCTGCGGACGTAAAAGTAAACTACCGTGGTGAAAGAGTCTCGCAGACTCTTCAATGAGGCAAAAAAAAAAAAAAAACTGGGAGACTGGTCGCAGTACAAAGACTCCGTAAACAGGCTTAAGAAAATGATACGAAATGCAAAGCGGAGGTCTTTCTGCAGTGGCATAGAAGGAGCCTCTGAATTAACTGTACCAAAAGCAGTAAGTTCACAGAATTAAAACCAGCATGAAAATGTATAACGGGAAAATTAATAAAAAAAATGGCGATAAAACCGTACGACTTGCAGTAACATTTTTTATGTAACATTTTGCATACAAAAATGTTATAAAAGAGAACAAAATTTAAGAACAGAAGTGAGGAAAAAAACAAAGCAAGAAACATTTGAATAACAGAAAATTATATCAAGATCTTTAGCTGGAAAATTTAGAAGAAATCAATATAAGTGTTCTCACATAACATCAAAATAAAATGTCAAATTTGTCATTACATATGTAACTATATTGCTACAAATAAGAGCAAATAACAAACATAAAGATCTGTCTGTGGTGAACTTAGAATATTGACAAATTCAATAACTTTATTTACTGTGATTTAAATGCAAAATAAAAAAAAACAATGAAAGGAAATCTTAAGACTCTACAAATAAAAAGTAAAGTGTTAAAAAGGATGAATATAATTTTTCCTGTTAATGTTCATTTGAAAATGTTCTAAGTGAAAAACTTGATTTTACTAACTTCATAAAACAAATAAAACAATAGAACAATGTAATTTTAAAATTGCAAATTAAGTAAGTTAATACAAAAAAAAACACACCATTAAAATACAAAATTAATTAACATCTTAAAAAAAAAAATTAGGAAGCATAAAATTTTAATACTACATAGATATGTTCTAAAGAAACAGAACCAAGTAAAGGAGTGACAGAAGAAAAACTTAGAAAACGAAAAGAAATCAAAACAAGCAACAAAGTGACAAGAAAAACAACAATAATGTGAGTGACAATTTAAAAACGAAAAGAAATCAAAACAAACGAAATAAACTTAAAAGTAAAATATACTATCAATAACTGTTGCTGCTAATAAAATCGTAACAAATTTGAAATCAAAAGTAATAACTATTAATGGAAAAGAATTTGAAGTAAAATTGTAAACGAATAAAAGCAAAAACAAAGTACATTTCAACAAACAATAAAGCAGAGTTTAAAATAAAGACACAACAATTGAGTTAAAAGAAATGGAAATATTCCAATAACACTGGAATCTGAAATTTGGAAATAAGGAATATCAAGTACAACATCAAGAAATGCAGGAAAGGTGTAAAAACAAAGCAACAGAACAACAACAACATGTAGCAGTGAGGATCAACACAAGACATTTGGTGAAGTTATTATACCTTTAAGATATATTTTAATATTTAAATATACATATTACTAATTATTTACGTTTACAGTATTCTAAATCTATATATTAACGGCCGTATGCAAAAAAACTTAACAAAGCTTGGTAAGGAATTGTTAAGAAAAATTTCCTAACGTTTTATGCAAAAACAATTGTTAGCTTACCTTGCGCTTAAAGTTAAATTGGGTACACTTTAACTCTACGTTAAAATGACAGTTGACTTGCCGATTGTTATTTTACTTAAAAATTGAAATTTTGCGAAAACTAAAGAATAAAACTATTTATTACTTTCATTATATAAAGAAATAAAAACATTACAACCTCAAACTATTAATTTTGAAAGAATAATATAAATTACAATTATGCTAGTGATGCACTTTCAATCAAACGAATACAATGAAAAACTTTATTCGAATAATGAAAATATTTCTAGTAAGTAAACCTAATAATTTTTCTTAATTTCATTAATATACTACATATTATATTTTCAGTATTTATTAAAAAGGTAAATCCGGGAAATGTTTGCCAAAAATGTGTTATTTTATGTCTTAATAATAATTTCGGTTTTTCGGTTTTCGAATATTAATTTTCATGCATCACTAATCAAAATATTACAACTGAACATATCGGCGTTGCCAGAACAAAACAATTAAATTCCTTACTACATTTAAAAGTTAACGTACTGTTTTTGCATCAAAATTTTTAACAAATGTATGTTAGTGATAACGTGTTTGGTAACTAACGTATGCGTTAAAACTCAAGTAAGAATTTTTTTTGGATATGGCCCTAAATATATAATATGTATGAATATATTAAATATTCTAAACATTTTTTTTTCTATTGAAAGTTCCTTTTTATATCTTAATATTATAAAATATAGTACCTATGGTGAATTTGATTTTGTGCTTCGTACTAAACTTTCAACAATATCTATAATTGTATTTATTATTAAATTTGAATTTTTTTATACCCTTGCATAATTATTAGTATATTACATACATATATAATTTAAAACAAATATGTTAAACCAAAATATTAAAAACTTATTATTGATTGATAAAACTCTGCCTGAAATCATTTAAATACTAAATTTAAAATAAAAAGTGAATAAGCAAAAAATTTTTTTCAGACCTAAATTGTAAATACCTACACACAATTATACGAGTATCTTTACATATTCCACGGGAAAAAAGGAACAGTAAATTCTCTTCTCTTTTACTATTTTCTTTTATATACGTCATAACTCATGATTTATAGGTGATTGGCACAGAAAACCAAAAATCGATTTTTTTAATCGATTAATGAAGTTGATCATTGCATATTTAATTTCAAATTTTCAGCTTGTTATAACTATAAACAGTTCAGTAAAACTAAATAATTATATAAATTCAAAAGGGTGATTAAGAAATAAAATGGAATGGAGATTTTGTTTTAGTATGTGTAACGTACAGCACTACTTTTAAAACAACAATTTTTTTTAAACTTCTGATATCTTCCTTGAATGCAAAATTGATTTTAGCATACTAAAACAAGCACATATAACCAATCGCAAAATAATAGTTTTAAATAATCTAAAATTAGTGAGGCCTTAAACAAGAAAAATATTAGAAGCAAATTGTTGAGGCAACTGAAATTTTTAAAACTATATTGAACTTTCAAAAAATCTTATGATATAACAACGCTGAAGAGTCGAAAATATATGTATGTCTGAAATATATGTATGTCTGTGAACCATGCGTTTGGAAAAACAACTCTCAACAATGCAACAGGTAATTGAAAGTTTTTAAAGGAAACATAAGATGTAATTAAAAACAATCCGAGTCTTAAAGTTTACGATAAATTTTCTAAGAACTTCGACAAAAACATCCCTAAAATTAGAACAGAAATAATTAACAGTGATTTAGAAACTAAAATATTGCGCATTAAACTATACATGAAATTCAAAAAACTGTTTACTGTTGAATTTGAATTTGGAAGCGAAACATATAGATTAGACTATTTGCTTTCAAGGCTGCAAGCTATAGCCGCCAAACTGAGAATTCACAGAGCGGAATGGCCGAAAGACGATTTATTTTTTACAATTTATTCAATTAGAGACTTAAAAGACTTCGGAAATAGGATATTGAGAACATTGGAAATAATTTTGACTGAACCAATCATACCAGTGACAGGAAACGACAGGAAACAGCAACTTATGCAAATTTACCAAAAGGATCCTTTACTTGGCGGACACTGCGGACAGAAAAAACTCTATGCAAAAATTCGTACCAAATACTATTGGAAAGGCATGACCAGGGACATAGCCAAATTCATTAGAAATTGCGCAAAATGTACTCTAAACAAAGTCAGACCGAAAAACATTGAGGAACTTATTCTTACACCGACTCCAATGACAGCTTTTGACATCGTAGTTTTAGACACTATAGGACCGTTAATTAACACAATCCACATTTGGCAATAGATTGACTATAATGTGCGACTTGACAAAATATTTGGTAACAATTTCTATGCCGGATAAATCCGCACAAACCGTTGCACGTGCTATTTTCGAAAGTTTTATATTAGTATACGGGAAAATGAATATTATAAAGACTGACTTAGGGACTGAATTCAAAAACGAACTTTTTACCGAACTTTGCAAATTTCTGGAAATTGATTTAAAATTTTCAACCGGATACAATCACGAGACAATAGGGACAGTAGAGCGCAACCACAGAGTTCTTAACGAGTATCTTCGCGCATATGTCAATGAAAACTTATCTGACTGGGACACATACCTCAAGTATTTTACCTTTTTTCACAATACCACAACGCACACAGCTTTTGAAAACAAATTCTCTTCGTTCGAACTTGTTTTCGGTAAACGTGCAGTCATGCCTAACGAAAGTTATAGTAATCTAGATCCGGTTTATAACTTGGATAACTACAGCAAGGAAGTTAAGTACAGATTACAAAAAAAGAAAAGAGTAAAGACACAGCTAAAAAATACTATGACAAATTTTCGAAACCGATGAACATAAAAATTAATGACACTGTTTTATTGAAAAAGGAACCGTATGGAAAACACAAAAATGTTTACGATGGTGCATACATTGTTAAAAATATTAACAATACAAATGTAACGATATTTGATGAAATAACGAAGAACCAAAAAACAGTACATAAAAACCGATTGAGAAAGCATTGAATTTTATCATCACATACATACATCACAAACTATATTTTGCATTAACATTTGCTAAATGTGTTAAAAGCTTTCAACAACATACACATACATATGAACAATATTAGATACAAACTTAAAAAAAAAATTTCATTATTAGTTAAGAGGATGGTGAAGGAGGAGATATGAGAAAAATTATTCAATAAAGTGAAATAAATTTACTCGTAAAATTGAACTTTATTTGTATTAAATCATTTTAAAGAAAATATGTATGTATATTAAAACACAACTCAAACTTGTGTAACACGAGAAAAATAATTAATAAAAACCAAGGCGAATTCATTTTACCAGGTGAAACTGGGATTACAATAAATACAACAATGCAAAAACAACATGGGCATTTGTTGTTGCTTGAGCGGCTCGTGTGTCAAAAAATTTGTATAGAAAATATGCACCTACTAAAGGGCTGCACAGAATGTTCTAAAAAATACTGCTCACTATTGTGTAGTAGTTCCAAGCAAAATCCAAAACAAAATCTAACAATAAAGCAAACAAACGAAGAATAACAGCCAAGCACAGTAGCATTTGAGCATATTGCGTCCTAAATATTTGTGCTTAATACAAAGCAAAAACCATGAACAGCAACAACACACACACATGAGCATACTGTGCATACAGCACTTGTGCACTAATACAAAGACAAAAACCATGAACCACAGCAACAAATTTTACAAACAAAACTGAAATAGAACAATGCTTCAATGCTGGAAGTTCTACTCCAAAATTGTTCTATTTCATTTGGTTCTACTTGTGTTTTTTTCTGTTTGTTCTAAATGCTTATAAGACAGTATTCGTTTGTGTGTTTAGAACATTTCGGCACTGAAGTGTTTGCTTTGAAATGTGAAAGAAGACGATGTTTTATAACACGTTTTTATTGTGCTTGAGCAGCCCTCTAGTACATACATACACACACTTACACAGTTTAATTGCTGATATGTTTGTATGTAAGCAAACCACCCTGTCGGAAACTGAGTTAATTTTAAACTAACTTTAAGTTGAGGAATAGTTACCTCAACTAGTGCTGACTGACACTTGAATTACTTTTCACTGGAATCAACTAACTATTTTAACATTGTGATGTCCTAGGAAGTAGTCAATTGTCCGATTTTACACTACTTTTCAACTAACTTACTGTTAGCTTGCTAAATGTTAACCTTCAGTTAACTTTTTGAAGCTAGCAATATTTTTAAGTCAACCATCAGCTAGTTAGTTTTAAATCAACGAAAAGTTAATTGTTGACACTATAAGTGAAAAACACCTTTTTGTAACCAGCTGACACCTAACAATCACTCAATTGTAATATTTTTTCGCAATCAAATAAATTAGTCAACGTTTTGAACGTATTTATTTGTAATTTAAAAAAAAAACTTAATTTTACAAAAAACTTAAAAATTTCAGAAATAATTTAAATAAATAATATTGCTTCAAATGTTTGTATGTTGGCGTATACATTACATTCTTTTTTAAAAAGGCTTCTTAAATTTCTTTTGCTAATGACTCATTCTTGCACTTTTAATTAAAATTAAATAATATTAATATCTTTATTATTTGGCATACATATGTACTTACATAAAAAATTTTATTTAGAAAACGTCCACAGAATTGAAAAATTTATATGTACCTGAATAAAAAGGCTTCAAAATCACGCAGTAGTGTTAATAATAAAAACGGAAATCTACAGCGCTTACTAGAAAATGCATTTTTGCATTGTGTACATGATAGTTTAAAATTGGTTCATAAAAATTAATTAAAAGTTTTTGTAGTCAGCTACTGATTACCCGACAGGGTAGAAACAGCTTTTGACACTTGATGTTTTACAAATAGAAAAAAAGTAGTACATCTGTTTTTTCAATTTCACCTGGTAAAATGAATTCGCCTTGATAAAAACAATCTAATTATGAAATGTCAATATTTATTTAATATATAAATTTTACTATTTATGAAAAAATTTAAGTCAAATGAAATCAAAATCCATTAAAATTTTAATTTTATACCATTAATAAAAGTACAATATTCTTTTGTGAAATAATATTTATTAAGTATTTTAATAGGATTGTATTCTAATATAATAAGACATGTATTAAACCTTTAATCTTGTAAATAAAAAGTAAGAACTAAACTACATATGTATATACAAACTAATTAGTTCAGTTCTTCCTTTTTCTAAAAAAGGGGGAGGTGTAGTGGCATACCCAACACTGTTGCAATAGGTAGTCACTTATCCATCCCTGTTTCATATTAAAATAAGAACACTTCCATATTTTGTATATGAGACGACTCTGTCTCAATAAGATGAAACAACGAACAAAGATTATTCTTCGCATAACCACCAACGTGTCGAGTTGTATTCATTTTATTAAGCGGAGATCTAATAATCCCCTGAGTACTGGTCCAAGAAAAAAAAACTTAATTTAACATTTCTTTGTTTAGTGTTTATAAATAGAAAAGCTTGTTTTTTGTGTTTTGATACTTTCAAAAAGCAAATCGTAGCAACCAACGGTTGTTCATTTGTTTGAAAGGTGTAAAGAAATGTTAGAGTCGTTTATAAAGAAAAAAGCTTGTTTTTTGTGTTTTGACGGATATTATTAGAGCATTTTGCTTTTTAAATTCTCAGCAATTTATTTGGATTGTTGGGATATAAAGTTGAATGTTTGAGAATGTCTTTCAAAAATTTCCAAAGTCTACTGATGATTAGGGTAGTTCCTATGAAATGTCGACATATAGATAGCTGGGAAACATAGAAAAAAAGCTATTTATAATTTTTTACTGGTATAAATGTTAGAAGCTTAAATAGCGAATAAAAATACTTAATTGTTTGAATTTTTGTTCTCTGCTTTTCGATACTTTCAAAAAGCAAATCGGTGTTTGAAAGGTGTAAAGAAATGTTAGAGTCGTTTATAAAGAAAAAAGCTTGTTTTTTTGTGTTTTGACGGATATTATTAGAGCATTATTCTTTTTAAATTCTCAGCAATTTATTTGGATTGTTGGGATATAAAGTTGAATGTTTGAGAATGTCTTTCAAAAATTTCCAAAGTCTACTGATGATTAGGGTAGTTCCTATGAAATGTCGACATATAGATAGCTGGGAAACATAGAAAACTGGTATAAATGTTAGAAGCTTAAATAGCGAATAAAAATACTTAATTGTTTGAATTTTTGTTCTCTGCTTTTCGATACTTTCAAAAAGCAAATCGTAGCAGCTAACGGTTGTTCATTTGTTTGAAAGGTGTAAAGAAATGTTAGAGACGTTTATAAATAGAAAAGCTTGTTTTTTGTGTTTTGACGGATATTATTAGAGCATTATTCTTTTTAAATTCTCAGCAATTTATTTGGATTGTTGGGATATAAAGTTGAATGTTTGAGAATATCTTTCAAAAATTTCCAAAGTCTACTGATGATTAGGGTAGTTCCCTAGTAGTAGGGTATCCAACTCTATTGACTCACTGGAGCATCGACGCAGTGTGGGGTGCGTTACTCTGTTCTATCGTTACTACAATGGATTTTGCTCTGACGAGATTAGGGATCTTGTTCCCGAAACTCGCACATTTTTACGTAGCACGCGCTCATCGTCTAGAGCTCATCCATTTGTGGTCGATTGCCCGGGGAATCGCACTACGCATTACAGAGAGAATTCATTTTTCAGCCGTACGCTTCGTCTATGGAATAAGTTGCCTGCAGACGTGTTTCCTGTCTGTTATAACGTTGGAAAGTTCAAGTCAAATGTTCACAAACACTACTCCCTCTTTCCCCCTCCTCATAACCTATTTTCCTAGTTCTGGTACAATGTACTGCATATGTAGGGGTCAGCCCCTGAGTACTGGTCCAAGCTCAAAAAAAAAAAATAATAAAAAAAAATATATATATATATATATATATATATATATATATATATATATATATATATATATATATATATATATATATATATATATATATATATATATATATATATATATATATATATATATATATACAGGGCTGGGCAGTATTTGAAATACAAATACATATTTTGTATCTGTATTTCAAATACACTACCTGAAAGTATTTTATATCAAAAATACATTTTTACAAAATACATTTTTTTTTAAATTAAAAATAAGTTGTTTCACACAAAAGCTAAAATTGCTAGAAACTGCGACCATAAAAATATTTATCATTTAGCAACAATGTAATTCAGCTTTCAATTGTTTTGCCCAGAGCGAATTCATTTTACACCAATCAGATGATATCAGTAAAAATTTGCACATATTCGCCACCAGCTTTTTCTGTCAAACTTTATATATTTATAATACAATTATAACATTGAGTTTATATATTTATTGTTACATTGAGTTTATATATTTATAATACAATTGTTACATTGAGTTACAATTGTTACGATGAGTTTTGATTTTAGTAAAATATTTTAAAATTGAAAAAATAAACAAAAGTATTATGGAAATTAAAATTTCCATTAGACAACAAATCTGCTGCATGGCAGCAGATTTGAGCGTTCAGCTTATCACTCAGTCTTTTCAAACACATTCAGCACAATCAAATTCATTGATTCTTATGGCATGGCTTTTTATTGAAAAGTGAACACTACGCCAGTCAGAGAATTTTACTTTGAGTATTGACTGGTAAAAAAAATTCATCGTTGCGGAATGTGGCCCCTCGCGTGAAATCGCCTTGTACGTATGTGTTTAACTATATTGACAGTGCCTATATTTTCATTATGCATTCGGCTGAATATGATTAATACTTTTATTAAAGAGCACCACAAAATTAATACAGAATAACGTTTTATTTATAATCAGGGTATTCACGAACCGCTTCAAGTCTCACACTGTATATTTCTACTGTCAAAATTTGAATGAAAATTCAATTACGAGTACACAACGATTTTGGCTAGTAAGCTTGTGCATTTAACAAACCACCTGTTTTGTTATTTTTAAGCGCGTCCATGAAAACCCTTCATTTTTTTCAAATGCAAAGAAAAGTTTTGTTTACTTACTAATGTAGGTATGTATGTACATATACATACATATGTATTTTTTTAATATTGTTGAAGGTGAATTGGAATCAACATGTGCTTTTGAAATGTTAAAAGAAGTATTGCTACCAGAAAACATACCAGAAAACGAAACTAGAGAGTTATATTTGCCAAGGCATCTAAGATGTGCCAGCCACACATTAAGTCTTTTAGCCACAACCGACATGAACAACTTCATCAAAAATTCCCGTGCCAGTAGGATTCACTACTCGGCAATTGCTAAATGTACTTTATTATGGAATTTATCCAGAAGACCCAAATCAGCTGAAGTCATAAAAGATTGCATAGGACATCAATTAGTATATCCATGTCCCACAAGATGGAACTCTTTTTTCGATTCTATAGTTCAACTAATGAAAAGCAAATCAAAATTAAATGAATTGTTTGTTAAATTAAATAAGGATAACACGTTCTCGGCTATAGAACTGGAGTACTTAGAGGAGTTCATTGAAATATTGAAACCAATAGTCAACGCTTTGGATTATATACAGGGAAATAATTGTTATTATGGAAAACTTTTGCCTACCTTAATGTCTGTGAGAACCAGATTAGATCGACTGCAATTAAATAATTTGAGGCATTTCAGATGTATTTTAACAAAATTAATAGAAAGCTTGGAAAGGAGATTTAATGAGTTTTTCATGCTGACACCTGAAGCAAATAGAGCCATATTGGCGTCATGTTTTCATCCTAGTTTCAAAATGCGCTGGTTACCAGAAAGCATCTCAGTAAAAGAAAGGCAAAGAATTCAAAATCTTGCAATAGACACCTTGGAGAAAAATTACAAAAAACGTGAAACGATGCCTGGATGCAGCAGAAGTAGTAGTTGCAGTAAAGATGATGAAGATTTTATTGTTTTTGGGGACAACAACATTGATCAACCTCGTAAATCAAATTTGAAACTCTAGTTTATCAGTTTTCTAAATGATAAGAGCAAGGAACTTGCCATTCTGGAAAACTATCCAAATATCAAAAATGCATTTATAGAATTTAACAGCAGCTTGTGTTCCTCAGGACCTGTAGAAAGATTATTTTCCTCAGCAAATTTTATTCACTCCCCAACAAGAGGTTGTTTGTCGGATGACTCACTAAAATATCTGGTTTTTATGAAAGCAAATACTGGTTTTGCGGAATGAATATTTTATTTACTATCTATTAAATAAAAATTTAAATATGTATTAGCTTTGTTCCTTTAATTTCCAAGCTTGCAAGTTTAGAACTATCATATGAATATACGTATGCCATACATGTATACATGTAAAATGTATATGATATATTTAATGTCGTATAATAATATAATACTCGTATAATAAAAAAATATTTTTTATATAATATTACACAACTTTATTTCTAATATTTGATTACATTGATAGGTATAAATGCAGTATACATAGATAGGTATATATGCAGTATGCAGAACATATATACTCGTACTGTCGTCTAAAACGCAAAAGAGCGTAATTGACAAAAATTATCTAATCCGAAATTTTTATTAAATGAGGTGTTATTATCAATAATGCAACTATCCATAAACTTTAGTAGGCTTTCAATATTTTGCCAGTTACATCCTTTTGAATTTTATATGACAATATACAAATTAGTTTTATTAAATTTAAGTGCCTACATATGTAAAATTAAATATGTATCTAAAACCAGAGAGGTACATTTTTATGAGACCGATATACAAAAAAAAAGTATTTGCATTTTGTAGTTGTATTTGTATTTGAGTATTTTGCCCAGCCCTGTATATATATATATATATATATATATATATATATATATATATATATATATATATATATATATATATATATATATATATATATATATATATATATATATATATAAATATATATATATATATATATATATATATATATATATATATATATATATATATATATATATATATATATATATATATATATATATATATATATATATATATATATATATATATATATAACTCAAAAAAATAATGCAAACATATTGTTTTACGACATTTTTTACTTAAGTAGTTGGATGTGTAGATGGCACTCATTTCGGGCTGCAAAGACCATCAGAAACAGAGCATATGTTTTTCAACCGGAAAGGATATCATAGTCTGAATTCAATGATAGTAAGTTTATGAAGATACAAATAATTTCGTATGTATCTCAACTTATTTGTATAAAAATTCTTTTAGAGTTGCGATCGTGAGTATAACATTTTATCCATAAATTCAAATTATGGGAGAGCATCACATGACTCCTTCGTTTGGAAGCATTCGGAAGAGAGGAATTTATTGCAAGATTTATATAATACTAACAAGTTGAAAAATATTTGGCTTTTAGGTAAGAAACTGACACAAATATTACAACATTTCCTAGTGCATACAAAATTCTTACAGGTAATTCTGGCTATCCTCTCGAATCGTGGCTAATTACACCGAACAGAAATCCTGAAGAAGGTTCTGCCAAATCGCACTTTAATGAGATACATTTTAAAGGTCGCTGTATCATAGAACTCACAATAGGAATTCTTAAAGCGCGTTGGAAACTTTTGAGCAATGAAAAGAGAAGCCTTTACAGACCCGAAAGATGGAAGCTTTTGAAAATAATGTGCGCCGCATTTCACAATTTGTGCATTACATCCGAGTGTAACACCTCAACAATAATCCCCAATATAGGTAATGAGACTCGGCTAACAAGCATTGGACAAAAAATACGATACCAAATCAAATCAACTCTAACTTAGCAAGTTTTCACATATTAAATTTTATTTAAAATAAGATTTCACTTTTATTGCTTATGGGCTGAGAACGAACTTCTTCTCTGTTTATGCTCACACTTGTCTTCATCGGCCGGATATTTTCGTCTTGTGTGAGACCCAGGTGTCTGAGAATGCTGATCCACAGGATTTTCACATACCTGGGTATCAACTTCTATCCCTGTTTAATTTCCATCGGGGCCTTGTAATTTATGTTCGCAATGAAGTTGTATTCTAATGCCAGCAACCATTTGTAGGGTACGACAGCGATGAATTCCTTCTCCTAATAAATTATTACTATTTTTCTCAATCATATTAAGATACTTTTTACTTTTTTTTTTGTAAGTAATGAGTTTCTTAAGTAGATGATAAGTATAATATTAATTTAGCTATCAGTATGTTTGTTTGTTTTTAATCTGTTGTTTGCTCACTTGAGTCTTTTGGCCAGAATTATAATAAGCCTTACATTATGCTGTGTTTTTTTATTGGTATTTAAGTTGGTTTAGTTAGTTAGTTAGTTAGTTTTATTGAGACTTCCTTTTTTTCCATATTACAGGTTTAGGCAACATTAATTTTGTGAAAACTTAAAACTATTATGTATAGGGTGTTTTTTTAAGCTAGATAGAACTTTAAATTGTAAAAAGTAACACAAAAAATTAAATTTTGATGAAACATTTTTTTATTTGTTTCAGTATACTCTGACAAATCATCATGAATAGACTCACGCTTGAACAACGCTACGAAATTATCCAAATTTACTTTGAAAATCAGACCCGTTGTTTTATCGCAAAATTGTGTTCAGCGATGAGGCGCATTTTTGGCTTAACGGGTTTGTTAATAAGCAAAATTGCCGCATATGGAGTGAGACCAATCCACAAGAGACCCTACAGACTCCATTACATCCAGAAAAATGCACTGTTTGGTGCGGTTTTCATGCTGGTGGCATCATCGGACCTTATTTCTTCAAAAATGAGGCCGGAGCTCGCGTTACGGTCAATGGAGATCGTTACCGCACCATGATCAATGATTTTTTGTTTGAAAATATGGATGACATTGATCCGGAGGAGATGTGGTTTCAACAGGATGGCGCTACGTGCCATACGGCGAACGCAACCATCGACTTACTGAAATCAAAATTTGGCGATAAGTTGATTTCGAGAAATGGACCTGTCAATTGGCCTCCAAGGTCGTGCGATTTGACACCTCTCGATTATTTCCTGTGGGGCTACGTGAAGTCACTGGTTTATGCTGATAAACCAGCAACAATTGACGCCTTGGAGGCCAGCATTGTTCGTGTTGTTCGTGACATACGGCCAGCAGTGCTCGAAAAAGTGGCCCAAAATTGGACGTCCAGAATGCGCTTCGTCAAGAACAGCCGCGGTGCCCATATGCCCGAAATCATTTTCAAATGTTAATGTCACGTATTGATCTTTCGAATAAAAAAAAATTTTGATTACAATTTAATTTTTTGTGTTATTTTTTACAATTTCAAGTTCTATCGGGCTTAAAAAAACACCCTTTATTATTTTAAAAACATTTTTTTTTTGGTTTGTTAATGCGTCATGCTTATGAAAATTAAAAGAAATGTAATATAATAATATTAAAAATAAGTTTAGATATTTACAGTGTTTGCTCCCGGCACTTGTCAATTCTAGTAAAGCTTCGTTTACAATTAATGAACTTCTTTAAGTTGGTTTTTTAAAGTAAAGTTTAGCTTTTGCCGATAATACAGTACAATAAAAATGATAGTGGGTGCAGTCTAAAATAAACACTTGAATAACCTACAATTAATACTGGGATCCTGTCTGAACTACGTACTTACTAAACTGGGATATTAACAAATTTCAGTCCGCGCGGGGATGCCAGACTTTTTGCTTTTGTTACTCCTAAAGACTGGGACCTATAATTATCATAAATTATATACGTTTACACAAATATTATCAAATACACGGAAAATGATTAACTACATGTTATTAAAATAGCAACTTTCCGAGATAGTCATTTCGTGGTCTTATTTGTTCACCAACATAAAAATATCTTTTTTGTAATAACACCAGATCGTTTATGAGCTGTGTTGCATAATAATGCGAATTCACCCAGAAAAAAAACTAAAAAAAGTCATGCTTGCCTAACTAAACAGTTTATGCTTGATAGGTTGACCACGTTTCTTTCTTTTCAACTGGGGTATCACAACGATATCGCCATATAAAAAGTTCTTTTTCGGTGTAGAAGTTGAAGCAAGCACATCACCTTTGAATTGTAAAGAAAAACCAACGACCAAACCGAAAAAAAAATTTGTTAGTAATTTATTTCTAAATTTTCCGCACATCTAATAAATAAAGCCAAGAAATTAAAAAAAAAAAAAAAAAAAAAAAAAACCTTCAACAACAATCAGGTAATTTCATAAGAAAATTTGCTTTTAAACAAATTGTGCCTAACAATAATGTGTAATAAATTTTAGAATCAACGCAAGTGAAACATTAACATAAATTGTGGTGGTCTCCATATTTGAGCCACCACCGTGCATTTTGTTGCTTTAATTTTTTGGAGGTGTTCTAAAGTGAACATTTTTACACATTTAGCTTCATTTTCGCCGTAAAAAAAAAAAAACAAGCATGAAAAACAAAGAAATCAAGCAAACAGCACAAAGAAAATATCAATAAACGATCATTCACCAAAAGAAGAACAGACACAACCCCACCAGTAAACAAAGTAAACGCCGGTGAAGCAGAAAAACGAAAGCTGATTACTTGGAGATCTCTTAATCCAACTATATCAGTCGGAAGGATCTCTGGCTAGGCTACTGGTAAACAAGATTTCCATCAGGGAACCCAACTACTGATTATGTATTTAAGTATCTTTAAGAGAATTTTCATTTAGTATGCCTATTTTTTTTCTTTAGAAATAGTTTATTAACACGTTATTTCTTTTAATAACTCATAAGAATATAATCTATGGGTAAAGTTGCAGGGAAAGCAACATCAACATTTCTTTCCAACAGATCAACAAAAAAAAAAAAAAAACAACAGAAAACATCAGCAAAATCTTCAAAAGATAAAACACCATCTATTGAAGAGGCCTCCTCAACACGCTGCTTATTTATCATAATTTTTTTTCAAAACAATTTATAAGGGTGAGTTACAAAAACAAAAATTACAAAAAAAAAAAAATTTATATATATATATATATATATATATATATATATATATATATATATATATATATATATATATATATATATATATATATATATATATATATATATATATATATATATATATATATATATATATATATATATATATATATATATATATATATATATATATATACATATATATATATATATATATATATATATATATATATATATATATATATATATATATATATAGTATATAGATCCAATTTCAGTCCATTTTCCATTTTTTTATCTATTAGGGAGCCTATAATAATATTTATGTAATTTCTCCTACTAGTAAGAGAAAATATAAGAATAAGAACCCCCCCAACCGGCTGATTGCTAGCCTTTTCAATGGCTCCCATATGTTCTTATATTTTTTATACCATCGATCTCCCCAGACGCTAGTAGCATCGTGATGGTTTATCTGGTTGCAAACATTAGATATCACCAGGGAAAGCCAACCGAAAAATAAAGAGAAAAGGTTGTTCATTACACATTAAGCATGCATGATGCCGAATTTACCTGTCCTTGGGTTAAATTCGAAATCAGGTCACACTTTTTGCATTTCGGGTTTCTATACAGAAGTCCAAACGCGAGAAGGGATATTACCTTTGCTGGTTTCGATGCCCTTTCCGACTCCATATTGAAAATCCTGGAGAGTTGTCCGAGCATTGAAATTGTTGTTGCTGGTGATTTCAATGTTCACAACTCTTCCTGGCTTCGCCATTCGAGTCATACAACTCCAGAAGGTCAATATGTTGAGTTATTCGCTGCGCACAACCACCTAGCGCAATTAGTGAATGAGCCAACGCATATTTCATCTATTGAAGGGCACCATTCAAATGCACTTGACCTATTTCTGACTTCACACCCTGAAAATATGAAGCCAAAGTTAGTGCACCTCTCCGCAATTCGGATCATTGCACCATTTCTGCCACTCTCTGAACTTCGTAACGTTTCGTAATCAGCTACTAAACGTTCAATATTTATTTACAACAAGCGTGTTGGGCTGAGCCCAACCAATTTTACGAGCATTTTAATTGGAAACTTTGCTTTCTAGATAATGACATAAATGCTTCTGCAAAAATGGTCGAGAATATGATATTGCTAGGGATGAAAACATTCATCCCCTCCAAGCAAATTTCGATTAAACCAAGAATGAAGTCTTGGTTTAATCAGACGTGTAAAAACGCAGTCAGATCCAGAGAGGAAGCATTCAGTAACTGGCGCTTAAACAAAACCGTAGACACTAATTTGCTACGCAAAAAGGCAAGATGTTCGTGTGTCAAGGCACTAAGGCATGAAAAGTTTCTCTACGAACAGCGCCTTCGTGCCAAGGTCCTTTCAGCTCCCCGGGGCAGTAAGACGTTTTAGTCTTTCGTTAAGAGAGTAAAGAACAGTGCTAGTTCATCAATTCCAACTCTGTTAAAGAATGACCAAGCATTCACCGACCCGGTTGACAAAGCTAACATGTTGGCTGAAATTTTTGCAAGCAATTCCTGCTTGCCGGAAAGCAGTCAACCACTTCCTGAGCTCGAAAGAGTATCTGTAACTATGCCAAATATATTCTTTCGGGTGCGAGCAGTTAAAAGGGTTTTGGCAGACATAAACAAGACTCCTGGACCGGATGGCATTCCAGCACTGGTCTTGAAGCAGTACTCTTCTACGCTTGCGCGTCCATTAGCACGCCTCTTCAGCACACTTTACCATTTTGGTGAGTTTCCATCGTGCTGGAAGGTTGCTAATGTAACATCAATACCCAAAAAGGGTGAGACAAATAACCCTGAAAATTACCGCCCAATTTCAATTTGCTCTGCGCTGTCTAAAGTAATGGAAAGTATGGTTAATTACCATCTTATGGGATGTCTAGAGTCGCACAAATTACTTTGCGATCGCCAATATGGATTTCGTAAGGGTCGCTCTACTGGCGATCTTATGGCATATCTTTTGGAGAAATGGTGCCACTCAATCCATCATTTCGGTGAAAGTAAGGTGGTGGCTCTATATATTTCCAAAGCGTTTGACAGAGTGTGGCATGCTGCACTACTGGCAAAACTTGCTGCTTTTGGTGTCGGTGATGACTTTTCTCGGTTTATATCGAGCTTTCTCAGAGACCGCACTATATGAGTTGTTATAGATGGGGTCTCATCAAACGACTTAAAGATTAATTCAGGGGTACCGCAAGGTTCCGTTCTTTCTCCTACTCTATTTCTGATTTTTCTCAACGACCTTCTCTATCAAACTTCCAACCCTATCCACCCTTTCGCGGATGACAGCAGCATTTTCCACTCGTACTTTTTTAGTTATAGGCCAAGAGGCTAGATATGAACGATTCACTGAATAGTGATCTACTATGAATCTCCGAATGGGGTCGTAAAAACAGGGTTGCCTTCAACGCTCGTAAGACCCAGTGTTGTTTATTAACACACAAACAAACGACCGCAAATGCTGCTTCATCTGTACTCATGGATGGTATAAATATTGAGGAATCGGATGCTCTTGGAGTTCTTGGAATGAAGATATAGTGTGATGTCCGCTGGACTGAACACATTTTTCTTGTCTCTAAAGAAGCATTCAAGTGTCTCGGCTTTTTGAAACGGTGTAAGATATACTTCACTCCATCCGACCTCCTTACTATTTACACCACCTACATTCGACCGAAAATGGAATACAACTCTCATGTTTGGGCCGGTGCCTCAAAGTCTATATTGGGGTTACTCGACCGTGCGCAGGAGAGGGCGAAAAAGCTTGTCGGTGACAGTAGGGTATCCAACTCTACTGATTCACTGGAGCATCGACGCAGTGTGGGGTGCGTTACTCTGTTCTATCGTTACTACAATGGATTTTGCTCTGACGAGATTAGGGATCTTGTTCCTGAAACTCGTACATTTTTACGTAGCACGCGCTCATCGTCTAGAGCTCATCCATTTGTGGTCGATTGCCCGGGGAATCGCACTACGCATTACAGAGAGAATTCGTTTTTCAGCCGTCTGTGGAATAAGTTGCCTGCAGACGTGTTTTCTGTTTATTATAAAGTTGGAAAGTTCAAGTCAATTGTTCACAATAAAAACACAAAGCATGATAATTTTGTTTGCGACAAATTTATTTTTATTTAAAGACGAGCAACCAAGTCGTTGCTCAAGTCTTGTGGAATTATGATTGGTCTTAAAACTAAAATTACGTCCACTTATATACTACTTATGAGAAGTTCTAGACGACTCATACTAATATTATTGTTAATGGTTGGGAAACCAATGTTGTTCCCACGGCTTAGAGATCAGACTTTACATATGTACATACGTATATGGTTCAAGGCCATATATTGTGTCTTTGGATGTACATACATATGTGCAAGTGTGGCGCGATTCAAGTGTTCAGATTTAATTGTAGCAGCGCAACACACATGCATACGTACTTTCATATCATTCGCACCTCAAGTGTATTTTCAAATTACTGCACTTATTAGGCGCACTGTCGCGACAACGGTCAGTGACAGCAAAAGGTGTCAAGTGACGAGGGTTATGAATTTATAAAATGATACTTGATATTCTTTTAGTTATTTCTTATACATGCCTTTAATAGGATGCATTCATGTTATGACTAAAAGAGTGCCGTGATCATGCTACACCTCCCTTTTCACAAGAATGTTCATATAACAGTTTGTTTTATGGACATTCTCTTAAAATTTTTATATATGTGAAAATAAAAATTAAGTTTACTGATTACGTTTACTATCTTATATGTATTTGTGATGTAAAATAAATTCCTCTTAAAATTTATATATATTGTTATGTTTTATATTATTATGTTTTATGATATTCCGCGCGGATGCATATTTTTATTTACTATGGTATAACTTAAGTCTATTTTTATGTACTATTTGTTTATTATTAGTTTTCTTATCAATAATTGTTACATTATTTTTTATATCTATGTTTTCAATTTGGTATGGACCCTTGTAGTTTGGTTCTACCTTATGACCTGATTCATTCCTTAGTAATACTAAATCTCCTATTTTTAAATTGTAGTCTATAATATTCTTATCATAATTTTCTTTTTGTTTAATTTTATTCTTATCTAGTAATTGTTGAGCTCTTTTATATGCTACTTCTAATCTATATTTTGCCTCTTTGGCAAAGTCGTCTATATTGTATATATATAGGAGCGTACATATTCATTGAAAGTTCTATGACTTCTTTCTATTGTACCTAATGTTTGATGATGGTATGCTGTTGAAGTTAGTTTTTTAATTTTTAAAAGTTTACAGAGTTCTGTTAAAATTGAACTTTTGTATTCTGTTCCCATGTCCGAAATGAACGTCTTCATTGGACCATAGGTGAGTACAAAATTTTCAAATATTGCCTTAGCAATTGTTCTAGCACTTTTGTCAGGTATTGGTATTGTTACTAAATATTTAGTTAAATCGCATATCATGGTGACTGCGTATTCATCTCCATTAATTGATTTTGGAAATGGACCTATAGTATCTATGTACACTGTATCGAATGCTGAGTTAGGTGTTTCTGTAATGGTCGTTGGGGTTTTTAAGTGTTTAGTAGTTTTAGCCGTTTGGCATTTATGACATCTTTTGACATATTTAGTTATGTCTTTTGACATATTTTTCCAAATAATACCTTTTAATTTTTTCTAATGCTCTGTATATTCCGCAATGTCCTCCTTCTATAGGATCATCATGGTACTTCAGCATAATTTTAAGAATTGCCTTGGCATTATTACTATTAATTTGGGTCACCTCATTTAGTAGCGCTACTTAAATTGTATTCAATATTTTATTGCCCACATTGTTAAATTCATTTATTGAGACAAATTCGAAAATTTTCTCACTAGGTGCCACTTGTAATTTATTTATACTATGTTTACCGGCCACATATTCGAGCCTAGGGAAAAATTGTACTAAGTCAAAGTTCCCGTTAGTAAACAAATCATTAATTTGTATATATGTTACTATAGATTTTCCTCATTTGATATAACATCTTCCGGGAGAAATCTTTAGTTTGTGATATTTTCTGACGTCAGTATTTTTAATGGTACATACATATATACTGGGCTTATTATCATTTTTAACATTTTTCTGCTGGGTATTTGATTTATTACTATTCTTTTTCTGTTTATTGGTCATCGATCTAGTCGTGACTCTTAATATAGAACAATTTTTATTATTGATGTCTTTTAAGTCTTGTATTGTAATTCTTGATAGGGCATCGGCCACATAGTTATCTTTTTCCCTAAGGTATTCAACCGTAAAATCATATTCTTCAAGATCTAGTCTCATTCTTGTTAATTTTGAGCTAGGATTTGTCATAGAAAATAAATAAGATAAAGGTCTATGATCAGTGCGAACCAGAAAGTGTTTGCCATATATGTATCGTCTGAAATGTTTTATAGCCCAGTGTATGGCAGTTAATTCTTGTTCAATTGTTGACTTGTTACTTTCGCCTTTAGTAAATGTCTTAGAGGCATATGCTATTGGTAGTTGTTTACCTTCATGCTCTTGTGTTAAGACTGCTCCACAAGCATGTTTGCTTGCGTCTGTTGTGATACAAAATTATTTTGTGAAATCAGGGTATTGCAGTAGATTAGGGCTCATTAAAGCTTTCTTTAGATATTTGAATGCGTAGTCACAATCTTTAGTCCACTCAAATTGTACTCCTTTTTTGGAAAGTTTTGTTAAATGTCTTGAGTATTCAGAAAAGTTTTTTATGAATCTGCGATAGTAATTACAAAAACGATAAACCTTTTTGCACTATCGGCATCTGTTGGTACTGGATAATTTTTGATGATAGAGTATTTACTATCATCTGGCATAATACCTTTATCTGTACATTTATGCCCGAGGTAAGTGACTTCCCTCATAAAAAATGAACATTTGTCTGGGTGTAATTTTAGATTATGTTCGCGGCATAATTCAAAGGCATCTTGTAAGTTTGAAAGCATATGTTTTTCCGAGCAATCTAATACTACTAAATCATCCATATATACAAAAGCTTGGTCTGCTTTCAGACCACTGAAGGCTAGTGTCATCATTCTTTGAAAGGAATTTGGAGCAATTTTTAGACCATATGGTAGTCTAGTGAATCTGTAGGATCCATTGTTTGTTGAAAATGACGTTAAGTCTCTGGAGTTTTTCTCCAGTGTAATCTGATGAAATCCTGACATTAAGTCTAAACAAGAGAAATATTTTGGTCTGCCAAGTTGATCTCATATATCATCAATTGTTGGCAGTGGGAATTTATCTGCTGCCAATTTTTTATTGATTTGCCTGTAATCTATAACAAGTCGCCATCTTTTTTGTTCTGAATTTGGTAATGGGTTTTTGGGTACCAATAAAATTGGGCTGTTATATTCGCTGTATGATGGTTCTACTATCTTATCATCTATAAGTTTTTTCACTTGTTTGTCAATCTCTTCTTTATGTGTGTGTAGTATACGGTAATTCTTTATGTATACCGGTTGTGAATCTTTTACTCTTAACTTTTCTTCATAAAAATTGTTAGTTGAGATGGGTTCTGATTCTAAACCAAAATATCGCTGTAAGATGAACACAGCTTAGTTAATTCTGCGCTAAATTGATTTGGAAAATTACGTTTTAAAATTTTTAAGATCTCTGATTTTCTATTTTCTTTTTGTGCTGTCTTTTTGTTAAGAATATTATAATCAGCGATGTTTTCAGTTTTTATGTTACGTTGTTTAATGGTAATGGTGTTATTGGTTGTGTTAAGTATGCGAATAAATGCTTTGTCAGTTTTTACCAACATATTTGGTATAAAAACACCAGGTACGACTTCTTGATTTGGAATAAGAAGTTCATCTTCTGGTTTAGAGAAGGTTATTTGACGAACTACTTCTGCTCATGGAATATGTTAAATTTGAAGGGCGTAGGACGAGGTAATCATAATCTTCATTAAAATTCAAAATACAACGATATCGTTTAATAAAATCCATTCCAATGATTCCATCACATGGTATTGGAAAATCATTTTGTACTACTTGGAATTTATGTGGTATCAAAAAATTTTTAAACTTTAAATCGAAATGTATACTACCAATGGATTTGATTTCACCTTGTCCTATTCCGCTTAATGTAGTTTTTCTTGTGTTAATTTGGTTTAAGTTGAAATATTTTGATTTTATTACGGAGATATCAGCTTCAGTGTCTACTAGCAGTGTTGCTGCGGAGTTGTTAGTATCAATATTTATATGAACAAAGTAACAAAAGTTAAGGTTGAGATTGAATATTTTCTTATTTATTGAATTGATCTTAGGGGATCTGTCAAGTTTTCCGAACTATTTTCATTTGAGTTCGTTGCTCTGACATAGTTTCTACTTCTACGATTGTTATTAAATCGTGTATTTATATTGTTGTAACTATTTCTGTTATTGTTGTTTTGATTGTTGTTGTTGCCATGATTATTGTATCGTGGGTAATTATTTCTTCCACGGGGTCTTGTGTAATTTCCACGGTAATTGTTTCTGATTGGATTTTGTCTGTAATATAATAATGCATTTTGTTGTCCAGTTGCTTCTGTGCACCTATTGACAAATTTAGTAACAGCTTCATTCATGCTGTTGAGCTGGCCTGCTTCCATGATAAGCTTTACTTTATCTATGGTGCAGTTTTTAGTGAGTGCTTTTACAGCAGTTTGTGTGGAATATTTAGTGGTCAATTCTGAGGAGAGACCATCTGATATGTAAGCCGTTTCTAAAGACTTAGTTAAATTTTCTATTTCATTGCAATAGGCGTTGGCTGTTTTACTGTTTTGTTTAATATTCATAATTTTTGCAGTTAGTACTTCAACCGATTCGCCTTTGACTGTGTTTTTGAGTTTGTTTATTATTTCTAGAATAGTAGCTTCATTGCTTATTAAATTTCTACAATTGCCTTTTAATTTTGTTTTGATTAGCGAAATGGCGGTAGCTTCATGGCTGCCTTTAATTATAATTATAATCGCTATAATTGACTCGCTATAATTAATTATAGCGAGTCAATGAATGGTTGTAGGTTTTCTGATTTACCATCAAAGTCAATAATCAGCTTTGAAGCTGTATTCAGAAATTCTACAACGTTCTGGCTCATTGTGTTTTCGGGGGAAGGCATGATTATGTGATAAGGTTCACTTTCGTGTAATGAATTGGGTAATTCTACATCTATTGATTTTCTAGCAGCTATCTTAAAAATCCGATTTTTCAAATCAATAAAAAATGCATTCGCAGCAGTCTGGTGGGCTACTGTAAGTCTATTGTAATGTACGTTAAATAAAACTCTTATTTCTTCTAATGCTTTAAAAAGATTTTGAAAATGTGTTTTAATGGTATCGTTTTTGATTGTTCTGTCAATGTTTAGATATTTATATGAGCGGTCAAATTTCTCCTTTATTTCTCTTGCTTTAAGAATGATATTTTGCCATTTCATTTAAAGCAACTAACGACGAGTATGTGGTGACTTGTTATTAAATTTTTTCCAAGTCGTTTGCTCTGCTGGCATATTTTTTTCTGAGTGATCTTTTGTGTAGTATGTAAATTTTAAGCAAAAGGTTCACTGTAGCTATTATTGTTAAAATTAATGTTAGTGTCCACAGTGAATTAATTTCCTGGGTATGGTCGACGATTTCGACATTATTTACCACATTTGCATTTGGTTTTTTTAGTTTAGATTCTGTTTTACCCATTGTAGACAAATTGAATTCTGTTTTATTTAATTATTTATTGTTTGGTTTATTTTTTTTTTTTTTTCATATTTTTCTGCCCATCTTATTAAAGCTACCGTTTCTTGTTCCCATAAGGTGTTATTTTCTACATATTCTACTGTTGGTGGTTCTTGAATACTACTATTGGCGAATGTATGCTACTATTTGGCGAATGTATGCTAATAGTTCTAATTCTTCTGCTATTGTTCAGGGGTTAATTCTGATTCTAGTGGACTCATATCAACCTTGAATGGATTTTTAGATCTGATCCTATTTCTATTTCTCTTCATTGTGTATACCAAATTTCAAAGGTTCATTTACAAAAGAAATATGAATGATTTTAAAAGAAATACAAAAGATTTTTAAGTTTTAATTATTTTATTGTTTTTTTTTTTTTGTGTAAGCAGTCATTACTGCTTCAATTTGGTCTATGCGCATCCAGATGCTAGTTGCGCGCTCCCAAGTTGGTGGAGGGTTGCTATTTACCTCCCTTAATAAAGTGGCTTTTTCTCTTTTTAATTTACTGGTGAATCCACCCCTTCTTTTGCGTTTGGTCAATTTAGGGATCAAAGGCTGTGTAGTTGTTAGTTTTAGTTGTCTTTTTTTTATATTCTCCTATTGTCAACGGCTTAGGGCCTGGGGTTGACATATTTAAAAGTATTTATAAGTTTTATAATATTGATTTTGCCTCGAGCGATTAACGCTTACAGGCCCTAGGAGTGCGCAGCGTTTAGCGCACTTCCTTTACAAAAGAAATTTGGTTTTTGGTTTTGTTAAATTGATTTTGTTGCTTGCTGGATTTGTTACATTTGAGGGCAACGAAAAGGTTTACCAATATTGTATTGGGTTGTGTGTTTGGATGCATTCCATGAAGTCTACAAAGAGTGTTTTGTTGGATTTGTTACTTTTTTTTTTGTAGTTGGCCGCAGTGTCTATCGGCCAGACACTCTTCTGACAGAAACCTGGCTGTCTGTCAGGATCCGTCAGTAAAAGATGTCCACTGCCTCCGGCTTAGGCAGGACTATCCTTCTTGGATAGTTTCTTCTTGTTATCTGGTTGCTTAATTATGTTAGCACTCCAGATTTCTGCCCAGCTGGGTGCTTTAATTATTTAAGCACTCCAGACTGGCAGGATCGCCATAAAAACACAAAGCATGATAATTTTGTTTGCGTGTTCAGATTTAATTGTAGCAGTGCAACACACATGCATACGTACTTTCATAAACCCATATCATTCGCACCTCAAGTGTTTTTTCAAATTACTGCACTTATTAGGCGCACTGTCGCGACAACGGTCAGTGACAGCAAAAGGTGTCAAGTAACGAGGGTTATGAATTTATAAAATGATACTTGATATTCTTTTAGTTATTTCTTATACATGCCTTTAATAGGATGAATTCATGTTATGACTAAAAGAGTGCCGTGATCATGCTACAACAAACACTACTTCCTCTTTCCTCCTCCTCATAACCTATTTTCCTAGTTCTAGTACAATGCACTGCATATGTAGGGCTCATGCCCGGAGTACTGGTCCAAGCTAAAAAAAAAAAAAAAAATATTGCTAAAAACAAAATTTGAATTAAATAAAAGAGTTTAAATCTAAATCAAATTCATTTGTACCTATTGTTATTTAAGACTATTTAAAAATTAAAGTTATAAAAAAAAAAAATCCAAATTTAAATTACATTTCAATTTACAGTTATAAGTACTCGTACTTGTCGATTCTTATATTACTAAATTAGGATACCTATGTATGCAAGAAAAGTAACTACATTCTTGTCTAGCTCAATAGTTTTAATTTCAAATTCGATTTATCTAGTAGCCATGCTGGCTCGGTGCTTTTCCTTCTTCATTTCTAATGATTTTTCTTTTAATTCCAACAAGCGAGCCATCTGGAGGTTATGTTCGTGTGTGTATTTTTCTATTTTTTTCGTATATGAAGTAAACATTTCTAATAGACTATCTGTCTTTGCAAAAAGCTTGCGTTGGTAGTTTTTTGTTTTCTCCACATTTAACCTTTATTTTTTCTTTCACATATCCTTGGCTTTTCTATCGTCACAATTCCGTTTACATCATCATTATCATCAACAATATTTTCTATTTGAGTTGATGGTGCATTCTCATGTATAATATCATCATCCTCTCTTGTAATAAATGATTTTGATTTGCCGAAGGTTTTTACGGCATCTATTTCAGTAGCTAGAATTATTTGCTCCTCCGCACTGGTTAGAACCATTTCCTCATACGGTCCAGTACCAGTTTTTCTTAGAGACCTTATTGAATAATATTTTCTTTTCAGCATTAAATTTTTGATCAGCAAAAACCTAAAAATGTATTTTTACATATGCATGTACATATACTAAAAGTGTAGCGTACTAACCTTTCTCTATGATTTTGCATCCTTAACTGGTGGTCCGTATGAGTTGAGTCTAAGAATAAGTTGCTCCCAGAGTCTCTTCGATGTCGCCTTTCCTTGGCTGCAGTTCGGCAGTAAATTTTTGGCCAAATTAGGATGTTCAACTATGTATTGAGCCATTGCATCCTTTTGCCTTGCATTTATTTTGTTAATATTACTCCTACAAAAATTTTCTTTATTATATACTCTTAATTTCAAATATGTGCTTTCATTTTTTTAAATTTTGTGCACTTTTACAGAGAAAAATTTCTTTTCGATTGAAGCAGAACTAACGAGTACACATGTAACACCAGATACTCGATAACGCACTCGTTATCGAATGCTGTAGTGTTATTCGATAACGACTGCAGTAATCTCGACAATAAAAATTACAGTTTTACTCGATCACGTATACGGTAATTCGGCCCCAGGTTCTCGTATTGTTGCGTATTTAAAGAGAAATATGTGTCTTGGGTTGTATTATTATTTATTACTGTTTACTGTATAAAGTAAATCGTAGTTATTATCCGTTTAATTCAAGTACTGTACCACATGGTTGGTGCATGAACTGACTAAAGCACTACTATAAAGTTACCAGAGACAAGTTTAACGACTTTCAAGATTTTAGTCTGTGCGTTTTGAAGATTTTATAAGCTAAGATTTGAAGATATTTCTCTTAAAATTAAGATTTTTGAGATTTACTATTCTAAGGCCTAGTTTTTGACTGAGTATTTAAATACAAAATTAGTTAATTTTTTTCATTTAAATTTAAGTTGCATTTAAATTCAGTTTATCACTATTAAATTATTGTTCGTATTTAAATGCGATGAAAGTGTGGCAGCTCTACTTTAATTCCAAATATTATGGAAAGTATTCCATAGAACAGCTGTTTGTAAGTGGAAGAATAGAAAAATTCTTAAAGAAAAATATTAAATTTATTAACGGCATAGAAAAACTTATCAATTTTATTTTACGCTAAGTTATTTTTAATAAATTATTATATTATATTATATGTTGTTTAGTGCAAAATTAGCAACTAATTTTCGAATATCTTCTACAGGCAATAGCTCGTATGTGTGTTTTGTTTACCTTTTTTGCACTAATACAAATGCAAGCAAACAAAAACCATATGGACTTTGAGAAAAACTTAAATGAGGAAGTTTGGGCATTTAAGTTTAGTCAAAATTGTAGTGAAAAACAGATTTTCTTATTTAAAGGGAACTTAAAGCTAAATAACATTTAAATACGAACTCAAAAACTGGGCCCAAGATACTATTATCAAATATCCAAACAGATTTAACTCCATTCTTTTTTACCTCTTGGTTTCAACTCTCTATCCCTCTAATTTTAAGAAGAAATTTGGATGAATGGAATTTTTGCTTTAAAATTTTAATTCATCATTTGCAGTTACAGAAACATTTTCTTCCATTCAACCACCATTCAAACACACTTGACCTATTCCTGACTTCACACCCTGAAAAGTATGAAGTCAAAGTTAGTGCACCTCTCGGCAATTCGGATCATTGCACCATTTCTGCCTCCTTTTCGATCTCTGAACTTCGTAACGTTTCGAAATCAGCTACGAAACGGTCAATATTTATTTACGAAAAGGCGCGTTGGGCTGAGCTCAACCAATTTTATGAGCATTTTAATTGGAAACTCTGCTTTCTAGATGATGACATAAATGCTTCAGCAAAAATGGTCGAGAACATGATATTGCTAGGAATGAAAACATTCATCCCGTCCAAACAAGAGTGAAGTCTTGGTTTAATCAGTCGTGCAAAAACGCAGTCAGATCCAGAGAGGAAGCATTCAGTAACTGGCGCTTAAACAAAACCGTAGACACTAATTTGCTACGCAAAAAGGCAAGATGTTCGTGTGTCAAGGCACTAAGGCATGAAAAGTTTCTCTACGAACAGCGCCTTCGTGCCAAGGTCCTTTCAGCTCCCCGGGGCAGTAAGACGTTTTAGTCTTTCGTTAAGAGAGTAAAGAACAGTGCTAGTTCATCAATTCCAACTCTGTTAAAGAATGACCAAGCATTCACCGACCCGGTTGACAAAGCTAACATGTTGGCTGAAATTTTTGCAAGCAATTCCTGCTTGCCGGAAAGCAGTCAACCACTTCCTGAGCTCGAAAGAGTATCTGTAACTATGCCAAATATATTCTTTCGGGTGCGAGCAGTTAAAAGGGTTTTGGCAGACCTCGACATAAACAAGACTCCTGGACCGGATGGCATTCCAGCACTGGTCTTGAAGCAGTACTCTTCTACGCTTGCGCGTCCATTAGCACGCCTCTTCAGCACACTTTACCATTTTGGTGAGTTTCCATCGTGCTGGAAGGTTGCTAATGTAACATCAATACCCAAAAAGGGTGAGACAAATAACCCTGAAAATTACCGCCCAATTTCAATTTGCTCTGCGCTGTCTAAAGTAATGGAAAGTATGGTTAATTACCATCTTATGGGATATCTAGAGTCGCACAAATTACTTTGCGATCGCCAATATGGATTTCGTAAGGGTCGCTCTACTGGCGATCTTATGGCATATCTTTTGGAGAAATGGTGCCACTCAATCCATCATTTCGGTGAAAGTAAGGTGGTGGCTCTATATATTTCCAAAGCGTTTGACAGAGTGTGGCATGCTGCACTACTGGCAAAACTTGCTGCTTTTGGTGTCGGTGATGACTTTTCTCGGTTTATATCGAGCTTTCTCAGAGACCGCACTATATGAGTTGTTATAGATGGGGTCTCATCAAACGACTTCAAGATTAATTCAGGGGTACCGCAAGGTTCCGTTCTTTCTCCTACTCTATTTCTGATTTTTCTCAACGACCTTCTCTATCAAACTTCCAACCCTATCCACCCTTTCGCGGATGACAGCAGCATTTTCCACTCGTACTTTTTTAGTTATAGGCCAAGAGGATAGATATGAACGATTCACTGAATAGTGATCTACTATGAATCTCCGAATGGGGTCGTAAAAACAGGGTTGCCTTCAACGCTCGTAAGACCCAGTGTTGTTTATTAACACACAAACAAACGACCGCAAATGCTGCTTCATCTGTACTCATGGATGGTATAAATATTGAGGAATCGGATGCTCTTGGAGTTCTTGGAATGAAGATATAGTGTGATGTCCGCTGGACTGAACACATTTTTCTTGTCTCTAAAGAAGCATTCAAGTGTCTCGGCTTTTTGAAACGGTGTAAGATATACTTCACTCCATCCGACCTCCTTACTATTTACTCCACCTACATTCGACCGAAAATGGAATACAACTCTCATGTTTGGGCCGGTGCCTCAAAGTCTATATTGGGGTTACTCGACCGTGCGCAGGAGAGGGCGAAAAAGCTTGTCGGTGACAGTAGGGTATCCAACTCTACTGATTCACTGGAGCATCGACGCAGTGTGGGGTGCGTTACTCTGTTCTATCGTTACTACAATGGATTTTGCTCTGACGAGATTAGGGATCTTGTTCCTGAAACTCGTACATTTTTACGTAGCACGCGTTCATCGTCTAGTGCTCATCCATTTGTGGTTGATTGCCCGGGGAATCGTACTACGCATTACAGAGAGAATTCGTTTTTCAGCCGTACGCTTCGTATGTGGAACAAGTTGCCTGCAGAAGTGTTTCCTGTCTGTTATAACGTTGGAAAATTCAAGTCAAATGTTCACAAACACTACTCCCGTTTTCCCCCTCCTCACAACCTATTTTTCTAGTTCTGGTACAATGCACTGCATATGTAGGGGTCATCCCCTGAGTACTGGTCCAATACAAAAAAAAAAAAATAACGATATTTTGGGTAAATTTGACGACTTTGTCATTTCTTTTGGGCCAACGTAAAGCTTCATTGGGTTATGAATATTGTTTTATGAAAAAAAATTTTGCAACCGTAAATAGAATGAAATTTGTTTGTTTACGAAAAAAGTGAGCGGCAGGCAGCGAATCTGCGACTTCGAGTATAAAAAGAATCGTTCTGTTAACCACATTGTTTTGTACCTGTGTCGAAAGTTTTACAATAATACAATAAAATTTTTTCATTATATTTACTATACTGTTTAGTAGCTATAACGAAATTCTTATCTTTTCATGCAAAAATTGTTCGTAAAATTCATGAAATAATTTTCGTAATATTAATGAATTTGTAAAAAAATATTAAAAAGATGCTACGCAAAATTTGCATCCCATTAATGAAGCTTTCATAACCGAAATGAAAGTTTTCATGGTATTAGTGAAAGAGTGGTGAACAAAAAGGTTTCAATCCCATAACGAAGTGTTATTTTTTCAGTATCGTTATGTTAGAATAATCACTGTTTTGTAATAATTAACAGACATTATATTTATGTTTAACATAAATTATGATAAGAAAAGCCTTTTCACATTTGGAAACTGAAGATTTTTCGACGAATATTTCTGGCAACACTGATATACTTAATGAAACTTTTCATTAAGTTTCGTCTAATGTGATGTACGAAACTAAACGTATTTTCTGTACGTAATCATTTGTTTTTAGATGTTTCTTCAAAATGAACTAACAATAAGTATCTTACATAAAAAATTATTTAAGTCCAGCCAATGCTAGACAAAAGTTTTACTTTGCTCATTAACTTTGATTTCTCAAAGTTTTAGCCATTTCTGTAATATTGAAATATACTCTTGCAAATTTTTCGAAGCTAATTGATGATTTTCATGTACGTTGCAGAATGCTGTCAACTGTTGAGGTATGGATTCGGGATGTCGTTGGCAGGTCAGAGGCGTAAATCAAATATAAATTAGACCCCAGTATGCTACCTTGGGGAACTTGTGTCTCTATTGGCTGAGTTGGGCTTATAAAATCGGGTTCTCTGTTTACAAATTTTGTTTTAAGGAAAGCTATTCCGTGGATTTCAAGCAGATTTCTTAATTGACTTATACATTCCCCTAGTTTTTTTTTAAGCTGGGGAGACCTGCGGAGTTGCCACTCTGACTCTTCTTTTTTCTGCCAAAAACTGCTCAATTAGGTTCTATTATTCACATTTCTGGATCTTATATGGCTAGTGGTAGCATGCTGTACGGCCAGTTGAGGTTTACAGAAAAATTGTTAATTTACACATAAATTTCCTCAAGGCAATATTTTCCGTACACTGCGTACTCAAAGATTTTTTAAATTTTAGCCAATTAACTCTACTGACGGTCAATGCTAAGTCACTAAACGGGGAGCCAATCTTTTGGGGTAACAAAACAGAGATTATAGTGGGTGAGTGATCCGATGACAAATCTAATGAAGGTTCCACTTGTACGCATTCTTTAACATCTGGAATCTTTCATCTGTCTGACGGCAATAAAATGGGGTGTCCGCTTAAAATCACATTTAAGCCCATTTTGGAAAAGGTGCCAAAAAGCGTGCGGCCTTTCGGGGAAATTAAACGTGCTCCCCAAAAAGTGTGTTTAGCATTATATTCGCCAGCTGCTAAAAAAATATATTTTAAAACAAATCATTTTTTGCTGCATTTTTTAACACTTGAATCAGTCTTTGACTTCTTACACTGTGTGCCAATTTCATGATAACGAAGCCGAATCTACACGAGGGTCAACACCTTTAATAACTAAGCATTTTTAAGCTGATAGGCGTAAAAAGATATTATCTCCTTCTTCAGCCTTGCTTAACTGATGTAACGTTGAAAGTGTATTTCCCGATAGTCGTAATAAGTTGTTGCACCAGCTCACTAGAAGTAGGCTCTCTCAAATATATTGGTGGCGATTTAAATGTTTTTTTTGGACGTCGTCAGTTTGAAGGATAGCATCTTTAGATATTTTTGACTGTGATGATATTTGAGCGGATTTAAGGCTTCGCTGACGTGTAATCAAGGCTACACATCTATCCATGCATACTGGTGTTTTTGGCTTATCTGTTGCAATAACAATATTTGGCGAACGCGGACGCCTTTTCCCGATATCGGTCCATTTATATCCGAGATATAGCCAAAACCGATTTTTCGTGAGCATGTCTCGTAAGCGAACTTAAATTTTTAGATTTCTTAGCTGAGTTATGCATTCCCGTAGCCTAGTTTTAAGCTCGCGAGATCTGTAAATTTGCCACTCTCTTTTGACTCTTCTTTTTTCTGACAGAAGTTGCTCAATTTCCGATGAATAAGTTCTATTGTTTTCATTTCTAGATCTTAAATGACTAGTGGTAGCATTCTGTACGGCCAGTTTGAGGTTTTTAGAAAAATCCTTAATTGATCCATCAATATCCTCAGGCGTTCTCAAGGCAATATTTTCAGTACAATGTGTGCTCAAAAATTTGTTGTATTTTAACCAATTAACTCTATTGACAGTCAACGGTGAGCCAATCTCTTGGGGGAACGAAACAGAGATTATAGTGGATGAGTGATCTGATGACAAATCTAATGAAGGCTCGACTTGCATCCTTTCTAAAGGACAATTTTTCGCAACTCCAAAATCTATAACATCTGGGATCTTTCGTCGGTCTGACGGCCAATAAGTGGGGTGTTCGCTTGAAACCACATCTAAGCCCATTTTGGAAACGGTGTCAAAAAGCACACGGCTTTTCGAGGTAATTAAGCGTGATCCCCAAAAAGTGTGTTTAGCGTTATAGTCGCCAGCCACTAAAAATCGAGGCCCAAGTGATTTGGAAAAATGTGAATACTGATTTTCTGTTACTGAAAATCGTGGTGGTGAGTAAATCGAGGATATAACGATTTTTTTCATGAAAATGTTCAATACATATGTTTGTTGCGTGGAGATACTCCTCACGTGTCTCGTTCATTAAATAGTGCTTAATTCTGGATTTTATTAGAATTGCTGACCCTCCGCAAGATCTTCCACGGGGATCTTTAGTGTCATATAATGCGTACCCATTAATTTTGAAATAACTGTTGGTTGTTAAATGGGTTTCAGCAATCAACATTATATCGATTTGCTTTTCCATAAGGAAGTGCTCAAGTTCATTTTTGTGGTGGCGGATGCTGTTTTTATTCCAGAAACATATTTTTAACCAACTCATTTATTTAAAATTGCCTGCAAAATAGTGGATTGCATTTTCAGCATTTCCTGCATCATGTTCGTCATGGAAACCGTAAATGTATTTATAGATTGAACAAGAGTCTGCAGAGTTGCCTCAAGATTGCTAGAATTTTGGTCGGAGTTTTGAGGTTTGGGCTCCTGATTCAAATTTGGTTTATCGGATTTTACCACATTCGCATAAGAAATTTGTTTGGAATTTTGCAAGTTTACATGGCTGGTTGACTGGCGTACACGGGGAAAATTGCTTGTAGAAATGCTGTGTCTGCTGGGGTGGCATATTTAAAATTGGTGACCTATTTGTCATTGACCTCTTGAAGTGAGTATAGACAGGGCAACCCCTGTAGTATGCAGTATGGTTACCTCCACAATTACTGCATTTTTTAACGCTAGAGTCAGTCTTAGGTTTTTTGCAGTGTGATGTACCGTGAAGTTCTCCACACACAACGCAAACTGCCGGCAGCTTACAATAGGCCTTAGTATGGCCAAATTCTTGGCAGTTTAGGCATTGAACGAGCCCTAAACACTTATGAGGCTTTTCAACGGTAACCTTACGATGCAAAAGATATTTGAGGTTATAAATTGGATGCACTTCATTCTTTTTCAGGAGAACATCTCTAGGTTCCAATTCAACCCTAAACATGGGTTGAGGGATTTTTTCACGGTTTCTAATATTAACCACATTTTTAATTTTGAAACCATTGTCTTCTAGCCCGGTTTTGACCTCATTCGTGCCAACAAAAGGGCCAATCCCTTTTATAACGACCTGAATACCTTTGGCACTTTTAAACTGATATGTGTAAAATTATCGTTTCTCCTTCTCCAGAACGTCAGACAACTTTCGGTATTCATTTTCATTGTTTACCTGGATTTTCGTTTTATTGATGCTGCCGTGCTTAACCGATGTTACATTAAAAGTGTCTTTGCCGATTGCCGTAATAAGTTGTTTTAACAACTCACTAGAGGTAGGCTTTCGCAAATATATTGGTGGCGGCTTAAAGGGTTTTTTGGATATTGTTGGCTCATCTGCTTGCAGTATAGCAAACCTATTACTATCCGTTGCCGAAGTCCTATTATCATCCTTAGAAATTTTTGGTTGAGAATATATTTGAGCTGATTTGGGGCTTCGCTGCCTTTTAACCACTGTTATGTACCTCTCCATGCCTACTTAGGGTTTTTGGACTATCATCAACAATTAAAGATGTTTTGCCTTCAGTTGTAACAACAATATTTGGCGAACACGATCGCGGGCGTTTCCTATCTCTTAGAGACAGGAAATTTTCCAATGATTTTTTCACCGATTCTTCTTCAGAAACCCAAAGGTTTTTTAAACCGGAGCTAAGCTCTATGTCAGAACTACATCTGATAGGTACACTCATGCAATTAATTGATTCTATTTTTTATTTACAATTTAAAACGGTATTAAAAAAAATGTCACAAAGTTTTTTTTTTAAACAAAAACATGCTGATCACCTATTTTACTGAATCCCGTTTTATTTTTTTACTTTGCGATCAAAAAACAAACACGTCCGTTCACTTTCGAAGCTAAACAACGACTTAAATAACTTTTTATTAATATACTGTTTATTATACCCACCATCATCAAAATGTAAAGGGTATATATAAGTTTGTGATTCCGTTTGTAATTTCTACAGTTTTAATTTGCGACCCTATAAAGTATATATATTCTGAATCAGAATTAATTGAAAAGTCGATTAAGCGATGTCCGTCTGTCCGCTGTTGAAATACCTTTTCTGAGACAACCATTAGACTTAGAAACTTTTTTCTTTCGCCATTCTTTTACCCCATCGATTCATGGGTTTGCTATTGAAATTCAGTAATATCGGTCCACGTATAGCTGAGATATATTCAAAATTCCGAAAAAACATTTTTTTTTGTGGCAATTTTGTATGAAAATTTTTGGAAACAAAAGTTGTTTGTTTTCTTTCAAACTTCACACACTTATTAAGCATGGTGACTATATATGACAGATATCGGTCCATATATAGTTACATGAGATACAGCCGAAAGCGAACTTAAACAACTTTTTTTTTTGCTTAAAAGCAGTTCTGGTAATAAAATAAGGTTATATAAATATGGAAAATGATGAGGAATTCATATATAACCGAGATAGAGCTTAAACAAACTTTTCCATGAAAACGTTAATGAAAGATTTCTTTTTTGGAATGGTGATTACAAGGGAAAAATATTTTTTCCCCGATATCGGTCCATATATAATCGAGCATATTTAGTTCAAATTTGTAATATATATTATACATATACGTGACTATCGTGAAGGGTATTTTAGATTCGGCCCAGCCGAATATACCACACACTTACTTGTCTTTATATGTATTTTAATGAAATAACTGCCTGTAGATCTGCCCAAGCACTAGCAGTAGTGCTTAATAAGATTAACAGCCTGTTTACAAAACACGACTCGTCGATAAAAAGTACTAACTTAGCAACTTTTTTCTGTTTTTGGTTTATACATGACGACTACTGACGATTTTTGTTAAAAGACGTAACATTTAACAATTTATTTTGGTTTGTATAGCACAACTTGGCTCACAATAAATGTCAAAGTGTGACGGATTAAAAACCATACTCCTCAGGATAAATAATGCTTTGATGAAAATAAAAAAAATATCAAAATAAATGAAATTTTAGTTTTTAGTGCGTTGCTGTCACATTAATAATAATGTGGTCCTGATTTGGCAAAAAATTGGGTAACAGCACGCTTTGAATGCGCAACTCAAAACTATGATACGAAAACAGACATATAGACAATAAGCACAGTGATCGTGTTTCTCAATCCTGTCGCTGTGTTCTGTAACTTTCGCCACGAGAAACTTTTCGACTGAAATGTGTGAAATGAAACAAAGTTGAAACAAACAGCTGGTTATCTCACTAAACTGTAGCTATAACTTTTTTTGGTGAGTAACAGCTGTCACGTAAGGAAATTACTCGCTATTTTACAGAAAAACTGTGTCTGTAAAACTTTTGCGAAAAAATTTCCCGCTTTCAACTGTCATCTCGCAAATAAAAACGCTGTGAGATAGTATTTCAAATAACAATAATCATCATTAAATGAATAATAATACTGAAAAAATAAGTATTTTGCTGTTAAATTAAATTTAATATATTTATTTACACAGTTTAGAATGATTGTTTTAATTAATTTTTATACCCCTCACACAAGTTTTAAGGGAATACTTAAGTTTGTAATTTCTACAATTTTAATTTCCGACCCAACAAAGTATATTGTAATACTTTTATAATGTTTTTTTTTCCAGAATTTACAAATTGCAAGTGTTTTTTAATATTACAAAATTTTGTACATATGTATGTATGTATGTATTTGTAAATAAAATGTAAACGTTAGAGCCATAGCATCCATATATTTTCTAGAACAGCCGGCGGTTATATAACGCCGTCGAATAAAATTTCTTAACTTTAGTAATTTTTGGTCGGCGGCGGTACTAATAGTGGCTGACGCTTTCATTTTTAAAATTGCATGTCGGCATCATTTTATATTTTCAGACATTTTTAACGTAACGACGTAATCGCTTTGGATAGTTTTCGACATGAGTTACAGACGCAGTTTTTTCTCACTTTTCGAGAAACGATGGCATAATTTGTTTCACAAGTTTTCGACGCGAGAACTTCTCGCCAAAGTTACAGAACACAGCCACTGTTTGCGCTTTGGGATGACATATGTAGATGAGATTGAATGTGGTTTAAAGCAAAACAAAAAGTTTCCTCAAAACCGAAATAGGCTGTGAAAAGTAACTTTTAGTATTTGAAGCCGCCTGAAGATATACAATAATAGCGTTGCTAACAAAAGCCATTTAAACAATGCCATGTGCCATTGTTAAAAGTGGAGCAAGTGAACTTTTGAATCATGAAAGCCACAGTTATTCACCTAAAATCCGTACTACTGCTGCAAAATGTATACGAATTCTTTCAACCCGTTAATAAACAAAATGAGAAGTACACAGAAATAGCCCCATCCTATGTATTTTATGATTCAATAAAAAATAATCAAAATACTTAAACTGTATTTACTTACTACTCGTAATTCAAATCTTGCGTTAATTTTGGAACTCCCTTGATATTGAATAGATTGCTGAGTCATCATATAGCTTACAGCAGGTTGAATGTAAATATTTTCATTTGTGTTTAGAATTATAAACAAGCAAAGTTTCTTACGAAGGAATTGTCTAAAAGATACTCTAATAAAATTTGTCGATAATAGAAGAAGCGAAAATTTATATTGAAAATGAAAAATTTACTGGTGTTTTGCAATCTAATTTGTTTCTAATACTGATTCTAATGTTATCCCATGGTAATAGTTGCAAGTAAGCTATTAATTCAACTCTTTTATTCAAAGTTTATCTATGATTTGTACAACTATATAACTAAATTCATGTAAGATTAATATTATTATGGAACGATAATTAGATTTTCCATACTATTTATCTACAAAAAGGACGAATAAGTCTAGCAAACATACTAAAATGGAATACATTAGATTATTTGATTCCCTTGTAGCTACGTTTTATTGTGATTATCCTCTCCTCCATCGACTCCTTGGTACATTTTTGTCCCATTTTGGAATGATTTTTGAAAACTGTGACGATGTTTCATTATTTGCATGTTTTTTTTTTTCATTCATTTATTTATTGAATCTTCAAAATATGAACTAACAATAAGTATTCAAATCTTAATACTAAATATAAAAGTTATTTAAGTCCAGCCACTGCTAGACAAAAAAGTTTCATTTTGCGGGAATAATATCGGTAGAATCACCTATTTAACGTTCTGATGGAAGCAAAGGGTATCCCTTCTTCTCAACCGAGAGTGGCCGCCAAAATTAAGTATGTTGCGTGCAAGAGGATTTGGGTGGAGTTCCAGTTTACTGATATACCCTGTCGCGTACTTAGAGAATTCGTCTGTTACCAGTGGAACACACAGATCCTTGAGAATTCGTGAGTTTCTTACGTACCATGGAGCTGCAGTAATCGTACGAAGAATTTGGTTTTGTCGTCTTTGAATTTTTTCAATGCTAGATGTTGAGGCGGTTCCCCATAACTGAACTCCGTAGCACCATATAGGCTTTAAAATTGCGTTATATAAAAAAAGTTTGCAATCCAACTTCAATGTCGAATTTCTGCCCATAAGCCAATTTAGTTGCGCTGCTTTTAATTTCAACTGAGTGACTTTCGCATCAATGTGAGGCTTCCACGTTAGCCTACGGCCGAGGTAAATACCAAGGTATTTAACTTCATTATGCTGCGGAATAGGTGTATTGTTAATTTGGATAGCCGAACATGTTTGCTTACGCAGTGTGAAAGTAACGTGAGTACATTTATGTTCATTAACTTTTATTTTCCAAAGTTTCAACAATTTCTCTAATATTGAAATATACTGCTGCAAATTTCGTGAAGCTTCTTAATGGTTTTCATGAACGCTGCAAAAAGCTGTGTCGTCTGCAAAAGTTGTCGTATGGATTCCGGATCTCGTTGGCATGTCAGATGCGTAAATCAAATATAGAGTAGGTCCTAGAATGCTACGTTGGGGAACTCCTGCTCCGATTGACTGTGAGTGACTTGTAAAGTCACCTTCTTTGATAACAAATTTCCGCTCGTATAAGTAGCTTTCCAGAAGCTTGTGAGTGTTTGCAGCCAAGTTCAACTTTATTTTGTGCATCAGTCCGTCGTGCCACACTTTATCAAAAGCTTGGGAAATGTCGATGAATAGAGCTGAACAATACTTTTTGTCTTCAAAAGTCTGTCTTATGACATTGACTAGTCTATCTGTTTGTTCTATGGTTTTATGTTTAGCCCGAAAGCCAAATTGATGATCAGGGATACATCCCACATCATTAAGTATTGGAGACAACTTCGCCATTAACAAATTTTCGAACAGTTTTGAAATTGTTGTTAGTAGACTTATTGGTCTATATGACTCTACTTTAGTGGGGTATCATAGTAATCATAGAGACCTTCCACTCTGCAGGATAATACTCAAGGCGTAAAATAATAAGTAGAACTCTTCTAGCTACACGATGTAACTGTTCAAGCATTTTACCAGTAATTTGATCAATACCTGGAGCTTTCCTGGGGTTTATGTTATTGATAACGTTTTCGACATCTTGAAAGTTAAGTCTCAAAGACACAGGCTGTCTAACAGCATATGGCGGAAATTCTGCTGCAGCATCCGCTGAATCATTTGTCGTAAAAACATTTCTCAAATGATTAACAGAATCGCTTCGTGCCCAGTCGCCAGTTGAAGTTCGCATGTGAATTGATATTTGTTGTTTTATTGTTGTTGTTCGCTAAAGACGTTTCTAAAACCAATTATGAAACAGCGTCATCAACACTGCTTTGTATATGCGTAGTCTTGTATACTGAGAATATCTGTTTTATCAACAGATTTTCCTACTTCCATCCCATCTTCTCAATACATTTTCTCGTCTACGAGTCCGGCAAATAATAAGCCTTTAACCTTTTTCTCTGTCCTTTCAAGCAAATTGAAGTGGACACTTATTAGAATGCTTGTTTCTAATTTATGACTATCACCTGCGTGATATTCAAATGGCGTAGTCCACCATTGAATTTAGCATGTTCATCGTTTTCATTGGATTCAAAACTTTCAAAATTTTCATTATCTAATTTCTTGCAGCTTGCTTGTTTCTTCACTCGTTTAAAATTTTTCAATTCACAAAAAAATAAAAATTTTTCTCATCATTGTTTGTTTTATTTATTTATGTACATTTTCCAAACAAATAGAGTTGTTTTTCTTTATCTGAATAAATATGTTTATATGAAAAATGCAAACAAATAGTAGTTTTATCACATTGGCTACGATAACATTTCTTAACTATTTGACATACACACGAATTAACGTATGTTTCACGACTAGAGTTAGCCGCGCTATATAAACCTATTTCTTTACGTATTCGTCTATAAATTGGCTCGTGGCGAGTGAGCTTAATCGTGTTCTATGAACTGGCTGTAAGTCTCGTTGAACTGTAGTTAACTAAAGTTACCCAAATGAAATTAAATTGGCTTATGGGCAGAAATTCTACATTGAAGTTGGATTGCAAACTTTTGTTACACAACGAAATTGTAAAGCCTATATGGTTCTAATGAATTCAGTTATGGGGCGTCGGAATCAAATTCTTCGAACGATTACTGCAACTCCATGGTACGTGTATTCTGCTGATAAAAAGCGAATTTTCGTGACAAGGCATACCAATAAACTGGAACTTCCCCCAAATACTCTTGCACACAACATACTAAATTTTGGCGGCCACAAGTTTTATTTGGGCGAATTGTACGAGTATCGATAAAATCACCTATTTAACGTTCAATATTGGAGATAACTTCGCAATAAACAATTTTTCAAACAGTGTTGAAATTGTTAGCAGCAGGCTTTAGTGGGATTCTTTCCTGGCTTGGGTATCATAGTAATCATATACAATTTCCAATATGCAGGTCAATACTCGAGACGTAAAATAGCGTTAAAAATAAGAAGACGAACTCTTCTATCCAAATGCAAGCATCAATACCTGGAGATTTCTTGGGGTTTATTTTATTGATAACGCTATCTACATCTTGAAAACAAAGTCTCAAAAGCATAGGTACAGCAGTAATTCAGTTGTACCATTTGTTATATAAATGTTTCTCAAATGGTTAACATACACCTTAAATAAATAAAAAATATAACTGGTTGTTCTGTGACAGCAGAATGTAGTACAAACAACTGGGATTATAACAAGTTGCGTATGTGATCAATATGTGACAAATATAGACGAAAAAATAAATAAGAGATCGATGGCTGAGTTGCTTAAGTGGTCGTATTAAAATACATCATGTCTACATGATTAGGTGTTCGAATCTAAGCGGACGCTGATGAGTAGTGTAGCGACTATGAACCAGCTAGTTGTCCCTCCAGCTTAATATATTCAGTTATTTTTTCGTGTCTTCTCTTTTTTTATTTTTAAAACCCCACTTGTGGAACCATCTACCGCTATCTACAAAAATTTTAAAGTTTTTCACTTAATTGAAATATTTTGGACTTTAAATTTACTGACCAGTTCTCTTCAAAGATTTGAACATACATTTTTTGTTGTCCAAAAAATATTGCATTTTTTCAGTTTGCTTTCAAATAATCTTTTGAATTCAAACAATTATTTATATAGCGGATGAATTTATAGGTGATATTAATTATCTATGTATATGGGTTCTTAAAGCAAAGTTATGGACTAAGTAAAAAAGTGCTAAAACTCTAAATAATAAATTCTTAATGCTAAAGCAGAAAAAAGATATGCTAAATCCAACAGCAAAAGTGCTAAAATGGCAAGCCTCTTTCTTTACCACCCTAATGACCTGCTTTTTTGAAGCAATGTTACAAGTTTGCTGAAAATGAATAAAATTGAAAAAAATAAAATGAAATAAAAAAAGTGATATGTTTATGCGTATGGGTATAACGAAAATAATTTCATTGATAAAGATTTTGTTTACTACGCTTTCATTGAATGAAAGAAAAGCAAAAACAAAAGTTAAACTGCGCACGCCAGCAACCAAAAAACGTTCAAGCGGTTTGGATACCAAAAGAAACTAAACAGCTGTCGTTTTCATGATCCAACCAAGTCAAACCATCTGCAAGACAACATGTGTATGAGTATTTGTATTTTTTTTTTCTTTTCTTATAGCGATCCAACAACCGGCTTTCTCGTCTTTTAATAAGCATATGTACATGTATAAATATGTTTACGCGCATGCACATGCCGCATTAGAAACCAAAACAATTTGCATACATCTTGAGAATGCCTGAGGATATTGATGTGCCAATCAATGATTTTTCTGAAGACCTTAAACTAGCCGTACAACATGCTACCGCTACGGCAGCTGAACTACGGCAATATGCTGTTAGTCCGCCTGTGCCTTTGCGTCTTAGTTTTCAAGATATCGAAAACGCAATATATAAAATAAATTTGAGGAAATCTCCAGCTATTGATAAAATTACTGGCAAAATGCTTATACAATTATCTCATGAGGCTAAAATAATTCTTCTTTTGTTTTAACGCTATTTTACATCTCGAGTATTATCCTGCAGAGTGGAAAGTCTCTGTGATAACCAAGCCAGGGATGGATTTGATTTACACCTATGGCGTGCCATCGAAATCTGGAATTCACACTTCAACTTTTGCAAATGACACAGCATTCTTCAGTGTTTCATGAAAACTATCAAAGCTTCACGAAAATTAAAGGTATATTCAATGTTAATGAACAAAAATTAATTAAATTAACTAATTTAATTCCAACATTTTAAATGCTGCAATAGAGTTTGTTTTAGTCTTTCGTGTTTATATTGTTAACACTCTGCGAACACCACTCCCTCTTTCCTCCTCATCATAACATATTTTCCTAGTTCCAGTACAATGCACTGCATATGTAGGGGTCATCCCCTGAGTACTGGTTCTAGATAAAAAAAAAAATGTGCTCATGTTCAAATGTACACATTCAGTGTTTTGTCTCTCATCAGGTGCACACGTCTTTTGTTACTGCTGTCCGTATTTCCAATATGTGTGTGTCCTTAATTAAATTCGTATAAGGCCGGATTGCACCGTAATAGATGGCAAGTTGTGTACACGTATTTATTATACCCTTCACAAAAATGTTAGGGATATATATAAGTTTGTGATCCCGTTTGTAATTTCTACAGTTTTTTTTTGCGACCATATAAAGTATATATATATTCTGATTCAGAATTAATGGAAAAGTCGATTAAGCGATGTCCGTCGGTCGGTCGTTGAAATACCGTTTCTGAGAAAACCATTAGACACCATTCTATTACTCCATATTGCTATGTATTTGCTATTGAAATTCAGTAATATCAGTCCACGTATAGCTGAGATATATTCAAAATTCCGAAAAATGCCATAAGTTTTTGAAATTTTGTATGGAAATTTTTGACAAAAAAAGTTGTTTGTTTTGCTTCAAACTTCACACACTTATTAAGCATGGTGACTAAAAGCAAAAAAATTTTTTTCTAGATGTCGGTCCATATATACCCGAGATATGGCCCAAATCGGGTTTTTCATAAAAATGTCGCGTAAGCGAACTGAAACAACTTTTTTTGCTCAAAAGCAGTTTTGGTAATGAAATAAAGTTATATAAATATGAAAAATGAAAATTTTCAATATCGGTCCATATATACCCGAGATATAACCTAGATCGGAGTTTTCATGAAAATGTCCCGTAAGTAAACTGAAACAACTTTTTTTGCTCAAAGGCAGTTCCGGTAATAAAGTAAGGTTATATAAATATCGAAAATGAAAATTTCCGATATCGGGGTATATATACCCGAGATATAGCTTAAACCGGATTTTTAATGAAAAAATTTTTTTTTTGCTTAAACGCAGTTCTGGTAATAAAAGAAGGTTATATAAATATGGAAGAAGAAAATTTCAGATATCGGTCCATATATACCCGAGATATAGCCCAAAAGCGGGGTTTCCATGAAAATGTCGCGTAAGCGAACATAAACAACTTTTTTTTGCTTAAAAACAGTTCTGGTAATAAAATAGGGTCATATAAATATGAAAAATGAAAATGTTCGATATCGGTCCATATATACCCGAGATATAGCTTAAACCGGGCTTTTCATGAAAATGTCCCGTAAGTAAACTGAAACAACTTTTTTTGCTCAAAGGCAGTTCCGGTAATAAAGTAAGGTTATATAAATATCGAAAATGAAAATTACCGATATCGGTTCACATATACCCCAGATATACCCTGAACCGGGTTTTTTATGAAAATGTCCCGTAAGTAAACTTAAACAACTTTTTTTGCTCAAAAGCAGTTTTAGTAATGAAATAGGGTTATATAAATATGAAAAATGAAAATTTCCGATATCGGTCCATATAGACCCGAGATATAGCTTAAACCGTGTTTTTAATGAAAAAAATTTTTTTTGCCTTAAAGAAGTTCCGGTAATAAAAGAAGGTTATATAAATATGGAAAAAGAAAATTTCCGATATCGGTCCATATATACCCGAGATATAGCCCAAACCGGGTTTTTTTCATAAAAATGTCGCGTAAGCGAAATTAAACAATTTTTTTTTGCTTAAAAACAGTTCTGGTAATAAGATGAGGTTATATAAATATGGAAATGGAAAATGCCCGATATCGATCCATATATACCCGAGATATAGCCTAAAACGAGTTTTTAATGAAAATGCCGCGTAAGCGAACTTAAACAACTTTTTTGTGTTTAAAAGCAGTTCTGGTAATGAAATAAGGTTATGTACACATGGAAAATAAAAATTTCCGATGTCGGTCTGTATACACCCGAGATATAGTCTAAAACGGGTTTTTCATAAAAATGTCGCGTAAGCGAACTGAAACAACTTTTTTTGCTTAAAAGCAGTTCTGGTAATAAAATTAGATTATATAAATATGGAAAATGGAAATTTCCGATATCGGTCCATATATACCCAAAAAATAGCCTGAACCGATTTTTCCATTAAAATTTTTTTTTGCTGAAAAGCAATTCTCGTTATAAAAGAAGGTTACTAAAATACAGAAAATAAAAAAGTCCGATATCGGTTCATATATAACCGAGCATATTTATGTCACATTTTTAATATATTATACATATACGTGACTATCGTGAAGGGTATTTTAGATTCGGCCCAGCCGAATATACTACACTCTTACTTGTTTTTGTTTTTTTTCTCTTTTTTTACCGCTGTCCGTATTTTCTATATATGCATGTTTATTATTAATTTCGTATGAAGTAAAAGTGCACCGGAATAGGTAGCAGTATGTGTACACATGTTGCTTCTTTTTTCTTATCTTTTTTTCACCGTTGTCCGTGTTTTCCTTATATGTTCAATATTAATATTATTTTCGATGAATTTAATTATCTTGTAGTGTGGAAGGTGTTCGACTAAATTTTGCTAACCTGAGCAGTGTCGAAGATATACACTGGGCACTGATCAGTTTTAACTAATTTAATTCCAACATTTTAAATGCTGCAATAGAGTTTGTTTCAGTCTTTCGTGTTGCTATCGTTAACATTTCGCGAACACTACTCCCTCTTTCCTCCTCATCATACTCTATTTTCCTAGTTCCACTGAGTACTGGTCCAAGATAAAAAAAACAAGTAAGAGTGTGGCAAATTCGGCTGGGCCGAATCTAAAATACCCTTCACAATAGTCACGCATAAAAATGCGGCTTAGGCTATATATCCGGTATATACATATGTACCGATATCGGAAATTTCCATTTTCCATATTTATATAACCTTATTTCGTTACCAAAACTGTTTTTAAGCAAAAAAAAGTTGTTTAAGTTCACTTACGCGACATTTTCATGAAAATCGCGGTTTATGCTGTATCTGGGGTATATATGGACCGATATCGGAAGTTTTCATTTTCCATATTTGTATAACCTTACTTTATTACCGGAACTGCCTTTGAGCAAAAAAGGTTGTTTAAGTTTACTTACGGGACATTTTCATGAAAAACCCGATTCATGGTATATCTGGGGTATATATGGACCGCTATCGGAAATTTTCATTTTCTATATTTATATAACCTTACTTTATTACCGGAACTGCCTTTGAGCAAAAAAAGTTGTTTAAGTTTACTTGCGGGACATTTTCATGAAACACCGGTTTTAGGCTATATCTCGGGTATATATGAACCGATATCGGGCTTTTTCATTTCCCATATTTATCTAACCTTATTTTATAACCAGAACTGCTTTTAATGAAAAAACGTTGTTTAAGTTCGCTTACGCGGCATTTTCATGAAAACCCCGGTTTAGGCTATGTCTCGGGTATATATGGACCGATATCGGGCATTTTCATTTTCCATATTTATCTAACCTTATTTCATTACCAGAACTGCTTTTAAGCAAAAAAAGTTGTTCAAGTTTGCTTACGCGACATTTTCATGAAAAACTCGTTTTAGGCTATATCTCGATATCGGAAATTTTCATTTTCCATATTTTTATAACCTTACTTTATTACCGGAACTGCCTTTGAGCAAAAAAAAAGTTTTTTAAGTTCGCTCATGTGGCATTTTCATGAAAAACCCGTTCTAGGTTATATCTCGGGTATATATGGACCGATATCGGAAATTTTCATTTTCCTAATGTTATTACCAGAACTACTTTTAAGCAAAAAAAGTTCTTTAAGTTTGCTTACGCCGCATGTTCATGAAAAACCCGGTTTAGGCTATGTCTCGGGTATATATGAACCGATATCGGGAATTTTCATTTTTCATATTTATATAACTTTATTTTATTACCAGAGCTGCTTTTAAGCAAAACAAAGTTTTTTGAGTTCGCTTACGCGACATTTTCATTAAAAGTCCGATTTGGGCTATATCTCGGGTATATATGGACCGATATCGGAAAGCTTCATTTTCCATAATTATGTAACCTAATGTTATTACCAGAACTACTTTTAAGCAAAAAAAGTTGTTTAAGTTCGCTTACGCCGCATTTTCATGAAAAACCCGGCTTAGGCTATGTCTCGGATGTATATGGACCGATATCGGAAATTTTCATTTTCCATATTTATATAACCTTATTTTATTACCAGAACTACTTTTAAGCAAAAAAAAGTTGTTTAGCTTCGCCTATGCGACATTTTCATTAAAAATCCGATTGGGGTATATCTCGGGTATATATGGACCGATATCTGAAAAAAAATTTTTTCGCCTTTAAGTCACCATGCTTAATAAGTGTGTGAAGTTTGAAGCAAAACAAACAACTTTTGTTTTCAAAAATTTTCATACAAATCTGCAAAAAAATGGCTTTTTTCGGAATTTTGAATATATCTCAGCTATACGTGGACCGATATTACTGAATTTCAATAGCAAACCCATGAATCGATGGGGTAAAAGATTGGTGTAAAAAAAAAGTTTCTAAGTCTAATGGTTTTCTCAGAAACGGTATTTCAACAGCGGACAGACGGACATCGCTTAATCGACTTTTCCATTAATTCTGATTCAGAATATATATACTTTATAGGGTCGCAAAAAAAAAACTGTAGAAATTACAAACGGAATCACAAACTTATATATACCCTTTACATTTTTGTGAAGGGTATAAAAACACTGAGTAAAAACATGTAAGCCTATCCAAATTGACAACTCACCAATTCCATGAAGTCAGTCAAGTACCTTGGTATACACCTCGACCGTACGCTAAATGCCCAAACACAGATGTGAAGTGGTCTGTTGAACTCGCTTTTGTTCGATAAATTTTTCACTTGCAAATGTTGAACACACGTTCATATGATATGTTTACCATTTCAACAATCTCACGTAACTTGATTTGGAGATCATTCATAACGATATCGAGGATTTTCTAGATATTTTCTTCAGTAACCACCTCTTTTGGCCTTCCTGTTGATGGTATTGTTGCAGTGCGTGTTCGGCAGCAATCCTATATTTTATCATGTAATCTGACGGAGCAGGCTCTCCGTAATATTTAACGAGCTTTTCTTTTATCTCTTCCGCCGTTTTCCTTTTCAAATATTAGTGTTTAATCACTACTTAATGGAAAATGAGATTTGAAAGCCATAATTTTGGGTCTTTTAAAGATTCGCCTCAATACCTTCCGGTTAGTGTGTTTGTTGTCCCAAAAACTTGGAAACTTAACTCGTCTTCCCTAACAACTAAATTTTTCATATATTTGAGCGCTGTTGAGCGATGAAGGCGCTGTTTGTGCTGCGTGTAATTAATTGATTTCGTTTGCATAATACTGTACAGGTTTAATTCGTTCGAAAGACCTCATTTTATTATGAACTACCTTTTATAATGCTTCACGATTTTGATCGGTCATTTATATGCTAACCCCAGCGGTTTCCGTACAAGATCTGCTCTAACAAATCAGAATTAACGTAGTTTCTTATGTGTACGTCTTTAAGAGGCAGATGTTCTCACCTCGAGTCGAATTGTGTTCCTAAATCTGCAGTAATGTTTTTTTTTATTTCCTTTTTCTTGAAACACCGTAAGTTACAAAAGCTGTTGCTATGAACCGAAACATCTGGTGTTAGAATTACTGTTTGCCATCTAAAGCCCGGCCTATACAGGTGAGGCAATATCGATTAACATAAGATATTCGGTGTGACCCAATAACGTCAACATTATTCCCACCACAGAATACACAGAATGGACACGCGGGGAAAAAAGTTGCAAAATATGGTCGTTTCAAGACAAATCCCATCACAGTGGTAACGCTAAAAGGCAATAGGCGTGCGTGAACGACAATATAATATACATGTATCGCGTTCTCTGTTGTGAAATAGCTGCTTTGTTTACATTTTGTTTGTGAAAATTTGTGGTAAGAATATTCTATAATTTTTAATAAATTGGCGCAAGAAAAGTGGAAATTTTTCTTTTTGGCGCAATTTTCCTTTTTTTGCGCTAATTTATGAAGAAATAGCACCGCTGTGTAAAAAGTAAAGATAGTGAAAAAGTGTTTTGTGCTGTGTTCTGATGGAAGAAATAAAAATTTAAGTATAGTTTATTATCTTAATATGTGTAATTGTTTGAGCTTAAGGTCTTTCTTGGAATTTTTAGTTTTTTTGGTTTTTAATTATCTGGCAATATTTCGCTTTTCTTTTTGGCCTGAAGAAGCTATCCAAAGTCTGCTTTTACATTTGTACAGACGATGGGCAGACATTTTTTCAATTCTCTTTTGGTCTTGCCTAAACCTTTTACATTTAAGAAATTAATAGACAGACAGAAACTTTTCGTTTTTCTTTTGTTGTTGTTGTATTTTTAAGCACAGCTAGTGTGTTTATATGAAGTTGATGTTGATATGAGAATAATGATATGAAGCAACAACATAAGAAATACGAAAAGTTAAAAAGAGAAACAAAGAATGTCCACAAATGTCTAGTACAGAGAGTCGTGTACTACACACTCTCCCCCACCGAAAATTTTCGTTACCGCACCATCAAATTTCGTCTGTCTGCCCGTCGTCTGTACAAATGTAAAAGCTGACTAAGCATATAGTTTATTATAATAAAAATAAAGCAAAGTGTAATAATTATACTTTATTTCTTTTCAGGAACCGAAAATGTGTAATGGGGGTGCCGTGATAATTTGAAGCTACACTCATTTCCAACAAATAAAGTAAGGTAAGTTGTTTATTTAAAATTTTACATACATATATGTCGGACACAGTACATCATTTTGGTTGGTATGGTGTCCGTCCGAATGTGGCATACGATCAGTTGAAGCTACGTGTGTTTTCTAGTTGAGTGGTCAGTGATATTTGTGTTTATAAGTGCGTTAATAATTAAAATAAAGTGCTAAAGTTACTATAAACTTAACAACAACCAATACAACCTGCTAAGGCTGATGTTAGTCACCTTTAAAGCCTGGTTGTTGTTACTTACCTCCAATTGTATTCCGTAAGTTATAGCAAATATCTAAAAGCATGGAAAACAAGTTTATTTAGCAATATACAAATTATATATTGCTTTTTAAAGTTGTTCCATGATTTTATATTTACTTTTAATTACTTAAGAAGTTGATTTGCACACACTTTGCAAGTATGTAGTGCCTTTTTGGTTTAATTATTATTATTATTTTTTTTAAGGTCATTACTGATATGGCCGCCGTAATAAGATGGTCATATCGGTGTTTTATGCGGGGTGTAACTTTAGTTCAAGGTAAGGGCTGGGTAAATACATGTAAATATTAGCGTAAGGGTTTAGGTAAATTGTTTTAATATATTTTAAAATTTAATTTTGTTGATGGGGTATAAGAGGAACTATTTTATTTCATTGTCATATATAAATTTTTTCTATTCCTGCACTTCCCTTATATATTTTCCTGTATTTAGTTTTTTATAGACGTGCTGAATGGATTCGTATTTTAGAGGTGAAGTCAAGTACGAAGCGCTTATTTGCAGTCGCCATTTCGCGGATTATTTTATTTTTGGCAATAAATTGTCTAATTTTGCTGTACCAAACAATGAGAGTGCTGAGCTTCTTATTGCAAATGTAACGCATAATACCGACAGTTCTAGTTCAGCTTCAATTCCAGTTTTTATACCCTTCACAAAAATGTAAAGGGTATTTATAAGTTTGTGATTCCGTTTGTAATTTCTACAGTTTTTTTTGCGACCCTATAAAGTATATATATTCTGAATCAGAATTAATGGAAAAGTCGATTAAGCGATGTCCGTCTGTCCGTCTGTCCGCTGTTGAAATACCGTTTCTGAGAAAACCATTAGACTTAGAAACTTTTTTCTTTCACCATTCTTTTACCCCATCGATTCATGGGTTTGCTATTAAAATTCAGTAATATCGGTCCACGTATAGCTGAGGTATATTTAAAACTCCGAAAAAAGCCATTTTTTTGCAGTTTTGTATGAAAATTTTTGAAAACAAAATTTGTTCGTTTTGCTTCAAACTTCACACACTTATTAAGCATGGTGACTAAAAGACAAAAAAAATTTTTTTCAGATATCGGTCCATATATACCCGAGATATAGCCCAAATCGGATTTTTAATAAAAATGTCGCATAGGCGAAGCTAAATAACTTTTTTTGCTCAAAAGCAGTTCTGGTAATAAAATTAGGTTACATAAATATGGAAAATGAAAATTTCCGATATCGGTCCATATATACCCGAGATATAGCCTAAACCGGGCTTTTCATGAAAATGTCGCGTAAGCGAACTTAAACACTTTTTTGTGCTCAAAAGCAGTTCTGGTAATGAAATAGGGTCATATAAATATGAAAAATGAAAATTTTCGATGTCGGTCCATATATACCCGAGATATAGCCCAAATCGGGGTTTTCATGAAAATGTCGCGTAAGCGAACTTAAACAACTTTTTTGTGCTCAAAAGCAGTTCTGGTAATGAAATAGGGTCATATAAATGTGAAAAATAAAAATTTTCGATATCGGGCCATATATACCCGAGATATAGCCTAGACCGGGGTTTTCATGAAAATGCCGCGTAAGCGAACTTAAACAATTTTTTGTGCTAAAAAGCAGTTCAAGTAATGAAATTAGGTTACATAAATATGAAAAATTAAAACTTCCGATATCGGTCCATATATACCCGAGATATAGCCAAAATCGGGTTTTTCATGAAAATGTCGCGTAAGCGAACTTAAACAACTTTTTTGTGCTCAAAAGCAGTTCTGGTAATAAAATAGGGTCATATATATATATGAAAAATGTAAATTTTCGATATCGGTCCCGCAGATATAGCCCGGAACGTGGTTTTCATGAAAATGCCGCATAAGCGAACTCAAACAACTTTTTTGTTCTCAAAAGCAGTTCTGGTAATGAAATTGGGTTACATAAATATGAAAAATTAAAATTTCCGACATCGGTCCATATATACCCGAGATATAGCCCAAATCGGGTTTTTCATGAAAATGTCGCGTAAGCGAACTTAAACAACTTTTTTGTGCTCAAAAGCCGTTCTGCTAATGAAATAGGGTCATATAATAATGAAAAATGAAAATTTTCGATGTCGGTCCATATATACCCGAGATATAGCCCAAATCGGGTTTTTCATGAAAATGTCGCGTTAGCGAACTTAAACAACTTTTTGTGCTCAAAAGCAGTTCTGGTAATAAAATAGGGTCATATAAATATGAAATATGAAAATTTTCGATATCGGTCCATATATACCGCAGATATAGCCTGGAACGGGGTTTTCATGAAAATGCCGCGTAAGCGAACTTAAACAACTTTTTTGTGCTCAAAAGCAATTCTGGTAATGAAATTAGGTTATATAAATATGGAAAATGAAAATTTCCGATATCGGTCCATATATACCCGAGATATAGCCTAGACCGGGGTTTTCATGAAAATGCCGCGTAAGCGAACTTAAACAACTTTTTTGTGCTCAAAAGCAGTTCTGGTAATGAAATTAGGTTACATAAATATGGAAAACGAAAATTTCCGATATCGGTCCATATGTACCCGGTCCATATGTAGCCCAAAGCTGGTTTTTCATGAAAATGTCGCGTAAGTGAACTTAAACAACTTTTTTCAACTTAAAGCAGTTCTGGTAATGAAATTAGGTTACATATATATGAAAAATTAAAATTTACGATATCGGTTCATATATACCCGATATATAGCCTAACAGGTTTTTTGATGAAAATGCCGAGTAAACAACTGTTTTGTGCTCAAAAGCAGTTCTGGTAATGAAATTAGGTTATACAAATAAGGTGGCCCAGAAAGACCGAAGTGGTGTGAATTGCTTATAACTTTTTATTTAAGAGATATTTTTTTAATTTTTTTTTTTAAATACATTAAATTTATGGGGAATATTTTTGGATTAGTTATTAAAAATGATATCCCGCAAGTGGTGGTCATATTCTGCTTCGCACAAATGTGCTCTTTCCAACACATTTTCCATGACCTTTCGCAAAACTTCTGGAAATAAATTGCATAGTCAAGTCGTTGCTGGTAATCTGTTGGTTTCAATTCTTGGACAAGTTGAATTTTGTATGGAAACAATCCTATGGTGTGCAAAATTCGCTGCAGCGACGTCCTTGAGAGGCCCAGTTGTGACGAACGTCTCCTGGTTGATGTTTCTGGATCCTCCCGAATACTCTCCTGTACCACTTGAATATTGTCAGCCGTGTGGACAGTTCGGTGTCTGCCGGGACCAGGAAGGTTCCTTACTGCTCCTTGTTCTCGAAAATTTGCAACCAGACGGTTTATTGTTGACTGAGAGGGTGCAACCCGCACATTAAATTGACGACGGTATGCACGCTGAGTCAACACAATGGACCGTTGATTTGAAAAGTAAATTTCAACAATTTGGGCACGTTGTTCAATTGTGTATTGCTCCATTATAAATTATCCAAGTCTTCTTTACAAAATACTGAAAAGAAAAGAAAAAAAAATTATAATAAAAAAGTTATAAGGAATTCACACCACTTCGGTCTTTCTGGGCCACCCAGTATAAATATGGAAAAAGAAAATATCCGATATCGGTCCATATATACTCGAGATATAGCCTGAACCGATTTTTCCAATAACATTTTTTTTTTTGCTGAAAAGCAGTTCTTGTTTTAAAAAAAGGTTACGAAAATAGAGAAAATTAAAATTTCTGATATCGGTCCATATATACCCGAGATATAGCCTGAACCGATTTTTCCCTAAAAAAATTTTTTTTTTTTGCTGAAAAGCAATTCTCGTTATAAAAGAAGGTTACTAAAATACAGAAAATAGAAAATTCCGATATCGGTTCATATATAACCGAGCATATTTAGGTTACATTTTTAATATACTATACATATTCGTGACTATCGTGAAGGGTATTTTAGATTCGGCCCAGCCGAATATACTACACTCTTACTTGTTGAACGAAATTAGCTTAGAAAGTTTAGGAGATTTAGACATAGACATGGAAACGAACGGCAACAGCTTAGGAGATTTAGACATAGACATGGAAACGAACAACAATTTGATAGGAAATAATGTTAGTGTAGATAACCACCATATCGATGTTAGCAGCGATTATAAATTGATAAATATAGATGACACAGTAATTAACGGTGGTGACATGAAACAAAAGATGAAATCTTTAAAACTGACACTTGACAGTAATAGGACGAAATACTTAGTTGAAAGAAGGAAACACTTAGCTCAGAGACGATTGAATTTAAAATTAAAAGTGACTAATTCTAGGTTAATAAAACAATTAAACAAATGTAAGGGTAAAATTCAAACATTAGAATTGGAGCTGCAAAAGAAAAGTGATATTTCAAAAAAAGTTTCAAAATCAATGTCCTTATGTTTTGAAAATAGCTTTTTAAATCATAGTCGCGTTCCAAAGAATCGTCGGTATAGCGTCGGGCTTAAACTTTTTGGTTTAGCGGAGTATTTACTTTCGCCGCTAGTTTATATATATTTATCTGAACATTTAGATTGGCCAGATACTCGTACTTTACAACGTTTTGTAAATGACTGGCCGAAAAGTCCTGGTAATTTTAATGGATCATTTGAAGCATTAAAATTACGCGCCCGAGATTTTGATGAGCAACAAAAATACGTAAGTGTATCCTGTGATGAAATGTCCTTGAAAACTTTCCTAGAATATGATAGATTCAAAGACAAAATAATTGGCTTGGAAGATTTCGGGGACGAGTATCGTTCACGAAATATAGCAACTGGTGCCATGGTGATTATGGCAAGTGGTATAGGAGACACTAGATGGTCGCAAGCATTGTCATATTTTTTTATTCAAGGCAGCTGCAAAGGTAACATAGTTAGAAAATATATTGTAGAAGCTATAGAGAAATTGCAAGCCATAGGCTTGAAACCCTGCCAATTTGTTTGCGATCAAGGTTCAAACTTCATATATTTTTCCAAATGTCTTAATGTTACTGAGGAACGGTTATATTTTGAAGTGAACCTATGTAGAATTTTTTTCATGCACGATAGCCCCCATTTATTAAAAAGCACGCGAAATTGCCTGCTAAATTTAAATAATAAAGTTTACTTCAATAATAGGCTCATATCGTGGAAAGATGTTATTCATTTCTATAATATGGATTCAAATTCTCTAAAATGTGCTCCAAAGCTAAGTTTAGACCATTTGAACCAAAACAATTTCTAACGAATGAGAGTAGATTTGGCAGCACAGGTTTTAAGTAGAACAGTAGCGATAGGTATGCGAGCATTGCAGGCTTCAGGTAAATTAGACAGTTTAAAATACCCTACATTTTCTAACACGGCCGATTATTTGGAGATATTTAACAATCTTTTCAACATTTTTAACAGCCGGTCTCAAAATTCACTTTTTGTTAATTCAGGAGACCAAGTAGAACTTCTCAGACAGGCTTCCAAGTATATTAGGACCTTCAAAGTTATTGACGATAAAGGCAATAACATCACCAAAAGCTTTAAATTTATAACCGGCTGGCTAATTAATATTTCGGCCTTAAAAAGTCTTTGGCCTTATCTAAAGCAAGAAGGTTTTCAAGAACTAAGAACGCGACGCTTAAACCAATACCACTTAGAGCACTTCTTTGGGCAAATTAGGAAAGGCTCTGAAAACTCCGTCCGTATAACACCACGAAATTTTTCTAGTTCGTTTCAAAAGCGTTGGGGACTTCAATATGTAAACGTTGTTGTTAACGGCAATTGCGAAAAAATTTCCTCAGAAGATGAAGTTTTAGATTTTTCAATTGTAGATGTTGCCTACGATAGGGACCCAAATAATACCCAATGGGACAATTTTCACTCATTGAGTAATCCAGTTCCTTTTATTAAAAACACCGAATTTGAAGAAAAAACTCATGAAGATGAGGAGCGGGTTGTACTCGAAAAAAACGCATTTGTATATGTTTGTGGGTATTTCTATTATAAACTAAATCAATTTCATACTTGTTCTTCCCCTTCGCCCAATTTTGAGGAAAACAAAGACTTCTCAATTGACTATTTCTTCACGCATGAAAAGCAGTTTGACAAATGTCATTTAGTCAAACCTCCGCAAGGCTTCATTGACTACTTTTCTAAACTGGAAAGCAAAATTCATATTTTGTTTGATCAGAACTGCCACCGTGAAGGCCTTCGAAACATTATTTTCGATGCACTCATTTATATTAAACCTTATCGGTGCTGCGATAATATTAAGCATGAAAATATTTTAAGCTTGTTTATAAGAATAAGAATTTATTTTATTCTTAGAAATTTCAATGCCCGTCTTAAAGAACCTAATTTTAAGCAAAAATATCTGTGCGTAAGCAATAAATAGTTAACAGGATACACTTTTCGATATTAAAGAAGCTCAGCACTAATTTTGTTATTGTAGTATATTCGATTTAAATAAACATTGTATAACATATATATTTTATTTTCAATTTTTTATTTATAATTCATTATTCTTGTAACAACATTTTTTTTTTTTGTAAATAGCAATTTGAATTATTTGTTTTGGTTCTTATTTTTTATATCATTGAAACTGTTAATTATTATTATGTATATGATATTAACAGTTTGAATATTTTATTTTGGTTTTATTTTACATTATTGAAATTATGAATTACAATTTTGCTCTTATATTTTATTTGAATTTTTTTATTTTGGGTTTTTAACATTATTGAAATTTATGAATTGCTATTTTGCTTTTTTTTTTAATTTGCTTTTTTTTAATTTTTTACTTTTTAAATTACTGAAATTTTGAATTATTATTTTGCTTTTGTTTATTATTTTTAAATTGTCAATATTTATTTTTATTTATTATTTACTAATTGAATTAAAAAATGTAAATCCCAGTAAACGGTAAATGTTTTGTTTGCTGGGATGACATCGAGGATGAAATAAAACATTATAGTAATCCAGGAGTAAGTGTAGCGAATATATATGTATAATGCATTGCATTTCAGCTTCTCCTTACTCCAGACCATCATATATCCTACACGAGGTGATGCTGTTTTTCGCTAAAAATGATGGATCTAGACCAGAAAAGGTCGATAAAAATCAATTTAATATACTGCCCCTTAAAATAAATTTAAAAAACGAAAATTAATAAAAATGTTATAGTATTTTTTGTATCTTCAGCTTACCAAGGGTCTGGAATGCCAGATGGAACCAAATTCTGGCCATTAACACGAAAAACAACAGGTTGGTTCGCTGTTCCAATTTTCGTTGAAAGGTGATTTCATAAATTGCCCCTTAAAATAAATTTAAAAAACGAAAATTAATAAAAATGTTATAGTATTTTTTGTATCTTCAGCTTACCAAGAGTCTGAAACGCCAAATGGAACTAAATTCCGGTCATTAGCTGGAAAAACAACAGGTTGGTTCACTGTTCCAATTTTCGTTGAAAGGTGATTTCATAAATTGCCCCTTAAAATAAATTTAAAAAACGAAAATTAATAAAAATGTTATAGTATTTTTTGTATCTTCAGCTTACCAAGGGTATGGAACGCCAGATGGAACCAAATTCTGGTCATTAACACGAAAAACAACAGGTTGGTTCGCTGTTCCAATTTTCGTTGAAAGGTGATTTCATAAATTGCCCCTTAAAATAAATTTAAAAAACGAAAATTAATAAAAATTTTATAGTCTTTTTTTATTTTCAGCTTACCAAGGGTCTGAAACGCCAAATGGAACTAAATTCTGGTCATTAGCTGGAAAAACAACAGGTTGGTTCACTGTTCCAATTTTCATTCAAGTGTGATTTCATATATTGCCCCTTGAAAGAAATTAAAAAAGTCAAAATGAATAAAAATTTTATTGTCCGGAGCGCTAGATTCAACCTAATTGTGGTCATTAGCTGGAAAAATAAAAGGTTGGTACTAAACATGTGCTTGAGTGTAACAGAAAGTACTGCAAAAACAGTTTAACTGAGCTACTATGCATTACTCATTGTTCAAATATTAATAAAATGTTGTATGCTACTGTTACGTTTTACTCTGAAGAGCACACTCAGCTCATCCGAACAAACAAAAATATTTATGTACGTTCTCGTGTACGAGAAAACTTGTCTTCGTGCTTTTTTTAAGGCAGAGCTATTGTCAGCTTAATTATTTGTGAATTATTGGTGATACAACAAGTCTCAAAATTTTTGACGATTAAGTGCATTACAAAGTGTGGTGTTTTTGAAAAGTTAGAAAAAAGTAAGTATATAATAAAACATACATATGCACATTTCAACGAATGCATTATTTTGTTTTTGTAAGGTTTTTTGTTAGTCAGACAAATAAATTTTTTTGTTGCAGTATTCCTTAACTAAGCATTTTTATTTTTCTTATTATGTTTGTACCAGAGAATGACAATCAGTACTGATAAATAAAGTACTTATCTTCAAATTTCATTATTGGGTATACCCATTACCTATTCGCAAAAAATATCCATTCAAACGCATATGCTTTGCATAAAAATGTATTATTATAAAATATGTACGATTTTTCTCCAATTGGTGCTTGAATCATGATTTTATTTAATAAAGGATTGCAACAGATATTAGCAAGTGCGTCATTTTGTTTATTTTCATTTTCATATATATGTACATTAATATGCATACTAACTAAAATATGGCACAGGTAATGAAGCACATTCCTATAGATATCATTTGACCACACAAACTTTTAAAATTTTATCTACTTGTGATTGACTGTACCTTTCTGAATGGATCTCATACGGATTGTTATTGCTACTTATTGGAAAAGAAACACAATTTAATACAACACTTTTAACTCTCTTTCAATCTCTCTCTCTCTCTCTCTTTCATAGGGAGAAACTTCTAACTACATAAGTATGTGAAAAATACTATAAAATTCAAGAATTATTGCTAAAAGCCAGCATTACTACTACTAATTGATACTAAACATTTCCAACAGGCAAATTGACACTCCGTCACCAACAATACAAACAACACATTTTAACGAAGAAACAAAACTTAATATGTTGTTTTTACTTGTTGTTTGCATTGCTTTGTAGTATCTAGTACTTTAAATTATATTTTTAACATTATTTATTTCACTTTTCACTCATGTTTCCACTTTTTTGTTAAAATATTGAATAAAAAAAATTTTTTTCAAACACCTTTTTTTCTTTGTTTACATTTTTATTTGTATAGACTAGCTGTTTTCATTTACACATTGATTTTGTTTTTCTGTACTGCTCGCACGCCTCTTGCCTCAACAAATGTTTTGCTTATTTTGACATACGTCAATGTTGCCATATCTGGTTATATCTGTGATTCCCAGGTTGGAAAACGATGGTCTGTTTTTGGCATATGCGTATACTTAATGGTCCAAAAATATATTTACCGATGTTAACTCTTTGCCGCCGAAAACACCAACAGAAAAATTGTTCTATACGTAACTCGGCATTTCTAGGTTTTACGCTAGGATGAGCTAAATTGTGTAATTTTTGCATAATAATTTGTCGATAGTTAAACTGCACAAATGGTCTTATACATGAGTAATAAAAATTCCAGTATAAAACTTTCGATGAATATATCATGGGCCATGTAGGGTATGCACTGAGGCTGAAGGTAAACAATTTGAAAACTTTTTGTAATAAAAAACTTTACTTCCCTATCTGACTTCTATTCAAGATTTTTCATTATCTGATTAATTTTACTTACTTTTGCTGACTTTGGTAAACGTGGCGTCATTATCTGTCTCGCTCACTCATGGAAAACCACTATCCACCTCTCTCATCATTTTGTCGTAACATTTAAAGTGTTTCTGGAACGCGAACGGCATCCGCCAACACAAAAATGAACTCGAATACTTCCTGATGGATAAGCAGATTGATATAATGATGATTGCAGAAACTCACTTGACGTCAACAAGCTTCTTTAAAATTAACGGCTACGTATTATACGATACTAAAGACCCCCGTGGAAGAGCTTGTGGAGGTTCTGCAATCTTGATAAAATCTAGGATAAAGCATTTTTTGTTGAACGACACATGTGAGGACTAATATCTGTGTGGAAAATTTTCATTACAAATTGGTTATCTCATCGATTTATTCGCCGCCTCGATTTTCAGTGACGGAGTCACAATATTCAAGTTTTTTCACCTCATTAGGACCTCGTTTTATAGCAGCTGGAGATTACAACGCAAAACACACTTTTTGGGGCTCACGTTTAATCACCCCGAAGGGTCGAGTGCTTTTTGATACAATTTCTAAAATGGGCTTAGACGTAATATCAAGCGGGCATCCCACTTACTGGCCGACTGACCGACGAAAGATTCCTGATGTGATTGATCTTGGAGTGGTAAAGGGGTTCCCTGTGGAATGGATGCAAGCTGAGCCTTCGTTAGACTTGTCATCGGATCATTCACCTACTATTATTTCAGTGCGTTTGCCCCAGGAGACTTGGTCTCCGATTAACAATTTGCATAGGACTGTCACCCGAGTGAATTGGCTAAAATATAAAAAATTTTTGAGCACCCATTGCACTGAAAATATTGTTTTAAGAACTCCTGAAGATATTAATGCGTCACTAAGCAACTTTAGCGAAAACCTTAAACAAGCCGCTGAACTTGCTTCTAGAGTTTATTTAACACGCAGAAATCTTCAAAATAGAACATATTCTTCAGAAATCGAGCAACTTGTGTTAGAAAAAAGAAGAGTTCGACGAGAGTGGCAACTTCGCAGGTCTCCGCAGCTAAAAACAAGGCTACGTGAGTGCACAAATCAACTAAGAAGTTTGCTTGGAAACCAAAAAACGGCTTCTCTACAAACGTATTTAGAAAGTCTGGATGGTACTCCTCAGTCCGACTATTCTTTATGGCGGGCGGCTAAGGGTTTAAAAAGGCCAGTTAGAGGTAAGCCGCCCTTGCGAGAACCGTCTGGTGACTGGGCTAGAGATGACTCGGAAAAGGGTAATTTATTTGTTAACCATTTGAAAAACGTTTTTACCACAAATAGGTCTGACAATGCAAATGAGTTGCCACCTATTGTTAGTAGACCTCCTGTGCCTTTAAGATTCAATTTCCAAGAAATTGAAAATGCTATTGGCAATCTAAACCTTAAAAAAGCTCCAGGTATGGATAAAATCAGCAACAAAATGCTCGTAGAGCTGCCTCGTGTAGCTAAAAGAATTGTTATTTTTATTTTTAATGCTATTTTACGACTTGAGTATTACCCTGCAGAGTGGAAGGTGTCCACGATAACAATGGTTCCTAAGCCAGGGAAGGATCACACGAAAGTAGAATCATACCGTCCAATAAGTCTACTGTCAACAATATCAAAACTTTTCGAAAAATTGCTAAAGGCGAAGTTGGATCCAATGCTTCATAAGGTTGAATGTATTCCTGATCACCAATTTGGTTTTAGAGCGAAACATGGCACCATTGAGCAAACACACATGTTAGTTAACGTCATAAGAAAGGCATTTGAAGATAAAAAATATTGCTCTGCCTTATTCATCGACGTCTCACAGGCTTTTGATAAAGTGTGGCACGATGGCTTAATGCATAAAATAAAGTTTAACTTACCTGCAAACATACATAACCTTTTGGAAAGCTATTTATATTGTCGACAATTTATAGTAAAAGAAGACGATTTCATAAGCCCCGCCCAGTCTATTAAAGCTGGAGGTCCCCAAGGCAGCATATTAGGGCCTATCTTATATTTGATCTACGCATCTGACATGCCAACAAGCACCAACGTTCACACTTCAACATTTGCAGATGATACAGCATTCCTTAGCATACATAGTAACCACCAGCGAGCATCAATAAATTTACAGGAACATATCGACAAACTAGAGAAATGGCTGAAGCTTTGGAAAATCAAGGTTAATGAACAAAAGTGTGCCCATGTTACATTCGCACTGCGTCTAGGAACATGCTCACCCATTACTATTAACAATAAAGTAATACCTCAACACAGTGAAGTCAAATACCTCGGAATTCATCTTGACCGTAGTCTAACATGGAAGTCGCACATCGAGGCAAAAGTAACGCAGATGAAATTGAAAGTGCAAATTAACTGGCTACTAGGCAGAAATTCGACCTTGAAGCTTGATTGTAAACTTTTGCTGTACAACTCGATTCTAAAGCCAATATGGTGCTATGGGATTCAATTATGGGGCACAGCCTCGCCATCCAACATTGAGAAAATTCAAAGAAGTCAAAATAGAATTCTCCGTAGAATTACAGCTGCTCCATGGTACGTTAAAAACTCACGAATCCACGCAGATCTGAACGTACCTTTTGTGAAATCTGAATTCCTTTTGTGAATCCAAATCCTCTTGCAGCTAATATTCTTAATTTTGGTGGTCATACCCGTCTGAGAAGGAGGGATACTTTGGCTACCATTAGAGCTCTAAACAGATGACTGAATTCTGAAATAATACTCGCATAAAAATAAATTTTCGTCAGCACTGGCAGGACCTTAATCATAATTTTTTTTTTTTTTTTTAGTATTAAGATTTGAATACTTATTGTCATTACATTTTTTTATGTAGATTCAATAAATAAAATAATGAAGTTAAAAAAAAAAAAAAATTTAAAGTCCACCAAGAGCTTGTGTGAATAAAAAACATTTGAACGAAGTAAAATGAGTTCGCGAAAATCGGGTTACTTGTGGTTTTTATACATATGTATATTCTTACTAGTTTATTTTTTGGATGAAACTAACAGGTATTGTACCATTTTACAATTCTATTTAATGCGCGAACTTTTAGTGGCAGTTGCCAAGGTATTGAAGTAAATTTTTTTTTAACATTTTAAATTCATAGATTAACAAATAGTATAGTTCTGGAAAACTTGGGGCAATTGTATCACTATTTTTGACTCTGGTTCTAGAAATGTTATTTAGGGTTACGGTTCCAGAGTTTAAGTGAGCAAAAACAATTAAAATTAACCACAATAACCGAAATATAGTTACAGTTTAACTACAATTTTCAATTAGCCCACAATTTTCAAACTACATGGGATAGATTTTTTCTGATTTAGTTCATGATGGTTACAATCAATCTTCTCACTCAGTTGCGGTTTCATTTTGATTCACAGTGATTGACATTCACTCTGTGATTCTTCAACCGCACGGTCGTGTTTTCAAAAAGTGAAAAAAAAAAAAAACAAACCAAAAAATCATTGTCCTAGCATATTTTTAAACTTACATATAAAAACGATAATATATTGTATTAAATTGTAAAAACAATAACAAATTATTTTAAAATAAAAAAACAACGGGAAAATAAATTCCTTACATTTCATTATCTAAACAATAAAATCAATTTCAATAAAACAAGTGCGGTGGCAGTGCATTGTTGTTGTTGTTATTGTGCGTGAAGATTACCTACCCAGTGGGAAAAAACTATACCCTAAAGTTTTGTGACAATTATTTTTATATACTTTTAAATTAAAAAAAAATATATAAATAAAAAAACAAAAATTGCATGAGTGTACCTATTAGATGCAATTCTGCGAGGGAGCTTAGCTCCACTAGAAAAAACCTGTGGATCTCTGAGGAAGAATCACTTAAAAAATCATTGGATAATCTTCTGTCTCTAAGAGATAAAAAACGCACGCGTTCGTGTTCGCCAAACATTGTTGTTACAACAGAAGACATACCATCTTCCAGTTTAGCTATTGTTGATAAACCGAAAACTCAAGTGGGTATGGATAGGTATATAACCGAAGCCCTAAATCCGCGCAAATATCATCGCAACCAAAAATGACTAAGGGCGATATTACCTCTGCGACAACGGATAGTAATAGGTTTGCTATCCTTCAGACTGACGAGCCAATTACATCAAAAAAAAACATTTAAACCGCCACCAATATACTTGAGAGAACCTACATCTAATGAGCTGGTAAAAGCACTTATTTCGGCAATTGTTGTTATTAAAGGTATTGATGACGTCAAAACCGGATTGGAAGATAAAGGTTTTAAAATAAAAACCGTAGTAAATATCAGGAACCGTGAAAAGATCCCTCAACCCATGTTTAGGGTTGAACTAGAACCCAGGGATGTTGTCCTGAAAAAAGGTGAAATTCATCCAATTTATAACCTTAAATTTCTTTTGCATCGTAAGGTTACCGTTGAGGAGCCACATAAGCGTTCAGGACCCGACCAGTTCCTAAAATGCCAAGAATTTGGCCACACAAATGCTTACTGTAAGTTGCCCGCTGTTTGTGTTGTATGTGGCGAACTTCACGGCACAACTCAGTGCAATAAGCCAAAGGCCGACGCAAGTGTTAAAAAATGCAGTAACTGTGGAGGTAACCACACTGCAAATTATAGAGGTTGCCCTGTCTATACTCATTTTAAGCGGTCAATGACAAATAAGTCATCGGTTTCTCCAGCAACCCAGCAGCCAAATGTCATTGGTAAAAACAATTTTCCCCAGGTAGGCCATTCAACCAACTTCACAAACACGCAGAATTCCAAACTATTTTCATATGCTAATGTGGTTAAATCCGACCAAAACTTGAACCAGGAACCCAAGCCCCAAATTTCCGATCCAAATTTTAGTAACCTAGAGGCAACTCTGCAGACTCTTGTTCAATCCATTAACACTTTTACCGTTTCTATGACCAACATGATGCAGGAATTGTTAAAAATGCAATCCACTATTTTACAGGCAATTTAAAAAAAAATTTTTTTTTTTTTTTTTTTTTTTGTCATTCATTTATTTATTGAATCTTCAAAATATGAACTAACAATAAGTATTCAAATCTTAATACTAAATACAAAAGTTATTTAAGTCCAGCCACTGCTAGACAAAAGAGTTTCATTTCGCGCGAATAATATCGGTAGAATCACCTATTTAACGTTCTGATGGTGGCCAGGGTATCCCTTCTTCTCAACCGAGAGTGGCCGCCAAAATTAAGTATGTTGCGTGCAAGAGGATTTGGGTGAAGTTCCAGTTTACTGATATACCTTGTGGCATACTTAGAGAACTCGTCAGTTACCAGCGGAACACACAGATCGTTGTGAATTCGTGAGTTTCTTACGTACCATGGAGCTGCAGTAATCGTACGAAGAATTTGGTTTTGTCGTCTTTGAATTTTTTCAATGTTAGATGTTGAGGCGGTTCCCCATAATTGAACTCCATAGCACCATATAGGCTTTAAAATTGCGTTATATAACAAAAGTTTGCAGTCCAACTTCAATGTCGAATTTCTGCCCATAAGCCAATTTAGTTGCGCTGCTTTTAATTTCAACTGAGTGACTTTTGCATCAATGTGAGGCTTCCACGTTAGCCTACGGTCGAGGTAAATACCAAGGTATTTAACTTCATTATGCTGCGGAATAGGTGTATTGTTAATTTGGAGAGCCGAACATGTTTGCTTACGCAGTGTGAATGTAACGTGGGTACATTTTTGTTCATTAACTTTTATTTTCCAAAGTTTCAACCATTTCTCTAATATTGAAATATACTGCTGCAAATTTCGTGAAGCTTCTTGATGGTTTACATGAACGCTAAAAAAAGCTGTGTCATCTGCAAAAGTTGAAGTGTGGATTTCGGATCTCGTTGGCATGTCAGATGCGTAAATCAAATATAGAGTTGGTCCTAGGATGCTACCTTGGGGAACTCCTGCTCCGATTGACTGTGAGAGACTTGTAAAGTCACCTTCTTTGATAACAAATTTCCGCTCGTATAAGTAGCTTTCCAGAAGCTTGTGAGTATTTGCAGGCAAGTTCAACTTTATTTTGTGCATCAGTCCGTCGTGCCACACTTTATCAAACGCTTGGGAAATGTCGATGAATAGAGCTGAACAGTACTTTTTGTCTTCAAAAGTCTGTCTTATGACATTGACTAGCCTATGTGTTTGTTCTATGGTGTTATGTTTAGCCCGAAAGCCAAATTGATGATCAGGGATACATCCCACATCATTAAGTATTGGAGACAACTTCGCCATCAACAATTTTTCGAACAGTTTTGAAATTGTTGGTAGTAGACTTATTGGTCTATATGACTCTACTTTAGTCGGATCCTTCCCTGGCTTGGGTATCATAGTAATCATAGAGACCTTCCACTCTGTAGGATAATACTCAAGGCGTAAATTAGCGTTAAAAATAAAAAGTAGAAATGAATTGGTTAAAAATATGTTTCTGGAACGCAAACGGCATTCGCCAGCAAAAAAATGAACTTGAGCACTTCCTTATGGAAAAGCAGATCGATATAATGATGATTGCTGAAACCCATTTCACAATCAACAGTTATTTCAAAATTAATGGCTACACATTATATGACACAAAAGATCCCCGTGGAAGATCTTGCGGCGGTTCGGCAATTTTAATAAAGACCAGAATTAAGCATTATCTAATGAACGAGACACGTGAGGAATATCTCCAAGCTACAAATATATGCATTGATTATTTTCATGAACAAATTGTTATATCCTCGATTTACTCACCACCACGATTTTCAATAACAGGAAACCAATATTCACATTTTTTCATATCACTTCGTCCTCGATTTTTAGCGGCTGGCGACTATAACGCGAAACATACCTTTTGGGGATTAAGTTTAATTACCTCGAAAGGCCGTGTGCTGTTTGACACCGTTTCTAAAATGGGATTAGGTGTGATTTCAAGTGGACACCCCACTTATTGGCCGTCAGACCGACGAAAGATCGCTGATGTTATAGATTTTGGAGTTGACCGTCAATAGAGTTAATTGGCTAAAATACAAAAAATTGTTGAGTACACATTGTAGTGAAAATATCGCCTTGAGAACACCTGAGGATATTGATGCGTCAATTAACGATTTTTCTGAAAACCTCAAACTGGCCATACAGCATGCTACCACTAGTCATATAAGATCCAGAAATGAGAACAATAGAACTTATTCGGCTGAAATTGAGCAACTTCTGTCAGAAAAAAGAAGAGTTAGAAGAGAGTGGCAAACTCGCAGGTCTCCCCAGCTTAAAACTAGGCTACGGGAATGCGTAACTCGACTAAGAAATCTGCTTGAAATCCAGAGAATATCTTCCCTTAAAACATATTTGGAAAGCCTTGATGGTACTCCGCAATCTGACTATTCTCTGTGGAAAGCGACAAAAGGTCTGAAAAGACCCGTAATAGGTAAGCCACCTTTGCGAACTTCAACTGGCGACTGGGCAAGAAGCGATTCCGAAAAGGGGATGGTGTACGTTGATCATTTGAGAAATGTTTTTACGACAAATGAGTCAGCGGATTCTGCAGCAGAATTTCCGCCGTATGCTGTTAGACAGCCTGTGTCTTTGAGACTTAACTTTCAAGATGTCGAAAACGTTATCAATAACATAAACCCCAGGAAAGCTCCAGGTATAGATCAAATTACTGGTAAAATGCTTGAACAGTTACCTCGTGTAGCTAGAAGAGTTCTACTTTTTATTTTTAACGCTAATTTACGCCTTGAGTATTATCCTACAGAGTGGAAGGTCTCTATGATTACTATGATACTCAAGCCAGGGAAGGATCCGACTAAAGTAGTCATATAGACCAATAAGTCTACTACCAACAATTTCAAAACTGTTCGAAAATTTGTTAATGGCGAAGTTGTCTCCAATACTTAATGATGTGGGATGTATCCCTGATCATCAATTTGGCTTTCGGGCTAAACATAACACCATAGAACAAACACATAGGCTAGTCAATGTCATAAGACAGACTTTTGAAGACAAAAAGTACTGTTCAGCTCTATTCATCGACATTTCCCAAGCTTTTGATAAAGTGTGGCACGACGGACTGATGCACAAAATAAAGTTGAACTTGCCGGCAAATACTCACAAGCTTCTGGAAAGCTACTTATACGATCGGAAATTTGTTATCAAAGAAGGTGACTTTACAAATCTCTCACAGTCAATCGGAGCATATTTGATTTACGCATCTGACATGCCAACGAGATCCGGGATCCATACGACAACTTTTGCAGATGACACAGCTTTTTTTAGCGTTCATGTGAACCATCAAGAAGCTTCACAAAATTTGCAGCAGTATATTTCAATATTAGAGAAATGGTTGAAACTTTGGAAAATAAAAGTTAATGAACAAAAATGTACTCACGTTACATTCACACTGCGTAAGCAGACATGTTCGCCTATTCCGCAGCATAATGAAGTTAAATACCTTGGTATTTACCTCGACCGTAGGCTAACGTGGAAGCCTCACATTGATGCGAAAGTCACTCAGTTGAAATTAAAAGCAGCGCAACTAAATTGGCTTATGGGCAGAAATTCGACATTGAAGTTGGACTGCAAACTTTTGTTATATAACGCAATTTTAAAGCCTATATGGTGCTACGGAGTTCAATTATGGGGAACCGCCTCAACATCTAACATTGAAAAAATTCAAAGACGACAAAACCAAATTCTTCGTACGATTACTGCAGCTCCATGGTACGTAAGAAACTCACGAATTCACAAGGATCTGTGTGTTCCGCTGGTAACTGACGAGTTCTCTAAGTATGCCACAAGGTATATTAATAAACTGGAACTTCACCCAAATCCTCTTGCACGCAACATACTTAATTTTGGCGGCCACTCTCGGTTGAGAAGAAGGGATACCCTGGCCACCATCTACCGATATTATTCGCGCGAAATGAAACTCTTTTGTCTAGCAGTGGCTGAACTTAAATAACTTTTGTATTTAGTATTAAGATTTGAATACTTATTGTTAGTTCATATTTTGAAGATTCAATAAATAAATGAATGACAAAAAAAAAAAAAATTTTTTTGATTCACTGTGATTCTTCAACCGCACGGTCGTGTTATTAAAAAGTGAAAAAAAACAAACAAACTATCATTGTGCCAACATATTTTTAAACTTACATATAAAAACAATAATATATTGTATTAAATTGTAAAAACAATAACAAATTATTTTAAAAAACAACAGGAAAATAAATTGCTTACATTTCATTAACTAAACACATTTCATTAACAATCAATTTTAATATAACAAATGCGAAGGCAGTGCATTGTTATTGTTGTAATTGTGCGTGAAGATTACCTACCCAGTTGGAAAAAAACTATACATTAAAGTTTTGTTTTCTGTATGAGTGATCCCATCAGAAATAATTCTGAAAAAGAGCCTAGCTCCACCAGCAAAAGTATATGGACTTCTGAAGGAGAATCTATAAAGCAATCATTGGGCAATTTTCTTTCTACAAGAGATAAACTCCGCTCCTGTTCCGGCTCGCCTATCATAGGTGTTACAACAGAAGATAAAAGATCTTCTACTCTAACTAATGCCAATAAACAAAAAACGCAAGTAGGCATGGATAGGTATATCACCATCACCAAACGTCAGCGAAGCCCTAAATCTGCTCAAATTGCATCCAAATCAAAAATTTTTAAAGATGCCGAATCCGCTAGACCAACCAATCAAAACAGATTTTCTGTTCTACAAACGGATGAGCCAACAGGATCGTCAAAAAAATCGTTTAAACCACCACTAATTTATTTAAGGGAATCTGCCTCCAATGAACTGGTAAGAAAAATTGTTTCAGCAATCGGAGAAAATACATTTAACGTTACCTCCATCAAGCACGGTAACATTAACGAAACTAAAATTCAGGTTAACGATGAAAATGACTATCGAAAACTGTCTAACGATTTTGAAAAAGAAAAAAAAAGCTTTTTATACTTATCAGCTTAAAAGCGCTAAAGGTCTTCAAGTCGTAATAAAAGGGATTGACCCTTGCATAGACACTGATGAAGTTAAGACCGGTTTGACAGACAAGGGATTGAAAGTAAAAAATGTGTTAAACATCAGAAATCGTGAAAAGATCCCTCAACCCATGTTTAGGGTTGAATTAGAGCCAGGAGATGTGACTTTAAAGAAGAATGAAGTTCATCCAATATATAGTATAAAATACCTTTTACATCGAAAAATAACCGTAAAGGAACCGCATAAGCGCTTAGGACCCGTACAGTGCCACAACTGCCAAGAATTTAGCCACACTAAAGCGTACTGCAAGTTGCCTACATTTTGTGTTGTGTGTGGAGAACTCCATGGTACAGCACAATGCAATAAGCCGAAATTCGACCCAAAAATAAAAAAATTCAGTAATTGCGGTGAAAACCACCCAGCTAATCATAGAGGTTGCTCCGTCTACACCCATCTCAAGCGCTCAATGAACAACAAACCAATAATTGCTTCTAAGCCACCACAGCAGACTCAAATTTTTTTTAATAATTCTTTTCCTCCGACAGGACAGTCATCCACCGACATAACCGTTCAAAATCAAAAACAAATCTCTTATGCTAATGTAGTTAAGTCTACATTCGCAAACCCGAATCAACAATCTATATCTCAACCGCCCGATCAAAATTTCAGTAACCTTGAGGCAACAATACAGACCCTTATTCAAACTATAAACACTTTTACGTCGTCTATGATGACGATGATGCAGGAAATGGTGAAAATGCAATCCACCATTTTGCAGGTAATTTCGAAAAAATGATTTGGTTAAAAATATGTTTCTGGAATGCGAACGGCATCCGCTAACACAAAAATGAACTCGAATACTTCCTGATGGATAAGCAGATCGATATAATAATGATTGCAGAAACTTACTTGACGTCAACAAGTTTCTTCAAAATGAATGGCTACGTACTATACGATACTAAAGACCCTCGTGGAAGATCTTGTGGGGGTTCCGCAATCTTGATAAAATCTAGGATAAAGCATTATTTGCTGAACGACACATGTGAGGACTATCTTCAAGCAACTAATATCTGTGTGGAAAATTTTCATTACAAATTGGTTATCTCATTGATTTATTCGCCGCCTCGATTTTCAGTAACGGAATCACAATATTCAAGTTTTTTCACCTCAGTAGGACCTCGTTTTATAGCAGCTGGAGATTACAACGCAAAGCACACTTTTTGGGGCTCACGTTTAATCATCCCGAAGGGTCGAGTGCTTTTTGATACAATTTCTAAAATGGGCTTAGACGTAATATCAAGCGGACATCCCACTTACTGGCCGACTGACCGGCGAAAGATTCCTGATGTGATTGATTTTGGAGTGGTAAAGGGGATCCCTGTAGAATGGATGCAAGCTGAGCCCTCGTTAGACTTGTAATCGGATCATTCACCAACTATTATTTCAGTGCGTTTTCCCCAGGAGACTTGGTCCCCGATTAACAATTTGCATAGGACTGTCACCCGAGTGAATTGGCTAAAATATAAAAAATTTTTGAGTACCCATTGCACTGAGAATATTGTTTTAAGAACACCTGTAGATATTAATGCGTCACTAAGCAACTTTAGCGAAAACCTTAAACAAGCCGCTGAACTTGGTTCTAGCGTTTATTTAACACGCAGAAATCTTCAAAATAGAACATATTCTTCAGAAATCGAGTAACTTGTGTTAGAAAAAAGAAGAGTTAGACGAGAGTGGCAACTTTGCAGGTCTCTGCAACTAAAAACAAGGCTACGTGAGTGCACAAATCAACTAAGAATTTTGCTTGCAAACCAAAAAACGGCTTCTCTACAAACGTATTTAGAAAGTCTGGATGGTACTCCTCAGTCCGACTATTCTTTATGGTGGGCGGCTAAGGGTTTAAAAAGGCCAGTTAGAGGTAAGCCGCCCTTGCGAGAACCGTCTGGTGACTGGGCTAGAGATGACTCGGAAAAGGGTAATTTATTTGTTAACCATTTGAAAAACGTTTTTACCACAAATAGGTCTGACAATGCAAATGAGTTGCCACCTATTGTGCCTTTAAGATTCAATTTCCAAGAAATTGAAAATGCTATTGGCAATCTAAACCTTAAAAAAGCTCCAGGTATGGATAAAATCAGCAACAAAATGCTCGTAGAGCTGCCTCGTGTAGCTAAAAGAATTGTTCTTTTTATTTTTAATGCTATTTTACGACTTGAGTATTACCCTGCAGAGTGGAAGGTGTCCATGATAACAATGGTTCCTAAGCCAGGGAAGGATCACACGAAAGTAGAATCATACCGACCAATAAGTCTACTGTCAACAATATCAAAACTTTTCGAAAAATTGCTAAAGGCGAAGTTGGATCCAATGCTTCATAAGGTTGAATGTATTCCTGATCATCAATTTGGTTTTAGAGCGAAACATGGTACCATTGAGCAAACACACAGGTTACTTAACGTCATAAGAAAGGCATTTGAAGATAAAAAATATTGCTCTGCCTTATTCATCGACGTCTCACAAGCTTTTGATAAAGTGTGGCACGATGGCTTAATGCATAAAATAAAGTTTAACTTACCTGCAAACGTACATAACCTTTTGGAAAGCTATTTATATTTTCGCCAATTTATAATAAAAGAAGGCGATTTCATAAGCCCCGCCCAGCCTATTGAAGCTGGAGTTCCCCAAGGCAGCATATTAGGGCCTATCTTATATTTGATCTACGCATCTGACATGCCGACAAGCACCAACATTCACACTTCAACATTTGCAGATGATACAGCATTCCTTAGCATACATAGTAACCACCAGCAAGCATCAATAAACTTACAGGAACATATCAACAAAGTAGAGAAATGGCTCAAGCTTTGGAAAATCAAGGTTAATGAACAAAAGTGTGCCCATATTACATTCGCACTGCGTCTAGGAACATGCTCACCCATTACTATTAACAACAAAGTAATACCTCAACACAGTGAAGTCAAATACCTCGGTATTCATCTTGACCGTAGACTAACATGGAAGACGCACATCGAGGCAAAAGTAACGCAAATGAAATTGAAAGCAGTGCAAATTAACTGGCTACTAGGCAGAAATTCGACCTTGAAGCTTGATTGTAAACTTTTGCTGTACAACTCGATTCTAAAGCCAATGGGATTCAATTATGGGGCACAGCCTCGGCATCCAACGTTGAAAAAATTCAAAGAAGTCAAAATAAAATTCTCCGTACAATTACAGATGCTCCATGGTACGTTAGAAACTCACGAATCCACGCAGATCTGAACGTACCTTTTGTGAAATCTGAATTTGTGAAGTACGCGACAAGATATATTAACAAACTTGAATTCCATCCATATGTTCTTGCAGTTAATATTCTTAACTTTGGTTGTCATACCCGTCTGAGAAGGAGGGATACTTTGGCTACCATTAGAGCTCTAAACAGATGGCTGAATTCTGAAATAATATTCGCATAAAAATAAATTTTTGTCCAGCACTGGCAGGACTTTAATCATAATTTTTTTTTTAGTATTAAGATTTGAATACTTATTGTCATTACATTTTTTTTATGTAGATTCAATAAATAAAATAATGAAAAAAAAAAAAATATTGTTGACCGATATTTTGAATGTTTCCCGAAAAATTCATACAGCCCTCATTTTGTGTCACTGTAGAGGCAATATTTGGAAAATTTTGATTTCTTATAAAACCATTAAATTCCACAGCTGGTTGTTCGGAATGGTGATATTCTAAAGTTGAATTGGGGAGATTTTGGGAAAGATAAGTGGGAAGTTCGTTATTACGGATCATATTAATATCCATAGGTTCTGGTGCTTGCGATCTATTATACGAGTTTTGATTGTTTGGAAAACTATTTCTGTAATTTTGATTTTGATTGTAATTAAAATTATTCCGGGCGTTATTGTTATCAAAATTACTATTCGTTTGTTGATTAAAATTGTGAAAATTGTGTCTATAATTTGAATTCTGATTATAGTTAGAGTTATTTCGTACGTTATTATCATAGAAGTTACTGTTCATTTGTTGATTACTGTAATTGTTGTATGGTCTATTACTAAAATTTTGGTTTTGATTATGTGTTTGATTTGTTCCAAAACGTTGATTGTAACGATTATTTCTGCTATCCCCATTAGATCGATTCTTATTTCTATTGTCCACGATATTATTTCTGCTATCTTCAATACTATTCCTATTAATGTTATTACTATAACTTGCATATCCTGCTACAAATAAAATATTGATAGCTTCCTCTATAGTATTTGGATTTCTACATGCCAATATAGTTTTCATTGGTTCTGGAATTTTTTCTTTAAAAATAGTGAGAGCCGTCCTCATATTATTGTTAGCAATTTGTTCGCTATTTAAATTTACACCCAGATCTTGTACTGTTTTATTATTAAGGCTTCGGAGCCGAGATTTGATTTCATTATAAAAGTCGACTGTATTCGTCCTAAAAACTGTGGATCGAAGACTATCATATAACTCCTCAATACTTTTATATTCCCCAAAATTATTTATTAAAACGGTTTTTATTTCAGACCAAGTTTGTGCATGAAAATTGATTTCAACGGTCTCTTTGGCTTTACCCTTCAATTTACTTGTAATAAGATCAATGAATAATAATTGAGAAGGTTCATCATATTGAATAAATAGCGGATTAATTCTTTCAACTAATGAAATAAAGGTTCATAAATCCCTTCTATCCCCTGAAAATTCTGGCAATCTCTCAATAAATCTAAGTGGATCTAAAGCGATAGGTGCATAAGGGATGTGTTCTTGAGCCATGTTGGGACAACTACAATTTAAGTTAAATAATTTCAGAAAATTTTATATTTATTCAAAAGTGAAGCAAAAAAAATTCTCTATTTTTGAAGCAAAAAGGGATCAAATATTATAATGAATTGAGAAAAGCAAAGTTTTTTTTTTTTTTTTTAAATTTGACTATTGTAACAAATTTAATGCTGATTAAAGGATTATAGTGTTATAGAAATAAATATATCAATAACAAAAAAAAAGGTACTTAAATTTTTCCGTGTTTTACGTGAGCGTCTTCTCTCCAACGATGTCCTTATTTCTTGATGTTATTTATTGTTTCTGCGATTACGTTTCTTAATCCTTTTTGGGAAAGATTCTCGTTCAATATGCATATGTATTTAATAATGTTTGTTTAAATAAAAATGCTTTTGCTGTTCGTTTATTGATTATTTTTTAAATTTGTTCATAGTAATTTTTATACACATATATTTTTCCAATATTTGTTTTTATTGCAACAAGTCTATCTCATTTAATTTTTGATTAGGATTTTATTATACAATTTTTTCCTGTTTTTTTCAGAGTTTTCTTTTTTTACATAAAGGATTCGCACTGTTCACTCTTACGATCACTTTTAAGTTTTATGTTGACAAAGTTTATACGAATTTTCACATATAAAAGAAATTGGAAAATTTTCACCTACCGAATGTTCATAGTGCTCACTTTAATGTATGTTCATATCTTAAACTGTTCTGAATTGCCCATAAGGACATTAAAATGTCGAATATCCTGATATAATTTTCACTTATAAAGGATATTTGGGCAATCCTACCGACTGCGCCAGTTTTGTTCTGTTTTTTTTATTTTAAATTAAAAACTATAATTTATTTTTCTTGTTTTTTTCTTTATTTTGTTTTATTTTATTTTACAAAAAGAAAATAATTCATTTCTTATTTCTTTTACATTTAATTTCGTATTTTTAATTTAATTTAATATTTTTAATTTAATTTAATTTAAACTTGCTAGTTTGAAAGCTCGATCGAAATGCCAAGATCATTTAACGTCAGCAATTAATATATTGTGTTTTAGGAATACATCAATTGTGCGTATACGATTGTGATTGGTCAATTTAATTGTTTTTGTTTTTCTTATGCATTTCACGCATAAGAAGACAAAGCAAATATAAGTTTCTGCATTCCCAATCTTCATAAAAATCTTGCACTTAGTAATAACGTTAATTAATAAGAGACGCCTCCAAGTATTAAATAATATCAATTGTAATGTATATACAAACGTATGTACATTACAATTGCTAAAGCAATAAAATGTTATTACAACAAAACAATGTTCTGAATTCCCGAACAACTAGCAGGCATAAAAGTAAATGCAATTAATAAAAAACGCTTAGTAACAAAATAAGTGCATTATGTAGTTTATATAAAAATATTAGGGTATTCAATACTTATTAGCTATTTTCAATATTCAATATTTATTAGTTATTTACATATTTACATATAACTCTTAGCTCCACTAGAAAAAACTTTTTGATTTCTGAGGAAGAATACATGAAAAAATCATTGAAATATCTCCTGTCTTTAAGAACTAGGAACCGCCCGCGTTCGTGTTCGCAAAATATTGTTATTACAACAGAAGATAAAACATCTTCCAGTTTAGTTATTCCAGTAGTGCAATTCACTAACCTGTTTTAACGCTAATAAAACTCGTTTAGAGAAATTAACACCAGCGTTGGTGTTTTCGCGATTCTATAACAGTTTTTAACACTATTTGTCTTCGTTTTAAATCAGCTGTTTTTATAGCCTGACTGATTAGCGTTAACTAAACATCAAGTATTTTTGTGGTGTTTATCTTAACAACAATATCGTTAAAATTTCTACTAGAATAACTTCACAGTATTTGGCATACGAGTTGTCGGAAGATCATCCTCCAACAAACGGTCGGCGTGTTCTCCGTGAGGAAGACTTATCTTATTTTTCAAATCTCGAGTCGTTGTTTAGCTTCGCTAGTGAACGGACGTGTTTGTTTTTTGATCGCAAAGTAAACAAATTAAACGGGATTAAGTAAAAACCGTAATAGGTGAACAGAGTGATTTTATTTAAAAGAAAAACATTGTGACATTTCTTTTTAATACCGTTTTAAATTGTAAATAAAAAATAGAAGCAATTAATTGCATGAGTGTACCTATCAGAGATAATTCTGAAAAAGAGCTTAGCCCCGGTAGAAGGTTAGGTTAGGTTGTACAGGCCGCCAGTTTCATGAAACCAGCCCACTTGGGTCCTTTTGGTCCCGTTGTGTTGCCTGAGGGAGAAGTGCAGCCCACGAGACTTACATTTCCCCCGACGGTTCAGATTCAAACCAACCTGAAAGCCGGATAAAGGAATCCAGTCCGTTCACTCGGCATTCCGATATATCTGCTAACCCGTGCAGCATCGGCCCGCCTAGATACAGCGCTCTCATAGAACTGAGAGCCGGGCATCGACAGAGGAAATGCTCAACACTTTCCTCCTCGTCCTCATCCCCGCAACTTCTGCAGAAATCATTAAATGGAAGATTTAACGTCCTAGCATGCGTCCCTATGAGACAATGTCTTATCAGAACCAAGGTACGCAACCTTTGACGGGGAAAACCCTTTAGGACCGCAGTTCTACTACGATCATGCGCAGGCCATGTCAGCCTTGCTACTCGGCAGGTGACCTCACCAGACCATCTGTCCTGTGCAGTCCCTACAAGTTGACGCTGTACTTGGTTTTTACAGCTGTTAAGCGGGACTCCTACCATCGTATCAATGTCCCCTCTCTTTAAACGAGCTCCGGCTTTCGCCAGCTCATCCGCCACAATATTTCCGGGCACTCCACTGTGCCCCGGTACCCAGAAAAGCTCCAGGCTTGAATGTCTCGCTTTCTCATTAAGAGATATCCGGCATTCCTGAACCAACCTGGACGTCGTATAGACACCCACAAGCGCATTTAACGCAGCCTTACGATCAGTACACATTAGGATATTCACCCCGTATACCCTATAGTACTTCAACCAGTTAGCTGCTCTCAAAATAGCTGTAATTTCAGCCTGCATTACGCTACACTCATCATATAGCTTAAAACTGATCCTCCTCTGATACTGGGGCATAAAGATACCACCACCAACTCCCATGTCCGACTTGGATCCATCTGTGAAAATTTCAAGCACGTCCTCTTGAAGACCCATTTGGTTCGCTGCCGAAGGCGTCCTTGATGAGATAACGCCAAATCTCTTGTCGGGCATTAGAGCTGGTGCACTCCGGGAGGTCCGTTATACTTTCTATTATCGAAGCGTGACCTTCTGTCGCTTCTTTCCACATCCCACTGGCTTTTAGTCTAATTGCCGAGCACATGGCCACTTCCTTCGCCATGAGATCAGCTGGCAGCCAATGCATCATCGTAATTAGTGCTTTAGTTGGCGTAGTATAAGAAGCACCAGTTACCATCAAAGCAGACGTCCGCAGTATCCTTTCTATGAATCTGCAATAGGTGGTTTTCTCTAAAGCCGTCCACCAAACAAGCGCCCCATACATTATTACCATGTTTATTACCATGTTAAATAGTCAGCAAGAATTCCAAGGATTTATACCCCAGATCTTCCCAATGGCCTTACGACACAGGTACAAGGCAACAGCCGCCTTGTCCGCTCTAAATTGGGCATTCTTCTTCCAAAACAGTTTTGAATCAAGATAGATTCCCAGGTATTTGAAACTATCCGCCAAACTAAGCTCAACTCCCTTTAGGGTTGGCAGATCGAAGGGAGGAGTCTTGTATTTTCGGGTGAAAAGTACAAGCTCCGTTTTTTGTGGATTCACACTGAGACCACTATGGGTGCTCCACCCATCTATGATCCTCAGTGCGGAATTCAAACACTGTGAGAGGGTGTCCGGATATTTACCCAACACCGCCACAGCAATATCATCATGTGGCATATGCCACAGTCTTGAAACGCATGGAGTCTAACGCCACTAGTAATGAGTTTAGGGCAAGATTCCATAGGAAGGGAGAAAAAACTCCCCCCTGCGGAGTACCCCTGTTTGCCACTCTGCATATGGTGGCCCGTCCCATACTAGATGTTATGACCCTTTCAGTCAGTAGACTCCATATGAGACTTATAATCGGCTGACGAATATTCAGCCTTTCCAAAGCCATAGTAATGACTTTTGGCGCAACATTATTAAAGGCTCCCTCTATATCAAGGAAGGCCACCAATGTATACTCCCCTTGCTCTAGATAATTTTCTATATACCCCACGAGCGAATGCAATGCAGTCTCAACAGATTTCCCTTAGTATAGGCATGTTGAGATGCAGATAAACGGCACGGATTTATCCGCTCCAACGTCTTTAGGAAAACGCTCCGTTAGAAAACGTCCTTGGATTTCTGAGGAGGAGTCTTTATAAAAATCATTGGAAAATCTGTTGTCGCTAAGAGAAAGAAACCGCACGCGTTCGTGTTCGCCACATATAGTTGTTACAACACACAACAAACCATCTACCAGTGTAGTCATTGCAGATAAGCCGAAAACGCAAGTAGGCATGGGCAGGTATGTAACCGTGGTTAAACGGCAGCGAAGCCCCAAATCCGCTCAAATGTCATCTCAGTCCAAAATACCCAAAGATGATAAGACCACCACAACAATGGATAGTAATAGGTTTGATATTCGGTTGATATCAGACTGATGAACCAGCAATACCTAAAAAAAAATTAAGCCGCCACCAATATACATATTTACGAGAGCCTACCTCTAGTGAGCTGGTAAAACAACTTATTACGGCAATCGGCAAAGACACTTTTAATGTAACATCGGCTAAGCACGGCAGCATCAATGAAACGAAAATCCAGGTAAACAGTGAAAATGAATACCGAAACTTGTCTGACGTCCTGGAGATGGAGAAACGATCGTTTTACACATATCAGCTTAAAAGTGCCAAAGGTATTCAGGTCGTTATAAAAGGGATTGACCCTTTTGTAGATACGAATGATGTCAAAACCGGGCTAGAAGACAATGGCTTTAAAATTAAAAATGTGGTTAATATTAGAAACCGTGAAAAAATTCCTCAACCCAACACAACAGATCCCCGCGGAAGATCTTGCGGAGGATCGGCAATTCTAATAAAATCCAGAATTAAGCACTTTTAATGAACGAGACATGTGAGGAGTATCTCCAAGCATCTAATATATGCATTGAATATTTTCATGAAAAAGTCGTTATTTCCTCGATTTACTCACCGCCACGATTTTAAGTAACTGAAAGCCAATATTAAAATTTTTTCAAATCACTTGGTCCTCGATTTTTAGCGGCTGGCGACTATAACGCTAAGCACACTTTTTGGGGATCACGTTGAATTAAAGGCCGCGTGCTTTTTGACACCGTTTCCAAAATGGGTGTGGTTTCAAGCGGACACCCCACTTATTGGCCGTCAGACCAACGCAAGATCCCAGACGTTATAGATTCTGGGGTTACAAAAAATTTTCCCTCAGAATGGATGCAAGTGGAGCCTTCATTAGGTTTGTCATCAGATCACTCACCAACTATAGTTTCTGTTTCGTTCCCCTAGGGGGTTGGTTCCCCGTTTTGTGACTTGGCGTTGACTGTAACTCGAGTTAATTGGTTAAAACATAAAAAATATTTGAGTACACATTGTACGGAAAACATTGCCCTGAGGATATTGATGTGTCGATTAACGAATTTTCTGAACACCTTAATCTAGCCGTACAACATGCCCCCACTAGCCATATAAAATCCAGAAATGTGAGCAATAGAACATATTCGTTTGAAATTGAGCAACTTCTAACAGAAAAAAGAAGAGTTAGAAGAGAGTGGCAACTTCGCAGGTCTCCCCAGCTTAAAAGCAGGCTACGAGACTGCATAACTCAGTTAAGAAATCTGCTCGAAATCCACAGAATGGCTTCCCTTAAAACATATCTGGAAAGCCTTGATGGTACTTCTCAATCTGATTATTCCTTGTGGAAAGCGACGAAAGGTTTAAAAAGACCCGTAATAGGTAAGCCACCTTTGCGAACTTCAATTGGAGATTGGGCAAGAAGCGATTCTGAAAAGGGAATGTTGTATGTCGATCATTTAAGAAATGTTTTTACAACAAATGATACAGCGAATAATTCAGCTGAACTACCGACATACGCTGTTAGACCGCCTATGTCTTTGAGACTTAGTTTTCAAGATGTTGAAAATGTTATTCGTAACACAAACCCCAGGAAAGCTCCAGGTATTGGTAAAATTACTGGTAATATGATTGAGCAGCTACCTCGTGTAGCGCGAAGAATTCTTCTTTTTATTTTTAATCCTATTTTACGTCTCTAGTATTATCCTGCAGAGTGGAAGGTGTCCATGGTTATTATGACCAAACCAGGAAAGGATCCCACTAAAGTAGAATCGTACAGACTGATAAGTCTACTGCCAAAAATTCAAAACTGTTAATTGAAGTTGAAAAATTGTTAATTGAAGTTGACTCCAATGTTAAACAATATGAGGTGCATCCCTGATCATCAATTTGGCTTTCGAGCTAAACTTAGCACCATAGAACAAACGCATAGACTAGTCAACGTCATAAGACAGACTTTTGAAGACAAAAAGTATTGTTCAGCTTTATTCATTGACATTTCCCAAGCTTTTGATAACGTCTGGCACGAGGGATTAATTTACAAAATAAAGTTGAACTTGCCTGCAAACACTCACAAGCTTCTGGAAAGCTACTTATGCGGCCGGGAGTTTGTTATCACTTGAGTAATATCAATGAAAAGAGCTGAGCAGTACTTCTTCGCCTCAAAGGTTTGTCTTATGACATTGACTAGTCTGTGCGTTTGTTCTATGGTGCTATGTTTAGCCCGAAAGCCAAATTGATGATCAGGGATGCATTACACATTGTTCAATATTGGACTCAACTTCGCCATTAACAATTCTTCGAATAGTTTTGAAATTGTTGGTAAAAGACTTATTGGTCTATATGATTCTACCTTAGTCAGATCCTTCCCTGGCTTGGGAATCATGGTAATCATTGAGACCTTCCACTCTGCAGGATAATACTCAAGGCGTAAAATAGCGTTAAAAATAAAAAGTAGAACTCTTCTTGCTACACGAGGTAACTGTTCAAACATTTTACCAGTAATTTGATCAATGCCTGGAGCTTTCCTGGGGTTTGTATTACCGATAACGTTTTCGACATCTTGAAGATTAAATCTCAAAGACACAGGAGGTCTAACAACATATGGTGGTAATTCCGCTGTATTATTCTCTGAATCATTTGTGATAAAAACGTTTCGCAAATGATCGACATACAACATTCCCTTTTCAGAATCGCTTCTTGCCCAGTCGCCAGTTGAATTTCGCAAAGGTGGCTTACCTATTACGGGTGTTTTTAAACCTTTCGTCGCTTTCCACAAGGAATAATCAGATTGAGGGGTACCATCAAGGCTTTCCAAATATGTTTTAAGGGAAGCCATTCTATGGACTTCAAGCAGATTTCTTAGCTGAGTTATGCATTCCCGTAGCCTAGTTTTAAGCTCGCGAGATCTGTAAATTTGCCACTCTCTTGTGACTCTTCTTTTTTCTGACAGAAGTTGCTCAATTTCAGATTAATAAGTTCTATTGCTCTCATTTCTAGGTCTTAAATGACTAGTGGTAGCATGCTGTACGGCCAGTTTGAGGTTTTCAGAAAAATTGTCAATTGACACATCAATATCCTCAGGCGTTCTCAAGGCGATATTTTCAGTACAATGTGTGCTCATTTCGTAATTTTTCGCAACTCCAAAATCTATAACGTCTGGGATCTTTCATCGGTCTGTCGGCCAGTAAGTGGGGTGTTCGCTTGAAACCACATCTAAGCCCATTTTGGAAATGGTGTCAAAAAGCACACGGCCTTTCGAGGTAATAACGTGATCCCCAAAAAGTGTGTTTAGCGTTATAGTCGCCAGCCGCTAGAAATCGAGGCCCAAGTGATTTGAAAAAATTTGAATATTGGCTTTCTGTTATTGAAAATCGGGGCGGTGAGTAAATCGAGGAAATAACGATTTTTTCATGAAAATATTCAATGCATATATTAGTTGCTTGGAGATACTCCTCACGTGTCTCGTTCATTAAATAGTGCTTAATTCTGGATTTTATTAGAATTGCCGATCCTCCGCAAGATCTTCCACGGGGATCTTTTGTGTCGTACAGTATGTAGCCATTAATTTTGAAAAAACTGTTGGTTGTCAAATGAGTTTCAGCAATCAACATTATATCGATTTGCTTTTCCATAAGGAAGTGCTCAAGTTCATTTTTGTGATGGCGGATGCCGTTTGCGTTCCAGAAATATATTTTTAACCAATTCATTTGCTTAAAATTGCCTGCATCCACTTCTAACATTGAAAAAATTCAAAGGCGACAAAATCAAATTCTTCAGATGATTACTGCAGCTCCATGGTACGTAAAAAACTCACGAATTCATAAGAATCTCTGTGTTCATCTTGTAAAAGACGAATTTTCAAAGTACGCAAAAAAAGGTATATCAGTAAATTGGAGCTTCACCCAAATCCTCTTGCACGCAATATACTTAATTTTGAAGGCCACTCTCGATTGAGAAGGAGGGATACCCTTGCGACCATCAGAACGTCCAATAGGTGATTTTACTGATATTGACCGTGCAAAATAAAACATTTTTGTCTAGCATTGGCTGGACTTAATTAATTTTATGTATTTAGTATTAAGATTTGAATACTTATCGTTAGTTCACTTTGTGAAGATTCAATAAATAAATGATTGAAAACAAGTAAGAGTGTGGTAAATTCGGCTGGGCCGAATCTTAAATACCCTTCACAATAGTCACGTAAATGTATAATACTTATTACAAATTTGAACAAAATATGCTGTTTTAATTTATAATAATAATAGTTAAAATCATTAAAATCTTTGATATGAACTAATAATTTCCATAATGTATGCTAGGGATGTGTACATTTATTTAAGGCGCCGTGAAAAATGATTGTTTTTTCACACGCGTCATTTTCATTTGGGCAATGTGTAGAGCCATATCAAAAATGTCCACTTTTTGGTATTTTAGTAACCCCCTTCTACAAACAGAACTGCTTTAATATAAAAATTATATACACCCTTTACATTTTTGTGAAGGGTGTAAAAAAAGCCATGAAAAAATCGGTTATCCTATATCTCTTGTGTATATAGACCGATATCGGAAATTTTCATTTCCTGTATTTTAGTAGCCTGGTTTTACCATCAGAACTGCTTCTAAGAAAAAAAATTGTTTAAGTGGCTTACATGACATTTTCATGGAAAATCGGTTTAGGCTATATCTCGGGTATATGTGAATAGATATCAGAAATTTTTATTTTCCTTATTTATATAACCTTATTTTATTACCAGAACTGCTTTTAAGCAAAAAAATTTGTTTAAGTTTGCTTACGCAACATTTTCATGAAAACCCGTTTTAGGCTTTTTCTTGGGTATCCATAGACCGATATCGGGCATTTTCATTTTCCATATTTATATAACCTTATTTTATTACCAGAACTGTTTTTAAGCAAAAAAATTTCTTTAAGTTCACTTACGCGACATTTTCATGAAAACCCGGTTTAGGCTATATCTCGGGTGTATATATATATGGTCCGATATCGGAAATTTTCATTTTCCATATTTATATAACCTTATTTCATTACCAGAACTGCTTCTAAGTAAAAAAAAATTGTTTAAGTTCGCTTACGCGGCATTTTCATGAAAACCCCGGCTCAGGGTATATCTAGGGTATATATAGACCGATATCGGAAATTTTCATTTTCCATATTTATATAACCTTATTTTATTACCAGAACTACTTTTAAGCAAAAAAAGTTGTTTGGCTTCGCCTATGCGTCATTTTCATTAAAAGTCCGATTTGGGCTATATCTCGGGTATATATGGACCGATATCGGAAATTTTCATTTTCCATATTTATATAACCTAATGTTATTACCAGAACTACTTTTAAGCAAAAAAAGCTGTTTAAGTTTGCTTACGCCGCATGTTCATTAAAAACCCGGTTTAGGCTATATCTCGGGTATATATGGACCGATATGGGGAATTTTCATTTTTCATATTTATATAACCTTATTTTATTACGAGAGCTGCTTTTAAGCAAAAAAAAATTGTTTAAGTTTGCTTACGCGGCATTTTCATGAAAAATCCGGTTCAGGGTATATCTGGGGTATATATGGACTGATATCGGAAATATTCATTTTCCATATTTATATAACCTTATTTTATTACCAGAACTACTTTTAAGCAAAAGAAAGTTGTTTAGCTTAGCCTATGCGACATTTCATGTGTGAAGTTTCAAAGAAAACAAACAACTTTTGTTTCCAAACATTTTCATACAAATCTGCAAAAAAAAATGTTTTTTTTCGGAATTTTGAATACATCTCAGCTATACGTGGACCGATATTACTGAATTTCAATAGCAAACCCATGAATCGATGGGGTAAAAGAATGGTGTAAGAAAAAGGTTTCTAAGTCTAATGGTTTTCTCACAAACGGTGTTTCAACAGCGGACAGACGGACATCGCTTAATCGACTTTTCAATTAATTCTGATTCAGAATATATGTATTTACTTTAGAGGGTCACAAATTAAAACTGTAGAAATTACAAACGGAATCACAAACTTATATATACCCTTTACATATTTGTGAAGGGTATCAAAACAGAAGGTTTTTGTTGGCCATATGAACTTGGGATGCAATAACAGATCAGCAGCCGTATTCTGTAACTCGCTTAGCTAAAGCTAAAACTTGTTACGGCCTACCGCTATCACAGAAGTTAAGACTTGCATTCGGCACGTACGGGTAAAGGTCTAGCCCGTCGGCTATCGAGGCGAGTTTTGCAATCTTGGTTCACAGCCGTAAACAAAATAATACGTGCCAAAAAAATAAAAAATACGTTGAAATCTACCAGGCATGAAAATAAATACTATTGAAACTAATAACCCCTACTGCAGTTAAAGTTGACAAATAAACTAATGACCAAGGGCCAGATGTCGCGCGCCTTGTATTGATTTGTTGCCCACCCTACCTTTGATTCTTCTGTCCTATTAGATTGGTTAAAAGAATCCCATAAATTAACTGCGATCTTTGGTTTACGTCAGCCGAAACACAACAAATTAGATACTCATTTCTACTTCAACAATGATTTTATTGGAATATTATATTCGGTGCTTTACATGAAAAAGCAAAGAAATATTCTTTACATACTTAAATTACATAAACTTAATTACATACAGACGAATTCATGACGTCACATTACAAATTATTCTCTTTCTAATTTATTTATGAATGAACATGTACAAAGCCAAGTACATTAATATTAGGGGTTCCCTAAAATACTAAACAGCGGTAGCTGGGGAAATATTGGTTTAGGAGTTTTATAATCCAAGTAGAAGTAAAAATGGGCTTTGTAAAATTTCTTTAGGAATTTAAGTGGTTATTAGGGGTAAATATATGAGTAATAATGTGTTTTTTTTTTCTTCTCCGTCCTTTAATCAAGTTTATTGGAATTAATAAAAATAAGCAGAACTTTGCTGGGACAAAACATAAGTTTTTTTTTTCTTTTTGTTAGATACAGATATGTCTAGATGGTACTTACTCACTTTTCCTTCGGCTGGCCAGTTCTCCGGAAGGTGATGAAGAATTTTTTTTTTTTAGCTTTTTTTTATTTATTGAATCTTCACAATGTGAACTACCAATAAGTATTCAAATCTTATTACTAAATACAATAAATTAACTAAGTCCAGCCAATACTAGACAAAAAGTTTTATTATGCGCATATTATATCGGTAAAATCACCTACTTAACGCTCTGATGGTGGCAACTGTATCCCTTCTCCTCAACCGAGTGTGACCACTAAAATTAAGTATGTTTCGTGCAAGAGGGTTTGGGTGAAGCTCCAATTTGCTGATATACCTTGTCGCATGCTTTGAAAACTCATCTTTTACCAGTGGAACACACAGATCCTTGTGAATTCGGGAGTTTTTTAAGTACCATGGAGCTGCAGTAATTGTTCGAAGAATTTTGTTTTGTCGCCTTTGAATTTTTTCAATGTTTGACGCTGAGGCGGTGCCCCATAATTGAATTCCGTAGCGCCATATAGGCTTTAGTATTGCGTTGTATAACAAAAGTTTGCAATATAATTTTAATGCCAATTTAATTGCGCTGCTTTTAATTTTAGCTGAGTGACTTTCGCGTCAATGTGAGGCTTCCACGTTAACCTACGGTCGAGATGAATACCAAGGTACTTGACTTCATTTTGCTGCGTAATAGGTGAATTGTTAACTTGGATAGCTGAACATGTTTGTCTACGCAGTGTGAATGTAACGTGAGTACACTTTTGTTCATTAACTTTAATTTTCCAAAGTTTTAACCATATCTCTAATATTGAAATATACTCCTGCAAATTTCGCGAAGCTGCTTGATGGTTTTCATGTACGCTGCAGAATGCTGTGTCATCTGCAAAGGTTGAAGTGTGAATACCACATCTGGTTGGCATGTCAGAAGTGTAAATTAAATATAGAGTAGGCCCCAGAATGCTACCTTGGGGAACTCCTGCCTCGATTGGCTGAGTTGGGCTTACAAAGTCGCCTTCTCTGATGACAAATTTACGGCCAAATAAATAGGTTTCCAGAAGCTTGTGAGTGTTTGCAGGCAAGTTCAAATTTATTTTGTGTATCAAGCCCTCGTGCCACACTTTATCAAAAGCTTGGGAAACATTAATGAATAGAGCTGAGCAATACGTTTTGGCCTCAAAAGTCTTTCTTATAACATTAACTAGTCTATGCGTTTGTTCTATGGTGCTGTGTTTAGCCCGAAAACCAAATTGATGATCAGGGATGCATCATACATCATTCAATATTGGAGTCAACTTCGCCATTAACAGTTTTTCGAAAAGTTTTGAAATTGTTGGCAGTAGACTTATTGGTCTATATGACTCTACTTTAGTGGAATCCTTCCCTGGCTTGGGTATCATAGTAACCATAGACACCTTCCACTCTGCAGGATAGTATTCTAGGCGCAAAATAGCGTTAAAAATGAAAAGAAGAATTCTTCTAGCAACACGAGGTAACTGTACAAGCATTTTGCCAGTAATTTTGTCAAAACCTGGAGCTTTTTTTGAGTTTACTTTATTTATAACGTTTTCGACATCCTGAAAACTAAGTCTAAAGGCACAGGCGGTCTAACAGCATATGGCGGAAATTCAGCAACATCATCCACTGTATCATTTGCAGTAAAAACGTTTTTCAAATGATTAACATACACCATCCCTTTTTCAGAATCACTTCTTGTCCAGTCGCCAGATGAAGTTCGCAATGGTGGCTTACCTATTACGGGTCTTTTCAGACCTTTTGTCGCTTTCCATAGAGAATAGTCGGTTTGCGGGCTACCATCAAGACCTTCTAGATAGTTTTTGAGGGAAGCCATTCTTTGGATTTCAAGCAGATTTCTTAATTGAGTTATGCACTCCCGTAGTCTGCTTTTAAGCTGGGGAGACCTTCGAAGTTGCCACTCTCTTCTAACTCTCCTTTTTTCTGACAGAAGTTGCTCTATTTCAGACGAATACGTTCTATTGCTCACATTTCTGGATCTTGTATGGCTAGTGGTAGCATGTTGTACGGCCAGTTTAAGGTCTTCAGAAAAATCTTTAATGGATATATCAACATCCTCAGGGGTTCTCAAGGCAATATTTTCTGTACAATGAGTACTCAAATATTTTTTATATTTTAACCAATTAACTCGAGTGACAGTCAACGCCAAGTCACAAAACGGGGAACCAACCCCCTGGGGGAACGAAACAGAAACTATAGTTGGTGAGTGATCTGATGACAAGTCCAATGAAGGCTCCACTTGCATCCATTCTGAGGGAAAATTTTTTGTAACCCCAGAGTCTATAACGTCTGGGATCTTGCGTTGGTCTGACGGCCAATAAGTGGGGTGTCCACTTGAAATCACACCTAATCCTATTTTGGAAACGGTGTCAAAAAGCACACGGCCTTTCGGGGTAATTAAACGTGATCCCCAAAAAGTGTGTTTAGCGTTATAGTCGCCAGCCGCTAAAAATCGAGAACCAAGCGATTTGAAAAAAATTGAATATTGGCTTTCTGTTATTGAAAATCGTGGTGGTGAGTAAATCGAGGATATAACAATTTTTTCATGAAAATAATTAAGGCATATATTTGTAGCTTGGAGATATTCCTCACGTGTCCCGTTCATTAGATAGTGCTTAATTCTGGTCTTTATCAAAATTGCCGAACCGCCGCAAGATCGTCCACGGGGATCTTTTGTGTCGTACAGTATGTAGCCATTAATTTTGAAAAAACTGTTGGTTGTCAAATGGGTTTTAGCAATCATCATTATATCGATCTGCTTTTCCATAAGGAAGTACTCAAGTTCATTTTTGTGTTGGCGAATGCCGTTTGCGTTCCAGAAACATATTTTTAACCAATTCATTTGTTTAAAATTGCCTGTAAAATAGTGGATTGCATTTTTAGCATTTCCTGCATCATGTTGGTCATAGAGACGGTAAAAGTGTTAATGGATTGAACAAGAGTCTGCAGAGTTGCCTCTAGGCTACTAAAATTTGGATCGGAATTTTGGGGCTTGGGTTCCTGGCTCAAGTTTTGGTCGGATTTAACCACATTAGCATATGAAAATTGTTTGGAATTCTGTGTGTTTGTGTAGTTGGTTGAATGGCCTACCTGGGGAAAATTGTTTTTACTAATGATATTTAGCTGCTGGGCTGCTGGAGAAACCGACGACTTATTTGTCATTGACCGCTTAAAATGAGTGTAGACAGGGCAACCTCTATAGTTTGCAGTGTGGTTACCTCCACAGTTACTGCATTTCTTAACACTTGCGTCGGCCTTTGGCTTATTGCACTGAGTTGTGCCGTGAAGTTCGCCACATACAACACAAACAGAGGGAAGTTTACAATATGCCTTAGTATGACCGAATTCCTGGCAGTTTAGGCAGTGAACGGGCCCTAAAAGCTTGTGCGGCTCCTCAACGGTAACCCTACGATGAAGAAGAAATTTGAGGTTATAAATTGGGTGAGTTTCATTCTTTTCGAGAATAACATCCCCTGGTTCCAGTTCAACCCTAAACATGGGTTGAGGAATCTTTTCACGGTTCCGCATATTTAGCACATTTTTTACTTTAAAGCCTTTATCTAGCAGTGCAATCTTAACCTCATCCGTGTCTACATAAAGGTCAATACCTTTTATAACAACCTGGAGGCCTTTAGCACTTTTAAGTTGATAAGTATATAAAAATATCTTTTCTCTTTTTCCAGAGCGGCAGAAAGTTTTCGGTAATCATTCTCACAGTTGACTTGGATTTTTGTTTCAATTATTTGTCCGTGCTTAACTGATGTTACGTTGAAGGTGTTTTTACCAATTGCCGTAATAAGTGCTTTTACCAGCTCACTAGAAGTAGGTTCTCTCAAGTATATTGGTGGCGGTTTAAATGTTTTTTTTGATGCCGTTGGCTCGTCAGTCTGAAGGATAGCAAATCTATTACTATCCGTTGCCGTAGTCCTATTATCATCTCTGGAAATTTTCGGATTTTTTTGATATTTGAGCGGATTTGGGGCTTCGCTTACGTTTAACCACGGTTACATACCTGTCCATGCCTACTTGTGTTTTCGGCTTATCTGCAATAGCTGAACTGGTGGATGGTTGGTCTTCTGTTGTAACAACAATGTTTGGCGAGCACGAACGCGTGCGTTTTTTATCTCTTAGAGACAGCAGATTGTCCAATGATTTTTTCAATGATTCCTCTTCAGAAATCCAGAGGTTTTTTCTAGTGGAGCTAAGCTCCCTCTCAGAATTGCATCTACTAGGTACACTCATGCAATTTTTATATATTTTTTTTTTTTAATTTAAAAGTATATAAAAATAATTGTCACAAATTTTTTCTTTTGTATAAATTCGCTCTTCCACTTATTGCGGTTTTTCAAGAAATCAAAACTTTAATGAATAGTTTTTTTCCCACTGGGTAGGTAATCTTCACGCACAATAACAACAATAACAATGCACTGCCACCGCACTTGTTTTATTGAAATTGATTTTATTGTTTAGTTAATGAAATGTGAGGAATTTATTTTCCCGTTGTTTTTTTTTTTTTTTTTTAAATAATTTGTTATTGTTTTTACAATTTTATGCAATATATTATTGTTTTTATATGTAAGTTTAAACAAATATTTTAGCACAATGATTTTTTTTTGTTTGTTTTTTTTTTTTTTTTTTTTTGTTTGTTCACTTTTAAATAACACGACCGGGAGGTTGGAGAATCACAGAGCGAATGGTGTGATGAAGAAATGATGGTGATATTTATATATGGCGCTTTACTAACTACCAGCAAATTAATTTTTATAATTATCAATTCCAATCAGACGGCGGGGGTAAACGTATTAATGATATAAATTTATACCCGTTGGTCGTTTTCTACTTTTACTTGAACATGATGGTATAATATTCTTAGTATGTATTAGGTATAAAAAAGTAGACTTTCGTCCGGTCTATCTATACAGTACGAAAGAAAATGATGACACGAACAAGTTATAGGTAGGTTCTATTTTGTGGGGAAAAATTCCTGTATTTGCGTTTAATCCACCCTTAGTCTCCAGGGATCGGAAGATATCAATTAAAGGATTGTTATCTTGTTGTGAGGGCACGCTTACTAGCTAATATATGGTAGTCGAGAGCTTCTTGAAGGTTTTCAAAGACCGTATCCCGTCTTAATAAATTTTTATGCTGAACTATTTCTCGTGGCTTTATTTAATAATATTTTAATAACTAGTAAGAAAACCGAACCTTTGTATTTTACTCTACATCGTGTCACAATTTCTTGAAAATACGCTAATAATTTAAATATGCACGTTTGCATACGTTCGTCAAAAAAAAGTGAGTTAAATCAGGCTATAAAGAGTGAGTTACAATTTAAGTAAATTGGAGAGAAATATGCACGCAGAACAAAAAAAATTAACGGAGCAACATAAAAAATTATGTACTAACAGTTCTCCTCTGCTACCAATTGACTCATTTAAGCTCAGCTCAGGCAAACATAATGAGATACATAATGCTTGTAATAATAAAAGCAATATTAGGTTGAGCGAAAATTAAAAGTTTTTTGTTTTTTTTTGTTTTTTTTTTTATGTTGAACAGGTATGCCCTACCAGAACTTGAAAAATTTAAGCACCTAGCTTAAAATCGTTACAAACTCGATCGCTAAAATGTTAAAAAATATTTAGGGCAAATATTTTAGCGATGTCGCTAAATCTGTATTCTGTAAGCTAAATTGCTTAGCTAAATTTTTATATTTTCGCCGACATATGCCAATGTAGTCAAAGCCGATACACAAAACTTGAATCAGGAGACCAAGCCCCAAAATTCCGATCAAAGTTTTAACAATCTTGAGGCAACTCTGCAGACTCTTGTTCAATCCATAAACACATTTACGGTTTCTATGACGAACATGATGCAGGAAATGCTGAAAATGCAATCCACTATTTTGCAGGCAATTTTAACAAAATGAATTGGTTAAAAATATGTTTCTGGAACGCAAACGGCATCCGCCAACACAAAAATGAACTTGAGCACTTCCTTATGGAAAAACAAATCGACATAATGCTGATTGCTGAAACTCACTTGACAAACAACAGTTATTTCAAAATTAATGGCTACACACTGTACGACACTAAAGATCCCCGTGGAAGGTCTTGTGGAGGCTCAGCAGTTCTAATAAAAAATAGAGTTAAGCACTATTTTCTACATGAGACACGTGAGGAGTATCTCCAAGCAACAAATATATGCATTGAGCATCTTAATGGAAAAATAGTTATATCATCAATTTACTCACCGCCCCGATTTTCAATAACAGCAAATCAGTATTCACATTTTTTCAACACACTTGGGCCTCGATTTTTAGCGGCTGGTGACTATAACGCCAAGCACACTTTTTGGGGATCACGTTTAATTTCTCCGAAAGGCCGTGTGCTTTTCGAAACAGTTTCCAAACTGGGCTTAGATGTGATTTCAAGTGGACATCCCACTTATTGGCCCTCAGACCGACGAAAGATCCCAGATGTTATAGATTTTGGAGTTGCAAAAATTTTCCTTTAGAAGGGATGCAAGTAGAGTCTTCATTAGATTTATCATCGGACCACTCACCCACTATAATATCTGTTTCATTTCCCCAGGAGGTTGGCTCCCCGTTTAGTGACTTGACGTTCGCCATCACTAGAGTTAATTGGCTAAAGTATAAGAAATATTTGAGTACTCATTGTACAGAAAATATTGCCTTGAGAACCCCTGAGGATGTTGATATATCAATTAAAGATTTTTCTGAAGACCTTAAACTGGCCGTACGACATGCTACCACTACCCATACGAGTTTCAGAAATGAGAACAATAGAACTTATTCGTCTGAAATTGAGCTACTTTTGTCAGAAAAAAGAAGAGTTAGAAGAGAGTGGCAACTTCGAAGGTCTCCCCAGCTTAAAAGCAGGCTACGGGAGTGCATAACTCAATTAAGAAATCTGCTTGAAATCCAAAGAATGGCTTCCCTCAAAAATTATCTAGAAGGTCTTGATGGTAGCCCGCAAACCGACTATTCTCTATGGAAAGCGACAAAAGGTCTGAAAAGACCCGTAATAGGTAAGCCACCTTTGCGAACTTCATCTGGCGACTGGGCAAGAAGTGATTCTGAAAAAGGGATGGTGTATGTTAATCATTTGAAAAACGTTTTTACTGCAAATGATACAGTGGATGATGTAGCTGAATTTCCGCCATATGCTGTTAGACCGCCTGTGCGTTTGAGACTTAGTTTCCAAGATGTCGAAAACGTTATAAATAAAGTAAACTCAAAAAAAGCTCCAGGTTTTGACAAAATTACTGGCAAAATGCTTGTACAGTTACCTCGTGTTGCTAGAAGAATTCTTCTTTTCATTTTTAACGCTATTTTGCGCCTAGAATACTATCCTGCAGAGTGGAAGGTGTCTATGGTTACTATGATACCCAAGCCAGGGAAGGATCCCACTAAAGTAGAGTCATATAGACCAATAAGCCTACTGCCAACAATTTCAAAACTTTTCGAAAAATTGTTAATGACGAAGTTGACTCCAATACTGAATGATGTAGGATGCATCCCTGATCATCAATTTGGTTTTCGGGCTAAACACAGCACCATTGAACAAACGCATAGACTAGTTAATGTTATAAGAAAGACTTTTGAGGATAAAAAGTATTGCTCAGCTCTATTCATTGATGTTTCCCAAGCTTTTGATAAAGTGTGGCACGAGGGATTAATGTACAAAATAAAGTTGAACTTGCCTGCAAACACTCACAAGCTTCTGGAAAGCTATTTATGCGGCCGGAAGTTTGTTATCAGAGAAGGCGACTTTATAAGCCCAACTCAGCCAATCGAGGCAGGAGTTCCCCAAGGTAGCATTCTGGGACCCACTTTATATTTAATTTACACTTCTGACATGCCAACCAGATCTGGTATTCACACTTCAACTTTTGCAGATGACACAGCATTCTGCAGCGTACATGAAAACCATCAAGTAGCTTCGCGAAATTTGCAGGAGTATATTTCAATATTAGAGATGTGGTTAAAACTTTGGAAAATTAAAGTTAATGAACAAAAGTGTACTCACGTTACATTCACACTGCGTAGACAAACATGTTCACCTATCCAAATTAACAATTTACCTATTCCGCAGCAAAGTGAAGTCAGATACCTTGGTATTCATCTCGACCGTAGGTTAACGTGGAAGTCTCACATAGATGCGAAAGTTACTCAGTTAAAGTTAAAAGCAGCGCAACTGAATTGGCTTATGGGCAGAAATTCGACATTGAAGCTGGATTGCAAACTTTTGTTATACAACGCAATACTAAAGCCTATATGGCGCTACGGAATTCAATTATGGGGCACCGCCTCAGCGTCAAACATTGAAAAAATTCAAAGGCGACAAAACAAAATTCTTCGAACAATTACTGCAGCTCCATGGTACGTAAAAAACTCCCGAATTCACAAGGATCTGTGTGTTCCACTGGTAAAAGATGAGTTTTCAAAGCATGCGACAAGGTATATCAGCAAATTGGAGCTTCACCCTCTTGCACGAAACATACTTAATTTCAGTGGTCACACTCGGTTGAAAAGAAGGGATACCGTTGCCACCATCAGAGCGTTAAGTAGGTGATTCTACCGATATAATTGGCGCAAAATAAAACTTTTTGTCTAGTATTGGCTGGACATAGTTAATTTATTATATTTAGTATTAAGATTTGAATACTTATTGTTAGTTCACATTGTGAAGATTCAATAAATAAATAAAAGCTAAAAAAAAAAAAAAATATTTTCGCCGCAGCTAATTTGCTAACTGTATACTGTTTCTTTCTTTCGACTTGAATGAACTTCTTTTAAAAAGAGATAAACATAATGTAATAATTTTTGGCAATTCATTTTAGTGTTACCTTACTTTATATTGTGCTTCTCGTAAATATTCTTAAAACTTCTCTTCAATAACTTTTTAAAATATGTTTTGAAATTTCGATTTTAAATAGTTATTGTGAAATTCACAAATTTATTTTGAAATTCAAAATTTATTTTGTTTTTGACAAATATTACTTAAACAGCATTTAAGTCGATAAATTATGAGTAGTATTTTTTTTATGATGCAACTAAATGTGGACTTTATCGGAAAACGTTGAAAATATGGCATCACAAAAAAGTATTTGTTTATTTACATTTTAAGTAAACAAAAAAACGTTCATAAGGTTTAGAAAATTTTTTCTTCTTTTTATAATAATAAATATTTAAAAAACTGAAAATGAGCCGTTTTTATCGGCATCGTAATACAATGAATTCATAAGTGCAATTACTGAATGCAATAAGCTAATTGTGAACAGGAGCCATTTGTGGAATTAATAAATCTTAAAAAAAGAATATTTGTGTTATGCTTCACTTTAAGTTGAAGTTAATTTTTTACCTGTCATGAGCAAATTCTTGGTCCTCCTCCAAATATTGAATAAGCATATATTTTTGCTCCTTTGTAATTCTTTTTGTTGTTTCTTCCATTATACTGTAATAATATTTTTAACTTTTCTTTATACTAATTTTTCGACCTTTTTCTTAAATTAAGATGAAATGATCTTCAAGCTTGAGGTCTTTTTTATAAAATTTTTTTAAAAAATGTGTTTATTTAATTCAATATTTCGTCTTCCTTCGGAAGACTTCTTCAGGAAAATTTTTTGATTTTTTGTTTATAAATTATTTGAAAATAACAATAGAAAAAAGAAAACATTTGTAAATTGCTTACATTTTAGCACTTAAAAATTTCCGTTGCTAATATTTTAGCGATTTAGACAACGACAAGTACTTATTTGGCGTTAGAGAATACAAAATTTAAACATTTTAGCGATACCACTAATCGCTAAAATTGCAGCGAATTCAATTTTTATGGCATAGCCAAATTTAGTTATGCTCGTTACAGAATTGCATTTGTGGCCAAAAATTGCTAAATCATCTTTATAAATTTTTAGCGATGGAGATTTAGCTTTAGCGAGTTACAGAATACGGCTACGAGACTAATTCATTCGATATAACATGTATACGTATACACAGCATTGTATGTGTTAGTGTTGTTAGATTGCTAGGCCTGCGTTTGTATTGGTTTTGTGGTGCTTGTGCCGGCATAAAGTTTGGGAAAAAAAGTTATGCCGACAAAATATATTTTTTCGCCTGCAGTTGTTTAAGTTCGCTTACTCGGCATTTTCAGCAAAAAAACCGGTTAGGCTATATATCGGGTATATATGGGCCGATATCGGAAATTTCAATTTTCATATTAATATGACCTCATCTTTTTTTTTAAGCATTTTTTTATTTATTGAATCTTCAAAATGAACTAACAATAAGTATTCAAATCTTAATACTAAATTTAAAATTAAAAAATGTGATTCTTAAGTCCGGCCAATGCTAGACAAAAAGTTTTATTATGCGGGAGCTATTTCGGTAAAATCACCTATTGAGCAATCTGATGGTGGCAGCGGTATCCCTTCTTCTCAACTGACTGTGGCCGCCAAAATTAAGTATATTACGCGCAAGAGGGTTTGGATGAAGTTCCAGTTTACTGACATACCTTGTCGCGTACTTAGAAAACTCCTCTTTTACCAGCGGAACACTCAGATATTTATAAATTCGTGAATTTTTTACATACCATGGAGCTGCAGTAATTGTTCGAAGAATTTTGTTTTGTCGCCTTTGGATTTTTTCAATGTTTGACGCTGAGGCGGTGCCCCATAATTGAATTCCGTAGCACCATATGGGCTTTAGAATTGCATTGTATAGCAGAAGTTTGCAATCCAACTTCAAAGTCGAGTTTCTGCCCATAAGCCAATTTAGTTGCGCAGCTTTTAGTTTCAACTGAGTGACTTTTGCTTCAATGTGAGACTTCCACGTTAGCCTACGGTCAAGGTGTATACCAAGGTACTTGACTTCGTTGTGCTGCGGAATAGGTGAGTTGTTAATTTGGATAGGCGGACGTGTTTGCCTACACAGTGTGAATGTAACATGAGCACATTTCTGTTCATTAACTTTGATTTTCCAAAGTTTTAGCCATTTCTCTAATATCAATGCCTTGTTGTTAAAGGCATTGATTCTGGCGTAAATCCTAATGACGTTAAATCTGGTTTGGAGGAGAAAGGGTTTAAAATTAAGAATGTTTTCAACATCAGAAACCGAGAAAAGATACCTCAGCCCATGCTTAGGGTGGAATTAGAACCTGGAGATGTCACCTTAAAGAAGAATGAGGTTCACGCAATATATAATGTTAAATACCTTCTACACCGGAAAGTTGCTGGAGAGGAGCGTCATAAGCGTTCAGGACCCGTTCAGAGCATGAACTGCCAGGAGTATGGCCACACTAAGACATATTGTAAATTGCCCACTGTCTGTGTTGTGTGTGGTGATCTCCATGGCACATCAAAGTGCACCAAATCAAAAACTGACATAAACGTAAAAAAATGTAGTAATTGTGGAGGCAATCATACTGCTAATTACAGGGGTTGCCCCGTTTATACCCACTTCAAACGCTCAACGCCAAATAAATCATTAACTCCTCCCAAGCCGTCCCAGCAATCGCAATTCATTTCAAGCAACAATTTTCCTCAAGCAGGTCAGCCAACAACCCAAATAAATGTTCCAAGCTCTAACCAAGTTTCTTATGCCAATGTGGTTAAGACTAATATCCAAACGCGAATCAGAAGTCCAAGTCTCAACAGCCCGGCCCATATTTTAGCAACCTTGAAGCCACATTGCAGACTTTGGTTCAATCAATAAACACTTTTACAGCTTCTATTACCACCATGATGCAGGAAATGCTAAAAATGCAATCAACTATTTTACAGGCTATTTTAAAAAAAGGATTTATTTAAAAATATGTTTCTGGAACGCAAACGGCATACGCCAACACAAAAATGAACTTGAACACTTCCTGAGGGAAAGGCAAATCGATGTTATGTTGATTGCTGAAACTCACCTGACGCCAAGAAGTTATTTCAGGATAAATGGCTATATACTATATGACACTAAAGATCCACATGGAAGATCTTGTGGAGGTCCGGCTATTTTAATTAAAAATAGAATTAAACATTACTTGTTAAATGAGACATGTGAAGAATATTTTCAAGCAACAAATGTTTGTATTGAACACATTCACAGTAAATTGGTAATTTCATCAATTTATTCCCCGCCTCGGCTTTCAGTTACAGAAAACCATTACTTTTATAGCTGCTGGTGACTATAATGCTAAAAACACATTTTGGGGCTCAAGATTAATCTCCCCGAAAGGTCGTGTGCTTTTTGATACTATATCAAAATTGGGATTAGATGTAATCTCCAGCGGGAGTCCCACCTATTGGCCATCTGACCAGCCTGAGCACTCACCTACTATGGGTTCTTTATGTTTCCTCCAGAACATTGGATCCCCATTTAACGACATAGGTGTATTCCAGTCTAAAGTGAATTGGCTAAAATATAAAAAATATTTAAGTACTCATTGTACGGAAAATATATTTTTGAGAACTCCAGAGGATATTGATGAGTCAATTAATGGTTTTTCCCAAAATATTATAAAAGCCGTGCAACATGCTACCACTACAAATTTTAGAAATATGAATAGCAGAACTTGTTCTTCTGAAATCGAACACCTTGTCTCAGAAAAAAGAAGAATCAGAAGAGAATGGCAATTTCGCAGGTCTCCCCAGCTTAAAGCTAGGCTTCGAAAATGCGTAACTCAACTAAGAAATTTGCTTGAAGTCCTAAGAGTGGCTTCCCTCACAACCTATTTGGAAAGCCTCGATGGTAGTCCTCAATCCGATTATTCTTTATAGAAAGCAGCAAGAGGGTTAAAGAGACCCGTTAGATCTACGCCACCCTTGCGTACTCCAATTGGGGTGTATGCCAGAAGTGACTCCGAAAAGGGAATGCTGTACGCTAACCACTTGAGAAACGTGTTTGCCATTGACGGACTGAATGATGAAGCTGATATGCAGTTAGACCTCCCGTACCTTTTAGACTTCGTTTTCAAGATGTCGATAATGCTATTAGTAACTTAAACCCGAGAAAAGCTCCAGGTTTTGATAAAATTACCAACAAAATGCTTGTGCAGTTACCCCGAGTAGCTAGAAGACTCGTCCTTTTTATTTTTAATGCTATTTTACGTCTCGAGTATATTCCTACTGAGTGGAAGGTGTCTGTCATTACTATGATACCCAAAAACCAGGAAAGGATCCTTCAAAAGTTGAGTCATATAGGCCGATAAGTCTATTGCCAACAATTTCAAAACTGTTCGAGAAATTGCTAATGACGAGGTTGCCCCCATTCTTGAATGAAGTAGGATGTATTCCTAGCCATCAATTCGGTTTTAGGGCTAAGCACAGCACCATAGAACAGACACACAGGCTGGTGAATGTTATCAGAAATGCGTTCGAAGATAAAAAATATTGCTCAGCTCTATTTATTGACGTTTCCAAAGCTTTTGACAAAGTGTGGCACAAAGGCTTAACCCATAAAATAAAATTAAACCTGCCTGCAAACACGCACAAGCTGTTAGAGAGCTACTTATGTGACCGGAAACTCGTCGTTAAGGAAGGTGATTTCAAAAGCTCGGCTCAGCCAATCGAAGCTGGAGTTTCCCAGGGTAGCATGAATACTATAAATTAGCATCACAAAATCTGCAAGAACATATTCTTATATTGGAGAAATGGCTGAAACTTTGGAAAATCAAAGTAAATGAACAAAAATGTACCCATGTTACATTCACACTACGTAGAAAAACTTGTTCGGCTATTACAATCAACAACTACATTGTTCCGCAGCACAGTGAAGTCAAACACCTTGGTATTCACCTCGACCGTAGGCTCACGTGGAAGTCTCACATTCACGCTAAAGTCACCCAGATGAAATTAAAAGCGGTGCAACTAAATTGGCTTATTGACAGAAATTCTACCTTCAAGTTAGATTGCAAACTTTTGTTGTATAACGCAATCCTAAAGCCAATATGGAGCTATGGAAGTCAATTGTGGGGCACAGCCTCTGCATCTAACATTGAGAAAATTCAAAAGCGCCAGAATAAAATTCTCCGTATAATTACTGCAGCTCCATAGTATGTTAAAAATTCTCGAATTCACAAAGATCTAGGTGTACCCTTAGTGAAAGATGAATTTTTAAAACACGCGATAAGGTACATTAACAGACTGGAGTCTCACCCGAATCCTCTCGCACGTAGCATCCTTAACTTTGGTGGCCACACTCGACTGAGAAGGATGGATACCCTTGCAACCATCAGAGCATTGGAAAGGTGATTTACCAACAAAATACACGCAAGAAACTACTTTTCGTCTAGCATTGGTTGGACCTAAGTAAATAAAATTTTTCAATATTAATTAACTTTTTTTCTATATTAATTAATGAATTTTTAGTTTTAAGATTTGCATACTTATTGTTAGTTCTTTTAGAAGATACAATAAATAATTGAATTATAAAAAAAAAAAAAAAAAATTTCTCTAATATTGAAGTATATTCCTGTAAATTTCGTGATGCTAATTGGTGGCTTTCATGAACACTCAAAAACGCTGTGTCATCTGCAAAGGTAGAAGTGTGGATTCCAGATGTCGTTGGCATGTCAGAAGCGTAAATCAAATATAAAGTAGGCCCCAGTATGCTGCCTTGGGGAACTCCTGGCTCGATTGGCTGAGTTGGGCTTATAAAATCGCCTTCTCTGATAACAAACTTCCGCCCAAATAAGTAGCTTTCCAGAAGCTTGTGAGTGTTTGCAGGCAAGCTTAACTTTATTTTGTGCATCAATCCGTCGTGCCACCTTTATCAAAAGCTTGGGAAATGTCGATGAATGGAGCTGAACAATACTTTTTGTCTTCAAAAGTCTGTCTTATAACATTAACTAGCCTGTGCGTTTGTTCTATGGTGCTATGTTTAGCCCGAAAGCCAAATTGATGATCAGGGATACATCTCACATCATTCAATATTGGAGTCAACTTCGCCATTAACAATTTTTCGAATAGTTTTGAAATTGTTGTTAGTAGACTTATTGGTCTATATGACTCTACTTTAGTCGGATCCTTCCCTGGCTTGGGTATCATAGTAATCATAGAGACCTTCCACTCTGCAGGATAATACTCAAGGCGTAAAATGGCGTTAAAAATAAAAAGTAGAACCCTTCTAGCTACACGAGGTAACTGTTCAAGAATTTTACCAGTAATTTGAACAATGCCTGGGGTTTGTATTACCGATAACGTTTTCGACATCTTAAAAATTAAATCTCAAAGACACAGGAGGTCTAACAACATATGGTGGTAATTCCGCTGTATTATTCTCTGAATCATTTGTGATAAAAACGTTTCGCAAATGATCGACATACAACATTCCCTTTTCAGAATCGCTTCTTGCCCAGTCGCCAGTTGAATTTCGGAAAGGTGGCTTACCTATTACGGGTCTTTTTAAACTTTTTGTCGCTTTCCACAAGGAATAATCAGATTGAGGGGTACCATCCAGGCTTTCCAAATATGTTTTAAGGGAAGCCATTCTATGGACTTCAAGGAGATTTCTTAGCTGAGTTATGCATTCCCGTAGCCTAGTTTTAAGCTGGGGCGACCTGTGAAGTTGCCACTCTCTTCTGACTCTTCTTTTTTCTGACAGAAGTTGCTCAATTTCAGACGAATAAGTTCGATTGGTTTCATTTCTGGATCTTATATGACTAGTGGTAGCATGCTGTACGGCCAGTTTGAGGTTTTCAGAAAAATCGTTAATTGACACATCAATATCCTCAGGCGTTCTCAAGGCGATATTTTCAGTACAATGTGTGCTCAAAAATTTTTTGTATTTTAACCAATTAACTCTATTGACAGTCAACGGTGAGCCAATCTCTTGGGGGAATGAAACAGAGATTATAGTGGGAGAGTGATCTGATGACAAATCTAATGAAGGCTCCACTTGCATCCACTCTAAAGGAGCATTTTTCGCAATTCCAAAATCTATAACGTCTGGGATCTTTCGTCGGTGTGTCGGCCAATAAGTGGGGTGTCCACTTGAAACCACATCTAATCCCATTTTGGAAACGGTGTTAAAAACCACATGGCCTTTCGAGGTAACTAAACGTGATCCCCAAAAAGTGTGCTTAGCGTTATAGTCGCCAGCCGCTAAAAATCGAGGCTTTCTGTTACTGAAAATCGGGGCGGTGAGTAAATCGAGGAAATAACGATTTTTTCATGAAAATATTCAGTGCATATATTAGTTGCTTGGAGATACTCCTCACATGTCTCGTTCATTAAATAGCGCTTAATTCTGGATTTTATTAGAATTACCGATCCTCCGCAAGATCTTCCACGGGGATCTTTTGTGTCGTACAGTATGTAGCCATTAATTTTGAAAAAGCTGTTGGTTGTCAAATGGGTTTCAGCAATCAACATTATATCGATTTGCTTTTCCATAAGAAAGTGCTCAAGTTCATTTTTGTGTTGGCGGATGCCGTTTGCGTTCCAGAAACATATTTTAAACCAGTTCATTTGTTTAAAATTGCCTGCAAAATAGTGGATTGCATTTTCAGCATTTCCTGCATCATGGTTGTCATGGAAACCGTAAATGTATTTATGGATTGAACTAGAGTCTGCAAAGTTGCCTCAAGATTGCTAAAATTTTGGTCGGAGTTCTGAGGCTTGGGCTCCTGACTCAAATTTGGTTTATCGGATTTTACCACATTCGCATAAGAAATTTGTTGGGGGTTTTGCAAGTTTACATGGCTGGTTGACTGGCGTACACGGGGAAAATTGTTTGAGGAAGTGGTTTTTGACTGCTGGAGTGGCATATTTAAAATTGATGGCCTATTTGTCATTGATCTCTTGAAGTGAGTATAGACAGGGCAACCCCTGTAGTTTACAGTATGGTTACCTCCACAATTACTGCATTTTTTAACGCTCGAGTCAGTCTTAGGTTGTTTGTACTGTGATGTACCGTGAAGTTCTCCGCACACAACGCAAACTGCCGGCAGCTTACAATAGGCCTTAGTATGGCCAAATTCTTGGCAGTTTAGGCATTGAACGGGCCCTAAATGCTTATCAGGCTACTCAATGGTAACCTTACGATGCAAAAGATATTTGAAGTTATAAATTGGATGCTCTTCAATCTTTTTCAGGAGAACATTTCTAGGTTCCAATTCAACCCTAAACATGGGTTGAGAAATTTTTTTACGGTTTCTGATATTATTCAGCAAATTTTGAAGCCATTGTCTTCTAGTCCGGTTTTGACCTCATTCGTGTCAACAAAAGGGTCAATCCCTTTTATAACGACCTGAATACCTTTGGCACTTTTAAGCTGATATGGGTAAAATGATCGTTTCTCCTTCTCTAGAACGTCAGACAACTTTCGGTATTCATTTTCACTGTTTACCTGGATTTTCGTTTCATTGATACCACCGTGCCTAACCGATGTTACGTCAAAACTGTCTTTGCCGATTGCCGCAATAAGTTGTTTTACCAGCTCACTAGAGGTAGGCTCTCGCGAATATATTGGTGGCGGCTTAAAGGGTTTTTTAGATATTGTTGGCTCATCTGTTTGCAGTATAGCAAACCTATTACTATCGGTTGCCGAAGTCCTATTATCATCTTTAGAAAATTTCGGTTGAGATGATATTTGAGCTGATTTGGGGCTTCGCTGCCTTTTAACCACTGTTGTGTACCTGTCCATGCCTACTTGGGTTTTTGGCTTATCATCAACAATTAAACTGGAAGATGTTTTGTCTTCAGTTGTAACAACAATGTTTGACGAACACGATCGCGGGCGTTTCCTATCTCTTAGAGACAGGAAATTTTCCAATGATTTTTTCACCGATTCTTCTTCAAAAATCCAAAGGTTTTTTCTACCGGAGCTAAGCTCTTTTTCAGAATTACATCTGATAGGCGCACTCATGCAATTAATTGTTTCTATTTTTTATTTACAATTTAAAACGGTATTTAAAAAATGTCACAAACTTTTTCTTTTAAACAAAAACACTATGTTCACCTACTACGGTTTTTACTTAATCCCGTTTTATTTTTTTTTTTTTGCTTTGCGATCAAAAAACAAACACGTCCGTTCACTATCGAAGCTAAACAACGACTCAACGACCTCATCTTATTACCACAACTGCTTTTAGGTAAAAAAAATTTGTTTAAGTTCGCTTACGCGACATTTTCATGAAAAACCCGGTTTAGGCTATCTCTCGGGATATATGGACCGATATCGGAAATTTTCATTTTCCATATTTATATAACCTCATCTTATTACCACAACTGTTTTTATGCAAAAAAAGTTGTTTAAGTTCGCTTACTCGGCATTTTCATCAAAAAACCGGTTAGGCTATATATCGGGTATAACGAGTGATTTTTTTGCTATTATCTTTTTGGCAACACTAGTTTTGACAGCTCACGCACGTTTTGTATCTTGTGTCACTGTCAAACATCTTCAGTTTGGTCTATAATTTAATCATGAATCGTCTTACAAACGAACAACGCTTGCAAATTATTGAATTTTATTACCAAAATGTGTGCTCTGTTAAGAAAGTTCATCGCACACTTCTTCCATTTTATGGTCAGTTTAATCGACCTACTGAGGCTTCTATTCGGGCTATTGTAAAAAAATTTCGCACCAAATTTACATTGTTGAACATTAAACCACCAACACGCTTACTGAAGAAAATATCGCAGCCGTATCGGCCAGTGTTGGTGATGACCGTGAATTATCGATTCGGCGCCGTTCGCAGAAATTGGGCCTCTGTTACTCCACTACGTGGAAAATTTTGCGGAAGTATTTGGGTGTGAAGCCTTATAAGATACAGCTGGTGCAAGAATTGAAGCCAAACGACCTACCACAACGCCAAATTTTTGGTGAATGGGTTCTTGAAAAGTTAGATGAAGATCCACTTTTTTATCGAAGAAATGTGTTCAGCGACGAGGCTCATTTCTGGTTGAGTGGATACGTGAACAAGCAAAACTGCGGTGTTTGGAGTGAAGAGCAGCCAGAAGCATTGAAGGAGCTACCAATGCATCCACAAAAAACCAACCGTTTGGTGCGGATTATCAATGATGCCGCCAGCCCATAATGATGCGAATCATAACGTTACTGTGAATGGTGAGCGCTACCGTGTGATGATAACAAACTTTTTTTTTGCCCAAAATGGAAGAGCTTGACTTGCATGTCATGTGGTTTCAACAAGACGGTGTCACATGCCACACAGCACGCGAAACAATGGATCAATTGAGAGGCGAGTTCGGTGAACAGTTTATTTCACGCTTGGGACCAGTCAATTGGCCGCCCAGATCGTGCGATTTAACGCCTCTAGACTATTTTTTGTGGGGCTATGTTAAGGCTAATGTCTATAGCGACAAGCCCGCTTCGATTGACGCACTGGAAGCCAACATTGCCAACATTATTCGTGAGATACCGGCCGAAATGTTGGAAAGAGTATGCCAAAATTGGACTAAGCGGATGGACCATTTGAGGCGCAGCCGCGGCCAACATTTGCATGAAATAATCTTCAAACATTAAATTATATCGACCCAAGTATCGATCCAAATAAATATTTCATGCATTTTTCTGAATTTTATGTTTTTTTTTTTTTTAATTTCCGATAGTTCTTATAAAATCACCCATTATATGCGCCGATATCGAAAATTTTATATATATCGGGTATATATGGACCGATATCGGAAATTTTCATTTTTCATATTTATATAACCTTATTTTATTACCAGAACTGCTTTTAAGCAAAAAAGTTGTTTAATTTCGCTGACGCGGCATTTTCATGCAAAACCGGGTGTAAGCTATATCTCGGGTATATATGGACCGATAGCGGAAAATTTTATTTTCTATATTTATATAACCTTATTTCATTACCAAAATTGCTTTTGAGCAAACAAAGTTGTTTCAGTTCGCTTGCTCGGCATTTTCATCAAAAACCCGGTTAGACTATATATCGGGTATATATGGGCCGATATCGGAAATTTTAATTTTTCATATTTATATAACCTCATCTTATTACCAAAACGACTTTTAAGCAAAAAAAAAATGTTTATATATATATCTATATCTCGGGTATATATGGACCGATATCGAAAATTTTCATTTTCCATTTTTATATAACCTTATTTTATTACCAGAACTGCTTTAAGTCGAAAAAAGTTGTTTAAGTTCGCTTACGCGGCATTTTCATGAAAACCGCGGCTTAGGCTATATCTCGGGTATATATAGACCGATATCGGAAATTTTTATTTTTCATATTTATGTAACCTTATTTTATTACCAGAACTGCTTTTAAGCAAAAAAGTTGTTTAATTTCGCTGACGCGGCATTTTCATGAAAAACCGGGTTTAAGCTATATCTCGGGTATATATGGACCGATATCGGAAATTTTTATTTTCCATGTTTATATAACCTTATTTCATTACCAAAATTGCTTTTGAGCAAACAAAGTTGTTTCAGTTCGCTTACGCGACATTTTTATGAAAAACCCGATTTGGGCTATATCTCGGGTATATATGGACCGTTTGTAATTTCTACAATTTTCATTTGCGACCCTATAAGATATTTATATTCTGCATCAGAATTAATGGAAAAGTCGATTGCGATGTCCGTCTGTCCGCTGTTGAAATACCGTTTCTGAGAAAACCATTAGACTTAGAAACTTTCTTTTTTCACCATTTTTTTACCCCATCGATTCATGGGTTTGTTATTAAAATTCAATTTTACCGGTTCACATACAGCTGAGATATATTAAAAATTCCGAAAAAAGCCAATTTTTTTGCAATTTTGTATGAATAGTTTTGAAAAAAGTGGTTTGTTTTGCTTCAAACTTCATACAATTATAAGGCATGGTGACTAGAAGACAAAAAATTTTTTCCAGATATCGGTGCATATATGTTCGAGCATATTCAGTTCGAATATGTAATATATACTATACATATACGTGACTATCGTGAAGGGTATTTTAGATTCGTTCCAGCCGAATATACCACACTCTTACTAGTTTCAAATCACTTGTGCCTCAATTTTTAGCGGCGGGCGACTATAACGTTAAGCACACTCTTTGGGGATCACATTTAATTTCGCCGAAAGGCCACGTCATTTCTGACATCGTTACCAAAATCCACTTAACTAAATTAGATGTGATTTCAAGTGGATACCCCACATATTGTCGTCAGACCGACGAAAAATCCCAGACGTTATAGATTTTGGTGTTACAAAAAATGTTCTCTTAGAATGGATGCAAGTGAAGCCTTCATTAGATTTTTCATCAGATTACTCACCCACTATAATCTCACCCCATGAGTTGGCGTTGACTGTCATTAGGCTAAACTATAAAAAATATTTGAGTACTCATTGTGCGGAAAATCTTTCTTTGAGAACCCCTGAGGATATTGATGTGTCAATTAACGATCAATTAACGAGAGTGGCGACTCCGCGGGTCTCCCCCGCTTAAAAAAGGCCACTGGAATGCATAATTCAGTTAAGAAATCTTTTTGAAATCCAGAGAGGTGCTTCCCTTAAAACATATTTGGATGGCACTCCATAATGTGACTATTCCTTGTGGAGAGCAACAAAAGGTATGAAAAGACCCGTTAAAAGTCTTTATTTATTGCCAGGGTTTTGTTTTTGGAAAAAGCTTAGATTGGTGGTATAAATAGGATAGCGGATTTCACACGGGGAAGGCATTTTGCGAGGATAAAGAAGGTGGAATTTTTTTTGGAAACTGTGGTGATAGAAAGTCGACATTTTTGAAAAAATATATACAGGGTGGCCCAGAAAGACCGAAGTGGTGTGAATTGCTTATAACTTTTTATTTAAGAGATATTTTTTTAATTTTTTTTTTTTAAATACATTAAATTTATGGGGAATATTTTTGGATTAGTTATTAAAAATGATATCCCGCAAGTGGTGGCCATATTCTGCTTCGCACAAATGTGCTCTTTCCAACACATTTTCCATGACCTTTCGCAAAACTTCCGGTGGTATGTTGTTAATTTCTTCTCGAATATTGGTTTTTAACTCCTCAATAGTCCTAGGCTTATTAACATAAACTTTTCCTTTTAAATAGCCCCAAAGAAAACAGTCTGGAGCGGTTAAATCCGGGGAACGCGGAGGCCAATTAAAATTGCTGTTACGAGAAATTATTCTTTCACCAAAGATGTCGCGTAAAAGAGTCATTGTGGCCCTCGTAGTGTGCGCTGTGGCTCCATCCTGTTGGAACCATATTTGCGGATGGTTTTCCACGGCTGGCCTTACAAAATTTTGCAACATGGCCCGATATCGATCACCATTGACGGAAATGGCGACACCTTGTTCATTTTCAAAAAAAAAATGGGCCAATGATCCTTTCTGAAGAAACACCGCACCAAACGGTACACTTAACTGGGTGCAATTGTCGTTGATGAAGTACTCTCGGGTTTTCCGTAGCCCATATCCTACAGTTTTGCTTGTTAACGAACCCATTTAATTGAAAATGGGCTTCGTCACTCATTATTAAGTTATGAATAAAATTTGGATTCTCTTGTGCTTTTTGCTGGAAATAAATTGCATAGTCAAGTCGTTGCTGGTAATCTGTTGGTTTCAATTCTTGGACAAGTTGAATTTTGTATGGAAACAATCCTATGGTGTGCAAAATTCGCTGCAGCGACGTCCTTGAGAGGCCCAGTTGTGACGAACGTCTCCTGGTTGATGTTTCTGGATCCTCCCGAATACTCTCCTGTACCACTTGAATATTGTCAGCCGTGTGGACAGTTCGGTGTCTGCCGGGACCAGGAAGGTTCCTTACTGCTCCTTGTTCTCGAAAATTTGCAACCAGACGGTTTATTGTTGACTGAGAGGGTGCAACCCGCACATTAAATTGACGACGGTATGCACGCTGAGTCAACACAATGGACCGTTGATTTGAAAAGTAAATTTCAACAATTTGGGCACGTTGTTCAATTGTGTATTGCTCCATTATAAATTATCCAAGTCTTCTTTACAAAATACTGAAAAGAAGAGAAAAAAAAAATTATAATAAAAAAGTTATAAGGAATTCACACCACTTCGGTCTTTCTGGGCCACCCAGTATTTATTGGCAGAGGAAAAAAACTGAAAAAAATAAAAGTATATTAAACTAGCTTAACCCGATGTGCGTGGCTACCCCATAATAACAATGAAGTAGAAAGTCTTATATAGTTTAAAAAATATTTTATTAGCTCTATTGATGATGATTATAGCGCGCTGGGATATACAATTATTTTAGTTTGTCTATACAAAACATAAACAAATAAGTCTTCAGTTTTTCCTACATGAGAATATGCAATGTAAAGCAGTCTGTGGGATAAACATGGACTTGACAAATTCAAGTCACAAACTTGCACGGATTGACCTGGAACTTTAATAATTGTATTTGCAAACACTAAACGAACAGAAAACTGCAATCTTTTCAAATCAAATGGCAAGTCAGTTCGAATCATTGGAATTCGTGGCAACAGCGTATTTATACCTTTATTTTTGATCTTTATAATGATCCCTTCGATTAAGTTGTGTCGCAGTTTTTTTACTGCAATTCGATTGCCATTGCAAAGTTATAGTGCATCACTGATCCGCAGTAGAATAATTAGTACCTTTACTTTTGAGTTGCAGCACATATGGTGCAATTCCTGGAACATCAAACGAGTTAAAAAACTCAAAAGCATAATTGACAGCATGCTCATCTCTTATCACGGTATCGATAGATTTTTGCGTAACTGTAGATTCACTGATTTTATTTAGAATTTTATTGTTTATTGAATTGATATCTTTGTTTTTGACAGAAAGTGTTCATTTTTCAAATTGCGTTCCACATTTGGAGATACACAATTAAGTAACTCTTCAATGCATTGTGTCATATTACAAAAGTTCAATAGAAAAATAATGCAGCTTGTGCATCACGTTACAGCTCACATATTTGTTGTTAATTTCAACACGCCAAGGAAGATATGATTTGAGGCACGCACTTAGCTCATCATCAGTGGAATTGCAGGCAATTTTTGTTGGAAATCACCGGCTACCACAAATAGTGCTTTGTAGGTCATTGTGCATTCTTCCCATACATTGATTGATCTTACAAATATGCAGCACTTTACCTTTTGAGGAGTGTTTTTTTAATATTGCATGTTAGCGTATTTTAGAATTGTGCCTTTAGAGGTAATTTAAGTGCCAAATACGCTGTTCTGCCACCATACAAATGTATTTCTGCTCTGCGGGTGATGCAAGGGCTAGTGCCATTCATAAAAAAATTGTGTCTGTCCCATCTGATCCATCCAAATTAAAATATTGTATGCCGAGAGTTGCACCTGCTGTAAGTGTGGCAGATTTTCAGCCATAAATAGTTCTAAGTCGTATGGATTGCAATTGCTTTCTCGTTGTAGATCTTGCTCAGACCATCATTATTGCCTGCTTGATTGGGGCTAATCATAACAACTTCCAAAAGTGTCTTGTTGTTTATTTGAAAACATTTATCTTCTATTAGAATCAATGCCTCATTATAAGTTTCATAAGAAAATTCAATTGTTACGTTGTTGCAGGTAATTCTCTTTCGATATGTGCTTCATATGTATTTCGGATATATTTCATATGTGTTTCGGATGGAAAGCAAGTTACCAATATGATAGCAAATAATACTCTTCTGGTTCTAGATAATTAGATATTATTATTTCTAATAAATTTAGCTTTTGGCACGCATCCTGATAAGTTACATATGAATTTGTATGTTAGAATTTGAGCATATAGCAAAGTTTGCATGTATCGAATAAGGAAGTTGGCGTTGTAGCTGGTGTCATTGCAGCCCTTGTTGTGTATTAACTTGTGTAAAATAAACGTGCTGTCCACTTTCAATGATTTTTTAAGCATTTATTTATTTACTGAATCTTCAAAAAGGTAATTAACCATAAGTATTCAAATCTCAATACTAAACAAAACATATATATTTTCGAGGTGAACAGATAAATGCGCAGCAGTTGGATGACGCTCAAGGATTTGGGAATCCTAAAATCCGCCAAACAGCTCTGCTGTTGTTTATGTATCGGGCCATTTGATATTGTGTAATTTCATCGTTTGGTTACGTATTTGCAGATATACTTAATGGATTGGACGAAATTGTAATATTCGACATTAATATGTGTTTTGTACGTTTTTGAAAACACAGGACAATACACTCGTAGTACTATCGTGCTATATTGCCCGGCAAAAAAAAAAGTTAGTACAGTTGTTCTGCATCCAAAAAGAATTTTAAAAATTGGTCCACAAATGCCAAAGTTCTTTGACAATTATTGTTTGAAGCAGGCGTATTGCTTTTGAGAATTGGTCCACAAATGACGAAGTTATTTGATAATTAATTATGAGAAGAACAGTTTGATACACGCCCTTAATTTTCAAAAAAAAAAAAAAAAATAATAAATAAAAAAATAATTATTGGCCTCTTCCATATATAAAAGGAATTTTGAAAATTGCTCCATAAATACTAAAGTTATTTGACTATCAATTATTGGGGTGGGCAATTGGCGATAACTTCATCCCTCTAAAATAATCTTAGTCGTTTTGCATATGCACAAAAAAATTTTTAAATTTGGTTAAAAAATTAAGAAGTTAAGTTATATTAAAAAATCTGTTAAAAATTTTATGAAAGAAATAACATAATATCAAATAGGGGGCGTAAAAGAAGGTATGGCTGAAAAAAAGTAGCCTATAATTCATTCAAGTATTCCAGTTAAATACTGTGAAAATTTCAGGAGAATTGGTCAAGCGATCTGGCCGATCTTGAGGTACAAAAAAACAAACGTACAAACAAACATTCAATTTTATATATTAATAAAAAAAGATTAAAAACATTATAAAGCTCAAAATAAAGGAAAAACATAAGTTATAAAACAAAGTTAAAAAGTAGTGATTTAAAATAAAAAACTTGAAATCTGTAACTAATTAATTTTTTAAGCGTTTTTTATTTATTGAATCTTCAAAATGAACTAACAAAATAAGTATTCAAATCTTAATATTAAATATAAAAAAATAATAAAAAATGTGCTTTTTACTTAAGTCCGGCCAGTGCTAGACAAAAAGTTTTATTATTCGGGAAATAGATCGGTAAAATAAAATCGCTCTGATGGTGGCAAAAGTATCCCTTCGTCTTAACCGAGCGTGGCCGCAAAAATTAAGTATGTTACGTGCAAGAGGATTTAGGTGAAGTTCCAGCTTACTGATATACCTTGTCGTGTACTTTAAAAACTCGTCTTTTACCGGTGGTACACGGATCCTTGTGAATTCGTGAGCTTTCTACATACCCTGGAATTGCAGTAATCGCTCGAAGAATTTGATTTTGTCTCCAATGAATTTTCCTAATGTTTGATGTTGAGGCGGTGCCCCATAATTGAATTCCATAACACCATATAGGGGTTAGAGTTGCATTGTATAACACAACTTTGCAATCCAGCTTTAATGTAGAATTTGTGCCCATAAGCCAATTTAGTTACGCTGCCTCCAATTTCAACTTAGGGACTTTTGCATCAATGTGAGACTTCCACGTTAGGCTATGGCCAAAGTACCTGACTTCATTTTGCCGCGCAATATGAAGGTTATTAATTTTGAGCACATGTTTGTGTTTAGCCCGAAAGCCGAATTGATAAATCCCTACATCGATATTGGAATCAATTTCACCATCAACAATTTTTCGAACCGTTTTGAAATTGTTGGTAGTAGGTAAACTTATTGGTTTATAAGATTCTACTTTAGGTGGATCCTTCCCTGGCTTGGGTTTCATAGTAATCATAGACAGCTTCAGGATAGTACAAGCATTAAAAATAAAAAGGAGAATGCTTCTTGCTACACGAGGTAACTGCTCAACTATTGCATCTGTGATTAATAAGAAACGTTAAGAACCTAAAAAAAATCCAGTTTTTTATGAAAATTACTTTTAAAGTATGAACTTAAAATTAAAGACACCAAAAACTTAAACCGAAACTTAAAACCTAAACTTAGAACAAATAAGATAAAACCAATACCTTAGTGCAGAAAATGTTAAAATAGTGCCATAGTAGAACTCCGTAACAGCCTATCCTAGAGGGACAGTTCCGACTCGTAAAAGACGAATTTTCAAAGTACGGAAAAAACGGTATATCAGTAAATTGGAGCTTCACCCAAATCCTCTTGCACGCAATATACTTAATTTTGAAGGCCACTCTCGGTTGAGAAGGAGGGATACCCTTGCGACCATCAGAACGTCCAATAGGTGATTTTACTGATATTGACCGTGCAAAATAAAACATTTTTGTCTAGCATTGGCTGGACTTAATTAATTTTATGTATTTAGTATTAAGATTTGAATACTTATTGTTAGTTCACTTTGTGAAGATTCAATAAATAAATGAATGAAAAGAAAAAAAAAAAAAAAAAAAATATATATATATATATATATATATATATATATATATATATATATATATATATATATATATATATATATATATATATATATATATATATATATATATATATATACATATATATATATATGTATATATATATATATATATATATATATATATATATATATATTTTTTTTTTTTCTTTTCATTCATTTATTTATTGAATCTTCACAAAGTGAACTAACCATAAGTATTCAAATCTTAATACTAAATACATAAAATTAATTAAGTCCAGCCAATGCTAGACAAAAATGTTTTATTTTGCACTTTCAATATCAGTAAAATCACCTATTGGACGTTAAAATTTATGAACCACCTTTTTTTTATAAAAAAAAAAAAAAAATTACACTTTATGCTATAAATATATGTAAGCTAAGCTGGGTATTTAATGAAGCTTTAATTTACATAATTGTAATAGATTACTACCAGCACAATTTGTTAATCAGGTAACGCCGATTGAACAGTAATCGATCTTACGATCACTTTATCTTGCCTAATTGAGTATTGCTTCGGATCTTTCTTTTTCTGTGATAACGTGGAAGCATGAAGATCAAAATTGAACGTGGAAGAAATATTTATAGTAATTAGTACCTATCATTGGCAATATTTTGTTATCTTTAAAAATTTTGTCTTCCAAATAAGAAGAAAGCAACAAAAAAAAAAAAAATATAAAATTAAATTTAAGTGGTAAAATACCTGTTTTTAATAAACCCCAGTTAGGGTAAGCATAAAAAAAAAAAAAATATTTATATTAAGAGACTGGAAAGAAAACAACCTTTGCAAAATTCTTTATAGGGTTTTAATAATTGTTCCTTTTGCTGTAAGAAGATTCCAATACTAATCGCCTTTTCAACAATTGAGGCGATTTAAACATCACCTTAACAAAAGGCCGAGGTTATGGTCAAGCGCTTTTGTTTAGAAAACTAATTTCTAAACTGGGAATAAGTTGGCACCTCATGGGATAACGCCAAAGAGACAAAGTGGATCCCAGAAACAGTTTTTTTATTTATGACGTCATCCAATTAAGAGAATGTCTCTGAGTATAATATCTACTTGTTAAGTACTCCTATAAGTTAACATTTCTTTCTCACTTCTTTTTTATCATAATATATAATATATATGTATGTAAGGAAAGGTTCACAGAATTACAAAAAAAGAAATATTTTTTTTTATACAATGTTAATGGTTAAGGCACATATGCACTTATATGTATGAAAGTTAGAAGGTGCATTACTGAAGTATTTTAAGAATTAACCTTCCTTTACACTCCAGTTGGGGTCAATTAGTCTTAAGTTGGCTAATCGTATATGCTTCTGTTGTTTAGCGAGTAGCTTAAATTTTGTGTATTAACGCGAGAATGGTTTATTGGAGTGCATACCCAATTTGTTGTTTTCTAAGTTAAAATTTTATTTACGATTGTAGCGGTCACAGATGCTGTGGATGATTGAGCTCAACCATCGTCAACAGATAGAATAATTACATAGTCTTGGACGGGATTTTCAACAAACAAACAAAATTTGAATTCTACATCCTCAACTGTAAGTTTAATACACAAAATTTATTTTTTTTGCTTTAAAAAAAAATTTTTTTTGAGCTACAAAGGCATATTTATCCATAAAGAATTCGTAGAGTTAAAAAAAATAATAATAATAACAATTGTTCTAGCAAATATTGAATTGCAAATTAAAATTCTAAGTTAATCCCTATTAAGTGGAATTTAAATCTAATAAATTGAATATATACATATAATGAATAAACTTGTGTAAAGGCCTTCATAAAAGGGAATGCTGGGAATCTGATGTTAAAAAAACGAATGATTAAAGCTTCAGGCATACAATAATTTTAGGGTCACGAGTCTTGGAATTAAGTTTTGAATTTTCTGTTTAGTTGCTAAATAGCCTTACTGCAAGAACCCACTCCATTCCGGCGAGTTCAGCTTTTCAAGAATTCCAAGCAACGCTTTAAGGAACTATTTAAACCCAAATTGCAACATAAATAGAATGGCGCCCAACGAAGAGTTTAAAAAAAAAACTTGTTCGTATAATTATTTTAACTGATGGTAGATTAGTAAATTAGTCCTGATCTGATGTATGTAAGGTTATAGTCATCAGATGTGCCCTGTCAATTGCTTCTCCATCATGCATAAACTGCTTGGTAAAAGTAAATCCTGTACGGAGTTATTCTCAGTTTCAGATATAGATTAGTCATAAAAGCTTTGATTGAAATCAAATTTTTATTTGCAGTCTAGTCTGATTCTTCTGTTTTTGTTTTTTAAATTCTTTTGTAAGTCATAATAGCACTTCGAATGCTTTCGATCAGCTACAGAAAAATTTGAAAAAATAGTTGTACATACGATAGTACGTACGTAAGTTATATTTTTGTGTGCCTGATTTTTATTTTGTTCGATTTAAACATTATGTGGTCAGCATTCCCTTTTAAATAACTATACATAAAATTATATTTGCAAATACACCCCTTTACATAAAAAGATATGGTAATTAAATTAAGTTGATTTTAGATTAAATTAGTTTGGAAATTGGTGAATTTCTATTTGGCATAGAAAAAGAAAAATTGCGAAGGAACATGAAGATGAGAGTTTTAGTGATTCTAATGTAAATTATACTTATGACGAAGAGTTAGATAATCCCTTTGCTACGAAACCTAGAGTAGGAAAAAGCCCAATAGTTACACGGTCTCAGACTGCAGCAGCAAGATCCTTACACCGTGCGAATACTATTTCAGTAATGGAGGATAATACTACGGCTAGGAACCAAGAAGCTGCAGGTGCTATAAATAGCATAAGGGAATTGGGTTCTCAATTAGAAAGAGTGCTCACTATTAACCAGAATATATTTATGAATGAAATTACTAGTTTAAGAAATGTTCTTAGTGAAAGCCTGTGTAGACCCCAGGTGATTAACCACCAAACATCGGGAATTGCTGCAAATAATTTTTTTGATAGCAGTGACGGAGATAGGCCTGATAATCAACATGACGCTGGTATTTCACCTCACAGTCAGGGTCGTAGCTCTGATAGTCACAGAAACCCCTTATTGCATAACTTGGCAAGATTAGATAGATGGAATATAAGTTACGATGGCTCGCAAGATATAAACGAGTTTTTGTTTAAAGTAGATACCCTGCGATCATGCTGGGGTTGTCCTGTGGATCAAGTGGTGGCTAGTTTTCATACATTTTTAAAAGGCAAGGCCCAAGCGTGGTATTGGTCGTACTTAAAGCAAAATCCATGTACAAACTATGAGCAGCTGAAATTGGCTCTATTGAAGCAGTTTGGAAGAATAGAAAATGACTGCGATAAGATAGTTCGAATAATAGAGCGGCGACAGTTGCCCAAAGAGTCATTTGATAATTACTTCACAGAAATGATCAAATTAAATTCACTTTTGTCGCAGCCTATGTCCGAAATCAAAAAGATAGATTTAATTAAAAACAACGTTAAAGAATCCTTGGGTTGTATTTTATTTTCGAATGAAGTAATTAGTCTGGATTACCTACGTGATTCTGCTAGAAAGGCAGAAAAATATTTGTTCCGACAACAGCAAATGAAAATGTCAAAACGGGTTGTTTCTGAAGTTCAATTTGAGACGCTGTCTAGTGACAGCGTTGGCAACGCTGAAGTAGCAGCAATTAAGTTTCAAGGGGCAGGTAGAAAAGAGAGGAAGTCTGTTGATACAAGTAAATTTAAATGTTGGAATTGCGACAAAATTGGGCATTCCAATTATGATTGTCCACTAGAAAAACGAAACTTATTTTGTTATCGGTGTGGGGAAAAAAACATATCTACTCCTCAATGCTCGAAACACCAAAAAAACTAGCAGGCAGGCGAGAGAATGAGGGAAACTCGTTACTGCCAGAAATCCCTATATCTTGTAAATTAGAAAATAAAAACTTTGAAGCTAGGGACGAAAGGAATGGAGATAACATAGAAGCTATAGTCAAAATAAATTATGTAGATAATAACGATCAGAGTTTTAACAGATCGCAGACAAAATCATTTCTATCCTTACATGCAAGGAAAATGAATTTCGAAAAAGAATGTCAGAATAGAGTGAGCGGTTCCATCTCAAAAACGATCAGAAAATGTAGGGAGCGCTACAAAAAGCGTAAAAATTTCAGAAAAATTATAGAATCCACAACAATTAACGATACGAGTGACAACAGACCTTATGCTAAAATAGATATAAAAAATATAGAAGTTTTTGGGTTGCTAGACTCAGGGGCCTCTGTTAGCGTCTTAGGCAGTAACTGTGGGGATCTGATTAAGAAACTTGACTTGAAGGTATCGACCATTAGAAGTACATTAAAAACAGCCAATGGCAGTAATCAAAAGGTCATTGGATTTGTTGAAATCCCAGTAACTTATAACAAAACTACTAGCAATATATTATTCTACTTATCACCTGAATTAAAATAGCCTATTTATTTGGGCATTAACTTTTGGAAAGAGTTTAAAATAGCTCCACAGATTTTTGTTTCTGAGGTTAGTCTTAACTGCGCCGTGTTTCCCGGCAATGAAAACTTTCATAAACTTTCTGATGCCGAACAAATGGAGTTGAAGAATGTAATCGGAGAATTTCCATCGTTTGCTAAGAGTGGATTAGGGCGGACTACACTAGAAAAGCATATTATTGACACTGGGAACTCCGCCCCATTTAAGATAAGACATTATCCCTTATCTCCACCACGACAGCAAGAGGCTTTTGCTGAGTTAGATAGGATGTTAGCATTAAAAGTAATAGAAGAAAGCAATAGCCCATACTGTAGCCCCATTGTACTAGTAAAAAAACCTGGCAAAGTAAGATTGTGTCTAGACTCTAGGAAGCTTAACTCTCTGACAAAAAAGGACGCATATCCGCTACCACACATAAACGGTCTTTTAAGTAGACTACAGGATACCCACTTCATTAGCGGAATTGACCTTAAGGATGCATTTTGGCAAATTCCGCTTGACGAAGGTTCTAAAGAAAAAACTGCTTTTGCGGTACCTGGTAGGCCACTGTACCACTTCACAGTTATGCCTTTCGGGCTCTGCAACGCAGCACAGCGCATGAGTCGATTAATGGACAAGACAATACCTAGTTATATGAGAGATAATGTTTTCATTTATCTTGACGATTTACTTATATGTACTCCAGACTTTACAAGTCATATAAAGATTTTGCGGGAAGTTGCCGATCGGCTAAAAGCAGCACACCTAACCATAAACATAGAAAAAAGTAAATTTTGTCAAAAAGAGATTAAATATCTTGGCTATATAGTAGGACAAGGGTGCTTAAAAACAGACCAAAATAAGGTTGATGCAATTGTGAATTTCCCCTTGCCAAAAAGCCCAAAACAAGTTAGACGATTCATTGGAATGACTGGATGGTATAGGCAGTTCATTCAAAATTTTTCTGATCTCGCTGCACCATTGACCGATTGTCTAAAGAAAGCCAGGAAATTTGAACTTACCGAAGAGGCGAAACAATCATTTGAGAGGCTTAAGAAGTCCTTGACTATGGCGCCAGTTTTAATACAACCAAATTTCGATAAGCCATTTACAATACAGTGCGACGCATCTCGTGTAGGTGTAGGAGGAGTTCTAATGCAAACAGATAATGTTGGCAAAGAGCACCCAATAGCGTATGTTTCTCAAAAATTGAACAGGAATCAGAAAAATTATACTGTTACTGAATTGGAGTGCTTAGCTGCGATCGTATGCCTTAAAAAGTTCCGTCCATTTGTGGAAGGTCTTCCGTTTAAAATCATTACTGACCATTCGAGTCTACGCTGGCTTATGTCCCAAAAGGATTTATCAGGCAGATTTGGGCGATGGAGTTTAAAACTGCAGAGTTTTGATTTTGAAATAGAATATCGAAAAGGCTCCTCAAATATCGTGCCCGATGCTCTATCTAGGCTAGACATAGAAGAGATTGTTGAAGCATTTCCTTTAGTCAGTAAAGAAGTTGACCTTAACTCTGAATTTTTTAAGACCAGCGAGTACGTTGCCTTATCTACCGATGTTTTGAATAATCAAGATAGATTCCCAGACACGGTAGTCTCTGAAGGGTATGTGTATCAACGGGTTAAATTTCGTATAGGCGAGCATGTCAAAGAGGATTCGCTTTGGCGACTGTGGCTACCCTGTGAGCTGCGCGACAGTGTTATAAGAAATAATCATGTTATTGTATCGTGCCACGGGAGATTTGCTAAAACCCTAAACCACGTAAGAGAAAAATATTTTTGGCCAAACATGAGTCGAGACATAAAAAGCTTTGTAGCTAATTGTGACGTTTGCAAAACTGTGAAACCCACTAATAAAATACTTAGACCTCCCATGGGTCAGCAAATGATCACAGAACGTCCATTTCAAAGAATATATATGGACTTGTTAGGCCCATATCCAAGAACAAAAACGGGAAACTCTATGGTTTTTGTAGCTATAGATCATTTTACAAAGTACATATTTTTAAAACCTTTAAAAAAAGCTGACAGCTTTTCAATTATTACATACTTAGAGAACCTAATTTTTAGTCATTTTGGTTCCCCAGAATACATACATTCGGATAACGGCAAGCAGTTTGTCTCACATACATTACACATATTAAAACGGCTCTTTACTCGCCTCAGGCAAATGCCTCAGAAAGAACGAATAGGGAATTTCTTATAAAGCTCCGCATTTTGATAAAAGCCAAACAGGACAAATGGGACACCTTTGTATCTCAGATTGCTCGGATTCTCCGGAGTGATTACAACGAATCAATCAAAAGCTCTCCTTATTTTTGTACGTTTGGATATAATATGGTTCAACATGGCTCAGCATATTCAATACTGCGTAAATTGGGTTGCATCACAGATAGCCAAATGAACGTCATCCCGAATTCCCGAATGATCAGGGGTCTTGTTCCCGAAACTCGCGTTCATCGTCCAGAGCTCATCCATTTGTGGCCGCTTGCCCAGGGAATATATATATATATATATATATATATATATATATATATATATATATATATATATATATATATATATATATATATATATATATATATATATATATATATATATATATAATGGGTGATTTTATAAGAACTATCGGAAATTTAAAAAAAAAAAAACATAAAATTCAGAAAAATTCATGAAATATTTATTTGGATCGATAGTTGGGTCGATATAATTTAATGTTTGAAGATTATTTCATGCAAATGTTGGCTGCGGCTGCGCCTCAAATGTTCCATCCGCCTAGTCCAATTTTGGCATACTCTTTCCAACATTTCGGCCGGTAACTCACGAATAATGCTGGCAATGTTGGCTTCCAGTGCGTCGATCGAAGCGGGCTTGTCGCTATAGACATTAGCCTTAACATAGCCCCACAAAAAATAGTCTAGAGGCTTTAAATCGCACGATCTGTGTGGCCAATTGACTGGTCCCAAGCGTGAAATAAACTGTTCACCGAACTCGTCTCTCAATTGGTCCAGTGTTTCGCGTGCTGTGTGGCATGTGGTACCGTCTTGTTGAAACCACATGTCATGCAAGTCAAGCTCTTCCATTTTGGGCAAAAAAAGTTTGTTATCATCGCACGGTAGCGCTCACCATTCACAGTAACGTTGTGATTCGCATCATCTTTGAAGAAATACGGCCCAATGATGCCGCCAGCCCATAATCCGCACCAAACGGTTCTTTTTTGTGGATGCATTGGTAGCTCTTGCAATGCTTCTGGCTGCTCTTCACTCCAAATACGGCAGTTTTGCTTGTTGCTGAACACAATTCTTCGATAAAAAAGTGGATCTTCATCTAACTTTTCAAGAGCCCATTCACCAAAAATTTGGCGTTGTGGTAGGTGTTTTGGCTTCAATTCTTGCACCAGCTGTATCTTATAAGGCTTCACACCCAAATCCTTCCGCAAAATTTTCCACGTAGTGGAGTAACAGAGGCCCAATTGCTGCGAACGGCGCCGAATCGATAATTCACGGTCATCACCAACACTGGCCGATACGGCTGCGATATTTTCTTCAGTTCGCACTCTACGTAAGCGTGTTGGTGGTTTAATGTCCAACAATGTAAATTTGGTGCGAAATTTTTTTACAATAGCCCGAATAGAAGCCTCAGTAGGTCGATTAAACTGATCATAAAATGGAAGAAGCGCGCGATGAACTTTCTTAACAGAGTACGCATTTTGGTAATAAAATTCAATAATTTGCAAGCGTTGTTCGTTTGTAAGACGATTCATGATTAAATTATAGACCAAACTGAAGATGTTTGACAGTGACACAAGATACAAAACGTGCGTAAGCTGTCAAAACTAGTGTTGCCAAAAAGATAATAGCAAAAAAATCACTCGTTATATATATATATATATATATATATATATATATATATATATATATATATATATATATATATATATATATATATATATATATATATATATATATATATATATATATATATATATATATATATATATATATATATATATATTCCCTGGGCAATCGGCCACAAATGGATGAGCTCTGGACGATGAACGCGAGTTTCGGGAACAAGACCCCTGATCTCGTCAGAGCAAAATCCATTGTAGTAACGATAGAACAGAGTAACGCGCCCTACACTGCGTCGCTGCTCCAGTGAGTCAATAGAGTTGGATACCCTAGTGTCACCGATAAGCTTCTTCGCCCTCTCCAGTGCACGGTCGAGCACCTCAAAATAGACTTTGGGGCACCGGCCCAAACATGAGAGTTGTATTCCATTTTCGGTCGGATATAGGTGGTATAAATAGTAAGGAGGTCGGATTGAGTGAAGTACAAAACCGAGGGACTTGAATGCTTCTTTAGAGACATGAAAAATGTGATCATTCCGACGAACATCACGCTGTATTTTCATTCCAAGAAAATCGAGAGCATCCGATTCCTCAATATTTATACCATCCATGTGTACAGATGAAGCAGCACCCGCCGTCGTATGTTTGTGTGTTAATAAACAACACTGGGTCTTACGAGCGTTAAAAGCGACTCTGTTTTTACGACCCCATTCGGAGATTAATAGAAGATCACTATTCAGTGAGTCATTCATATTTTGCCTCTTGGCAACGATCTCGGATAGGTTGGGCCTATTACTGAAATAGTACGAATGGCAAATGCTGCTGTCATCTGCGAAGGAGTGTATTACAGAGAGAACCTGTTTTTTAGCCGTACGCTTCGTCTGTGGTAGTTGCCTGCTGACGTGTTTCCTGTCTGTTATAGCGTTGGAAAGTTCAAGGCAAATGTTCACAAACACTACTCCCTCTTTCCCCTTCCTCATAACCTATTTTCCTAGTTCTGGTACAATGCACTGCATATGTAGGGGTCATCCTATGAGTACTGGTCCAAGATAAAAAAAAAATAAAAAAAATCTTTAAAAACTGCAACTTTTTATAAAAAAAAAAAAAAAACAGTACAAGATCTTAATCTGCAAAAATTTTAATTATTATTTTATTTTTCGGATCCTTCATAGTAAGTTTCTTTTTAATTAGCTTGGAATTAATATTCAATGGGTTTTTCGGATGCAACCCTATGATCTCTTTCAATTATTCTTTTGGTTTTTTATATCATTTATGCTCCATCCATCTTTTCGTTTGCTTTAAAACTGTCGATATCTACATTAGGGGTGAATTTGTGCACGATTTTTTGATTTGAATTCAGGTTTGACAAAAAAAATGCATGAACCAAAAAATTAGGACGATGGCTTCGCATCGGGGTCAAAGGTGTGCAGAAAATCCACAAAAAGCTTCATAACTGCTTCTGAGTTGCTCTCAGGGGTTAATATGTAAGAGCATATCTGCTCCCTAACTGCCCTACTTAGCGGTCTCACATACAAAATATTAGTTGCTAAAATTTTAGGGTCAGCTGCCCTAACTAAACCCAGAGAGCTTCTAAAGATGCCGCATATATGTATGAACGAATTCACGACAATCTTTATGTTCCGCTGGTAAAAAACGAATTATCTAAGTACTCGACATAGTATCACAGTAAGCTGGAATCCTCTTGCACGTAACATACTTAATTTTGGCGACCACAATCGGTTGAGGAGAAGGGATACCCTTGCCATCTTTCGAGCATTGAATACGTGATTTTATCGATATTGTTCGTGCAAAATAAAGCTTATTGTCTAGCGTTGGCTGGACTTATTTAATTTTTTAATTAAGCTGGAATTAATTAATTTTTTAATTAGATTATTGTGGGTTCATATTTTGAAGATACAATAAATAAATAAATAAAAAATGTATATAGGTATGTGGCGGACTTCCAATATTTTCAACCAACATTATTCCGCCCAACACATTTGTAGCACACAACTCGCTTCTATCTTCAATAATTAGGGTGGCCCCTGCACAAAAATTAAATTCCCAGAAAATACCTTTTTTATTGAATGTTATTATATACAGGGTGGCTGAAGAATCGTGCTACAAAACAAAATGTAATAATTTCGCGTCGGTATTTAAAGATATTGGGCGTTTTTTTTTATTCAGATCTGTGGCAAAGACGTCTCTGATTTAATAGCATTTGGTTCCAGCAACATGATGCAACTGCACACATAGCCAGAGCGGTTATGGCGGAGCTTCAACGACAACTCCCATCTAGATTTTCCGTAGGCGCTCAAAGTCAGCCCCGAATTGCACTAGACTTTTTTATCAGCTTATGTTAAGCAAAAGGGTGTAGAAAACTGAACTAAGTAATGTGACCGCATTGAAGCAGCCCACTAAAAAACTAACTGACGCAATCCCGGCCGCAATCAATAATTTTCTGATTAGGTGTCGCATATGCGTGAACGAGCATGGTGGACCTGAACGGTTTGTTATCAATTATTTGTATAAAATTAAATTGAAGTTACATATGCTACAAAAAATAAAAATAAAATAAACATAAAGAAAATACATTGATACAAAATAAAATTTATTTGAATTTCTTACTGTAGCTGATTCGTCAGCCACCCTGTATTATGTTGTTAAATTAACACGTTTTCATTATACAAGCGTAGATGCCAGATAAATTTGGTTTAAAATCGTCAAATTTGGCGGAATAAAACGTCAATATGATTATAGCAAAACGCCAAAAAATCATCAGCTAGTCAAATTAACCATTTTTGAATAAAATATATATTTTAATGACGTAAAATTAATCGAAGCAATTAATAAAAAACTATAGCATTTGAAGTTATAACAAATTTTTACTGGTATAAACCTGAAGATAATTTCATATGTATAAATTCATTTATTTTTGTTCATAAGACATTTTTTTATATAAGATTTGTACTGAAAGGTACTATTAACTACTCGTATTGTACTACACTTTTTTTTAAACTTTAAGTAAATCGAGCATGCAAGCAGAAACGACGACAGTAGCAAAGTTTTAAGTAGTCTCAAGTATATTTCTTCTGAAAAAAGGTTTCCTTAACTAATTTCTCACATTTGCAAAAGAACACGATATTATTGATAGTTTATTCTAAAAATCTAGCATTTCCATTTGTGTATTGTAAAACAAATTTTTAAATTTAATAGGTTTAAATTTCTAATCTTTCGATTTCTACGAAGAAATAAAAAAGCTCTTTCATTATATCAGAAAAAATACACTTTCTTCTTTTATAATATTGTAAGGATTTATAAAAGTTAAAGTCTTGGTTGTCTGTGTTCTATGTACAACTAAAAAAAATATATGAAAGTAACAAATTTTATAAGCGAGTCGCTCGTCTATGCTCTATGAACACCACATTGTCTCATTAAATTATGATCAAACGCTTTAATAAATTTCTTTTAGTTCTATTCACATATGATCTTTTAAATACCCCTTTAACATAAACAATATATAAATAGTGTCAAATAAATATCACGTAATGTTTCAGTGTTATATACATATGAGTACACATTTATTTTATTACTGTGTTTTTTATACCATAAATATTACTTTTATTTCCTACATAAATTAACTTTAAAAAGGAAAGTATGTATGTGGTTGTAAAACCAAAATTGCTTGAAAGATATGAAAGTAAATGTGATCTACGAAAATCGTCAAAAACAGAACTTAAATCGTCAAATCGTCAAGTGCTATTTGCAGCATCCAAAAACGCCAAAAGTACGATAAGTCGCCAAATGTGGTAACAGAGTATACAAGCGATATGGCTTTCTATTTTCAGCGTCAAAGGAAAAATGTATGTGGTTGTAAAACCAAAATTGCTTGAAAGATATGAAAGTAAATGTGATCTACGAAAATCGTCAAAAACAGAACTTAAATCGTCAAGTGCTATTTGCAGCATCCAAAAACGTCAAAAGTACGATAAGTCGCCAAATGTGGTAACAGAGTATACAAGCGATATGGCTTTCTATTTTCAGCGTCAAAGGAAAAATATTTTCTTTTCCTCGTTACGGCACAATATGTAGTAACCTTCTATGAATTTTACTCCTCTTTCAGCAGCGTCATTCACAGAGTGTTATATATGCAACATTACGGTCGCATTCTGGTAGTTGTCCATTTTTTTTCAGATTTCCAGTTCGGCAATCATAAAGTCCATTGCTAGTCCATGGAAGCGTGTTGCAACATTCAAATCGAGAGTTACGTATTTTTACACCTTCCAATCCAAAAATATATGATGAACGATCTTGATAGTCTCACGTCGTTTTCTTGTTCGGTATTTCTATATTTTTCAGTCTTAAATCCATGAACTGCATTCGCTATTTCATGTTTGGTATCATAGGCGACATTTTTAACAAATAATACAAGAGAAAAGCTTCCCCGCTGAGATACCAAATATGTCCGGAGAATCCATTTCACTGTTTTGGCGACACAACGTCATCATTCAAGCTTTAATCAGAAATCTCTTCGGTCGGTTTACATTTTATCAGCTAAGGGCGGCTCAGAGAAAGTTATGAAACTTTTTGTGGGTTTTCTGCCGTTTTTCTCTACTTTTGGCCGTGTACCGTCCTAATGTTTTTGGCTCATGAACTTTTTACCAAACCCTACAAAATAACAGATTCTAACGTATCCAAATCTTGTTCCTAAGATTTTCCATATAACCCTATTTCCCCCTAATGTACATAAACCGTCTCTGGCGTTCAGTAACCGCGATGTGGCTTGTGTGGCGTTTGGTTCTAATTTTAAAAATATTTTGTATGCAACTTTTGAATTTGCATTAATTTTATTTTTTATGAACACACCCTTAGTTATTTTTTTCAGTGTAAATGTATTTTCTTGAAAGAACAAATTACTTCTTGAAAGAACAATACACCCAAAAATCTATTGTGAAGAAGAAGTACATACATATGTGTTACTCAACATATTATGTATGTATGCATTAATCTAGTACTTTCATACAACCAAAAAAAGTTGTAGTTGCTGTTATGAATGCTGTAATAAGCAAGCAAAATACGTAGAAACTAAAAGGCAGATAAAACAAAACTAAAAAGGTTCAATGTGAATTGAGAACAATAACGAACAGCAAAACATCATTCGCCGTTGAACCTTACAACGTGAAGGACGTGCACAAGGGAGAAACACGGAACGACACAGTGAAAGAAATAATTTTTGTTTGTTATTTAACTTTTAAATGACGGAAAGAACATAGCAAAAAGAATAGAAAATATTTGTTAAACAAATGACGGAGGCAATGATGTACAAAGTGTGTGTTTGTGTGTGCTAGTGAAATGTAAAAAGGATTTTGCGCAATACCATTTGTGTATCCTAAGGATTGTTATAGAAACGCATTAGAAAAGATAAGAATGCGAGTAAGAAATCATACATTAAAATTAAAAAAGTAAATGCGGCATAAAACAACACACCAGAAAAAAAAATCTTCAAACAAGTTTAAAAATATATATTTGTTTTCTAACTGATAACAAGTGATAAAAATTAATCTAAGATGTCGGAAAATTCATCAGAATATTTAAAACGCACCTGCCTGATCTGTGGTTGTCATACAAATCAAACCATTAACATTTATGAGCCCCGCAGTGGGCCAAATATTGTACAACTGATACAGGCAAAATTCAAATTCCAGGTAAATTATTTTCCATAGAACTTATTACAAATAAAAGTGTAAAATCAAGTCTTAAAAGGGTATCCTTCGTTATACTCGTTCACACTTAAACCTAATGTAACGTATTTAAATAACGTTTTTACTTCATTTAACTTGTGGAAAAAATCAATACGAAGCTATTTATTCCTTTATATTATTTTTTTATATACATATATAAAATGAGTCATCGTACCTTTTATGTTGAGTAGGGTTGATTGACTTTCCAATGTGGATATTTTTAGCCAACTCAACCCAACCACCCATTGAATAGTCCTTGTATGTATGTATGGATATTAAATATATGTATGTGACTCTTTCCATTCACCCAGAGGAATTTCAACATTTTGCAGTACAGCATGTTTGTGTTTATTATTGTTGTTATTATTGCCGCCAACAAAAGTAACACATAGCACATGAGCACAGCATCCTGACGTTGATGCTACATCAGTAGAATGAATCCAACAATTTTGTTAGCTGAAATTTTAGAAGCTTCAAGTATTAAGCATAGTAGGAAGAAGAGGACTTATTTATAGGTCAATTTGTTAATCATGTGAACAAATTTAATCAGCTGCTTGATTCATAAGCTAACTGAGACGTATAACGGTACTCCTTTAGCTTTTTGTTATAATTTTGTTATAATTTTTATGGTTTAGCATCAAGAATTTGACAAAAATTAGCCAGAATTTTTTATAAAAAAAGTTTTGAAATCTTTTTGCTACCAAAACCATTCTTGGGATATGCGTTTGATTATTTAAATGCGTTGAAAGAAAACAATTCTACAATTGATATGTTAAAAATTAAGAAAATTTAAAGTCATTGCAACTTTATACTCGTAACTTAACAGAGACGAAAATGAACTCGAATTTTGAGTTCAAAAAATATATTTAAATACATACTTACATATATTGAGTTATCAAGTTTTACGTTGTCTCTTAGTTTTGTCTTTTCTAACGTTGAGCTAGAATTTTATTCAGTTTATTGGGCCTCATTAAAAGTAAGCTCAGAACTAGAGTGAATGCAGAACTGCTGTACTTATTTGTATGCTTTGAAAAGTACAAAAACGAATTGGTAGTTAAGGAAGAATTTTATTTTTTACAAAAACAAAGGAAGACAAAAACAAAAAATCAAATTTTAGTAAATTCTTCAAATGGTAAATATTTTTCTATATGTAACTTGCTGCTATTAATTATATTAATAACAAGTAATGCTGAAAAAACTGTAAAACATTTTAGCACTTTATTTTTGGCACTTTACAATCTTAACCTGCCTTCTTCTGGCAACCTAGGTTATCAACCAGCTTTTGCCAACGCTATCAAAAACTTAAAAGGCAGCTTATAAAATTAAGAATTTGTCATAAATATCAGCCTTCTAAGGGCTGAATCGAAATGGTTAACAATTTTATAAACAGCTTGTTTTTAATGTTTCCCTAATTATGAGTAGCCTTTAGAAATTTTTGTTTTGACAGTTGATGTTAAAACATTAGTCATTTTAAATTCTCAATAATATATTTAGATTGTTGGGATATAAAGTTGAATATTTGAGAATATCTTTCAAAACGTGATTAGGGTAGCTTCTATGAAATGTAGACATTATATATATATATATATATATATATATATATATATATATATATATATATATATATATATATATATATATATATATATATATATATATATATATATATACATATATATATATATATATATATATATATATATATATATATATATATATATATATATATATATATATATATATATATATATATATATATATATATATATATATATATATATATATATATATATATATATATATATATATATATATATATATATATATATATATATATATATATATATATATATATATATATATATATATATATATTAATATTCTTATATTATTTAATGCATAGAGTAAACAATGAAAAATGTATGTACCACATAACAAAAATGCTCGTAAGTACTTGTGCACCGGATATGTGAACAAAATATGTTGGGTTTTTTTTTCTCCTTAAACAGCAGATGTCACTTGTCCTCATAATTCCCACATATCCCGTAATTTGATACTCACTCTCTTTTTTCACTTTCTTAAATTTGTATTTTTTTTATAAGTGGCTGTTTTGTTTAGTTTCATAATACACAAAAATGATCGATGATTTGCTTAGTATTGATGGCTTAAACTTTATCCTAATACATGCATGAGTATTGACATGCACACTTCGATACAAAATATATTTACGTAAACAAATACACATACGGTACATATGTATGTATGTAAATATATACATACATAAACATGCACGCAAGTGACGTATCTGCGATGCATAAACAAAAACGTAATATCGATCACATGTTCCCTAAAACTCTTGTCAATGGTGTTGGCGAAGTGGCTACTTGTTTGAAATTTGATACATTTCATTCAGAATATACATAGGTACTACTCCTTGCTCTCTTCATTATTATGAGATATTTTCTTTAAGAATACGGGTATGTATGTACATATGCACATTATTGTGTATACACATACCTACATGTGTACATGCATAGTAAGTTTTTGGAGATGCAGGTTGCCAGTAAAAATAATAAAAATGTCAGCTGCCCTTTGCCGGTGATAATAAGACTTTTTTTTACTTTGTTGTTGTTGAAGATGTTTATTCAGGTTGTATGATTTTTTATTTTTATTTTTTTGCTGCAGTTGTTCCAGCAGCTGCTTCGTATTTTTTGTTTGTGCCATTTTATTGGCAGTACTGTGATTTGACTGGAAGTTCAGAGCTTTGTTTCAAAATCACATATTAAGTTAAAATCGTATGAATGTAAAACTAGAACTGTTTTTGTGTGTTTTCTAGCTAATGAAATGTTGACATTTCATAGATGCTAACCTCATCAATATTCGACTTCAAAAATATATTGAAACATATAGCTTTGTATTCATTGTCATAAAGAAAATAATGAGAATTAATTGTGAAGGGTATAGAAATTAAAACGTTCTATAGTAATTTTCAAATACTAGAAAATCAAGTAAGAGAGTAGTATATTCGTCTGGGCCGATTTACAATGCCATTCACAATAGTCACCTAAATATATAGCATATATTACAAATTTCAACTAAACATGCTCGGATGTAAATTTTCTTTTGCCTTGTAATCGCCATGATAAAAAGGTAATCTTTCATGGAAAAATCGGTTTAGACTATATCTCGGGTATGTATGAAGCGATATCAGAAATATTCATTTTCTGTATATTAGTAACCTCCTTTTATTACCAGAAATGCTTTTAAGCAAAAAAAATATTTAAGTTCACTTGCGCTACATTTTCATTTAAAAATCGGTTTAGGCTATATTTCGGATATATGTGCATATATGGGGTTTTCCAAAACTTTTCATACAATATTGCCCAAAAAATAAAATTTTTGATATATCTTAGGTATAACTTAAACAAATTTACTGAATTGCAATAGCACACCCATATATCGATTTAGTAATAGATTGGCGAAAAAAAAGTTTCGAAGTCTTATGGTTTTCTCAGAAACGGTATTTCAACGGTTGACAGAGAGACATCGGTTAATCGATTTTCTATCAATAATATGGACTGTATAGATAGATAAGAATCGGACACCAGTTTTCCAACTTGTTTACCTTTAGCTAAGCACCGATGATATGTACGTATAAATATGATTGCATATTTAAAATGTAAGCAATCATAATTTCAATTAGTAAGTGTTGTTTAAGTATGGTTTAGGTATTGAAGTGGTAAATGCAGTTTTGCATAGCCAATTTTTCAATTCTTTACTTACTTACTATTTACACTTGTATAAAGTAAGTGCGGGCATTGAATTAGGTTGAAAAAGTGCAAGCTTAGATTCTTGTGTTTTTGATTGCACACAACACGAGACAGAAAAGACGAATGAGATGCACAGACTTTCATATTTTAATTCGGTTTCTATTACGTGTCGTTGCACTTCGGTTCTACTTTGTAGCATTATGTTGAGTTAACTTTTCCAAACCAACTTGTTTTTATTGATGAAAAGTATTAGAACAGAATTGTGTATGAAATGCACCTTACTATTTATACCACCTACATCGGACCGAAAATGGAATACAACTCTCAAGTTAGGGCCGGTGCCTCAGAGTACATTTTGGGGTTACTCGACTGTGTGCAGGAGAGGGCGAAGAAGCTCATCGGTGACAGTAGGGTATCCAACTCTATTGACTCACTGGAGCATCGACGCAGTGTGGGGTGCTTTTCTCTGTTCTATCGTTACTACAATGGATTTTGCTCCGATTACAGAGAGAATTTGTTTTTCAGCCGTACTCTTCGCCTGTGGAATATGTTGCCTGCAAACGTGTTTCCGTGTCTGTTATAATGTTGGAAAGTTCAAGTCAAATGTTCACAAATATTACTCCCTCTTTCCCCTCCCTATTTTCCTAGTTCCGGTACAATCCACTGCATACGTAGGGGTACCTGAGTACTGGTCAAAGACAAAAAAATGTATATACATATATGTATATATATATATATATATATATATACATATATATATATATATATATATATATATATATATATATATATATATATATATATATATATATATATATATATATATATATATATATATATATATATATATATATATATATATTTTTTTTTTTTTTTTTTTTTTTTTTTTTTTTTTTTTTTTTTGCTGCTATATATATATCCCTTCAGACCAGAGTAAATTTATAATTTCAGCAAACAATTCATTTTCATATTTTAGTTGCTTGCACAATAGAAAAAATATGCATTTAATGTTAAAATCTCTGCGGGTCAGTCTTCATTATCTCTCTAGAATGTCTGCGACTAAAAAAAGAACTGTAACGAAAACAGTTTTTGTGATCCAAAAACACAAAAAATAAGTTTTTACTTCAATCAGTTCAACAACATGCAACATAACGACAGCTGTATTTGTGGCAAAGTTATAGCACCTCTGCGTGGTGCTGTTTTCTTTTTTACTCCAAAATAATTTTTATAAATATTTGGTTTTATACGAATATGACATTTTTGTACGCGCATTTTGCACCTGGTGATCGATTCTGTGCATTTACACTAATAGAAAAAAGGAAAACAACTCAGCACATGACGTTCTGTGTTTGACTTTTAAGTGCGAGTCGTAACAATAATTAAACCTTTCCGTTTATCAATGTAGATCCTGTTTAACACACGTAAGGCAGCCACACGCGTCATCTATATTTTTTTGTTTGTGCAGTCAATAACAGAAACATTCAAATATAGAACGTTGTATCAACATACGTGCACTTCTAATATGTGCATATGGTACATATGTTTTTACTAATGATCACTACGGTAGACTTAAGAATAAGTCACTATTGTTGTCAACAAAGGTGAGCATGCGCGCAAAACTCTCACTCAAACAAACACCGTTAAAATTTTTATTGAATTTAACCAGTAGATCGCTTTCAAATACGATGGAACATCGATATAACAATCTTTATTAAAACTAACGAAAAACCCAATGAGAGATCTAGGAGTTGAAAAGTTTTTCATTTAAAATATATCCATATTATAGTTGTAACGAAGAAATTCCGAGCAATAAAGCAGCTCAGTATACCTATAGCGAAGTATTCATTGAAAAGCTTCTGTATAATGATAAGAAACTAAAAAGAAGGATTTATAAAAATAACAAACAATATGAATATCTATATGAATAACTCAATTGAAAGACTCTATCACGAGTGTGTATTCATAAATCAAGACACTATCGGAAGTCTCGTTATGAGTATGGGCAAAAGAGTTGAAAAACTTTATGCATGAGCTGTGTTTAATGAGTAATGAGTATACGGTGCTGTAAAGCCCTGTCTTTTTATACCCTTTACAAAAATATATACCCTGTACATATACACAACATATATGTGGTTCAGTTGTAATTTCCCCAATATTCATTTCCGATTCTACAAAGTATACATATTCTGTCTGAATCAATCTTCATAGAAAAGTCGATTAAGCGATATCCGTCTGTACGCCACTGAAATACCGTTTCTGGGAAAACCATTAGACTTAGAAACATTTTCTTTCACCATTCTATTACTCAATCATGAGTAAAATCAGTTACCATATAGCTGAAAATATCCATATAGCTGAAGATATATCGAAAATTCCAAATTTTTGTATTAAAATGAAAAAAAAAAAAACAAAAAATTTTTAATATATATATATTTTTTTTTTTTTGGCATGACGATTACAAGGCAAAAAAAATTTCCCCGATATCGGTCCATATACCTATATAGTTCAAATTCGTAACATATAATGTGAAGGCTATTTTAGATTCGGCCCAGTCGAATTTTTTATATTTTAAAGGTGCTACCAAAATCTTTTTACATTTTTATGATGATTTTTAAGTCATGTCGTCATTTTAAGTCAAAAAGAAATGAAAAAAATATATGTATTAAAAACAGAAAGTGTGCCTTATTTTAGTTTTAAAAATTTTCAGTACAGCGTTTTAATGAAAATTTGCTCTTTGATTAAATTTTTATGTAATTTTTTGACTTATCTTTTGAAGTTTTTTATTTAAAAAAATTTGTAGTACTGGTCTTGAACAAGGAAATTTTTATTATTTTTTTTTAACAAGATGTATCGTTACTCAAAAAAAAATTCAATCCCATGGTTTTATTTCTCTATTTTATTTTGTAGGTATAACGCATTTTTCGGTTTTCTCTAAATTTAGTCGTGCCGAGGTTTCACTGAGAGCGCATTAATGACTGTAATGAAGTATTTTTAAATACCCTTCAAATTCGTTATATCGAAGCCTAACTGTATCATAAATATACCAACAAACAGTAAGCAGCTGTTATCAGTTATTATTCAGCCAGTTTTTTTTTATTTGTTGTTTTGTTTTTTGTTGTTATTAATACAGAGTTACCCGTTTAGGAGTAGTTGCGGCATTTTGCTTTAGCTGGTTGTAGTTTTAAGTTTTGGTGGTGGCAGGTGGTTTTATTCCAAAAAGAAAAAAGTTACACTGCGAATCAAAAATAAATACCATACGTACGCGTATGTGTACAATTTCCTGTGCAGCGGTTACAATTAAATCATTTGTTTTATTCTTAAAAACAGGATCATATTTGAAATCTCACCCTGAACTTATATATTTTTAGGGCGTTACATTTGTTGATTTCTATAATTGATTCGTGGTGTATAGTACAATATCTCTAACTGCTTTAAGAAAAACCACTAAATATTAATTAAAATTTTTTTCTTGTTGTTTCTCTTTAAGCCTTTAAATGAGGATAAATATTTATGCTTCAGCTGCAATAACTGGCTCATAAATTGGCATTCTCTGCAGGCTTTAAATAGCAATGATGCCGAAAGCCCTTCGGGTACTTTTCGATCCCACTTAAGCAGCGGTCATGTTATGCAGGATGAGAAAAGTTCCGGCTCCAAAAAACAAACAGGCGTGTATCGACCTGTTGCTCTAGTCAAACCCAGGCAACTGGTAGAACAAGAAGCGCCACAAGTCATTGGCAACTCAAACGCAGAATCAAATGAAATGAGTAAATCTGCAAATAAAAGTAATTCCAATAAACGAAGCTCTCGTTTACAATTGGTCAAACGAAGAATGGGTAAAGTACAGCACAGATCTTTGCAACAATGCGTTTGCGGCAAACACATGCTAGTACGTTTAAGCACCAAATATTCTATCAAAACTACTGCATTGGCAGCATTGAAGTGTCGTAAATGTCGGGAGATTTCCTTTTATGAAGCCTCTACAGTTCTACAGGGGGAGAAGGAATTGTCGCAAAGAAAATCTCCACTTTTAGTTCATCAACACAACTCACCAAATCTAGTCATTGAAACTGTTGCTGACATACCAAACGAAAGCCAAAGTATAAACCAACAACAACTGTTATTACCACCACAACCACAAATACGTCATAATCATTTGCCAAAACCCACAATCGATGGCAAAGTTGTCTCCATGTTGAGGCGCCTGGGTACAACACTGTCACGTGAATCACAAGAAAACGGAAGAGAAAAGACGACAGCCAACACTCTACCACAAATTATGAGTCCCACGGAACCAAAATCAAAGTGGTTGCGTCCCCTGGAAGATGATGAAATTTTAATAAATTTCAATGCAAACATATCGGAAGTTCTACCCTCTCTTGCAGATCAAGTTACACATGTTAATACGTTGGCGGCCCAAAAACGTCTAACGTTTCAGGTTTCTGAAACGGCGGAAGTAATCGATTTGTGTGAAGAAAATGATACTTACAACAAAGAGCCTGACAATTATACAAACCACTTAAACTTGCCTATAGGTCTGACAATTTATTTAATTTAAAAGCCTCTTTAATTGTATCTAGATGAAAAAAATGAAAAACTTGATGAAAAAATACTCATACGTATTCAAAATATAAATGCAAATAGCAAAAAAAAAGTTACAGCAAAATGCAACTCTGTTTAAGCTACCAAAAACAAAAACCAGCATGACAAATTTTAGTCAAATTTTTAGCCTCAAACAAAATTGATTTTAACAAAAAAAAAATCTATGAAATAATCTTAGAAAGTATGTCTCATTTGATGTAAAATTTAAATGAAAAACCAACACAATTACATATGTATTTAGTGCAAAAATTTGTTTTTGTGTTAAATTCCACCGTTGAGAAAGCGATTAAAGCGAAATGTAATTTATATGAAAAAAAATAAAATAATAATTAAAAACCACAAAATTGTTATTCAGTTTTTAAACTCAAACAAAAAATTATGTTGATATTTACAAAAAAGGCTTAAAACTAGAAAATTTTTTAAATATTTTTTAATACACAAATGTTATAATTTGTCTGTAAATCATTTTTATTTATCATACATATTTAATTTAGACAAAATATTTTTATTTAAACTTAAGTTGTACATAATTTATGTATGGAATACGCTACTGTTTTGTTTATTAAACATTAAATCATAATTAGTTAAAAAAGAAAGAATGTGTGAATGTTATATGTATTTACGACGAGTATGTAAATGCGTTACTAAATTGCATTAAAAAGACAAGGATTTTTCGAAAAAAAAATTTCTAAATAAAATAAATAATTTAATCGCATAAGTTGAGAATGTTTGGAGCGATTTGACAAATCTTTCTTGCATGATTTTAAATTTTCAGAAGATGAGAGTAACACCCAATTTTCACGATGATTTTTTCAAACGTCTTTAAGTCATGTCTTTCATTTTTGTGGTCAAATTTGAAACAAAAAGACACGAACTCTTTTTTTTGTGTTTTTTTTTTTCTAATTCCTTTGTAATATTGTTATTATTTTTCATTTTCCTCCGTTCGTCGAGATGACTGCATCGGTACTAACAAAAGGACAAAAAGAGACAAACGATATTATTTTGCAACTACAATTGAAAAAAGGACATGTCTTAAAAAATCATGATGAAAATGTAACATGATTTTGGTAGCAGCTTTAAAATAAAATTTAAAACAAACATATCTTTAAAAATCGGCGTGAAAATTGGGTGTATGAAAACAGATTTATAAAAATTACTTAAACGCCAAATTCAATCATCGGTAAAGAAAGACGGCGAAAGTGGGCATGGTACCTCCTATACAATGTAAATAATAATTTTTGTCTATCTTGAGAACGGCTAAAACTGAAGTTTCTAAATCTGATATAAATGACATGGCAATCGAAACAAATTAGCAAATTAACAGCCAGTTCGCCGATGTCGAAAGGTAAAGTTCATTCGCACTCTAGGCGAAAGAAAATTGTTTTGGGGTTTTTCCAAATTTATTCTATGCGAACGATGTGTCAAAATTCAATTACAATACATAAGTTCATGCGAACGAACAATAGTGACATAGACAAACCCAAATTGATTCGAATGTGAGTGACTAGCTTTCTTTCGCATACATTTTCATTCGATATCGTCGAACAGGCTGTAAATGAAAACTTGAAGATTTTTGGCCTAAAAACGCAGATGTTTAAAATTTTTAATAATAAAATAACTTTTGTACAGGCTGTAAGTGTATGGGGATGCGAAAGGGGCATGTCACCTCCATACAAAGTAAATATTGATTTTTGTTCATCTTGAGAACGGTGAGAGTTAAACTTTCTACGTTTGGTACGAATGGCATGGTGGTCGATAGAATAGCATAGTATGGGATAAGGTACCATACAAATTAAGTAACGATTTTTTTGAATATGCTAAGAACGGCTAAAGCTAAAGTTTTTAAATTTGCTATGAACGACATGACGGTCGAAACGAAACATTAAGTGAGCATGCTCAGACCTATCTAACTAGCTTAACCCGGTGTGTGTGGCTACTCCAAAATAGCAATGAAGTAAAAAGTGCTTATATAGTTTAAAAAATATTTTATTCATAGAAAACAATATTATTGGATTTGATTTTGAAAACAAAAAAAAAATAATAATAAATTGATGTCATAAATTCCAATATTATCGGTTTTATTATCGAACTAGAAATATTGTTGGTTTTAGGTGTCACAGCAACCTGTATTATCGGTTTTTCTATTGAAAACAAACCAAGTAGTTAACAGTTGACAGTTTTTATTCGCGCGCTTTTGTTTTTGTGCTGGAGCTATATATTTGTATAAAAGTAAGTAAATTTTGTATTAAAGAAGTAAATATATAACTGCATACTTATGCTTCTAACTTTTTTTTTGTCATTCATTTATTTATTGAATCTTCAAAATATGAACTAACAATAAGTATTCAAATCTTAATACTAAATATAAAAGTTATTTAAGTCCAGCCACTGCTAGACAAAAGAGTTTCATTTTGCGCGAATAATATCGGTAGAATCACCTATTTAACGTTCTGATGGCGGCCAGGGTATCCGTTCTTCTCAACCGAGAGTGGCCGCTAAAATTAAGTATGTTACGTGCAAGAGGATTTGGGTGAAGTTCCAGCTTACTGATATACCTTGTTGCGTACTTTGAAAATTCATCTTTTACAAGAGGAACACACAGATCCTTGTGGATTCGTTAGTTTCTTACGTACCATGGAGCTGCAGTAATCGTACGAAGAATTTGGTTTTGTCGTCTTTGAATTTTTTCAATGTTAGATGTTGAGGCGGTTCCCCATAATTGAACTCCGTAGCACCATATAGGCTTTAAAATTGCGTTATATAAAAAAAGTTTGCAATCCAACTTCAATGTCGAATTTCTGCCGATAAGCCAACTTAGTTGCGCTGCTTTTAATTTCAACTGACTGACTTTCGCATCAATGTGAGGCTTCCACGTTAGCCTACGGTCGAGGTAAATACCAAGGTATTTAACTTCATTATGCTGCGGAATAGGTGTATTGTTAATTTGGATAGCCGATCATGTTTGCTTACGCAGTGTGAAAGTAACGTGAGTACATTTATGTTCATTAACTTTTATTTTCCAAAGTTTCAACAATTTCTCTAATATTGAAATATACTGCTGCAAATTTCGTGAAGCTTCTTGATGGTTTTCATGAACACTGCAAAAAGCTGTGCCATCTGCAAAAGTTGAAGTGTGGATTCCAGATGTCGTTGGCATGTCAGAGGCGTAAATCAAATATGAAGTAGGCCTAAGTATGCTACCTTGGGGAACTCCTGCCTCGATAGGTTGAGTTGGGCTTATAAAATCATCTTCTTTGATAACAAATTTCCGGTCGTATAAGTAGCTTTCCAGAAGCTTGTGAGTGTTTGCAGGCAAGTTTAACTTTATTTTGTACATCAACCCGTCGTGCCACACTTTATCGAAAGCTTGAGAAATGTCAATGAATAGAGCTGACCAATACTTCTTCTCCTCAAAGGTCTATCTTATGACATTGACTAGTCTGTGCGTTTGTTCTATGGTGCTATGTTTAGCCCGAAAACCAAATTGATGATCAGGGATGCACCCCACATTGTTCAATATTGGAGTCAACTTCGCCATTAACAATTTTTCGAATAGTTTTGAAATTGTTGGTAGTAGGCTTATTGGTCTATATGATTCTACCTTGGTCGGATCCTTCCCTGGCTTGGGTATCATAGTAATCATAGAGACCTTCCACTCTGCAGGGTAATACTCAAGGCGTAGAATAGCGTTAAAAATAAAAAGTAGAATTTTTTTAGCTACACGAGGTAACTGTTCAAGCATTTTGCCAGTAATTTGATAAACACCTGCAGCTTCCCTGGGGTTTATGTTACTGATACCTTGTTCTACATCTTGAGATATGAATTGCAAAGACACAGGCGGTCTAACTGCGTATGGTGGTAATTCAGATGCATCATTTGTTATATCATTTGTAATAAAAACATTTCTCAAATTGTTAACATACACCATCCCCTTTTCTTAATCGCTTCTTGCCCAGTCGCCAGTTGAAGTTCGCAAAGGTGGTTTACCTATTACGGGTCTTTTCAGATTGCGGAGTACCATCCAGGCTTTCCAAATATGTTTTAAGGGAAGCCATTCTGTGGATTTCAAGCAGATTTCTTAGCTGAGTTATGCATTCCCGTAGCCTAGTTTTAAGCTGGGGAGACCTGCGAGTTTGCCACTCTCTTCTAACTCTTCTTTTTTCTGACAGAAGTTGTTCAATTTCAGTCGAATAAGTTCTATTGGTTTCATTTTTGGATCTTATATGACTAGTGGTTGCATGCTGTACGGCCAGTTTGAGGTTTTCAGAAAAATCGTTAATTGACACATCAATATCCTCAGGCGTTCTCAAGGCGATATTTTCAGTACAATGTGTACTAAAAAATTGTTTTGTATTCTAACCAATCAGCTCTATTGACAGTCAACGGTGAGCTAAGCTCTTGGGGGAACGAAACAGAGACTATAGTGGGACTATCTGATGACAAATCTAATGAAGGCTCCGCTTGCATCCACTCTAAAGGAAAAATTTTCGCAACTCCAAAATCTATAACATCTAGGATCTTTCGTCGGTCTGACGACCATCTAAGCCCATTTTGGAAACGGTGTCAAAAAGCACACGGCCTTTCGAGGTAATTAAACGTGATCCCAAAAAGTGTGTTTCGCGTTATAGACGCCAGCCGCTAAAAATCGAGGCCCAAGTGATTTGAAAAAATGTGAATATTAATTTTCTGTTACTGAAAATCGTGGTGGTGAGTAAATCGAGGATATAATAATTTGTTCATGAAAATAATCAATGCATATATTTGTAGCTTGGAGATATTCCTCACGTGTCTCGTTCATTAGATAGTGCTTGATTCTTGTCTTTATCAAAATTGCCGAACCGCCGCAGGATCTTCCACGGGGATCTTTTGTGTCATATAATGTGTAGCCATTAATTTTGAAATAACTGTTGATTGTCAAATGGGTTTCAGCAATCATCATTATATCGATCTGCTTTTCCATAAGGAAGTGCTCAAGTTCATTTTTTTGCTGGCGAATGCCGTTTGCGTTCCAGAAACATATTTTTAACCAATTCATTTTTTTTTAAATTGCCTGTAAAATAGTGGATTGCATTTTTAACAATTCCTGCATCATGTTGGTCATAGAAACGGTAAAAGTGTTAATGGACTGAACAAGAGTCTGCAGAGTTGCCTCTAAATTACTAAAATTCGGATCGCACTTTTGAGGTTTGGGCTCCTGGTTCAAGATTTGGTCGGTTTTAAGGACATTAGCATATGAAAATTGTTTGGAGGTTTGCGTATTTGTATGGGTGGTTGAATCGCCTACCTGGGGAAAATTGTTTTTACCAATGACATTTGGCTGCTGGGTTGCTGGTGAAACTGATGACCTAGTTGTCATTGACCGCTTAAAGTGAGTATAGACAGGGCAACCTCTATAATTTGCAGTGTGGTTACCTCCACAGTTACTGCATTTTTTAACACTTGCGTCGGCCTTTGGCTTATTTCACTGAGTTGTGCCGTGAAGTTGGCCACATACAACACAAACAGCGGGCAACTTACAGTAAGCCTTAGTGTGGCCAAATTCTTGGCAGTTTAGGCACTGAACGGGTCCTTATGTGGCTCCTCAACGGTAACCTTACGATGCAAAAGAAATTTGAGGTTATATATTGGGTGAATTTCACTCTTTTTTAGCAGAACATCCCCTGGTTCTAGTTCAACCCTAAACATGGGTTGAGGGATCTTTTCACGGTTCCTGATGTTTACTACTGTTTTTATTTTAAAACCCTTATCTTCCAATCCGGTTTTGACATCATCAATATCTACGCATGGGTCACTCCCTTTAATAATGACCTGAAGACCTTTGGCACTTTCGAGCTGGTAAGTGTAAAATTATCTTTTCTGTCATGACATCAGACAATTTTCGGTAGTCGTTTTCATGGTTTACCTGAGTTTTAGTTTCACTGATGCTTCACTATTGTGACGTTGAATTTATCTTTGCCGATTGCCGTAGTGTTTCACCAGTTCACTAGAAGTCGGCTCTCTCAAATATATTGGTGGAGGCTTATATGGTTTTTTGGATGTTGTTGGCTTATCTGTCTGAAGGATAGCAAGCCTATTACTATCCGTTTTCGCAGTGGGTTTATCGTCTTTAGACATTTTTGATTTTGAAGATATTTGCGCTGATTTAGGGCTTCGCTGACGTTTAACCACGGTTATATACCTATCCATACCTACTTGAGTTTTCGGTTTATCAACAATAGCTAATCTGGAAGAAGATTTGTTTTCTTTTTTTTTTTTTTTTTTTTTTTTTTATATTGGACCAGTACTCAGGGGATGACCCCTACATATGCAGTGCATTGTACCAGAACTAGGAAAATAGGTTGTGAGGAGGGGGAAAGAGGGAGTAGTGTTTGTGAACATTTGACTTGAATCTTCCAACGTTATAACAGACAGGAAACACGTCTGCAGGCAAATTATTCCACAGACGAACCGTTCGGCTGAAAAACGAATTCTCTCTGTAATGCGTAGTGCGATTCCCCGGGCGATCGACCACAAATGGATGAGCTCTGGACGATGAGCGCGTGCTACGTAAAAATGTGCGAGTTTCGGGAACAAGATCCCTAATCTCGTCAGAGCAAAATCCATTGTAGTAACGATAGAACAGAGTAACGCACCCCACACTGCGTCGATGCTCCAGTGAGTCAATAGAGTTGGATACCCTACTGTCACCGATGAGCTTCTTCGCCCTCTCCTGCACACGGTCGAGTAACCCCAAAATAGACTTTGAGGCACCGGCCCAAACATGAGAGTTGTATTCCATTTTCGGTCGGATGTAGGTGGTATAAATAGTGAGGAGGTCGGATGGAGTGAAGTAAATCTTACACCGTTTCAAAAAACCAAGACACTTGAATGCTTCTTTGGAGACATGAAAAATGTGTTCAGTCCAGCGAACATCACACTGTATCTTCATTCCAAGAACATCAAGAGCATCCGATTCCTCAATACTTATACCATCCATGAGTACAGATGAAGCAGCACCTGCGGTCGTTTGCTTGTGTGTTAATAAGCAACATTGGGTCTTACGAGCGTTGAAGGCGACTCTGTTTTTACGACCCCATTCGGAGATTAATAGAAGGTCACTATTGAGTGAATCATTCATATTTAGCCTCTTGGCAGCGATCTCTGATAGGCTGGGCCTATAGCTAAAAGAGTACGAATGGCAAATGCTGCTGTCATCTGCGAAAGAGTGGATAGGGTTGGAAGTTTGGTAGAGAAGATCATTTAGAAAAATAAGGAATAGGGTAGGAGAAAGAACGGAGCCTTGCGGAACCCCTGAATTAATCTTGAACTCATTTGATGAGACCCCATCTATAACAACTCGTATAGTGCGGTCTCTGAGAAAACTCGATATAAACCGAGAGAAGTCATCACCGACACCAAAAGCAGTAAGTTTTGCCAGTAATGCACCATGCCACACTCTGTCAAATGCTTTTGAAATATCCAGAGCCACCACCCTACTTTCACCGAAATGATGGATTGAGTTGCACCATTTCTCTGAGAGATATGCCATAAGATCGCCAGTAGAACGACCCTTACTAAATCCATATTGACGATCACAAAGTAGTTTATGCGACTCCAGATACCTCATAAGGTGATGGTTGACCATGCTTTCCATTACTTTGGAAAGTGTAGAGCAAATTGCAATTGGGCGGTAATTATCAGGGTTATTTGCCTCACCCTTTTTGGGTATTGGTGTTACATTAGCAACCTTCCAGCTTGATGGAAACTCACCAAAATGGTAAAGTAAGCTGAAAAGGCGTGCTAATGGACGCGCAAGCGTAGAAGAACACTGCTTCAAGACCAGTGCTGGAATGCCATCCGGTCCAGGAGTTTTGTTTATGTCGAGGTCTGCCAAAACCCGTTTAACTGCTCGTGCCCGGAAAAATATCTTTGGCATAGTTACAGATACTCTTTCGAGCTCGGGAAGTGGTTGACTGCTTTCCGGCAAGCAGGAGTTGCTTGCAAAAATTTCAGCCAACAGGTCAGCTTTGTCAACCGGGTCGGTGAATGCTTGGTCATTCTTTAAGAGAGTTGGGATTGATGAACTAGTATTGTTCTTTACCCTGTTAACGAATGACCAAAAGGTCTTACTGCCCCGGGGAGCTGTAAGGACCTTGGCACGAAGACGCTGTTCGTGAAGAAACTTTTCACGCCTAAGTACCTTGGCACACGAAGATCTTGCCTTTTTGCGTAGCAAATCAGTCTCTGGGTTTTTGTTTAAACGCCAATTACTGAATGCTTCCTCTCTGGATCTGACTGCGTTTTTGCACGTCTGATTAAACCAGGATTTCACTCTTGGTTTAACCGAAATCTGCTTGGATGGGATGAATGATTTCATCCCTAGCAATATAATATTCTCGACCATTTTTGCTGAAGCATTTATGTCGTTATCTAGAAAGCAAAGTTTCCAATTAAAATGCTTATAAAATTGATTGAGCTCAGCCCAACGCGCCTTTTCGTAAATAAATATTGAACGTTTCGTAGCTGATTTCGAAACGTTACGAAGTTCAGAGATCGAAAAGGAGGCAGAAATGGTGCAATGATCCGAATTGCCGAGAGGTGCACTAACTTTGACTTCATACTTTTCAGGGTGTGAAGTCAGGAATAGGTCAAGTGTGTTTGAATGGTGCCCTTCAACACATGGAATATGCGTTGGCTCATTGACTAATTGCGCTAGTCATAACTCAACATATTGGTGCGCAGCGAATAACTCAACATATTGGCCTTCTGGAGTTGTATGACTCGAATGAGGAAGCCAAAATGAGTTGTGAACATTGAAATCGCCAGCAACAACGATTTCACTGCTCGGACAATCCTCTAGGATTTTCGATATGGAGTCAGAGAGGGTATCGAAACCAGAAATGGTAGTATCCCGCCCCGTATTTGGACTTCTATATAGAAACCCGAAATGCAAAAAGTGTGACCTGATTTTGAATTTAACCCAAAGACAGGTAAATTCGGCATCATACATGCCTAATGGTTGCTGGCATTGGAACACAACTTCATTGCGAACGTAAATTACAAGGCCCCGATGGAAATTAAATATGGATAGGAGTTGATACCCAGGTATATGAAAATCCTGTGGATCAGCATTCTCAGATACCTGGGTCTCACACAGGGCGAAAACATCCGGCCGATGGAGACAAGTGTGAGCATAAACAGAGAAAAAATTCGTTCTCAGCCCACGAATGTTACAATAATCAATTTTAAAGTTACCTGACATCACGCTGAAAAACCAACAATCAAATCAAATGTTAGCTTTGCTGTATAAGCGAGGCCGAAATTACTTGTTGCTGGGTCAATTGTATAGTATTCAGTGGTATATACCTTCAATACTATACAAATCAACAACAATTAACTCGGCATCGCCAACATTGTAAATTAATTTAATGGTCGAGGAAGGGAATTCGATAGCAATGCCTGTCAAAGGGCCATAAAAAGCCCTGATCTGGCCATTTAATCATTTTGAAATTATTTTATTTTTATATTTTTATGTTATTTTATTAATTCATTTAATTTTTTCCCCCTTTAATGGGTGTTTAGGATTTCTTCGTGATCGCGTTATTATGGTTTGCTGGGTAGCATTATATATACATATACACATATATATATATATATATATATATATATTTTTTTTTTTATAACATAATTTTATAAGTCTATTTTGCTATTTGTTGTTGTTGTTGATGTTAGAGTTTGTATTGAGTTGCTATTGATGTTTTTGTTTTTCTTTTTTTAACTGTTTATTTTTTGTGAACTTGGGTTATTGTTTTTATTTTTTTGCTTGTATTTTTATATTATTTAATTTAAGTTAATATTTTGATTTAATTTAGGTTAATATTTTGATTTGTTTTCAAACTCATCACGAAAAACACCACATAGAGATAAAATTTTAAAAGGATAACCCGAAACGCGGACAAGAACTGACGGGTATGACCACCAAAATTAAGAATATTAGCTGCAAGAGGATTTGGATGGAATTCAAGTTTGTTAATATACCTTGTCGCGTACTTCACAAATTCAGATTTCACAAAAGGTACGTTCAGATCTGCGTGGATTCGTGAGTTTTTAACGTACCATGGAGCATCTGTAATTCTACGGAGAATTCTATTTTGACTTCTTTGAATTTTCTCAATGTTGGATGCCGAGGCTGTGCCCCATAATTGAATCCCATAGCACCATATTGGCTTTAGAATCGAGTTGTACAGCAAAAGTTTACAATCAAGCTTCAAGGTCGAATTTCTGCCTAGTAGCCAGTTAATTTGTACTGCTTTCAATTTCATTTGCGTTACTTTTGCCTCGATGTGCGTCTTCCATGTTAGTCTACGGTCAAGATGAATACCGAGGTATTTGACGTCACTGTGTTGAGGTATTACTTTGTTGTTAATAGTAATGGGTGAGCATGTTCCTAGGCGCAGTGCGAATGTAACATGGGCACACTTTTGTTCATTAACCTTGATTTTCCAAAGCTTGAGCCATTTCTCTAGTTTGTCGATATGTTCCTGTAAGTTTATTGATGCTTGCTGGTGGTTACTATGCATGCTAAGGAATGCTGTATCATCTGCAAATGTTGAAGTGTGAACGTTGGTGCTTGTTGGCATGTCAGATGCGTAGATCAAATATAAGATAAGCCCTAATATGCTGCCTTGGGGAACTCCAGCTTCAATAGGCTCGGCGGGGCTTATAAAATCGCCTTATTTTATTATAAGTTGGCGACAATATAACTAAATAGCTTTCCAAAAGGTTATACAAGTAAGTTAAACTTTATTTTATGCATTAAGCCATCGTGCCACACTTTATCAAAAGCTTGTAAGACGTCGATGAATAGCAATATTTTTTATCTTCAAATGCCTTTCTTATGGCGTTAACTAACCTGTGTGTTTGCTCAATGGTGCCATGTTTCGCTCTAAAACCAAATTGGTGATTAAGAATACATTCAACCTTATGAAGCATTGGATCCAACTTCGCCTTTAGCAATTTTTCGAAAAGTTTTGAAATTGTTGTCAGTAGACTTATTGGACGGTATGATTCTACTTTCGTGTGATCCTTCCCTGGCTTAGGAACCATTGTTATCATGGACACCTTCCACTCTGCAGGAAAATACTCAAGTCGTAAAATAGCATTAAAAATAAAAAGAACAATTCTTTTAGCTACACGAGGCAGCTCTACGAGCATTTTGTTGCTGATTTTATACATACCTGGAGCTTTTTAAAGGTTTAGATTATTAATAGCATTTTCAACTTCTTCAAAATTGAATCTTAAAGGCACAGGAGGTTTGCATTATTTTGCATTTCCATTATCAGACCTATTTGTGGTAAAAACGTTTTTCAAATGGTTAACAAATAAATTACCCTTTTCCGAGTCATCTCTAGCCCAGCCACCAGATGGTTCTCGCAAGGGCGGCTTATCTCTAACTGGCCTTTTTAAACCTTTAGTCGCCCGCCATAAAGAATAGTCGGACTGAGGAGTACCATCCAGACTTTCTAGATACGTTTATAGAGGAGCCGTTTTTTGGGTTGCAAGCAAATTTCTTAACTGATTTGTGCACTCACGTAGCCTTGTTTTTAGTTGCGGAGACCTACGGAGTTGCCACTCTCGTCCAACTCTTTTTTTCTAACACAAGTTGCTCGATTTCTGAAGAATATGTTCTATTTTGAAGGTTTCTGCGTGTTAAATAAACGCTAGAACCAAGTTCAGCGGCTTGTTTAAAGTTTTCGCTAAAGTTGCTTAGTGACGCATTAATATCTACAGGTATTCTTAAAACAATATTCTCAGTGCAATGGGTACTCAAAAATTTTTTATATTTTAGCCAACTCACTCGGGTGAAAGTCCTATACAAATTGTTAATCGGGGACCAAGTCTCCTGGGGAAAACGCACTGAAATAATAGTTGCTGAATGATCCGATGGCAAGTCTAACGAAGGCTCAGCTTGCATCCATTCCACAGGGAACCCTTTTACCACTCCAAAATCAATCACATCAGGAATCTTTCGCCGGTCAGTCGGCCAGTAAGTGGGATGTCCGCTTGATACTACGTCTAAGCCCATTTTAGAAATTGTATCGAAAAGCACCCGACCCTTCGGGATGATTAAACGTGAGCCCCAAAAAGTGTGCTTTGCGTTGTAATCTCCAGCTGCTATAAAACGAGGTCCTACTGAGGTGAAAAAACTTGAATATTGTGATTCCGTTACTGAAAATCGAGGCGGCGAATAAATCAATGAGATAACCAATTTGTAACGAAAATTTTTCACACAGATATTAGTTGCTTGAAGATAGTCCTCACATGTGTCGTTCAACAAAAAATGCTTTATATTAGATTTTATCAAAGTTGCAGAACCTCCACAAGCCCTTTCACGGGGGTCTTTAGTATCGTATAATACGTAGCCGTTAATTTTGAAGAAGCTTGTTGACGTCAAGTGAGTTTCTGCAATCATCATTATATCAATCTGCTTATCCATCAGGAAGTATTCGAGTTAATTTTTATGTTGGCGGATGCCATTCGCGTTCCAGAAACATATTTTTAACCAAATAATTTTATCGAAATAACCTGCAAAATGGTGAATTACATTTTCACCATTTCCTGCATCATCGTCATCATAGACGACGTAAAAGTGTTTATAGTTTGAATAAGGGTCTGTATTGTTGCCTCAAGGTTACTGAAATTTTGATCGAGCGGTTGAGATATAGATTCCTGGTTCGGGTTTGCGAATGTAGACTTAACTACATTAGCATAAGAAATTTGTTTTTGATTTTGAGCGGTTATGTCAGTGGTTGACAGTCCTGTCGGAGGAAAAGAATTATTAAAAAAAATTTGAGTCTGATGTGGTGGCTTAGAAGCAATTATTGGTTTGTTGTTCATTGAGCACTTGAGGTGGGTGTAGACGGAGCAACCTCTATAATTAGCTGTGTGGCTTTCACCGCAATTACTGAATTTTTTTATCTTTGGGTCGAATTTCGGCTTATTGTATTGTGCTGTACCATAGAGTTCTCCACACACAACACAAACTGCAGGCAACTTGCAGTACGCTTTAGTGTGGCCAAATTCTTGGCAGTTGTGGCACTGTACGGGAGTTCTCCACATACAACACAAACTGTAGGCAACTTGCATTCACTCTGTGACTCTCCAACCGCACAGTCGTATAGGGTGTTTTTTTAAGCCCGATAGAACTTGAAATTGTAAAAAATAACACAAAAAATTAAATTGTAAACGAAATTTTTTTTTATTCGAAAGATCAATACGTGACATTAGCATTTGAAAATGATTTCGGGCATATGGGCACCGCGGCTGTTCTTGACGAAGCGCATTCTGGACGTCCAATTTTGGGCCACTTTTTCGAGCACTGCTGGCCGTATGTCACGAACAACACGAACAATGCTGGCCTCCAAGGCGTCAATTGTTGCTGGTTTATCAGCATAAACCAGTGACTTCACGTAGCCCCACAGGAAATAATCGAGAGGTGTCAAATCGCACGACCTTGGAGGCCAATTGACAGGTCCATTTCTCGAAATCAACTTATCGCCAAATTTTGATTTCAGTAAGTCGATGGTTGCGTTCGCCGTATGGCACGTAGCGCCATCCTGTTGAAACCACATCTCCTCCGGATCAATGTCATCCATATTTTCAAACAAAAAATCATTGATCATGGTGCGGTAACGATCTCCATTGACCGTAACGCGAGCTCCGGCCTCATTTTTGAAGAAATAAGGTCCGATGATGCCACCAGCATGAAAACCGCACCAAACAGTGCATTTTTCTGGATGTAATGGAGTCTGTAGGGTCTCTTGTGGATTGGTCTCACTCCATATGCGGCAATTTTGCTTATTAACAAACCCGTTAAGCCAAAAATGCGCCTCATCGCTGAACACAATTTTGCGATAAAAGTTGCGCGAATCGACGACTGATTTTCAAAGTAAATTTGGATAATTTCGTAGCGTTGTTCAAGCGTGAGTCTATTCATGATGATTTGTCAGAGTATACTGAAACAAATAAAAAAAATGTTTCATCAAAATTTAATTTTTTGTGTTACTTTTTACAATTTAAAGTTCTATCTAGCTTAAAAAAACACCCTATATAATTAAACAGTGAACAAAAAAAAAAAAACAAACAAACAAACAAACAAAAAAATCATTGTGCTCACTAATTTTTAAACTTACATATAAACAATAATATATTGTAATAAATTGTAAAAACAATAACAAATTATTTTAAAAAACAACGGGAAAATAAATTCCTCACATTTCAGTAACTAAACAATAAAATCAATTTCAATAAAACAAGTGCGGTGGCAGTGCATTGTTATTGTTGTAATTGTGCGTGAAGATTACCTACCCAGTAGGAAAAAAACTATTCATTAAAGTTTTTGTTTTCTGTATGAGTAATCCCATCAGAAATAATTCTGAAAAAGAGCCTAGCGCCACCAGCAAAAATATATGGACCTCTGAAGAAGAATCTATAAGGCAATCATTGGACAATTTTCTTTCTACAAGAGATAAAATCCGCTCCTGTTCCGGCTCGCCTAACATAGATGTTACAACAGAAGATAAAAGATCTTCTACTCTAACTAATGCCAATAAACAAAAAACGCAAGTAGGCATATCACCATCACCAAACGTCAGCGAAGCCCTAAATCTGCTCAAATTGCATCCAAATCAAAAATTTTTAAAGATGCCGAATCCGCTAGACCAACCAATCAAAACAGATTTTCTGTTCTACAAACGGATGAGCCAACAGGATCGTCAAAAAAATCGTTTAAACCACCACTAATTTATTTAAGGGAATCTGCCTCCAATGAACTGGTAAGAAAAATTGTTTCAGCAATCGGAGAAAATACATTTAACGTTACCTCCATCAAGCACGGTAACATTAACGAAACTAAAATTCAGGTTAACGATGAAAATGACTATCGAAAACTGTCTAACGATTTTGAAAAAGAAAAAAAAAGCTTTTTATACTTATCAGCTTAAAAGCGCTAAAGGTCTTCAAGTCGTAATAAAAGGGATTGACCCTTGCGTAGACACTGATGAGGTTAAGACCGGTTTGACAGACAAGGGATTCAAAGTAAAAAATGTGTTAAACATCAGAAATCGTGAAAAGATCCCTCAACCAATGTTTAGGGTTGAATTAGAGCCAGGAGATGTGACTTTAAAGAAAAATGAAGTTCATCCAATATACAGGGTAAAATGCCTTTTACATCGAAAAGTAACCGTAAAGGAACCGCATAAGCGCTTAGGACCCGTACAGTGCCACAACTGCCAAGAATTTGGCCACACTAAAGCGTACTGCAAGTTGCCTACAGTTTGTGTTGTGTGTGGAGAACTCCATGGTACAGCACAATGCAATAAGCCGAAATTCGACCCAAAAATAAAAAAATGCAGTAATTGCGGTGAAAACCACACAGCTAATTATAGAGGTTGCTCCGTCTACACCCACCTCAAGCGCTCAATGAACAACAAACCAATAATTGCTTTTAAGCCACCACAGCAGACTCAAATTTTTTCTTATAATTCTTTTCCTCCGACAGGACAGTCAACCACCGACAAAACCGTTCAAAATCAAAAACAAATTTCTTATGCTAATGTAGTTAAGTCTACATTCGCAAACCCGAATCAACAATCTATATCTCAACCGCACGATCCAAATTTCAGTAACCTTGAGGCAACAATACAGACCCTAATTCAAACTATAAACACTTTTACGTCGTCTATGATGACGATGATGCAGGAAATGGTGAAAATGCAATCCACCATTTTGCAGGTAATTTCGAAAAAATGATTTGGTTAAAAATATGTTTCTGGAACGCGAACGGCATCCGCCAACACAAAAATGAACTCGAATACTTCCTGATGGATAAGCAGATTGATATAATGATGATTGCAGAAACTCACTTGACGTCAACAAGCTTCTTTAAAATTAACGGCTACGTATTATACGATACTAAAGACCCCCGTGGAAGAGCTTGTGGAGGTTCTGCAATCTTGATAAAATCTAGGATAAAGCATTTTTTGTTGAACGACACATGTGAGGACTAATATCTGTGTGGAAAATTTTCATTACAAATTGGTTATCTCATCGATTTATTCGCCGCCTCGATTTTCAGTGACGGAATCACAATATTCAAGTTTTTTCACCTCATTAGGACCTCGTTTTATAGCAGCTGGAGATTACAACGCAAAACACACTTTTTGGGGCTCACGTTTAATCACCCCGAAGGGTCGGGTACTTTTTGATACAATTTCTAAAATGGGCTTAGACGTAATATCAAGCGGGCATCCCACTTACTGGCCGACTGACCGGCGAAAGATTCCTGATGTGATTGATTTTGGAGTGGTAAAGGGGTTCCCTGTGGAATGGATGCAAGCTGAGCCTTCGTTAGACTTGTCATCGGATCATTCACCTACTATTATTTCAGTGCGTTTTCCCCAGGAGACTTGGTCTCCGATTAACAACTTGCATAGGACTGTCACCCGAGTGAATTGGCTAAAATATAAAAAATTTTTGAGTACCCATTGCACTGAGAATATTGTTTTAAGAACACCTGAAGATATTAATGCGTCACTAAGCAACTTTAGCGAAAACCTTAAACAAGCCGCTGAACTTGCTTCTTGAGTTTATTTAACACGCAGAAACATTCAAAATAGAACATATTCTTCAGAAATCGAGCAACTTGTGTTAGAAAAAAGAAGAGTTCGACGAGAGTGGCAACTTCGCAGGTCTCCGCAGCTAAAAACAAGGCTACGTGAGTGCACAAATCAACTAAGAAGTTTGCTTGGAAACCAAAAAACGGCTTCTCTACAAACGTATTTAGAAAGTCTGGATGGTACTCCTCAGTCCGACTATTCTTTATGGCGGGCGGCTAAGGGTTTAAAAAGGCCAGTTAGAGGTAAGCCGCCCTTGCGAGAACCGTCTGGTGACTGGGCTAGAGATGACTCGGAAAAGGGTAATTTATTTGTTAACCATTTGAAAAACGTTTTTACCACAAATAGGTCTGACAATGCAAATGAGTTGCCACCTATTGTTAGTAGACCTCCTGTGCCTTTAAGATTCAATTTCCAAGAAATTGAAAATGCTATTGGCAATCTAAACCTTAAAAAAGCTCCAGGTATGGATAAAATCAGCAACAAAATGCTCGTAGAGCTGCCTCGTGTAGCTAAAAGAATTGTTCTTTTTATTTTTAATGCTATTTTACGACTTGAGTATTACCCTGCAGAGTGGAAGGTGTCCACGATAAGAATGGTTCCTAAGCCAGGGAAGGATCACACGAAAGTAGAATCATACCGTCCAATAAGTCTACTGTCAACAATATCAAAACTTTTCGAAAAATTGCTAAAGGCGAAGTTGGATCCAATGCTTCATAAGGTTGAATGTATTCCTGATCACCAATTTGGTTTTAGAGCGAAACATGGCACCATTGAGCAAACACACAGGTTAGTTAACGTCATAAGAAAGGCATTTGAAGATAAAAAATATTGCTCTGCCTTATTCATCGACGTCTCACAGGCTTTTGATAAAGTGTGGCACGATGGCTTAATGCATAAAATAAAGTTTAACTTACCTGCAAACATACATAACCTTTTGGAAAGCTATTTATATTGTCGCCAATTTATAGTAAAAGAAGGCGATTTCATAAGCCCCGCTCAGTCTATTGAAGCAGGAGTTCCCCAAGGCAGCATATTAGGGCCTATCTTATATTTGATCTACGCATCTGACATGCCAACAAGCACCAACGTTCACACTTCAACATTTGCAGATGATACAGCATTCCTTAGCATACATAGTAACCACCAGCAAGCATCAATAAATTTACAGGAACATATCGACAAACTAGAGAAATGGCTGAAGCTTTGGAAAATCAAGGTTAATGAACAAAAGTGTGCCCATGTTACATTCGCACTGCGTCTAGGAACATGCTCACCCATTACTATTAACAATAAAGTAATACCTCAACACAGTGAAGTCAAATACCTCGGTATTCATATTGACCGTAGACTAACATGGAAGTCGCACATCGAGGCAAAAGTAACGCAGATGAAATTGAAAGCAGTGCAAATTAACTGGCTACTAGGCAGAAATTCGACCTTGAAGCTTGATTGTAAACTTTTGCTGTACAACTCGATTCTAAAGCCAATATGGTGCTATGGGATTCAATTATGGGGCACAGCCTCGGCATCCAACATTGAGAAAATTCAAAGAAGTCAAAATAGAATTCTCCGTAGAATTACAGATGCTCCATGGTACGTTAAAAACTCACGAATCCACGCAGATCTGAACGTACCTTTTGTGAAATCTGAATTTGTGAAGTACGCGACAAGGTATATTAACAAACTTGAATTCCATCCAAATCCTCTTGCAGCTAATATTCTTAATTTTGGTGGTCATACCCGTCTGAGAAGGAGGGATACTTTGGCTACCATTAGAGCTCTAAACAGATGACTGAATTCTGAAATAATATTCGCATAAAAATAAATTTTCGTCCAGCACTGGTAGGACTTTAGTCATATTTTTTTTTAGTATTAAGATTTGAATACTTATTGTCATTACATTTTTTTATGTAGATTCAATAAATAAAATAATGAAGTTAAGAAAAAAAAAAAAAAAAAACTTGCAGTACGCTTTAGTGTGGCCAAATTCTTGGCAGTTGTTGCACTGTACGGGTCCTAAGCGATTATGCGGTTCCTCTACGGTTATTTTTCGATGTAAAAGGTATTTTATACTGTATATTGGATGAACTTTATTTTTCTTTAAAGTCACATCTCCTGGCTCTAATTCAACCCTAAACATTGGTTGAGGGATCTTTTCACGATTTCTGATGTTTAACACATTTTTTACTTTGAATCCCTTGTCTGTCAAACCGGTCTTAACCTCATCAGTGTCTACGCTAGGGTCAATCCCTGTTATTACGACTTGAAGACCTTTAGCGCTTTTAAGCTGATAAGTATAATAAGCTTTTTTTCTTTTTCAAATTCGTCAGACAGTTTTCGATAGTCATTTTCATGGTTAACCTGAATTTTAGTTTCGTTAATGTTACCGTGCTTGATGGAGGTAACGTTAAATGTATTTTCTCCGATTACTGAAACAATTTTTCTTACCAGTTCATTGGAGGCAGATTCCCTTAAATAAATTAGTGGTGGTTTAAACGATTTTTTTGACGATCCTGTTGGCTCATCCGTTTGTAGAATAGAAAATCTGTTTTGATTGGTTGGTTGGTCTAGCGTCTTTAGAAATTTTAGATTTGGATGCAATTTGAGCAGATTTAGGGCTTCGCTGACGTTTAGTGATGGTGATATACCTATCCATGCCTACTTGCGTTTTTTGTTTATTGGCATTAGTTAGAGTAGAAGATCTTTTATATTCTGTTGTAATATCTATGTTAGGCGAGCCGGAACAGGAACGGATTTTATCTCTTGTAGAAAGAAAATTATCCAATGATTGCTTTATAGATGCTTCTTCAGAAGTGCATATGCTTTTACTGGTGGAGCTATGCTTTTTTTCAAAATTATTTCTGATGGGATCACTCATACAGAAAACAAAACTTTAATGTATACCTTTTTTCCAACTGGGCAGTTAATCTTCACGCACAATAACAATGCACTGCCACCGCACTAGTTTTATTGAAATTGATTTTATTGTTTAGTTACTGAAATGTGAGGAATTTATTTTCCCGTTGTTTTTTAAAATAATTTGTTATTGTTTTTACAATTTAATACAATATATTATTGTTTTTATATGTAAGTTTAAAAATATTTTAGCACAATGATTTTTTTTTGTTTGTTTTTTTTTGTTCACTTTTAATTAACACGACCGTGCGGTTAGAGAATCACAGAGTGAATGATGTTTATTATTAACTGGAGAAAAATTATGTAAAAGCAAACAAGAAGAAGAATTGGAATTAAGAAAATTACCGGCTATATTAAGTGTGGAAGAGAATTGCCACTGTAGTAAAACGTAACGAGCAGCACTGCAAACTGTCAAAAGTTAAAATTGGGCTTTCTAAATCAAAGTGCACAGAATGTGTAGTTGTAACAGTCGCTGCAGTAGTAGTTGAAACGCAAGTTTTAAAGTTTTGAACTTTGTAGCACGACAGAGCATTGTTTGTTAAACAGGGAGACATTTTTATTGAATTGTATTTCTAAATGGTATTACCATTTTTTCTTTGCAGCGCTTCTAGTTACGTCATGAGCTTCAGCTACTACTACAACTTCTTTATTCTGTTCCATCCTTTAGCTTTTCCAGCAGCTACTGCTTAGTGTTTTTTAAACGGTTGCACCGCTTTCCATTATTATTTCTTTGTTATGTCCGTTATTACCAGAAGAAGAATCTTACATAAAGTCTAGCGGGCTTACTAGTTTTGTAAATAGAATTTTAAACATATTTTTTTCTATAGTAAATTTTATTAAATTCAATTCTAATAGTTATTTATAATTCAGTTATTTACGTCAGGTAAGCATTAGTTATTTTTTTTTTTTGTTTTTTTTTTTGTACCTTTTTTTATTTATTGAATCTTCAAAATGAACTAACAATACGTATTCAAATCTTAATACTAAATTTAAAATTAACAAGTAAGAGTGTAGTATATTCGGCTGGGCCGAATCTAAAATACCCTTCACGATAGTCACGAATATGTATACTATACATAGATAGTATAGTATACATATAAAAATGTGACCTTAATATGCTCGGTTATATATGAACCGATATCGGAATTTTCTATTTTCTGTATTTTAGTAACCTTCTTTTATAACGAGAATTGCTTTTCAGCAAAAAAAAAAAAAAATTTAAAGGAAAAATCGGTTCAGGCTATATCTCGGGTATATATGGACCGATATCGAAAATTTTAATTTTCCATTTTTATATAACCTTATATCATTACCAGAACTGCTTTTGAGCACAACAAATTGTTTAAGTTCGCTTACGCGACATTTTAATGAAAAACACGGTTTAGGCTGTATCTCGGGAATATATGGACCGATATCGGAAATTTTTATCTTCCATATTTATATAACTTTATTTCATTACCAAAACTGCTTTTGAGCACAAAAAAGTTGTTTAAGTTCGCTTACGCGATATTTTCATGAAAAACCCGGCTTAGGCTATATCTCGGGTATATGGACCGATATCGGAAATTTTCATTTTCCATATTTATGTTACCTTATTTCATTACCAGAACTGCTTTTGAGCACAAAAAAAATGTTTAAGTTCGCTCACGCGACATTTTCATGAAAACCCCGATTTGGTCTATATCTCGGGTATATATGGACCGATATCGGAAATTTTCATTTTCGATATTTATATAACCTTATTTTATTACCAGAACCGCTTTTAAGCAAAAGAAGTTGTTTCAGTTCGCCTACGCGACATTTTTATGAAAACCCCGACTTGGGATATATCTCGGGTATATAGGGACCGATATCTAGAAAAAAATTTTTTGCCTTTAAGTCATCTTGCTTAATGAGTGTGTGAAGTTTGAAGCAAAACAAACAACTTTTTTTGTCAAAAATTTCTATACAAAATTTCAAAAATTCATGGCTTTTTTCGGAATTTTGAATATATCTCAGCTATACGTGGACCGATATTACTGAATTTCAATAGCAAATACATGGCAATGTGGAGTAATAGAATGGTGAAAGAAAAGTTTCTATGTTTAATGGTTTTCTCAGAAACGGTATTTCAACGACCGACAGACGGACATCGCTTAATCGACTTTTCCATTAATTCTGAATCAGAATATATATACTTTATAGGGTCGCAAAAAAAAACTGTAGAAATTACAAACGGAATCACAAACTTATATATACCCTTAACATTTTTGTGAAGGGTATAAAAAGATGTGCTTTAAAATTAAAAAAAAATACTAGACGAAAAGTTTTATTTTGCGGGAGTTATTTCGATAAAATCACCTATTAAGCAATCTGATGGTGGCAACAGTATCCCTTGTTCTAAGCCGAGTGTGACCGCCAAAATTAAGAATATTGTGCGCAAGAGGGTTTGGATAAAGTTCCAGTTTACTGACATACCTTGTCGCGTACTTAGAAAATTCCTTTTTACCAGCGGAACACTCAGATCTTTATGAATTCGTGAATTTTTTGCGTACCATGGAGCTGCAGTAATCGTTCGAAGAATTTGGGTTTGTCGCCTTTGAATTTTTTCAATATTTGACGCTAAGGCGGTGCCCCATAATTGAATTCCGTAGCACCATATAGTTTTTAGAATTGCATTGTATAGCAGAAGTTTGCAATCCAACTGCAATATCTTGCGGAGGCTCGGCAGTTTTTATAAAAACTAGAATTAAGCACTATTTAATGAACGAGACACGTGAGGAGTATCTCCAAGCAACAAACATATGTATTGAACAGTTTCATGATAAAATTGTTATATCCTCGATTTACTCACCACCACGATTTTCAGTAACAGAAAATCAGTATTCACATTTTTTCAAATCACTTGGTCCTGGATTTTTAGCGGCTGGCGACTATAACGCTAAACACACTTTTTGGGGATCACGTTTAATTACCTCGAAAGGCCGTGTGCTTAGGTGTGGTTTCAAGTGGACACCCCACTTATTGGCCGTCAGACCAACGCAAGATCCCAGACGTTATAGACTTTGGAGTTACAAAAAAAATTTTCCTCAGAATGGATGCAAGTGGAGCCTTCATTAGACTTGTCCTCAGATCACTCACCAACTATAGTTTCTGTTTCGTTCCCCCAGGGGGTTGGTTCCCCGTTTTGTGACTTGGCGTTGACTGTCACTCGAGTTAATTGGTTAAAATATAAAAAATATTTGAGTACACATTGTACGGAAAATATTGCCTTGAGAACGCCTGAGGATACTGATGTGTCGATTAACGAATTTTCTGAACACCTTAATCTAGCCGTACAACATGCCACCACTAGCCATATAAGAACCAGAAATGTGAGCAATAGAACATATTCGTTTGAAATTGAACAACTTCTAACAGAAAAAAGAAGAGTTCGAAGAGAGTGGCAACTTCGCAGGTCTCCCCAGCTTAAATGCAGGCTACGAGAGTGCATAACTCAGTTAAGAAATCTGCTTGAAATCCAAAAAATGGCTTCCCTTAAAAATTATCTGGAAGGTCTTGATGGTACCCCTCAATCCGACTATTCTATATGGAAAGCGACAAAAGGACTGAAAAGACCCGTAATAGGTAAGCCACCTTTGCGAACTTCAACTGGAGATTGGACAAGAAGCGATTCTGAAAAGGGGATGTTGTATGTCGATCATTTGAGAAATGTTTTTACCACAAATGATACAGCGAATAATTCAGCTGAACTCCCGTCACATGCTGTTAGACCGCCCTTGTTTTTGAGACTTAGTTTTCAAGATGTTGAAAATGTTATTTGTAACACAAACCCCAGAAAAGCTCCAGGTATTGATAAACTGGTAAAACGCTTGGATGTCATTGGCATGTCAGAGGCGTAAATCAAATATAAAGTAGGTCCCAGTATGCTGCCTTGGGGAACTCCTGCCTCGATTAGCTGAGTTGGGCTTATAAAGTCGCCTTCTCTGATAACAAATTTACGCCCAGCTTTCCAAAAGCTTGTGAGTTTTTGTAGGCAAGATTAACTTTATTTTGTGTGTCAAGCTATCATGCCACACTTTATCAAAAGCTTGGGAAACATCAATGAATAGAGCCGAACAATACTTTTTGTCTCCAAAAGTCTGTCTTACGACGTTGGCCAGTCTGTGCGTTTGTTCTATGGTACTATGTTTAGTCCGAAAGCCAAACTGATGAGTAGGGATACATCCTACATCATTCAATATTGGAGGCAACTTCGGCATTAACAACTTTTCAAATAGTTTTGAAATTGTTGGCAGTAGACTTATTGGTATATATGACTCTACTTTAGTAGGATCCTTCCCTGGCTTGAGTATCATAGTAACCATAGACACTTTCCACTCTACAGGACAATATTCAGAGTATATATAAGTTTGTGATTCCGTTTGTAATTTCTACAGTTTTTATTTACGACCCTATAAAATATATATATCCTGAATAAGAATTAATGGAAAAGTCGATTAAGCGATGTCCGTCTGTCCGCTGTTGAAATACCGTTTCTGCGAAAACCATGAGTCTTAGAAACTTTTTTTTTTCACCATTCTTTTACCCCATCGATTCATGGTTTGCTATTGAAATTCAGTAATATCGGTTTACGTATAGCTGAGATATATTCAAAATTCCGAAAAAAACTATTTTTTTGCAAATTTGTATGAAAATTTTTTTAAATAAAAATTATTTGTTTTGCTTCAAACTTCATACACTCATTAAGCATGGTGACTAAAAGGAAAATAATATATATATCCGAGATATTGCCCAAATCAGGTTTTTCATGAAAACAACTTTGTTTTGCTCCAAAGCAGTTTGGGTATTGAAATAATGTTATATATATATATGGAAAATTAAAAGTTCCAATATCGGTCCATATATACCCGAGATAGAGCGTAAACCGGTTTTTTTTTATGAAAATTTGTTTGTTCTTAAAAGCAGTTCTGATAATAAAATTAAGGTTATATAAATGTGGAAAATTATAATTTCCGATATCGGTCCATATATACCCGAGATATAGCCTGTTTTTGCTGAAAAGCAATTCTCGTTACTAAAAGGCTACTAAATACAGCAAATAGAAAATTCCGATATCGGTTCATTTAAGATATAGGTTAAGATATAGGTTAAACAAACTTTTCCATTAAAATGCCCATGAAAGGTATCTTTTTTGGAATAGTGATTACAAGGCAAAAATAGTTCTTCCCCGATGTCGGTCCATATATATCCGAGCATATTTAGTTTTAATTTATAATAGCGGAAATCACTCTTCGTTGCATATCTGCAATCTTAACAGACGTAGCATGATTTTTTGCTACAAAGCGTGAGAGTCTTTTACAAGTGTTTAGCAAATTAGTTATAACAGCTCATTTTAGAGTAACGACAAAAAATTTATATTTGTCGATTGCAAATTGAGACGGAAGCTTAGAAAAGAAATTGGAAAAATTTTATTATTCAGATTTTGTTTTAAAATTTTATCAAACTGAGTGTAAGCCAACAGAAAAAAACAAAATCATAAATGCTGTTGATTAAATTGAATTTGTAGAATAGTAACGTAAATATAAGTATTCCTACATCGGATACTAATATTCTGTTTGCACAGATTCAAGTTAAGGTGAATTGGTGGAAAACATTTTGGATGATAGATACTGTTGACGATATCATCTTTATTGTGCCATACCGTCGTGGCTTTTGGAATTTGGTTCTTAAATCGATGACGTGGTCCTTGAACATACTTACGCAGTTATATAACAACAGATTTTTGCAAATGTTTTGTGTAAATTGACTAAAAGCGCAAGTTTTTACAAGTTTTGATTGAAAAATAATCAACAAACACAGTTGGTTTAGTATTGAGAACATTTGCAAATACGAATCTGCAACGGCTTTCGGTTATAGCATATTTGTTCAAGTGTAGCAAATCTCGGTGTCGTATATTTTGTTGTTGTAGTCTTGCAGACTATAGCACGTATGCTACGTTAGCAATATCTGCGAGATGTTCAAGGGTAGTTTGCAACGAAGAGTGACTTTCGATAATATATATTATACATATACGTGACTATCGTGAAGCGTATTTTAGATTCGGCCCAGCCGAATATGCCACATTCTTACTTGTTTTAATTAAAATAATTATAAAAATAACGTTGTTTCATTTCAGCCGTGGGTCAACTGCTCAAGAATTATAGTCGGCCATTTGCTGTCTTAAATGTGACCAAAAAGCATATAGTCGACCATTCGCTGTCCGAAAATGTGACCAAAAAGCATATAGTCGGCCATTCGCTGTCCTAAAATGTGACCAAAAATCAATGTCTTATGGCGTTTTCTTTTCTTAAAAATAAAATGTTACATGTGATTAGGCAACATTTTTAAACGCTAATGGTGTTTTCTTTTCTGATAAAAAATGCTGCGCTATAATTGTTTATCATTTTTTTCCGATTACCATCATCCTTAAAAAGTTGTACATGTGTTATTAGCACAAAAGAACAAAAAAGTGCTAACAAAGTGCCATTTAATAATAATGTACACTTCGCGTTTCAAATATATCATGACTACTTTTAACATACCAACGTTTTAATCACCATTTTTATCTTATAAAAGCTATCATCAGCAGCACCGTTTACTCATCTACAATAACAAAAGAATTTCATATTTGCATAAACACGTATGCAACAAAGATGTAAAAAGGGCAGTATCTCCACCTTACTCGAAGTACAGTGTAGGACATGCCAGTTATAAGTGCAACATGTTTTGAAAAGAATATGATACCCTTTAATAGTGTATCAACTTTTTTAGAAAAGAACGTGTTGAACCACTATATGTAGCATAGGTTTTTTATCAGAAAAGAAAACACCATACCTTGATTTGTAAGAAGTGTTTACGTTTACAAAACAACACAAAATATTGTATAAAACAATAAAGAGCAATCAGCGTTTCAGTTTTGAAGTGCTTTTATACCAAAACTTGCGCTGTAGAAAAAAAGACCTTGGCATTACTAATTTAAAACATATACATATTAATAATTTTACGGCGTTTTTTCTTTTCTTTTTCATGTTTGTTTTTTAAATAAATTATTTATTTCTAATATTCCTATGGAATAAAAAATACCTTACAGGCTAACAAAATCTTAATTAAATAATAAATCATATAAATCCTTATAATCTAGGAGCAATTTAAAATCATTAAATTGAAGTGAAAAATCAACATTTACAATATTATTAATATTATTTAAAGCGCTCAAAGCACGTAGCATAGGTTCGCGCATAGCGTAATTAGTAACACATGTTGAAATGTAGAATAAATTTTTAGATCTTAAACATTTAAATGGTACACAAAATTTATTTAACTTTAACAGATATTCACAATCAATAATTCCATTAATTAAATTGTAAATTATTATAACCGAATGAATAGTACGTCTTACTATTTTGGGCTTCAAGCTCAAAAGAAAACAACGAACATTATACGAACTTGACATTAGCATTACTTGACAATTACAAAGTGCAAATTTAACAAATTTGTTCTGTATTCTTTCAATTCTATTGGAATGTACATTATAAAAAAAGGGTTCCACACGAAAGAACAATACTCTAATTTAGAACGAACAAAAGCAGTATATAAGATTTTTAACGTTCTAGGATCCGAAAAGCCTTTACAATTTCTTCTTATAAAAGCACAGGCAGCATAAGCTTTAGGTATAATATAGTCAAGATGCGCATTAAAGTTAAGTTCACAATCTAACACAATACTAAGATCCAACATTTGACTTACCACATTTAAGTTATTATCATTTAATTTATACTGGAAAACTTTAGCATTACTAATATTTGACGTATGAAAGGTCATTTGGCAGCATTTATTAACGTGTAAAGGCAAATTATTGATATCGCACCTAGAGGAGATTATATCGATGCAGAGTTGAAGAGACAGCGAGTCATTCTCCGATTTTATATCTTTAAAAATTTTGAGGTCATCATCATATAATAAAAACTGAGACCCATGACAGCAGTGTCCAATGTCATTTATAAAAATTAGAAAAAGTAATGGCCCTAATATACACCTTCCTCGGGGTACACCCGAGGAAGCTGTGTAGGGCAAAGACACAAAATCCTCTAGGACAACAGTATATCTCCTATCAGAAATATAAGAACTTAGTCAATTGAGAAACGTACCGTAATAGCCAATTGTAGATAGCTTAAGATGTAGTATTTTATGTGATACCTTATCAAATGCTTTACATAGATCCATAAAAATCGCATCAGCTTGCTTATGTCTCTCAAAGACAGAAATACAAAAATGATTAAAAACTGTACAGTTGGAAACAGTGGAACGGCCAGGTAAAAATCCATGCTGTTCATCACAGATATAACACTTTATAGCAAACAACATTTTTTCTTTGATAATGTGTTCAAAAAGTTTTGAAATAATTGACGGCTTAGATATTGGACGGTAATTTGTAACATCAGCTTTAGCACCTCCTTTAAAAACAGGGGTAATTAAAGCAACTTTCCATCTATCAGCCAAAGATTTATTAAAGAGAAAACGCAAAGGAACAACCAAACTTTGCGACACTTTTTTTATAAAAAGCGAACTAAGACCATCGATATCAATACCGCAAGAACTCTTAATATTTTTAATAGTATTCAGTATATCATCAGAAGTTAGCTGAACAAAGTCAACACACGGATAGAAAAATTTGAAAACATTCGGAGCAATAGGGTCATTGGCAACTTCAAAGTTAGATTCCACTACTTAATGTTATTCCATTGAAATGCATAACAGATGGGTAATCAGAACTCGACTTTTTAGATCTGATAAAGTTCCAGAAACATTTCGGATTGCTTTTTATTGAAGTTTCGAAATTTAATATATACTGCTTGTACAAAAACTTTTCCAGGAAGTTAAATTCTCTCATATAATGCTCATAGAGATCTCTATCATGCACATCACCAGTTAACTTAAATTTCTTATAAAATTTGTTTCTGAGATTTTTTAACTTTTTTATTCCCTTTGTATACCACGGAAGCTTATGAGCTCTATGTGCCACACGTGGAACAAGACGATCAATTAAGTTATTCAAGGTATTTATAAAATTATTATAACAATTACTTAAGTCTTCAGTATTAAATAGACTTTCCCAATTAATAGCAGTGATTTGAGCGTTTAAATTGACATAATTACAAGCATTAAAGTTATACTTAATGCTATCATATTTAAAATATGATAATACCAAAATCAATGGGATGTGGTGCATATCCGTTTGGCACATAGGAAACGAGCATCCAGTTAAGGAGTACTTAAGTGTTTCAGGAATGAAAATTATATCAAGTATCCGACCCAATTCATTTCGAAAAGAATTGACTTGCTTATGTCTTAAAACCGAGTCAAGAAGATCAATCTCATGCGATTTGTTAACATTTATAGGCGACCGATAACCATCACTAAATATATTGATCCAACCAACATCACTCAAATTAAAGTCCCCAAGTACACAGAGGTTACCTGCACCAACTGTATCAGCCAGATGAACCACATTAAAAGCATGGGCAGCATATGCTGAATCGTCACTTCTAGGTGGGATATAAGAAGCACAAATAAACAAATTTTCAGAGCTCATTATACAGACACAAAGTTGATCCAAAACAGGGTTACTATCAAACAGAGTAATGAGCTTCGCATTTAGTGTTCGCTTAACTGCAATAAACACACCACCCCCACGAGATTTATACAAACTTTCCAGATCACGATCTTTACGAAATACTTGATATAGACTTAAGTCACAGAATTCACCATCAGATATATCTGTAATTAGCCAAGTTTCAACAATTATGATCACTTGAAAATCAGCTTGAGAAGTAAAATTTAAGACGCCTGATAATTTAGTGCGAATTCCAGACGCGTTTTGAAAAAAAAATTTTTAAAAGCTTGACAGATCAGTGGACGCAACTAGTTTTTTTGATTAGTTGGTGCGGATAGACGCACCATATTACGTCTATTTTCTTTATAAACATATTCACGCACCAAAGTACTCGCTGGCCAAAAACTATATATTTAAACAATTTATCTGGAACAGTAACCTTAAACGAAGTTCTAGCTCTCGGACGGGAGTATGAAAATTTGAATACGGATATCTCAATTACAATTTGAAGTTCCGAGTTGATATTAAACTCTATACCCTCAGTAGACGTTTCCGAAGCCCAGGCGTGATACGAAGATATGTTTGTTCGGCGGTATAACCCTTAACGGTTTAGGGGCATCCAGATGCGTATTTCGAACGATAGGATTTTCACTCAAATTTTCCTCTAGCTCTTGTTGACTGTTGACAGATACTACTGGAACCGGAGATGTGCAAACTAATGACTTTGCATTAACGGGAACATTTGCAGAAATTTCGCAACTTATATTTGGCAATGGCACATTCCTAACGTCTAATAGATTAGAGTCGTAATCATTACGGACCAGAACTGTTGAAGGGATAGCATGCGGTGTGATCGGAAGCGCAATGTCAGACTCAGGAACAGAAGCTAAATTTGGAGATGCAGTAGATCTTGTTACAGTCTTTTTCCGCCCAGGAGAAATATCGTGTTGAAGGCCGACAAATTTGTCCAAAGTAGTATATTTGATAAATAACTTCCCATATTTCGAAAATTTCGCTTGAAGATTCAAGTACTCATTGCTTATGCTGTCAAAGTTCTTTTTAGAGTTTTTAAACAAGTTATAAAAATCCACTTTTATATTATTGCAACTGGCGCAAGTCCAATGAAGAGATTTTTGCGGATCAGCTAAAGCATCAGCATCACGAGCTTTGAGCCCACTACATTTCAAATGAAACTCCTTGAAACACAACCAGCAGGGCACCATTCTGTTTGTTCCAGGAATTGTACAGTTTACCTTAGCGCACTCCATATTTTATGATCAGCAAAGCAATTTATTTTTTCTTACAGAAAATACGACTATGGTAGCACAGGACACAGATTTATGCTATCAAGGACAAAAACCAGTAAAAGTTTTTTTAAGTTCAACTATTTTCGCATAGATGGAGCTGTAAACAATGTTGTGTTTTACTTGTATTAAAAAGTTCAATAATAGGCAGCGATGTAATATATTGTGCTGAAAGTTTTATGTATAGATAAAAATTTATTGCTTATGAATCAGATGAAACTTTTAGATATACTGCACACTCCCAAGTTGCAGCCACCACACTTCACAATATCACAAGAGCACAACCCCAGTAGTAACGATCAATCTTGGAAACAGTTAAATTAAATTGACAGAACCAAGGCGAATTTATGCAGGTGAATGCAAGCGGAAAGGCGAATTTAGTACTATGTATTTTGTTATTGTAAAACATATCGTAAATGTCAAAATCTGAATTCGCTTAAAATTGTTCAGCTGGGAAAAAATTTTATATAAACGTTAAATATACACTTTTATAATTGTTTGTAATTAAAATCACAGATTATATTAGTTTTTCACTTTTAAATTCATACAAATTTCTTGAAATTGCACTAAATCATACAAAAAAAAAAATCTTCAGATTAAAATGGCGCGTAAGAGTTTGGAAACAAAAGAAAAAAAATTTGACAGTCTCATTGAAAAAAACGCGAGAAGCAAAATATAATCACCTGTGCTGTTAAGTTCACCTAGTAATGAATTCGTCTTGGACAGAACAGACAAAACAGCATATAATATTGCACGGTAACAAAAACACGACTTCACTCTATTGTAACCCAGCGAACACTAAATTATGTTAATAAATTATGAAAACAAGAATAATTATTTTTTTTACATAAATATAGGTCACTATAAATCAGCATGCAGGTTAGTAAAAAAGGGCAATATCTTACCCTGTGCTTCAAGCAAAGGGCAAAATATGCGTCATATGCTCGTATTGCCTTTCTTCATGCAGCACATTTAGAAGAGAACACGTGTTTTTATTTATACTGTTGCATCTTTTCAGAAAAGAATATAAAAATGGGCAAAGGGCACAATAATTGTAGCATTTTTATTAGAAAGTAAAACGCTATTAATTGTATTGAAAATGGCCACATGCATAGATGCAAAATAAATTAAATTGGTGGTAAAATTCTCGAATTCGGAGGATGAAATCGTCAGTTTAGTTATCGCAAATCGCCAACAAGTCAAATTATTCGTTTTTCAGTCACATATTTATTTAATGGCAAAACGATTTATTGTTTCCTTTAACAAAAAAGTTTCTTCAATCAATTTCTAACTTGTTAAGTTTTATGTATCTGATTGCAAACTTTTTCCACATATGCTTTAAGCACCCACGACGAAATGTTTTACGTAATTCCTCATATATTTCTTCACGTCTAATTAATCCTCTTTCGTCTTTCAAATTAATTTTTTTCGAAACAATTTTGCGAGCTTTTCTTAAATTGTTCGAAAATTGAAATAATAATATTTTTGATTGATAGTAGATGTTAGATGTGAACGATATAAACAGTGTTTCACATTTTCAACATCTTCCACGCGTTCCATGAAGATGTTGATCAGTGTAAAAAGCCTATAAAGTGCCCTGGAGACTATCAAGAAAAGTCATCAATCACAAGGTTGTGTGCGTGCGGTCGTTGTTTTTCGGGTAAACGTATTTGTTGTCGGCTCTCTTGGAAGAAAATCAAAAAGTTTTGATTTTTATTTTGATAACAAAATAAAAAATTGGAAGTGAAACAAATATGTATATTTCAATTGTGCTGTGCATTTTAAATATTCAATTTGTGCTTTAAAAAATTTTAAATTTTGGTTTGGTTTTTCCAATTTTTTTAATATGTACACTACGGCGGCAAAATACAAATTGTGATTGAAGCTATTATTTGTACGTCTCTTTCAAATACTACAATCAGACGACACACACGCATATGCACTGCTTGATGATTTTATTTGATCGTCTCCAGGGCACTTAAGGTTCGTGAATGAATGCGCATACAGTTCGGCATTCATTTCTTGTGTTTGAATTTTTGTTTTGGAAGAAAAAAAAAAAATCAATGCTGACGGGCTAATATGGACAATATCAAATAAATTTAAAGAAAAATTTGGTCCAAAAACGTGGTGGAATTGGAACGCCAACTTTCAGTCTCAATTTATAGGAATGTAGCCCTGTTAGCCCCTGAGCTTTGAAAAGCTCAACAGGATATGATGTTACTTTAGTGTCTATGAAATTGACTACAGACATTTTTATACCCTTCACAAAAATGTAAAGGGTATTTATAAGTTTGTGATTCCGTTTGTAATTTCTACAGTTTTTTTCTGCGACCCTATAAAGTATATATATTCTGAATCAGAATTAATGGAAAAGTCGATTAAGCGATGTCCGTCTGTCCGCTGTTGAAATACCGTTTCTGCGAAAACCATGAGACTTAGAAACTTTTTTTTTTCACCATTCTTTTACCCCATCGATTCATGGTTTGCTATTGAAATTCAGTAATATCGGTCCACGTATAGCTGAGATATATTCAAAATTCCGAAAAAAGCCATTTTTTTTTTGCAGTTTTGTATGAAAATTTTTGAAAACAAAAGTTGTTCGTTTTGCTTCAAACTTCACACACTCATTAAGCAAGGTGACTTAAAGGCAGATATCGGTCCATATATACCCGAGATATAGACCAAATCGGATTTTTAATGAAAATGTCGCATAGGCGAAGCTAAATAACTTTTTTTTTGCTCAAAAGCAGTTCTGGTAATAATATTAGGTTACATAAATATGGAAAATGAAAATTTCCGAAATCGGTCCATATATACCCGAGATATAGCCCAAGCCGGGTTTTTCATGAAAATGTCGCATAGGCGAAGCTAAATAACTTTTTTTTGCTCAAAAGCAGTTCTGGTAATGAAATTAGGTTACGTAAATATGGAAAATGAAAATTTCCGATATCGGTCCATATATACCCGAGATATAGCCTAGACCGGGGTTTTCATGAAAATGCCGCGTAAGCGAACTTAAACAACTTTTTTTGCTCAAAAGCAGTTCTGGTAATAATATTAGGTTACATAAATATGGAAAATGAAAATTTCCGAAATCGGTCCATATATACCCGAGATATAGCCTAGAACGTGTTTTTCATGAAAATGCCGCGTCAGCGAAATTAAACAACTTTTTTTGCTTAAAAGCGGTTCTGGTAATAAAATAAGGTTATATAAATATGAAAAATGAAAACTTCCGTTATCGGTCCATATATACCGCAGATATAGCCTGGAACGGGGTTTTCATGAAAATGCCGCGTAAGCGAACTTAAACAACTTTTTTTGCTTAAAAGCAGTTCTGGTAATAAAATAAGGTTATATAAGTATGGAAAATGAAAATTTCCGATATCGGTCCATATATACCCGAGATATAGCGCAAACCGGGTTTTTCATGAAAATGTCGCGTAAGCGAACTTTAACAACTTTTTTTGATTATAAACAGTTCTTGTAATAAGATGAGGTTATATAAATATGGAAGATAAAAATTTCCGATATCGGTCCATATATACCCGAGATATAGCCCAAACCGGGTTTTTCATGAAAATGTCGCGTAAGCGAACTTAAACAACAATTTTTTTTGCTTAAAAACAGTTCTGGTAGTAAGATGAGGTTATATAAATATGGAAGATAAAAATTTCCGATATCGGTCCATATGTACCCGAGATATAGCCCAAATCGGGTTTTTCATGAATATGTCGCGTAAGCGAACTTAAACAACTGTTTTTTGCTCAAAAGCAGTTCTGGTAATAAAATATGGTGATATAAATATGGAAAATGAAAATTTCCGATATCGGTCCATATATACCCGAGATATAGCCCAAATCGGGTTTTTCAAGAAAATATCGCGTAAGCGAACTTAAACAATTTGTTGTGCTCAAAAGCAGTTCTGGTAATGATATAAGGTTATATAAATATGGAAAATTAAAATTTTCGATATCTGTCCATATATACCCGAGATATAGCCTGAACCGATTTTTTCATTAAAAAAATTTTTTTTTTGCTGAAAAGCAGTTCTCGTTATAAAAGAAGGTTACTAAAATACAGAAAATAGAAAATTCCGATATCGGTTCATATATAAACGAGCATATTCAGGCCACATTTTTAATATACTATACATATTCGTGACTATCGTGAAGGGTATTTTAGATTCGGCCCAGCCGAATATACTACACTCTTACTGGTTTTTTTATATTTTTAGTAAGAAGTATTTTTTTCCATGCATTTACAGCAAAAACGCTTCCAGGAAAACCTCTATATCCGCTGCTTGAGTAACTCTAGCGATAGGTAGAGTCTGCCTGAAATCATCCCCCACAGGTAGCACCGTCCGTTATCTTATATAGTCCAATCTAAAGTTTCAACGACTCTTTTACATCGCTGTATCATTCGCCCAATTATTATTCTGGTTATTATTAAAGACCTGTGTTTGGTTGCACACGAAGAATGAAATTATATCATCATATACATGAATAACTGCATAGTTTAAACGAACACAACGTTTGTCGGATTTCCAATAGAAAAAATCATTTTCAAGTTATTGCGTCCTATGTCCAATTCTTTTTGCATTTTCAGCCAGTTCATAAACTATTTCAAAATGAAAACCATATATTGGTTTTTCGCACGGATATTTTCTTAAAACATATGTATTCGGAAGTTTTGAAAACTAGATTTATTCAAAAATTAATTCTTTGGACGCTGTCCAATTTCTTTTTATTTCTTTGATATAAAGAATAAAAATTATTGAAAATCTGCTCATTATAGCGGAGTGTTTTGTATAATTTAATTAATTAATCTGTTTTGTTTTTGGACGGACATTTTATATATCCAAAAACTTTTTAATTTGCCGGTCGTTGACAATCTCTTCAACCATTTATTTTTCGGTTTCGTCAGTCCGATGTCCAAAAACAATTTTTTGGCCAGACATTATACTAATCCGCTATCCAATATAGCTTTTTTATTTTCAGGCCTTTGGCTTAATCCTTTGAAAAGAAGTTAAAAAGTGTTTTGAAAATCGATTTATATATTGCGGAGTTACTTAAAATCTTTTTCAGATGAACATTTTGTTTGCCCGATGTCTAAAAACTTTTTTCCAGTGCGTTTACAAACTCTTTTAAAGGAAGAATAATATTGAAAATCGGTTCATAAATACCGGAGTAAATAAAAAATTTATTTTTCAGACGGACATTTCATCTGTCCGGTGTCCAAATTTTTATAAATTTCTAGCCTATTATCAAACATCTGTCCAAACAAAACATCAGTTCGTAAATGGCGAGTTTATTTTTAAATTATCTTTTAAACGGTCTGTGGCTGAAGTTTCAGAATAAAAACTATCCTATGTTGATTTTCGGTCTTAAAAATATCTGCTAACCGAATTTCATTTAATTTAGCTTAACGATTTAGACGTGAGAGGCTAAAAATATGTTCATACGTCCTACTTTTTGGACGGTCATTTTGCTTCTTTTTGACCACCTTGTGGCTTAAATTTCAAAATAAAAACTATCCTATAGCGACTCTTGAACCTCAAAGTATCTGCATACTGAATGTCATCAAAATCGGTTTAGCGGTGTAGGCGTGAAAAGGTAACAGACAAATAGACAGAGTTACTTTCACATTTATAATATTAGTAAGGATATATATTTTTCTTTTAAATTACAGTGCGCAAGTATGTTAAATATACTTAGTTTTTTTTTTTTATTAATTATCGTTTATTAATTCTTATCAACAACTTTTAACATAATTGTTTGTAACAATTATCAATAAGGAAGCAAACCAACAAGTGGTTATGAATGACATTTTTTGTTTGTTTCTTCGTGAACCAGCAATCGGGAGATAGCCCCTATATATGCAGAGCATTGTACCAGAACTAGGAAAATAGGTTGTGAGGAGGGGAAAGGAGGGAGTAGTGTTTTGTTATTTATTTGCTTGTATATGTCTATGAAGAATAACTCCATACAGGCAGATACTATATGTACATGCTTACGAGTATGTAGTATATAAAAAAATTTATGAAAAATGGAAAAAATGATTAATTACTGGAATTACAAAAATTTATAACAAATAGAAAAAATGGCTAATTAATGGAATTTAATTGACTTAAATTGGGAAGAGACAATTTGAGTCCGGTTCATAAGCTGTGGCAAGTTGAAATCGCCAAATACAAACAACGTATCTTCTGGGTGTAACATTGGTGACATAAATTTAATGGCATTAAAGTGTTGCAGATAAATTATTTGTTCACAGTTTGATGAAATATATGAACAAGTAATAAGTATCTGCTTACCACTTAACGTGACTACAAGAAGAATAAAATAAATAAATGTAAACATTTGACTTGAGCTTTCCAACGTTATAACATACAGGAAACACGCCTGTAGACAACTTATTCCACAGTCGAAGCGTGCGGATATAAAACGAATTTTCTCTGTAATGCGTAGTGCGATTGGCCACAAATGGATGAGCTCTGGATGATTTACGCGTGTTATGTGAAGAGAGTTCATCCAAGAAATCAATAATGGCGCACGATGGTTATTTCTTTAAGAACTTAACCTCTTGGTATCTTGAGTAATTATCGATTCCCAGAAATATAAAGTCATGATTTGGAAAGGGTTGACATTGGCTCTGTTCGCAAACTCCGTCGGTTCATTGGGGAGTACTGGAGTATTACGGACCAAATAAACCACAAAAACTGGTTGCCAAACATGTCAAAATTTTAGGGTGGTACAAACATTTTTGTTCGTTTATTGTACAAACATTTGAAGCATATTACGACGGTTATGACGGGTTTTCACAATGTTTGCACGAAAACCAAAAATTGTTGATTTTCGTGCAAACATTGTGAAAACCCGTCATAACTGTGATGTATTTTAACATTAATACAATGCCAAAAGTCATCTATTTTGACCCCATTACACTTTGCTCTGATTGTCATTAGGAGAAATTATGACAATTAATTCACCAATGATATGTCAAACTGACATCATGGTGATGCTTTATTGGAATACGTTTGATGTGAACATGTGATCAATGCCGTGACACTCTAATATCGAAAAAATTACTAAATGAAGCCAATATAATGACAAAATATTATCAGTAGAATATCACACTAACATCAAACCAACTATAATTTGGTTTCAATATGATGTAAAGATCTAATTGATGTGATGGCTCATTAACATCAGAAAAATGAAAGTGAAGTAAATTTTCTGACAAAATATCATCAGTACCATGGCACGCTATAACCAACTAAACTTAAGCTCTAGTTATATTTAATTTAATTCAAAAATATATTCAAACATATAATTTTATATTTCACTACTTTCAAGAAACCAATGAGAATTAAAAATGTTCTAATACTTTTGATGATTTACTGTCATCAATATAATGTTTGTGTGTGGCATTAGCATTTCACTACCTACTCTCTCATTGCATTCGTTACTTAACTAACGCCGCATGTGATAACAAAGTGTAATCAGAATGATGTATTATAATTCATTTATATATTCGCTTTATTTGTATTTATACTTTGTAATGTGCACCCTGTTGTAATGATGGGTAATGCAGTTGTTAAACAGTGGGAAAAAGATAGAAAGAGTAAAATATGTGTATGTAGGTAGCAGTCTTGGGAAAAAATTAAACAGGAATTTTATGGCCAGAGTTTTTGTTTTTGAGGAAAAAGGAGATGTTGAGGTATAAATAGGATAGCGGATTCTTCTAGAGGAGAGACATTTTGTGCTTGTGAAATGAAAAGACACGTTTTGGTGATTTTTAAAAGTCGACAGTTGTTTTAGAGAAAATTTAAGATTTTTTCTAAGATAATATAAAGAAAAATAATTAAATTAAAATTAAAAAAAAAATCAGAAAAACTGTGAGAAAATTCGAAAAAGGTTGCTGAGGAGAGAAAGAGGAAGGAGAAAAATTTCTGAAGAAGTTAGAATAGCTTTGATTTTATTAAGATTTATTTTTTTAATTGAAAGATATAATATATTAATGTTTTATAAATATCAAATATTTATTTGATTTTTATTTATTTTATTTCCTATATCTTTAGTTTGATTAAGAATTTCATTAGCTGAAACTAATCGTACGCTGACGACATTTGTATATTTTATCCCTACAATGATGAGCAAGTGGTGAAAAAGTACATGGAACGAGATGCGGCTGTATTAGTTGAATTTTTTAGAGTTAATAAATTGATGTTAAACGTTTCAAAAACACAGATGATTAAATTTACCCCATGCTGTCCGAGAAATAATGATTTTATTATACAAGTTGATGGGAATTGGATTTCTGAAGTTAATACTGTGAAGTATTTAGGCTTACAACTACAAAGCAATCTGTCACGGTCACTGCATATTCAAAGTATCAAAACTAAAACCGCTCAAGCCAACGGCCTGTTATACAAATTTAAAAACAAATTTAATCGAGATACAAAATTAATGATATATAATGCTATCATTCGAAGCCATTTTAATTATTTAGCAATTCTGTATGATTGGAAAAAGTCGACAGAATTAAAAAGTTTGCAACGTTTGCAGAATAAAGCTCTGAAAACTGTGTCAAATCTGCCCATTACGTACTCAACATATCTTTTATACACTAGAGAGTTTAATAACATTATCCGATCCATGGTCTATATAAAATGCAAATATTGCTGTATGTTTTCAAATGCCTGAATAATATAGGACATCATACAATTCAGTTCTACCAAAACCAACAAACATTTAATACACGTAGTAGAAGCAATTTGGCTGTTGCTAGATGCAGGCTTGAATTAACTAAACAGCGCGTTGAATACATGGGTACCCGTGAGTTTAACAATCTACCTGAATCTTTAAAAGCAGAAAGTAGAATTTCGTTATTCAAACGTTCCTTAAAAACCTACCTTTTATCTAATATACATGAACTTCTCACATGATTTAATTGTTAATTAATAATATATTTTGTCTACTAAACTTGTCTTTTTTTTTCTTTTGCATTGTACAATAACATTCTTTATTTCTACTTATGTAGCTCTTTATTTTAATGTACTGAGTAGTTCCTTGCCAACTCGCCTCAATAATGTCTGTAAAGGCGCTGAGGCTTATAATCAATAAGAATTGTATACAAATTATTTTAATTAAGTGCATATGAAAAAAAAAAAAAAAAACAGATCGTTCGAGCTGGAAAAATTAGTGTAAATTAGCAGAAATCGAAAGTAAAAAGAAGGAAAAACGAGATTAGTAATAGAATGTGAATTTATTAGCTGAAAAGTAAAAGACAAGAAAGCTAAAAAAAGGATAAAAGGTTAACAGTTATAAATTTTATATTATGATCTTAAAACTAAAGGCACTAAAAAATTTCAAGCCTAAAAATGTAAAAATCGGAAAATTTTAAAACATTAAAAAAAACTTATATTCAGAACTGAAAAAAATACACCGCCAATCTGTCACCACCGCAAGTCTAAATAAGAAAGCTGCCAACGGTAGAGTCAGCCATCATCACTACAGCAGCAATTTTCTGTGGACATCCCGCCATTCTCCAGCAAAGCCGGCACATCAGTTTTAAAGGGAGAGCTCCAAGTTTCAACAGTAGGTCCAGGCATTCTGCCAAAGACTGGACATAGACAGACGACCTACAGACAAAAAAAAATAAATATATAAAAAAAAATATATATAAAAAAAAAAAAAATATATATATATATATATATATATATATATATATATATATATATATATATATATATATATATATATATATATATATATATATATATATATATATATATATATATATATATATATATATATATATATATATATATATATATATATATATATATATATATATATGCATTAGAGCAGTAGGACCCTAAATAGGTGTCTGTTAAGGTTCTCTGTGTGAACATTTGAAGGCGGTTAAGCGCCCAATGCAGAGTGTTTGCCTTAAGTTTGATAGAAGAATATATATATGTATAGACGTTTCCTTTTTTTGAATGCAGACAAACCGTTCCTGTGGCAAAATTTTGTAGAATTTTAGAATTTAGAAGAATAATTTTTTTTTTAAGATTTTTGTATTGATCTTTTTTGTTTTCATATGAATTAACGTAAATTTATAAATTATATTCAATAAAAGCATGAACCTATGTTAAAAATTTGTAAAAAGGAAACGTTCGCTAGTGGTATAATTTTCTATATGACTTGTCATTAGACAAGTTTGGATTTTGTTATGGGAGGGTGGTGAGAGGGTAAGTCTTCTATTCTTGGGATGGTTTGCGAAAATATTCAGCTGCAAACCATCATGGTGGAGTTCGCAGAACTTCAGAGGGGTGGGCTGCCGATCCTGGCATAACATCAGCCAGAAGGAGTTCGTTGTGGGAGAGAATACAGGTGGCAAGCTGTTAATTGTGTTGGTGAGTATATAAGGCCGATTGGAATACATTTTTCCATTTTTTGCTTTCAGGTTGTGTTTTTTTTATACATCCACTTTCGGGTTCCATACCTTAAATTTTGTTCAAGCATGTTCTAGCTGGCATGAATTTTTTTTATTATGTGACAAACATCAGATCGTGGCAAAGAACCACCCCAAAACGGCGAGCTTCTAGCCGGAGCAAACCGCCAGCATGCCAGCGATGCCATTATCTGGGAGCACCTTGCAATTTTTTTTTCAGTTTGATTTTTATTTTATTTTGCAATTACTCTTTTCATTCATTTTCAATTGGTTTTTTTATTTTGTTTTCTTTTGTGACAACCAATGTAAGTCCCGTTGAGTCAGGTTAAGGCTTTTTAACGCGTTGCGTCATCGGTTGTTCTGGGTATCTTTTCCTCGGAGTGTAAAAACAGTTTTAGTAAGTTTTTCGGTTTTTGATTTTTGTTCAAGTAGCTGCTGTTTCTGACTGTCAACAGCCTGTAAGTCCCGAGATTTTATAATTCTCTTAAGAGAAATTTTTCCGCGTTGCGACAGGTTGTTGGGGTTAGAAACAGTAGTGAAATGTAGAGTTGATTGCGCTTTTTCAGTTAAGACACCAGCTGAGTCAGATTGTTCGATAGACAAAAAATAGACAGTTTTTGCTACAGCTGGCTCTGAGCTTGGGAGTGCAAACACTCATTTTAATTTTTTTTATTAGTAACAACAACAGCCCAATTCAGTTTTTGTGCGACTAAATTTACCAGTCAGATTGGTTTCTTTCGTTTGTTTTTGTCTGACGAATTGAGCATGGTTTGCCCTGACATTTTTGAGCATAAGACTCATTGAATGTCGGTTGCACCACACTCAATCCAAAACAGCACCACCAGCTGCGAACCGAAAACTAGTGAAAAACAAATAAACGTATCTCTCACAACGAATTCAAATAGATTCTTACCTTTTCATCACCCTGAAAATCCTATGGCAAATCGACATGTATAATTGATATTTTCGTTTGAATTTTTGATTTTTTTTTTAACATTTTTGTTTTAAATTTTTGGGTTTTTTATATAGTTTTCATTTTTGTAGTTTTTGGAATTTCGCTTTTGGAATTTGAAAATTAATTTTCCAAGTTAAGAGCTGGAAAGCTTGAATTTTTTTTTTTTTTTTGCATTATAATTTTTATTACATTTTATTTTTATTTTTCCTTTTTAGGACAATCGTTTCACGTTTATCATTATTTATTTTTATAAACATATTTTTTTTAAATTTTTAGAGTTCTAGTAAGAACTTTATGAATTGAGTTTTAGACGCAAATCATAAAATTTTTTTTTGTGAATTTTCATTCAAGCATTTGGACTTTTATTTTTGAATTTGTTTTATTTTGATGTACAATTCTTTTTAAATTTTTTATAAAAACGCTTGGTGAAATCATTAGCACCAAGTCAAAATTTTTCATTTTTAAATAGAATATGGTAAATACTCGTTGTCAGAGCAGGCAACAGAATAGCGAGAATATGCAAAACGTGCCAGTAACAACAACCGCGTCTACGATAGTAACTACGATTACGACCACAAGTTCAAACATTATGGCATCAGTGCAACAATTTTTAGGTATGGCTCAGGAGAGAGTTTCGTTACACGGTTCGGGTCCTAACACAAATAGTAAGTTCCCGTCGCCAGAATTTAGCAGCCTGACGGCTAGAGGTACCAGTCAACAGGACCGTGATATGGCAGCCAGTAGCGCAGGGCATGCGGTTAGCGGTGCAGGTAATGTAATTGATTTGGCAGAAATCTCACGTCAAATTCAATCACTGCAACAGCTGCTCAACCAGAATTTGGCTCAGCAGAATGCGATTCAGTCCGCAAATTTGCCTCAGCTGAGTGCTAGGCCAGTTGTTTCCGTTGTTAGTCAACCATCAGCACCGGCTGAAGTACAAGGTACACCACAAATCACGGCTCGAAATGGTTCAAATACAAGGCCCAGCTTTTTCAATCTGTCGCCAGAAATGCATTTGCCTCAGCGAAATGAACCTGGTCCGATGCAACAGCAAATGCCACCAATAGGACATTCTGAACCGGTTGGTTGGCGCGAGCCAGCACAAAATTTTTCTGGTTAGCCTACACCACCTGGTTATGGACCGCAAGCACACCCCGTTCAACGAGATGTAAATCTGTTGAAATGGGGCATAAAATTTGATGGCTCGTCAAAAGGTATGACTGCTGAAGATTTTATTTTCAGAGTAGATGTGTTAAGACAAGATCATAACCTGTCTTTCAGCGACTTGCGAAAGAATTTTCATTCTCTGTTAGAGGGACAAGAGCTAAGTTGGTATTGGAACTTGCGCGTGTTGAACCCAGTTCACTCTTGGCCAGAATTAGAGCAGGCGTTTTTGAACCAATTCAGGCGGTTTGAAAGCGAGTTTCAGTTACAGAAACGAATCATGGATCGCAGGCAAGGCTATAACGAAACATTTGAAGAATTCTTTAATGGAGTCTTATGGTTAATGAATCAACTGAGAAATCCATACTCTGAGGAAGATCTCATTGAAATTATGAAGTCTAACCTTAAGCCGGCCCTCGCTCAACTATTATTTAACGTTAGATTGAGTCCTTTAAATGAATTTTGCTAGCAGGCAAAGCGAGGTGAAAACTTAATCAACAACCAACGTGCGCAACCAAATAATTTTCAGCAACTTGTACCCACCAAAGTGCATGAACTGGACTTTGAAAACGATTCTAATCAGCCAGAGGCAGAAATTGATATCGAAGCTGTATCTAGCGCAAATAAATACAGCTGCTGCAATTGTAAACAGCCAGGGCATAGTTTTGTTGACTGTCCATCAACAACGCGGCGCGTCTTCTGTTTTAAATGTGGGCCTGAAAATACGGTTACGCCTAAATGCCAGGGAAACCGGGTGCCGAACAAGTCTCGCACGGGGGAGAGTCGTTCGACACAAACATAAACCCGCAATCTGAAGTTATATCTCCATCTCAGCCAGAAAATCAAATAAAAATTCTTGTAAATGGCAGCCGCAATGTAAAGGTTGAAGAAAAACCTCGCCTTCGCGAACTAAAACCTTTGCATAAGCGCGATTTTTGGTCAAGTGTCTACACGTATAGAGAAAACTAGAGAGCGGTATCGGAAACGGAAATGTCTAAGGAAATAAATTATGGCTACGTCACTATTTGACGGTGAAGATTGGCGCTTTTACGCAAAAATAGTTGCGAACGGTAAAGAAATATTTGGTCTGGTCGATAGCGGAGCTACGGTAACTTGCTTAGGCAAAGATTGCCTTGATATTGTTAAAAAAAAACCAATTTAAAGGTTATACCCTTTTACTCGTTCGTAAAAACGGCCGCAGGTCAACCGCATAAAATCGTAGGGCGAGTAAAATTTAATAACAAGGTGAAGAGGGACCCTAAGCTAAACAACCTGGGTCAAAATGTGAAGAGCATTAGGAAGACAGGGAAGGGTGAACTGTTGTTTGAGCTGAATAGACCCGCGCACCAGAATACGGGCGAATTTAGGTCGGCTCTAGAAGAGGTGCTAGGTGATGCTGCTAAGGTTAGATCACTATCTCATGAGGTCAGGCTTGAGATTAGGGATATAGACGAAGTAACCTCTAAGGACGATATTCATGAAGCTCTCGTCAAAATATCTGACGAGTTTAAAGCTTTGCACCCTACGGCAGTTAAGTCGCTAAGGAGAGCATACGGTGGGACACAGACCGCCACAATTGGCGTGAGTGCACTGATAGCTCGCCGCCTTATAGAGATGGCAAAGATACGTATTGGCTGGGTGGTTTGCCGAATACGCGAGAAGGTAGCACCAAAAAGATGCTTTAAATGTCTGGATTATGGACACGTAGCAGGGAACTGTAAGGGGCAAGACCTTTCAGGGAATTGCCTACGGTGTGGCTAAACGGGCCACAAAATTGGAACCTGTTCCAATAAACCAACCTGCTTGCTCTGCAAGAAGGGAGCAGACACCGCTAGTGACCATGTCCCCGGAGGTGCAGTTTGCCCGTTTTATAAAAGAGCTCTACACTTAGGAGTAGAGTAGAACCTAAGTCACCAAAATGCGTATATTACAGTTAAATCTCAACCATTGCCAGGCAGCCCAGGAGCTTCTTAAGCAAAGCGTTCGAGATATAAGTGTAGATGTCGCTATTCTAAGTGAGCCATATCGGACCATGGCATCTGTAAACTGGGTTTCCGATAACACGGGTACATCGGCAACATGGAACACCAGCACGCTAACCATACGCGATAGAATAACAACGCAATGTGGATATGCTCGAGCGGTTATATCTGGCATCACTATTTACAGCTGTTATATACCCCCTAGGTATTCTATAGAAGACTTTCGGGTAATAGTTGACAGTATTGTAACGGATGCAGTTGGAAGAACCCCCGTAATAATAGCAGGTGATTTCAATGCGTGGGCTGTTGAATGGGGCTGTCCCTCAGCAAACGCAAGAGGAAGAATACTCTTGGAAGCCTTTTCTGTACTGGGTGTTGTACTCATCAATAATGGAGTTGAACACACCTTCAGAAGGGGTAATGCTGGCTCAGTAATTGACATTACATTCGTCAGTGCCAGTATCGCAACCCAAGTGAACTGGAGAATATCTGACATCAGATAGCGATCATAGCGCTATAATAATAGATGTGCAAGACGCACAGCCCCGTGCTATTGTACAAGCACGTGTCTTGACAGGATGGAAGGTAAATACCTTTGATAAGGATAGCTTCGCAGCCTGCATGGAGAACATGGAAATGGCTGGTTCAGCAGAAGCCATGGCAGTGCAATTAGTGCGCAATATCACTAGTGCCTGCAATGTAGCTATGATAAGGCGAAAAAGATCGCCACATAAGCCTCCAGTGTATTGGTGGAATGATGAAATTGCTAGCTTGCGTTCAGAGTGTATTAGCGCCCGAAGGCGGTATACACGAACGAGGGGTCGGTTAGAGAATAACATGCAGCACCAGTTGTATAAGGACAAAAGAAAGGCATTGAAGATTGCAATTCGTAGGAGCAAGCGTAGGTGTTTCCTGGATGCTTGTGATGAAATAGATAGTAATCCTTGGGGCTTAGCATATAAGCTAGTAACCAGGAAACTTAAATGTATTGGCCCATCACCGCCAAGAGAAGAGAATATCCTCAACGGAATTGTAAACCATCTTTTTCCTCAACAGGAAGCTCCGACATGGCAACACAGCTATCCAGCTGAATTATTCGACATTCGTCCGGTTACGGTCGTCGAGATAGAAGGTGCTGTCTCAAAATTCAAAGACAAGAAAGCACCAGGCTTAGATTGCATCCCAAATATGGTACTGAAGGAGGCTGTTAAACTCCATCCTGATTATTTCCTGAAAGTAATAAGCGCATGCTTGATTCAGGGAACTTTTCCAACAATCTGGAAGAGGCAGAAATTGGTGTTGTTACCTAAGGATAACAAGCCGCTAGACGACCCTTCCTCCTATCGTTCGCTCTGTATGATAGATACAAGTGGAAAACTTTTGGAGAGTATAATCTGCAGAAGATTGGAAGATTGCGTACAAGCTAACCTAGGTTTATCAGATAACCAATCTGGCTTCAGAAAAGCAAAGTCAGCAGTGGACGCTATCAAAGTTGTAGTAGAAACCGCTGTTTAAGCTATCCAAGGGAAGAGGTGGAGGAATGGAACAAAAGGGTATTGTGAGGTTATAACCCTAGATGTAAAAAACGCCTTCAATACGGCAAACTGGGAGCATATAGTTAATGCTTTGGTCCGTATAGACATCCCAGGGTATCTACTAGCAATTGTACGGGACTATTTCCGGGATAGAGAGCTAGTTTATGATACCGATAAAGGTACTAAGAGGCGCAAGATCATTGGTGGGGTGCCTCAAGGTTCAGTTCTTGGCCCACTATTGTGGAACGTCATGTACGACGGAGTATTAAGATTGGATCTCCCGGAAAAGGTGAAGATAGTTGGATTCGCAGACGACTTAGCATTAGTGTGTGAAGGGAAATAGTTACTAGAGGTGGAAACCATTGCAAACGCCAGTATTCAGATCGTAAGATCTTGGCTAAGATCAATGGGCCTAACTCTAGCTGACCATAAAACGGAAGCGGTTCTGATTAGTAGTAGGAAAATTAGGGAAACTGTCAGGCTAAATATTGGCACGTGTAGCATAGAATCCAAGGAATGTTTAAAATACCTTGGGGTCATGATTGACACTCGTCTGTTTTTTCAAGAGCACTTGAAGTACATAGGCAGTAAAGCATCAAAAACATGCACAGCGCTATTCCGGATCATGCCGAATACAAGAGGTCCAAAATATCTGCAGAGGAGATTACTCTCTAGTGTAGTAAGAAGCATTATCTTATATGCATCGCCTATATGATCAGGCTCACTTAGATATCCTACTTATGTGAACCTGTTATCTCCTGTGTATAGGCTAATCGCCTTGCGTGTATGTAGCGCATTCCGAACTGTATCGGACCTGGCCGCTTTTGTCATTGCCGGCATGATACCGATCGAGCTAGAGGCCGCTTCGGACAGCTCGGTTGGGTTGAGAGAATCGTGTCTGCGAAAATGGCAAGAAAGATGGGCGACAGCTGACAAGGGAAGATGGACCTACTTACTGATACCAGACATCAGAGCATGGCTATCAAGAAAGCATGGCGATTTGAACTACTATATTGCACAATTTCTAACTGGGCATGGTTGTTTTAGGTCGTACTTGTACCGTTTTGGACATAACAGTACTCCGTTCTGTCCGAGTTGTGATGGTAATGTCTTGGAAGATGCTGAGCATGTGTTCTTCATCTGTCCACGGTTTAATAGTGATAGGGAATATTTAGAAACAGTCCTAGGACGTAGCATCAGTCCGAGCAGTATCGTTCCAATCATGTTGGAATCTTTGTGCAACTGGACGTACGTCTGTAGTTTTGTAAAATTGGTTTTGTTGGAACTTCGTAGGTTAGAACAAATTCGCAGCAGAATCAATGTACGTTCAATATTTATTTACGAAAAGGCGCGCTGGGCTGAGCTCAATTAATTTTATGCGCATTTTAATTGGAAACTTTGTTTTCCAGATAATGATATAAATGCTTCTACAAAAATGGTAGGGAATATGATATTGCTAGGGATGAAAACATTCATCCCCTCCAAGCAAATTTCGATTAAACCAAGAATGAAGTCTTGGTTTAATCAGACGTGCAAAAACGCAGTCAGATCCAGAGAGGAAGCGTTCAGTAACTGGCGTTTAAACAAAACCCCAGACACTGATTTGCTACGCAAAAAGGCAAGATCTTCGTGTGCCAAGGTACTTAGGCGCGAAAAGTTTCTCCACGAACAGCGCCTTTGTGCCAAGGTCCTTGCAGCTCCCCGGGGCAGTAAGACCTTTTGGTCTTTCGTTAAGAGAGTAAAGAACAGTGCTAGTTCATCAATTCTAACTCTGTTAAAGAATGACCAAGCATTCACCGACCCGGTTGACAAGGCTAACCTGTTGGCTGAAATTTTTGCAAGCAGTTCCTGCTTGCCGGAAAGCAGTCAACCACTTCCCGAGCTCAAATAAGTATCTGTAACTATGCCAAATATATTCTTCCGGGCGCGAGTAGCTAAAAGGGTTTTGGCAGACCTCGACATAAACAAGACTCCTGGACCGGATGGCACTCCAGCACTGGTCTTGAAGCAGTGCTCCATAAGCACGCCTAATGCTAATGTAACACCAATACCCAAAAAGGGTGAGACAAATAACCCTGAAAATTACCGCCCAATTACAATTTGCTCTGCGCTTTCCAAAGTAATGGAAAGTATGGTTAATTACCATCTTATGGGATATCTAGAGTCGCACAAATTACTTTGTGATCGCCAATATGGATTTCGTAAGGGTCGCTCTACTGGCGATCTTATGGCATATCTTTCGGAGAAATTGTGCCACTCAATCCATCATTTCGGTGAAAGTAAGGTGGTGGCTCTAGATATTTCCAAAGCGTTTGACAGAGAGTGGCATGCTGCACTACTGGCAAAACTTACTGCTTTTGGCGTCGGTGATTACTTTTCTTGGTTTATATCGAGCTTTCTCAGAGACCGCACTATACGAGTTGTTATAGATGGGGTCTCATCAAACGAGTTCAAGATTAATTCAGGGGTACCGCAAGGTTCCGTTCTTTCTCCTACTCTATTTCTTATTTTTCTCAACGAGCTTCTCTATCAAACTTCCACTCTTTCGCAGATGACAGCAGCATTTGCCATTCGTACTTTTTTAGTTATAGGCCCAGCCTATCAGAGATCGCTGCCAAGAGGCTAAATATGAACGATTCACTGAATGGTGATCTTCTATTAATCTCCGAATGGGGTCGTAAAAACAGGGTTGCCTTCAACGCTCGTAAGACCCAGTGTTGTTTATTAACACACACACAAACGACCGCAAGTGCTGCTGCATCTGTACTCATGGATGGTATATATATTGAGGAATCGGATGCTCTTGATGTTCTTGGAATGAAGATACAGTGTTACGTTCGCTGGACAGAACACATTTTTCATGTCTCTAAAGAAGCATTCAAGTGTCTCGGTTTTTTGAAACGTTGTAAGATGTACTTCACTCCATCCGATCTCCTTACTATTTATACCACCTACATCCGACGGAAAATGGAATACAACTCTCATGTTTGGACCGGTGCCTCAAAGTCTATTTTGGGGTTACTCGACCGTGTGCAGGAGAGAGCGAAGAATCTCATCAGTGACAGTAGGGTATCCAATTCTATTGATTCACTGGAGCATCGACGCAGTGTGGGGTGCGTTACTCTGTTCTATCATTACTACAATGGATTTTGCTCTGACGAGACTAGATACCTTGTTCCCGAAACTCGCACATTTTTACGTAGCACATGCTCATCGTCTAGAGCTCATCCATCTGTGGTCGATTGCCCGGGGAATCACACTACGCATTACAGAGAGAATTCATTTTTCAGCCGTACGCTTCGTCTATGGAATAAGTTGCCTGCAGACGTGTTTCCTGTCTGTTATAACCTTGGAAAGTTCAAGTCAAATGTTCACAAACACTACTCCCTCTTTCCCCCTCCTCATAACCAAGTTTCCTAGTTCTGGTACAATGCACTGCATATGTAGGGGTCATCCCCTGAGGACTGGTCCAAGCTAAAAAAAAAAAAAAAAAGCAGCGCAGCAAAATTGGCTTATGGGCAGAAATTCGACATTGAAATTAGATTGCAAACTTTTGTTATACAAATCAATACTAAAGCCTACGGAATTCAGTTATGGGGCACCGCCTCAACTTCAAACATTGAAAAAATCCAAAGGCGACAAAACAAAATTCTTCGAGCGATTAGTGCAGCTCCATGGTACATGGTAAATTCACGAATTCATAAAGATCTGAGTGCCAAGAATTTGGCCACACTAAAGCGTACTGCAAGTTGCCTACAGTTTGTGTTGTGTGTGGAGAGCTCCATGGTACAGCACAATGCAATAAGCCGAAATTCGACCCAAAAATAAGAAAATTCACTAATTGCGGTGAAAACCACACAGCTAATTATAGAGGTTGCTCCGTCTACACCCACCTCAAGCGCTCAATGAACAACAAACCAACAACTGCTTCTAAGCCACCACAGCAGACTCAAATTTTTTCTATTAATTCTTTTCCTCCGACAGGACTGTCAACCACCGACATAACCGTTCAAAATCAAAATCAAATTTCTTATGCTAATGTAGTTGTTGATTCGGGTTTGCGAATGTAGACCCGAATCAACAATCTATATCTCAACCGCCCGATCAAAATTTCAGTAACCTGAAGGCAACAATACAGACCCTTATTCAAACTATAAACACTTTTACGTCGTCTATGATGACGATGATGCAGGAAATGGTGAAAATGTAATTCACCACTTTGCAGGTTATTTCGAAAAAATGATTTGGTTAAAAATATGTTTCTGGAACGCGAACGGCATCCGCCAACACAAAAATGAACTCGAATACTTCCTGATGGATAAGCAGATCGATATAATGATGATTGCAGAAACTCACTTGACGTCAACAAGCTTCTTCAAAATCAACGGCTACGTACTATACGATACTAAGGACCCCCGTGGAAGAGCTTGTGGAGGTTCAGCAATCTGGATAAAATCTAGGGTAAAGCATTTTTTGTTGAACGACACATGTGAGGACTATCTTCAAGCAACTAATATCTGTGTGGAAAATTTTCATTACAAATTGGTTATCTCATCGATTTATTCGCCGCCTCGATTTTCAGTAAGGGAATCACAATATTCAAGTTTTTTCACCTCATTAGGACCTCGTTTTATAGCAGCTGGAGATTACCACGCAAAACACACTTTTTGGGGCTTACGTTTAATCACCCCGAAGGGTCGGGTGCTTTTCGATACAATTTCTAAAATGGGCTTAGACGTAATATCAAGTGGACATCCAACTTACTGGCCGACTGACCGGCGAAAGATTCCTGATGTGATTGATTTTGGAGGGGTAAAGGAGTTCCCTGTGGAATGGATGCAAGTTGAGCCTTCGTTAGGCTTGTCATCGGATCATTCACCTACTGTTTAAGCCAAAATTGGGTATTATGTCTAAGCAGCTTAAATCTGGCCAATTTATCATTTGTGGAATCTGACTCGTAAGTGGCGCTGTAGCCGTAGGGTTTTTGACACTTACTACTTTATATGTATAAGTTTTTGTTGTAATATAAAAGTAAAAACGAAATTTTTTTGTTGGTTTGCCGCGCTTTTTATTATATACTTATTTTTTGGAGTAAAAAAGGAACTGTTCGTTTTTCAATATATTTCATATAACCAGTGTCAGTGCAATTAATTTAAGTTAGAAATTAATAAAAATCTATTTTGTGAATTGCAAGTTACAAGGAATTCTGTTGTTTTTTTACTTTTTCTTTTCTTTCGGCTGAGAGTTGCAGCCCGAATAGCTTTGGCTTTTTTATTGGTCCAATCGATCCGGATTCTTGAGGCAGTGGAGGAGTCATACATCCAAAAACCGAAAGGAATTACTGGTTTAAAAAGGTTTTTATGATATTATTTAGTAATATCCATATATAAGTTTATGGACATATTTGTTTGTGACAATTTTTTTTGCAAAGTGTTTCTCTGCTAAAGCAACAACAAATATCTTCTTGTTAAAATTTTTTCCTTTTGTATTGATAGAGGAAAAAATTTGTTAAGTTTTGTGCTTGCATGCATATTAATTATATTTGCTTAAACTTGCAAGAGAAATTATACTTTGTTACAAACCACTATTTTGTTTCTTGCTTTTTGGTTTGATAAAAGAAGAAATAAAACAAATACATTTTGTTTCATAATAATTATCTTTGTTGTGAATTTTTCCTTTTGGTTTGATAAAGGCAAAAATTCCCCTTAGTAAACTAGTTTGAAAGGCACTGGTATAATTGTTGACTTATCGAAGACAAACCCCAACAATTGAAGGAAACTATTGGAGCCACCCTGTAAACTTCACAGCTCGGTTGACATAAATAGCAGCATAGAAAATTTGTTTCGATTTTTGCAAAATATATATATTTTTCGTTTTCATTTACTTTGCACAATAGTGTGCAAGGAAATAGCATCAAGTGCTATTGGAAAAAAAAATTTTGTTTGAATCATTTTTACATGAATAATAATAAAATATAATAATTTAGTTTTGCACTTGCGGGCTTAATAGCAACTGATTTTGATACTTCATTATTTGGTGAAATTTATTTGTGTGGTTGATTTTCTTTTCTATTTGAAAAGAAGGGTTGGACATTCAGATCATAGTTCTGAAAAGATCTGCTGAGAGAATTTTACATTCTTTTTTTTGCGTGCTTGGTAAATATCCGTTTGTGATTTGTCGAAATTGTTTCTTTTTTCTTTTAATAATTCGTTGGTTGTAAGAAAATGGTAAAATCGGCAAATCTGACAATTTTTGAGAAATATGCAGGTCTATTTCTTGAATTTGAAAGTGATTTTAACGAAAATGATAAAGCAAATCAAACAGCGTTTATGGTCGAGGTGGAAAGGGAATAACTTAAGTCCTTATGGGAAAAGGTAAAGTTATATTATGAAACTTTCTCAATTGCAAGTGGAAATACTGACTCTGAAGAAGACTGTCAGGCAGCAAAGGATCTTTTCAAGGAGTATAGATTGGCCTACATCACTTGTGCTGCACAGATGGGTGAATTATCACATACATTGGTTAATCAACCTTCGCTCTCTTCCACTCAAGGTGTCTTCAACCCGAATGAAGCTTCTGTTATAGTAAATCACCAAGTCAGGCTACCGCCTTGTACCACTGAACCTTTTTATGGAGACTATCAGTCATGGCCAGCTTTTAGAGATATATTCATGGCAGTTTATATTAATGGTAGTTCATTGTCGGCAGTTGAAAAACTTTTCTACCTTAGACAAAACACTCGCGATGAGGCTTTAGAAATTGTGAAAAAGTCTCCGCTCACAAATGATGGTTTCGAAACTGCATGGAAAAATTTAAGAGATAGGTATGAAAATAAGAGAATTCTTGTTAATATCCAACTCAAGATTTTGTTCAATTTAATGGAAGTCAGGACGGAATCGGCCCCAGAAATAAAAAGATTGCATATAGATATCAATAATTGTATTTCTGCTCTTCACTTACATGCTGTTGATATACGAAACTGGGACCCAATTTTTATTTTTCTTTGCTCCATCAAATTGCCCGACTTGACACTGTCATTGTGGGAACAGTCCATTAAAGAGAAAACGGAAATTCCAAAGTGGGAGGATATGGACAGTTTTTTGACTTCTCGTTTTCAGTCACTAGAAACAGTCACAGGTATTCGGAAAAGCGCTTCTGTTTTCACTGGGAAAGCCCAATTAGATAAAAGTGCCTCTCCTGGCACTAATTTTTGAAAAGATCTCCGCCCTGAACATAAAAAAGGTTTTGTTCACAATAGGAACTTTAGAACTTATCAGGCGAATGTTACGAAAAGGGTTTGTCCTAGTTGCTCTAAAGATCATCTTTTGACAACTTGCTCTAAATTTCTTGGGCTGAACCCAGCTGAAAGGTTTTTGATTGTGAAGAGACACAATTTGTGTATTAACTGTCTTAGTGATGGCCATAAGTTAAACACATGTAAAAGTACTTTCAGCTGCTCGGTGTGTAAATTGAAACACCACTCGTTGTTACATAGGGAAGTGATAAATGATGGTCAACTGGACGGGAAAAGTACTAGCAAGGCGGCGCAACAACATGCATCAATTCAAAATTGTTTTGCTTCTACATCGCGGCGAGTATTACTAGGCACGGTTATTGTTAACATACTATGCCGCGGGGACGTTTTTCGTGTCAGAGCCCTTATTGATTTCGGTTCTCAGGCGACTTTTATTTCTGAGAGCTTGGAGCGAAAACTTCATTTACCTTCTAGAAGAACTCGAGCTCAAGTGTCTGGTGTAAATGGTACGCTGGCTGGCTCGGTTCAAAAAAGTTGCTCTTTTTATTTGGGCTCAAGCTACTATAGCTTGCATGTAGCGGTCGATGGTTTGGTTTTACCCAAGTTGACTGGGAATTTGCCTACAGAATCAATACATATGCCTGAATCGCCAGTATTAGCAGGTTTAAAGCTAGCGGATCCAGATTTTGCGAGAAGTAGTAAAGTCGATCTTCTTATTGGTGCTGACATTTACGCCAAGGTTATGAAAGACGGAGTCATAACGGATATCGGCGAGAACTTAATGGCTCAGGAAACTGTATTTGGATGGATTTTAACCGGTTGCCTAACTGGGCTTGGAACTAGGACTTTTGCAACCTACTTTTCGTTTTGCACAGAAGTTGGGTTAGGTAAACAGTTAGAGCAATTTTGGGCACTAGAGGAGCCCCCGAAGGCCTCGCAGTCCACACCGAAAGGTGACTATTGCGAAGAACATTATACAAATACTACAACCCGGAACGCTGATGGTCGGTACGTGGTTTCGTTACCCTTTAAGCCTCAGTACTCGGTCGATAGCGGGCTGGGCTCCTCGCGCGAAAAGGCCCAGCGTCAGTTTTTGAGAAACGAGACGTCTCTGTTGAAGAATTTAGTTCTCAAAACCACATATGACAAAGTCCTATCGGAGTACGTTGAATTAGGACATATGGCTCGAGTTGAGCCAAACATTTCAAATTGCTCGGAGTCATTTTATATGCCGCATCACGCAGTTTTCAAGCCTGAGAGTTTGTCGACTAAGGTCAGGGTTGTTTTCAACGCTTCGAGTGCTACATCGTCTGGCCTAAGTCTTAACGATGTCTTAATGACTGGCCCCATTTTGCAAAACGATCTGACAATGTTGATAATGAAATGGCGTTTCTATCGTTATGTGTTTAACGGCGATATTGAGAAAATGTATCGCCAAATTTTAGTAAAACCTGAACAAACTAAGTTTCAGCGTATTATTTTTCGTAGCAATCCGGATGCCGATTTAGAAGATTTCGAGCTAAAAACCGTCACCTTTGGAGTTAATTGTGCGCCGTATTTGGCAATAAGAACTTTGCACTAATTAGCGAATGACGTTGAAACCTCTTTGCCACTCGCTTCAAAGATTTTGCGGAAAATGATGTATGTGAATAATGCGCTGGCGGGAGCGCATGACATTGCGCCAGCAATTGCAGCTCGAGATCAGTTGCTGATGGCTTTATCATCGGCTGGATTTGCTATGAAAAAGTGGACTTCAAACGATCATCGTATTTTGAATGACTTGTCAACAGAACTTCTTTTAAATGGACATTTTTTGGAAATTGATGACTACAGCACCACTAAAACATTAGGTATTAGGTGGAACGCTAAGACTGATAAGTTTTACTTCACAACCTCTCCTATACTAGCAAAAGAGAATTTTACTAAACGAGAAGTCTTATCGATAATAGCAAAGCTTTTTGATCCCGCGGGGTGGTTAGGACCTATTGTAATCGTAGCAAAGGTTCTGATGCAACAAATTTGGGCTGAGAAAACCGATTGGGATGAATACTTATCGGTTGACAGCAGTAGAAAGTGGAAGCAGTTTATTGGCGATCATGCTTCCATTAATAGAATTACAATTTGTCGTTGGGTAGGATTTACACCAACATGTAACGTGGAAATACATGGGTTTTCGGATGCCTCTGAAAAGGCATATGGTGCTTGTGTGTACGTTCGTCTCAAAGATGAGATGAATGTCATTCAATCTCATTTGTTGTTAGCGAGGTCAAGAGTAGCTCCCGTGAAAACGGTTTCCCTGCCACGCTTAGAACTTTGTGGTGCGTTTCTTTTAGCGAATTTAATAACTGCTGTTAAAAATGATTTTGGACTTGATGAAAATCGCACTAAGACATACGCTTGGAGTGATTCGATGATTGTTTTGGCTTGGTTACAAAAACCTTCGAGTACTTGGACCACCTTTGTAGCAAATAGGGTCTCAATAATAGTTGAGAGGGTTGACAAAGGTTGCTGGAGGCATGTTAGTTCGAACGACAACCCGGCAGACTTGCTAGGCAGAGGTGTACGACCACAAGACTTAGCCAAAAATCCGCTCTGGTGGCATGGCCCCTCATGGCTTGTTTCTTATTCTGCTCGCTGGTGTAACGCGACAATCAGGGATGATTTTGGGACTCATGAGGAGGAGCGTAAACAGCAAGTATGTTTTGTATATTTTGATAGGTTTTATGATATCTTGCAAAGATTCTCTTCATATCAACGAGCTTTGCGGGTTTTAGCTTTGGTAGTTAGAGGTTGGAGACTTATTTTAAGACAGGTGAGCCATATTGAGCAGTTGGAAATTAGTACTGATGAGATCCAGTCGGTCAAAGAGAAGCTAATTATTGTTTCGCAAAAGGCATTTTTTGGCACCGAATACCATAAATTGTTGAATGATCAGTCTATATCAAGTGGAAATTTATCGAATTTAAGCCCTTTTTTGGACGAAAAAGGTATAATTCGTGTCGGAGGTCGTTTATCAAATGCCCCATACTTGACTTATAGCGAGAAATTTCCTATCGTATTTCACCCAGGTTGTCAATTTTCCTTACTGTTCGTCGAGTTTGTTCATAAAATTACGATGCACGGGGGAAGCCAGTTATTCCGCATGCTAAGAATTTGATAAAGAAGGTTATTGGGCGGTGCAAGAGTTGTACTTTACAGAAAAAGGCTACACAGAGCCAAATTATGGCCGCCCTCCCCACGTGTAGGACTGTTATTTCTCGTCCTTTTTCAACTACTGGTGTCGATTTCACAGGGCCCTTTGACATACGAAACTATACCGGTCGAGCGTGTTTAGTTACAAAGGGGTATGTTTGTTTATTTGTTTGTTTTGCCACGAAAGCGATTCATTTAGAAGCTGTTAGTAATTTATCGACAGCAGCGTTTCTGGCATCTTTTGAACGATTTGTCTCTCGACGTGGGTATCCCATGAAGATGTATTCTGACAATGGGACAAATTTTGTAGGTGCTTCAAGGATTATAAAATCCGAATTTCATGCGGTTTTGCGAGGCACAGGCTCAGCAGTGAATGCTCAATATGGACCTCAAGGGCTCGAATGGCACTTTAACCCAGCCAGTGCACCACACATGGGAGGTCTATGGGAAGCAGGTGTGAAAAGCTTCAAGCATCATTTTAGAAGAATTGCTGGAAATTTGAGATATACATTTGAAGAATTTTCCACACTACTCGCACGTATTGAATCCTGCCTAAACTCTCGTCCATTATGTACTTTATCGGAGAACATCGAAAGTCTTGATATTTTAACGCCGGGTCATTTTCTTATTGGTGGCCCTATTTTAGGCCCACCTGAACCAGAAATCAGGGAAGCTCCACTGTCGATTTTCAATCGGTGGCAGCGGGTTAAAGCATTGAATCAGCGTTTATGTGCTCGGTGGAAAAATGACTATCTAAAGGATTTACAGAAACGCAATAAGTGGAAGTTTTTGAAAAAAGATTTAAAAGTTGGTGATCTTGTCGTGATTCGTGAAGATAATGTGGCAACGAATGAGTGGCGCATGGGTCGGGTAACACGAATTCACCTCGGTAAAGATGGTCACGTCAGAGTTGTGGAGTTGAAAACAGGGCGTGGCATAATAGCTAGACCAGTTGTGAAGTTGGTAGTTCTTCCAACTGATTAGTACTTGTTGTCTCTATTTAAATCTCTTTACAGTATCATGGTTTCGAAGAAAACATACACCCAGTCTCACACTTCCGTCAACAAAATGGTCTGTCGCCTGTGTTTAGGGAATCACCCCTTACGTTTTTGTGATAAGTTCTTACAGGTGGACATCGAAGAAAGAACACAGCTCGTATCTATTTACAAGTATTGTGCAAGTTGCTTGAGCCATGATCATACCTGGCGTACTTGTGAAAGTAAGGGCAAGTGCAGACGTTGTGGCGATATGCATCACACATTGTTGCATAAATCGAGCGTAAGACCTCGTTCGTCTGGCCCGAAAAAACGTAAACATGTCAAACGCTGCAAAAGGGGACTTCGTCCATCTACCCGCTCGAAGAGTGAAGGACCTAGTTCGTCTCAGCCAGGGAACCTCGTCCGTCCAATGATCATTAGCGCGACCGACCTAGCTCGTCTTTGGCCCTAGTCTCTATCAATTCGGAGACTCGGCAAGCTTATTCAACGGGGCGGAAAGCTCCCAAAAGAGTGCTGGCCTTACCAGGGTATCAAGTCATGGGAAGCGTGCTATTGAAGCCAACTGAGGTTGTTCAGTTTGTGGCAAGGGACAAGTACGTGTGCGCAAGGGTGCTAATTGATCCCAGTTCGGAAACTTCAGTGATGTCGGAGGAAGTAGTGAGACGTTTCAATGGAAAGATGGTTCGTGTGGGACAAGAGGAGAAGTGTTTGCTCGTGATGAGAGGAAATCACGGCAACAGTGAAACCGTGGAAGTATACGCCACAGTTCGAAGAAAATTTAAGATTGTCACGCCTGCGTAGTCAATTGACGGAAGGGTCACGGACGAGTTCCCAGGTCTCCAGTTTGCAGACCCCCAGTTTTATGTGTCAACTCCGGTTAAGGTGAAACTTGGCTGTGACGTATACACGAGAATTATGCGGAATGGTGTATCCGGAGGTTCGTTTGGGAAACCGTTGGCACAGTATTCCATTTTTGGCTACCTTATATCTGGATCGTGTGCCCAGTGAGTCGTGTTTTGGGTCCTCATAGTCCTCGAACTTTGATGCTGATAAGTGTAAATTCGAAAACATTTTAGTTATATTATTAATTAAATTATTAAAATTTTTCAGCTTAAGATCCTTTGTTGTTTTTTTTTTTTTTTTATAAAAAAGTAACGTATTCTTTATTTGTTTCGATATTTCGCTAACCTTATCCAACTCATAACCACTCAGAAAGTATTTAATGTTTAAGTGGCATTTTCTGAAGAAACACATATACTTGCATTTTTAAAAATTTAATTTCATTAAATTTGCACAACACCACGAATATAGCGAGTTTAAGTCATCTTGAAGAAACTTGTGATTCATATAATTGTTGTAGGAGTAAAAAATTTTTACGTCATCAGCATACATAAGCACATTCGAATTTTTTATAACACTTGGTAAATCATTAATAAATAATGCAAAAAGTAGTGGTCCAAGATGACTTCCTTGAGGAACCCCAGATGTCACTGGAATTGTTTTAGAGGTAACACATTTAAAAATTACTTTCTGCTAGTAAGGTAGGAGTGCAACCATTTTAAGCAGTTACTAGTGAACCCCATTCTCTGAAGCTTTTTTATAAGAAGGTTATGATTCAGCTTGTCAAACGCTTTAGAAAAATCAGTATAAACTACATCATTTTGTTTTTTAAGTATAAAGCCACGATTAACACAAGTTGTGAATTCCATTAAGTTAGTTACAGTGGAATAGCCTTTACGAAAGTAACTAACTTTTCAAATAGTTTGGACGTATATAATGGGATAAATAAATCCGAAAAATATCCAAATTTAATAGACAGATTAAATAAAATAGTAATGGGAGCCGCTAATGCCTCAGAACACCTGATAAGCAGACAGCTTGGTAAGTTATATGAAAATTTCAGTTTTTGTAAGCACTTAAGAATAGAAGATTCATTCAAAGCCGGCAATAGAATTGAGTTATGTTCAAGACCTGAATAGGATTGTGTATTAAAATCATGTGGTTGATCATCATCATAGCTAGAAGCAAAGAAGTTAGCAAAAAGGTTACTTATCTCCAGATCATCACCAGATTCACATCCATTTAGCTTCATGATAGGTGGAAATGATGTGGATTTCCTTTTCAAATTTACAAAATTATAAAAGTTTTCGGATTTCTTTTAAAACTACTCGAATCAACTATTCTTTGTGGCACTGATGACCGACCATTTGCTAAAGTAAAAGAACTTGACGGAACGTTAGTTGGATTACTCGACTCCGGTGCGAATGTTTCTGTTCTGGGCAATGACTGTCTAACTTTCTTAGAAAGAAATAAAATACATTTTAGATCAATTAATTCTGAATTAAAAACAGCAAACGGAGCAAAGCAAAACGTTATCGGTGTTTGTACCTTGCCTGTTTTTTTTTTAAATGTTGTGAAAAATATTGATTTTTATCTAGTGCCTAGCTTGCAACAGGAAGCATACTTTGGTATAAACTTTTGGAAAGGGTTTTCTTTAGCTCCGGAAATAATTCGAGGTTGCTCAAAACATCTAGCGGAGTTGGCTTGTGATAACAACTCGGATGATAATTTCCACAAGTTGACACCGGAACAGAAATTAATTCTTGAAGGAACTACATATTTCAGAATTCTCCTCTTTTGAATTGTTAGGCCTAAGTTGCACGGATTTATTGGAACACCATATAGATACTGGTGATACCTCCCCAATCAAAAGCAAGCATTTTCCTTTATCCCCGCTAAGACAGGAGGAAGCATACCGGGAAATCGACAGACTTCTCAGTATGGGTGTCATTGAAGAGTCCAATTCTCCGTGGTGCTCGACAGCAGTACTAGTAAGAAAGCCAGGGAAGGTGAGACTTTGCATAGACTCTAGGAAACTTAATGCGGTAACAAAAAAGGATAGCTACCCACTTCCCCACATCAATAGTTTGCTGAGTAGGCTTAAAGACACATTTTATATAAGTAGTATCGATCTTAAGGGTGCCTTCTTACAAATACGTTTAACGGAATCCTCAAAGGAAAAAACGGCATTTGCTATCACAGGTAAACCCCTTTCTCAGTACAAATTCATGCCATTTGGCTTATGTAACGGTCCACAGACAATGTCTCGTCTAATGGATAAAGTAATACCTTCTCGGTTAAGAGAAAATGTCTTTATTTATTTAGACGACCTGCTAGTTTGCAGCTCAGATTTTCAATCCTACATTAAACTTTCATCCGAGGTGGCAGCTTGTTTAAAAAAAGCCAAATTAACGATAAATATTGTCAAAAGCAAATTCTGCCAAGTCGAAGTTCGATATTTAGGTTATATCGTAGGAAACGGATGTTTGAAAGTTGACCCGCAGAAAGTCGAATCTATTTCTAATTTCCCGCTACCTAAAACGCCAAAACAATTGAGAAGGTTTATTGGAATGGCCAACTGATACAGAAACTTCATACGGAATTTTTCAGATATCGCTGGACCATTGACTGATTGCCTTCAAAAATCAAAATCCGCCTTTCGCTTAACTGAAGAGGCAGTTAAAGCATTTGAAAGTCTTAAACTTGCATTGGCTACTGCACCAGTTTTAGCACAACCCAACTTTAATAATGAATTTTTCGTGCAATGTGACGCCTCAAAAATAGGTGTAGGAGGCGTATTGTGGCAATTTAACGAACAAGGAGAGGAACACCCTATTGCGTATGTTTCCCAAAAGTTAAATAAGGCCCAAAGGAATTATACAGTCACGGAGTTGGAGTGCTTGGCAGCAATAGTATGCGTTAATAGGTTTAGACCGTATAATGAAGGACTAAAATTTAAAATAATTACGGATCATTCGTCGCTGAAATGGCTAATGTCTCAAAAAGACCTCAGTGGCAGACTGGCATGCTGGAGTTTCAAACTGCAGCGTTATGATTTCGAGATAGAGCATAGAAAAGGAAAGTTGAATGTAGTACCTGACAGCCTATCGCGAATGGATGTAGACGAAGTAGTGTTCGGAAAAAATTTTACAGAGATTGATTTGAATTCACAAGATTTTTATGGAAGTGGCTACGAGGAAATTCGACAAACCGCTCTACAGAATCCGGCAACCATACCCGATCTTCGCGTAGTAGATAATGTCGTTCTGAAAAGGGTTCATTTCAGAGATGGTGCTTTAGGGGAAGAACAAAAGCTCTGGCGATTATGGGTTCCTAAAACTCTTACGCAAGAGGTAATAAAACTAGCGCATGACGATGCTTCATGTCATGGCGGGTTCCTCAAAACATTAAACAAGATACGAACCAAATACTTTTGGCCATCAATGGCGAATGACGTTAAAAATTACATTAAGAAATGCGACACATGCAAAAGCGTTAAATCTAACAATCAAATTTCTAGACCAATAATGGGCAGCCAATTCATATCCAACAGAGCATTTGAAAGACTATATTGTGACTTTCTTGGTCCCTATCCACTCCCTAAGGTTAATAATTCGGTTCTATTTATTTGTTTAGATCACCTAACCAAATTTGTGTTTCTCAAGCAACCGCTTCTAATGTGGTTTTATTTTTCCAAACCGAAATTTTCCCCACATTTGGCGTGCCACGCTCTATTCATAGTGATAATGGTAAACAATTTGTGTCGAAGGAAATGCAGGATTTTTTTAGGCGCTATGAAATAAACCATATTACAACAGGGTTCTATGCTCCGCATTCTAATGCATCTGAACGCGTAAATCGCGAAATAGTTACAAAATTAAGGTGTTTCTTACAAGAACATATGGATCATAAAGATTGGGATAAGTATATACCCTCAATACTAACTGTGTATTAAGAAGTGACTTTCATACCTCAATACAATGTTCGCCCTATTTCGCGTTGTTTAGACGAAATATAGTCCAGCATGGCTCTGCCTATAAGATTCTAGACAAGCTTAGCTGCGGTACAGGAGAAGATATTAACATTGAAGGAAAGGTTGACAAAATAACACAGATAAGGGAGAATTTGCGAGAAAATTTAACAACTGCTCATAAAAAAGCAACTAAGATATATAATTTAAGAAGTAAACGAATAGAATTTAAAGAGGGAGAGACAGTTTTTAGAAAAAACCATGTATTAAGCGATAAATCCAAAAATATCAACAAAAAATTTTTACCAAAGTTTGTTAAATGCAAAATAAAAAGGAAAATAGGTAGCAATTTGTATGACATTGTAGATTTAAACGGGAAATATATAGGAAAATATCACGCATCTGATTTGAAAGTTTGATATTTTGCCCGGCTTCGTGGGTCGTGCCACACGGCTAAAATGTACAAATAAAATTATATATTTATTTCATCGAAGTTAATAGCAATTGTTTCGAATCGGACTCCTGTTCGTTAACGCGATGAAATATCTTTTAACGAAACAGTTTTGTTACGATTCGTTTATTATAAATTTTTCGGTTAAAATTTGGGCAAGTTAAAAAAAAAATCGAACAAAATACGCTTACAACATATACATAGGTATCTAAAAATATAGCATGCGATAAATTTTTTTCTGCTTTGACAAAATGACTCTCTGAGTTATTTATGGTGTGACGTGTATTTAAAGTATTTTAACACAAAGCACATTACGGTTCTATTTTTTTTTTTCATTTTATCACTATAAAATTCTTTTCGTCCTCTTTACACAAACAGATATTGAATTGCAATTAGCCTTTTTGTATGTACTCAGTATTACACAGTTATAATTCGTTTAGGTTAGTTACAGATCGCCTGAGCAGAATATGATCACTGTGCAGAAAGAAATAAAGAGATTAAGACGTGTTAAAAAGTGAATTTATAGAATATAATTATAGTAAAGGGATATTTTTTCCATGTGGTGTGATTACTCTTTTGGAATCACAAAATATATTCTGTGCATCGGTAAGGATAATCTTTTCGATATATAATAGAATACGTCGTGACCTATTTTATTATATGCCTTTTGCAGGCCTAATCTCTGAATTTAAGAAATTTTCAACGCCGTAAATAAAATTGCCAAATTCCAATGGGAATTAACCTCCAACGCAACAGGACATAAGCCTCGTGCACCCACACACATAAATAATTCTCCACATTCATAAGTATAAATCACATTTAAGAACTAAATACCCTAAATTTTAAATAATCTCTAAAAAAAAAAAAAAAAAAAAAGAAGGAGAAGAAATCTTTACTTATTTATGATTAATTATTGCACATACATATGTTTGTACCAATCGGCATCTAACCTTAACTAGCAAAGGCTTGATCACCGATGGTATAAATTTATTGATGTTACGTACATATGTACATACACTCTGTCGAATCATATCGAAACAAGTTTAACGAGCAGTTTAACGTTTTTTGAATTACAAATTTTTATACCCTTCACAAAAATGTAAAGGGTATTAATAAGTTTGTGATTCCGTTTGTAATTTCTACAGTTTTTTTTGCGACCCTATAAAGTATATATATTCTGAATCAGAATTAATGGAAAAGTCGATTAAGCGATGTCCGTCTGTCCGCTGTTGAAATACCGTTTCTGAGAAAACCATTAGACTTAGAAACTTTTTTCTTTCACCATTCTTTTACCCCATCGATTCATGGGTTTGCTATTGAAATTCAGTAATATCGGTCCACGTATAGCTGAGATATATTCAAAATTCCGAAAAAAGCCATTTTTTTTTGCAGTTTTGTATGAAAATTTTTGAAAACAAAAGTTGTTCGTTTTGCTTCAAGCATGGTGACTAAAAGGCAAAAAAAATTTTTTTTCAGATATCGGTCCATATATACTCGAGATATAGCCCAAATCGGGTTTTTCATGAAAATGCCGCATAAGCGAACTTAAATAACTTTTTTGTGCTCAAAAGCAGTTCTGGTAATGAAATTAGGTTACATAAATATGAAAAATTAAAATTTCCCATATCGGTCCATATATACCCGAGATATAGCCCAAACCGTGTTTTTCATGAAAATGTCGGGTAAGCGAACTTAAACAACTTTTTTGTGCTCAAAAGCAGTTCTGGTAATGAAATTAGGTTACATAAATATGAAAAATGAAAATTTCCGATATCGGTCCATATATACCCGAGATATAGCCCAAATCGGGTTATTCATGAAAATGTCGCGTAAGCGAACTTAAACAATTTTTTTTTGCTCAAATGCAGTTCTGGTAATGAAATTAGGTTACATAAATGTGGAAAATGAAAATTTCCGATATCGGTCCATATATACCCGAAATATAGCCTGGAACGGGGTTTTCATGAAAATGCCGCGTAAGCGAACTTAAAATTTTTTTTTTTGCTTAAAAGCAGTTCTAGTAATAAAATAAGGTTATATAAGTATGGAAAATGAAAATTTTTGATATCGGTCTATATATACCCGAGATATAGCCCAAACCGGGTTTTTCATGAAAATGTCGCGTAAGCGAACTTTAACAACTTTTTTTTGATTAAAACAGTTCTGGTGATAAGATGAGTTAATATAAATATGGAAGATAAAAATTTCCGATATCGGTCCATATATACCGGAGACATAGCCTAAACCGGGGTTTTCATGAAAATGCCGCGTAAGCGAACTTAAACAAATTTTTCGCCTTAAAGCAGTTCTGGTAATAAAATAAGGTGATATAAATATTGAAAATGAAAGTTTTCTATATCGGTCCATATATACCCGAGATATAGCCTAAACCGGGTTTTTCATAAACACGCGGCGTAAGCGAACTCAAACAATATTTTTTGCTTAAAAGCAGTTCTAATAATAAAATAAGGTTATATAGGTATGAAAAATGAAAATTTCCGATATCGGTCCATATATACCCGAGATATAGCCCAAACCGGGTTTTTCATGAAAATGTCGCGTAAGCGAACTTAAACAACTTTTTTCACCTTAAAGCAGTTCTGGTAATAAAATAAGGTTATATATATATGGAAAAAGAAAATATCCGACATCGGTCCATATATACTCGAGATATAGCCTAAACCGATTTTTCCAATAACATTTTTTTTTGCTGAAAAGCAGTTCTTGTTATAAAAGAAGGTTACGAAAATAGAGAAAATTAAAATTTCTTATATCGGTCCATATATACCCGAGATATAGCCTAAATCGGGTTTTTCATGAAAATATCGCGTAAGCGAACTTAAACAATTTGTTGTGCTCAAAAGCAGTTCTGGTAATGATATAAGGTTATGTGGAAAATTAAAATTTTCGATATCGGTCCATATATACCCGAGATATAGCCTGAACCGATTTTTCCATTAAAAAAAAAAATTTTTTTTTTTTTTTTGCTGAAAAGCAATTCTCGTTATAAAAGAAGGTTACTAAAATACAGAAAATAGAAAATTCCGATATCGGTTCATATATAACCGAGCATATTTAGGTCACATTTTTAATATACTATACATATTCGTGACTATCGTGAAGGGTATTTTAGATTCGGCCCAGCCGAATATACTACACTCTTACTTGTTTATATTAAAAATCTTTAAAATCATACTTTATTTTATATATGTATATATTGTACCCTATGAGCAATAATTGGACTAACCTTTTCCTATGAGTGTATTTAAAGTTTCTGGAGTAAAATTATTAACATTCATTCATAAATGCATATATACTTAGCTTTCTAAATGATAATCACTCTCTTCTAATTCATTACAACAACCATAACTTCATCATGTGCATCTGTTTGTTGGGCCCATCAGCAGTAAGACACGATAGAAGGTAAAATTTCAACAACAACAACAACAACAACAACAAAATTAATAAAACAAAGTGAGTAGTATATGATCATTATTTATAAAGTTAAATTATCATCAATTCATTTTTTTTACATATTTTCATAATTGGTCTTTGTCCCAATTCCAAATTATTCTACTTATTGCTCATCAGTAATAATTATAATCGTTTCCTAGTCTCTTACTACAAATCTCTTTGATTTTTTTTGTGTTTGTTATTATTGGAGATAAGCTTATAAAAAAAAAGAGTTTTTTTTTCATGTAAGAATAACCAACACACATATTTATATAAGTATGCATATAATTTTGTAATAAATTGAACTCATGAATTTGCACATTACAATGAAACATTAAATTTTAATTGGGATGGATAGCCGTAACGAATTGTAAAATGTAAGCAAAGGTCACTTTTGGGACAGATAAAAAATCCGGATATTCAGTCTGTCAAAGGAGTTTTGGATGGGAACAATATATCCTACATGGCACATCATCCTGTCATGGTAAACAGACTAAAATAGTTTACAAATGTGAGAAATAGTTTCTAAGTCTGGTTAGATTTTTTTTTACATACTCATTGTGTGGGAGAGTATGTTATATGTTTGCGCGCTAAGTTCGGGTCAAGAACCAAATTATGATTTGAGCTAGTCGGACACCTTTTCACACTTCTTGATACAACACTTTAATATGGTCAGGTATTCTAATGACAAATATTTTTATTTTGAACTTGAAGCCAGCGCGTAACACCATTCTGTGGATTTCAAGCAGATTTCTTAGCTGAGTTACGCATTCCCGTAGCCTAGTCTTAAGCTGGGGAGACCTACGAAGCTGCCACTCTCTTCTGACTCTTCTTTTTCTGACAGAAGTTGCTCAATTTCAGAAGAATAAGTTCTATTGTTCTCATTTCTGGATCGTATATGACTAGTGGTAGCAATTGACACATCAATATCCTCAGGCGTTCTTAAGGCGATATTTTCAGTACAATGTGTACTCAAAATTTTTTTGTATTTTAGCCAATTAACTCTATTGACGGTCAACGGGGAGCCAATCTCTTGGGGAACGGAACAGAGTGGGTGAGTGATCTGATGACAAATCTAATGAAGGCTCCACTTGCATCCACTCTAAAGGAAAAATTTTCGCAACTCCAAAATCTATAACATCTGAGATCTTTCGTCGGTCTGACGCCCAACAAGTGGGGTGTCCGCTTGAAACCACATCTAAGCCCATTTTGGAAACGGTATCAAAAAGCACACGGCCTTTCGAGGTAATTAAACGTGATCCCCAAAAAGTGTGCCTTGCATTATAGTCGCCAGCCGCTAAAAATCAAGGCCCAAATGAATTGAAAAAATTTGTATATTGATTTTCTGTTACTGAAAATTGGAGTGGGGAATAAATTGATGAAATAACAATTTTATGATGGAAATGTTCAATACATATGTTTGTTGCTTGAAGATACTCCTCACATGTCTCGTTTAGCAAATAGTGCTTAATTCTAGTTTTTATCAAAATAGCGGAGCCTCCGCAAGATCTGCCACGGGGATCTTTAGTATCATACAGCGTGTAACCATTAATTTTGAAAAAACCGTTAGTTGTCAAATGGGTTTCAGCAATCAGCATTATGTCGATTTGCTTTTCCATAAGGAAGTGCTCAAGTTCATTTTTGCGTTGGCGAATGCTGTTTGCGTTCCAGAAACATATTTTTAACCAGCTCATTTTTTTAAAATTGCCTGCATAATAGTGGATTGCATTTTCAGCATTTCCTGCATCATGTTACTCATAGAAACTGTAAATGTGTTTATGGATTGAACAAGAGTCTGCAGAGTTGCCTCAAGATTTTTAAAATTTTGATCGGAATTTTGGGGCATGGGCTCCTGATTCAAGTTTTGTATATCGGTTTTGACCACATTAGCATATGAAACTTGTTTCGGGTTTTGCATAATTGTTTGGCTGGTTGACTGGCCTATCTGGGGAAAATTGTTTGCAGAAATAGTGTTTGACTGCTGGGGTTGCTTGAAGGTAATTGATGACTTATTTGTCATTGATTGTTTAAAATTAGTGTAAACAGGACAGCCCCTGTAATTTGCAGTGTGGTTACCTCCACAGTTACTGCATTTTTTGTTACTGCATTTGGTTTTTTGCACTGTGAAGTGCCGTGTAGATCTCCACACACAACACAACCTGCGGGCAGTTTACAATAGGCCTTATTATGGCCAAATTCCTGGCAGTTTGGGCATTGAACGGGACCTAAACGCTTATGAGGCTCCTCTACGGTAACTTTACGGTGCAAGAGAAATTTGAGGGTATAAATTGGGTGAGTTTCATTCCGTTTCAGGACAATATCTCTTGGTTCCAGTTCAACCCTAAACATGGGTTGAGGGATCTTCTCACGGTTCCTGATGTTCACTACACTTTTGACTTTAAACCCTTTGTCCTCCAAACCAATCTTAACATCATCCGTGGCTACACATGGGTCGATACCTTTTATAACGACCTGAATACCTTTAGCACTTTTAAGCTGATAAGTGTAAAAAGATCTTTTCTCCTTTTCCAATACGTCAGACAATTTTCTGTAATCATTTTCATGGTTTACCTGAATTTTTGTTTCATTGATGTTTCCGCGCTTAACTGATGTCACGTGAAATTGTCCTTACCGATTACCATAATAAGTTGTTTTACCAGCTCATTAGAAGTAGGTTCTCTCATATTGGTGGCGGTTTAAATGTTTTTTTTGCTGTATTTGGCTCATCAGTCTGGAGGATTGCAAATCTATTACTTTTCGTTGCTGTAGCGGTATTATCCTCTTTGGATATCTTTGGTTGTGATGATATCTGAGCGGATTTCGAGCTTCGCTGACGTTTAACCACGGTTACATACCTGTCCATGCCTACTTGTGTTTTTGGCTTATCTGCAAGAACTGAACTGGTAGATGGTTGGTCTTCTGTTCTAACAACAATGTTTGGTGAACACGAACGCGTGCGTTTTTATCTCTTAGAGACAGGAGATTATCCAATGACTTTTTCAAAGATTCTTCCTCAGAAATCCAGAGGTTTTTTCTAGTGGAGCTAAGCTCCCTCTCAGAATTGCATCTACTAGGTACACTCATGCAATTTTTGTTTTTTATTTATATTTTTTTTAAAGTAGTTATATAAAAATAATTTGTCACAAAGTTTTTCTTTTGTATATGCACTCTTCCACTTATTGCGGTTTTCTACTTGTACCGTTTCTTTTTTTTATTTATTTATTTATTTATTTTTTTATAGCACTCCGGCTAAAAACAAATACGTCCGTTTACTATCAAAGCTAGACTCTGACTGAGTCATATGAGACGGAACTACACACCGATGCTAGTATAAAGGGTTACGGTTCAGTTCTCTTACAAAGACAGGGTGACAGAAAATTTCATCCGATAGCATATTATTCGAAATGTACCACCCCTGCGGAGTCTAAATATCATAGTTTTGAATTGGAAACTCTCGCGATAATATATGCGTTTTATAGAAGGTTCCGGATATACTTAGAAGGAGTTTCATTTACGATAGTAACAGATTGCAATTCGTTAACGTTAACATTGAGTAAGCGGTTAATAAACCCTAGAATAGCTCGTTGGGCATTGGAATTGGAAAACTTCGAGTACAAAGTGAGACATCGGAGAGGCGAGCTGATGGCCCACGTCGACGCATTAAGTCGTATGCCTGCTGTCGCCACAGTTGAAAAAAGTGATGTTGACGTAAACATACAAATCGAGAGATAGTAAGATTACTGATTTTCGTAGTAGGCTGGAAGCGGGACATGTGGAAATGTATATATTACTCTACCCCTCTAGGGAAAAATGAAAGAAACCTATATAATATTGAAAAGAAACCGATCCCGTTTGATACATTACATGTTGATCACTATGGGCCTTTACCTGCTATAAACTCTAAACGAAAACATGTCTGCTGTACCCTGTGAACTCCCCAGGAACAAAGGAAGTATGCTGTGCTCTCCAGAAATATTTCGAATATTACAGTAGACCCAGACGGATAATTAGTGATAGAGGTTCATGTTTTACTTCGAGAGAATTCGCAGAGTTTGTATCTAGTCGGCGCATTACGCATGTGAAGATTTCTGTAGGTTCGCCACAGTCTAACGGCCAGGTAGAGAGGACCAATCGGGATTTGAGGGCAATGTTATCCAAGCTAACTGAACATACTGAAAACAGTGATTGGGTGGAAAAGTTGGCACTTGTAGAGCTTACGATTAACAATACAGTACATTGCAGCGCGAGGCAGTCCCCTAGTAAGATGCTTTTCGGTACGGATCAGAGCGGAGAGTTCGTGGATGAGTTGACTGAGTACCTGCAGGACAGGAATAGTAAACTTGAGGACATACAATGTATTAGAACGGCTGCTTCCAAATCTATTGCAAAATCACAGACATACAACTTAGATTACTTTAATCGCCATCATAGACCAGTTAGAGTGTTTGAGGTAAGGGATTATGTAGTATTAAGGAATATTGACACAACCAGGGGGGTAAATAAAAACTTTATACCAAAATATCGTGGACATACATTGTTCGGAGGCAACTAGGCAATGACCGCTATGAAATTTCAGATGTTGAAAATTATCAAATTACTCAAATGCCGTATGTCGGGATTGTTGACGCTAGTAAATTGAAAAGGTGGCTGGAACCAAAGGATGATTCAGCAGAGATTTTTTCGTCGCCAAAAATAAAACACATTGGTGTATATGAAAATGCACACAATCATGGTATATATATATATATATATATATATGGTATATATATATATATATATATGGTATATATATATATATATATATATATATATATATATATATATATATATATATATATATATATATATATATATATATATATATATATATATATATATATATATATATATATATATATATATATATATATATATATATATATATATATATATATATATATATATATATATATATATATATATATATATATATATATATATATATATATATATATATATATATATATATATATATATATATATATATATATATATATATATATATATATATATATATATATATATATGTAGGATGACCTTGTTCCACTGTTTTATAATAATAAGACAAGCGGTTTTATTGATAATTCAATTTATTGTTCAGTTCTTTAGTTTGTACATTAGGTTAATTTGCACTATTTCTAGCACTAGTTCATAAGTTATTTATAAGGTTTTATTCATTTATTCTTAAATTTATTCATTAATTAAGGTATTATTCATTATTTCTTAAGTTTATTCATTAATTAAGGTTTTAACGATAGTCTTTAAGTTTTAATGAGCACAACAAAGATTCAATTTGTCTTTAACTTTTATTCACACACACTCTGCTCACAACCCGCGCAAATACATGCAACTACAGAACGACCGGTTGATTCGGCTGCCAAATATACTCTGTCTATTGTCTTGTTTTTAGTTTATCTCCCAACTCGAAAGAATGTGCGGTATGTAGAAGTCCGTTAGGTAATGTTAAAGTATGTTTGTTGTTGTCAATCGTTCGTTGGTGAATGTGAGTCAGTATGAATAATAAGTGAGGTATGGTATGGTCGACTATGTACCCCACCCTACATTCGGCCCTCCTGACGTTGGCTTCGCCCCGAAGCCGGATTCCACGGTTTTATAAATTCAGCCACAGTAAAGCATTTCCTCACACCTTCGCCTTCACCAACTTTTTCCACCTCGTAACGGTCGTGGTTTAGTTGTGCTATTATTTTATATGGGCCTAGGAATTTTGGCCGCAATTTCATGCCCGTACCATATTGGGTGCGCTTGATGGCGACTAGGGCTCCTGTTTTATACTTAGGACCTTGCACTCGCTTCTTATCGAACGCTCTTTTGTTCTCCGTTTGTATCCTGGCTATCTTTTGCTTAGCTTTTTCTCGCATAAGGTCCCTTTCATTTTGTAGTTCGCCTACCGACAGCTCCTCTAAAATTTGATTTAGTAGTGGGTTTTCTCTGGTTTTCATAGCGACACCTGTCATCAGCTCGAAGGGTGTATGTTGGGTGCTTCTTGATTGGCTGTTGTTTATTGTTTGTTGAACCTTTTCAACATACTTGTACCAACTCTTTGGTTTTTCGGCACACATTTTCGCCAACATGGGAAGGATTATGCGGTTGATCCGTTCCACTTGCCCATTTCCCCTGGGAGCACCTGTGGCAATTAGCAAATGTTGTATGCCTTCGTCTGTACAGTATTCTTCGAACTCCTTGGCCGTGAAAGCAGTTCCTCGGTCTGATATTATACGACTCGGATTTCCAAATATAGCTGCCTGTCGTTTTAACCTTTCCACAACTTCCTTACTGTTGGTACTCTTGGTTGGGTACAGCCAGACAAATTTTGTGAAGGCATCGACTACCACAAATATATGGTTATACATTTTATGCGTAGCCTCCATTGGTCCCACGTGGTCAACATGGTAGGTTACAAAGGGCTTATCCGATTTATCGATTGGAGTCAGCACACCTTCTTTTTTCCCAGTTTTGGCTTCGGTTATGATACACTCCACACAGCTTCTCACAACAGCTTCTGTTTTAGATTCCAACTTTGGAATATAAAACTGTCTTTCTACAATATCTTTCGTCTTCCTGACAGCGAAGTGTCCTTGGCGGTGAGCCATCTCAATTACTTCCTTCTCCATCCCGGCGGGCACAACAATCAACTCTTTAACTGGATCTTTATATAAAATGCCATGTTTCATAAAGTAATCTTCGTAGGGACTCTGTTCTAGGACTTTACATACGGCTCTTGTCCAATCGTCGTTCTGTTGGGCTTCTTTTACACGGTGTTGAAACAGATCATGGATCATAAGGCAGGATAGTCGGCTTAGTGCATCCACGTGCTTCATCCGGTTTCCGGATCGGTGCTCAATGGTATATTGGAACTCTTGGAGGAATAACGCCCACCTCGAGACTCTCACTGGCACATCATCCTTCCGCATTGTCATCGCGAACGCGTTACAGTCCGTCACAATTTTGAACTTCAAACCCAAAACGTAAATCCTCCACCTTTTCAGCGCTTCAACGATAGCCAGCACCTCGAGCTCATAGGAATGATACTTTTCTTCAGCCGGAGTCGTTTTTCTACTCATATACTCCACCGGATGGAACGACGTATCTTCCGAATCCCTCTGCAAGAGCACTGCTCCATATCCAAACTTACTCGCGTCTGTATGGATCTCTGTTTCTGCTTTCGGATTGTACAACTTTAGAACCGTATCACTCGTCAGGGCCATTTTCAACTGTTGAATTGCCAGTATCTCCTCATCACCTATTTTAAACTTCGCGTCTTTCTTTAAGAGATCCGACAGCGGTTTGGCGACACGCGCGTAATCGGGGATAAAGCGACGGAAAAATGATGTTAGGCCTAAGAATCGTTGCAACGCCTTAACATTTATCGGTACGGGAAATTTCCTAATTGCAGATATCTTCTCTTCTGATGGCGATATGGAGGCATTTTCGACAATATATCCAAGGAACTTGATTCTTCGTTGCAGGAACTGGCACTTATTCCATTTAAATTGGATTCCATTATTGGCCGCAACTTCCAACACACGCCGCAGATTTCGGATGCCTTCTTGCTCATCTCGTGACAATACGACTATATCATCCATGTAGACCACGATTGTACCATCTCTAATTAAATCATAGAACACAGCCGATATAAACCGACAAAACACAGCTGGAGAATTACTTATTCCGAATGGAACAAACTGGAACTCATACTGTCCGTCATGGGTTACAAACGCGGTATATTTCTGGGACTCCTTTGCGATGGGCACGTGAAGAAAACCATTTTTCAAGTCTAGGGTCGTGAACACTTTGGCCTCTTGCAATCTCTGGATAACATTATCGATGAGAGCCATTGGAAAATTGTCTCGAATAATCTTCTCATTTAGACGCCTATAATCGCAACATAGTCGTTTCGTCCCGTCTTTCTTGGACACTAGTACGACTGGGGAGGAATATTCTGAACAACTGGGCGTGATAATACCCTCGTCCAGCCATTCTTTTACTTGGGCTTCTATGGCCTGTTGATCTGCATACGACACCCTGCGCGGTCGACTGGCTACCGGAATTTCGTCAGACAATATAATTTTCATCTCCACCGGAAATTTTGTTGGGGTTTTCGGTGTGTAATTTTTGATTGCCGATTTTATTGCCCTGCTATCGCTGCTGTTTAGGTGATCTAACTCCAAGCTAATGTTCTTGTTCTCCACTTCCAGAGTACATACGATTTCACTAAACTCTGCCTGAAGCTCGGCTATTGAATTGACGTCCAACATCGGCTCAAGGTAACCTCTGGCCTCCTCGAATGATTCGTTTTCGGATCCTTCTCCCACTCTGTCGTTCATCCCTTCGTTTTCGAAAATATTAACCACGCGAGTTTTGTTTCTGAACTTTGCGCCCCTTGAGTCAATTACTAGGTCCAAACGATCTAAGACGTCATTACCAATGACTGCAGTATACATTATGTCGCTTTCCCGGACAACGTAGAAGTCCATAACTAGCTCGTTTGCGTCAAGTATAGCCCGGACTTTTAATCGACCTAGTGTTTTAATAACTCTCCCCCCTATACCAGTTAACGTTTTCTGAATCGGCTCGAGTGGCATATCCGTGAGAGTAAACAGAATATCATATCTCAAAATACTGATATCACTACCAGTATCGATCATTGCAGAGATCGTTTTGCCGCACACGGTGATTTCCTTGAATATTCGTCTCGAAGGAGATAAGTTATCATTAGTAAGAGTGCTCACGTTGGGTTTAATATCTCCTGAAGCGTTTTCTTTTTTAAAGGTTCTACACTCAAAAGCTTTATGCCCTGGTTTGTTACATTTGAAACATTTAATTGCTATCGCGTTACAGTTTAGAGCAATATGGCCCTCTTTTCCACATTTGAAACATTTCCTATTTTCAACACCTAACGACGGGGTAGGCTTTTCAAATCGTTGTTTTCCGCTTTTATAAACTGAAGATCCTTCGGCGGAGCTAATTTTCTCATACACTGTCAAACTTTCCTTCAGTCCATCGATCGTTCTTGCTTGATACAAAATCGCTTTGTTAGCCGCACTTCCCGGAACCCCCTCTATAAAATACTCTATTATGCTCATATCATCCACTTCAATAGAGCTGCCTATCTCCATCAGTGCATATAAATATTGCCTAAATGTTTCATCATTCCGCTTCTTTCGGCTTTTCATCTGTTTATGAACTGATATGGCCGATGGTTTTGTTCCAAATTCTCTGCGCAGAATTGTTTTGAGAGCGTTCCAATCCCTTACACCAGATTGGCTTCTAATGAAGGTCTTGGCTGCGCCCGTCAAAGACTGCTTAGCGTAAATGAAGCATTGTAGTTGGTTCCAGTTCAAGATGTGTGTACAGTCTTCAAATTCCTGTATCCATGATTCTATGCCATGACTGTCTTCGCCCGAAAATTTGGTCACAGAGCCTTCAACATCCCTTAGCGTGAAGTGCGAATACTCTGTGGCCAAAGCATTCACCCCTGAAACCGCGTCACCAAACTCCGGGCCTTCGCCAACGCCTGGTGTGGGCCCAAAATATCGTATGAGTCGTTCCTGTAAGTCCGTCTTTGAACCTGTTGCGTCAAGTCCGACGTCAGCAGTTTTAGACCGCAACTCTTCCACCGTTAGTGACAGTATTTCCCTCAACTCCATTCTCTATGATCAAGGCGTATTTACTCACCCGGAAAAAGTTCAAATTCAATCAAACAACTGAATTAAATATTAGGAGTTGTGTGCATAAAAACAAATTAAACCTTTTTGTTTACAAAAATTTTCTTTAATAAAATACTCTTCCTTATTTTTTAATTTCACAAAATTTTAAGAATAAAAAAATTTTTAATTCAATTAATCAAAGTTTAAGACTTCTTGCTTACAAAAATTTCTCCTCCTAAAATATTTATTAAATGCCCTGAAGTATTCTAATTTTACAAAACTTTTAAAAATTTCCAATAATCAAAATCCAAGCCTCTTTGCTCACCAAAATTTTTTTCATTAAAATATATATTAAGCTCACTCTTATAGTTTAATTGCGCAAAACTTTAAAAAATTCTTCAAATAAAATGATTCGATTTTCCTCAAGAAACGAAAGTAACATCAAATGTCGCTACACCCTTTACTCTACGCCTCTGCGTTATCAAATATTAAATTTATTCCAACCAGTAATGTAAATAACATTAGTCTTCGGTATACCCTTTCTCCCCTTGATACTCGTAATATACCACTCTATTACTCTCAAACAACAACTCAAAATCACTGAAGTAAATGTTATTTACATTAGTTAGTTGCACTCTGTTAACTCTGTATATGAAAGCATACCACATCACAACTTCCATAAACATTAATTCCCCTAACTCCTTATATACACTTATATACTTATCTTATTACTACTTGGTCTTGATGGACATCAACATAATAAAAAGCGTCCTGTATTCTTCTTGACTCTGGTTGATTTAGCTCTCCTTCCATTTACACAACAGCCGACACAGTTTGCTTCGCTTTCTTCACTCAGATTTTCCTCATTTGCTTAGTCGGTGGTCACACAGAACGATTTTAATTGCCGAACTTTTTAGCAATTTTCTTTTGGAATTACTTTCTTGTCCACACACAAAAACTTTTTTCGGCAATTCTTGAGCAATTCTCTACCTTTTGCTTTATGCAATTTACATTGTATATCCACATACACATACACACATGAGAGAAAAGTAAGGAATTGCTGAGAATTGCCGAGTACCGGCAATTCTTTTTCCCTTCTTATTCCCCTCACCGAAAGCTTCTATAAAGTCAAGAATTGCCCAACTAAAGTTGCTGTGTGTGACAATACACTTAATGGCATAATGGTGGTGGGTTTTTATCAGCTTTTCTCTTAGTTCACTTCTCTTATTAATTCTTTGGTGTTCTGTTAATTTTATTTTCGGTAGCTCGATCGCTCTTATTTATTTATTTATATGTAAATAAGTATGTTGACGCATACAGTCTGTACAAGTTTTTTTTCTCACGTGTGTGTTTTGCATTTAATTCTTTAACTCAGTTTTTTTTTTCTTTAAGCACAAGAGTTTTTTCTTCTCTTCGCACTGGGTTCTTTTTTTTCTTTATTTAAATTTGTAGTCTCGTATGTACGATTATGTGCATGGGTGTGTAAAATTTAAATATTCTACATACATTCTCATGTAAGTATGTTAATAATGTTCTCGTATGTTCTTTTTGTTTCTTTTAAATGCTTGTTTTACAAAAATTTATTCCCACCAACTGTTTCTTCTCGATATTAACGGTCGGCTATTTAAATTTGTATGTATACCATGCCTGATTTCTATGTATAAATGTTGGTTGCGCTTTAGAATTAACCGGTGAAAAAATTTTATTCTTTTCTAATTATCACTGCACTTTTTTTTTTTTATTTATTTTTGGGAATACTACCCCACACCTGACACCATTTGTAGGATGACCTTGTTCCACTGTTTTATAATAATAAGACAAGCGGTTTTATTGATAATTCAATTTATTGTTCAGTTCTTTAGTTTGTACATTAGGTTAATTTGCACTATTTCTAGCACTAGTTCATAAGTTATTTATAAGGTTTTATTCATTTATTCTTAAATTTATTCATTAATTAAGGTATTATTCATTATTTCTTAAGTTTATTCATTAATTAAGGTTTTAACGATAGTCTTTAAGTTTTAATGAGCACAACAAAGATTCAATTTGTCTTTAACTTTTATTCACACACACTCTGCTCACAACCCGCGCAAATACATGCAACTACAGGACGACCGGTTGATTCGGCTGCCAAATATACTCTGTCTATTGTCTTGTTTTTAGTTTATCTCCCAACTCGAAAGAATGTGCGGTATGTAGAAGTCCGTTAGGTAATGTTAAAGTATGTTTGTTGTTGTCAATCGTTCGTTGGTGAATGTGAGTCAGTATGAATAATAAGTGAGGTATGGTATGGTCGACTATGTACCCCACCCTACATATATATATATATATATATATATATATATATATATATATATATATATATATATATATATATATATATATATATATATATATATATATATATATATATATATATATATATATATATATATATATATATATATATATATATATATATATATATATATATATATATATATATATATATATATATATATATATATATATATATATATATATATATATATATATATATATATATATATATATATATATATATATATATATATATATATATCTATATATATATATGTGGAATGGATGCAAGCTGAGCCTTCGTTAGACTTGTCATCGGATCATTCACCTACTATTATTTCAGCGCGTTTTCCCCAGGAGACTTGGTCTCCGATTAACCGATTCTAAAGCCAATATGGTGCTATGGGATTCAATTATGGGGCACAGCCTCGGCATCCAACATTGAGAAAATTCAAAGAAGTCAAAATAGAATTCTCCGTAGAATTACAGATGCTCCATGGTACGTTAAAAACTCACGAATCCACGCAGATCTGAACGTACCTTTTGTGAAATCTGAATTTGTGAAGTACGCGACAAGGTATATTAACAAACTTGAATTCCATCCAAATCCTCTTGCAGCTAATATTCTTAATTTTGGTGGTCATACCCGTCTGAGAAGGAGGGATACTTTGGCTACCATTAGAGCTCTAAACAGATGACTGAATTCTGAAATAATATTCGCATAAAAATAAATTTTCGTCCAGCACTGGCAGGACTTTAATCATAATTTTTTTTATACCCTTCACAAAAATGTTAAGGGTATATATAAGTTTGTGATTCCGTTTGTAATTTCTACAGTTTTTTTTTGCGACCCTATAAAGTATATATATTCTGAATCAGAATTAATGGAAAAGTCGATTAAGCGATGTCCGTCTGTCCGTCTGTCCGCTGTTGAAATACCGTTTCTGAGAAAACCATTAGACTTAGAAACTTTTTTCTTTCACCATTCTTTTACCCCATCGATTCATGGGTTTGCTATTGAAATTCAGTAATATCGGTCCACGTATAGCTGAGATATATTCAAAATTCCGAAAAAAGCCATTTTTTTTTGCAGTTTTGTATGAAAATTTTTGAAAACAAAAGTTGTTCGTTTTGCTTCAAACTTCACACACTTATTAAGCATGGTGACTAAAAGACAAAAAATTTTTTTTTCAGATATCGGTCCATATATACCCGAGATATAGCCCAAATCGGATTTTAATGAAAATGTCGCACAGGCGAAGCTAAATAACTTTTTTTTGCTCAAAAGCAGTTCTGGTAATACAATTAAGTTACATAAATATGGAAAATGAAAATTTCCGATATCGGTCCATATATACCCGAGATATAGCCCAAACCGGGTTTTTCATGCAAATGTCGCGTAAGCGAACTTAAACAACTTTTTTGTGCTCAAAAGCAGTTCTGGTAATGAAGTAGGGTCATATAAATATGAAATATAAAAATTTTCGATATCGGTCCATATATACCCGAGATATAGCCTAGACCGGGGTTTTCATGAAAATGCCGCGTAAGCGAACTTAAACAGCTTTTTTGTGCTCAAAAGCAGTTCTGGTAATGAAATTAGGTTACATAAATATGGAAAATGAAAATTTCCGATATCGGTCCATATACACCCGAGATATAGCCTAAACCGGGGTTTTCATGAAAATGCCACGTAAGCGAACTTAAACAACTTTTTTGTGCTCAAAAGCAGTTCTGGTAATGAAATTAGGTTACATAAATATGGAAAATGAAAATTTCCGATATCGGTCCATATATACCCGAGATATAGCCTTGACCGGGGTTTTCATGAAAATGCCACGTAAGCGAACTTAAACAACTTTTTTGTGCTCAAAAGCAGTTCTGGTAATGAAGTAGGGTCATATAAATATGAAAAATAAAAATTTTCGATATCGGTCCATATATACCCGAGATATAGCCTAGACCGGGGTTTTCATGAAAATGCCGCGTAAGCGAACTTAAACAACTTTTTTGTGCTCAGAAACAGTTCTGGTAATGAAATTAGGTTACATAAATATGGAAAATGAAAATTTCCGATATCGGTCCATATATACCCGAGATATAGCCTAGACCGGGGTTTTCATGAAAATGCCACGTAAGCGAACTTAAACAACTTTTTTGTGCTCAAAAGCAGTTCTGGTAATGAAATTAGGTTACATAAATATGAAAATTTCCGATATCGGTCCATATATACCCGAGATATAGCCCAAATCGGGTTTTTCATGAAAATGTCGCGTAAGCGAACTTAAACAACTTTTTTGTGCTCAAAAGCAGTTCTGGTAATGAAATAGGGTCATATAAATATGAAAAATGAAAATTTTCGATATCGGTCCATATATACCCGAGATATAGCCTAGACCGGGGTTTTCATGAAAATGCCGCGTAAGCGAACTTAAACAACTTTTTTGTGCTCAAAAACAGTTCTGGTAATGAAATTAGGTTACATAAATATGGAAAATGGAAATTTCCGATATCGGTCCATATATACCCGTGATATAGCCTAGACCAGGGTTTTCATGAAAATCCCGCGTAAGCGAACTTAACAGCTTTTTTGTGCTCAAAAGCAGTTCTGGTAATGAAATTAGGTTACCTAAATATGGAAAATGAAAATTTCCAATATCGGTCCATATATACCCGAGATATAGCCTAGAACGGGTTTTTCATGAAAATGCTGCGTCAGCGAAATTAAACAACTTTTGTTTGCTTAAAAGCAGTTCTGGTAATAAAATAAGGTTATATAAATATGAAAAATGAAAATTTCCGATATCGGTCCATATATACCGCAGATATAGCCTGGAACGTGGTTTTCATGAAAATGCCGCGTAAGCGAACTTAAACAACTTTTTTTGCTTAAAAGCAGTTCTGGTAATCAAATAAGGTTATATAAGTAGGGAAATTAAAATTTTCGATATCGGTCCATATATACCCGAGATATAGCGCAAACCGGGTTTTTCATGAAAATGTCGCGTAAGTGAACTTTAACAACTTTTTTTGATAAAAATCAGTTCTTGTAATAAGATGAGGTTATATAAATATGGAAGATAAAAATTTCCGATATCGGTCCATATGTACCCGAGATATAGCCCAAATCGGGTTTTTCATGAATATGTCGCGTAAGCGAACTTAAACAACTTTTTTGTGCTCAAAAGCAGTTCTGGTAATGAAATTAGGGTACCTAAATATGAAAAATGAAAATTTCCGATATCGGTCCATATGTACCCGAGATATAGCCCAAACCGGGTTTTCCATGAAAATGTCGCGTAAGCGAACTTAAACAACAATTTTTTTTTTTGCTTAAAAACAGTTCTGGTAGTAAGATGAGGTTATATAAATGTGGAAGATAAAAATTTCCGATATCGGTCCATATATACCCGAGATATAGCCTAGACCAGGGTTTTCATGAAAATGCCGCGTAAGCGAACTTAAACAGCTTTTTTGTGCTCAAAAGCAGTTCTGGTAATGAAATTAGGTTACCTAAATATGGAAAATGAAAATTTCCGATATCGGTCCATATGTACCCGAGATATAGCCCAAATCGGGTTTTTCATGAAAATGTCGCGTAAGCGAACTTAAACAATTTGTTGTGCTCAAAAGCAGTTCTGGTAATGAAATAAGGTTATATAAATTTGGAAAATTAAAGTTTTCGATATCGGTCCATATATACCCGAGATACAGCCTGAACCGATTTTTTCATTAAAAAAATTTATTTTTTTTTTTGCTGAAAAGCAATTTTTGTTATAAAAGAAGGTTACTAAAATACAGAAAATAGAAAATTCCGATATCGGTTCATATATAACCGAGCATATTCAGGCCACATTTTTAATATACTATACATATTCGTGACTATCGTGAAGGGTATTTTAGATTCGGCCCAGCCGAATATACTACACTCTTACTTGTTTTTTTTAGTATTAAGATTTGAATACTTATTGTCATTACATTTTTTATACCCTTCACAAAAATGTAAAGGGTATATATAAGTTTGTGATTCCGTTTGTAATTTCTACAGTTTTTTTTGCGACCCTATAAAGTATATATATTCTGAATCAGAATTAATGGAAAAGTCGATTAAGCGATGTCCGTCTGTCCGTCTGTCCGCTGTTGAAATACCGTTTCTGAGAAAACCATTAGACTTAGAAACTTTTTTCTTTCACCATTCTTTTACCCCATCGATTCATGGGTTTGCTATTGAAATTCAGTAATATCGGTCCACGTATAGCTGAGATATATTCAAAATTCCGAAAAAAGCCATTTTTTTTGCAGTTTTGTATGAAAATTTTTGAAAACAAAAGTTGTTCGTTTTGCTTCAAACTTCACACACTTATTAAGCATGGTGACTAAAAGGCAAAAAAATTTTTTTTTCAGATATCGGTCCATATATACCCGAGATATAATCCAAATCGGATTTTTAATGAAAATGTCGCATAGGTGAAGCTAAATAACTTTTTTTTGCTCAAAAGCAGTTCTGGTAATTATATAAGGTTACATAAATATGGAAAATGAAAATTTCCGATATCGGTCCATATATACCCGAGATATAGCCTAGACCGGGGTTTTCATGAAAATGCCGCGTAAGCGAACTTAAACAACTTTTTTGTGGTCAAAAGCAGTTCTGGTATTGAAATTAGGTTACATAAATATGGAAAATGAAAATTTCCGATATCGGTCCATATATACCCGATATATAGCCTAGACCGGGGTTTTCATGAAAATGCCGCGTAAGCGAACTTAAACAACTTTTTTGTGCTCAAAAGCAGTTCTGGTATTGAAATTAGGTTACATAAATATGGAAAATGAAAATTTCCGATGTCGGTTCATATATACTCGAGATATAGCCTGAACCGATTGTTCCAATAACATTTGTTTTTTGCTGAAAAGCAGTTCTTGTCATAAAAGAAGGTTACGAAAATAGAGAAAATTAAAATTTCTGATATCGGTCCAGATATACCCGAGATATAGCCTAAATCAAGTTTTTCATGAAAATATCGCGTAAGCGAACTTAAACAATTTGTTGTACTCAAAAGCAGTTCTGGTAATGATATAAGGTTATATAAATATGGAAAATTAAAATTTTCGATATCGGGCCATATATACCCGAGATATAGCCTGAACCGATTTTTCTATTAAAAAATTTTTTTTTTTTTTTTTTTTTGCTGAAAAGCAATTCTCGTTATAAAAGAAGGTTACTAAAATACAGAAAATAGAAAATTCCGATATCGGTTCATATATAACCGAGCATATTCAGGTCACATTTTTAATATACTATACATATTCGTGACTATCGTGAAGGGTATTTTAGACTCGGCCCAGCCGAATATACTACACTCTTACTTGTTTTTATGTAGATTCAATAAATAAAATAATGAAGTTAAAAAAAAAAAATTATCTTTTTGGCAACACTAGTTTTGACAGCTCACGCACGTTTTGTATCTTGTGTCACTGTCAAACATCTTCAGTTTGGTCTATAATTTAATCATGAATCGTCTTACAAACGAACAACGCTTGCAAATTATTGAATTTTATTACCGAAATGCGTGCTCTGTTAAGAAAGTTCATCGCGCGCTTCTTCCATTTTATGGTCAGTTTAATCGACCTACTGCACCAAATTTACATGTTTGGACATTAAACCACCAACACGCTTACGTAGAGTGCGAACTGAAGAAAATATCGCAGCCGTATCGGCCAGTGTTGGTGATGACCGTGAATTATCGATTCGGCGCCGTTCGCAGCAATTGGGCCTCTGTTACTCCACTACGTGGAAAATTTTGCGGAAGTATTTGGGTGTGAAGCCTTATAAGATACAGCTGGTGCAAGAATTGAAGCCAAACGACCTACCACAACGCCAAATTTTTGGTGAATGGGCTCTTGAAAAGTTAGATGAAGATCCACTTTTTTTATCGAAGAATTGTGTTCAGCGACGAGGCTCATTTCTGGTTGAATGGATACGTGAACAAGCAAAACTGCCGTATTTGGAGTGAAGAGCAGCCAGAAGCATTGCAAGAGCTACCAATGCATCCACAAAAAACAACCGTTTGGTGCGGATTATGGGCTGGCGGCATCATTGGGCCGTATTTCTTCAAAGATGATGCGAATCACAACGTTACTGTGAATGGTGAGCGCTACCGTGCGATGATAACAAACTTTTTTTTGCCCAAAATGGAAGACCTTGACTTGCATGACATGTGGTTTCAACAAGACGGTGCCACATGCCACACAGCACGCCAAACAATGGACCAATTGAGAGGCGAGTTCAGTGAACAGTTTATTTCACGCTTGGGACCAGTCAATTGGCCGCCCAGATCGTGCGATTTAACGCCTCTAGACTATTTTTTGTGGGGCTATGTTAAGGCTAATGTCTATAGCGACAAGCCCGCTTCGATTGACGCACTGGAAGCCAACATTGCCAACATTATTCGTGAGATACCGGCCGAAATGTTGGAAAGAGTATGCCAAAATTGGACTAAGCGGATGGACCATTTGAGGCGCAGCCGCGGCCAACATTTGCATGAAATAATCTTCAAACATTACATTATATCGACCCAACTATCGATCCAAATAAATATTTCATGCAGTTTTCTGAATATTATGTGTTTTTTTTTAAATTTCCGATAGTTCTTATAAAATTACCCATTATATATATATATATATATATATATATATATATATATATATATATATATATATATATATATATATATATATATATATATATATATATATATATATATATATATATATATATATATATATATATATATATATATATATATATATATATATATATATATATATATATATATATATATATATATATAGATATATATATATATATACTAGCATTTACCCGCGACTTTGTCTGCGAAAAAAAGTAGTACGTTGCATAGTGAAGCTTAAAGTAATTAAAAAATATTTATACTAAATCATGACCACATATGTATAGGTTTATTATAGTTTTTATTAAGGCATAACATAAGCCTTCAAATAATTGAAAACAATGCTATTTAGTTTAATACGTTTCGGTAATATAATATTATCAAGCAAAGCAGTAAACTTACCAGCTTTATTTCGTTAAATGAAATGGGAACTAATCATACGATCACCGTGGTATCAAGAAATTGATAAAAAATTTAATTCTAAAAATGGAATATTACAACGTAAGTTGAAAAATAGCGATATTATATTGTAGAAAAAAGTAGTTAAACTTACCACCCTTATTTCAATAAATGCAATGGAAAATAATTAACAAAACTGTCGTTTCTTGATAAAAAATTACGTTCTAAAAATGCAATTTTGTAGTTCAAATATGAAAATGGTAATGTAATATTATCCAGCAAAGCAATTAAACTTACCAGCTTTATTTCGTTAAATGAAATGGGAAGTAATCAACAAAATTATCGTAAGTTTCTTGATCAAAAATGGTGTTCTAAAAATGCATTATTAAAATGTAATTATGAAATTGGTAATGCAATATTATATAACAAAGTAAATTAGCTTACCAGCTTTATTTGGTTACATATATGCAATGGGAAATAATCTACAAAACCGTCTTAAGTTTGTTGTTGAAAATTTGCTTGTTTTTTTTATTAATTTAAAATTTTTGAAAGTTAAAACTTCGAAACGAAAACGGACTGGAAAAAAGTCTTTGGACATCGGACTGCCGAAATGTCCGTCCAAAAAATTTATTTTTGAGTAACTCTGCCATTTATCAACCGATTTCCAAGAATCTTTCTTCTTTCAAAAGGGGTTGTGTGAACGACATAAAAATAACATAGACTCGCGAAATGTCCGTCCGAAAAATTAATTTGTGGTTACGGAGTATGAACATATTTTTAGGTTTTCACGCCTAAAGCCTCTAAAACAATTTAAATGAAATACGGTTTGCATATATTTTTAAGTCTGAGAATCAACATAGGATAGTTTTTATTCTGAAATTTCAGCCACAAAGGGGAGAAGAGGGGTGTAAAATGACCGCTTAAAAAATTATTTGTAAAAAAACTCCCCATTTACTAACTGATGTTTTTTTTTTAAAGAGTTTGCCAACGTGCTAAAAATTTAAAAAAAAATTTCGAGACCGGATAGATGAAATGTCCGTTCGAAACATAATTTTTTTATTTACTCCGGCATTTATGAAACGAAAACGGACTGGAAAAAAGTCTTTGGACATCGGACAAACAAAATGTCTATCTCAAAATTTTTTTTTTAGTACCTCCGCAATATTTGAATCGATTTTCAAAACTTTCTGCTTCTTTTAAAAGGGTATGCCAAAGGCCTACAAATGGAAAAGTTTTTGGACGTCGGATAAATACAATGTCCTTCCGAAAAATAAATGCTTTTCCCAATCCACCCACATGTAAAATAAGCTTTAATATTCTTTCTTCTTTTGAAAGAGTTTGTCAACGAACTGAAAATAAATAAACAGTTTGGACATCGGACAGACGAAATGTCCGCTCGAAAAATTTATATTCGAATAAGTTCCCTATTCATCGACATCGAACTAACGAAATTTAAAAAATTAATTTTTGAGTAACTCCATCATATAAGAAAATAGATTTATATGTCCCTATATTATACATTTTACTATATTAATAGCTTTTTCGAAGTTTTAACTTTCAAAAATTTTAAATTAATAAAAAAAACAAGCAAATTTTCAACAACAAACTTAAGACGGTTTTGTAGATTATTTCCCATTGCATATATGTAACCAAATAAAGCTGGTAAGCTAATTTACTTTGTTATATAATATTGCATTACCAATTTCATAATTACATTTTAATAATGCATTTTTAGAACACCATTTTTGATCAAGAAACTTACGATAATTTTGTTGATTACTTCCCATTTCATTTAACGAAATAAAGCTGGTAAGTTTAATTGCTTTGCTGGATAATATTACATTACCATTTTCATATTTGAACTACAAAATTGCATTTTTAGAACGTAATTTTTTATCAAGAAACGACAGTTTTGTTAATTATTTTCCATTGCATTTATTGAAATAAGGGTGGTAAGTTTAACTACTTTTTTCTACAATATAATATCGCTATTTTTCAACTTACGTTGTAATATTCCATTTTTAGAATTAAATTTTTTATCAATTTCTTGATACCACGGTGATCGTATGATTAGTTCCCATTTCATTTAACGAAATAAAGCTGGTAAGTTTACTGCTTTGCTTGATAATATTATATTACCGAAACGTATTAAACTAAATAGCATTGTTTTCAATTATTTGAAGGCTTATGTTATGCCTTAATAAAAACTATAATAAACCTATACATATGTGGTCATGATTTAGTATAAATATTTTTTAATTACTTTAAGCTTCACTATGCAACGTACTACTTTTTTTCGCAGACAAAGTCGCGGGTAAATGCTAGTATATATATATATATATATATATATATATATATATATATATATATATATATATATATATATATATATATATATATATATATATATATATATATATATATATATATATATATATATATATATATATATATATATATATATATATATATATATATATATATATATATATATATATATATATATATATAAATAAAAACTTTATACCAAAATATCGTGGACATACATTGTTCGGAGGCAACTAGGCAACGACCGCTATGAAATTTCAGATGCTGAAAATTATCAAATTACTCAAATGCCGTATGTCGGGATTGTTGACGCTAGTAAATTGAAAAGGTGGCTGGAACCAAAGGATGATTCAGCAGAGATTTTTTCGTCGCCAAAAATAAAACACATTGGTGTATATGAAAATGCACACAATTATGGTATATATATATATATATATATATATATATATATATATATATATATATATATATATATATATATATATATATATATATATATATATATATATATATATATATATATATATATATATATATATATATATATATATATATATATATATATATATATATATATATATATATATATATATATATATATATATATATACCATAATTGTGTGCATTTTCATATACACCAATGTGTTTTATTTTTGGCGACGAAAAAATCTCTGCTGAATCATCCTTTGGTTCCAGCCACCTTTTCAATTTACTAGCGTCAACAATCCCGACATACGGTATTTGAGTAATTTGATAATTTTCAGCATCTGAAATTTCATAGCGGTCGTTGCCTAGTTGCCTCCGAACAATGTATGTCCACGATATTTTGGTATAAAGTTTTTATTTACCCCCGTGGTTGTGTCAATATTCCTTAATACTACATAATCCCTTACCTCAAACACTCTAGCTGGTCTATGATGGCGATTAAAGTAATATAAGTTGTATGTCTGTGATTTTGCAATAGATTTGGAAGCAGCCGTTCTAATACATTGTATGTCCTCAAGTTTACTATTATACCTGTCCTGCAGGTACTCAGTCAACTCATCCACGATCTCTCCGCTCTGATCCGTACCGAATAGCATCTTACTAGGGGACTGCCTCGTGCTGCAATGTACTGTATTGTTAATCGTAAGCTCTACAAGTGCCAACTTTTCCACCCAATCACTGTTTTCAGTATGTTCAGGTAGCTTGGATAACATTGCCCGCAAATCCCGATTGGTCCTCTCTACCTGGCCGTTAGACTGTGGCGAACCTACAGAAAACTTCACATGCGTAATGCGCCGACTAGATACAAACTCTGCGAATTCTCTCGAAGTAAAACATGAACCTCTTCACTAATTATCCGTCTGGGTCTACTGTAATATTCGAAATATTTCTGGGGAGTTCACAGGGTACAGCAGACATGTTTTCGTTTAGAGTTTATAGCAGGTAAAGGCCCATAGTGATCAACATGTAATGTATCAAACGGGATCGGTTTCTTTTCAATATTATATAGGTTTCTTTCATTTTGCCCTAGAGGGGTAGAGTAATATATACATTTCAAGCAGTTCCTGACAAATCTGTTTAGCTTACCCCTCATATGTGGAAACCAATAGTTTTTCTGTATTTGATGTGTACATTTTTCTATACCCACATATATCCATACTTCTCATGGACCAAGCGCATAATATTTTCCTCCAAAGCCAATGGAACATATAATTGTTTTTGCCTCTGTAGTCCACATCTAAAAACTAATCCATTCTCTAAACTGTATCCTTCCACATGTCCCGCTTCCAGCCTACTACGAATATCAGTAATCTTACTATCTCTCGATTTGTATGTTTACGTCAACATCACTTTTTTCAACTGTGGCGACAGCAGGCATACGACTTAATGCGTCGACGTGGGCCATCAGCTCGCCTCTCCGATCTCTCACTTTGTACTCGAAGTTTTCCAATTCCAGTGCCCAACGAGCTATTCTAGGGTTTATTAACCGCTTACTCAATGTTAACGTTAACGAATTGCAATCTGTTGCTATCGTAAATGAAACTCCTTCTAAGTATATCCGGAACCTTCTATAAAACGCATATATTATCGCGAGAGTTTCCAATTCAAAACTATGATATTTTGACTCCGCAGTGGTGGTACATTTCGAATAATATGCTATCGGATGAAATTTTCTGTCACCCTGTCTTTGTAAGAGAACTGAACCGTAACCCTTTATACTAGCATCGGTGTGTAGTTCCGTCTCATATGACTCAGTCAGAGTCTAGCTTTGATAGTAAACGGACGTATTATAAATTTTACGTGATTCTTTAATTCTTCTTTAATAAGAAAAATTCTCAAGTATCCGCCAGACAAACGTGAAATACAGGAACATGATTTATGGCCTATGAAAGTTACATATCAATATTCATCGGCTTATATTTATCTCTAATCGTTGTTATCACACCGAAGGAAGTCATTTTAAACGTCAAATTGTATGAATAGAACCAAAAATATTTGGAACGTTCCAAACCCAATAAATGGAGTGGATCGGATGAAGATTAAAATTGTAATAATTTCACTTTACGTTAGCACAACACAGGCCAGTGGTTCCACCTGGAAATGTGAACCTCTCAACGTCATTCTACCGATACATTCATGTTCACTGCAACCAATTTCACACTCATAAGTAAAAGTAGCATATTCCATGTACTGTACAACACGACGTGGAAGTCGTGTTAATTGGCCCGATGTCCGATTTCTTGGACTTCTATCCGCAGATGTAGTTTGAAATCGTGCATCGCATTGCATTTAATTTTGATGTAATTGTTCAGCTTGCCATCTCATGGCGTTACCTTTGATACAATAATCGTATGAAGCAAGTGAAAAATCGAATGGTCAGCGTAGAAATAAAATGGCGATCAAAACAACGCCTGAAAAGTATCAGCTCAGAAGTCCAAATGTCGTTGTCTAGATAAGATATTACGATAAACGGTTTGGTATTTTTCAATTTCAAGTGACAATAAAATATCATAATATGAAAAATCAAAGCCATTTTTTTGATATTTGTATGGGAATATATAGGAAAATCTTAATGCCATATCTTTGGAAGCACTAAACCAATTTTGTAGAAACTTGACACAAACCATCTACAGTTCATGGTGACATCAAAGTGTACACTTCTTTTTATATATATATATATATATATATATATATATATATATATATATATATATATATATATATATATATATATATATATATATATATATATATATATATATATATATATATATATATATATATATATATATATATATATATATATATATATATATATATATATATATATATATACCATGATTGTGTGCATTTTCATATTTTTGGCGGCGAATATTCGCGACCAAATATTCGTCGTTCGTCACAGTTGTGTTCCTAGCATTATTTCTAGGTCTTAAATTATATCTTTCAGAGCGTGCAGCAGATTCTTTGTTTACGTCTGTTAGTACATTATTTTCGATAACATTAACGTTGTTATTTTCAATCAAATTAACCTCTTCGTTAACATTACTGTTGTTATTTTCCATTAAATGATTGTTTTCAACTTTTTCCCCAATTTTTTATTTCTGCAAAGTATCTGTAAAACACACTTGAATTTTCAGTATCATCAAATTCCTTTAAACATAAAGTTATTTGATTTGCGTGTCTTTTCCAAACAGCGCTCTTAGACGTTTTAACAATGTAAGATTGTCTACCCACACGTTTAGCTATTTTTGCTTGGATCCATGAAACTTTCCCTGTCTTAGAATAATCTTTTACCATAACTGTGTCATTTATATCAAAGCTACTTTTCTTCGATCCATTATAATACTTTTTCTGCTGTGCTTGTTGGTTTTTTACAGGAGTGCTAATAGCAATTTTACTTTGACATTCCGTTTTTCATTTAATAGATCTAGTCTACATCTCAATATTCTTCTATTGAACATTATATATTCTGGGGAAGCGCCTGTAGTCCCATGAATCGTATTACGGTAATCTAATAAAAATCTATTTAAAACGTTGTTAAATTCTGATAATGGCACGTTACGTAAATTCTCCTTTAAAACTAATTTAATTGTTTTTACAGAATTTTCCGCCTGTCCGTTTGTAGCAGGATGACCGACCGCAGACGTGATGTGCTTGATACTATTAAGATCTGTAAATAGTTTAAACTCTTTTGACATAAACGCTGTACCATTATCGAATACAATTATTTTTGGTATGCCAAACATCTCCCGCAATACTGACACCACTGCTCGACTTGTTGCATTAGTGTCCATATCTACACACTCCACCCACTTACTTGTGCTATCAACGATTACCTAACACCAACGATTTAAAAAGGGCCCAAAAAAATCTATATCAATGCGTGACCATACCGCATCTGATCTTTTCCACGGAATAAGTTCTTGTTTCGGTGGTGTTGGACGAGTGAGTAAACGTGAGTCCTTACTTTGATTTGGCCATCAGCAGCACTCTCTACGCATTGCTTTCATTTTAATTATACCCATATGGGAAATATGCAAAAAATTAACTGTGGCCTCCCGAAGCCTGGCAGGAACTATGATTCGGTATCCCCAAAACAAACAGCCACCTTCTTCGCAAATTTACAATTTCTTTCTAAAATAAGGCAATAAATCTGTATCCTCACATATAACCGTCAACTATAAACTTTTTAAACTTGCAATAAAGCATCTTCACCTGTCTCTTCCTTAATGGCCTCAAAATTAAGAACAAAAAGACGATGGATAAAACCTTGGAGAAATGTAAGAGTGGAGCGCGGCTCATATTCCTTTTTAAAAGAATTGTTGTTGACAGACGAATCGTCGTATAAAAACTATCTTAGAATGTCTGTGGACAATTAAATTTTGTGCTAAATTTAGTGTAGCAGGATATAAAACGCGCTGATACGCAAATGAGAGATGCTATAACTCCTGCTGAAAAGTTGGCAATAACGTTGCGTTTACCTTAAACAAAATTTCTTTCAATTTAATGAACTATAAACATATCTTTTAGGCGAAACTTATCGCAGTATAGATTACCAGACAAGAGTAACGAGGTCTAACATTTCGGGAATAGTTCCTGAGGTGTGTAAAGCAATTTGTAAGCACATGGCTCCAATATATTTAAAGGTAATATATCAAAGAAGTTCTATGTAAGTTTATGCATGCATGCATACGTATGTTTAATTTCAGTTTTCTAATACTCCGTCAGAATGAGAAAGAATAGCTGAAGAATTTGCAGTAAAATGGCAATTTCCCAACTGCTTAGGAGCCTTGCATGGAAAGCATGTAAGCTTTCGGCCGTTACGTAGAGATGGAGCCTTTTACCACAACTATAAAGGTACCAACAGGATAGTTTTATTAGCCTTAGCTGACGCTCATTGCAAATTTATATATGTGGATGTTGGTTGTAATGGCCGCAATAACGATGCTGGTGTGTTTTTCCAAAGTTATTTAAAAAAGGTTTTGGAAGAAGAAAAGGAAATACCAGGAAACACTGTAGTAGGAAATGGTCGAATGCTTCCATACGTTGTAATTGGAGATGATGCATTCCTGTTACAATCACACTTAATGAAACCTTACCCTTACCGTACAAATTCATGGGACAAACAAGTTTTCAATACCAGACTTTCCCGTGCAAGGTACGTTATGGAGCAAGCTTTTGGCATTTTATCAAATAGATTTCGTCTTTTCTTAGCACCTATGAATTTAAAAAAGCCAGAAACTGTGGACTTAATAACATTAGCTTGCTGTGTTTTACATAATTATCTACTGAAAAGTGATGAAAAATCGCAAAAACACCTTGTTGATACCCTAGTAGAAAACAATAAACATCCAGAAGCTATATATAATCCTAAAAGGGGCCTACAGAATACATTCGGCCACAATTTATGTTATATTTTAATAATGATGGTCAAATAGATTGGATCTAGCAAGGCGAATTCATTTTACTAGGTGAAACTGAAAAAACAGATGTACTACTTTTTTCTATTTGTAAAACATCGTGTCAAAAGCTGTTTCTACCCTATCGGATAATCAGTAGCTGACCACAAAAATAGCCAACTTTTCATTAATTTTTATGAACTAATTTTAAGCTATCATGTACACAATGCAAAAATGAATTATCAATGTCGCCACCTAGTAGGCGCCGTAGATTTCCGTTTTTATTATTAACACTACTGCGTGATATTGAAGTCTTTATTTAGGTACATATAAATTGTTCAATTCTGCGGAAGTTTTCTAAAATAAAATTTTTTATGTAAGTACATATGTATGTCAAATAATAAAGATATTAATATTGTTTTAATTTTAATTAAAAGTGCCAGAATAAGAGCCGTTAGCAAAAGACATTTAAGACGCCTTTTTAAAAAAGAATGTAATGTATACGGCAACGAACAAACATTTGATACAATATTATTTATTTAAATTATTTTTGAAATTTCTATGTTTTTTGCAACATGCAATGTAATATTTTTTGTTTGGTGTAACATGTAATATAAAAATGAATAATGACAAATAAATACGTTAAAAATTTTGACTAATATATTTTATTACGAAAAAATATTACATGCATGAATGATTTTTAGGTGTCAGCTAGTTACAAAAAGTTGTTTTTCACCTATAACGTCAACCATTAACTTTTCGTTGATTTAAAACTAACTAACTTATGGCTGACTTAATATATTGCTAGCTTCAAAAAGTTAGCTGAAAGTTAACATTTGGCTAGCTAACAGTAAGTTAGTTGTCGGACAATTGACTACTTCCTAGGATATCACAATGTTTTCTTTTTCCTGGACCAGTACTTAGGGGATAACACCTTCATATGCAATACATTGTACTGGAACTAGAAAAATAGGTTATAATGAGAGGGAAAGAGGGAGTAGTGTTCGTTAACAATAACAACACGAAAGACCAAAATAAACACTATGGCAGCATTTAACATGTTGGAATTAAATTACTTAACTCACATCACAATGTTAAAATAGTTAGTTACTTCCATTGAAAAGTAATCCAAGTGTCAGTCAGCACTAATTGAGGAATAGTTAACTTAAAGTTAGTTTAAAATTAACTCAGTTTCCGACAGGGTGGTTTGCTCACTTACAAACTTATCAACAAGTAAAGTGTGTAAGTGGTTGTATGTATGTACTAGAGGCCTGCTCAAGCACAATAAAGATGTGTTACAAAACATCGTAGTATTTTCAAGTACTATCCATCGTCTTCTTTCACATTTCAAAACAAACATTTCAGTGCCGAAATGTCTTATAAGCATTTAGAACAAACAAAACCAAACACAAGTAGAAACAAATGAAATAGAACAAATTTGAAGTAGAAATTCAATTATTGAAGTAATGTTCTACTTCAGTTTTCTTTATAAAATTTGTTGTTGTTGTTCATGGTTTTTGTCTTTGTATTAGTACACAAGAGCCGTATGCACAGTGTGCTCGTGTGTGTGTGTTGTTGTTGTTTATGGTTTTTGTCTTTGTATAGGGTGTTTTTTTAAGCCCGATAGAACTTGAAATTGTAAAAAATAACACAAAAAATTAAATTGTAATCAAAATTTTTTTTTATTCGAAAGATCAATACGTGACATTAACATTTGAAAATGATTTCGGGCATATGGGCACCGCGGCTGTTCTTGACGAAGCGCATTCTGGACGTCCAATTTTGGGCCACTTTTTCGAGCACTGCTGGCCGTATGTCACGAACAATGCTGGCCTCCAAGGCGTCAATTGTTGCTGGTTTATCAGCATAAACCAGTGACTTCACGTAGCCCCACAGGAAATAATCGAGAGGTGTCAAATCGCACGACCTTGGAGGCCAATTGACAGGTCCATTTCTCGAAATCAACTTATCGCCAAATTTTGATTTCAGTAAGTCGATGGTTGCGTTCGCCGTATGGCACGTAGCGCCATCCTGTTGAAACCACATCTCCTCCGGATCAATGTCATCCATATTTTCAAACAAAAAATCATTGATCATGGTGCGGTAACGATCTCCATTGACCGTAACGCGAGCTCCGGCCTCATTTTTGAAGAAATAAGGTCCGATGATGCCACCAGCATGAAAACCGCACCAAACAGTGCATTTTTCTGGATGTAATGGAGTCTGTAGGGTCTCTTGTGGATTGGTCTCACTCCATATGCGGCAATTTTGCTTATTAACAAACCCGTTAAGCCAAAAATGCGCCTCATCGCTGAACACAATTTTGCGTCTATAAGTTGCGCGAATCGACGACTGATTTTCAAAGTAAATTTGGATAATTTCGTAGCGTTGTTCAAGCGTGAGTCTATTCATGATGATTTGTCAGAGTATACTGAAACAAATAAAAAAAATGTTTCATCAAAATTAAATTTTTTGTGTTACTTTTTACAATTTAAAGTTCTATCTAGCTTAAAAAAACACCCTATATTAAGCACAAATATTTAAGGCGCAATATGGTCAAATGCCAATGTGCTTGCTGGTTTTGTTTTGGATTTTGCTTGGAACTACTACACAATAGTGAGCAGTGTGTTTTAGAACATTCTGTGCAGCCCTTTAGTATGTACATATATTCTATACACAATATGAACTTGAGCACTTCCTTATGGAAAAGCAAATCGATATAATGTTGATTGCTGAAACTCATTTGCCAACCAACAGTTTTTTCAAAATTAATGACTACACACTATATGATACTAAATATCCCCGTGGAAGATCTTGCGGAGGCTCGGCAATTTTGATAAAAACTAGAATTAGGCACTATTTGCTAAACGAGAAATGTGAGGAGTATCTCCAAGCAACAAACATATGTATTGAACATTTTCATGATAAAATCGTTATATCCTCGATTTACTCACCACCACGATTTTCAGTAACAGAAAATCAGTATTCACATTTTTTCAAATCACTTGGTCCTCGATTTCTAGCGGCTGGCGACTATAACGCTAAACACACTTTTTGGGGATCACGTTTAATTACCTCGAAAGGCCGTGTGCTTTTTGACACCATTTCCAAAATGGGCTTAGATGTGGTTTCAAGCGGACACCCCACTTATTGGCCGTCAGATCCCAGACGTTATAGATTTTGCAGTTGTGAAAAATTTTCCTTTAGAGTGGATGCAAGTGGAGCCTTCATTAGATTTGTCATCAGATCACTCACCCACTATAATCTCTGTTTCGTTCCCCTAAGAGATTGGCTCCCCGTTGACCATCAATAGAGTTAATTGGCGAAAATATCGCCTTGAGAACGCCTGAGGATATTGATGTGTCAATTAACGATTTTTCTGAAAACCTCAAACTGGCCGTACAGCATGCTAGCACTAGTCATATAAGATCCAGAAATGAGAACTATAGAACTTATTCGTCTGAAATTGAGGAACTACTGTCAGAAAAAATAAGAGTCAGAAGAGAGTGGCAACGTGGAAGTCTCACATTGAAGCAAAAGTCACTCAGTTAAAACTAAAAGCAGCGCAGCTAAATTGGCTTATGGGCAGAAATTCTCTATTGAAACTAGATTGCAAACTTTTGTTATAGAACGCAATACTAAAGCCTATATGGTGCTACGGAATTCAGTTATGGAGCACCGCTTCAGCGTCAAACATTGAAAAAATTCAAAGGCGACAAAACCAAATTCTTCGAATGATTACTGCAGATCCATGGTACGTAAAATATTCACGAATTCATAAAGATCTGAGTGTTCCGCTGGTAAAAGAGGAGTTTTCTAAGTACGCGACAAGGTATGTCAGTAAACTGGAACTTCATCCAAACCCTCTTGCGCGCAATGTACTTAATTGGCGGCCACACTCGCCTTAAAAGAAGGGATACCGCTGCCACCATCAGATTGCTCAATAGGTGATTTTACCGAAATAGCTCCCGCATAATAAAACTTTTTGTCTAGCATTGGCCGGACTTAAGAATCACATTTTTTAATTTTAAATTTAGTATTAAGATTTGAATACTTATTGTTAGTTCATTTTGAAGATTCAATAAATAAAAAATGCTTAAAAAAAAAAATTATTCTATACAAATTTTTTGACACGCTCAAGCAAAAACAAATGCCCATGTTGTTTTTGCATTGTTGTATTTATTGTAATCCCAGTTTCACCTGGTAAAATGAATTCGCCTTGGGATCTAGTTTTATTTGCATTCGTATATGTAGAGCAAGGCGAATTTAGTACCAGTTGGCCTCGTTAGCATAGCTGATCGACAGCTGTTTTAGGTGCTCATTGCCCAAGGCGAATTCAATAATAGGCGAACTTGACAGCACAGGTGATTTTTTGCTTGCCACGTTTTTTCCATCATCAAGTTCAAATTTTTTCTGTTTTGATTCTTGCTTTCGTTATACACATTTTTCCCTCATTAGTGAATAAAGCATACATATTTTAAACAATTATAAATTATTTTTTAAAAAGTTGAATGAAATTGTATTTTTAAATACATAAAAAGTGAAGTGATAGTAGTAAAATGCATTTTTAAATATATATAATCGGATAAATATAAATAAAACACGATAATATAACGAGTGATTTTTTTGCTATTATCTTTTTGGCAACACTAGTTTTGACAGCTCACGCACGTTTTGTATCTTGTGTCACTGTCAAACATCTTCAGTTTGGTCTATAATTTAATCATGAATCGTCTTACAAACGAACAACGCTTGCAAATTATTGAATTTTATTACCAAAATGCGTGCTCTGTTAAGAAAGTTCATCGCGCGCTTCTTCCATTTTATGGTCAGTTTAATCGACCTACTGAGGCTTCTATTCGGGCTATTGTAAAAAAATTTCGCACCAAATTTACATTGTTGGACATTAAACCACCAACACGCTTACGCAGAGTGCGAACTGAAGAAAATATCGCAGCCGTATCGGCCAGTGTTGGTGATGACCGTGAATTATCGATTCGGCGCCGTTCGCAGCAATTGGGCCTCTGTTACTCCACTACGTGGAAAATTTTGCGGAAGGATTTGGGTGTGAAGCCTTATAAGATATTTGAATTGAAGCCAAACGACCTACCACAAGGCCAAATTTTTGGTGAATGGGCTCTTGAAAAGTTAGATGAAGATCCACTTTTTTATCGAAGAATTGTGTTCAGCGACGAGGCTCATTTCTGGTTGAATGGATACGTGAACAAGCAAAACTGCCGTATTTGGAGTGAAGAGCAGCCAGAAGCATTGCAAGAGCTACCAATGCATCCACAAAAAAACAACCGTTTGGTGCGGATTATGGGCTGGCGGCATCATTGGGCCGTATTTCTTCAAAGATGATGCGAATCACAACGTTACTGTGAATGGTGAGCGCTACCGTGCGATGATAACAAACTTTTTTTTGCCCAAAATGGAAGAGCTTGACTTGCATGACATGTGGTTTCAATAAGACGGTGCCACATGCCACACAGCACGCGAAACAATAGACCAATTGAGAGGCGAGTTCGGTGAACAGTTTATTTCACGCTTGGGACCAGTCAATTGGCCGCCCAGATCGTGCGATTTAATGCCTCTAGACTATTTTTTGTGGGGCTATGTTAAGGCTAATGTCTATAGCGACAAGCCCGCTTCGATTGACGCACTGGAGGCCAACATTACCAACATTATTCGTGAGATACCGGCCGAAATGTTGGAAAGAGTATGCCAAAATTGGACTAAGCGGATGGACCATTTGAGGCGCAGCCGCGGCCAACATTTGCATGAAATAATCTTCAAACATTAAATTATATCGACCCAACTATCGATCCAAATAAATATTTCATGCATTTTTCTGAATTTTATGTGTTTTTTTTTTTTAAATTTCCGATAGTTCTTATAAAATCACCTATTATAACAAAATGCGTTATTGTATATTGTGCAAAAATAAGTTTGAAGTGGTGGTGGTATCATGTTTTAAGTGACGAAAGATCCCGAGAGAAGGAATAATTGGAGACAAATTTGTTGTGTGGGGCTAAAGGCATATTCAATTATGTGTTCCAGCCACTTCAAAGAGAAACATATTGCCACTATGGGCAAAAGGGTGATGCTTTTGCCAAACACTCCCAGATGTGTAAGTACAAAAGTTTATGACTCAAATCTAGTTTACCAACGCAGTTCTTAAAATGTGAAACGCTTGTTAGTTTCCGAATTATGGGCCAAAGAAGTTTTCTATCACATTTTTTAATTTATATGATCAATAATGCATCCAACTGAAGGCCGGCTATGCAAAAAAACTTTTTTTTAGCGAAGCCGGTGCTTGTTATACCATAGAGGAAAAAACCCTTGCATCCGGCCGAAGACTGGCTATGCAAAAATTTTGGTGGCGAAGACGGTGTTTATTATCAAATTAAATTATATATATGTACATTGTAAGTACTTATGTATATGTATGTATTTACACTTTGGTACAAACTTGTTTAAAATGTTAATAATAACCGAGCTAATTGTTTTCAGTCATTTTAGTGTATTTGAAAAGATATATCCATAAGCTTTAAAATGATACCAATATTATAATACCATACAGATAAAAAAATGTGGCAGAAAAATCCGTGTATATATGAAAACTTCTTCGGTCCATAACTCGGAAACTAAGTGTTTCCCCAATATTACCATTTTACATTTTCTTATTATTTTGCTACATAGAGTAGGTACTTTTTGTTTCTTTTGGAGCTGCATTGGTAAATTAGATTTGTTCCCTTTTTATTAATTGTTTAAAATTAAAGAAATGTGTTTTCAATTATCAGGCCGAAATGGGTTGCTAGTGGCAGTACACACAATGCTTTGATGGGAATACAGTGTTGTTTTCTTGGGAGGAGCTGACAGTTACAGTGGCTGCACCGATGCCGCTTTCTAAGGAAACCATTGAATTATTACCGAAGGAGCAGAGCATCCAAACTGAGTAAGTATTTGAATTTCAATAAAACTATCGGTTTAATCTAGTTTACCCACGCAGCTCCAAAATAAAAAAACAACATTTGGAGACTTAGGGTGATAGAGACTTGAAAAAAAATAATAATAAAAATATTAAATGGTGAAATTTTGGGCAACACAAAGTTTTCCAAATATGGGCCTCAGAAATTTTTTATTAAAAAGCACTTTTTAAGAAAAAATACTTTTTCCAAAAAGTATTTTTTAAGAAGGCAATTACAATTGTAATTTTATCAAGTTATTCAATCGGCCCTTTTTAGGGCCACCAATTTTATTAAAAAGAGAGAACTTTTTGTTTCATAAAATAGGCTCTTTTTAGGGCCACCAATTTTATTAAAAAAATTTTTTTTGTTCCATAAAATCTGCCCTTTTTAGGGCCGAATTAATTGCTATACAAAGAAGTTTTTGTAAGCAAAGCCGGTGTTCCTTATTATACAAAACTTATATACATATGTATGTAATATGTGCATATGTAATCATTCAAGCTTATCTTGAAAAAAGTTTATTTCTTTTGTCTTAATAATAAGAAATTAAAAACGACGTTTTTATTGAAATCATTGGAAATTATCTTTAGGTCCTGGGGCTAGATTCCGCAACAATGAATTTTTTAACAGTGAACACTCAAAGTAAAATTTACCAACAAACGTAGTGTTCACTTTTCAATAAAAAGCGATTCCGTAAGAATCAACGTATTTTATTGCGCTGAATGTATTCGTAAACGCGGAATGATAAGCTTAATGCTCAAATCTACTGCCACACAAGGTTTCTAATGGAAACCTTAATTTACGTAATATATTTTTTTTTTCAACAACACAATATATCACAAAAATCAAATTCAAATTACTTTAATGAATTTTTATATAAAATATACCCGTCAGAAGGCTTCCCTCTACACTATGCTGAAAAAATGTTTAAAACCGGACCAGTAGTTCCAGAGTTTACCTTTTGCAAACATACAAACTTTTCCTCTTTATATATTAGTATAGGTAGATATGTATATGTACATACATACATACATTTGTATAAAAATTTATAAAATGAATTTTCATAGGAGCAATCCTAATCATCAGTAGACTTTGGAAATTTTGAAAGCTATTTATAATATTTTCATTGGTATCAATGGTAGAGGCTAATATAGCGAACAAAACTGAATTGTAAAAATTAATTTTCTTTAGAAATTGAAATTTTATTTTTGCTATTGAAACACTGGACTACATATGTAGAAAGGCCCTAACAAACATAATTGTAATTTTACAGGACAAGGAAAAATCATAATGGAAACTGTATACCTAGATATATCTAAAAGAAATTTTTTTTGTTTAATTGCTTGTAAGAGCGATATGTATGAAAATATTTAATTAAATCTTCGCGAGACTGTGTACTTGTATGAAACGTAGTAGAATCCCTTAAAAAGCTAAATTCAGGGAAACTGCGAGTTAGGGCCTTTTTGCATGAGACCAACGACATGTAGTTTAAGGGCTTATATTTTATCCATTCAATACGGAAATAGTTTCTTTCTTGTATTGTAAAATTTTCTGTTGCGTAAAGCTTTATCCTTCCTTAAATTATAGTCTTTAGGCACAGGCACAGTTGCGCTTTTTATAATATATTTGAATATTAAGAGACAAAGGCAGATGCCTTATTACGCAAGCTAGTTGTCAGTAAACTCATATTATTAATTAAAACTGTCAGATATTTTTGTCTTGGACTAGTACGCAGATGATGACCCGTACATATGCAGTGCATTGTACTGGAACTAGGAAAATAAGTTATAATAGGATGAAAGAGTTTTTGGAAGTCTAACTTGAGCAATAACAACTCTATTACAGCATTTAAAATGTTGGAATTAAATTACATAGTTAAAACTGCTCAGTGCCCAGGGTATATATCTTCGACACTGCTCAGTACAATAGAAAATAGGAATTAGAAAAAAACCTAACTTTTATTTCTTGAACATGCATGTTGACCATAGCAAAACAACGTCCGTGCTATAAGCTTTCAGTTTCTCGTTTTAACTTGAGCTCGAACTGGTCTCTGTTATTAAAATCTCCATCTATTATGTATTGTCCTTTTCCAACTACTTCATACACTTTTTTTTTATTTTTTTTTTATTTTTTTAAGCTTTTTTTATTTATTGAATCTTCACAATGTGAACTAACAATAAGTATTCAAATCTTATTACTAAATACAATATATTAACTAAGTCCAGCCAATGCTAGACAAAAAGTTTTATTATGCGCATATTATATCGGTAAAATCACCTACTTAACGCTCTGATGGTGGCAACGGTATCCCTTCTTCTCAACCGAGTGTGACCACTAAAATTAAGTATGTTTCGTGCAAGAGGGTTTGGGTGAAGTTCCAATTTGCTGATATACCTTATCGCATGCTTTGAAAACTCATCTTTTACCAGTGGAACACACAGATCCTTGTGAATTCGGGAGTTTTTTACGTACCATGGAGCTGCAGTAATTGTTCGAAGAATTTTGTTTTGTCGCCTTTGAATTTTTTCAATGTTTGACGCTGAGGCGGTGCCCCATAATTGAATTCCGTAGCGCCATATAGGTTTTAGTATTGCGTTGTATAACAAAAGTTTGCAATCTAATTTCAATGTAGAATTTCTGCCCATAAGCCAATTTAATTACGCTGCTTTTAATTTTAGCTGAGTGACTTTCGCGCCAATGTGAGGCTTCCACGTTAACCTACGGTCGAGATGAATACCAAGGTACTTGACTTCATTTTGCTGCGTAATAGGTGAATTGTTAATTTGGATAGCTGAACATGTTTGTCTACGCAGTGTGAATGTAACGTGAGTACACTTTTGTTCATTAACTTTAATTTTCCAAAGTTTTAACCACATCTCTAATATTGAAATATACTCCTGCAAATTTCGCGAAGCTACTTGATGGTTTTCATGTACGCTGCAGAATGCTGTGTCATCTGCAAAAGTTGAAGTGTGAATACCACATCTGGTTGGCATGTCAGAAGTATAAATTAAATATAAAGTAGGTCCCAGAATGCTACCTTGGGGAACTCCTGCCTCGATTGGCTGAGTTGGGCTTATAAAGTCGCCTTCTCTGATAACAAACTTCCGGCCGCATAAATACCTTTCCAGAAGCTTGTGAGTGTTTGCAGGCAAGTTCATCTTTATTTTGTGCATTAATCCCTCGTGCCACACTTTATCAAAAGCTTGGGAAACATCAATGAATAGAGCTGAGCAATACTTTTTGTCCTCAAAAGTCTTTCTTATAACATTAACTAGTCTATGCGTTTGTTCTATGGTGCTGTGTTTAGCCCGAAAACCAAATTGATGATCCGGGATGCATCCTACATCATTCAATATTGGAGTCAACTTCGCCATTAACAATTTTTCGAAAAGTTTTGAAATTGTTGGCAGTAGACTTATTGGTCTATATGACTCTACTTTAGTGGGATCCTTCCCTGGCTTGGGTATCATAGTAACCATAGACACCTTCCACTCTGCAGGATAGTATTCTAGGCGCAAAATAGCGTTAAAAATGAAAAGAAGAATTCTTCTAGCAACACGAGGTAACTGTACAAGAATTTTGCCAGTAATTTTGTCAAAACCTGGAGCTTTTTTTGAGTTTACTTTATTTATAACGTTTTCGACATCTTGAAAACTAAGTCTCAAAGGCACAGGCGGTCTAACAGCATATGGCGGAAATTCAGCAACAACATCCACTGTATCATTTGCAGTAAAAACGTTTTTCAAATGATTAACATACACCATCCCTTTTTCAGAATCACTTCTTGCCCAGTCGCCAGTAGAAGTTCGCAAAGGTGGCTTACCTATTACGGGTCTTTTCAGACCTTTTGTCGCTTTCCATAGAGAATAGTCGCTTTGCGGGCTACCATCAAGACCTTCTAGATAATTTTTAAGGGAAGCCATTCTTTGGATTTCAAGCACATTTCTTAACTGAGTTAAGCACTCCCGTAGCCTGCTTTTAAGCTGGGGAGACCTGCGAAGTTGCCATTCTCTTCTAACTCTTCTTTTTTCTGACAAAAGTTGTTCAATTTCAGACGAATAAGTTCTATTGTTCTCATTTCTGAACCTCGTATGGGTAGTGGTAGCATGTTGCACGGCCAGTTTAAGGTCTTCAGAAAAATCTTTAATTGATATATCAACATCCCCAGGGGTTCTCAAGGCAATATTTTCTGTACAATGAGTACTCAAATATTTCTTATATTTTAGCCAATTAACTCTAGTGATGGCGAACGCCAAGTCACTATACGGGGAGCCAACCTCCTGGGGGAACGAAACGGATATTATAGTGGGTGAGTGGTCCGATGACAAATCTAATGAAGACTCTACTTGCATCCCTTCTAAAGGAAAATTTTTTGCAACTCCAAAATCTATAACATCTGGAATCTTTCGCCGGTCCGAGGGCCAATAAGTGGGATGTCCGCTTGAAATCACGTCTAAGCCCAGTTTGGAGACTGTGTCAAAAAGCACACGGCCTTTTGGGGAAATTAAACGTGATCCCAAAAAAGTGTGCTTAGCGTTATAGTCACCAGCCGCTAAAAATCGAGAACCAAGTGATTTGAAAAAAATTGAATATTGGCTTTCTGTTATTGAAAATCGTGGCGGTGAGTAGATCGAAGAAATAACGATTTTTTCATGCAAATATTCAATGCATATATTAGTTGCTTGGAGATATTCCTCACGTGTCTCATGCAGACAATAGTGCTTAATTCTATTTTTTATTAGAATTGCTGAGCCTCCACAAGACCTTCCACGAGGATCTTTAGTGTCATACAGTGTGTAGCCACGAATTTTGAAATGACTATTGCTTGTCAAATGAGTTTCAGCAATCATCATTATATCGATTTGCTTTTCCATAAGGAAGTGCTCAAGTTCATTTTTGTGTTGGCGGATGCCGTTTGCGTTCCAGAAACATATTTTTAATCAATTCATTTTTTTAAAATTGCCTGCAAAATAGTGGATTGCATTTTCAGCATTTCCTGCATCATGTTTGTCATAGAAACGGTAAAAGTGTTTATGGACTGAACAAGAGTCTGCAGAGTTGCCTCAAGATTGGTAAAATTTTGATCGGAATTTTGGGGCTTGGGCTCCTGATTCAAGTTTTGTATATCGGTTTTGACCACATTAGCATATGAAACTTGTTTGGGGTTTTGCATAATTATTTGGCTGGTTGACTGGCCTATCTGCGGAAAATTGTTTGTATGAATTATGTTTGGCTGCTGGGGTTGTTTATAGGTGATTGATGACTTATTTGTCGTTGACTGCTTAAAGTGAGTATAGACAGGGCAGCCCCTGTAATTTGCATCATACACTTAGCTTAACAATTAAAAACCATTATTATCATTTGTACAAAGTATTTATGTATATAATTTTGTTTTTATATTAAATGCAGCTAAAAAAAAAATAAAATTCATTTGTCTTAACAATGTTTTTGTTAATATTGGGGAGTTGCTAAGAATATTAACAAAAAATAAAAAGAATAGTTCACAACATATATGACAAAAGAAAATTAAGTCATTAAAATTATGTGCATTGCATCGTCTTCTACAAAGACAACAAAATAAATTATGTGTGTGAAGATAAATTTTAAATTTAACTAGTACAGACATAAACCACATTTGCAATTATTTCGTTAACAGAGCTCTGTTAACTGTTTAACAGTGAATGTTAATTTGGAATATATATTTCTTCGAAAGAAATCTCCATAACTGGGCCACAAAAATATAAAGAATCAATTGGAATATGCTCTCCAGAATACATATTTTTTAGTTTTGCCTTAAAAGTACATAACTCATTATCCCTTCTAATAAAAAAAGGCTATTTAAAACATGTGATATTCTTGGAAAGAAAAGTAGTCATAACAAAAATATACGAAATACTACACACATCCCACTATATAGAAAAGATGGTCCAAAGAGTCCTCTAAGCTGTGGTATAAGTGGTATTTCTGAAATAATTTTGAAAAAAAAGTTTTGAACACACTTTTTTTTTTGCGAAAAAATTTTTTTAGTTAAAGCTGACTTTTTGGGCAACATACGAAATACTACACATATCCCACTATATAGAAAAGTTGACCCAAAGGGTCCTCTAAGCCGTGGTATAAGTGGTATTTCTGAAATAATTTTGAAAAAAAAGTTTTGAACAAATTTATTTTTTGTGAAAAAATTTTTTCAGTTAAAGCTGACTTTTTGGGGAAAATACGAAATACTACACATATCCCACTATATACAAAAGATGGCTCAAAGGGTTCTCTAAGCCGTGGTATAATTGGTATTTCTGAAATATTGGTTTGTACGTCCGTATGTTGTCGAGTTTTGGTGTGGGCCGTTTTAACAGAAATGGAAAACAAAAAACAACACTCATTTATATTGTTTTAGCACTAACACTCAGACCGGCAAATACTCAATAAATTCACCACAACCACCTTTAAATAATAAATTTTAATTAATTTCTTAAAATAATTAAATTTTGTATCATACTTACTTTTCACTTAACTCTTTTTCTTCTTAGCTATTTTTTGTGTTTCTTTCTTTTTTCGTAAACAAAAGACAACTTTCGGCGAATTTGCAATCTGACATCGGCAGTAATGATTACACTAACAAAATGCGTGTTGTTTTTGCAATGTTGTATTTATTGTTCTCTTGCAACCACCTGTTTTGAATTCGCCTTGTCATTACCCAACTATCAAAATTTGTTTATGTTTTCATAATTTTTTTCAAAAATTTTCATGCGCGCCACTTCATATTTCCTGTATACAAATCTTAACCCATTTGGTGCGGCTAAACTTAATTTAGTACAGTTAGTTAGGCAACAATTTTAAAATTGATTTTACAATACGCATACAACTTAGGGAGGTCACTAGATGAAATGAACCAGTCCAATTTATTGTACAAAATTGACATTTGATATTCGATATTTTTAATAGATATAGTCATAGTAAAATATTGGCGGCATATATGAAAATTAAAAAAAATATGAAAGTTGCATATTATTTTCACCAGTTAGCTGTTTAATCAAATATATGTAGCCGTGTGGGTTCGATTAAAAAATTGAAATGAATGAAGTGAAAAATTAAATAAAATAATCCGCTGCCAATGCAAACAATTTTTAAAACCAATATGTATTGAAAACATTTGCTTTCGAAATTTTCACTTAACTACCACCACCTTGATCTACCCATTTATTATTTCTTTAATGCTTTTATATGTGTACATTTTGTATACAATGAATAAAAAAAATTTAATTTTTTGTTAATAATTACTTCCATTTTATTTCGACAGTAATGGGTTAATCGTGTTTTTTGAAAATAGATACACAATCCAGGCGAATCCATTAATATATAAATTCGCCTTGTACATAATTTTAATACATTTTATTTCAGCGTTGCCGCTTAGCATGTACTCGTAATTATCAAAAATTGGAACAAAATAAAAAATTTCTGATAATTTTTGTGCAATTAAATTTTTTCATAATTTCTTTGTATATTACAGCATCATCATATTTTGCTCCGTATTTTTATTTAAAATTGTTAGGACAGTTCTTCTGCGATTCTCCAACCACACGGTCGTGTTACAAAAAAAAGCGAACAAAAAAAAAAATAAATAAAATCATTGTGCTTAAATTCTTTTAAAATCAATAATATATTGTATTAAATTGTAAAAACAATAACAAATTATTTTAAAAAACAACGGGAAAATAAATTCCTCACATTTCATTAACTAGTGTCAGAGTGTAGCTTTGCTAGTGAACGGAGTGTTACAAAAAAAAAAAGATAACGGTATAAGTAAAAAAAGCGCAATAAGTGAAGAGTGAATTAATACAAAATAAAAACTTTGTGACAATTATTTTTATATACTTTTAAAGCAACAAAAATATAAATAAACAAAAAATTGCATGAGTGTACCCAGTAGGTGCAATTCTGAAAGAGAGCTTAGCTCCACTAAAAAAACCTCTGGATTTCTGAAGAGGAATCATTGAAAAAATCATTGGACAATCTCCTGTCTCTAAGAGATAAAAAACGCACGCGTTCGTGCTCGCGAAACATTATTGTTATAACAGACGACAAACCATCTTCCAGTCCAGCTATTGTTGATAAATCTGCAAAGACACTTTTAATGTAACATCGGTTAAGCACGGCAGCATCAATGAAACCAAAATCCAGGTAAACAGTGAAAATGAATACCGAAAGTTGTCTGATGTCCTGGAGAAGGAGAAAAGATCGTTTTACACATATCAGCTTAAAAGTGCCAAAGGTATTCAGGTCGTTATAAAGGGGATTGACCCTTTTGTGGATACGAATGATGTCAAAACCGGCCTAGAAGACAATGGCTTCAAAATTAAAAATGTGGTTAATATTAGGAACCGTGAAAAAATTCCTCAACCCATGTTTAGGGTTGAATTGGAACCTAGAGATATTGCCTTAAAAAAGAATGAAGTGCATGCCTCAAGTATCTTTTGCATCGTAAGGTTACCGTTGAGGAGCCTCATAAGCGTTTAGGGCCCGTTCAATGCCTAAACTGCCAAGAATTTGGCCATACTGAGGCCTATTGTAAGTTGCCCGCAGTTTGCGTTGTGTGTGGTGAACTTCACGGTACATCGCAGTGCAAAAAACCTAAGACTGACGCGAGCGTTAAAAAATGCAGTAACTGTGGAGGTAACCATACTGCAAACTACAGGGGTTGCCCTGTCTACACTCACTTCAAGAGGTCAATGACAAATAGGTCACCAATTTTAAATATGCCACCCCAGCAGACAACCAGCATTTCTACAAGCAATTTTCCCCAGGTACACAAGTCAACCAGCCATATAAACGTGCAAAACCCCCAAAAAATTTCTTATGCGAATGTTGTAAAATCCGATAATCCAAACTTGAATCAAGAGTCCAAGCCTCAAAACTCCGACCAAAATTTTAGCAATCTTGAGGCAAGTCTGCAGACTCTTGTTCAATCTATAAATACATTTACGGTTTCCATGACGAACATGATGCAGGAAATGCTGAAAATGCAATCCACTATTTTGCAGGCAATTTTAAAAAAATGAACTGGTTAAAAATATGTTTCTGGAACGCAAACGGCATCCGCCAACACAAAAATGAACTTGAGCACTTCCTTATGGAAAAGCAAATCGACATAATGCTGATTGCTGAAACTCACTTAACAAGCAACAGCTATTTCAAAATTAATGGTTACAGACTATATGATACTAAAGATCCCCGTGGCAGATCTTGCGGAGGCTCAGCAATTTTGATAAAAACTAGAATTAAGGACTATTTGCTAAACGAGACATGTGAGGAGTATCTTCAAGCAACAAACTTATGTATTGAACATTTTCATCATAAAATTGTTATTTCATCGATTTATTCCCCACCCCGGTTTTCAGTAACAGAAAATCAATATACAAATTTTTTCAATTCACTTGGGCCTCGATTTTTAGCGGCTGGCGACTATAACGCTAAACACACTTTTTGGGGTTCACGTTTAATTACCTCGAAAGGCCGTGTGCTTTTTGATACCGTTTCCAAAATGGGCTTAGATGTGGTTTCAAGCGGACACCCCACTTATTGGGCGTCAGACCGACGAAAGATTCCAGATGTTATCGATTTTGGAGTTGCGAAAAATTTTCCTTTAGAGTGGATGCAAGTTGACCGTCAATAGAGTTAATTGGCTAAAATACAAAAAATTTCTGAGTACATATTGTACTGAAAATATCGCCCTGAGAACGCCTGAGGATATTGATGGGTCAATTAACGATTTTTCTGAAAACCTCAAACTGGCCGTACAGCATGCTACCACTAGTCATTTAAGATCTAGAAATGAGAACAATAGAACTTATTCATCTGAAATTGAGCAACTTCTGTCAGAAAAAAGAAGAGTCAGAAGAGAGTGGCAACTTCGCAGGTCGCCCCAGCTTAAAACTAGGCTACGGGAATGCATAACTCAGCTAAGAAATCTGCTTGAAGTCCATAGAATGGCTTCCCTTAAAACATATTTGGAAAGCCTTGATGGTACCCCTCAATCTGATTATTCCTTGTGGAAAGCGACAAAAGGTCTGAAAAGACCCGTAATAGGTAAGCCACCTTTGCGAACTTCAACTGGCGACTGGGCACGAAGCGATTCCGAAAAGGGGATGGTGTACGTTGATTATTTGAGAAATGTTTTTACGACAAATGATTCAGCGGATGCTGCAGCAGAATTTCCGCCGTATGCTGTTAGACAGCCTGTGTCTTTGAGACTTAACTTTCAAGATGTCGAAAACGTTATCAATAACATAAACCCCAGGAAAGCTCCAGGTATTGATCCAATTACTGGTAAAATGCTTGAACAGTTACCTCGTGTAGCTAGAAGGGTTCTACTTTTTATTTTTAACGCTAATTTACGCCTTGAGTATTGTCCTGCAGAGTGGAAGGTCTCAATGATTACTATGATACCCAAGCCAAAGAAGGATCTAACTAAGGTAGAATCATATAGACCAATAAGTCTTTTACCAACAATTTCAAAACTATTCGAAAAATTATTAATGGCGAAGTTGAGTCCAACATTGAACAATGTGGGATGCATCCCTGATCATCAATTTGGCTTTCGGGCTAAGCATAGCACCATAGAACAAACGCACAGATTAGTCAATGTCATAAGACAAACCTTTGAGGCGAAGAAGTACTGCTCAGCTCTTTTCATTGATATTTCTCAAGCTTTTGATAAAGTGTGGCACGACGGCTTGATGCACAAAATAAAGCTAAACTTGCCTGCAAATACACACAAGCTTCTGGAAAGCTACTTATACGGGCGGAAGTTTGTTATCAGAGAAGGCGACTTTATAAGCCCAACTCAGCCAATCAAGGCAGGAGTTCCCCAAGGCAGCATACTGGGGCCTACTTTATATTTGATTTACGCCTCTGACATGCCAACGACATCTGGAATCCACACTTCCACCTTTGCAGATGACACAGCGTTTTTGAGTGTTCATGAAAACCACCAATTAGCATCACGAAATTTACAGGAATATACTTCAATATTAGAGAAATGGCTAAAACTTTGGAAAATCAAAGTTAATGAACAGAAATGTACTCATGTTACATTCACACTGTGTAGGCAAACATGTCCGTCTATCCAAATTAACAACTCACCTATTCCGCAGCACAACGAAGTAAAGTACCTTGGTATTCACCTGGACCGTAGGCTAACGTGGAAGTCTCACATTGAAGCAAAGGTCACTCAGTTAAAACTAAAAGCAGCGCAGCTAAATTGGCTTATGGGCAGAAATTCGACACTGAAATTAGATTGCAAACTTTTGTTATACAACGCAATATTAAAGCCTATATGGTGCTACGGAATTCAGTTATGGGGCACCGCCTCAGCGTCAAACATTGAAAAAATCCAAAGGCGACAAAACAAAATTCTTCGAACGATTACTGCAGCTCCATGGTACGTAAAAAACTCACGAATTCATAAGGATCTCTGTGTTCCTCTTGTAAAAGAAGAGTTTTCTAAGTACGCGACAAGGTATGTCAGTAAACTGGAACTTCATCCAAACCCTCTTGCGCGCAATATACTTAATTTTGGCGGCCACACTCGGCTTAAAAGAAGGGATACCGCTGCCACCATCAGATTGCTCAATAGGTGATTTTACCGAAATAGCTCCCGCATAATAAAACTTTTTGTCTAGCATTGGCCGGACTTAAGAATCACATTTTTTTTAATTTTTAAATTTAGTATTAAGATTTGAATACTTATTGTTAGTTCATTTTGAAGATTCAATAAATAAACAAATGCTTAAAAAAAAAAAAAAACATTTCATTAACTAAACAATAAAATCAATTTCAATAAAACAAGTGTGGTGGCAGTGCATTTTTATTGTTGTTATTGTGCGTGAAGATTACCTACCCAGTTGGAAAAAAACTATACATAAAAGTTTCGATTTCTTGGAAAACCGCAATAAGTGGAAAAAGAAAAACTTTGTGACAATTATATACTTTTAAATTAAAAAAATATAAATAAAAAAAAAATTGCATGAGTGTACCTAGTAAATGTAATTCTGAGAGGGAGCTTAGCTCCACTAGAAAAAACCTCTGGATTTTTGAAGAGGAATCATTGAAAAAATCATTGGACAATCTCCTGTCTCTAAGAGATAAAAAACGCACGCGTTCGTGCTCGCCAAACATTGTTGTTACAACAGACGACAAACTATCTTCCAGTCTAGCTATTGTTGATAAACCGAAAACGCAAGTGGGTATGGATAGGTATGTAACCGTGGTTAAACGTCAGCGAAGCCCTAAATTCGCACAAATATCATCGCAACCAAAAATGTCTGAGGACGATATTACCTCTGCGACAACGGATAATAATAGGTTTGCTATCCTTTAAACTGACGAGCCAACTACATCAAAAAAAACATTTAAACCGCCACCAATATACTTGAGAGAACCTACATCTAATGAGCTGGTAAAAGCACTTATTACTTCAATTGGTAAAGACACCTTCAACGTAACATCAGTGAAGCACGGACAAATGAGTGAAACAAAAATCCAAGTCGACTGCGAAAATGATAACCGAAAACTTTCTGCCGCTCTGGAAAAAGAGAAAAGATCTTTTTATACTTATCAACTTAAGAGTGCTAAAGGCCTTCAGGTTGTTATAAAAGGTATTGACCTTTATGTAGACACGGATGAGGTTAAGACTGCACTGCTAGATAAAGGCTTTAAAATAAAAAATGTGGTAAATATGCGGAACCGTGAAAAGATTCCTCAACCCATGTTTGGGGTTGAACTGGTACCAGGGGATCTTATTCTCAAAAAGAATGAAATTCACCCAATTTATAACTGTAAGGTTAATTGAAACAACCGTACTCGTCAACGTGCAAAATCAGACTGTTCTTTATTTCAAAATTTCAACTTAAGACTACGTGCTAAATACAATGTATAATGCTGTATATGAAAAAGAATGTATATGTATTAGTATGACAATAAAATAATGTTTAGAGAACAAAATAATAAGTGTTGAAACAGAAGTATATGCATATAACTTAAAATGATCATTACAAAATCGTCCGAATGAGAAAGACAACATGATAAAAGTAAATATTCATGTACGTAGGCAAATAGAGTAATATGAAGTAGAGTATATAATAAATGCTTAAAATAACTTAATGCGTAATGGAGAAACACATACATGTACGTTGAACAAGGGAACCATACCAATACAGGGAAGTACGCGAACCCTCTACTACATAACCTTAAATTTCTTCTTCATCGCAGAGTTACCGTTGAAGAGCCGCACAAGCGTTTAGGGCCCGCTCAATGCCTAAACTGCCAGGAATTTGGCCATATTAAGGCCTATTGTAAACTGCCCACAGTTTGTGTCGTGTGTGGAGAACCGCACAGCACATCAGAGTGCAAAAAGTCAAAAACTGACTCAAGTGTTAAAAAATGCAGTAACTGTGGAGGCAACCATACTGCAAATTACAGGGGCTGCCCTGTCTATACCCGATTTAAGCAGTCAATGACAAATAAGCCATCAATTACCTTTAAGTAAACCCCAGCAGTCAAACATCATTTCTGTAAACAATTTTCCCCAGGTAGGCCAGTCAACCAGCTACATAATCATATATGCTAGTGTGGTCAAAACCGATACACAAAACTTGAATCAGGAGCCCAAGCCCCAAAATTCCGATCAAAATTTTACCAATCTTGAGGCAACTCTGCAGACATTTACGGTTTCTATGACTAACATGATGCAGGAAATGCTGAAAATGCAATCCACTATTTTACAGGCAATTTAAAAAAAATTAATTGGTTAAAAATATGTTTCTGGAACGCAAACGGCATTCGCCAACACAAAAGTGAACTTGAGCACTTCCCAAGGCGAATTAATACAGGTGAATGCAAGCGGGAAGGCGAATTCAGTACTATGTATTTCGTTATTGTAAAACATATCCTGAATGTCAAAATCGAAATTCGCCTAAGATTTTTCAGCTAGGAAAAAATGTTACATAAACGTTAAATACAAATTTTTATCACTGTTTGTAATTTAAATCACAAATTATAATTTAAATTCACAAAAAGTTTTAGAAACTTCACTGAATCACACAAAAAAAAAAATCAGATTAAAATGGCGCGAAAATGTTTGTAAACAAAAGAAAAGAAATTTGACAGTCTCATTGAAAAAAACGCGGCAAGCAAAAAATAATCGCCTGTGCTGCCTTGTTCACCTAGTAATGAATTCGCATTGGCAATAGTTATTTCAAAATTAATGGCTACACACTGTATGACACTAAAAATCCTCGTGGAAGGTCTTGTGAAGGCTCAGCAATTCTCATAAAAAATAGAATTAAGCACTATTTTCTGCATGAGACACGTGAGGAGTATCTCCAAGCAACTAATATATACATTGAATATTTGCATGAAAAAATCGTTATTTCTTCGATCTACGAATTTTCTTCGATCCACGATTTTCAATAACAGAAAATCAGTATTCACATTTTTTCAAATCACTTGGTTCTCGATTTTTAGCAGCTGGTGACTATAACGTTAAGCACACTTTTTGGGGATCACGTTTAACTTCCCCAAAAGGCCGTGTGCTTTTTGACACAGTTTCCAAACTGGACTTAGATGTGATTTCAAGCGGACATCCCACTTATTGGCCCTCAGACCGGCGAAAGATTCCAGATGTTATATATTTTGGAGTTGCAAAAAATTTTCCTTTAAATGGATGCAAGTAGAGTCTTCATTAGATTTGTCATCGGACCACTCACCCACTATAATATCCGTTTCGTTCCCCCAGGAGGTTGGCTCCCCGTATAGTGACTTGGCGCTCGCCATCACTAGAGTTAATTGGCTAAAATATAAGAAATATTTGAGTACTCATTGTACAGAAAATATTGCCTTGAGAACCCCTGAGGATGTTGATATATCAATTAAAGATTTTTCTGAAGACCTTAAACTGGCCGTACAACATGCTGCCACTACCCATACGAGTTTCAGAAGTGAGAACAATAGAACTTATTCGTCTGAAATTGAGCAACTTTTGTCAGAAAAAAGAAGAGTTAGAAGAGAGTGGCAACTTCGCAGGTCTCCCCAGCTTAAAAGCAGGCTACGGGAGTGCATAACTCAATTAAGAAGTGATTCTGAAAAAGGGATGGTGTATGTTAATCATTTGAAAAACGTTTTTACTGCAAATGATACTGTGGATGATGTTGCTGAATTTCCGTCATATGCTGTTAGACTGCTTGTGCCTTTGAGACTTAGTTTTCAAGATGCCGAAAACGTTATAAATAAAGTAAACTCAAAAAAAGTTCCAGGTTTTGACAAAATTACTGGCAAAATGCTTGTACAGTTACCTTGTGTTGCTAGAAGAATTCTTTTTATTTTTAACGCTATTTTGCGCTTAGAATACTATCCTGCGGAGTGGAAGGTGTCTATGGTTACTATGATACCCAAGCCAGGGAAGGATTCCACTAAAGTAGAGTCATATAGACCAATAAGTCTACTACCAACAATTTCAAAACTTTTCGAAAAATTGTTAATGGCGAAGGTGACTCCAATATTGAATGATGTAGGATGCATCCCGGATCCTCAATTTGGTTTTCCGGCTAAACACAGCACCATTGACTAGTTAATGTTATAAGAAAGACTTTTGAGGACAAAAAGTATTACTCAGCTCTATTCATTGATGTTTCCCAAGCTTTTGATAAAGTGTGGAACGAAAGATTAATTTACAGAATAAAGTTGAACTTGCCTGCAAACACTCACAGTTTTCTGGAAAGCAATTTGTGTGGCCGTAAATTTGTTATCAGAGAAGGCGACTTTATAAGCCCAACTCAGCTAATCGAGGCAGGAGTTCCCCAAGGCAGCATTCTGGGACCCACTTTATATATAATTTACACTTCTGACATGCCAACCAGATCTGGTATTCACACTTCAACTTTTGCAGATGACACAGCATTCTGCAGCGTACATGAAAACCATCAATAGCTTCGCGAAATTTGCAGGAGTATATTTCAATATTAGAGATGTGGTTAAAACTTTGGAAAATTAAAGTTAATGAACAAAAGTGTACTCACGTTACATTCACACTGCGTAGACAACCATGTTCAGCTATCCAAATTAACAATTCACCTATTACGCAGCAAAATGAAGTCAAGTACCTTGGTATTCATCTCGACCGTAGGTTAACGTAGAAGTCTCACATTGACGCGAAAGTCACTCAGCTAAAATTAAAGGCAGCGCAATTAGATTGGCTTATGGGCAGAAATTCTACATTGAAATTAGATTGCAAACTTTTGTTATACAACGCAATACTAAAGCCTATATGGCGCTACGGAATCCAATTATGGGGCACTGCCTCAGCGTCAAACATTGAAAAAATTCAAAGGCGACAAAACAAAATTCTTCGAACAATTACTGCAGCTCCATGGTACGTAAAAAACTCCCGAATTCACAAGGATCTGTGTCTTCCACTGGTAAAAGATGAGTTTTCAAAGCATGCGACAAGGTACATCAGCAAATTGGAACTTCAGCCAAACCCTTTTGCACGAAACATACTTAATTTTAGCGGTCACATTTGGTTGAGAAGAAGGGATACCGTTGCCACCATCAGAGCATTAAGTAGGTGATTTTACCGATATAATATGCGCATAATAAAACTTTTTGTCTAGCATTGGCTGGAATTAGTTAATTTTATTGTATTTAGTATTAAGATTTGAATACTTATTGTTAGTTCACATTGTGAATATTCAATAAATAAATAAAAGCTAAAAAATAATTGTTAGGGAAATATATTTATCAATTGAAAATACTTCATTGTTGTTAATAACATTTACGTTTTCGAAACTTATTTTCTTAATCTGACACAAATTGTTCTGAAGACTTTAAAAATTTTGTTATTAGACATAAATATATATTTGCACATGTAAATTTAAAATTTATTATAGTAATAATTTTATTCAACTAAAACGAATCTGCATTTCGTTGCAAAAAAGATCTAACCAAAAAATAATTTTCCACACGTATAATACATCCAAAATGTATTTATATTTTACATTAAAAATAAAATCAATTATTAGTCTTACTCTCGTTGATTTACAAAACTTTTAATAAGTTTCTTATTCCAATATTTTGTTTAATTGTTTCCTTGATAGGTCCAAATCATCACCGACAATTTCTTATACCTTCTCTAGCAAAAAACAATGAAGAAACCGTACAAGAGACTTATAATATATTTCTAATTTCCAGTTTTCAATATTTTAAGTTTGCTAAAAAAATTTCCAATTAATATATTCAAAAGTAGAAAAATTTAAAGACAATTGATTATTTATATTCTCAAAAAACGAAAAGAATTTTCCGGATTTTGTGTAATATCGAGCTCTTGGCTGTGGAAAATTAATTTACGTTCCCGGCAATACTGATTTGTTCTATAGAATTTAAGGCGAATTCAGTATGTTTTTGATACATTGGTAATTTTATATAGGGCAAGGCGAATTCATTACCAGGTGAACTTAACAGCACAGGTGATTATTTTTTGCTTCTGGCGTTTTTTCCAATGAGACTGTCAAATTTTGTTTACACACTTTTTTGCGCTATTTTAATCTGAAGGTTTTTTTGCATGATTTAGTGCAATTTCAAGAAATTTGTGTGAATTTAAAAGTGAAAAACTAATATAATCTGTGATTTTAATTACAAACAATTATAAAAGTTTATATTTAACGTTTATATAAAATTTTTTCTCTGCTGAGCAATCGTAGGCGAATTTAGATTATGACATTCACGATATGTTTTACAATAACAAAATACATAGTACTGAATTCGCCTTTCCGCTTGCACTCACCTGTATAAAGTCGCCTTGATATAGGGCGAACACCATGTTGTTTTTTGTGTTGTTGTATTGTTGTACTAAGAAGGCCACCTGTTATGAATTCGCCTTGATGTAGAGTTACAGTAGAGTTACCAATTATTATTGTATTAGTAGGGTAAAATGTAAGACTGACGCCCACTAATATTTCTCCCTCTATATTTGTTCACTTTTATCTAACAATTGTAAGCAAAGGAAAACAATTTGAATTTTTGTTATTAAAATAATATGATACTGTGTTTATTTTTCCTAAAGATGTTAACAAATTATGAGCGAAATATTGAAGTCAAATAAATTTTGTAAATTTTTCTATCAAGTTCTAAATCTGCAAAAATTTACTTGGTAGTTTTTTTGTTGATTTCTATTTTTCTTAATATCTAGTTATATAAATATGTTTACCAGTATTATTTAAAAAGAAAATTTAAGTTTTATTAACTTGCGTTTGTACGAATAAATAAATATAAATGGGAATTATTAAAATTGTAAATTCATTCAACAAATCAAAGTATGTACATCTATATTAAATAACCCAGTGTTTAAACATACGAGTAAGAGTTCGAAAAACTCAACATTTGTTTACTACCACATTCACATTTTTCGCACTCGCAGGTCTACTCGCAGCTAAATTTGTATGCGAGTGATTTTTGGCACTTCCATGCAATCAAATGTCAAACAAACAAACAGTGTTACCGTGTAAATAATTTTAAACAAATCAACTGGATCATTACAAAATTAAAAGTTTTAGCTAGTTTGTATGTTAATTTATTAAAACTAATACTATAGATAGAAATGTTTAAATTATAAAGCGTTATAGCCTGTTCATATATATGGACAATTTACATTTATGGCTGGAATGAGGCCAGTGAGGCAGCACTTTTAGACATGTGGCCAAGTAAAATTACTGAGCTACGTGGTCATAGGAAAAATGCCCACGTCTATGCTGAAATGGCAGATGAGCTCAATCAGCAGGGCTATATTTGCAATGCTAGGGATGTGCAGGTAAAGTTGCAAAACTTTACACAAAGATACAGGTAAGTAAAAATTTCGTGTGGCTGTTGCTGTTTTGCTGCTATGGAACAAATTTGGTTGCTCAAAGTTGTTTTCAAAAATCTTGTGCAATTTGGATATAATCTTCAAAGCAAAACAGAAATTGTCTGCAATTCTGTTAATTCTTGTTTAAAGTTTAGATTCTTGCAGAAAAGAAAAGGCGGCAATGGGTGTATCTGGTGGATCGCCATCTACGTGGTGTCACTATTGGACTGTACACCAAGTCATTGGAGGATTCAAGGCAAACCTATTTACCGAATTAACGCTAGAGAGTATTGACGGTATGTAAATGAAATTTGTATTTAAAAAGATTTCGCATTTAAATTTTATAAAATGTATTTTTTCAATTTATTAAAACTTTTAAATATTTTTCATATTTATGCAGATGTATCCATTTCGACAGTCTCTTCCGCACCATTGTCGCCAACTTCTTCCTCACCAGTACCGTCCCCCAAAGAGTCTGGAAAAAAGAGGCGAAAATTTAATTTTAGGGAAGCTGTGCTACAAAAGTTCGACAGCGTTTCAACTGAAATAGCTAATCATTTAAAAAACTCAGATGAAAACGATAAAAAGCTTATAGAAATAGAAGACAGAATTGCAGAAGAAACTAAGCAATTAAATAGTGCTTTAATATCGTTTTTAAATAATAAAAATTAAGTACATATATAGTATGTTTTTTGTTTGAATAGTTTTAAATGTAAATATGTATGCATGTACATACATATACACGTAAATCAAACATTAAAATTATTTGGTATAATAAATAAAATAAAATTTTAAAAATTAATAATAAAATGAAAGTATTTAATTTGAATTTATATTAATAGTACATATATTGGAATAAATATTAGAAAAATGGTTTGTACTTACTGAAGTAATAACTCAAGTTTTGTCTAATAATTTCAGCAGTCGGTTCTTCATCACTAGTGGTTAAGTTATAGCTTGGATATCCACGGTTTCCTTCAGAATATTCAAGATTATCAAGCCAAGCCTGATTTATGTTGTCATTTCTTTCATTTAAGAAATTATGCATAACACAGGCAGCTCGAGTAATTATTGGGGCATTACCTACTCGATTGTCTATTCCTTTTCCAATGCGGCGAAACCGTGCTTTTAAATGGCCAAATGCGTTCTCCACTACTCTTCTACATTTCGACAGTCGGTAGTTAAACAACTTTTGTTCATTTGACAACGTTAGCGAAAAAGCATAAGGCTTCATTAGGGTGGTTGAGAATCTGAAAGCAGAATCTCCCAAAATACACACTGGCATGTGAACACCACCTATTTCTTTTTTATTGGCTTTTAATATTTCAGACTCATCCAGTAACCTTTTCAACCGTGAAGAATTAAAAATTTGCGAGTCATTGCAACGTCCAGGAGCACCAATGTTAACGTATAAGAAGTGGTATCTGTGTGAATGATGTTATTAATAAAGGATATATGTACATGTATGTATATATTTTATACATGCCTGTAATCCACAAGAGCCAAAAGTACAATAGAATACCATCCCTTGTAATTATAATAGTCGATGGCATCGTTTTGGTTTGGTTTCACTTCAATATGGCACCCATCTGAAAATAAAGTGTTTGTATATGTAGGTATATGACTAAAAGTAAAAAGTGTACTTGCTTTCTAGAAATTTCCAACTTACCAATGGCCCCCAGACATTGTGGAAAACCAAGCCTTTCAAATCCACTAACACATTCATTTATAAGGTCTTGTGTCGGAGATAGTTTCTTAATGTATTGTGTTGACAACGTCTGCCAAACTTCTTCACAAAATTCAATTAAAATTGTACACACTGTTGATTTTCCAACGCCAAATAGCTCAGAAACTACTCGATACTCTCCAGATGAGCTAAGTGTAAATAAAGCGATGGCTATGCGCTTTTCTAATGGTATTGCTTTTTGCCATTTTGTATCCACTTTATTTAGGTTTCCAAGTAAGCCACAGAGGATATCAAAACTTTGTCGTGTCATACGAAAATGCCTCTTAAAAAAATTCTCATCATTGCGATTGCAATTATACTCCCAAAATGTAGATTGGCGATTCTGTGAACACAATAGTTGAAAAGGATTCAAACAAAATTGGTTGTACTTCTCTTACCAATTTCCACAAACACTTTCGATTTACGTTCTCTCCCAATATCGCAAGAAGCAACATCTGGTGTTTCCTTAAATTCCGCAGTATTTCCAAATTGTTAGCTTTTCTCTTTTTAAACAAATTCACTTTAGAATCGAAACTCGACCGCACTAACTGCAAGAGCTCGATCTTTCTATTATAAATCAACATAATTTTCTTAAAAAGTTCAATTTTTTCCATTTTTATTTATTTAGCACCACAATTTCACAAACAAAATAAAAACACAATTTTTTTTTACAGCTGTCAGTTTTTAATTGAATGAGCTAAATTGCGCATGTATGAACAGAAATAATATTTTGCCAATTTACCGAATATTGAAACAATAAAATATGTATATATGAACAGGCTATTAACATCAATAATATAATGATAATACAAATTAATGCCAACTATTTTCTAAAAATATTCTCAAATGAAGAACACGGCAACTCCAGTTTATAATGACAGCCAATGAAACAAAATATATGAAGGAAACAAATGGTTTGAAGTTCACGTGCTGACGACATTTTTAAAATGAACTCTCCCTCGCAAGTGTAGACAGAAATGAAAATTGCAAGAGATTCGAGTTTTTCGAAGAAATTTTCGTTGATAATACATATTCAGCACTCGCATGAGATTACTCGTATGTCTAAATGCAGGGTAAATGCAAGAGCTCACGTACCACATTGTTCACTGCTTATCACATTGTTCATTACTTTCAAAAAAAATAAATAAAATACTCAAACAAAATGAATGTTGCTTTCGAATTTCTTTCGAGTTGAATGCATACATAGATATACGTTCAAACAAATAAAACATACACAACATAAACAAATAAAAAACAAAAAAAAAATTTGGTGACACAGTCACCTCTCAGTCTGTGTTTGTTGTACTTTATGGATTTTTTATAATCTGTAAAGGAAACAGAATAATAAGAATATAATGAATGGGTAATTACCCAATTTTAAATATTAAACGAAGTCGTCGTCATCAAATAGTCCTTCCATTGAGAGCTCTAAAATGTCTCTGGGTGGTAGCTAATCAGATATATTTTGCTCTAAAATGCTATTAGGCAGTAATTAGCAAGATGGCGCTTCTTCAAATGCGTCTATGGAAGCAGTTGAGGTTGATTCCAACCGTTTTTTTCGGGCAGATTGGCTGCAAAGCTCTCGCATTAAACATTGAACTTGCCAAGCAGAATCATCTTGGTCATCTGGATGTATTTCCTCCATTCGTAAAAACAACTATACATTAAAGTTTTGTTTTCTTGGAAAACCGCAATAAGTGGAAGAGCGAATTTATACAAAAGAAAAACTTTGTGACAATTATATACTTTTAAATTAAAAAAATATAAATAAATAAAAATTGCATGAGTGTACCCAGTAGGTGCAATTCTGAAAGAGAGCTTAGCTCCACTAAAAAAACCTCTGGATTTCTGAAGAGGAATCATTGAAAAAATCATTGGACAATCTCCTGTCTCTAAGAGATAAAAAACGCACGCGTTCGTGCTCGCCAAACATTATTGTTATAACAGACGACAAACCATCTTCCAGTCCAGCTATTGTTGATAAACCGAAAACGCAAGTGGGTATGGATAGGTATGTAACCGTAGTTAAACGGCAGCGAAGCCCCAAATCCGCTCAAAAAAACTTTTAAGCCGCCACCAATATATTTGCGAGAGCCTACCTCTAGTGAGTTGGTAAAACAACTTATTACGGCAATCGGCAAAGACACTTTTAATGTAACATCGGTTAAGCACGGCAGCATCAATGAAACCAAAATCCAGGTAAACAGTGAAAATGAATATCGAAAGTTGTCTGATGTCCTGGAGAAGGAGAAAAGATCGTTTTACACATATCAGCTTAAAAGTGCCAAAGGTATTCAGGTCGTTATAAAGGGGATTGACCCTTTTGTGGATACGAATGATGTCAAAACCGGCCTAGAGGACAATGGCTTCAAAATTAAAAATGTGGGTAATATTAGGAACCGTGAAAAAATTCCTCAACCCATGTTTAGGGTTGAATTGGAACCTAGAGATATTGCCTTAAAAAAGAATGAAGTGCATGCCATTTATAACCTCAAGTATCTTTTGCATCGTAAGGTTACCGTTGAGGAGCCTCATAAGCGTTTAGGGCCCGTTCAATGCCTAAACTGCCAAGAATTTGGCCATACTAAGGCCTATTGTAAGTTGCCCGCAGTTTGCGTTGTGTGTGGTGAACTTCACGGTACATCGCAGTGCAAAAAACCTAAGACTGACGCGAGCGTTAAAAAATGCAGTAACTGTGGAGGTAACCATACTGCAAACTACAGGGGTTGCCCTGTCTACACTCACTTCAAGAGGTCAATGACAAATAGGTCACCAATTTTAAATATGCCACCCCAGCAGACAACCAGCATTTCTACAAGCAATTTTCCCCAGGTACACCAGTCAACAAGCCATATAAACGTGCAAAACCCAAAAAAAATTTCTTATGCGAATGTTGTAAAATCCGATAATCCAAACTTGAATCAAGAGTCCAAGCCTCAAAACTCCGACCAAAATTTTAGCAATCTTGAGGCAACTCTGCAGAATCTTGTTCAATCTATAAATACATTTACGGTTTCCATGACGAACATGATGCAGGAAATGCTGAAAATGCAATCCACTATTTTGCAGGCAATTTTAAAAAAATGAGCTGGTTAAAAATATGTTTCTGGAACGCAAACGGCATCCGCCAACACAAAAATGAACTTGAGCACTTCCTTATGGAAAAGCAAATCGACATAATGCTGATTGCTGAAACTCACTTAACAAGCAACAGCTATTTCAAAATTAATGGTTACAGACTATATGATACTAAAGATCCCCGTGGCAGATCTTGCGGAGGCTCAGCAATTTTGATAAAAACTAGAATTAAGGACTATTTGCTAAACGAGACATGCGAGGAGTATCTTTAAGCAACAAACATATGTATTGAACATTTTCATCATAAAATTGTTATTTCATCGATTTATTCCCCACCCAGGTTTTCAGTAACAGAAAATCAATATACAAATTTTTTCAATTCACTTGGGCCTCGATTTTTAGCGGCTGGCGACTATAACGCTAAACACACTTTTTGGGGTTCACGTTTAATTACCTCGAAAGGCCGTGTGCTTTTTGATACCGTTTCTAAAATGGGCTTAGATGTGGTTTCAAGCGGACACCCCACTTATTGGCCGTCAGACCGACGAAAGATCCCAGATGTTATAGATTTTGGAGTTGCGAAAAATTTTCCTTTAGAGTGGATGCAAGTGGAGCCTTCATTAGATTTGTCATCAGATCACTCACCCACTATAATCTCCGTTTCGTTTCCCCACGAGATTGGCTCCCCGTTGACCGTCAATAGAGTTAATTGGTTAAAATACAAAAAATTTCTGAGTACATATTGTACTGAAAATATCGCCTTGAGAACGCCTGAGGATATTGATGGGTCAATTAACGATTTTTCTGAAAACCTCAAACTGGCCGTACAGCATGCTACCACTAGTCATTTAAGATCTAGAAATGAGAGCAATAGAACTTATTCATCTGAAATTGAGCAACTTCTGTCAGAAAAAAGAAGAGTCAGAAGAGAGTGGCAACTTCGCAGGTCGCCCCAGCTTAAAACTAGGCTACGGGAATGCATAACTCAGCTAAGAAATCTGCTTGAAGTCCATAGAATGGCTTCCCTTAAAACATATTTGGAAAGCCTTGATGGTACCCCTCAATCTGATTATTCCTTGTGGAAAGCGACAAAAGGTTTAAAAAGACCCGTAATAGGTAAGCCACCTTTGCGAAATTCAACTGGCGACTGGGCAAGAAGCGATTCTGAAAAGGGAATGTTGTATGTCGATCATTTGCGAAACGTTTTTATCACAAATGATTCAGAGAATAATACAGCGGAATTACCACCATATGTTGTTAGACCTCCTGTGTTTTTGAGATTTAATTTTCAAGATGTCGAAAACGTTATCGGTAATACAAACCCCAGGAAAGCTCCAGGCATTGATCAAATTACTGGTAAAATGCTTGAACAGTTACCTCGTGTAGCTAGAAGGGTTCTACTTTTTATTTTTAACGCCATTTTACGCCTTGAGTATTATCCTGCAGAGTGGAAGGTCTCAATGATTACTATGATACCCAAGCCAGGGAAGGATCTAACTAAGGTAGAATCATATAGACCAATAAGTCTTTTACCAACAATTTCAAAACTATTCGAAAAATTATTAATGGCGAAGTTGAGTCCAACATTGAACAATGTGGGATGCATCCCTGATCATCAATTTGGCTTTCGGGCTAAGCATAGCACCATAGAACAAACGCACAGACTAGTCAATGTCATAAGACAAACCTTTGAGGAGAAGAAGTATTGCTCAGCTCTTTTCATTGATATTTCTCAAGCTTTTGATAAAGTGTGGCACGACGGCTTGATGCACAAAATAAAGCTAAACTTGCCTGCAAATACACACAAGCTTCTGGAAAGCTACTTATACGGGCGGAAGTTTGTTATCAGAGAAGGCGACTTTATAAGCCCAACTCAGCCAATCAAGGCAGGAGTTCCCTAAGGCAGCATACTGGGGCCTACTTTATATTTGCTTTACGCGTCTGACATGCCAACGACATCCGGAGTCCACACTTCTACCTTTGCAGATGACACAGCGTTTTTGAGTGTTCATGAAAACCACCAATTAGCATCACGAAATTTACAGGAATATACTTCAATATTAGAGAAATGGCTAAAACTTTGGAAAATCAAAGTTAATGAACAGAAATGTACTCATGTTACATTCACACTGTGTAGGCAAACATGTTCGCCTATCCAAATTAACAACTCACCTATTCCGCAGCACAACGAAGTAAAGTACCTTGGTATTCACCTGGACCGTAGGCTAACGTGGAAGTCTCACATTGAAGCAAAGGTCACTCGTTTAAAACTAAAAGCAGCGCAGCTAAATTGGCTTATGGGCAGAAATTCGACACTGAAATTAGATTGCAAACTTTTGTTATACAACGCAATATTAAAGCCTATATGGTGCTACGGAATTCAGTTATGGGGCACCGCCTCAGCGTCAAACATTGAAAAAATCCAAAGGCGACAAAACAAAATTCTTCGAACGATTACTGCAGCTCCATGGTATGTAAAAAATTCACGAATTCATAAAGATCTGAGTGTTCCGCTGGTAAAAGAGGGGTTTTCTAAGTACGCGACAAGGTATGTCAGTAAACTGGAACTTCATCCAAACCCTCTTGCTCGCAATATACTTAATTTTGGCGGCCACACTCGGCTTAAAAGAAGGGATACCGCTGCCACCATCAGATTGCTCAATAGGTGATTTTACCGAAATAGCTCCCGCATAATAAAACTTTTTGTCTAGCATTGGCCGGACTTAAGAATCACATTTTTTAATTTTTAAATTTAGTATTAAGATTTGAATACTTATTGTTAGTTCATTTTGAAGATTCAATAAATAAAAAAATGCTAAAAAAAAAAAAAAAAAAAAATAAAAAAAAAAAATAAAAAAAAAATACAATGTAAATTGTATGAAATAAAAGGTAGAGAAAGCTCAAGAATTGCCGAAAAAAGTTTTTGTGTGTGTACAAGAAAGCAATTCAAAAGAACATTGCTAAAGGCCCTGATTCACTATCCTACACGATCGTACGATTCATTCGAAGGAAACTGTTTCAAAAGTCTAGCCGACTTGAAAAAATCACTTCAAAATGGCGTTGCAGGCCACACTATTATACAAGTATGATTGCAATAATTTATATACGCAATAAAATAATTAAAAACTTTTATTACTATAATAATTTACATTATTTATAATTTTTTTCTTGAGGTGCCAACAAAATTATTATATTTTTCACAATAAATACCACACTGATCACACTGAAACGATAATGTTTTGAAAAGTTTCATAAAATTTTTGAAATCGCACGATTTGTCAAAAACTCTGTCGTACGGTTACATTTTAAGTACTTTTTCAGCACACATGCTTTATTTAGTAGATCGCACGATCGTGTATGATAGTGTAACATGGCCTTAAAAAATCCGGCAATTAAAATCGCTCTGCAGTGCTGTCACTATGAATATAAATTGGCAGCACTAACAACTAACATTTTTTTTTGTTATTTAATAGAAAAAACATTACAAAATTAAAATAAACAACTAAATTGATGTGTTTTTATACTTTTACGTGATATTGTTAGATTTTCAGTCAGAAATTTTAATTTTATTCGACCAAAATATATATGTGGCACCTCTGAAATTTATATTGTTAAATACGCGTAGAGCTGCTACTGTCTTTAAAATAATTATGTTGCTGATTAGACGGCAGCATTTGAAGTTAACTTCATTTATAATCGTGAAGTTGTGAAATCTGCTGTCGTCTAAGGGTCATATCTAAGAAAATTTAATAGGATTACTTATACTAGAAAATTTTTTATTATTCGAATACCGTTTGTCATTGTATTCGTTTGATTGAATGTGCGGCACTAATATATTTCTTGTTTCTATTATTATTTCAAAATTAATATATTCAGTTTATATGCAATGAAATATGTTCTTTATCTAATAAGCATAAAACATTAATTGTATTAAAAATGTTCACTAAGTTGTGCTTTTTACAAGAAATCAAAATAAAGAAGCCAAATGTCATTTTAACGTACAGTTAAAGTGTATCCATACTTTTCAATATCATAGTATTTACCGCCTGCATTACTAAGAAGCAGTTAAGTAATGACTTGTCTAACATATGCTGCTTATGTTCGTATGTAATTATTTATTCTTGGTAAATGTAAGTACATATACAATATTTCTAATGAAAATTTAATAAAAGAATTTGAGTAATACTTGGGATTGCCAAAACTTAAGATAAGGTGATAGAAACGGGTTTAAAAATGTTTACAAAATGAAAAGTGTAGTAAATTAATATCTACTCTCATAAAATTTTGCTGTTTTAGCAACTTTACTATCCGTATCGATATTGTTTTATTGTCATTACGAATTACACGTTATAAATACTCGGTGTAAAAGTGATGTTGACATTACATATGCGCTGTCAAGCACGTTCAAATGTAATAGCTATAAATTTTAAAAATTATAAAACAGTGCTAAAACCCAGTTCCGTACTTAATTCCACGACGTTATAAATTAAATTTTATAGATAAAGGGCCATATCCAAAAAAAATTCTTACTTGAGTTTTAACGCATACGTTAGTTACCAAACACATTAGCACTACCATACATTTGTTAAAAATTTTTATGCAAAAACAGTACGTTAACTTTTACATGTAGTAAGGAATTTAATTGTTTTGTTATGGCAACGTCGTTATGTTCAGTTGTAATTTTTTGAGTAGTGATGAATAAAAACTAATATTCGAAAACCGAAAAACAAATTTAAAAAATAAAAACTGATTATTATTACATAAAATAACATATTTTTGACAAACAGTTCTTGGATTTACCTTCTTAATAAATAATGAATATATAATATGTAGTATATTAATGAAATTGCGAAAAAATAATAGGGGTACTTATATAGAAAAATTGTTATTATTCGAATAACGATTTTCATTGTATTCGTTTGATTGAAAATGCATCACTAACATAATTGTTACTTATATTTTTCTTTCAAAATTAATATTTTCAGTTTGTATACAATGCAATGTGTAAATTTACTTAATTAATAAGCATAAAACATTGCTTGCATTAAAATCTTTTACAAAATTGTGTTTTCTAAAGGAAATAAAAATGAAGAAGTCAAATGTCATTTTAACGTACAGTTAAAGTGTACTCATTTCAACTCTAAACGAATGGTAAGTAAATAATTGTTTTTGCATATAACGTTAAGGAATTTTTCTTAACAACTGCTTACCAAGCATTGTTAAGTTTTTTGGATACGGCCGAAAGTTTTTAAGAAAAATATTGAATATAAGTAATACTTTTATCAAAAATATTTTGTTGAAAAGGCACAAGTACAGAAAATAGACTTTTTCAAGAGATATTGGGCCATATCCAAAAAAAATTCTTACTTGAATTTACACGCATACGTTAGTTACCAAACACATTAATAGTACGTTTCCATATACGTGATTTGAGCCAAATTATTTCATTTGCCCAAATTAAGTAATTTGTGATATGATTTCCCATACATTTTTCATATGATCAAATAAAATCAAATGACTTAATTTGTTTCAAATTAAGTCGAAATTTGTCTGTGCAGCACTGCGCTACTGGTATTCTTACAAATACAACCTTAGGGCATCCATTATTAGTGAGTTACAATTCGAAAAATTGACATTTAAATAAGAATCACAATGGCTGATTTTATTTGTTGATGAAGTGGAAAAAACATTTGTTGTCAATGTTATATTCCATTTTTATAGTTTTTTTTTATTCGGGAATACTAAATATATTTTTCTAATTGTATGAAACCCCTTTTACTTCCTCGTATACAAAAACCAAGATTATGATATAAATTATTTAAATTTCATTTACTATTAAACGCTTAACACTGTACCAATAAAGAATATAAAAGAAAACGAAATTATTTTAGTTGTTTCCGACTTAGATTCTCCAAAGCAATGATATAAGTATACAGCAAATATACGAATGCCATTCGAGAAATTGTGTGTAATCACAGCGTCTTCATTAAGCACCTATCTAAAAGTGGGTTCATCAAGGGTAATTCTTTCCAGTTTAAGAATTGCTGTTTGATCTTTGTTTAATTGGGGCGTAACCCCATCGGCATCATTTTGGAGTTCTTTAAGTAGGAAAATATAAGCATCTTACAGCCAGCTAGTGCACTAATTTCTCCAATATATCCAAAGTACGCATCCATAACCACAGTCTTTTATCCAAATTTCTTAGAATATTTGTAAATAGTCTAGGACATTCCTTATGTTCATATTGTTTTTATCTTTATTGGCCCATGGCCATCAGGAATGCGGCCGACAAATGAGGAAATCAGTGTTACATTTGTTTCAGCATAAGCGAAGTCTTTACATTTTGTTTGGTTTCTGGAATTTTTGCAGCTTGACTACCCTCCCATGTTGAAGCCAATTTAATAAGAATGTGGTTGTTTCTTATCCCCATGTCTTCGTCTAAGGAAATCCAATTCAAGGCTTCCTTTATGCTTTCTCGGTATACGCGTCTTGGCAGAATGTTCAATATCTTGCAGCCAAAAAGATATTGAACATTTCCGTTTTATATCCGGATGCCACAGCGTTTTGCACAAAATTTATTAAATTTTGGTTTTTTCTATTATAAAATTTAATTAAACAATACAAACGTCAAACAGATTTCGAAAATTCGAAGAGAAAATTACTAACAACATAATGGAAACACTTCGAAATGATTTCCTCAAATCAACTTAATTTGCTTATAATGGAAACGTACTATAACACTACCATTCATTTCTTAAAAAAGTTTATGTAAAAACAGTTAAATTTTCAATGTAGTAAGAAATGTAATTGTTTCATTCTGGCAGTGCCGTTATGTTCAGTTGTATTTTTTTGAATAGTGATGCATGAAAACTAATATTCGAAAACTGAAAAACAAATTTAGAAAATAAAAAATTATTATTATTACATAAAATTATCAATTTTTGATAAACATTTCGCGGGTTTACCTTTTATATAAATGAAGAATATATAATATGTAGTATATTAATTAAAATGAGAAAAATTTATAGGATTACTTATACTATAAAATTTTGTATTATTCGAATACCGTTTTTCGTTGTATTCAGTTTATATGCAATGAAATATGTTCATTTCTTTATTTAATAAGCTTAAAACATTAATTGTATTAAACATTTTCACTAAGTTGTACTTTTTACGAGAAATCAAAATAAAGAACTCAAATATCATTTTAACTCACAGTTAAGTGTATCCAATTCAACTTTAAACGAAAGGTAAGCTAACAATTGTTTTTGCATACAACGTTAAGAAATTTTTCTTAACAATTGCTTACCAAGCTTTGTTAAGTTTTTTTTGGATACGGCCGATTGTTTGTAAAAGTACATTTATAAAGGCATTTGTACCATGATTTAAAGTCATACCTTTATTTGTATTATATAAAGTTACCCATTAGTTTTTATACATTTATACTAAACATCAATAGTTTTTATCGGCACCAACGTTTGAATCAATTAGCTTTTTTAATGCATTATAAGCAACTAGAGTTTTTAATGATTTTTTTTTGTAATGAAATTTTGAAATATTTATTCGTAAGCGAGAATGGTAAGTACTTGCCTCCAATGACATCACCATGTTAACATAATGACATAAAATGCCAAAGTAGAAGTAGTGAAGAGTATGTTTATTAACATTTTAACACATTACTTTGGAATACAGTCGTAAAGCAGCTCTGGGCTGGGGAGCAGCTCTCGCGTCATCGTAATTATTTCTTAAGTGCGGACAGGCTTGTTGTTGTTGTTTGGCCTTCGAGAGTTTTGCGTCTCTCTCTCATTAGTTGTCTACCTCAACTAACTGTATTAGTTTACAGTTTTTGTGAGGTATTTCGTTGTTAACCACGCGGCAACTTCCTATGCGAAGGCATAGGTCGGTACAGTTAGTCACAGCGCCGCAAAAGAAATACTGTTAATACCATCGTGGGCATAAGGTTACTCCGTTACTCCGCCCATGCTGTGCATCCTGTACTTTGCAAATTTATTTGCAACTGCATAGTTATAAATATAAAATATATAAATACTTTGCAATAGAAGTTTTCGCTGGATCCAATTTAACTTTAAACGAAAGGTAAGCTAACAATTGTTTTTGCATACAACGTTAAGAAGTTTTTCTTAACAATTGCTCACTAAGCTTTGTTAAGTTTTTTTTTTTTTGGATACGGCCGTAAGTATTTAGCTTTATTTTTTTATTTTATATTAAAATTTTCTACCAGCTGATTAGCTTTAACAAAAGTATCTGTAAACTGATATATCAGAGGAGGTTAATACCTACTATTGGCTTCAAACATTTGAGTTATAGTTATAACTACACTATCTTGATTACGAGAAGTTTTATTAAATTGGTTAAAAATTATGCATTATGCGTTGTAGCAAATCTAGGTTTACTTAATTTTGGGGTTTGGCAACTTTGTTTCCATTTTGAATACTTAGCAACTCTCAAACCAAGGCGAATTCATTACCAGGTGAACTTAACTGCACAGGTGATTATTTTTTGCTACTCGCGTTTTTTCCAATGAGACAAACTCTTTCGCGCCATTTTAATCTGTAGATTTTTTTGCATGATTTAGTACAATTTCAAGAAATTTGTGTGAATTTAAAAGTGAAAAACTAATATAATCTGTGATTTTAATTACAAACAATTATAAAAGCTTATATTTAACGTTTATATAAAATTTTTTCTCTGCTGAGCAATCTTAGGCGAATTTAGATTATGACATTCACGATATGTTTTACAATAACAAAATACATAGTACTCAAGGCGAATTAATTATTAGGTGGATGCATCGGCGAATTCAGGCGAATTCGATTAATATGGCGGCACTTTCCCTGTCAAGTTTTGTTTGCCTTTTTCGGCGCCATTTAAATTTTTTACATGTTCTTTATCAACTACTTTTGACAGCTTAAGTGTGAATTCGCCATTTTACACAAACAAAATACCTGTTGTTTTTATTATTGTTGTATTGTTGTAGCGAAGCGGCTACCTTGTTTTTTGTATCATGATAGTACTGAATTCGCCTTTCCGCTTGCATTCACCTGTATAAAGTCGCCTTGTCTCAAACGTAACTAGTCCAACGACAGTTAATTTTTAATTAATATCAACGTCAAATTATTTTGTGTCTGTTTTTTTTTTATTGTGCAAATTTATATAATAATTAGTTTACATTTGAAACAATAATTGAAAAATTTCGGTAAGTTAATGCAATATTTAAAGCGAATCAAGTATTTCAGTTTAAATGAATGCGAATGAAATCTAATCACTCACATTAAAATCAATTTGGGTTTGTCTATCTCACTATTATTCATTCGCATATTCTTATGTCTTTTGATTGAGTTTTGATACATCGTTCGCATACAACAAAGTTAGACGAGCGCAAATCAATTTTCGAACGCAATCTAAGCGAGTCACTTTGGAGATTGGTAAGCTGGCTGTTAATGACAAACCAAAAAAAAATTAAGTTAAAGTGTGAAGCGAATATGCATACATACTCGTACACACATACGGATGCATAGGGATCAAAAAGAATTTCGTTAATCGCATTATTTCAACACGTTAGCAAGACGTCAAAAGTGATTGTGATATGAGCACAGAAATGCAGAAACAACATGGTCTTCTGTTATTCGTTGTGAAGATTGACGAGTCAAAAAATTGTACAGAAAGCACCCAGTTAGCATACGATTTTTATTAAGGAGTAAATACTGATTAAAGGACCAAATAAACTACGCAAATCACTTGCCAAATACACGTTTCGCAAGATACAAATTGTTTGTTACCATCTATTTCTTGATACTCCATTTTTATACCCTTCACAAAAATGTAAGTTTGTGATTCCGTTTGTAATTTCTAAAATTTTTATTTGCGACCCTATAAAGTGTACATATTCTGAACCAAATTAAAAGTTCGATTAAGTAATATCCGCCTGTCCGTTCTGTTGAAATACCGTTTCTGAAAAAATCATTATGCTTAGAAACTTGTTTCTTTCATCATTCTTTTCCCCCATCGATTCATGGGTTGGCTATTGAAATTCAGCAAAACCGGTTCGCATACAGCTGAGATATATACAAAATTCCGAAAAAATCAATTTTTTTGCAATTTTGTATGAAAATTGTTTGAAGAAAAGAATCTGTTTGTTCTGCTTCAAACTTAACACAATTATTTTGAATGGCGAGTAAAAGCAAAAAAAAGAATGTTCCCCGATACTGTTCCATATATACCCGAGATATAGCTTAAACCGGTTTGTTAATTAAAATGTCGGGTAAGCGAATCTGTTAATAAAAGGAGGTTACTTAAATTGAAAATTTCCAATATCGGTCCATATATACCCGCGATATAGCTTAAACCGATTTTTTCATGAATATGTCGAGTGAGCGAACTTAAACAGCTGTTTTTGCTTAACAGCAGTTTAAGAGAAATTTAACATTTCCAATATCGATTCATATATACTCAAGATATAGCCTAAACCGATTTTTTCATGGATATTTCCTTTTTCACATGGTGATTACAAGGCAAAAAATTTGTTCCCCGATATCGGTTCATATATATCCGAGCATATTTAGTTCAAATTTGTAATATGTACTATATACATATTTACGCGACTATCGTGAAGAATATTTTAGATTCGGTCCAGCCGAATATACTACACTCTTACTTGTTTATTCTTTATTTTTTTAATTTCCACAATAAGGTAAACTTTTACGCAATTCTAAACATTATTACAAAACATTTTCTTGATTCGCTTTGTGTGCTTCTTCTTCCACCACCTCACTCTGCAAAAATTTCATTGAAAATGAAATTTTTATGAAAAATTTATACACTCATAGAAAAAAGCGTCTTCGTATTGATGACGGCGGGACATCAGAATTTTGACATCAATATTATGTATATAGTAATCCGTAATGTGAAAACAGACATCTATCCCAATGACAAAGGTCATCAGAGAATTTTGTCATACGTTGAGTATTATCAATGCTACAACTGTGGTGACATCAATTCAATGATATATTTGATTAATAATTATAATATATCTAACTTGTCAAATTTTAAAAAAGGGTAAAAAGTATTATATTTTCAATTTATTGTTGAAAAAGGATTTTGTTGTTAAAACCATTATTTTTGAACTTATATGAATTTTTAAGAAGTAGAAAAAAATGCATCATACTGATGTAAACTTGTAATCACAGCAAGTATTGTTTAAGCAAAGGCAATTAAGTATAAATATAAAGCGAATATATAAATGAATGATAATACATCATTCTGATGACATTTTGTTAACACATGCGGCGTTAGTTAAATAACGAATGCAATGAGAGCGTAGGTAGTGAAATGCTAAAGGCCTCATTAGTTTTTACTTTCTGTTCTGGTTCTGTTCTTTAACGTTCTTTAGGTAAGTTATTGTCGTTAGTTTTTCTGTTAGAATACATCAGCTGTTTTCTGTAAACAAAGAAAAAAATAATATAAAAAAGAACATTGTGCTTTTTAATAATTGAAAAAAAAATAAAATTTAAAAACAAAATAAGGAAAAAAGAAAATGGAATGCAATATTAATTATGCATCAAATTCTGATGATGAAGACGTAATTATTGTTAGCAATTTTTTAACTCTGTGCAAGTTGTACAAAAGAAATAAATCAAAAAAAGTGCGGCGTAAGAGGAGATGGTATGCTCGTCCTATTAACAAAGACTGGTTTTCATCTGGGTATCATCAAAAGGTTTTCCAAAAAATTAAAAAACTTGATGAAGAACAATTTTTTCTTCATACCAGAATGACAAAATACGTTTATGATTTGTTATTAACGATGACGAAAGGTTCCTTAAGAAAGCCCGGTCAGCGTATTTTACCCGAGGAGAGACTTTCAATAACACTCCTGTAAATTTTTATTAACTTTTGGGTATGCAATAATATTTATATAGCTATCTTTGTATATAATGTAGTTATTTGGCACACGGGAACTCCATTCAGTCAATTGCTTGGAGTTATAAATTAGGAAAAACCACAATTCGCAACATTATTTTAGAAACTTGTGATGTGCTATGGCGTTTGCTATCTCCAGTTTATGTGAGCGAACCTTCTACCGCACAATATATTGATATTGAAGCAGATTTCCAAAAAATGTGGAACATCCCCAATTGCGTAGGAGCCATCGATGGAAAACATATAGCTTTAAAATGTCCACCTAACTCAGGATCCATGTTTTTCAACTACAAGAAATTCTTTAGCATTGTGTTGATGGCTATTTGCGATGCTAACTACACGTTTATCGCAGCAAGTGTGGGAAGTTATGGTTGCCAAAGCGATGGAGGTTATTAAATTAATACTTGCTTCTATTAAAATTCTACTAACATAATCTTGTTTTTATATTTAAAGGAATTTTTCGTACGTCTCCTTTTGGTCGATCCGTTTTGGATAACACAGTGCCTGTGCTACCGAACAAACCTCTATCATCTTCATCTTCTATAGAATTTCCCCATTATTTCATAGGAGATGCAGCTTTTCCATTAAGACAAAATCTTATGCGACCCTATCCAGGACATAATCTTGACAGAGAAAAAACCATTTTTAATTACAGATTATCACGAGCAAGAAGAGTAATTGAAAATAGTTTTGGAATTTTAACAGCTCGTTGGAGAATATTGCTTACAACTTTAGAGTGGTCACCTACCAATTCTGAAGGTATTGTTTTAGCATGCATTGCACTACATAACTTCATAATGCTTAATGATTACAAGCGATGGTATTGTCCAAGTAATTTTATTGATTGTGAAGCTGCGGATGGAACTTTACATGAAGGTGACTGGCGCAGTGAAATAGAAGCTAATGGATTTCGACCGCTAAGGTCAACAAAAACTTCCATTCGAAGATCGACCGAAAATGCAATTCAATTAAGAAAACGACTGACAGAATACTTTTGTAACGAAGGCGCAATTCCTTTCCAAAACAATATTTAATTTCAATTAAATTTTTTAACAAATTTTTTAAATTAAAATTTTTGGTTTGTACAAATGTACATCGCGTTTTAGTTCAAGTTTTCCTTTCTTAAGTTTTTTCTTAAGAAGGATTTTTTACAATACAAATTTGCTGTGATCAATAATTATTGATTGAAGAAGACAAGAAAAATAATAATCAAATCTTTAGCTGGGGGACAACTAACGGTTTCGTAGTCGTAGACTACTGATCACAGCAAATTTGTATTGTAAAAATCCTTCTTAAGAAAAAACTTAAGAAAGGAAAACTTGAACTAAAACCCGATGTACATACATACATATGTACAAACCAAAAAAATTTTAATTTAAAAATTATAAAGTTCAACAAAAGTTTAATAAATTAACAAATTCATTTTATTTGCAAAAATTTAAATTAACACAAATAATTAGTAATAATAAATTATTATTATTATTTTTATATAATAAGAAGCTACATGCTTGTTATAATTTACGTAGTTTCAGAATTTTTAATGCAGTCTACAAAAACTATTTTAATAAATAAAAACTAGTTTTAATAAACAAAAAACAAAAAAAGGAACTTCTTATAAATAATTCTTTAAAAAATTATTACTTCAGTCTTTAAAAATTAAATATATAAATAATTAAAAATTTACTTCATTCTTAGCTATAACAATGAGAAAATGAAAGCTGAGCTTTTTACAAATAATAGTTCGATATTTTTTACAGCTTTAGCAAAAATTACAAAGTTGAATTTTATTCAGGCTCTAGTTTTAACTGTGTAAGCACATCTGTAATTAGCATTATAGCTCTGGTTTGCTTATTTTCACTTAAAGAGTTTAATGTTGCGCATACCATTTTACCAAAAGCTTGCACTGTATCAGTTTCCTTTCTTCTTTCTTTTTCTTCTTTTGATTTGCAGAACTTTTTAAAGGTTTCTACCGCATCTGCAAACATTTGGTCGCTTTCATCAAGGGCTTCCTTTCTTTTTCTGTTCTTTTTTTGTTGTTGTTGCAAAGGCATGGAAACGGGTGATTGTAATAAAGGCACTTGTGGTTCACATTCCATAAATTGAGTCTCTTCGAATTGAATATCGGAGAAAGAGTCATTAGCTTCTTGCGAATATTCATAACATGTTGTTAAATGTTGAGCTGATTCGGCGCTTTTAATTATTGCCGGTGGTGAAATTTGCTCTGCAATATTGATCGTTGAACGTACACTAAAAGTATATGTATACATACATATTTAAAATTCAATAAGTTCTTTGAAATTATTAATATTTCATACGTACGGACGTGAAACAACATGAGGGGCCAGAAATTCCAATTGATGTATATAGTGCCAACGATGTTTAAAAGAAGCTCCGCTGCCAGATGCAAGCTTTTCACTTTTTTTTCTTTTGCGTATCTATCACGCAATGATGACCACCGTTTCATGCAAAGCTCCTCTACAAAATTAACTTATAATATGATTTAAAGATTTTATTTAGTTATGCTTACCTGGTTCACCCATTTCTTGAGAAATTCTTCTCCAGACAGCTCGCTTCTTTTCTGATATCCTGTACTCTTTATTACATTTGTTGTATAGGATATCATTATTTTGTACCAGAGATATGAGTTTTTCATCATCCATTGTTTTTGTTTTTGCAAATAGAAACTAATATTTTTTACACAAAATACAAATTTTTATGAAAAATTTGTTTAAATATTTAGTGTGAAAAATTATTTATTATTATTATTTGTTTCTGTTTTTGGCTGTCACTTACAATTACAATTTTGTTTTTAGCAGGTTTAACCGAAACAGAACATAAAAGAACGGAAAAACTAACAACATACAAGACTTTATAATCAACAAAACTGAAACAGCTGATTCATCACAGAACAGAAAGTAGAAACTAATTCAGCCTTAATGCCACACACAGACATAATATTGATGACAGTAAATCATCAAAAGTATTAGAACATTTTTAATTCTCATTGGTTTCTTGAAAGTAGTGAAATATAAAATTATATGTTTGAACATATTTTTGAATTAAATTAAATATAACTAGAACTTAAGTTTAGTTGGTTATAGCGTGCCATGGTACTGATGATATTTTGTCAGAAAATTTACTTCACTTAGTCATTTTTCTGATGTTAATGAGCCATCACATCAATTAGATTGAAACCAAATTATAGTTGGTTTGATGTTAGTGTGATATTCTACTGATAATATTTTGTTATTATATTGGCTTTATTTAGTAATTTTTTCGATATTAGAGTGTCACGGCATTGATCACATCAAACGTATTCCAATAAAGCATCACAGGACTACATCTCAATATTAGAGAAATGGCTAAAACTTTGGAAAATCAAAGTTAATGAACAAAAATGTACTCATGTCACATTCACACTGCGTAAGCAAACATGTTCGGCTATCCTAATAAACAACTCACCTATTCCTCAGCACAATGAAGTCAAGTACTTCGGTATACACCTCGACCGTAGGCTAACGTGGAAGTCTCACATTGAAGCAAAAGTCACTCAGTTGAAACTAAAAGCAGCGCAACTAAATTGGCTTATGGGCAGAAACTCGACATTGAAGTTGTATTGCAAACTTCTGCTATTCAATGCAATTCTAAAACCTATATGGTGCTACGGAATTCAATTATGGGGCACCGCCTCAGCGTCAAATATTGAAAAAATTCAAAAGCGACAAAACCAAGTTCTTCGAACGATTACTGCGGCTCCATGGTACGTAAAAAATTCACGAATTCATGAAGAATTCTTTTTGATACAATTTCTAAAATGGGCTTAGACGTAATATCAAGCGGACATCCCACTTACTGGCCAACTGACCTACGAAAGATTCCTGATGTGATTGATTTTGGAGTGGTAAAGGGGTTCCCTGTGGAATGGATGCAAGCTGAGCCTTCGTTAGACTTGTCAGATCATTCACCTACTATTATTTCAGTACGCTTTCCCCAGGAGACTTGGTCCCCGATTAACAATTTGCATAGGACTGTTACCCGAGTGAATTGGCTAAAATATAAAAATTTTTTGAGTACGCATTGCACTCAGAATATTGCTTTGAGAACTCCTGAAGATATTAATGCGTCACTAAGCAACTTTAGCGAAAACCTTAAACAAGCTGCTGAACTTGCTTCTAGCGTTTATTTAACACGCAGAAACATTCAAAATAGGACATATTCTTCAGAAATCGAGCAACTTGTGTTAGAAAAAAGAAGAGTTAGACGAGAGTGGCAACTTCGCAGGTCTCCGCAACTAAAAACAAGGCTCCGTGAGTGCACAAATCAACCAAGAAATTTGCTTGGAACCCAAAAAACGGTTTCTCTACAAACGTATTTGGAAAGTCTGGATGGTACTCCTCAGTCCGACTATTCTTTATGGCGGGCGACTAAGGGTTTAAAAAGGCCAGTTAGAGGTAAGCCGCCCTTGCGAGAACCGTCTGGTGACTGGGCTAGAGATGACTCGGAAAAGGGTAATTTATTTGTTAACCATTTGAAAAACATTTTTACCACAAATAGGTCTGATAATGCAAATGAGTTGCCGCCTATTGTTAGTAGACCTCCTGTGCCTTTAAGATTCAATTTTGAAGAAGTTGAAAATGCTATTGGTAATCTAAACCTTAAAAAAGCTCCAGGTATGGACAAAATCAACAACAAAATGCTCGTAGAGCTGCTTCGTGTAGCTAAAAGAATTCTTCTTCTTATTTTTAATGCTATTTTACGACTTGAGTATTGCCCTGCAGAGTGGAAGGTGTCCATGATAACAATGGTTCCTAAGCCAGGGAAGGATCACATGAAAGTAGAATTATATCGTCCAATAAGTCTACTCACAACAACTTCAAAACTTTTCGAAAAATTGCTAAAGGCGAAGTTGGATCCAATGCTTCATAAGGTTGAATGTATTCCTGATCACCAATTTGGTTTTAGATCGAAACATGGCACCATTGAGCAAACACACAGATTAGTTAACGTCTTAAGAAAGGCATTTGAAGATAAAAAATATTGCTCTGCCTTATTCATCGACGTCTCACAGGCTTTTGATAAAGTGTGGCACGATGGCCTAGTGCATAAAATAAAGTTTAACTTACCTGCAAACGTACATAACCTTTTGGAAAGCTATTTATATTGTCGCCAATTTATAATAAAAGAAGGCGATTTCATAAGCCCCGCCCAGCCTATTGAAGCTGGAGTTCCCCAAGGCAGCATATTAGGGCCTATCTTATATTTAATCTACGTATCTGATATGCCGATAAGCACCAACATTCACACTTCAACATTTGCAGATGATACAGCATTCTTTAGCATACATAGTAACCACCAGCAAGCATCAATAAACTTACAGGAACATATCGACAAACTAGAGAAATGGCTCAAGCTTTGGAAAATCAAGGTTAATGAACAAAAGTGTGCCCATGTTACATTCGCTCTGCGTCTAGGAACATGCTCACCCATTACTATTAACAATAAAGTAATATCTCAACACAGTGAAGTCAAATACCTCGGTATGCATCTTGGCCGTAGACTAACATGGAATTTGCACATCGAGGCAAAAGTTTTTTTTTTTTTTTAACTTCATTATTTTATTTATTGAATCTACATAAAAAATGTAATGACAATAAGTATTCAAATCTTAATACTAAAAAAAAAAATTATGATTAAAGTCCTGCCAGTGCTGGACGAACATTTATTTTTATGCGAATATTATTTCAGAATTCAGTCATCTGTTTAGAGCTCTAATGGTAGCCAAAGTATCCCTCCTTCTCAGACGGGTATGACCACCAAAATTAAGAATATTAGCTGCAAGAGGATTTGGATGGAATTCAAGTTTGTTAATATACCTTGTCGCGTACTTCACAAATTCAGATTTCACAAAAGGTACGTTCAGATCTGCGTGGATTCGTGAGTTTTTCACGTACCATGGAGCATTTGTAATTCTACGGAGAATTCTATTTTGACTTCTTTGAATTTTCTCAATGTTGGATGCCGAGGCTGTGCCCCATAATAGAATCCCATAGCACCAAATTGGCTTTAGAATCGAGTTGTACAGCAAAAGTTTACAATCAAGCTTCAAGGTCGAATTTCTGCCTAGTAGCCAGTTAATTTGCACTGCTTTCAATTTCATCTGCGTTACTTTTGCCTCGATGTGCGACTTCCATGTTAGTCTACGGTCAAGATGAATTCCGAGGTATTTGACTTCACTGTGTTGAGGTATTACTTTATTGTTAATAGTAATGGGTGAGCATGTTCCTAGACGCAGTGCGAATGTAACATGGGCACACTTTTGTTCATTAACCTTGATTTTCCAAAGCTTGCTGGTGGTTACTATGTATGCTAAGGAATGCTGTATCATCTGCAAATGTTGAAGTGTGAACGTTGGTGCTTATCGGCATATCAGATACGTAGATTAAATATAAGATAGGCCCTAATATGCTGCCTTGGGGAACTCCAGCTTCAATAGGCTGGGCGGGGCTTATGAAATCGCCTTCTTTTATTATAAATTGGCGACAATATAAATAGCTTTCCAAAAGGTTATGTACGTTTGCAGGTAAGTTAAACTTTATTTTATGCATTAAGCCATCGTGCCACACTTTATCAAAAGCCTGTGAGACGTCGATGAATAAGGCAGAGCAATATTTTTTATCTTCAAATGCCTTTCTTATGACGTTAACTAACCTGTGTGTTTGCTCAATGGTGCCATGTTTCGCTCTAAAACCAAATTGGTGATCAGGAATACATTCCACCTTATTAAGCATTGGATCCAACTTCGCCTTTAGCAATTTTTCGAAAAGTTTTGATATTGTTGACAGTAGACTTATTGGACGGTATGATTCTACTTTTGTGTGATCCTTCCCTGGCTTAGGAGCCATTGTTATCATGGACACCTTCCACTCTGCAGGATAATACTCAAGTCGTAAAATAGCATTAAAAATAAACAGAACAATTCTTTTAGCTACACGAGGCAGCTCTACGAGCATTTTGTTGCTGATTTTATCCATACCTGGAGCTATTTTAAGGGTTAGATTACCAATGGCACTTTCCACATCTTGAAAATTGAATCTTAAAGGCACAGGAGGTCTACTAACAATAGGCGGCAACTCATTCGCATTATCAGACCTATTTGTGGTAAAAACGTTTTCCAAATGGTTAACAAATAAATTACCCTTTTCCGAGTCATCTCTAGCCCAGTCACCAGACGGTTCTCGCAAGGGCAGCTTAGCTCTAACTGGCCTTTTTAAACCCTTAGTCGCCCGCCATAAAGAATAGTCGGACTGAGGAGTACCATCCAGACTTTGTAAATACGTTTGTAGAGAAGCCGTTTTTTGATTTCCAAGCAAATTTCTTAGTTGATTTGTGCACTCACGGAGTCTTGTTTTTAGTTGCGGAGACCTGCGAAGTTGCTACTCTCGTCTAACTCTTCTTTTTTCTAATACAAGTTGCTTGATTTCTGAAGAATATGTTATATTTTGAAGGTTTCTGCGTGTTAAATAAACGCTAGAACCAAGTTCAGCGACTTGTTTAAGGTTTTCGCTAAAGTTGCTTAGTGACGCATTAATATCTTCAGGTGTTCTTAAAACAATATTCTCAGTGCAATGCGTACTCAAAAATTTTTTATATTTTAGCCAATTCACTCGGGTAACAGTCCTATGCAAATTCTTAATCGGGGACCAAGTCTCCTAGGGAAAACGCACTGAAATAATAGTTGGTGAATGATCCGATGACAAGTCTAACGAAGGCTCAGCTTGCATCCATTCCACAGGGAACCCCTTAACCACTCCAAAATCAATCACATCTGGAATCTTTCGTCGGTCAGTCGGCCAGTAAGTGGTATGTCCGCTTGATATTACGTCTAAGTCCATTTTAGAAATTGTATCGAAAAGCACCCGACCCTTCGGGGTGATTAAACGTGAGCCCCAAAAAGTGTGTTTTGCGTTGTAATCTCCAGCTGCTATAAAACGAGGTCCTAATGAGGTGAAAAAACTTGAATATTGTGATTCCGTCACTGAAAATCGAGGCGGCGAATAAATCGATGAGATAACCAATTTGTAATGAAAATTTTCCACACAGATATTAGTTGCTTGAAGATAGTCCTCACATGTGTCGTTCAATAAAAAATGCTTTATCCTAGATTTTATCAAGATTGCGGAACCCCCACAAGCTCTTCCACGGGGGTCTTTAGTATCGTATAGTACGTAGCCATTAATTTTGAAGAAACTTGTTGACGTAAAGTGAGTTTCTGCAATCATCATTATATCGATCTGCTTATCCATCAGGAAGTATTCGAGTTCATTTTTGTGTTGGCGGATGCCGTTCGCGTTCCAGAAACATATTTTTAACCAAATAATTTTCTGGAAATTACCTGCACAATGGTGGATTGCATTTTCACCATTTCCTGCATCATCGCCATCATTGACGACGTAAAACTGTTTATAGTTTGAATAAGGGTCTGTATTGTTGCCTCAAGGTTACTGAAATTTTGATCGGGCGGTTGAGATATAGATTGTTGATTCGGGTTTGCGAATGTAAACTTAACTACATTAGCATAAGAAATTTGTTTTTGATTTTGAACGGTTTTGTCGGTGGTTGACTGTCCTGTCGGAGGAAAAGAATTATTAGAAAAAATTTGAGTCTGCTGTGGTGGCTTAAAAGCAATTATTGGTTTGTTGTTCATTGAGCGCTTGAGGTGGGTGTAGACGGAGCAACCTCTATAATTAGCTGTGTGGTTTTCACCGCAATTACTGCATTTTTTTATTTTTGGGTCGAATTTCGGCTTATTGCATTGTGCTGTACCATGGAGTTCTCCACACACAACACAAACTGTAGGCAACTTGCAGTACGCTTTAGTGTGGCCAAATTCTTGGCAGTTGTGGCACTGTACGGGTCCTAAGCGCTTATGCGGTTCCTTTAGGGTTATTTTTCGATGTAAAAGGTATTTTATACTATATATTGGATGAACTTCATTCTTCTTTAAAGTCACATCTCCTGGCTCTAATTCAACCCTAAACATTGGTTGAGGGATCTTTTCACGATTTCTGATGTTTAACACATTTTTTACTTTGAATCCCTTGTCTGTCAAACCGGTCTTAACCTCATCAGTGTCTACGCAAGGGTCAATCCCTTTTATTACGACTTGAAGACCTTTAGCGCTTTTAAGCTGATAAGTATAAAAAGCTTTTTTTTCTTTTTCAAAATCGTTAGACAGTTTTCGATAGTCATTTTCATCGTTAACCTGAATTTTAGTTTCGTTAATGTTACCGTGCTTGATGGAGGTAACGTTAAATGTATTTTCTCCGATTACTGAAACAATTTTTCTTACCAGTTCATTGGAGGCAGATTCCCTTAAATAAATTGGTGGTGGTTTAAACGATTTTTTTGACGATCCTGTTGGCTCATCCGTTTGTAGAATAGAAAATCTGTTTTGATTGGTTGGTCTAGCGGATTCGGCATCTTTAGAAATTTTTGATTTGGATGCAATTTGAGCAGATTTAGGGCTTCGCTGACGTTTGGTGATGGTGATATACCTATCCATGCCTACTTGCGTTTTTTGTTTATTGGCATTAGTTAGAGTAGAAGATCTTTTATCTTCTGTTGTAACATCTATGTTAGGCGAGCCGGAACAGGAGCGGATTTTATCTCTTGTAGAAAGAAAATTGTCCAATGATTGCCTTATAGATTCTTCTTCAGAAGTCCATATATTTTTGCTGATGGCGCTAGGCTCCTTTTCAGAATTATTTCTGATGGGATTACTCATACAGAAAACAAAAACTTTAATGTATATTTTTTTCATACTGGGTAGGTAATCTTCACGCACAATTACAACAATAACAATGCACTGCTACCGCACTTGTTTTATTGAAATTGATTTTATTGTTTAGTTACTGAAATGTGAGGAATTTATTTTCCCGTTGTTTTTTAAAATAATTTGTTATTGTTTTTACAATTTATTACAATATATTATTGTTTATATGTAAGTTTAAAAATTAGTGAGCACAATGATTTTTTTGTTTGTTTGTTTTTTTTTTTTGTTCACTGTTTAATTATACGACTGTGCGGTTGGAGAGTCACAGAGTGAATGAGTAACGCAGATGAAATTGAAAGCAGTGCAAATTAACTGGCTACTAGGCAGAAATTCTACCTTGAAGCTTGATTGTAAACTTTTGCTGTACAAATCGATTCTAAAGCCAATATGGTGCTATGGGATTCAATTATGGGGCACAGCCTCGGCATCCAACATTGAAAAAATTCAAAGAAGTCAAAATAGAATTCTCCGTAGAATTACAGACGTTAAAAACTCACGAATCCACGCAGATCTGAACGTACCTTTTGTGAAATCTGAATTTGTGAAGTACGCGACAAAATATATTAACAAACTTGAATTCCATCCAAATCCTCTTGCAGCTAATATTCTTAATTTTGGTGGTCATACCCGTCTGAGAAGGAGGGATACTTTTGCTACCATTAGAGCTCTAAACAGATGACTGAACTCTGAAATAATATTCGCATAAAAAAAAATTTTTGTCCAGCACTGGCAGGACTTTAACCACAATTTTTTTTGTTAGTATTAAGAATTGAATACTTATTGTCATTACATTTCTTATGTAGATTCAATAAATAAAATAATAAAGTTAAAAAAAAAATAAAGATCTGAGTGTTCCGCTGGTAAAAGAGGATATTTCTAAGTACGCGACAAGGTGTGTCAGTAAACTGGAACTTCATCCAAACCCTCTTGCGCGCAATATACTTAATTTTGGCGGTCACACTCGGCTTCGAAGAAGGGATACCGTTACCACCATCAGATTGCTCAATAGGTGATTTTACTGAAATAGCTCCCACAAAAAAAAAAAAACTTTTTGCCTAGCATTGGCCGGACTTATGTGTAAAGCTCATTTTTTTTTTTAATTTAGTATTAATATTTGAATACTTATTGATATGTCAGCTTGACATATCATTGGTGAATTAATTGTCATAATTTCTCCTAATGACAATTAGAGCAAAGTGTCATGGGACTTTTGGCATTGTATTGATGTTAAAATACATCACAGTTATGACGGGTTTTCTATGAGTGTACACACATTCACAATGTTTGCACGAAAACCAAAAATTGTTTATTTTCGTACAAATATGCTTCAAATATTTGTACAATAAACGAACAAAAATGTTTGTACAGCCCTAAAATTTTGACATGTTTGGCAAGCAGTTTTTGTGGTTTATTTGGTCCGTAATACTCTAGTACTCCCCAATGAACCGACGGAGTTTGCGAACAGAGCCAATGTCAACCCTTTCCAAATCATGACTTTATATTTCTGGGAATCGATAATTACTCAAGATACCAAGAGGTTAAGTTCTTAAAGAAATAACCATCGTGCGCCATTATTGATTTCTTGGATGAACTCTCTTCACATAACACGCGTAAATCATCCAGAGCTCATCCATTTGTGGCCAATCGCACTACGCATTACAGAGAAAATTCGTTTTATATCCGCACGCTTCGACTGTGGAATAAGTTGTCTACAGGCGTGTTTCCTGTATGTTATAACGTTGGAAAGCTCAAGTCAAATGTTTACATTTATTTATTTTATTCTTCTTGTAGTCACGTTAAGTGGTAAGCAGATACTTATTACTTGTTCATATATTTCATCAAACTGTGAACAAATAATTTATCTGCAACACTTTAATGCCATTAAATTTATGTCACCAATGTTACACCCAGAAGATACGTTGTTTGTATTTGGCGATTTCAACTTGCCACAGCTTATGAACCGGACTCAAATTGTCTCTTCCCAATTTAAGTCAATTAAATTCCATTAATTAGCCATTTTTTCTATTTGTTATAAATTTTTGTAATTCCAGTAATTAATCATTTTTTCCATTTTTCATAAATTTTTTTATATACTACATACTCGTAAGCATGTACATATAGTATCTGCCTGTATGGAGTTATTCTTCATAGACATATACAAGCAAATAAATAACAAAACACTACTCCCTCCTTTCCCCTCCTCACAACCTATTTTCCTAGTTCTGGTACAATGCTCTGCATATATAGGGGCCATCTCCCGATTGCTGGTTCACGAAGAAACAAACAAAAAATGTCATTCATAACCACTTGTTGGTTTGCTTCCTTATTGATAATTGTTACAAACAATTATGTTAAAAGTTGTTGATAAGAATTAATAAACGATAATTAATAAGAATTAAATTAGATTGGACTATATAAGATAACGGACGGTGGTACCTGTGGGTGATGATTTCAGGCAGACTCTACCTGACGCTAGAGATACCGTGAAAAGATCCCTCAACCCATGTTTAGGGTTGAACTAGAACCCAGGGATGTTGTCCTTAAAAAAGGTGAAACTCATCCAATTTCTAACCTTAAATTTCTTTCGCATCGTAAGGTTACCGTTGAGGAGCCACATAAGCGTACAGGACCCGTTCAATGCCTAAACTGCCAAGAATTTGGCTAAGGCTTACTGTAAGTTGCCTACTGTTTGTGTTGTATGTGGCGAACTTCACGGCACAACTCAGTGCAATAAGCCAAAGGCCGACGCAAGTGTTAAGAAATGCAGTAACTGAGGAGGTAACCACACTGCAAATTATAGTGGTTGCCCTGTCTATACTCACTTTAAGCTGTCAATGACAAATTAGTCATCGGTTTCTCCAGCAACCCAGCAGCTGGTAAAACAAATTTTCCCCAGGTAGGCGATTCTACCACCCATACAAATACGCAAAACTCCAAACAATTTTCATATGCTAATGTCCTTAAAGCCGACCAAATCTTGAACCAGGAGCCCAAACCTCACAAGTGTGATTCTAATTTTAGCAATTTAGAGGCAACTCTGCAGACTCTTGTCCAATCCATATCCACTTTTACCGTTTCTATGACAAACATGATGCAGGCAATGCTAAAAAGTGGTTAAAAATGTGTTTTTGGAACGCAAACGGCATTCGCCAAAACAAAAATGAACTTGAGCACTTCCTTATGGAAAAAACCGATCGATATAATCATGATTGCTGAAACCCATTTGACAATCAACAATTATTTCAAAATTAATGGCTACACACTATATGACACAAAAGATCCCCGTGGGAGATCTTGCAGCGGTTCGGCAATTTTGATAAAGACCAGAATTAAGCATTATATAACGAACGAGACACGTGAGGAATATCTCCAAGCTACAAATATTTGCATTGATTATCTTCACAAAGTGAACTAACAATAAGTATTCAAATCTTAAAACTAAATACATAAAATTAATTAAGTCCAGCCAACGCTAGACAAAAATGTTTTATTTTGCACGATCAATATCGGTGAAATCACCTATTTAACGTTCTGATGGTGGCAAGGGTGTCCCTCCTTCTCAACCGAGAGTGTCCTTCGAAATTAAGTATATTGCGTGCAAGACGATTTGGATGAAGTTCCAATTTATTGATATGCCTTGTTGCGTACTTTGAAAATTCGTCTTTTACAAGAGGAACACAGAGATCCTTGTGAATTCGTGAGTTTTTTACGTACCATGGAGCTGCGGTAATTGTTCGAAGAATTTTGTTTTGTCGCCTTTGAATTTTTTCAACGTTTGAAGCGGAGGCGGTGCCCCATAGTTGAATTCCATAGCACCATATAGGCTTTAGAATTGCGTTGTATAATAAAAGTTTGCAATCCAGCTTCAATGTAGAATTTCTGCCCATAAGCCAATTCAGTTGAGCTGCTTTTAACTTTAACTGAGTAACTTTCGCATCTATGTGAGACTTCCACGTTAACCTACGGTCCAGGTGAATACCAAGGTACTTGACTTCATTTTGCTGCGGAATAGGTGAATTGTTGATTTGGATGGCTGAACATGTTTGTTTACGCAGCGTGAATGTAACATGAGTACACTTTTGTTCATTAACTTTAATTTTCCAAAGTTTTAACCACATCTCTAATATTGAAATATACTCCTGCAAATTTCGCGAAGCTACTTGATGGCTTTCATGTACGCTGCAGAATGCTGTATCGTCTGCAAAAGTTGAAGTGTGGATTCCGGGTGTCGTTGGCATGACAGAGGCGTAAATCAAATATAAAGTAGGCCCCAGTATGCTGCCTTTGGGGAACTCCTAAATCGATCGGCTGAGTTGGGCTTATAAAGTCGCCTTCTCTGATAACAAACTTCCGCCCACATAAGTAGCTTTCCAGAAGCTTGTGTGTATTTGCAGGCAAGTTCAACTTTATTTTGTGTATCAAGCCCTCGTGCCACACTTTATCAAAAGCTTGGGAAACATCAATGAATAGAGCTGAGCAATACTTTTTATCCTCAAAGGTCTGTCTTATGACATTGACTAGTCTGTGCGTTTGTTCTATTGTGCTGTGTTTATCCCGAAAGCCAAATTGATGATCAGGGATGCATCCCACAGTGTTCAACATTGGACTCAACTTTGCCATTAACAATTTTTCGAACAGTTTTGAAATTGTTGGCAGTAGACTTATTGGTCTGTATGATTCTACTTTAGTGGGATCCTTCCCTGGTTTGGGTATCATAGTAATCATGGACACCTTCCACTCTGCAGGATAATACTCGAGACGTAAAATAGCGTTAAAAATAAAAAGAAGAATTCTACGAGCTACGCGAGGTAGCTGCTCAAGCATTTTACCAGTAATTTGATCAATACCTGGAGCTTTCCTGGGGTTTGTGTTACGAATAACATTTTCAACATCTTGAAAACTAAGTCTCAAAGGCACAGGCGGTCTAACAGCATATGGCGGATACTCGATAGTAATTTCGATCACGAATGATAGAATTAGCCGCCAGGAGTCCAAGTCTCAACAGCCCGACCCATAGAAATTAACACGATATCGAAATTATTTTCTACTCGATAGTAATTTCGATCACGAATGACAGAATTAGCCCCCGGAACCCAAGTCTCAACAGCCCAACCCATATTTTAGCAACCTTGAAGCCACATTGCAGACTTTGGTTCAATCAATAAACACTTTTACGGCTTCTATGACCTCCATGATGCAGGAAAGGCTAGAAATGCAATCAACTATTTTACAGGGTATTTTAAAAAAATGATCTATTCAAAAATATGTTTCTGGAACGCAAACGGCATACGCCAACATAAAAATGAACTTGAACACTTCCTGAGGGAAAGGCAAATCGATGTTATGTTGATTGCTGAAACTCACCTGACGTCAAGAAGTTATTTCAGGATAAATGGCTATATACTATATGACACTAAAGATCCACGTGGAAGATCTTGCTATTCTAATTAAAAATAAAATGAAACATTACTTGTTAAATGAGACATGTGAACAATATTTTCAAGCAACAAATATTTGTATTGAACACATTCACAGTAAATTGGTAATTTCACCAATTTATCCCCGCCTCGGCTTTCAGTTACAGAAAACCATTACTCAAATTTTTTTACTTCTCTTGGATCCCGATTTATAGCTGCTGGTGACTATAATGCAAAACACACATTTTGGGGCTCAAGATTAATCTCCACGAAAGCTCATGTGTTTTTTGATACTATATTAAAATTGGGTTTAGATCCAGCGGGTGTCCCACCTATTGGCCATCTGACCAGCGAAAGATCCCAGATGTTATTGACTTTGGAATCGTAAAAAACGTCCCCTTAGAATGGATGCATGTGGAGCCTTTATTGGATTTGTCCTCCGATCAGTCACCTACTATGGGCTCTATATGTTTCCCCCAGAACATTGGATCCCGATTTAACGACATAGGTGTATTCCAGTCTACAGTGAATTGGCTAAAATATAAAAAATATTTAAGTACTCATTGTACGGAAAATATATCTTTGAGAACTCCAGAGGATATTGATGGGTCAATTAATGATTTTTCCCAAAATATTATAAAAGCCGTGCAACATGCTACCACTACAAGTTTTAGAAATATGAATAGCAGAACTTGTTCCTCTGAAATCGAACACCTTGTCTCCGAAAAAAAAAGAATCAGAAGAGAATGGTTCGGAGATAAAAAATATTGCTCAGCTCTATTCATTGGCGTTTCCAAAGCTTTTGACAAAGTGTGGCACGAAGGCTTAACTCATAAAATAAAATTAAACTTGCTTGCAAACACGCACAAGCTGTTAGAGAGCTACTTATATGACCGGAAATTCGTCGTTAAGGAAGGTGATTTCAAAAGCTCGGCTCAGCCAATTGAAGCTGGAGTTCCCCAGGGTAGCATATTGGGTCCAACTTTATATTTGATTTACGCTTTCAGACATGCCAACGAGCTGCAAAATTCACACTTCAACTTTTGCAGATGTATCATCTGCAAAAAGCATTCATCAGTGTCCATGAAGACTAAACTAGCATCACAAAATTTGCAAGAACATATTCTTATATTGGAGAAATGGCTCAAACTTTGGAAAATCAAACTAAATGAACAAAAATGTACCCATGTTACATTCACACTACGTAGAAAAACTTGTTCGGCTATTAAAATCAACAACTATATTGTTCCGTAGCACAGCGAAGTCAAATACCTTGGTATTCATCTCGACCGTAGGCTCACGTGGAAGTCTCACAGTGACGCTAAAGTCACCCAAATGAAATTAAAAGCAGTGCAACTAAATTGGCTTATCGGCAGAAATTCTATCTTGAAGTTAGATTGCAAACTTTTGTTGTATAACGCAATCCTAAAGCAAATATGGAGCAATTGTGGGGCACCGCCCCACAATTGCTCCATATTTGAGAAAATTCAAAAGCGCCAGAATAAAATTCTCGGTATAATTACTGCAGCACCATGATATGTTAAAAACTCTCGAATTCACAAAGATCTAGGTGTACCCTTAGTGAAAGATGAATTTTCAAAACACGCGATAAGGTACATTAACAGACTGGAGTCTCACCCGAATCCTCTCGCACGTAGCATCCTTAACTTTGGTGGCCACACTCGACTGAGAAGGCTGGACACTAGAGCGTCTCGCCATATAGGCAAGAAAAAAAAAGTTCGCCGTACACCACCGAATACGAAGTAATGTTGTAAGACATTTTCAAAAAAAATTTTTTTAATTTTTTTTGCCGAAAGTAGGGGTCGCCAAAATACATTTTTCGTTATATCTTCGGCATTTACAGTCGGATCTCAAAGTGTGATATATCGATGTTTTTGTCTCAAAGAGACCAATGTTTTGCTTTAATAGTCAATGGTATTTTGTATCCCGTTCTAGTATTTACCCACCAGATCTCATTTTCTACCACCCTAATGTACCACCCTAATAGCAGAAAATTAAAGCCCGCAAAAAATCATTAAACTTTTGTTAAAGAAGTTTTTCGATAGTTCCAACAGAAGTGTTAAAAAAATATAATTTATGTTTTTTGCCGAATGTAGGGGTTGACTTTTTAAACAGTTATCATATATTCGGTATTCACAGTCGGATTTTATAGTATTATATATCGATGTTTTTGCCTAGTATCTTCTTTTTTAAATAGTGATACACTCTTTTCGAACTTACCATAATATCTGTACCAATACAATAAAAATTCAAAGATCTGTGTATATTAAAACAATTTTATTTAATCATATTTTGAAATGACCCAAGTTGGCTATATTTTTCACGGCTTTCGAGCTTGGAAAAAAGGTGGCCTAGGCGTTGCTCATCGGTAACAGCCATGGCAGACTCATGTACTACATGAACAAAACGCTCGGTGTTTTGAGAATGGCACGGATATTCTGTGAAATTAATTAAGGTTAGTCAACAAAACTATCAAACAAAGTTGTTTTTCTTGTGCTACCTGGTATCTCGATTATTTCTTTTGAAAACTGTAATGCTTCCAGCTGGTCTTGCATATAGAACTGCAAGCACGGCGGCTCAGTCAATTCAAAATTATGCAATGAAATGTCAGCCACTACAAATTTTTTTAAAGTCTGTGATACATCGTTAACATTTTCCTCAAACTCCTGCTCTTCTTCACTGTCTACATTATACCCAACGCTGACAAATTCGTCACGCAACCCATAAGATGATTCAACAGTCTTCGACATTTCTTCACCGTTGCTACTCGTCGACATCATATCAGCAACATAATCTATAGTCAACAATCGTGGACCGCACTGATCGATGAAAAACTCTTTTGCGTGGTCTGGAATTTTATCAGAGGCTGTGCAATTGCATGCAATATTTCTTTCAATACCGCACTTACAACGCGAAATTAAGAACAATCTATTCCACTCATTTACATTGTATTCGAATTTATATTTTACCATTTTGTAGTAATCATTCAGAAGCTTATCCAAACTTTTACGAACACCACTTACCGACATTACTGGAATGCCTGCGCGCTGCCACAAAATGATGATACCTCTTAAAACTTCTTGTTTAAAAGCACCCAGCTTTCGAATTCTACCAGCGTTATGCCGAAGATGTAAAAAGAAATTAATAACATCACCCTTAGTTGGTAATTTAGTGTTGTTTAATTCACTGATAGTAAAAGACATTTTTTAGTTTATTTAAATTAATTCTTGACACGACACGATTAAATATTGATAATTCCAACAGATATTTCATGGATAATACAAAAATAAATAAACTATGAGAGTAATAACGGTACTACTTCCATTATTAGAGGATTTAAACTAACTCGAATTTACTTAATCTTCCGTTAACGTCTAACCGAAAGATGGATTTCCGGGTATAAAATTTTGTACGAAAAATTTCAAATCAATTTAAAATCACATTTCCTAGGCTCGACAAAACACATGAATTTTTTTCTTATAGATCTACCGGAATTATGGAAATATTTCATAAGAACAGCCTTAACTATTAGAACGGTTATATTGAGGTCAATGAATATTAAAGATGACCATTGGCCTCCTCGAGACAAAAACATCGATATATCGCACTGTGAGATCCGACAGTAAATACAGAAAATCTGACAAAAATACTCAAAAAGGTAACCCCTACATTCGGCAAAAAACATAAATTGTATTTTTTAACAGTTCTGTTGGAAATATCGAAAAACTTCTTTAACAAAAGTTTAATGATTTTTTGCGGGCTTTAATTTTCTGACAATAGGGTGGTACATTAGGGTTGTAGAAACTGAGATCTGGTAGGTAAATACTAGAATGAGATATTTGAGGTTAATGACTATTAAATCAAAATATTGGCCTCCTCAAGACGAAAACATCGATATATCACACTTTGAGATAGGACTATAAATGTCGAAGATATAACGAAAAATGTGGTTTGGCGACCCCTACTTTCGGCAAAAAAAATTAAAATTTTTTTTCTCAAAACTGCCTTGCAACAATACTTTATATTCTGTGGTGTACGGCGAATTTTTTTTTTCGAGACGCCCTACTGGACACCCTTGCAACCATCAGAGCGTTGGAAAGGTGATTTACCAACAAAATACACGCAAGAAACAACTTTTCGTCTAGCATTGGCTGGACCTAAGTAAATAAAATTTTTCAATAATAATTATTTTTTTTTTACTATATTAATCAATGAATTTTTATTTTTTAAGATTTGCATACTTATTGTTAGTTCTTTTAGAAGATACAATAAATAATTGAATTATAAAAAAAAAATCAGCAACATCATCCACTGTATCATTTGCAGTAAAAACGTTTTTCAAATGATTAACATACACCATCCCTTTTTCAGAATCGCTTCTTGCCCAATCTCCAGTTGAAGTTCGCAGAGGTGGCTTACCTACTACGGGTCTTTTCAGACCTTTTGTCGCTTTCCATAGAGAATAGTCGGTTTGAGGGGTACCATCAAGATCTTCCAGATAATTTTTAAGGGAAGCCATTCTTTGGATTTCGAGCAGATTTCTTAACTGAGCTATGCACTCTCGTAGCCTGCTTTTAAGCTGGGGAGACCTGCGAAGTTGCCACTCTCTTCTAACTCTTCTTTTTTCTGTTAGAAGTTGTTCAATTTCAAACGAATATGTTCTGTTGCTCACATTTCTGGATCTTATATGGCTAGTGGTGGCATGTTGTACGGCTAGATTAAGGTGTTCAGAAAATTCGTTAATCGACACATCAATATCCTCAGGCGTTCTCAAGGCAATGTTTTCCGTACAATGTGTACTCAAATATTTCTTATATTTTATCCAATTAACTCGAGTGACGGTCAACGCCAAGTCACAAAACGGGGAACCAACCCCCTGGGGGAACGAAACAGAAACTATAGTTGGTGAGTGATCTGAGGACAAGTCCAATGAAGGCTCCACTTGCATCCATTCTGAGGGAAAATTTTTTGTAACTCCAAAGTCTATAACGTCTGGGATCTTGCGTTGGTCTGACGGCTAATAAGTGGGGTGTCCACTTGAAATCACACCTAAGCCCATTTTGGTAACGGTGTCAAAAAGCACACGGATTTTCGGGGTAATTAAACGTGATCCCCAAAAAGTGTGTTTAGCGTTATAGTCGCCAGCCGCTAAAAATCGAGGACCAAGTGATTTGAAAAAAATTGAATATTGTCTTTCTGTTATTGAAAATCGTGGTGGTGAGTAAATCGAGGATATAACAATTTTTTCATGAAAATAATTAAGGCATATATTTGTAGCTTGGAGATATTCCTCACATGTCTCGTTCATTAAAAAGTGTTTAATTCTGGATTTTATTAGAATTGCCGATCCTCCGCAAGATCTTCCACGGGGATCTTTTGTGTCGTACAGTATGTAGCCATTAATTTTGAAAAAACTGTTAGTTGTCAAATGGGTTTTAGCAATCATCATTATATCGATCTGCTTTTCCATAAGGAAGTACTCAAGTTCATTTTTGTGTTGGCGAATGCCCTTTGCGTTCCAGAAACATATTTTTAACCAATTCATTTGTTTAAAATTGCCTGTAAAATAGTGGATTGCATTTTTAGCATTTCCTGCATCATGTTGGTCATAGAGACGGTAAAAGTGTTAATGGATTGAACAAGAGTCTGCAGAGTTGCCTCTAGGTTACTAAAATTTGGATCGGAAATTTGGGGCTTGGGTTGCTGGTTCAAGTTTTGGTCGGATTTAACCACATTAGCATATGAAAATTGTTTGGTATTCTGCGTGTTTGTGAAGTTGGTTGGATGGCCTACCTGGGGAAAATTGTTTTGCCAATGACATTTGGAGAAACCGATGACTTATTTGTCATTGACCGCTTAAAATGAGTATAGACAGGGCAACCTCTATAATTTGCAGTGTGGTTACCTCCACAGTTACTGCATTTTTTAACACTTGCGTCGGCCTTTGGCTTATTGCACTGAGTTGTGCCGTGAAGTTCGCCACATACAACACAAACAGCGGGCAACTTGCAGTAAGCCTTAGTGTGGCCAAATTCTTGGCAGTTTAGGCACTGAACGGGTCCTGAACGCTTATGTGGCTTCTCAACAGTAACCTTACGATGCAAAAGATATTTGAGGTTATATATTGGGTGAATTTCACTCTTTTTTAGCAGAACATCCCCTGGTTCTAGTTCAACCCTAAACATGGGTTGAGGGGTCTTTTCACGGTTCCTGATGTTTACTACTGTTTTTATTTTAAAACCCTTATCTTCCAATCCGGTTTTTACATCATCAATATCTACGCATGGGTCAATCCCTTTAATAACGACCTGAAGACCTTTGGCACTTTTGAGCTGGTAAGTGTAAAATGATCTTTTCTGTTTTTCTAAGACATCAGACAATTTTCGGTAGTCGTTTTCATGGTTTACCTGAATTTTTGTTTCATTGATGTTTCCGCGCTTAACTGATGTCACGTTGAAATTGTCCTTACCGATTACCGTAATAAGTTGTTTTACCAGCTCATTAGAAGTAGGTTCTCTCAAATATATTGGTGGCGGTTTAAATGTTTTTTTTGCTGTACTTGGCTCATCAGTCTGGAGGATTGCAAATCTATTACTTTTTGTTGCTGTAGCGGTATTATCCTCTTTGGATATCTTTGGTTGTGATGATATCTGAGCGGATTTCGGGCTTCGCTGACATTTAACCACGGTAACATACCTGTCCATGCCTACTTGTGTTTTCGGCTTATCTGCAATTACTGAACTGGTGGATGGTTGGTCTTCTGTTGCAACAGCAATGTTTGGCGAACACGAACGCGTGCGTTTTTTATCTCTTAGAGACAGGAGAATGTCCAATGACTTTTTCAATGATTCCTCTTCAGAAATCCAGAGGTTTTTTCTAGTAGAGCTAAGCTCCCTCTCAGAATTGCATCTACTATTATTTTCATGAAAAAATTTGTATATCCTCGATTTACTCACCACCACGATTTTCAATAACAGAAAACTAATGTTCACATTTTTTCAAATCACTTGGGCCTCGATTTTTAGCGGCTGGCGACTATTTTTTTGTTATTTCATCGATTTATTCCCCACCTCGGTTTTCAGTAACAGAAAATCAATATACAAATTTTTTCAATCCACTTGGGCCTCGATTTTTAGCGGCTGGCGACTATAACGGCCGTGTGCTTTTTGACACCGTTTCCAAAATGGGCTTAGATGTGGTTTCAAGCGGACACCCCACTTATTGGCCGTCAGACCGACGAAAGATCCCTGATGTTATAGATTTTGGAGTTGCGAAAAATTTTCCTTTAGAGTGGATGCAAGTGGAGCCTTCATTAGATTTGTCATCAGATCACTCACCCACTATAATCTCTGTTTCGTTTCCCCAAGAGATTGGCTCCCCGTTGACCGTCAATAGAGTGAATTGGCTAAAATACAAAAAATTTTTGAGTACACATTTTACTGAAAATATCGCCTTGAGAACGCCTGAGGATATTGATGCGTCAATTAGCGATTTTTCTGAAAACCTCAAACTGGCCGTACAGCATGCTACCACTAGTCATATAAGATCCAGAAATGAAAACAATAGAACTTATTCGTCTGAAATTGAGCAACTTCTGTCAGAAAAAGAAGAGTCAGAGGAGAGAGGCAACTTCGCAGATCTCCCCAGCTTAAAACTAGGCTACGGGAATGCATAACTCAGTTAAGAAATCTGCTTGAAGTCCATAGAATGGCTTCCCTTAAAACATATTTGGAAAGCCTTGATAGTACCCCTCAATCTGACTATTCTTTTTGGAAAGCGACAATAGGTTTAAAAAGACCCGTAATAGGTAAGCCACCTTTGCGAACATCAACTGGCGACTGGGCAAGAAGCGATTCTGAAAAGGGGATGGTGTATGTTAATCATTTGAGAAATGTTTTTCAGACAAATGATTCAGCAGAATTTCCGCCATATGCTGTTAGACAGCCTGTGTCTTTGAGACTTAACTTTCAAGATATCGAAAACGTTATCAATAACATAAACCCCTGGAAAGCTCCAGTCCGGCCAATACTAGACAAAAAGTTTTATTTTGCGCGAATAATATCGGTAGAATCACTTATTTAACGTTCTGATGGTGGCAAGGGTATCCCTTCTTCTCAACCGAGAGTGGTCGCCAAAATTAAGTATATTGCGCGCAAGAGGGTTTGGATGAAGTTCCAGTTTACTGACATACCTTGTCGCGTACTTAGAAATATCCTCTTTTACCAGCGGAACACTCAGATCTTTATTTTTTTTTTTAACTTTATTATTTTATTTATTGAATCTACATAAGAAATGTAATGACAATAAGTATTCAATTCTTAATACTAAAAAAAAAAAAAAATTGTGATTAAAGTCCTGCCAGTGCTGGACAAAAATTTATTTTTATGCGAATATTATTTCAGAGTTCAGTCATCTGTTTAGAGCTCTAATGGTAGCCAAAGTATCCCTCCTTCTCAGACGGGTATGACCACCAAAATTAAGAATATTAGCTGCAAGAGGATTTGGATGGAATTCAAGTTTGTTAATATATTTTGTCGCGTACTTCACAAATTCAGATTTCACAAAAGGTACGTTCAGATCTGCGTGGATTCGTGAGTTTTTAACGTACCATGGAGCATCTGTAATTCTACGGAGAATTCTATTTTGACTTCTTTGAATTTTTTCAACGTTGGATGCCGAGGCTGTGCCCCATAATTGAATCCCATAGCACCATATTGGCTTTAGAATCGATTTGTACAGCAAAAGTTTACAATCAAGCTTCAAGGTAGAATTTCTGCCTAGTAGCCAGTTAATTTGCACTGCTTTCAATTTCATCTGCGTTACTTTTGCCTCGATGTGCAAATTCCATGTTAGTCTACGGCCAAGATGCATACCGAGGTATTTGACTTCACTGTGTTGAGATATTACTTTATTGTTAACAGTAATGGGTGAGCATGTTCCTAGACGCAGAGCGAATGTAACATGGGCACACTTTTGTTCATTAAACTTGATTTTCCAAAGCTTGAGCCATTTCTCTAGTTTGTCGATATGTTCCTGTAAGTTTATTGATGCTTGCTGGTGGTTACTATGTATGCTAAGGAATGCTGTATCATCTGCAAATGTTGAAGTGTGAATGTTGGTGCTTATCGGCATATCAGATACGTAGATTAAATATAAGATAGGCCCTAATATGCTGCCTTGGGGAACTCCAGCTTCAATAGGCTGGGCGGGGCTTATGAAATCGCCTTCTTTTATTATAAATTGGCGACAATATAAATAGCTTTCCAAAAGGTTATGTACGTTTGCAGGTAAGTTAAACTTTATTTTATGCATTAAGCCATCGTGCCACACTTTATCAAAAGCCTGTGAGACGTCGATGAATAAGGCAGAGCAATATTTTTTATCTTCAAATGCCTTTCTTATGACGTTAACTAACCTGTGTGTTTGCTCAATGGTGCCATGTTTCGCTCTAAAACCAAATTGGTGATCAGGAATACATTCAACCTTATGAAGCATTGGATCCAACTTCGCCTTTAGCAATTTTTTGAAAAGTTTTGAAGTTGTTGTCAGTAGACTTATTGGACGATATAATTCTACTTTCATGTGATCCTTCCCTGGCTTAGGAACCATTGTTATCATGGACACCTTCCACTCTGCAGGGCAATACTCAAGTCGTAAAATAGCATTAAAAATAAAAAGAAGAATTCTTTTAGCTACACGAGGCAGCTCTACGAGCATTTTGTTGTTGATTTTGTCCATACCTGGAGCTTTTTTAAGGTTTAGATTACCAATAGCATTTTCAACTTCTTCAAAATTGAATCTTAAAGGCACAGGAGGTCTACTAACAATAGGCGGCAACTCATTTGCATTATCAGACCTATTTGTGGTAAAAATGTTTTTCAAATGGTTAACAAATAAATTACCCTTTTCCGAGTCATCTCTAGCCCAGTCACCAGACGGTTCTCGCAAGGGCGGCTTACCTCTAACTGGCCTTTTTAAACCCTTAGTCGCCCGCCATAAAGAATAGTCGGACTCAGGAGTACCATCCAGACTTTCCAAATACGTTTGTAGAGAAACCGTTTTTTGGGTTCCAAGCAAATTTCTTGGTTGATTTGTGCACTCACGTAGCCTTGTTTTTAGTTGCGGAGACCTGCGAAGTTGCCACTCTTGTCGAACTCTTCTTTTTTCTAACACAAGTTGCTCGATTTCTGAAGAATATGTCCTATTTTGAATGTTTCTGCGTGTTAAATAAACGCTAGAAGCAAGTTCAGCGGCTTGTTTAAGGTTTTCGCTAAAGTTGCTTAGTGACGCATTAATATCTTCAGGAGTTCTCAAAACAATATTCTGAGTGCAATGCGTACTCAAAAAATTTTTATATTTTAGCCAATTCACTCGGGTAACAGTCCTATGCAAATTGTTAATCGGGGACCAAGTCTCCTGGGGAAAGCGTACTGAAATAATAGTAGGTGAATGATCCGATGACAAGTCTAACGAAGGCTCAGCTTGCATCCATTCCACAGGGAACCCCTTTACCACTCCAAAATCAACCACATCAGGAATCTTTCGTCGGTCAGTTGGCCAGTAAGTGGGATGTCCGCTTGACATTACGTCTAAGCCCATTTTAGAAATTGTATCAAAAAGAATTCTTTCTGAATTCGTGGATTTTTTACGTACCATGGAGCCGCAGTAATCGTTCGAAGAACTTGGTTTTGTCGCTTTTGAATTTTTTCAATATTTGACGGTGAGGCGGTACCCCATAATTGAATTCCGTAGCACCATATGGGCTTTAGAATTGCATTGTATAACAGAAGTTTGCAATCCAACTTCAATGTCGAGTTTCTGCCTGATGTGTTATTTATTAATCTTCACGTGTTATTTATTAACTAAAAATCCAAAAGCAATTACAAATAAAACTTAGTACCTAATTGTAATAATTGACCGTAACGAAAGAATTTGTGTACCGTTATAACGATGTACTAAAAACTGGTTTTGTTTTTAATATGTAACAATGACGTATGTTTGTGTGTTCAGTTACAACGATACATCTTATGATTCCTATTTACATCTGTTTATATAAATATAATTATAAATTTTACACTAGCCTACACTACATTTCTTCCCCTTTTTAGATTTTAATTTTATATGAAAAAAATACAACAATGTAATAAAAAAAAACGAAATGCACTTAAAATTTGTAATTAACATTTTCCTTATTTCTTAATCTAGCCTTTAATGGTAATTCTGTAATATTATCATCTTCTTCCTTCAACTATCCTGCATCAAAAAGTTCTTCCTCGTCTTCTTCCACTACTCTTTCAACGCTTATATTCCTATCTTGTTCTAGGTTCTGTGGAGTACTTGGTAATATTACATCTTTTTCCATTAATTTTAATTGATTTCTATGAGCAACCCTTCGTCGCCTATTAACTTCAATCAAATATAGTGTTTCACTAATTTTTTTGCAAATGATACCTTTGACCCATTTTGCATCACTATTTTGATTTGGATTCATATACAAAATTTTTCCACCAACTTCTAAATTAAAATTATCAAACTTTTTACTTTTTTGAAACATATTTTTCGCAAAAATCTTTTTGTTTTTGTAGTTGGTTGTATTTACTTCTGTATTTGAATCTTTTTTTAAGTTAATGTACGACAATAGAGTTATTGGTTTATATGATAAAACAAATTCGCTTGGACACATACCTGTGACAGTAGATGGAGTGTTGCGGTATTTAAATAAAAAGTTTAACAAGACGTTTTGGATAGAACGTTTATTTGACTTGTTTGATAGATAGTGCGATTTCAAACTGTTTTTAACTGTTTGAACACCTCGTTCTGCCAAACCATTACTGGGGGGATGATAAGCGGAAGTAAGGAGCTGACTTATTCCATTCGATTTTAAAAATAATTTAAACTCCTCACTTCGAAATTGCGGTCCATTATCGCTTACTAGCGAAGAGCAAAACCCAAAATTTGAAAATAAAATCTTTAGTTTTTCAATAACAACCATTGCTGATGTTTTATGCAATATTTGTACGTCAATCCACTTAGAAAAATCATCAACAACTATTAAAAAATCATTATTTTGCCACTGAAACAAATCCGCGTGAATGCGTTCAAATGGAAAAGAAGTTGGAGGCCACGTGAAGTTTGGACAATCTTTTGTCTTGTTTTGAGTTTTTTGACACGACGGACAATTTGAAACATAAGACTCAATACTTTTATCAATGGAAGGCCGCCAGAGCGAAGGACGACTAACAACTTCATACGAACGACCCCAACATGAGTGTCGTGTAGCAACGATAAAAATTTTTCTCTTAAAATTGTTTGTATAACTAACCGATCTCCATAAAATAAGCAACTTTCCTTGACTTCTAAGGCAGTTTTTATGTTATTATAGGGAGTTAACTGACTATTTGATTTTACTACATTTGACCAACTATTATTTTGAACTAATTCCATAACCTTTCGAATTGTAGGGTCTTTTTCCGAATATAGGACAATATCTTTCCGTGAAATTGGCAGTTCATTAACAAAATTGAAAAAATTTACATTTAAATTACTAACATTTGTTTCCCCTTCTAGAGGTAGACGGGACAATGCATCGACATTTTTCTATTTTGTACCAGGGCGGTATTTAATTCTACAAATATAATTGGATAAAAATAAAATCCATCTATGAAAACGGACAGAAACAATGTTAGATAAAGCTTTTTGACCGCCTAACAGTTTTTCAAGTGGTTGGTGGTCGGTGTATACCGTAAAACTGTAGCCATAAACAAACTTATGAAATTTGCGAATTGCAAATACCACCGCTAAGGCCTCTCTATGGATCTGTGAATAGTTTTTTTCTGCTTTACTTAAAGTAGATGAAACCATGTAGCACGGCCTCTCCTGCCCATCAACAATCACGCTTAGAATGGCCCCAACACCGTAAGGAGACGCGTCACATGCAATTACAATAGGTTTATTTGGATCGAAATGAAACAACAAATTATTATTGCATAATAACTTTTTACAGCTTTGGAAAGCAAGGATGCATTCTCCATCCCAACTCCATTTTACGTCTTTACGCAATAATTTATATAAAGGTGCTAAAACAGTGGCACTATTTGGTAAAAATTTAGAATAATAATTAATTAACCCTAAAAAACTTTGAAGTTGGTCAATATTACTTGGCTCAGGTGCACGTATTATAGCCTCCATTTTAGAATTTGAAGGTTTTATGCCTTCAGGGGTAAGGGTATGACCCAAATACTCAATCTTATTTACCAAAAGTTTGCATTTACTCCAATTGATTTTAACATTGTATTCTTGTAATCTACTTAAAACTTTATACAATTTAGATTTACAATCTTGTTCACCGTTACCGGAAACTAATATATCATCTAGATATACTGCAATGCCTTCTAGGCCCTGAATAATTTGATCCATCACCCTTTGAAAAATCATGGGCGCAGTTGAAACACCAAATGGTAAACGGCAAAATTTAAACAATCCCATATGGGTATTTATAGTTAACAGCTCACGAGAAGATTTATTTACAGATAGCTGTAAATAAGCCTTACTCAAATCTAGTATACAAAAACACGTTTTACCCCTCAAACTTGTGAGGATATCATCAATTAATGGTAATGGATATACATCCATTTCAATGGCTGGGTTTATGGTTGCTTTAAAATTTCCACAGATTCTGACATTAGAATCCTTTTTAATCATACAAACTATTTGGCTTGACAAAAATATCAGCCGAAAAACTTTTTATGGGACGTGAAGAATCCCGAAATAAGGATGGAAAACTAATTTTCAACTCTTCCACGGTACTAGTCTGGCAGACGTTTTTGATAGATAAAATATCACGTGACTTACCAGCGGTTACATTAAAAAAATTTCGCCAACCAGGAAATAAAACGTCTATCCAATTCCGTCCCATTAAAGGAGTGAATTGCCTGTTAGATTTCACTACCACCAATTTTAAATCACTTTTTCCATCTACTGTCACCAATATTTCACCACGGACCTCCACTGTATTACCTGTTAAAATTTGTAAAGGGGGAAAAGTAATACTTTTTAAATTTAAATCATTGAAATACAAGTCATAATCTACACTAGACATAACGGACACGACGGCTCCGGTATCTATTTCCATTTCCAAGCTTTTACCATTTATGATGACACTCTTTACCAGTGGTGACTCAGCTCGATTTACCCAGTTCAACGATCCCAGCTTAAACTCCAACTCTTTAACCTTATTCTGCTTACTTGGATGTCTTTGGCTGGATTTATTTATTTATTTTTTTAAAAACACGCCTTCGCCGAATGTCCCTTCTTTCCACAGGAAAAGCAGGTCCACTCCTTAGCCGGGCAACTGCCACTTGAATGCTTGGATGCACATTTAGTACATTTTTCATACTTCCTTTCCTGTTTATGGTAATGATTTATTTTGTTGACATCATACGACGATGGATGCATACTCTTTTGTTCTTTGCTAATTAGCTCGAACGATTGCGCTAATTTGCACGCCTGCTCCCAATTCAAAGATGATGTTGACAGTAATTTTGTCTGGAGTTGGCTGCTGTTTACCCCACAAACTAAACGATCACGCAAAGCTTCCTTTAAAAATGCGCCAAAATCACATCGCGCTGATAATAATTTCAAATTAAGTATGTATTCACTCATGGGCTCATTTGGCTTCTGGGAACAACTGTAGAATTTAAATCGTTCGGCAATTACATTTATTTCTGGAGTAATGTGGATGTGGTAATATTATTTTTACCAAATCTCTGAACGCTTTACTTGTTGGCTTTTCCGGTAACAAGACCGATTTTATTCTTTTATATGTTTCTGGACCAACCAGTGTTAAAAATAGAGCCACTTTGTTTTTTTCCTCCACGTTGTTTATTATAAATAGTTGTTCAACCCGTTCCAAATATTCGGCAAAATCTTTTTATTTCAGCAACTGGGTGCTCCTCCCGTAGTTTTTTTCTCAACCGTGTGTGTTATTAATTTTTAATTTTTCCTATTTCCCTGGGTTCCACACTACTCGTCGCCAAATTTGATGTGTATTCTTCATGTGTTATTTATTAACTAAAAATCCAAAAGCAATTACAAATAAAACTTAATAGCTAATTGTAATAATTGACCGTAACGAAAGAATTTGTGTACCGTTATAACGATGTACTAAAAACTGGTTTTGTTTTTAATATGTAACAATGACGTATGTTTGTGTGTTCAGTTACAACGATACATCTTATGATTCCTATTTACATCTGTTTATATAAATATAATTATATATTTTACACTAGTCTACACTACACTGCCCATAAGACAATTTAGTTGTGCAGCTTTTAATTTCAACTGAGTGACTTTTGCTTCAATGTGAGACTTCCACGTTAGCCTACGGTCGAGGTGTATACCAAGGTACTTGACTTCACTGTGCTGCGGAATATGTGAAATAAAATAAATGAATGTAAATAGGAATGAAACGATACCAGTAGGGTATCGAAACTTATACTCAATACGGTATCGATCGCAAAGTATCGATACCTACTCGGCATCGAATAAAAAGCATCGATACATACTTGTATCGGTCGATTAGTGGCAGGGAAGAACATATAGAGCCAAAAATCAAAATCTTTGTTTTCGGCTTGAGTTTCTGCTATACGGGCTGAAATTGAGGTGTCTTAATTAGCTTCCCGGAAGCAATGATGTTTTGAACTTTTTTTTTTTTTTTTTTTTTGTTAAGCGTTTTTATTTATTGAATCTTCAAAATGAACTAACAATAAGTATTCAAATCTTAATACTAAATATAACTGATAAAAAAAAAAAATAAAATAAAATGTGCTTTTTACTTACGTCCAGCCAATGCTATACAAAAAGTTCTATTATGCGGGAGCAATAACGGTAGAATCACCTATTGAACGTTCTGATGGTGGCAACGGTATCCCTTCTTCTCAACCGACTGTGGCCGCCAAAATTAAGTATATTACGCGCAAGAGGATTTGGATGAAGTTTACTGACCTTGTCGCGTACTTAGAAAACTCCTCTTTTACCAGCGGAACACTCAGATCTTTATGAATTCGTGAATTTTTTACATACCATGGAGCTGCAGTAATCGTTCGAAGAATTTTGTTTTGTCGCCTTTGGATTTTTTCAATGTTTGACGCTGAGGCGGTGCCCCATAACTGAATTCCGTAGCACCATATAGGCTTTAGTATTGCGTTGTATAACAAAAGCTTGCAGTCTAACTTCAATGTAGAATTTCTGCTCATAAGCCAATTTAGTTGCGCTGCTTTTAATTTTAGCTGAGTGACTTTTGCTTCAATGTGAGACTTCCACGTTAGCCTACGGTCCAGGTGAATACCAAGGTACTTGACTTCATTTTGCTGCGGAATAGGTGTATTGTTAATTTGTATAGCCGAACATGTTTGCATACGCAGTGTGAATGTAACGTGAGTACATTTTTGTTCATTAACCCTGATTTTCCAAAGCTTCAGCCATTTTTCCAATATTAAAATAAATTCCTGTAAATTTCGTCGTCTGCAAAAGTTGAAGTGTGGATTCCAGATGTCGTTGGCATGTCAGAGGCGTAAATCAAATATAAAGTAGGGCCAAGTATGCTACCTTGGGGAACTCCTGCCTCGATAGGTTGAGTTGGGCTTATAAAATCACCTCTGATAACAAATTTCCGCCCATATAAGTAGCTTTCCAGAAGCTTGTGAGTATTTGCAGGCAAGTTCAACTTAATTTTGTGCACTTTATCAAAAGTTTGAGAAATGTCAATGAATAGAGCTGAACAATACTTCTTCTCCTCAAAGGTCTGTCTTATGACATTGACTAGTCTGTGTGTTTGTTCTATGGTGCTATGTTTAGCCCGAAACCCAAATTGATGATCAGGGATGCATCCCACATTGTTCAATATTGGACTCAACTTAACCATTAACAATTTTTCGAATAGTTTTGAAATTGTTGGTAGTAGACTTATTGGACTATATGATTCTACCTTGGTCGGATCCTTCCCTGGCTTGGGTATCATAGTAATCATAGAGACCTTCCACTCTGCAGGGTAATACTCAAGGCGTAAAATAGCGTTAAAAATAAAAAGTAGAATTCTTCTAGCTACACGAGGTAACTGTTCAAGCATTTTGCCAGTGATTTGATCAATACCTGGAGCTTTCTTGGGGTTTATATTACTGATACCTTGTTCTACATCTTGAAATGTGAATCGCAAGGACACAGGCGGTCTAACTACATATGGTGGTAATTCAGATGCATCATTTGTTATATCATTTGTAATAAAAACATTTCTCAAATGGTTAACATACACCATCCCCTTTTCTGAGTCACTTCTTGCCCAGTCGCCAGTTAAAGTTCGCAAAGGTGGCTTACCTATTACGGGTCTTTTCAGACCTTTTGTCGCTTTCCACAGAGAATAGTCAGATTGCAGAGTACCATCCAGGCTTTCCAAATATGTTTTAAGGGAAGCCATTCTATGGACTTCAAGCAGATTTCTTAGCTGAGTTATGCACTCCCGTAGCCTAGTTTTAAGCTGTGGAGACCTGCGAAGTTGCCACTCTCTTCTGACTCTTCTTTTTTCTGATAGAAGTTGGTCAATTTCAGACGAATAAGTTCTATTGTTCTCATTTCTAGATCTTATATGACTAGTGGTAGCATGCTGTACGGCCAGTTTGAGGTTTTCAGAAAAATCGTTAATTGACGCATCAATATCCTCAGGCGTTCTCAAGGCGATATTTTCAGTAAAATGTGTACCCAAAAATTTTTTGTATTTTAGCCAATTCACTCTATTGACGGTCAACGGGGAGCCAATCTCTTGGGGAAACGAAACAGAGATTATAGTGGGTGAGTGATCTGATGACAAATCTAATGAAGGCTCCACTTGCATCCACTCTAAAGGAAAATTTTTCGCAACTCCAAAATCTATAACATCAGGGATCTTTCGTCGGTCTGACGGCCAATAAGTGGGGTGTCCGCTTGAAACCACATCTAAGCCCATTTTGGAAACGGTGTCAAAAAGCACACGGCCGTTATAGTCGCCAGCCGCTAAAAATCGAGACCCAAGTGGATTGAAAAAATTTGTATATTGATTTTCTGTTACTGAAAACCGAGGTGGGGAATAAATCGATGAAATAACAATTTTGTGATGAAAATGTTGAATACATATGTTTGTTGCTTGGAGATACTCCTCACATATCTCGTTCATTAAAAAGTGTTTAATTCTGGATTTTATTAGAATTGCCGATCCTCCGCAAGATCTTCCACGGGGATCTTTTGTGTCGTACAGTATGTAGCCATTAATTTTGAAAAAACTGTTAGTTGTCAAATGGTTTTCAGCAATCAGCATTATGTCGATTTGCTTTTCCATAAGGAAGTGCTCAAGTTCATTTTTGTGTTGGCGGATGCCGTTTGCGTTCCAGAAACATATTTTTAACCAACTCATTTTTTTTAAATTGCCTGTAAAATAGTGGATTGCATTTTCAGCATTTCCTGCATCATGTTAGTCATAGAAACCGTAAATGTGTTTATGGATTGAACAAGAGTCTGTAGAGTTGCCTCAAGATTTTTAAAATTTTGATCGGAATTTTGGGGCATGGGCTCCTGATTCAAGTTTTGTATATCGGTTTTGACCACATTAGCATATGAGACTTGTTTGGGGTTTTGCATAATTATTTGGCTGGTTGACTGGCCTATCTGGGGAAAATTGTTAGCAGAAATAATATTTGACTGCTGCGGTTGCTTGAAGGTAATTGATGACTTATTTGTCATTGATTGTTTAAAATGAGTGTAAACAGGACAGCCCCTGTAATTTGCAGTGTGGTTACCTCCACAGTTACTGCATTTTTTAGCGCTCGAGTCAGTTTTTGGTTTTTTGCACTGTGAAGTGCCGTGTAGATCTCCACACACAACACAAACTGCGGGCAGTTTACAATAGAATTTTTAGAACGCAGGAATTCTACCATAGTGATTCTTGTTTTATATTAACCCAATATTTTGTCTTGTAACTGTCTAAGACATTCAACGCAAGAAGAAAAACTTTATAGCTTGGATGTAAGACAATTTATCGTTAGTATAAACTTCGACAAAATCAAATATCAAGGCTGACATGGCCCGAATATGATAACATGACGACTATCATTGTTAGAGCTTGCCCAAACGAAGGTTGCGTTCTGCTATGGCCGAGCTGATGGGACATTGCCACATAGAGACGCAGGCGAGGAGGTTAAATCTACTATTTAATGACTTCTGTAGAAGTTGCAGAGACGTGAAGAAAGTAGAGAGCATTGAGCAATTTCTCTGTCGGTGTCCAGCTCTTTCTTATATGAGAGCATTGTGACCGATGCTCCATGATTAGGCGGAGGTATCGGTATGTGATGTAAATGGATTGGACTCCTTTATCCGATCCTCGGGTTGGTTCTAAACCAGTGATATGTAGATGTATTGAGATACATATCACACCCAGGCAACATAACGTAACCAGACTGGGCCCAAGTGGGCTGGCTTTACAATAGCTGTCAGCCTGTTAAATCTAACCTACAGTCACATAATTCTGGCCTGAAGAAACGAGTATTTCTGACCGATACTAGTAGTTTGGACCGATACCTACTTGGTACTCGATAGTAAAGCATAGATACCAAAAGTACTTAGTATCGAAAGAAAAGTATCGAGTATTTACTTGTATTTACTCGTATCGTTCCATCCCTAAATGTAAAAAAAGAGATACTCAAGCAGCGGTTATAGATGTTTTTCAAGAAGCGTTTTTGCTGTAAATGCATGGAAAAAATACTTCTTACTAAAAATATGAAAAAAATGACTATAGTGAATTTTATAGACACTAAAGTAACATCATATCCTGTTGAGCTTTTCAACGCTCAAGGGCTAACAGGGCTACATTGCTATAAATTGAGACTGAAAGTTGGCGTTCCAATTCTACCAGCGCGAACCTCTATCACTCTAAGACTGTAACGTCACACGGTTGCAAATTATGCTTTTGGGATGAAGTATTGTGCGTAAAACTATAGGGAAATAGAGAAAAAGTTCAATTAGATTTTTAAATCCAGTCATACACCCTAGATTCTATAAATCCTTCAATTGAATTTTTTACATACCATGGGGCTGCTGTAATCGTACGTAGAACGCTGTTTTGACGCCTTTGAATTTTTCCAATATTTGATGCGGAGGCGGTGCCCCATAGTTGAACTCCATAGCACCATATTGGCTTTAGGATCGCGTTATACAGCAAAAGTTTGCAGCCTAAGCTCAGGGTGGAATTTCTGCCGATGAGCCAATTCAATTGCGCGGCTTTTAATTTCATCAGGGTTGGTTTTGCGTCAATGTGTTTCTTCCAAGTTAGTCGACGGTCGAGGTGAATACCGAGATATTTGACGTCACTGTGTTGTGAAATTATTTGATTATTAATTTTTATTGACGGGCATGTATTTTTACGCAGTGTGAACGTGATATGGACAGATTTTTGTTCATTGACTTTGATTTTCCAGAGTTTTAACCATTTCTCTAAATTGTAAATATGTTCCTGCAAATTTTGTGATGCTGTTTGGTGGTTTTCATGTACACTGAAAAAAGCCGTATCGTCTGCAAACGTGGATGTATCAATTTTATCACTTGCTGGCATGTCAGAAGCATAAATCAAGTATAAGGTAGGGCCCAGTATGCTGCCTTGTGGGACGCCTGCGTCGATTGGTTGAATGGGGCTATAAAAGTCACCTTCCTTAACGATAAATTTACGTCCATACAAATAACTTTCAAAAAGTTTGTGGGTGTTCGCAGGAAAGTTTAGTTTTATTTTGTGCATTAAACCGTCATGCCACACTTTGTCAAAAGCTTGGGAAACGTCAATGAAAAGTGCAGAGCAATACTTCTTGTCTTCAAATGATTTTCTTATGACATTAACTAGTCTGTGTGTCTGTTCGATGGTACTATGTTTGGCCCTAAAACCGAACTGATGAAAGTTTAGTTTTATTTTGTGCATTAAACCGTCATGCCACACTTTGTCAAAAGCTTGGGAAACGTCAATGGAAAGTGCAGAGCAATACTTCTTGTCTTCAAATGATTTTCTTATGACATTAACTAGTCTGTGTGTCTGTTTGATGGTACTATGTTTGGCCCTAAAACCGAACTGATGATCAGGAATACATTCTATTTTTTCCAGTACTGGACTCAACTTCATCATTGGCAATTTCTCAAATGGTATTGAAATTGTTGGCAGTAGACTTATTGGTCTGTACGATTCTACTTTAGTATGATCCTTCCCCGGCTTAGGTATCATCGTTATCATAGACACTTTCCACTCGACCGGATAATACTCAAGACGTAAGATAGCGCTGAAAATAAAAAGAAGAATTCTTCTAGCCACGCGAGGTAGTTGTACAAGCATTGTACCAGTAATTTTATCCATACCTGGAGCTTTCTTAGAGTTTATTTTATTGATAACGTTTTCCACATCTGGAAAACTAAATCAAGGACACAGGCGGTCTTACGGCAAATGGCGGAAATACTGCTATGTCGTTTGCTGCATCATCTGTAAGAACATTTCTCAAGTGATTTACATACAACATCCCCTATTCGGAATCGGTTCTTGCACAGTCGCCAGTTGGAGTCCGCAAAGGTTGCTTACCTCTAACGGGTCTTTTTAAACCTTTTGCCGCTTTCCACAAAGAATAGTTTGATTGAGGAGTGCCATCAAGGCTTTCCAAATATGATTTAAGGGAAGCCATTCTTTCTATTTCAAGCAGATTTCTCAATTTGGTTACACATTCTCGTAGCCTAATTTTAAGGTGGGAAGACCTGCGGAGTTGCCACTCCCTTCTAACTCTTCTTTTTTCTGACAAAAGTTGCTCAATTTCCGACGAATAAGATCTATTGTTCTCGTTTCTGTATCTTATATAGTTAGTGCTAGCATGTTGTACGGCCAGTTTAAGGCTTTTGGAAAAACTATTAATGGATACGTCAATATCTTTAGGCGTTCTCAAAGCAATATTCTCCGTACAATGAGTACTCAAATATTTTTTATATTTTAGCCAATTAACTCTAGTGGTCGTCAACTCTAAGTCAGTAGAAGGGGAGTAAAACTCTTGGGGGAACAAAACAGATATTATTGTGGGTGAGTGATCTGATGACAAATCTAACGAAGGCCACTCTAAAGGAAACCACTCTAAAGGAAAACTTTTCGAAATTCCAAAATCTATAACATCTGGAATCTTTCGTCTGTCAGACTTGAAATCACATCTAAGCCCATTTTAGAAATGGTATCAAAAAGTACACGGCCTTTCGGAAAAATTAAACGTGAACCCCAAAAAGTGTGTTTAGCGTTATAGTCACCAGCCGCTATAAATCGAGGCCCAAGTGAATTGAAAAAATCCGAATATTGGTTTTCTGTTACTGAAAACCGAGGCGGTGAGTAAATCCAGGAAATACCAATTTTCTCATTACAAATTCAATGCATATTCCTCACGTGTTTCGTTGAACCAAAATGCTTAATTCTGGCTTTTATCAAAATTGCCGATCCCCCACAAGATCTTCCACGGGGATCTTTGGTGTCATATAGTATGTAGCCATTAATCCTGAAATAACTTGTTGACGTCAGGTGAGTTTCAGCGATTAACATTATATCGATTTGCTTTTCCATAAGGAAGTGCTCAAGTTCATTTTTATGCTGGCGGATGCCGTTTGCGTTCCAGAAACATATTTTCAAACAAATCATTTTTTTATTTGTTTAAAATAGCCTGCAAAATTATGGTTTGCATTTTCAGCATTTCTTGCATCATGCTCGTCATAGAAGCCGTAAAAGTGTTTATTGATTGAACAAGAGTCTGCAGCGTTGCCTCAAGATTGCTAACATTTGGATCGCAGTTTTGGGACTTGGGTTGCTGATTTAAATTTGGAGTATCAGCTTTAACCACATTAGCATATGAAATTTGTTGGGCGTTTTGCAAGTTAATATGGCTAGTTGCCTGGCCTGCCTGGGGAATACTATTTGCAACAATGATATTTGACTGCGGTGGCTGCTTAGGAGGTATAGAAGTCATATTTGTCATTGACTGTTTAAAGTGAGCATACACTGGGCACCCTCTGCAATTTTCAGTGTGATTACCTCCACAATTACTGCATTTTTTAACGCTCGAATCAGTTTTTGATTTTTTGCACTGTGATGTGCCGTGAAGCTCTCCACACACAACACAAACTGCGGGCAATTTACAATATGCCTTAGTGTGGCCAAATTCTTGGCAGTTTAGGCATTGAACGGGACCTAAACGTTTATGCGGCTCCTCTATGGTGACCCTACGATGCAAAAGAAATTTAAGGTTGTAAATTGGATGAGCCTCATTTTTCTTCAGAACGACATCCCCTGGTTCCATTTCAACCCTAAACATGGGTTGAGGAATCTTTTCACGGTTCCTTATGTTGGTTACATTTTTTATTTTAAAGCCTTCCTCTTGCAATCCAGTCTTAATATCATCCGTGTCTACACAAGGGTCAATTCCTTTTATAACGACCTGAAGAACTTTAGCACTTTTAAGCTGATAAGTGTAAAAAGATTTTTTCTCCTTCTCCAGAATGTCAGACAGTTTTCGGTATTCACTTTCATTATTTACCTGGATTTTTGTTTCACTGATACTGCCATGCTTAACTGATGTAACGTTAAAGGTGTCTTTGCCGATCGCCGTGATAAGTTGTTTTACCAGTTCGCTAGTAGTAGGCTCTCTGAAATATATTGGCGGTGGTTTAAAGGTTTTCTTAGATGTTGCTGCCTCCACAGTCTGAAAGATAGCAAATCTATTATTTTCAGTTGTTTTGGTGCTATCATTTTTAGAAAGTTTCGATTGAGACGACACTTGAGCGGATTTGGGGCTTTACTGACGTTTAGCTACAGTTACGTACCTGTCCATGCCTACTTGTGTTTTCGGCTTATCTGCAACAATTATAGTGGATGATGGTTTGTCTTTTGTTGTAAGAACAATATTTGGAAAGCTCGAAGTCTGGCGTTTCTTATCATTTATGGAAAGTAGATTATTCAATGATTTTTTAATAGATTCCTCTTCGGAAATCCATAAATGTTTGCTAGTAGAGCTAAGCTCTTTCTCAGAACTACATCTGCTAGGTAAGCATGCAGTGTTTTATTAAAGAAAAAAGTTTTTTATTATAGAAAACAAAAATTTTATTTATAGTTTTTTTCTCAGACTACCTTCGTAATCTTCCGCACAATAACAACAATAAAATTTATGCACTGTCTCTGCACTTGTTTTGTAATTGATATTATTGCTTTATTATTAAAAGTTTAAGGAATTTATTTTCCCGTTGTTTTTTTTTAAATAGTTTGTTGTTGTTTGCACAATTTATTACAACGTATTTGTTTTTTTTTATGCTCATAATTTAACACTATGTATTATTGTTTTTGTATGTCAGTTTACCAACATGTATAAAAAATTATTTTTGTCCGCTTTCAATTAACACGACCGTATGGTTGAAGAGTTGCGAAAACAATCCATGTTAAAGATAATAATTAATTTTTCATCACCCATATCTTTATATCAAAATTTATTTTAGATTCAGCCCAGCCGAATGTACTACGCTCCTGTTATATATATTATTATATTATAAGCAGTTAAATTGTTTTTTAGAAGTACCAAAGAGCAGGGAACAAAAATTTTAACATTTAAGATTTATTCGCTATAGTAGCTTCCAACATTGGTACTAATAAAAAAAGTATAAAAAGCTTGTTTTTTATATTTTCCAGCTGTAGCTCATATGAAATGTCGACAATAGACAGAAAAAGAAATATTAGAAATTTTAGGTACCATTTAAACAATTTTCGTACCTTTTGTATATGTACTGAATACTATGAGCTCTCATCACTGCTATGAACAGCTGTATTGCTTTTATTTTATTTTTGTAAATTATTTGATATAAAGATATGGGTGATGAAAAATTAATTACTATCTTTAACATACAATAATATAAAAATGAAAAACAGAACACTTTTTCTGTAAATCATTAATAAGTGAACACTTTTTCTTCACATGCACTTGTGTTTTTTGTTTGTATCAAAAACAAATGATACGGTTTTACGTGTTCTATAAGTGCTACTACATTTACATTTACGTTACATTTACCTTACAGCTACAATTTCTACGGTCGGCTAAATGGGCCTTTATTCGACAGCACATGTACATCAGTGATCACCAAAAATGTTTTTGCTGGATTAACTTATACACTAAAATTTGTAATCAGCAAAAATCAAGCAACAAAGCTTGTGTGTTGTATAAACAAAATTGAAACATACCTATTTTGTATGTTAGTTTAAAGGGCAAAGTTAATTTAATAGTGCAGTGAAACAAGTGTAGTTTTTGTTATACATATGTACACTATTGTGTTTTTTAACAAATGTTCAAAAATAAATACATATATACTTACATATGCACATTTGTTTTTTTCTATGAAAACCTTTTGTTTCCATGTAAATATGTGTATTTTACTTTGATTTTTATTTTTTTCAACAGAAGCATGCAGAAAAACTGCATTGATTTTTAAATGAACTTTGTTTTTAGACCAAATTTTTCTTTAAATTTATTTGATATTGTCCATATTAGCCCGCCAGCATTGATTTTTTTTTTTTTTCTTCCAAAACAAAAATTCAAACACAAGAAATGAATGCCGAACTGTATGCGCATTCATTCACGAACCTTAAGTGCCCTGGAGACGATCAAATAAAGTCATCAAGCAGTGCATATGTGTGTGTGTCGTCTGATTGTAGTATTTGAAAGAGACGTACAAATAATAGCTTCAATCACAATTTGTATTTTGCCGTCGTAGTGTACATATTAAAAAAATTGGAAAAACCAAACCAAAATTGAAAATTTTTTAAAGCACAAATTGAATGTTTAAAAAAAGCACAGCACAGTTGAAATATAATTGTTTCACTTCCAATTATGTATTTTTTATTTTGTTATCTTTTTATTTTTTTTTTTTCACAGGAAACTGATATTTTTTATCAAGCACAATGGTCAAAATAAAAATCAAAACTTTTTGATTTTCTTCAAACAGAGCCGACAACAAATACGTGAACCTAAAAAACAACGACCGCACGCACACAACCTTGTGATTGATGACTTTTTTTGATAGTCTCCAGGGCACTTTATAGGCTTTTTACACTGATCAACATCTTCATGCAAAATGTAGGCCACATAAAAAAATTTTGGCAAAAACGGAGAAAAAGTATTTCAGAAAAAAAAAATTAAGGAAGAAAACACACACGCAAGCAATTGACACATGATAAATAAATTATGATTTTTTTTTAATTTTTTCAAAACAAATGACGTTCAGTGATGCCACAAGAATAATCGACATTATTACCACTTTCCTAGTGGTGACACTGAAATAATCGAAAGATGTTGAATGGAATAAAATGAGATATGAACATTTTATAAAGATGTAGAAAAATGTTGACTTTTAGTACAATGTATTTCTTATGGGAAGATGTTATCTTCTTCAGTTCGCATACGCGACATTTTTATGAAAACCCCGATTTGGGCTATATCTCGGGTATATATGGACCGATATCTGAAAAGTTTTTTTTTTGCCTTTAAGTCACCATGCTTAATAAGTGTGTGAAGTTTGAAGCAAAACAAGCAATTTTTTGTTTCAAAAATTTCCATACAAAATTGCAAAAAAAAAATGGGTGTTTTCGGAATTTTAAATACATATCAGCTATATGTGAACCGATATTACTGAATTTCAATAGCAAACCCATGAATCGATGGGGTAAAAGAATGGTGAAAGAAAAAATTTTCTAAGTCTAATGGTTTTCTCAGAAACGGTATTTCAACGGCGGACAGACGGACGGACAGACAGACATCGCTTAATCGACTTTTCCGTTAATTCTGATTCAGAATATTTATACTTTATAGGGTCGCAAATAAAAACTGTAGAAATTAAAAACGGAATCACAAACTTATATATACCCTTAACATTTTTGTCAAGGGTATTAAAATTATTTCTGTTTGTCCAAACACGCCCGATACTGTTGTAACTACGAAACAATTTTTATTATATCTAAATCTCTGGTAACTCTATTTTTGTGTCTCTAACATTTTGCTTAGTATACTTAGCTGCTTCCACTTATTACTTTAATTAGTCTGGTAGTGCCGTGTGTTTATGGTAATACGGTTCCAATACGCAATGATAATACAATTTTAGAAAAATTAAAAAAGCTACTAAAATGAAAATAGACAAGTCAAGCACCTAACTGAGTACACTGTTAAAAGTGATGGGGCATTGTCTTAAAGAGACATCTATGTTACATATAGTGTACTAATACCGCGTTTTAAGTAAAATTTGTATAAAAATCGTTGTGTAAAATAAGATAAACTGGACAACCTTTGTCAAGCCAATCAGTTTTTTTTACTAAAAATGTGTTGGATTTTCAAACCAGGAAAAATGTTTTATTATTTGTTTACGAATAAAGTTCCAAATATGCGTTGGATATCAATAAAAACAAATATACCAATTTTCTTTGCAATTAAGTCAGAAAATTTTGTATCGTGTTTGTTTACACACTCAAACTAGTCCACAATATACCATGATATCAAAAATACAAGGTAGTTTTATTTATTTATTTAGTAACTATGCAGTTGCAAAGTATAATATGCACATCATGGGCGGGGTGACAAACGCCATAATGCCCAAGATGGTATTAACAGTACTTGTGTAGCGTCGCTGTGAATAACTATAACGACCTATGCCTTCACATTGGAAGTTTCCACGTGGTTAACAATGAATAACCTCTAAAAAAAACTGTAAACTAATACAGTTAGTTGAGGCAAACCGTTAACAAGTGCGAGTGAGACGCGAAACTCGCGAAGACCGCACTTAAGAAATAATTACGACGACGCGAGAACTGTTCTTCAGCCCAGAGCTGCTTTACGATTGAAGGTAGTTTTATTCTCTCAATTTTCCTTAACAATCACCATCTGACAAGTACAAGGTGTATTAACGTATACACGGTGGCAGCACTACGGCATGTGACAATGTTTTGCTACTGGCAATATAGTAAGATATTTACGTCAAATGTATTGTTTACATTTTTATACCATTCACAAAATTGTAAAGGGTATATATAAGTTTGTGATTCCGTTTGTAATTTCTACATCCTTTTTTTGCGACCCTATAAAGTATATATATTCTGATTCAGAATTAATGGAAAAGTCGTCTGAGATATATTCAAAATTCCGAAAAAAGCCATGAATTTTTGAAATTTTGTATGGAAATTTTTGACAAAAAAAAAATGTTTGTTTTGCTTCAAACTTCACACACTTATTAAGCAAGGTGACATATATACCCGAGATATAGCCCAAATCGGGTTTTTCATAAAAATGCCGCGTAAGCGAACTTAAACAACTTTTTTGCGCTCAAAAGCAGTTCTAGTAATGAAATTAGGTTACATAAATATGGAAAATGAAAATTTCCAATATCGGTCCATATAAACCCGAGATATAGCCTAAACTGCGGTTTTAATGAAAATGTCGCGTAAGTGAATTTAAACATCTTTTTTTGCTTAAAAACAGTTCTGGTAATGAAATATGGTCATATAAATATGAAAAATGAAAATTTTCGATGTCGGTCCGTATATACCCGAGATATAGCCTTGACCCGGTTTTACATAAAGGTGTCGCGTAAGCAAACTAAAACAACATTTTTGTGCTCAAAAGCAGTTCTGGTAATAAAATAAGATTATATAAATATGAAAAATGAAAATTTCCGATATCGGTCCATATATACCGCAGATATAGCCTGGAACGGGGTTTTCATGAAAATGCCGCGTAAGCGAACTTAAACAACTTTTTTGCTTAAAAGCAGTACTGGTAATCAAATAGGGTTATATAAGTATGGAAAATGAAAATTTTCGATATCGGTCTATATATAGCGCAAACCGGGTTTTTCATGAAAATGTCGCGTAAGCGAACTTTAACAACTTTTTTTGATTAAAAACAGTTCTGGTAATAAGATGAGGTTATATAAATATGAAAGATAAAAATTTCCGATATCGGTCCATATATACCCGAGATATAGCCTAAACCGGGGTTTTCATGGAAATACCACGTAAGCGAACTTGAACAATTTTTTCGCCTGAAAGCAGTTCTGGCAATAAAATAAGGTGATATAAATATGGAAAATGAAAGTTTTCGATATCGGTCCATATATACCCGAGATATAGCCTAAACCGGGGTTTTCATGGAAATGCCGCGTAAGCGAACTTAAAAAACTTTTTTGCTTAAAAGCAGTTCTAATAATAAAATAAGGTTATAGGTATGGAAAATGAAAATTTCCGATATCGGTCCATATATACCCGAGATATAGCCCAAACCGGGTTTTTCATGAAAATGTAGCGTAAGCGAACTTAAACAAATGTTTTTGCTAAAAAGCAGTTCTGGTAATAAAATAAGGTTATATAAATATGGAAAATGAAAATTTCCGATATCGGTCCATATATACCCGAGATATAGCCACAACCGGGTTTTTCATGAAAATGTCGCGTAAGCGAACTTAAACAACTTTTTTTGCTTAAAAACAGTTCTGGTAATAAGATGAGGTTATATAAATATGGAAAATGAAAATTTCCCATATCGGTCCATATATACCAGAGACCACGGTGGCAGCACTAGAGCAAAATTACAACAAAAACAGGCATGTGGTAAGCTACGTTTATCAAAAATATTTGTAACTATTTTCACAATTATAAACTATGAATGTACCTTTTCATAATTATAAATTATATTTATTTGAATTATTTTTATGTTCACAAAATAATTTGTATATGTTTAATTCAGAATAAAACACTAAATTCACTTTCAAAAGTGTAAACGATACATTTGACGTAAATAGCTTACTATATTGCCAGTAGCAAAAAATTGTCACATGCCGTAGTGCTGCCACCTTGTATACGTTAATGCGCCTTGAGTATAACGATAGTGACATTTTCCATAAAATTGTATTGTACCGTATTAGTTTATACATTCCCTTGTTTTCAGTTGTTTCTGAAAATAATAATAAAATTGTGACTTCTAAAAAATTTTTAAATAAAATACTTACATAAATCTAAAACATATAAAAATGGCCTGAAAAACATTCCCAGACTAAAATGCTACCGATACCATGTTTCAACCACAGAAAACGGCTTATAATTCTTAATATAAGGCTGTGGTGAATGTCAAAATTTTTTTCTTGCTGTATGTAATGAAGAATATTCAAGGTTACGTGCATTAGTTTTGTCGCGGCTTCTTGGGTCATTCTAGTAGAAATAATTATTTATATATTTTTAAACTACGAGCATCAAACTTTTTCCTTAGTTTTTAATATCTAAAGAGTTTTTTCTTTTCAATCTAATAATATTTTCTTCAAAATAGGCATTCGTTTGAATGCTATCGTAAAGTTAACTGATAAGCATAAGCCCGTGCCTTTAGTTTTTAGCACCAAATTGGACCCAATTGGGCTGGCTTTACAATAGCTGCCAGCCTGATAAACCTAACCTAACATGGGTTTCAAAACGACCACAGATACCTACTTACATCAGCTTATTATTTCTAACTTTTTCTAATATGAACAATGCATTACACATTTCATAAAAGAGCTACTCTAGGAGTAAATTCCCTTATTCAACTGTGTGGAAACGCCTTTTTTTATTTCTCTCTGAAAATAACAGCCAGTTTACCAATTTCGAAAGAAAATGAATGCGAAAGAAAGCCAGTCACTCACATTCGAATCAATTTGGGTTTGTCTATCTCACTACTATTCGTTCGCATATTCTTATGTATTTTCATTGAGTTTTGACACATTGTTCGCATAGAAAAAAGTTAGACGAACCCAAATCAATTTTCTTTCGCTCAGATTGCGAACGCAAGCACTCTGTCGAGATTGGTAAAATGGCTGCAAACTTCAAAAATCCTTATTACAAATAATAAGAAGAGAATGAAACTACCTTGTATTTTTTATATCATGCAATATATAGTTCTCTTCTGTCGGATATGTAACTATTTATCCAGGACAACCATACTTGACGACAGTTTATTTTATGCTATAACTGTTTTATGAAGAATGGCATTGAAAAGTACAAATGAGTGCAATTTACTGAATAATTATTAGATATCACTCTCCCGTCGCGTTTCACCTCTACTTTGTTTTTATTCTCTGAAACTTGATATTACCACTGGTCCAGTTCAGAATCAGCCTGAGGATAGGATGAAAGGGTCCAATCTACCAACACCACACTCCGACATTACTGTCAAATATTGCAGCACCGCTATGCCTAAATACAAAGTCCTTATATAAGATTGGACATCGACAGAGGAATTGCTCAACTCTCTCTTTCTATTCCACATCTCAACGAAGTTGTAGGAAGTGTTTAAATGGAAAAATTAATCTGGCATGCATTCCTATCAATGTCATGTCATAACTGCCACAGTAGAACGTATCCTCAGTCGGGTCAAATTTAATGGGCTATGCCAGCCTTGATTGGACAAACAACCTCACTAGACCGTTTAAATATCTCGCTATTTATTTATTATTTATCAAGCAAACTTTGATTTCCGCCTGAGTTACGCTACATTCGTTTTGCTGTCTAAATTATTATTAATTAAATTTTTTTTCCATTGGTAAAAGATATCTTTTCAAAGCATGCGATAAGGTATATCAGCAAATTGGAACTTCACCCAAACCCTCTTGCACGAAACATACTTAATTTTAGTGGCTACACTCGGTTGAGAAGAAGGGATACCGTTGCCACCATCAGAGCGTTAAGTAGGTGATTTTACCAATATAATATGCGCATAATAAAACTTTTTGTCTAGCATTCGCTGGACTTAGGTAATTTATTATATTATAGTTAAATTAAATGAACATAAGAAGCAAAGCAGAAAACAAATGCTAATAATATAGTTTTGAACTTATCCAATCTTCGCTTACAATATATACAGTGTTGGATGCATCTTACGGCCTAGGCCATCGCTGTGTAAATGTAAATAGGAATTGTATACAGACTTCGGATGGGTCACGCTTACATTGTCAATGGTCGTAGATCGAAGATGTATGTGACAAAAATTTCACTGGGTATATCAACGGCACATACATACATAAATGAACTTGAGCCAAAAACTATCTTGCTTAATAAAAGTTGTCTTGCAAAAATGCGGTCCTAAGTGAGCAAATTCCTTTCATGAATTTCTAGTTTTTTTTTTTTTTTTTTTTTTTTTTGTATGATAAGTAAACACGTAAAATAGGTGTGTTTATAGTGACATTTACATTGTATCGAAACCTAGTACTTGCGATATTTCGAGTTGCATCTAGTTGGTTTTACTAGATTCCTTATAAAAAATTAAATCTGCTTCGTCACTAGATTTGGACGAAATCTATTTAAATCTAGCAGCGCTTAGTGATTCAAGTGTTTTTTTCCAACTTGTACTAAAAAATACTACAAAATAAAATGACATTTCAAATAAAAAAACAAAATAAAGAAAATTGAAATTTCCAAGTAAAAACGAATAAATTAGACAAATGAAATCAATGAAGCGAAGAAGGAGTCTTTATAATGACAGTTTTTTATTATTTCTTGGAATCATATACAATTCGGATATATACCAATTTTTCTTTTAATATTTTAGTAGAAAAGCAGAGAGCAAAAAGTCAAACAGTTGAGATTTATTCATTATTGATACCAATAAAAACAAGTAAGAGTGTAGTATATTCGGCTGGGCCGAATCTAAAATATTTTTTTTTTTTCCACATAACATAAATTTTAATTTTCCACATAACCTTATATCATTACCAGAACTGCTTTTGAGCACAACAAATTGTTTAAGTTCGCTTACGCGATATTTTCGTGAAAAACCCGATTTAGGCTATATCTCGGGTATATATGGACCGATATCAGAAATTTTAATTTTCGTAACCTTTTATAACAAGAACTGCTTTTCAGCAAAAAAAAAAATGTTATTGGAAAAATCGGTTCAGGCTATATCTCGAGTATATATGGACCGATGTCGGATATTTTCTTTTTCCATATATATATATAACCTTATTTTATTACGCGACATTTTCATGAAAACCCCGTTCCAGGCTATATCTCGGGTATATATGGACCGATATCGGAAATTTTCATTTTCCACATTTATGTAACCTAATTTCATTACCAAAACTGCTTTTGAGCACAAAAAAAGTTGTTTAAGTTCACTTACGCGACATTTTCATTAAAACCGCAGTTTAGGCTATATCTCGGGTATACATATATGGACCGATATCGGAAATTTTCATTTTCCACATTTATGTAACCTAATTTCATTACCAGAACTGCTTTTGAGCAAAAAAAAAGTTGTTTAAGTTCGCTTACGCGACATTTTCATGAAAAACCCGATTTGGGCCACATATTGACCGGGTACATATAGACCAATATCGGAAATTTTCCTTTTCCATATTTATGTAACCTAATTTCATTACCAGAACTGCTTTTGAGCACAAAAAAGTTATTTAAGTTCGCTTACGCGGCATTTTCATGAAAAACCCGATTTGGGCTATATCTCGGGTATATATGGACCGATATGGGAAATTTTCATTTCTCATATTTATATGACCCTATTTCATTACCAGAACTGCTTTTGAGCACAAAAAAGTTGTTTAAGTTCGCTTACGCGACATTTTCATGAAAAACCCGGTCTAGGCTATATCTCGGGTATATATGGACCGATATCGGAAATTTTCATTTTCCATATTTATGTAACCTACTTTCATTACCAGAACTGCTTTTGAGCACAAAAAAATTGTTTAAGTTCGCTTACGCGGCATTTTCATGAAAACCCCGGTCTAGGCTATATCTCGGGTATATATGGACCGATATCGAAAATTTTCATTTTTCATATTTATGTGACCTTATTTAATTACCAGAACTGCTTTTGAGCACAAAAAACTTGTTTAAGTTCGCTTACACAACATTTTCATGAAAACCCCGGTCTAGGCTATATCTCGGGTATATATGGACCGATATCGGAAATTTTCATTTTTCATATTTATGTAACCTAATTTCATTACCAGAACTGCTTTTGAGCACAAAAAAGTTGTTTAAGTTCGCTTACGCGACATTTTCATGAAAAACACGGTTTGGGCTATATCTCGGGTATATATGGACCGATATCGGAAATTTTCATTTTTCATATTTATATGACCCTATTTCATTACCAGAACTGCTTTTGAGCACAAAAAAGTTGTTTAAGTTCGCTTACGCGACATTTTCATGAAAACCACGTTCCAGGCTATATCTCGGGTATATATGGACCGATATCGGAAATTTTCATTTTCCATATTTATGTAACCTAATTTCATTACCAGAACTGCTTTTGAGCACAAAAAAATTGTTTAAGTTCGCTTACGCGGCATTTTCATGAAAAACACGGTTTGGACTATATCTCGGGTATATATGGACGGATATCGAAAATTTTCATTCTTCATATTTATGTGACCCTATTAATTACCAGAACTGCTTTTGAGCACAAAAAAATTGTTTAAGTTCGCTTACGCGACATTTTCATGAAAACCCCGGTCTAGGCTATATCTCGGGTATATATGGACCGATATGGGAAATTTTCATTTTTCATATTTATATGACCCTATTTCATTACCAGAACTGCTTTTGAGCACAAAAAAGTTGTTTAAGTTCGCTTACGCGACATTTTCATGAAAAACCCGGTTTGGACTATATCTCGGGTATATATGGACCGATATCGGAAATTTTCATTTTTCATATTTATGTAACCTAATTTCATTACCAGAACTGCTTTTGAGCACAAAAAAGTTGTTTAAGTTCGCTTACGCGACATTTTCATGAAAAACACAGTTTGGGCTATATCTCGGGTATATATGGACCGATATCTGAAATTTTTTGCCTTTTAGTCACCATGCTTAATAAGTGTGTGAAGTTTGAAGCAAAACGAACAACTTTTGTTTTCAAAAATTTTCATACAAAACTGCAAAAAAAAATGGCTTTTTTCGGAATTTTGAATATATCTCAGCTATACGTGGACCGATATTACTGAATTTCAATAGCAAACCCATGAATCGATGGGGTAAAAGAATGGTGAAAGAAAAAAGTTTCTAAGTCTAATGGTTTTCTCAGAAACGGTATTTGAACAGCGGACAGACGGACATCGCTTAATCGACTTTTCCATTAATTCTGATTCAGAATATATATACTTTATAGGGTCGCAAAAAAAAACTGTAGAAATTACAAACGGAATCACAAACTTATAAATACCCTTTACATATTTGTGAAGGGTATAAAAATTATAAACAGCTTGTTCAATGTTAGAAGCTAATATAGTGAATAAACCTTAATTGTTTGAATTTTTGTTCTCTGCTTTTCGATACTTAAAAAAACAAATCGTAGCAACGGTTGTTCATTTGTTTGAAATATGTAAGGAAATGTAGAGACGTGTCAGGCAAATTAAAAAAAAGTTATCAACTGCCCTGCTAATTTCACCTGTTATAAATTCGCCTTGGAGACGTGTATAAATGAAAAAGCTTTTTGTGTTTTAACTGGAATTGTTAAAGCATTTATAAAATTCTCAATAATTTATTTAAAAAATTTCCAAAGTCTATTGATGATTAGGGTCAGCGTTGTCAACTATTTTTAGCCAAAAAGCGCTGTGAAATTACCCAAAAGTCGCTAGAAAGCGCCAAACATATTCGCAGGAAAAGTTTCGACGATATTACAGTTTTTAATTTAATTTTAATAATATAGCTATTACTGGAATTTTATATTCAAGTAAGTAACAGTCTAACTAACAAAAAGTAAAAAACGCAATAATCAAGTAGTATTTCGTTGAGTTTAAGGTCCTTTTTAGCTTATTTATTTCAATATCTCTGCCAATATTTCGCTTTCCTTCGGATAGCTTCTTCAGGGTTATTATTGCCCTGAAGAAGCTATCCGAAGGAAAGCGAAATATTGGCAGAGATATTGAAATAAATAAGCTAAAAGGACCTTAAACTCAACGAAATACTACTTAATTAAGAAATAGAGGTCGAATAAAAACCAAATACTAAACGCAATAATCTTAAAACTGATTTTTTTTTTTGCATTCTTAGGGCCGTATCCAAAAATAATTCTTACTTGAGTTTTAACGCATACGTTAGTTACCAAACATATTAACACTACCATACATTTGTTAAAAAAGTTTGTGCAAAAACAGTACGTTAACTGTTAAATGTAGTAAGGAATTTAATTGCTTTATTCTGGCAATGTCGTTATGTTCAGTTGTAATTTTTTGAATAGTGATGTATGAAAACTAATATTCGAAAATCGAAAAACAAATTTAAAAAAATAAAATAAAAACTTTTATTATTACATAAAATAACACTTTTTGGACAACTATTTCCTGGATTTATTTTTTTAATAAATAATGAATATATAATATGTAGTGTATTAATGAAATTGGGAAAAATTAATAGGATTTATTATACTACAAATATTTGTATTATTCGAATAACGTTTTTAGTTGTATTCGTTCGATTGAAACTGCATCACTAACATATTTTTTATTTATGTTTCCCTTTCAAAATTCATATTTTCAATTCATATAAAATGTAAAGTGCTAATTTATTTTCCTAACAATTATAATATATTGTTGATCTTAATATTTTTCATAAAATTGTGAATTTCAAGGCAAATCAACATCAAGAAATCAAATGTCATTTTAACGTACAGTTAAAGTGGCTCATTTCAACTTTAAACGAAAGGTAAGCTAATAATTGTTTTTGGATACAACGTTAGGAAATTTTTCTTAACAATTGCTTACCAAGCTTTGTTAAGTTTTTTTTTGCATACGGCCGTTACAAAAGAGCTAGAGACATTTAGTCCTTATATTTTAAAATACAAAGTAGTGCCAGTTTAGCAATATTTTAGAATATGACAGTGGTAAAGCAGCTCTGGGCTGGGGAACAGCTCTCGCGTCATCGTAATTATTTCTTAAGTGCGGTCAGGCTTGTTGTTGCTGTTTGGCATTCGAGAGTTTTGGGTATCACTCTCATTGGTTAAATGTCTACCTCAACTAACTGTATTAGTTTACAGTTTTTGTGAGGTATTTCGTTGTTAACCACGCGGCAAATTCCTATGCGAAGGCATAGGTCGGTACAGTTATTCACAGCGCCGCAAAAAAAAATACTGTTAATACCATTGTGGGCATAAGGTCTACGTTACTCCGCCCATGCTGTGCATCCTATACTTTGCAAATTTATTTGCAATTGTATAAATACAAATAAAATTTAGAATATGAGAGTAGTGTTTCGTCTTCCGTCCTGTGCACACGTATTTTCTATATTCGTTATAAATTTCGTATCAAACTAATTTGCACCGGAATAGGTAGCAAACTGTGTACACGTGTTTTTTCTTGTCTCTTTTTACCGTTGTCCGTATATTCTATATATGAGCCTATTCTGGTGCAAATTACGCCGGAATAGGTAGCAACATGTGAACACGTTTTTTCTCTCTTTACCGTTTTGCATATTTTCTTTATATGTTCATTATTCAAAAATGTTCTCGCAACTCTTCAACCATACGGTCGTGTTAATTGAAAGCGGACAAAAATAATTTTTTATACATGTTGGTAAACTGACATACAAAAATATACATAGTGCTAAATTACGAGCATAAAAAAAACAAATTACGTTGTAATAAATTGTGCAAACAACAACAAACTATTAAAAAAAAAACAACGGGAAAATAAATTCCTTAAACTTTTAACAATAAAGCAATAATACCAATTACAAAACAAGTGCAGAGACAGTGCATAAATTTTATTGTTTTTGTTTATTCTGAGAAAAAAACTATAAATTAAATTTTTGTTTTCTATAATAAAAAACTTTTTTCTTTAATAAAACACTGCATGAGCTTACCTAGCAGATGTAGTTCTGAGAAAGAGCTTAGCTCTACTAGCAAACATTTATGGATTTCCGAAGAGGAATCTATTAAAAAATCATTGAATAATCTACTTTCCATAAATGATAAGAAACGCCAGACTTCGAGCTTTCCAAATATTGTTCTTACAACAGAAGACAAACCATCATCCACTATAATTGTTGCAGATAAGCCGAAAACACAAGTAGGCATGGACAGGTACGTAACTGTAGCTAAACGTCAGTAAAGCCCCAAATCCGCTCAAGTGTCGTCTCAATCGAAACTTTCTAAAAATGATAGCACCAAAACAACTGAAAATAATAGATTTGCTATCTTTCAGACTGTGGAGGCAGCAACATCTAAGAAAACCTTTAAACCACCGCCAATATATTTCAGAGAGCCTACTACTAGCGAACTGGTAAAACAACTTATCACGGCGATCGGCAAAGACACCTTTAACGTTACATCAGTTAAGCATGGCAGTATCAGTGAAACAAAAATCCAGGTAAATAATGAAAGTGAATACCGAAAACTGTCTGACATTCTGGAGAAGGAGAAAAAATCTTTTTACACTTATCAGCTTAAAAGTGCTAAAGGTCTTCAGGTCGTTATAAAAGGAATTGACCCTTGTGTAGACACGGATGATATTAAGACTGGATTGCAAGAGGAAGGCTTTAAAATAAAAAATGTAACCAACATAAGGAACCGTGAAAAGATTCCTCAACCCATGTTTAGGGTTGAAATGGAACCAGGGGATGTCGTTCTGAAGAAAAATGAGGTTCATCCAATTTACAACCTTAAATTTCTTTTGCATCGTAGGGTCACCATAGAGGAGCCGCATAAACGTTTAGGTCCCGTTCAATGCCTAAACTGCCAAGAATTTGGCCACACTAAGGCATATTGTAAATTGCCCGCAGTTTGTGTTGTGTGTGGAGAGCTTCACGGCACATCACAGTGCAAAAAATCAAAAACTGATTCGAGCGTTAAAAAATGCAGTAATTGTGGAGGTAATCACACTGAAAATTGCAGAGGGTGCCCAGTGTATGCTCACTTTAAACAGTCAATGACAAATATGACTTCTATACCTCCTAAGCAGCCACCGCAGTCAAATATCATTGTTGCAAATAGTATTCCCCAGGCAGGCCAGGCAACTAGCCATATTAACTTGCAAAACGCCCAACAAATTTCATATGCTAATGTGGTTAAAGCTGATACTCCAAATTTAAATCAGCAACCCAAGTCCCAAAACTGCGATCCAAATGTTAGCAATCTTGAGGCAACGCTGCAGACTCTTGTTCAATCAATAAACACTTTTACGGCTTCTATGACGAGCATGATGCAAGAAATGCTGAAAATGCAAACCATAATTTTGCAGGCTATTTTAAACAAATAAAAAAATGATTTGTTTGAAAATATGTTTCTGGAACGCAAACGGCATCCGCCAGCATAAAAATGAACTTGAGCACTTCCTTATGGAAAAGCAAATCGATATAATGTTAATCGCTGAAACTCACCTGACGTCAACAAGTTATTTCAGGATTAATTGCTACATACTATATGACACCAAAGATCCCCGTGGAAGATCTTGTGGGGGATCGGCAATTTTGATAAAAGCCAGAATTAAGCACTATTGGTTCAACGAAACACGTGAGGAATATGCATTGAATTTTGTAATGAGAAAATTGGTATTTCCTGGATTTACTCACCGCCTCGGTTTTCAGTAACAGAAAACCAATATTCGGATTTTTTCAATTCACTTGGGCCTCGATTTATAGCGGCTGGTGACTATAACGCTAAACACACTTTTTGGGGTTCACGTTTGATTTTTCCGAAAGGCCGTGTACTTTTTGATACCATTTCTAAAATGGGCTTAGATGTGATTTCAAGTGGTCACCCCACGCATTGGCCGTCTGACAGACGAAAGATTCCAGATGTTATAGATTTTGGAATTTCGAAAAGTTTTCCTTTAGAGTGGTTTCCTTTAGAGTGGCCTTCGTTAGATTTGTCATCAGATCACTCACCCACAATAATATCTGTTTTGTTCCCCCAAGAGTTTTACTCCACTTCTACTGACTTAGAGTTGACGACCACTAGAGTTAATTGGCTAAAATATAAAAAATATTTGAGTACTCATTGTACGGAGAATATTGCTTTGAGAACGCCTAAAGATATTGACGTATCCATTAATAGTTTTTCCAAAAGCCTTAAACTGGCCGTACAACATGCTAGCACTAACTATATAAGATACAGAAACGAGAACAATAGATCTTATTCGTCGGAAATTGAGCAACTTTTGTCAGAAAAAAGAAGAGTTAGAAGGGAGTGGCAACTCCGCAGGTCTTCCCACCTTAAAATTAGGCTACGAGAATGTGTAACCAAATTGAGAAATCTGCTTGAAATAGAAAGAATGGCTTCCCTTAAATCATTTTTGGAAAGCCTTGATGGCACTCCTCAATCAAACTATTCTTTGTGGAAAGCGGCAAAAGGTTTAAAAAGACCCGTTAGAGGTAAGCAACCTTTGCGGACTCCAACTGGCGACTGTGCAAGAACCGATTCCGAATAGGGGATGTTGTATGTAAATCACTTGAGAAATGTTCTTACAGATGATGCAGCAAACGACATAGCAGTATTTCCGCCATTTGCCGTAAGACCGCCTGTGTCCTTGATTTAGTTTTCCAGATGTGGAAAACGTTATCAATAAAATAAACTCTAAGAAAGCTCCAGGTATGGATAAAATTACTGGTACAATGCTTGTACAACTACCTCGCGTGGCTAGAAGAATTCTTCTTTTTATTTTCAGCGCTATCTTACGTCTTGAGTATTATCCGGTCGAGTGGAAAGTGTCTATGATAACGATGATACCTAAGCCGGGGAAGGATCATACTAAAGTAGAATCGTACAGACCAATAAGTCTACTGCCAACAATTTCAATACCATTTGAGAAATTGCTAATGATGAAGTTGAGTCCAGTACTGGAAAAAATAGAATGTATTCCTGATCATCAGTTCGGTTTTAGGGCCAAACATAGTACCATCAAACAGACACACAGACTAGTTAATGTCATAAGAAAATCATTTGAAGACAAGAAGTATTGCTCTGCACTTTCCATTGACGTTTCCCAAGCTTTTGACAAAGTGTGGCATGACGGTTTAATGCACAAAATAAAACTAAACTTTCATCAGTTCGGTTTTAGGGCCAAACATAGTACCATCGAACAGACACACAGACTAGTTAATGTCATAAGAAAATCATTTGAAGACAAGAAGTATTGCTCTGCACTTTTCATTGACGTTTCCCAAGCTTTTGACAAAGTGTGGCATGACGGTTTAATGCACAAAATAAAACTAAACTTTCCTGCGAACACCCACAAACTTTTTGAAAGTTATTTGTATGGACGTAAATTTATCGTTAAGGAAGGTGACTTTTATAGCCCCATTCAACCAATCGACGCAGGCGTCCCACAAGGCAGCATACTGGGCCCTACCTTATACTTGATTTATGCTTCTGACATGCCAGCAAGTGATAAAATTGATACATCCACGTTTGCAGACGATACGGCTTTTTTCAGTGTACATGAAAACCACCAAACAGCATCACAAAATTTGCAGGAACATATTTACAATTTAGAGAAATGGTTAAAACTCTGGAAAATCAAAGTCAATGAACAAAAATCTGTCCATATCACGTTCACACTGCGTAAAAATACATGCCCGTCAATAAAAATTAATAATCAAATAATTTCACAACACAGTGACGTCAAATATCTCGGTATTCACCTCGACCGTCGACTAACTTGGAAGAAACACATTGACGCAAAACCAACCCTGATGAAATTAAAAGCCACGCAATTGAATTGGCTCATCGGCAGAAATTCCACCCTGAGCTTAGGCTGCAAACTTTTGCTGTATAACGCGATCCTAAAGCCAATATGGTGCTATGGAGTTCAACTATGGGGCACCGCCTCCGCATCAAATATTGGAAAAATTCAAAGGCGTCAAAACAGCGTTCTACGTACGATTACAGCAGCCCCATGGTATGTAAAAAATTCTCGAATTCACAAGGACCTAAACGTACCTTTAGTAAAAGATGAATTTGCCAAATACGCTGGAAGGTATATAACCAAACTTGAAATCCACCCAAATCCACTTGCTCGAGACATCCTTACCTTTGGTGGTCACACACGATTAAAAAGAAGGGACACCCTGGCTTCCATTCGGGAGCATAACAGATGATGTCCTGTGGCACGGTACTCTGATACATTCGCTGAATCATAATTTTTTGTCTAGCATTGGCTGGACTTAAAGAAAATTTTTTAGTTATTAAGATTTGAATAATTGTTGTTAGTTCTTTTTGAAGATTCAACAAATAAATAAAAATTGATGAAAAAAAAATGTTCATTATTAATTTCCTTTGAATGTACTTAATTATCTTGTAGTGTGGAAGATGTTGGACTAAATTTTGTTAGTCTGAGCAATGGCGAAGGTATATACACTGGGCACTAATCAGTTTTAACAAATTTAGTTTTAACATTTTATATGCTGCAATAGGGGTTGTTTTGGTTTTTCGTGTTGTTATTGTTCCACAAATACTACTCCCTCTTTCCTCCTCCGCATAACCTATTTTCCTAGTTCCAGTACAATGCACTGCATATGTTGGGGTCATCCCCTGAGTATTGGCCCAAGATAAAAAAAATGATTTATTAAAGAATAATCAGACTAAAATTGTAAGATTTCAATCCATGCTCATCTTCTACTATAAAACAGTTTAAAAACAAGTAAGAGTGTAGTGTATTCGGCTGGGCCGAATCTAAAATACCCTTCACGATAGTCCCGTATATGTATTGTGTATTAAAAATGTGACCTAAATATGCTCGGTTATATATGAACCGATATCGGAAATTTCCATTTTCAATATATATATATATATATATATATATATATATATATATATATATATATATATATATATATATATATATATATATATATATATATATATATATATATATATATATATATATATATATATATATATATATATATATATATATATATATATATATATATATATATATATATATATATATATATATATATATATATATATATATATATATATATATATATATATATATATATATATATATATATATATATATATATAAAACCTGATTTCATTAACAAAATTGCTTTTAGCAAAAAAAAAATGTTTAAATTTGTTTACGCGACATTTCCATGAAAACCCCGTTTTAGGCTATATCTCGGGTATAAATGGACCGATATCGAGTATTTTCATTTTCCATATTTATATAACCTCATCTTATTACCAGAACTGTTTTTAATAAAAAAAAAAGTTGTTTAAGTTAGCTGACGCGACATTCTCATGAAAAACCCGGTTTGGGCTATATCTAGTGTATATATGGACCGATATCGGAAATTTTCTTTTTTCATATTAATATAACCTTCTTTTATTACCAGAACTGCTTTTAAACAAAAAAAAATTTTTTTCATTAAAAACCCGGTTTAAGCAATATTTCGGGTCTATATGGACCGATATCGGAACTTTTAATTTTCCATATTTGTATAACTTTATTTCATTACCAGAACTGCTTTTGATCACAAAAGTTAAGCAAAAAAAGTTGTTTAATTTCGCTGACGCGGCATTTTCATGAAAACCACGTTCCAGGCTATATCTCGGGTATATGTGGACCGATATCGGAAATTTTCATTTTCCATATTTATATAACTTTATTTCATTATCAGAACTGATTTTGAGCACAAAAAAGTTGTTTAAGTTTGCTTACGCGACACTTTTATGTAAAATCCGGTCTGGTCTATATCTCGGGTATATATGGACCGATATCGAACATTTTCATTTTTCATATTTATATAACCCTATTTCATTACCAAAACTGCTTTTGAGCAAAAAAAGTTTTTTAAGTTCGCTTACGCTACATTTTCATGAAAACCCCGGTCTAGGCTATATCTCGGGTATACATATATGGACCGATATCGGAAATTTTCATTTTCCATATTTATATAACCTTATTTCATTACCAAAACTGCTTTTGAGCAAAAAAAAGTTGTTTTAGTTCGCTTACGCGACATTTTTATGAAAAACCCGACTTGGGCTATATCTCGGGTATATATGGACCGATATCTGAAAAAAAAATTTTGCCAGTAGTCACCATGCTTAATGAGTGTGTGAAGTTTGAAGCAAAACAAACAACTTTTTTTGTCAAAAATGTCCATACAAAATTTCAAAAATTCATGGCTTTTTTCGGAATTTTGAATATATCTCAGCTATACGTGAACCGATATTACTGAATTTCAATAGCAAATACATGACAATATGGAGTAATAGAATGGTGAAAGAAAAAAGTTTCTATGTCTAATGGTGTTCTCAGAAACGGTATTTCAACGACCGACAGACGGACAGACGGACATCGCTTAATCGTCTTTTCCATTAATTCTGAATCAGAATATATATACTTTATAGGGTCGCAAAAAAACTGTAGAAATTACAAACGGAATCACAAACTTATATATACCCTTAACATTTTTGTGAAGGGTATAATAAGCGTACGGATGCGCTTTGTTATCTTTTTTTTTAAATAAGTGCCTTTGTAAAAGCAACTAAATATTCTTTAATTAATTCTTTTTCAGAACTTTTGATTTTTCAGCAGAATTTTATAGATATAAAAATACTAGATAACAATAACATTCAATACGGAGTAAACATCAACATCAAAACTTAGCACAGACTTACTAAGAAATGCATAAAATGTATTAAAAAAGCGTTGTTTTAGTGGATTTTTTCAAAAAAGTGCAAAATCTGGCGCGAAAGGCGCTAAATTGACAACACTGATTAGGGTAGCGTCTATGGAACTTCGACATATAGACAGCTGGGAAACATAGAAATCGAGCTGTTTATATATTTTAGATTGATATCAATATTAACAGCCAGTTTACCAATTTCGAAAAAAAATGAATGCGAAAGAAAGCCAGTCACTCACATTCTAATCAATTTGGGTTTGTCTATCTCACTACTATTCGTTCGCAAATTCTTATGTATTTTGATTGAGTTTTGACACATCGTTCGCATAGAAAAAAGTTAGACGAACCCAAATCAATTTTCTTTCGCTTAGATTGCGAACGCAAGCAGGCTGTCGAGATTGGTAAACTGGCTGTAATTCTTTTTTCGTAAAACAATCATGAAATGACAAAAATTTCTTACTGATAAATCTATACAATCCCGTTTAACAAATTTTGATTCTAAAGAGTGGCAGCCCTGCACCAAATTGTTCGTTGGATTTCGTTAAGCACAATTTGTATACATTCGTTCAGTCAGTTGGAGTCATTTCGTGAGTGAGGTTCGTGTGTTTATCTCTTTTTTTTCTAACATATTATTATATATGTGCATTTTTTTTCGGTTAGCCTTGTGAATTTCAATAGGAATAGTTAACATTATTAAATGTGGTGCGTAAACAAATGAAATTTGAATAATTGAAATAAAAAAAAATTACTTGAGGAATGTTTATTAATCTCCAGGAGATAAAGCAGTCGTGTGGAAGAAAAACAAACGATGGCATTGACTTCAAATTGTAAGAACAAACACAAGAACATTTGTGTTAACTTGCATGTTGATGTGTATGTGTTCAGTGTGTTCCTCTTGGTGGTTGTATAGCAAACAAAAAATCTTTCATTTAAATTGTGTATACGATATGTTTTGTTTATGAATTGTTCAACTAGAGATATATTAATTAAACAAGTGCAAGTGAAAAAAAAAAAAAAATACAAAATATCAATCAATAACCAGTTTATCTTGCAAAATTCTTATGAAAGAAAAGTTAGAAAAATCAAACAAATAATTTTATCACGCTGTTTGGTGTTTCATTTTGTTTTTAATAGAAATGCGAGAAGCAATGTACTAGATAACAGCGAATTTAATAGTAAATGTGTGTGTTCTCTGTTTGATAATTTAATAGTAATTTAAATTAAATAAACATCAGTTAAAATAATTTTTTCAATTACTTACGATTTCTGTGACATTAAGCGACCAATAAAGAATAATAAAATAAGGATTTAAAATATTACGACTCATAATAATAGTAAATATCCAATCGGATTTGCTCTTGTTTAAGTGTGCTCTTTAGAATAGCTTTCAATTTTCCAAAATGATAGCAGTAGTGTATCCCATAGTTGAGTGTCTTATCCTATAGTATATGTAAATATTTTTTGTTTGCTGACGACATTATACTTTTTTTCTACACCACCTGACTTCCGATGTTTCGGAATCTAACACAAACTACAATTTGTTTCTACTTGGTCTAGTAGTAACTATTTGTATGTTAATGCTTCGAAGTGTAAAGCTATTTCTTTTGGCTGTTATAATAATATACCTCACAATTTTCACATCCGCATTCGTAGCTCTAGAATTGAATTTGTTAGCCAGCAAAAGCTGTTAGGAATAATTAATGGTCTAACCTTTATAAGTACCTCATTTTTCTGCAAAATTGCTATTACATCAAGACGAATTTATTCAATGAATATTTATTTGCCTTCGAAAGTTAAGCGTCCTATAGCACATGGGCTTCTTATGCCTCCACTGTTGCGCAGTTTAGAGGTTGTGTCATGTGCTACTGTAACAAACTTTAAACTGCTGTAGAAGGCCGTTAATATAGTTGTTTGATTTGTTTTTAACATCTGTAGACGTGATCTGAGTTTGTTAGGGGTTTCTTAGGTTGTTGCTATTTCTATTAATTTGTTAATCTTCGTATTCCTGTTTGGTATTATTTACCAGGTAATTAAGAGTGGCTATCCTTCAATGCGCAATGAGTTCATCTTTTTCACGATCGCACAGAAATAAACAGGTTATTACTCCTAAGATTAATTGATCTATGTTCGAAAGATCTTTCATGGTTAGCGTGGCTCGATTTTGGAATTGTCTTCCGTACGAGATACGTGTCTTTTCTCATACTAACAATGTTTTCGATGGAAAATCACGACCATTTTTCGTCCCAATGAAGTTGAGCACATATTTGTTTGTTTGTTGTGCGAGTTGTCACTGACAGTGGCCGGTTCCTTTAGTGACAATATAGTTATGCGTATGAAGATAAACTTTAAAATTTATAACCATGGCCATAAACCAACTGAGCTCTATTAAACATAAAAAATCGTGGGCAATTTATTCCCCACCCCCAAAATTATGTTAAAGTTAACCCATACACCATTAGCTATAAGAATAACAATTAACTAATAAAAAATTAGTAACAGAAATTAAAATACACAAATATTAAAAATGGTAACATTTTCTAGGCAGTCATCTGAAGTCTAAGAAAACCAAAGAAGAATGTTATCCCCCATCTCCATTGGTTTGATGGAACTGGTAGACATTATTTCTGTTTAACGGAAATAATGTAGACATTATTTCTGTTTAGACGGAGGTCTAAAAATTAAAGAATTTCACGATAACGAAGCTGTTAGTTCGTTCGCATAATAACAAAAACAACATTCAAAATTTTGTTATTGTTTTAAATGTAATTGTGCGAATGAATGAACAGCTTCGTTATCGTGAAATTGGCACATGGAATTGCTTTAAAGGATCAATTCCAGGAGAACCAAGAGAGATGGGCGAGTAAAGGTTGACGCAATTTTTAGTTTAAGAATCCATCTAAAGGAATCAATCGTCAGAAAAATATTTAAATTTAACATTTTAAAATTTCAATTTCCTTAGAGGATGAGTTACAGGAGAACAAAGAAAGATACACGGATGAAAATTTTTGGATATCATAGTTTTGGGTTCCCTTAAAGAACAAATAGCTAAAGGCTATGGATGAGCTCCAGGAGAACAAAGGAAGATGGGCAGATGAGAAGTTTTGGATAGCATAATTGTTGGGTTCCTTTAAAGGCACAAATAGCTAAACATATGGAAGCATGCCAGTAAAGAAGAAATTTTGATTTTTTGAAAATGTCAAATAAATTAAAATATATATTTTTTTATTTATTTAGTAACTATACAGTTGCAAAGTAAATTTGCAAAGTATAGGATGCACAGCATGGGCGGGATAACAAAGACCATGTGCCCAAGATGGTATTAACAGTACACTTGTAGCGTCGCTGTGACTAACTATAACGACCTATGCCTTCACATAGGAAGTTGCAGCGTGGTTAACAATGAAATACTTCTAAAAAACTGCAAATCCATGGTGCAATTATTAGGTGGCAGCATAAGAGGTGTTGTACTACATACATAATATTTTGTTTGTGTAAAAATTCCGGACACTGTCAAAAACATGTTTACAAAAAACATGTTTATATAAAAACTGTTTAAAATATTTTTATTTTTTCGCTTCAGTTTGTGTAAACATAAACAATTTTTGACACCCACAATTTTATGAAACAAAAAATTATCACCTGCGCTTGAGTAAACTCAAAAAATTAATTAAAACTGTCGGATATTTTGAATAGGGGTAATTTATTAGAAAAATCAAGTATGTAACATTGCCTGTTATTGCTTGGAGGTACATACGTATTGAACATTCGATAAAACTAAGTCCATGTTTTAAGCTTTCAGTTTATCTTTTAAACTAGTACCTCAACAATATGAACTTAAGCTCTAATTGCGGGTCTGTTATTAAAATCACCATCTATTATATATTCACCCATATTCTGCTTGTAGGCGGCAATATTATGGCAACATCAATTTAAGACGACATCAATATTAATCTTGCATTCCCTAACAGTTTTGTATTGATGTTGCCGGTTTATCGATTATGTTAATAAAACCCAACACACATCTCTAATGTATGTATAAGATGCTTCGATTTGTTTACATTTTGATTTAGAAAAAATTGGTGTGCAAAATAAGAAAGTGTGGGGAAAAAGAAAAATGAGGAAGTTTTTAAATACAAAATGTTTTTCCAGTGACCAAGAAAACAAAACAAACTTAATAGTGGAAAGAAAACTGCTTAGACTTAGGCTCTTTTCCAGTTCCTCTACTATTTTTTGAAATTTGGCGGGATTCGTAATTTTTATTTTTTTTATTTTATTCCAATTTTTGTAATTTTAATGTTCTATATTAATTTTTTTTTTATGTTTTTGTTTGAACTCGACGCTAAAAACTGTAACCACAAAATAACCGGCTATTAAATACAATATTGCCGCCATTTTCTCTTGCAGAATATCAAATATGTGTCGGCAATTATCGATATATGACAATATTGACAACAGAAATGTCGATTCGCCTCAAACTTTAAAAATCGGCATCGTCTTGTATTGCCGCCGACAAGCAGAATATGGGTGATTGTCCTCTTTCAGTCGAAAGTTGTTGCAGAATCAAAAGCTCCTCCCAGATCCTATAACAGATTTGGTCTGGGTGTAATAAGCTGTAAATTAACAAATATATTTGCAAGCACTGCAATTCGGACAACACTCTTCATACATGACATATAAAATTTCAACTTATTTGTTAACAAATCTACTGAATGCTGAAAAACTTTTGTTTTCTTTTCAGCAAACAACATATCAGTTAACAAACGTAGGAATTTTGTTAAAAAATGAAAATATGGTGTCTACACGAAATGCTAGAATTGTGAACATTGTTGAAATCAGTAACAAATGTTAATCAAATAAACTTAAACATACGTATGTATGTTGAAAAAGTTTGCTGTCTACACGATTTGTTGGCATTAATAGTAAATTTTTCAGCATAAATATGTTGATTCAACATATAGTCTTGACATAGCTTAAGAAAATAAAATATGTATATGCGCAAAAAATTTTTTTGTGGTAATAACATTTTATGATGGTGACAAATAATTATAATCTGAATTTTCATCATCAGACCCATCAACATTCTTATATGTCCTTGAGGCCTACTTGACGTACTTTTAGTTGTCTCCAAGGGAAGATTATCCACTTCATCCTCTTTTTTTTTGTAAGCTTGGGTTTTGATGATTCGCCAACTTTTACAAACACTTCCCTTAGCAGCATACACCTTACGATACCCAAAAGATCTCAGAAGTTTTGCATGGTTAAGAAAGTTTAATGATTCCTTACCTAGAAAACCGTTTCGACAAATCGACAATAATTTTTTGTAACCACGTAGCTCTTCCCGAAAGCTAATAAAGGTAATTCTTTGTTTACCATGACCCAAGTTCCTATGAGAAGTGGTTTTGATAGTCGACGAATTCAATTTTTAATCGCAGACGTCGTAAAAAGACAGACTTTTGAAGACAAAAAGTGTTGTTCAGCTCTATTCATTGGCATTTCCCAAGCTTTTGATAAAGTGTGGCATAACGGCTTGATGCACAAAATAAATTTGAACTTGCCTGCAAACACTCACAAGCTTCTCGAAAGCTATTTATGCGGCCGGAAGTTTGTTATCAGAGAAGGCGGTTTTATAAGCCCCTTACAACCAATCGAAGCAGGAGTTCCCCAATGTAGCATTCTAGGACCTACTTTATATTTGATTTACGCCTCAGACATGCCAACCAGATCCGGAATCTACACTTCAACTTTTGCAGAAGACACAGCATTCTGCAGCGTTCATGAAAACCACCAAGAAGCTTCGCTAAATTTGCAAGAGTATATTTCAATATTAGAGAAGAGGTCAAAACTTTCGAAAATTAAAGTCAATGAACAAAAGTGTACTCACGTTACATTCACACTGCGTAGACAAACATGTTCAGCTATCCAAATTAACAATTCACCTATTCCGCAGCAAAATGAAGTCAAGTATCTTGGTCTTCATCTCGACCGTAGGTTAACGCGGAAGTCTCACATTGATAAGAAAGTTACTCAGTTAAAGCTAAAAACAGCGCAACTAAATTAATTGGCTTATGGGCAGAAATTCGACATTGAACTTGGATTGCAAACTTTTGTTATACAACGCAATTTTTTTTATTTATATATTTATTTTTTTTGCCTTGGCACACGAAGACCTTGCCTTTTTGCGTAGCAAATCAATGTTTAAACGCCAATTACTGAATGCTTCCTCTCTGGATCTGACTGCATTCTTGCACGTCTGATTAGACTAAGATTTCGCTCTTGGTTTAATCGAAATCTTCTTGGAGGGTATGAATTTTTCATCCCTAGCAAGATCATGTTTTCGACCATTTTTGCCAAAGCATTTATATCATCAAGAAAGCACAGTTTCCAATTAAAATGCTCGTAAAATTGGTTGAGCTCAGCCCACCGCGCCTTTTCGTAAATAAACTTTGACCGTATCGGAGCTGATCTAGAAACGTTACGAAGTTCGGAGATCGAAAAGGTGGCAGATATGGTGCAATGATCCGAATTGTCGAGAGGTGCACTAACTCTGACTTCATACTTTTCAGGGTGTGAAGTCAGGAATAGGTCAAGTGTGTTTGAGTGGTGTCCTTCAACACATGGAATATGCGTTGGCTCATTCACTAATTGCGCTAGGTGGTTGTGCACAGCGAATAACTCAATTCTTAAGCCTATATGGTGCTATGAAATTGAATTATGGGGCACCGCCTCAACATCTAACTTTGAAAAAATTCAAAGGCGACAAAATCAAATTCTTCGTACGATTGCTGCAGCTCCATGGTACGTTAAAAACTCCCGAATTCATAAAGATCTCTGTGTGCCTCTAGCAAAAGACGAATTTTCAAAGTATGCGACAAGGCATATCAGTAAACTGGAACTTCACCCAAATCCTCTTGTACGCAACATACTTAATTTTTTAAGGGCACTCTCGGTTGAGATGGAGGGATACCCTTGCACACCATCAGAACGTTAAATAGGAGATTTTACCGATATTGGCCGTGCAAAATAAAACATTTTTATCTAGCATTGGCTGGACTTAATTAATTTTGTGTATTTAGTATTAAGATTTGAATACTTATTGCTAGTTCACATTGTGAAGATTCAATAAATAAATGAATGAAAAAAAAATTGCAGACGATTCATCGCACGGGAGTAACTGTTACAAATGCTGATTCTTCTATGAGACTCTTATACAATTCAGCAAAATACTCTTACGTTTATAGTAGAGGGAATCGTCAGAGACTGGTGTAGATATTATCATACAACTACTCAAGGAATCAGCCGTGTAATCCTTATATGATTCATAGAGGAAACAAGACAAAGCTCATTCGACATTTTCATACTAATATAATTCCCATGAACTCATCATTTCCCGACCCGTACTTTTTATATTCAGAAGGCTGTTGAACAATAAAGAAAAAACTATTATACGCTGCTTGTTTTTCTGTTTATCTATAATATAGAAATAAATGAAAATATAAATCTAAAAGTTTTTATCGTCTAGTGTCAGATAATTAGTAAAAGATAAATAAAAACGTAAATGTTTTTGTTATTGTTACTCGTCAGGTAATCAACAGTAGATTCTTTTGGGGATTGTATATTGAACACAATCGTCTAACAAACAATATATGCTAGCTGGGATATTTTGTGATATTTTTCAGTAAGTATGGTTTCATCATAGAGTGTGCTATTTTAAATTTGAGTCAGCTGGGATGCTTACGGTTTAGTTATGACAAATCAAGAAACATAGTTAAAACAGTTATGACATTTTTCAAACCACAACAACGAAATGTTAATTAATGCTGTTATAAAATATTAGGACATTATGCGTGATATGACACCGTTCGGATAACCCAAATCTATTTATGCAGCTCTACTAATACCGCTTTCAGGACACAGAAATTTTACTTTACTTGTTGGTCGGAGGTCAAAAGAGGGTGGCTTTCTCACACTCTATATTTTCCATTGCCGCCATCAAACTAGAAGACTTTGCAAAGTAAGCTTTTCTTGTGCAAAAGATTTGTAAAGTTGTATTTTTTTTTTGCTTTTGATTTTTATCATATTTGAACATTAAATAGAATAATTATCAGAAGTAAAATATAACAAAGAAGAAGTATAGCATTGTATAAATAGTTTAAATTATAAATGGCTTTAAACTTAAAGCAGAATTTATAAAATATAAACAATCGGCGTAGAAATTCAAACAGCATAACAAAGCTTTTATGGGAAAATAAGAGACAATCGATAACAAGAGAAAAGTGAAAACTAAATTGAATATAAGGGTAAGTTAATAATATTATTTGTGAAATGAATATTGTTTAAATATGAATAACAAGAAAATATATTTGTAGGTGGCTGGGTATATAAATATAATGAATTCTGATGGTATCATTCGTCTGGCTGAAGTTCAATCCTGGCTAAAGCCAAGAAATATTTTTACTTTTTAATTATAACAATAATTGCCGCGTTCAATAACTCTTGATCAAAGAATACAGGGAAAAATAATTGAATACACCAAATAGACGAAAAAATAAATAACAGCTCGGTGGCTCAGTTGGTTAAGCGGCCGTATTGAAAAATACATCATATTTTTTGTTTGTTTTTTTATCTTCGACCAGTACTCAAGGGATGACCCCTACATATGCAGTGCATTGTACTGGAACTAGGAAAATAGGTTATAATAGAATGAAAGAGGAAGTAGTGTGTTTGGAAGTTTAACTTGAACAATAACAACTCTATTACAGCGTTTAAAATGTTTGAATTAAATTAGGTAAACCTGATCAGTGCCCAGTGTACATACGAGTACCTTCGACACAGCTCAGACTAACAAAATTTAGTCCAACAATAGTACATTCAAAAGAAGGTAATAATTAACATATAAAGAATATACGGAAAACGATAAAAAACAGGAGTACCTATTCCGGTGCAATATGGTTTCATACATGGTTTACATAGTACTGAGTTCGAATCCTATTGGGTGCTGATGATCAGTGTAGCGACTGCGAAACAGCTAGTTGTCCCCCAGCTTTGCTGTATTCAATTACTTTTTCCAGTCTTCTTTGAGCACGAGTTATTGATAGCGGCAATTATTGATAATTAAAAAATAAAAATGTTTCTTGACTTTAGTTAGGATTGAGAAATATAAAAATAAGTTCGGCTATTTATCATTAATACATCATGAAATCTGGTCACTAAGCGATAATTGGTACCTGAAATTTAATTTATTTTTTTTATGATTAATACTCGTATGTTGACTACTGATTTCAATTGAATTCTCAAACTATTTTACTAACATTGAAAATTCAGATACTTGGTTTAATTTCCACTTTTCGTCTGACTTATATTATATTAGATGTACAACTTTGCTTCCGCCGTGTTCGTCAAATATATTTGCAACATCTGAAGAAAAAACATCTTCTAGTTCAATTAGCGCCAATAAGGCGAAAACCCAATTAGGCATGGATAAATACATCACCGTTGTGAAACGGCAACGAAGCCCTAAATCTGCCCAATTATCATCAAAACCCAAAATACCTAAAGATGAGGACCCCGGTAAGCCTTCTGATAATAATAGGTGTGCTATTCTCCAAACGGATGAACCAACATGTTCAAAAAATCGTTATACCTCCTCCAATTTATTTGAGAGATTTATTACCGTAATAGGTGAAAATACCTTTAGCGTAACATCTGTGCAGCATGGAAATATTAAAGAAAAAAAATTCAGGTAATTCATGAAAATGATTACCGCAAGTTGACGGACGACTTGGAGAAAGAAAATAGAGCTTTTTACACCTATCAGCTTAAAGGTGCGAAAGGCCTTCAAGTTGTTGTTAAAGGCATTGATTCTGGCGTAGATCCTAATGACGTTAAAACTGGTTTGGAGGAGAAAGGGTTTAAAATTAAGAATGTTTTTAACATCAGAAACCGAGAAAAGATACCTCAGCCCATGTTTAAGGTGGAATTAGAACCTGGAGATATCACCTTAAACAAGAATGAGATTCATCCAATATATAATATTAAATACCTTCTACACCGGAAAATTACTGTAGAGGAGCCTCATAAGCGCTCAGGACCCGTTCAGTGCATGAACTGCCAGGAGTATGGCCACACTAAGACATATTGTAAATTGCCCACTGTCTGTGTTGTGTGTGGTGATCTCCATGGCACATCACAGTGCACCAAATCAAAAACTGACACAAATGTAAAAAAATGTAGTAATTGTGGAGGCAATCATACTGCTAATTACAGGGGTTGCCCCGTTTATACCCACTTCAAACGCTCAATACCAAATAAATCATTAAGTCCTCCCAAGCCGTCCCAGCAATCGCAATTCATTTCAAGCAACAATTTTCCTCAAGCAGGTCAGTCAACAACCCAAATAAATGTTCCAAGCTCTAACCAAGTTTCTTATGCCAATGTGGTAATATACCAAACGCGAATCAGAAGTGTAAGTCTCAACAGCCCGACCTATATTTTTGCAACCTTGAAGCCACATTGCAGACTTTGATTCAATCATTAAACACTTTTACGGCTTCTGTTACCACCATGATGCAGGAAATGCTAAAAATGCAATCAACTATTTTACAGGCTATTTTAAAAAAATGATTTATTTAAAAATATGTTTCTGGAACGCAAACGGCATACGCCAACATAAAAATGAACTTGAACACATCCTGAGGGAAAGGCAAATCGATGTTATGTTGATTGCTGAAACTCACCTGACGTCAAGAAGTTATTTCAGGATAAATGGCTATATACTATATGACACTAAAGATCCACGTGGAAGATCTTGTGGAGGTTCGGCTATTCTAATTAAAAATAGAATTAAACATTACTTGCTAAATGAGACATGTGAAGAATATTTTCAAGCAACAAATATTTGTATTGAACACATTCACAGTAAATTGGTAATTTCATCACTTTATTCCCCGGCCTCGGCTTTCAGTTACAGAAAACCATTACTCAAATTTTTTTACTTCTCTTGGATCCCGATTTATAGCTGCTGGTGACTATAATGCTAAACACACATTTTGGGGCTCAAGATTAATCTCCCCGAAAGGTCGTGTGCTTTTTGATACTATATCATAATTGGGTTTAGATGTAATCTCCAGCGGGTGTCCCACCTATTGGCCATCTGACCAGCGAAAGATCCCAGATGTTATTGATTTTGGAAGAGTAAAAAAACGTCCCCTTAGATTGGATGCATGTGGAGCCTTTTTTTTATTTGTCCTCCGATCACTCACCTACTATTGTCTCTATATGTTTCCCCCAGGACATTGGATCCCCATTTAACGACATAGGTGTATTCCAGTCTAGAGTGAATTGGCTAAAATATAAAAAATATTTAAGTACTCATTGAACGGAAAATATATCTTTGAGAACTGCAGAGGATATTGATGAGTCAATTAGTGATTTTTCCCAAAATATTATAAAAGCCGTGCAACATGCTACCACTACAAATTTTAGAAATATGAATAGCAGAACTTGCTCTTCTGAAATCGAACACCTTGTCTCAGAAAAAAAGAAGAATCAGAAGAGAATGACAACTTCGCAGGTCACCCCAGCTTAAAGCTAGGCTTCGAGAATGCATAAGTCAACTAAGAAATTTGCTTGAAGTCCAAAGAGTGGCTTCCCTCACAACCTATTTGGAAAGCCTCGGTGGTAGTCCTCAATCCGATTATTCTTTGTGGAAAGCAGCAAGAGGGTTAAAGAGACCCGTCAGATCTAAGCCACCCTTGCGTACTCCAACTGGGGACTGGGCCAGAAGTGACTCCGAAAAGGGAATGCTGTACGCTAACCACTTGAGAAACGTGTTTGCCATTGACGGACTGAATGATGAAGCTGATATGCCGCCATATGCCGTTAGACCTCCCGTACCTTTTAGACTTCGTTTTCAAGATGTCGATAATGCTATTAGTAACTTAAACCCCAGAAAAGCTCCAGGTATTGATAAAATTACCAACAAAATGCTTGTGCAGTTACCCCGAGTAGCTAGAAGACTCGTCCTTTTTATTTTTAATGCTATTTTACGTCTACTGAGTGGAAGGTGTCTGTCATTACTATGATACCCAAACCAGGAAAGAATCCTACAAAAGTTGAGTCATATAGGCCGATAAGTCTATTGCCAACAATTTCAAAACTGTTCTAGAAATTGCTAATGACGAGGTTGACCCAAATCTTGAATGAAGTAGGATGTATTCCTAACCATCAATTCGGTTTTAGGGCTAAGCATAGCACCATAGAACAGACACACAGACTGGTGAATGTTATCAGAAACGCGTTCGAAGATAAAAAATATTGCTCAGCTCTATTCATTGACGTTTCCAAAGCTTTTGACGAAGTGTGGCACGAAGGCTTAATTCATAAAATAAAATTAAACTTGCCTATGCTACTTATATGACCGGAAATTCGTCGTTAAGGAAGGCGATTTCAAAAGCTCGGCTCAGTCAATCGAAGCTAGAGTTCCCCAGGGTAGCATATTGAGTCCAACTTTATATTTGATTTATGCTTCAGACATGCCTACGAGCTGCAGAATTCACACTTCAACTTTTGCAGATGATACAGTATTCATCAGTGTCCATGAAGACTATAAATTAGCATCACAAAATTTGCAAGAACATATTCTTATATTTGAGAAATGGCTGAAACTTTGGAAAATCAAAGTAAATGAACAAAAATGTACCCATGTTACATTCACACTACGTAGAAAAACTTGTTCGGCTATTAAAATCAACAACTATATTGTTCCGTAGCACAGTGAAGTCAAATACCTCGGTATTCATCTCGACCGTAGGCTCACGTGGAAGTCTCACATTGACGCTAAAGCCACCCAGATGAAATTAAAAGCAGTGCAACTAGATTGGCTCATCGGCAGAAATTCTATCTTGAAGTTAGATTGCAAACTTTTGTTGTATAACGCAATCCTAAAGCCAATATGGAGCTATGGAATTCAATTGTGGGGTACCGCCTCTGCATCTAACATTGAGCAAATTCAAAAGCGCCAGAATAAAATTCTCCGTATAATTACTGCAGCTCCATGGTATGTTAAAAACTCTCGAATTCACAAAGATCTAGGTGTACCCTTAGTGAATTTTCAAAACACGCGACAAGGGGCATTAACAGACTGGAGTCTCACCCGAATCCTCTCGCACGTAAAATACACGCAAGAAGCAACTTTTCGTCTAGCATTGGCTGGACCTAAGTAAATATAATTTTTCAATATTAATTAATTTTTTTTTCTATATTAATTAATGCATTTTTAGATTTAAGATTTGCATACTTATTGTTAGTTCTTTTAGAAGATACAATAAATAATTGAATTATATAAAAAAAAAAAAAAAATATGCTGCTAGACCGCCTGTGCCTTTGAGACTTAATTCTCAAGAGTTCGAAAATGTTATCGGTAATACAAACCCCAGGAAAGCTTCAGGCATTAATTAAATTACTGGTAAAACGCTTGAACAGTTACCTCGTGTAGCAAGAAGAGCTGTGTTTTTATTTTTAACGTTATTTTACGCCTTGAGTATTAACCTGCAGAGTGGAAAGTCTCAATGATTACTATGATACCCAAGCCAGGGAAGGATCTGACTAAGGTAGAATCATATATACCAATAAGTCTTTTACCATTAACATTTTAATTGTTAATGGCGAAGTTGAGTCCAATATTGAACAATGTGAGATGCATCCCTGATCATCAAGTTAGTTTTCGGGCTAAACACAGCACCATAGAACAAACGCACAGACTACTCAATGTCATAGGACAGACCTTTGAGGAGAAGAAGTATTGCTCAGCTCTATTAATTCATATTTCTAAAGCTTTTGATAAAGTGTGGCACGACGGCTTGATGCACAAAATAAACCTCCCTGCAAATACTCACTAGCTTCTGGAAAGCTACTTATATGGGCGGAAGTTTGTTGTCAGACAAGGCGACTTTATTAGGCCAATTGAGCCAATCGAGGCAGGAGCTCCGCAAGGCAGCATACTGGGGCCTACTTTATATTTGATTTACGCCTCTGACATGCCAACGACATCCGGTATCCAAACTCCGCAATATATGAATCGATTTTCAAAACAATTATTAACTTCTTTTGAAAGGTTAAGCCAAAGGCCAGAAAATAAAAAAGGTATATTGGATACTGTATTAATATAATGCTCGTCCGACAAATAATTTTTGGCCATTGGACTGACGAAACCGAATAATAAATGTTTGATATACATACTTTGCTATTTATAAACCAATTTTAAATATTTTTCTTATTTTCAGTGATTGTCAACGTAAGAAAATTTTTGGACACATAAAATTTCCGTCGAAAAAAAAAATAAAACATACTTATAATATATAAAATAACACACTCCGCTGTATTTTTTCTTTTTTTTAAGCATTTTTTATTAATTGAATTTTCAAAATGAATTAACAATAAGTATTCAAATCTTAATACCAAATTTAAAATAAAAAACTTTGCTTTTTGCTTAAGTCCGGCCAATGCCAGACAAAAAGTTTTATTATGCGGGAGTTATTTCGGTAAAATCACCTATTGAGCAATCTGATGGTGGCAACGGTGCCCCTTCTTCTTAGACGAGTGTGGCCGCCAAAATTAAGTACATTGCGCGCAAGACCAAAAGAGAAATAAAAAAATACCACCGCATCAATTTTTAAGAGTGTGTAAAATACTCGGATGTGAAAATGATTGGGTAAACAACCGGTGTACTTATGGTTGCGGTGCACCAGTGCTGATCTCTGATATGTACCCCATACTTAACTGGAGGTTTATATTCAATTTAAAAAACAAGTTATTGTTGTACACTAAGTGCTTTCGTCCGATACTAACATACGGTTGTGCTGTCTGGTTTCCTAAAATGGCCAAAACCCACACGAAAAAGCCTCAAATAAAAAAAAAAAAACAAAAACTTAAAAATAACTGAATCTTTTTTCAAAATACCACACCTCTTCACAGCGATCTGGCTCTGGCATTTAATGAAAAATGCAGATTTTCTAATTTTCAAAAAATAAGAAATGTGGTCCTTTGGTTCGAAAGAATCTTATCGGTGTTTGTTTTTGAAATTTCATTATAACTATTTTCAAAGTTTGTAAGAGGTTTTTTGCAACAAGTCTGTTTGACCAATAATTCATACTAAAATTAATTGTTGTAATACTTTTAGCATAATCTTATGACTTGGTACCTAATGGCTTATAAGACTTGTTAATAAAGGCAATTAAAAAAATTTATTTATTTAATTTTTATATTATCCTGCAGATAAGATTTGCGAATTCTAATTATGTATTACATTTATATTAAAATTTGTAAAGACGGTCTTAACAATTCTACAGAATTAAAAGACAATTGTTCCTGTTCTCTAAACCTAACAATTCTGCAACTATTACCTTACTACCCGTCCACACGGGCAATCTGGTTGGCAATTATTGCCGTGGCAACTGGCAAAATCGATTGCCGACATAAGATATTTGCGTGTGGACCGCACGAATATGTGTTCAAACACATGTTCAGCAGTTATTGCTAGAAGATATTGCTGAGCAATTATCTTTGAACATAAGCTGCCAAAATTCACTTATCATCACTGATGTTTATGAACATTCATACACCCATACGCTTCAATATATAAACAAATGTACAAATGATTATAAAAAGTGATTTTATCAAGAGAAAAATTTAATTACTTACATTTTTGAGTTCATAAAAAAAAAAGAAATGGAGTGCTCGGAGATAACGCATTTAAAGCACTCATTTAAAAAAAAAATAATAAAAATAAAACAATTACAATTAATTAAAACATTGCAACATTCTTTGCCAAAATATCTTAAATTATTAATTTGTTAAATTTTTGTTGAACTTTTATAATTTTTTTAAATTAAAAATTGTTTGGTTTGTACATATGTACAACAGGTTTTTAGTTCAAGTTTTTCCTTTCTTAATTTTTTTCTTAAGAAGGATTTTTTACAATACAAATTTGCTGTGATCAATAATTATTGATTGAAGAAGACAAGAAAAATAATAATCAAATCTTTAGCTGGGGGACAACTAGCTGTTTCGTAGTCGCTACACTACTCATCAGCACCCACTGGGATTCGAACTCGGGACATGACGTATCATGATCTACTGCTTTAACTACTAAGCCACCGAGCATTTAATTATTTTCTATCTATATTCATCTCATATTGAATCACATATGCATTTTGTTAATTGCCCACTTGTTTGTACAGCGTTTGCTGTCTCTAAACTAGCGGTATTTATTTTTATTTATTAACATACATATTTTTGTATTTAATATTCTCCGGACCCAGAGATGTAAATATTAATTTGTTAAATTTTTGTTGAACTTTTATAATTTTTTTAAATTAAAAATTGTTTGGTTTGTTCATATGTACAACAGGTTTTTAGTTCAAGTTTTTCCTTTCTTAATTTTTTCTTAAGAAGGATTTTTTACAATACAAATTTGCTGTGATCAATAATTATTGATTGAAGAAGACAAGAAAAATAATAATCAAATCTTTAGCTGGGGGACAACTAGCTGTTTCGTAGTCGCTACACTACTCATCAGCACCCACTGGGATTCGAACTCGGGACATGACGTATCATGATCTACTGCTTTAACTACTAAGCCACCGAGCATTTAATTATTTTCTATCTATATTCATCTCATATTGAATCACATATGCATTTTGTTAATTGCCCACTTGTTTGTACAGCGTTTGCTGTCTCTAAACTAGCGGTATTTATTTTTATTTATTAACATACATATTTTTGTATTTAATATTCTCCGGACCCAGAGATGTAAATATTAATTTGTTAAATTTTTGTTGAACTTTTATAATTTTTTTAAATTAAAAATTGTTTGGTTTGTACATATGTACAACAGGTTTTTAGTTCAAGTTTTTCCTTTCTTAATTTTTTCTTAAGAAGGATTTTTTACAATACAAATTTGCTGTGATCAATAATTATTGATTGAAGAAGACAAGAAAAATAATAATCAAATCTTTAGCTGGGGGACAACTAGCTGTTTCGTAGTCGCTACACTACTCATCAGCACCCACTGGGATTCGAACTCGGGACATGACGTATCATGATCTACTGCTTTAACTACTAAGCCACCGAGCATTTAATTATTTTCTATCTATATTCATCTCATATTGAATCACATATGCATTTTGTTAATTGCCCACTTGTTTGTACAGCGTTTGCTGTCTCTAAACTAGCGGTATTTATTTTTATTTATTAACATACATATTTTTGTATTTAATATTCTCCGGACCCAGAGATGTAAATATTAATTTGTTAAATTTTTGTTGAACTTTTATAATTTTTTTAAATTAAAAATTGTTTGGTTTGTACATATGTACAACAGGTTTTTAGTTCAAGTTTTTCCTTTCTTAATTTTTTCTTAAGAAGGATTTTTTACAATACAAATTTGCTGTGATCAATAATTATTGATTGAAGAAGACAAGAAAAATAATAATCAAATCTTTAGCTGGGGGACAACTAGCTGTTTCGTAGTCGCTACACTACTCATCAGCACCCACTGGGATTCGAACTCGGGACATGACGTATCATGATCTACTGCTTTAACTACTAAGCCACCGAGCATTTAATTATTTTCTATCTATATTCATCTCATATTGAATCACATATGCATTTTGTTAATTGCCCACTTGTTTGTACAGCGTTTGCTGTCTCTAAACTAGCGGTATTTATTTTTATTTATTAACATACATATTTTTGTATTTAATATTCTCCGGACCCAGAGATGTAAATATTAATTTGTTAAATTTTTGTTGAACTTTTATAGTTTTTTTAAATTAAAAATTGTTTGGTTTGTACATATGTACAACAGGTTTTTAGTTCAAGTTTTTCCTTTCTTAATTTTTTCTTAAGAAGGATTTTTTACAATACAAATTTGCTGTGATCAATAATTATTGATTGAAGAAGACAAGAAAAATAATAATCAAATCTTTAGCTGGGGGACAACTAGCTGTTTCGTAGTCGCTACACTACTCATCAGCACCCACTGGGATTCGAACTCGGGACATGACGTATCATGATCTACTGCTTTAACTACTAAGCCACCGAGCATTTAATTATTTTCTATCTATATTCATCTCATATTGAATCACATATGCATTTTGTTAATTGCCCACTTGTTTGTACAGCGTTTGCTGTCTCTAAACTAGCGGTATTTATTTTTATTTATTAACATACATATTTTTGTATTTAATATTCTCCGGACCCAGAGATGTAAATATTAATTTGTTAAATTTTTGTTGAACTTTTATAATTTTTTTAAATTAAAAATTGTTTGGTTTGTACATATGTACAACAGGTTTTTAGTTCAAGTGGGCAATTAAAAAAATGCATATGTGATTCAATATGAGATGAATATAGATAGAAAATAATTAAATGCTCGGTGGCTTAGTAGTTAAAGCAGTAGATCATGATACGTCATGTCCCGAGTTCGAATCCCAGTGGGTGCTGATGAGTAGTGTAGCGACTACGAAACAGCTAGTTGTCCCCCAGCTAAAGATTTGATTATTATTTTTCTTGTCTTCTTCAATCAATAATTATTGATCACAGCAAATTTGTATTGTAAAAAATCCTTCTTAAGAAAAAATTAAGAAAGGAAAAACTTGAACTAAAAACCTGTTGTACATATGTACAAACAAACCAAACAATTTTTAATTTAAAAAAATTATAAAAGTTCAACAAAAATTTAACAAATTAATATTTACATCTCTGGGTCCGGAGAATATTAAATACAAAAATATGTATGTTAATAAATAAAAATAAATACCGCTAGTTTAGAGACAGCAAACGCTGTACAAACAAGTGGGCATTAACAAAATGCATATGTGATTCAATATGAGATGAATATAGATAGAAAATAATTAAATGCTCGGTGGCTTAGTAGTTAAAGCAGTAGATCATGATACGTCATGTCCCGAGTTCGAATCCCAGTGGGTGCTGATGAGTAGTGTAGCGACTACGAAACAGCTAGTTGTCCCCCAGCTAAAGATTTGATTATTATTTTTCTTGTCTTCTTCAATCAATAATTATTGATCACAGCAAATTTGTATTGTAAAAAATCCTTCTTAAGAAAAAATTAAGAAAGGAAAAACTTGAACTAAAAACCTGTTGTACATATGTACAAACCAAACAATTTTTAATTTAAAAAAATTATAAAAGTTCAACAAAAATTTAACAAATTAATATTTACATCTCTGGGTCCGGAGAATATTAAATACAAAAATATGTATGTTAATAAATAAAAATAAATACCGCTAGTTTAGAGACAGCAAACGCTGTACAAACAAGTGGGCAATTAACAAAATGCATATGTGATTCAATATGAGATGAATATAGATAGAAAATAATTAAATGCTCGGTGGCTTAGTAGTTAAAGCAGTAGATCATGATACGTCATGTCCCGAGTTCGAATCCCAGTGGGTGCTGATGAGTAGTGTAGCGACTACGAAACAGCTAGTTGTCCCCCAGCTAAAGATTTGATTATTATTTTTCTTGTCTTCTTCAATCAATAATTATTGATCACAGCAAATTTGTATTGTAAAAAATCCTTCTTAAGAAAAAATTAAGAAAGGAAAAACTTGAACTAAAAACCTGTTGTACATATGTACAAACCAAACAATTTTTAACTTAAAAAAATTATAAAAGTTCAACAAAAATTTAACAAATTAATATTTACATCTCTGGGTCCGGAGAATATTAAATACAAAAATATGTATGTTAATAAATAAAAATAAATACCGCTAGTTTAGAGACAGCAAACGCTGTACAAACAAGTGGGCAATTAACAAAATGCATATGTGATTCAATATGAGATGAATATAGATAGAAAATAATTAAATGCTCGGTGGCTTAGTAGTTAAAGCAGTAGATCATGATACGTCATGTCCCGAGTTCGAATCCCAGTGGGTGCTGATGAGTAGTGTAGCGACTACGAAACAGCTAGTTGTCCCCCAGCTAAAGATTTGATTATTATTTTTCTTGTCTTCTTCAATCAATAATTATTGATCACAGCAAATTTGTATTGTAAAAAATCCTTCTTAAGAAAAAATTAAGAAAGGAAAAACTTGAACTAAAAACCTGTTGTACATATGTACAAACCAAACAATTTTTAATTTAAAAAAATTATAAAAGTTCAACAAAAATTTAACAAATTAATATTTACATCTCTGGGTCCGGAGAATATTAAATACAAAAATATGTATGTTAATAAATAAAAATAAATACCGCTAGTTTAGAGACAGCAAACGCTGTACAAACAAGTGGGCAATTAACAAAATGCATATGTGATTCAATATGAGATGAATATAGATAGAAAATAATTAAATGCTCGGTGGCTTAGTAGTTAAAGCAGTAGATCATGATACGTCATGTCCCGAGTTCGAATCCCAGTGGGTGCTGATGAGTAGTGTAGCGACTACGAAACAGCTAGTTGTCCCCCAGCTAAAGATTTGATTATTATTTTTCTTGTCTTCTTCAATCAATAATTATTGATCACAGCAAATTTGTATTGTAAAAAATCCTTCTTAAGAAAAAATTAAGAAAGGAAAAACTTGAACTAAAAACCTGTTGTACATATGTACAAACCAAACAATATCTTAAATTATGTTTTAAGATATTTACATCTTCGCCAACTAAAAGTACAGCGTTGAACATTAGCAATGTGATAACGTAATTCTGCCGGCGTTATTGCTAGTATTAAGACACAACAGATTGCCTGTGTGGTCGAGCTGTTAAGCTGTCGTTAGAGCGTTGAAAAAACATACAATACGCTTCCTATTCGCCATTGCGTAATCGGACAACAGAGTAGGTTTTTTTTTAGGTTTGACAGGCTGCCAGCTATTATAAAGCCAGCCCACTTGGGTCCCGTTGTGTTGGGACAACTGAGTAGCAAATTTAATTTTCGCAACAATTCTTAAGTTAATATTAATAGTTGTAGGGAAACTGTGTGCCGCCAGCAAAAAGACCAAATTTATTGCTTTTTTTTAAAACACTTTTCTTATTTATAAAACATATTTCGTGTTTATTAAGCTCTTATTAGACAAAATTTTTATAGAAATCTGTGCAAGAAGACCTTAAGAAACATGAAAATTTTTTTATAAATAGGGCAGACTTAAAATCTGATCAACCAAAACTAAATTAAATTATTATTTTTTCTTTGCAGGTAGTTTACATTTCATCAGTTTCTACAGTAAGTACATTTTTGATACAGAATTTTTTCAAAACTAAGTTATCCATAATATTAGAATTTAGGAAACCCAAAGAAAATTGGTCTCTGCCATAATATTGTTTCTTTTATTTTCGCTTCAATGACTTATTTCTTTAGGACTTCTTTTTCTAAGATTCTCGCTGTCAAAAGTAGTAATTTTCTTTTAAAGCCGGCTCTGCGTGGCAACCAGAAAAATTGTATGTTTCGCCGATCAAACTACAGCCTCTATGGGAACTCGTTGAGCTCTTCTCTACCGAAATTATGGTAAAATTGTTTCTCATTATGCTTTGCAAAATGTAGCTACCATAATATCTACTTAAAGAACTGCTGTTTGCAAAATTTTTACCTCTAGTATTTTCCAAATTTTTTTTCTTGTGCAATTAATTATTTCATGAAAAATATCTTGAACTCAAGTCCAGGAGTAACAAAACCAATTAAAGTATTTTTTTCATATTTGATCCTTCCACTTTAATAAATCTATAATCCATTTTAAATAACACTATCACCAAAAAAAACAGCTAATGTTTTTTGTTCAGTTAGTTTTTTAAATTAATCAATGCATATAATAAAGTGGCATGCATCGTAAATAAATTGTTGTTTTTGTTTGAAATGGGTTTTCAGTTATTTTATTTTTTCAGCTAAAGTGTATATCCGCATTCAAAAAGCCTTTTAAGTTTAATGTTGGATGCATTAAAACGTCTATGTGTCTGGTCAATTTGTGAATCAGCGCTTGTGCCGCTGCGCTTAAACTCTCCACCAACAAATAGGATTTTTTTTCGAGGTTGTTCATTGTTAATGCAAGCAGTACTCCAAGAGTATGAAATGTTTATTCATGAAATGGAATGAATGGATTTACTTGAAATATACTCAAATTGAAACATTTGTTTTGAAACTAATTTAATAGTTTTTTTTCAAGCTAGCTAATATGTTTCTGGTAATGGCTTCTCCAGTTGACATTTTACTAATTTTTTTTATTCATAAGTAAACTTTGGAAAATATTTTTTTAACTAGTATTTTTTAACAGTGGTGCCAGAAATTTGTGTCTTTACTTTTCAAAAAACAAGTCTTAATGTTTATTTATTTATCAAATAGTTAATTATTACTAAGAAATTATTTCTTTAAGAAAACAACAATTTCAGAATAAAAATACAAACAAATTTGTTTCCAAAGTTATAAATAATGGGTGCCTCAGTAGGAGTGCACTTTTTAACTATGGTGTATCATGAAGGCGGTATCTCCAAAATTTGGTAGCAAATTATTAAAAGTAGAGTGCGTTACGAAGCATAATGCATTATCTTATCAAAAATTTGGAAAGTTTACTGAGAAAAAAATCATCTGCTCTGATGCAGCGCATTTCGATCGGAATTGTTTCGTGAATATACAAAATTGTCGAATTTGGGGCTCAGAATATAATATTGCAATCTATGAGAAATAAATGCACCAACAACGGTCCATAGTCTAGTACCGGTTTCGTAAAATTTCTGGCTTATTAAATTCAACAGTAAAAGTTCAACTCGTAATTTTTTTAATATATGTATATTTGTTAATTAAATCAATGGACGTTTCTCCTCTTGACTTATATGGGGTGTTTAAATTTTAAGAGCCGAAGTTGATTTTGAATAAAACTTAAATTATTTAAGAATTTTTGTCATATCTTTTTATTATGATAATACTGGTATAATTCAATTATGTATTGAACAAAATGTCGCGACTTCGGCGGCAAGCCTCTATCCGATGGTCAAAATTTTCAATGGCGCTTAGGCATAATTGAGGTTCTATGCCGTTAATGTGCCGTATTATCTCATCTTTTAGCTCTTGAATTCAAATAACCCCTAAGAAAGACAGACGCCCAACGGTGTTTTTGTATACTTTTCCTTTCCATGCATAACATAAACATTCATATATTAAATAATAAACATATTTATTTTTTTATATACAATTAAATTTAAAAATAGAATTATTTAAGAATTTAAGGAATAAATAATATTACGCTGTATAACATCATCATTTAAGGAGAAGTCCATGTGACAATAAAGCTTATTGAAATCTTTGCAGCACTTAATGAAAGGGTCGTTGTTTAGCTTCGATAGTGAACGGACGTGTTTGTTTTTGATCGCAAAGTAAAAAAAAATAAAACGGGATTAAGTAAAAACCGTAATAGGTGAACAGAGTGATTTTTATTAAAAGAAAAACTTTGTGATATTTTTTTTTTATTACCGTTTTAAATTTGTAAATAAAAAAAAATAGAAACAATTAATTGCATGAGTGTACCTATCAGATGTAATTCTGAAAAAGAGCTTAGCTCCGGTAGAAAAAACCTTTGAATTTCTGAGGAGGAATCTGTGAATAAATCATTGGAAAATCTCCTGTCTCTTAGAGATAGGAAACGCCCGCGATCGTGTTCGCCAAATATAGTTGTTACAACTGAAGACAAACCATCCTCCAGTTTAATTGTTGCTAATAAGCCGAAAACACAAGTAGGCATGGACAGGTACATAACCGTGGTTAAAAGGCAGCGAAGCCCCAAATCAGCTCAAATATCATCCCAACCAAAAATTTGTAAAGATGACAATAGGACTTCGGCAACGGATGGTAATAGATTTGCTATACTCCAAACAGATGAGCCAACAACATCTAAGAAAACATTTAAACCGCCACCAATATATTTGAGAGAGCCTACTTCCAGTGAGCTGGTAAAACAACTTATTACGGCAATCGGCAAAGACACCTTCAACGTTACATCAGTAAAGCATGGCAGCATCATCGAAACGAAAATACAGGTAAACAGTGAAAATGAATACCGAAAGTTGTCTGACGTTCTGGAGAAGCAGAAAAGATCTTTTTACACCTATCAACTTAAAAGTGCTAAAGGCCTTCAGGTACTTATTAAAGGTGTTGACCCTTGTGTAGATACGGATGACATTAAGACTGGACTGGAAGAAAAAGGATTTAAAATATAGGGTGATTTTTAAGCCCGATAGAACTTGAAATTGTAAAAAATAACACAAAAAATTAAATTGTAATCAAAATTTTTTTTTATTCGAAAGATCAATACGTGACATTAACATTTGAAAATGATTTCGGGCATATGGGCACCGCGGCTGTTCTTGACGAAGCGCATTCTGGACGTCCAATTTTGGGCCACTTTTTCGAGCACTGCTGGCCGTATGTCACGAACAACACGAACAATGCTGGCCTCCAAGGCGTCAATTGTTGCTGGTTTATCAGCATAAACCAGTGACTTCACGTAGCCCCACGGGAAATAATCGAGAGGTGTCAAATCGCACGACCTTGGAGGCCAATTGACAGGTCCATTTCTCGAAATCAACTTATCGCCAAATTTTGATTTCAGTAAGTCGATGGTTGCGTTCGCCGTATGGCACGTAGCGCCATCCTGTTGAAACCACATCTCCTCCGGATCAATGTCATCCATATTTTCAAACAAAAAATCATTGATCATGGTGCGGTAACGATCTCCATTGACCGTAACGCGAGCTCCGGCCTCATTTTTGAAGAAATAAGGTCCGATGATGCCACCAGCATGAAAACCGCACCAAACAGTTCATTTTTCTGGATGTAATGGAGTCTGTAGGGTCTCTTGTGGATTGGTCTCACTCCATATGCGCCAATTTTGCTTATTAACAAACCCGTTAAGCCAAAAATGCGCCTCATCGCTGAACACAATTTTGCGATAAAACAACGGGAAATCGACGACTGATTTTCAAAGTAAATTTGGATAATTTCGTAGCGTTGTTCAAGCGTGAGTCTATTCATGATGATTTGTCAGAGTATACTGAAACAAATAAAAAAAATGTTTCATCAAAATTTAATTTTTTGTGTTACTTTTTACAATTTAAAGTTCTATCTAGCTTAAAAAAAACACCCTATAAAAAATGTTGTTAATATTAGGAACCGTGAAAAGATCCCTCAACCCATGTTTAGGGTTGAACTAGACCCCAGGGATGTTGTCCTAAAAAAAGGTGAAATTCATCCAATTTATAAATTTCTTTTGCATCGTAAGGTTACCGTTGAGGAGCCACATAAGCGTCTAGGACCTGTTCAATGCCTTAACTGCCAAGAATTTGGCCATACTAAGGCCTATTGTAAGTTGCCCGCAGTTTGCGTTGTGTGTGGTGAACTTCACGGCACAGCTCAGTGCAATAAGCCAAAGGCCGACGCAAGTGTTAAAAAGTGCAGTAACTGTGGAGGTAATCATACTGCAAATTACAGGGGATGTCCTGTCTACAATCACTTTAAGCGGTCAATGACAAACAGGCCATCAATACCCATTAACCAACCCCAGCAGTCAAATATAATTTCTAAAAGTAGTTTTCCCCAGATGAGTCAGTCAGCCAGCCATATAATCGTGCAAACCCCCAAAGAAATAAACCAAACTTGAATCAGGAGCCCAAGCCTCCAAAATCCGATCCAAATTTTAGCAATCTTGAGGCAACTCTGCAGACTCTAGTTCAATCCATAAAAACATTTACGGTTTCCATGACAACCATGATTCAGGAAATGCTGAAAATGCAATCCACTATTTTGCAGGCAATTTTAAACAAATGAATTGGTTAAAAATATGTTTCTGGAACGCAAACGGCATCCGCCAACACAAAAATGAACTTGAGCACTTCCTTAAGGAAAAGCAAATCGATATAATGTTGATTGCTGAAACTCATTTGACAACCAACAGTTTTTTCAAAATTAATGGCTACATACTGTACGATACAAAAGATCCCCGTGGAAGATCTTGCGGAGGATCGGCAATTCTAATAAAATCCAGAATTAAACACTTTTTAATGAACGAGACATGTGAGGAGTATTTCCAAGCAACTAATATATGCATCGAATATTTGCATGAAAAAATCGTTATTTCCTCGATTTACTCACCGCCACGCTTTTCAATAACAGAAAGCCAATACTCAAATTTTTTCAAATCACTTGGTCCTCGATTTTTAGCGGCTGGCGACTATAACGCTAAACACACTTTTTGGGGATCACGTTTAATTACCCCGAAAGGCCGTGTGCTTTTTGACACCGTTTCCAAAATGGGCTTAGGTGTGATTTCAAGTGGACACCCCACTTATTGGCCGTCAGACCAACGAAAGATCCCAGACGTTATAGATTTTGGGGTTACAAAAAATTTTCCCTCAGGATGGATGCAAGTGGAACCTTCATTAGACCTGTCATCAGATCACTCACCAACTATACTTTCTGTTTCGTTCCCGCAAGGAGTTGGTTCCCCGTTTTGTGACTTGGCGTGGACCGTCTCTCGAGTTAATTGGATAAAATATAAAAAATATCTGAGTACTCATTGTACGGAAAACATTGCCTTGAGAACGCCTGAGGATATTGATATATCGATTAACGAATTTTCTGAACACCTCAATCAAGCCGTACAACATGCTACCACTAGCCATATAAGATCCAGAAATGTGAGCAATAGAACATATTCGTTTGAAATTGATCAACTTCTGTCAGAGAAAAGAAGAGTTAGAAAAGAGTGGCAACTTCGCAGGTCTCCCCAGCTTAAAACTAGGGTACGGGAATGCATAACTCAGTTAAGAAATCTGCTTGAATCCCAAAGAATGGCTTCCCTCAAAAATTATCTGGAAGGTCTTGATGGTACTCCTCAATCCGATTATTCGCTATGGAAAGCGACAAAAGGTCTGAAAAGACCCGTAATAGGTAAGCCACCTTTGCGAACTTCAACTGGCGACTGGGCACGAAGCGATTCTGAAAAGGGGATGTTGTATGTTAACCATTTGAGAAATGTTTTTACCACAAATGATACAGCGAATGATTCAGCTGAACTACCGTCATACGCTGTTAGACCGCCTATGTCTTTGAGACTTAGTTTTCAAGATGTTGAAAATGTTATTCGTAACACAAACCCCAGGAAAGCTCGAGGTATTGACAAAACTACTGGTAAAATGCTTGAGCAGTTACCTCGTGTAGCTAGAAAAATTCTTCTTTTTATTTTTAACGCTATTTTACGTCTCGAGTACTATCCTGCAGAGTAAAAGGTGTCCATGATTACTATGATACCCAAACCAGGGAAGGATCCCACTAAAGTAGAATCATACAGGCCAATAAGTCTACTGCCAACAATCTCAAAACTGTTCGAAAAATTGTTAATGGCGAAGTTGACTCCAATATTAAACAATGTGGGATGCATCCCTGATCATCAATTTGGCTTTCGGGCTAAACATAGCACCATAGAACAAACGCACAGGCTAGTCAACGTCATAAGACACACCTTTGAAGACAAAAAGTATTGTTCAGCTTTATTCATTGACATTTCGCAAGCTTTTGATAAAGTGTGGCACGACGGCTTGATGCACAAAATAAAGTTAAACTTGCCTGCAAACACGCACAAGCTTCTGGAAAGCTACTTATGCTTCCGGAAGTTTGTTATCAGAGAAGGCGATTTTATAAGCCCCTTACAGCCAATCGAGGCAGGAGTTCCTCCAGGTAGCATTCTAGGACCTACTTTATATTTGATTTACGCCTCAGACATGCCAACGAGATCCGGAATCCACACTTCAACTTTTGCCGATGACACAGCATTCTGCAGCGTACATGAGAACCATCAAGTAGCTTCGCGAAATTTGCAGGAGTATATTTCAATATTAGAGATATGGTTAAAACGTTGGAAAATTAAAGTTAATGAACAAAAGTGTACTGACGTTACATTCACACGGCGTAAACAAACATGTTCAGCTATCCAAATTAACAATTCACCTATTCCGCAGCAAAATGAAGTCAAGTACCTTGGTATTCATCTCGACCGTAGGTTAACGTGGAAGTCTCACATAGATGCGAAAGTTACTTAGTTAAAGTTAAAAGCAGCGCAGCTAAATTGGCTTATGGTCAGAAATTCGACTTTGAAGCTGGATTGCAAACTTTTATTATACAACGCAATTCTAAAGCCTATATGGTGCTATGGAATTCAACTATGGGGCACCGCCTCCGCTTCAAACATCGAAAAAATTTAAAGGCGACAAAACAAAATTCTTCGAACAATTACCGCAGCTCCATGGTACGTAAAAAACTCACGAATTCATAAGGATCTCTGTGTTCCTCGTGTAAAAGACGAATTTTCAAAACACGCGACAAGGTATATCAGTAAATTGGAACTTCATCCAAATCGCCTTGCACGCAATATACTTAATTTCGAAGGCCACTCTCGGTTGAGAAGGAGGGACACCCTTGCCACCATCAGAACGTTAAATAGGTGAATTTACCGATATTGACCGTGCAAAATAAAACATTTTTGTCTAGCATTGGCTGGACTTAATTAATTTTATGTATTTAGTATTAAGATTTTAATACTTATTGTTAGTTCACTTTGTGAAGATTCAATAAATAATTGAATGAGAAAAAAAAAAAAAAACTTAATGAGAGGTGCAGAATTGGCATAATTGGTTCTAAATGTTTTTGTTATAAGCGGAAAGTGGAAGCGTGAAGAGTAGCGTAGACCATTAAAAGTTAAATTACTGATCAGAAAACTAGAGTAAATATTACCATTAATTACTTTCCAAACAAATATTATGTTCAGCATAGTTCTGCGACTATGCAAGGATGGTAACTTGATAAGTGCAAGTCTCGCAGTATAAGAGGGAAGACTTATTGGATTCCATTGTAATCCTCGTAGACACAATAATAGAAATTGTTTCTGCACTGCTTCAATTTTATCAATGTAAATTTTTTTATGATGGAGCTGAGTCATATTCGAGAACAGGACGAACAAGGGATGTAAACAATTGTTTCGTGACATAAGGGTGATCAAACTCCTTAGCCCAGAGTTAGATAAAACCAAGAAGACTTCTTGCCTTATTGAGAGCCGAGTGTGTTGAATAAAGTTAAGTTTTGGGTCTAACAGTAGCAACCTTATCCAACTCATAACCATCCAGAAAGTATTTAATGTTTAAGTGGCATTTTCTGAAGAAACACATATACATTGCGCGTCATCAGGTTAGCTGCCCTCTTTACACTTTCATTTAATGTTAAATGGTACCTAATCTATTTGTGTTATGGAATCTATTTGACTTCTATAAATTTTTCTTAAAATAAAACAATAGAAAAAGTATATTAAAAAATGTAACCAAGAACTGGTTATCAGGATAGCGCCTTTTGCGATAATTTCAATATATTTAGTTTATTTTGCTAGTTTTTTTATTTTTATCTTGGACCAGTACTCAGGAGATAGCTCCTACATATGCAGTGCATTGTACTGGAACTAGGAAAATAGATTATGAGAAGGAGAAAAAGGGGAGTAATCTAATGTTTGTGAACTTAATACAGGGAACGACCGAAACAAACGTTATCACAGCATTTAAAATGTTGAAATTAAATTAGTTAAAACTGATCAGGGCCCAGTCTATATACCTTCAACACTGCTCAGACTAACAAAAATTAGTTCAACACCGCGCACACCGTAAGGTAATAAAATACATAGGAGGAACATAAAATAATTAACATTTTGAAAATTTTTTAATAAAATTAGTAATGTGTGGTTCCGCTTTTATTTGGAAATGAGAAAAATCCATTTCTAAAACGTTTCTATAGTTTTCATGCGTGACGTTGAAAACTGCAATTCGCTGGTGCCATAGTAGCATATAGCTCCCTACACCAGTGGTGTTTTTCTTAACGTAGGAAATGGAAGTAATAATTGTATCCATTGGGCCCTTCTAAATTGAATTTCTTTTCATCTGAAAAGGCCACGTATTTTCACTGAGCAGACCATGTCATGTGTGTTCGGGTAAAATCTAAGCGCATTTCCTTTCTTAGCGTATTAAGTGATGGTTTCTTTTTTAATTTCTGTCTCCGTAAATATGCTGCTTTTTTTTATTAACCTTTGCACCGTTGATAGGCTCGCTTTAACACAAGTTTTTTCCTTAATTTTGGCAGACGAGTGGTGGGAATTAGATGCTTCTCTCATTATAGCTCTTCTATCTGCTTCAGAAATCACACGATTATTACCGCCTTTAAAGTTTTTTTTTTCCATAGTTTTTTAAGAAAATTGGCTATGGTTTTCCTGTGGCTTCCAGTTTTTCGGCAATTTTATAGAGATATAGTCCTGTGTCACAATAGGCTTCAATTCTAAATTTTCCTCCAAAGGTAAAACTGTTCCTCTTCCCATATTTTGCAATTGTTTCAAGATATTGAATATTTCAAGCCACACAAAAAAATTTATGACAGTAATTGCAAAGGCAAACTAGATAACTTAAACTCTAATTGGGGGCGCTGATCTGATGAAGCAGAATAAGTGCAACGTACTTTGTAAAATATTAAATAATATATAACGGTTCTTTTATTGAGCTTAGGTTTCATGTGCGAGAGATCGCATATGATGATTGCAAAAACTAAACAAAAATTAAGAATTTGCAGGCAATATTACAATAGAAAAGGTAAAAAGTAAATGAGTAATTTGGGGGGTGCTACCCTGATGACGAGCAGTGTACTTTAATTTTTTTAAAATTAATTTTGCCCTGCACCACGAATATAGCGAGTTTAAGTAATCTTGAAGAAATTTGTGGTCTATATAATTGTCGTAGGAGTAGAAAATTTTGCATCATCAGCATACATAAGCGTATAATAATTTTTTATAACATTTGGTAGATCATTAATGAGTAATGCAAAAAGTAGTGGTCCAAGATTACTTCCTTGAGGAATCCCAGACGACACTGGAATTGTTTTAGAAGTAACACATATAAAAAGAACTTTCTGCTTTCTGCTAATAAGGTAAGAGTGCAGTTACTAGTGAATCCCATTCTCTGAAGCTTTTTTATTAGAAAGTTATGGTTCACCTTGTCAAACTCTTTACTAAAATCAGTATAAACTACATCAGTTTGTTTTTTAAGTATAAAGCCACGATTAACACAAGTTGCACATTCCATTAAGTTATTTACAGTGGAATAGCCTTTACGAAAGCCATGCTGGTGGGTTGATATAAAGTTTTCGGATTTCTTTTAAAACTATTGAAAAATAGTTTTAAAAGAAATCCGAAAACTTTTTTTAATTTTGTAAATTTGAAAAAAAAATCCACACCATTCCCACATATCATAAATTAAATGGGTGTGAATCTGGTGATGATCTTGAAATAAGTAACGTTTTCGCTGACCACATGAACATTGTAATAGGTAAGATCTGTAGCATTGTTGACTTAATTTATTATATTCAGCACTAGCAGCAGCATATTTAGCATAAATATGCTGCTGCTGTTCCAGATTTCTTATACTCTTTATAGCATTTATTCTTCCGTTATCTGGCAAAAAGTTCCACGAAACTATATGCATATTAAAGTCACCGACGACAATCATGGTGTCATTAAGATTAGACAAAAGTCATTAGGCAAGGCTTCAGACGAAAGCTACACTGGAAACCACAATTAAAACTCCACCTTCTCGTATAATGTTGCCACGATTACGTCTGTAAATAATATAATTATCACACAAAATCTCCGTATTCGATATATTTTGTACAAGCCACGTTTCAGTAAAAATAATGACATGAAAGTTAAATGAGTAGCTCAGATTAAATAATGATTATAATTTCGTATTCAAGCCAATTGGGGTAAGTTATTATAATATCTTCAACTACCGAATTTATTTTTTTGACATATTCCATGCAGACCGTGCAACCCAATTTTTCTAGTTTGGAAACAGGAAAAAGTCACTAGGCGCTAAATCTTTACCATAAGGTGGATGATCAACCAATTCGATGCTGTGTGAACCGGTGCGTTGTCTTGAAGAAATAGAACTTTTTTCTTCTTTTAATGTGGTCGTTTTTTCTTTATTGCACCAATCAATTGGTCCAATAATGCACGATAATATATTCCTGTGATTGTGGATCCCTTTTCAAGATAATCAATGAGCAGTATTTCGTGTACATCTTGCCTTGCCAGCCGGTTTCACTGTCTTTGTCTTCTTCGGAGTGGTACTACCAGCCATTGCTCTGATTAATTTTTGGTTTCCGGTGTGTAGTTCATCAACACTGAGCAAACGCGGCACCCATCTTGCCGATAGCTTTTTCATATGCAAATGTCCATGTAAAATGTTGAACACACGTTCATATTAGACTTGTATGTTTACCATTTCAACAATCTCACGTAACTTCACTCGGCGATCATTCACAATCGAGGATTGTTTTGATATTTTCTTCAGTAATTACATCTTTTGGCCTTGCTGTTGATAGTATTGTTGCAGTGCTTGTTCGGCCGCGCTTAAATTCAGCAATCCAATATTTTACCATAAAATCTCAAGGCGCAGACTCGCCGCACTGTTTGTCGAGCTTTTCTTTTCAAATGATAATGTCTTTCACTGCACGAAATTCACTTTTTTCCATTTTTCAAGAAACACACAAAAGTTGCTTACCTCAAACTACTACAACAAATAAATTAATCCATGAATTTGTGTAAAATTTTAACAGCTGACGTTTTACAGATCGCAATTTAAAAAGAAAAAAAAAAAAACTTTTTGTGTTTGTACTGCCATCTATCGCTAGGTAGCTTCAATATCAATCGTAGTTATTACAATTGTAAAAATCTTAATTTTTTTTAGAATAAGGTCTTTAAATCTTATTTGGATTGAAAATTGTTCAATATTAATGCAAAATCTTCATTCAGGCAACGTTGTAAGCTACTATACTCGTATTCTTATCACAAAATAATTTCCAAAGATTACATTACTGTATGATTTAAGATTACGGTATAAATTGGGATAACGCGAGTAATACGCTTTCTAGTCGCTGTAAAAGAAGTAATTTACTGATTGAATGCAACTCACATGAGTAGCACGTTGCATTCAATTGGGAGGAGGTCACACAGCTGAGTTTTTTGTGAATACGAGTATAAGAATTGTGTAGAAGCAAATCCAATTCATTATTATCGTTATTGTATGAAGAATGAGATGGTAGTCGAACGAGTGGTAAAGTTTGTGTTACACGTCCAGATTAAAGACCGCAAAAAATCCACAAAAAAAAAAGACGTCATCATACGTAGACAGAAGAAAAAATGTTAACAATTTTCCAAAGACCAGCCAGTCGGTCAACTTAAACTGCCATTAGGGTCTAACGGGTTTTTAGAAACAAACCATTCAATTGTTGTACTCGAATGTTTTACTTATGAACCTGTGACATGACTAAGAGTTGTCTGACTTTTCATTGAAGTTGTTTTGGTAGTAAAAATGGGATGGAATGGGATGTTATGACTCCAATTGACTCTGAAGTTAAATGAGTTTTTAAGTTAAGTATGGATGAGTGGAGAGACGTTTAGCCAGCTGACGACTGACTGTGCTGTAAGTAAACAAAAAGCCAACTTAGAATTTGGCGTTGTTGTTTTTGTTTCCTTGTTGTCTGCGCATGTGTTTGGCGTAGAGTTTTTAACCAACTTTAAACCCCTAGACTTAATGCAACTTTTATTGCACTTTCTTGATTTTCATTGCTGTTTGCTGCATTTATTTTGCATTGTATTTATGGTTGCGAAAGAAAAATGTATGCGTGTATTCGTATTGGCATATTTGTTTTTCAACACTGAAATTATATTGTGTCGACGGTCTCACCTGGTTATGGCTTAGGCAGTTGTAAATTTTTCAATTTATCAGCTTTTGTTTTCTTCGTTTGTTTTTCTTTTTTATATAATTCATTTATTTTCAAATACTTTCTTCCTACCTTCTTGGAGTTTAGCAATGAACAACATTAAAGTTGTAAAAATGTTAACAAATATCGTGTAACTATATATACAGCCAAATTATTTACGCTACAGCCGCATAAGTGTGTCAATGGCCTTTGGCCACAGCCCTTTTTTTATCGTTAAACAGTCAGCTGGAATGGCTGGTTGACTTGTCTTACTGGTCAGCTACTTATGGAATGCAGTCGAATAAACGCGTGTAAGCGTTTGTATCATCCATCTGTTGTACACAGACATACATAAATAATTATCCAAGTGCAGCATATCTTCTGAGGTTTCATTTTAATACATACAATATTTCTTTTATTACATTTTTGTGTGCGTTGTCTGGATTTTTAAATTATACTTGTTCTTAAATATGATTAAACAAAAAAAAAAAAAAAAAAAAAAATTTTCTTTTTCGAAATTATGTTACTAGTGCTTTAAGTTGGAGTGGCAGGCGCAATACTGGCCCCCCAAGGAAATGTAGGATGTTGTAAAATAAGTTTTGCTTTATGGGTTTTTGTGTCCAGAAAGTAAAAAAAAAGATGTGAGATAACAAGAAATTACTGTGTACGTACTCGTACTTTATTTACAGTATAATTGACCACAATCAAATTGTTTGATAGTGATTGTAAGAGAAAATAATAATTTCATACTGCAAAACCAATAAATTACTAACTTTCAGTATGCATCTGCGGGCTCACTACTTTCAGTTACTTGAATATAAAGTATGTTCCATATTTATAAGTGTTGTATTTTTCAATTACTGACTATTACAATTTGTATATTTTTATACGTTATTGTTGCCACATCCATAATATTAAGACATTTAATGTCATGGTTGATCCGCACATAATACACATATAACATCTTCTTTTCTTTAAAATACAATATTTAAATAGGGAGCAGTATGTTTGGTCACAATCATGTGTTCTATTATTTTATGTATTACTTTCTTAACTTTAATGTTTAGCAAACAACAGTCAATGTTTCCTTTAACATTTTACATACATACACTGCCCGACACTTGAAAAAGAATCACATTTTTTAACTTTATTTAAGTTTATCTCCTAAATTAAAAAAAAGTGAAAATATACATATGAAGAAGTGAAAAATATACATATTTTTTTTAACTATTATTTTATTTATTGAATCTACATAAGAAATGTAATGACAATAAGTATTGAAGTCTTAATACTAAAAAAAATTGTGATTAAAATCCTGCCAGTGCTGGACAAAAATTTGTTTTTATGCGAATATTATTTCAGAATTCAGTCATCTGTTTAGAGCTCTAATAGTAGCCAAAGTATCCCTCCTTCTCAGACGGGTATGACCACCAAAGTTAAGAACATTAACTGCAAGAGGATTTGGATGGATTTCAAGTTTGTTAATATATCTTGTCGCATACTTCACAAATTCAGATTTTACAAAAGGTACGTTCAAATCTGCGTGGATTCGTGAATTTTTAACGTGCCATATATTATTTTGACTTCTTTGAATTTTTTCAATGTTGGATGCCGAGGCTGTGCCCCATAATTGAATCCCATAGCACCATATGGGCCTTAGAATCGAGTTGTCAAGCAAGAGTTTACAATCAAGCTTCAAGGTAAAATTTCTGTCTATTAGCCAGTTAATTTGCACTGCTTTCAATTTCATTTGCGTTACTTTTGCCTCGATGTGCGACTTCCATGTTAGTGTACGGTCAAAATGAATACCGAGGTATTTGACTTCACTGTGTTGAGGTATTACTTTGTTGTTAATAGTAATGTTTGAGCATGTTCCTAGACGCAGTGCGAATGTAACATGGGCACACTTTTGTTCATTAACCTTGATTTTTCAAAGCTTGAGCCATTTCTCTAGTTTGTCGATATGTTCCTGTAAATTTATTGATGCTTGCTGGTAGTTCCTATGTATGCTAAGGAATGCTGTATCATCTGCAAATGTTGAAGCTTGTGAAACATCGATGAATAAGGCAGAGCAATATTTTTTATCTTCAAATGCCTTTCTTATGACATTAACTAACCTGTGTGTTTGCTCAATGGTGCCATGTTTCGCTCTAAAACCAAATTGGTGATTGGGAATACATTCAACCTTATTGAGCATTGGATGCAACTTCGCCTTTAGCAATTTTTCGAAAAGTTTTGAAATTGTTGTCAGTAAGTCTTTATTGGACGGTATGATTCTACTTTCGGGTGATCCTTCCCTGGCTTAGGAACCATTGTTATCATGGACACCTTCCACTCTGCAGGATAATACTCAAGTCGTAAAATAGCATTAAAAATAAACAGAACAATTCTTTTAGCTACACGAGGCAGCTCTACGGGCATTTTGTTGCTGATTTTATCCATACCTGGAGCTATTTTAAGGGTTAGATTACCAATGGCACTTTCCACATCTTGAAAATTGAATCTTAAAGGCACAGGAGGTCTACTAACAATAGGTGGTAACTCATTTGCATTATCAGACCTATTTGTGGAAAAAGCGTTTTTCAAATGGTTAACAAATAAATTACCCTTTTCCGAGTCATCTCTAGCCCAGTCACCAGACGGTTCTCGCAAGGGCAGCTTAGCTCTAACTGGCCTTTTTAAACCCTTAGTCGCCCGCCATAAAGAATAGTCGGACTGAGGAGTACCATCCAGACTTTGTAAATACGTTTGTAGAGAAGCCGTTTTTTGATTTCCAAGCAAATTTCTTAGTTGATTTGTGCACTCACGGAGTCTTGTTTTTAGTTGCGGAGACCTGCGAAGTTGCTACTCTCGTCTAACTCTTCTTTTTTCTAATACAAGTTGCTTGATTTCTGAAGAATATGTTATATTTTGAAGGTTTCTGCGTGTTAAATAAACGCTAGAACCAAGTTCAGCGACTTGTTTAAGGTTTTCGCTAAAGTTGCTTAGTGACGCATTAATATCTTCAGGTGTTCTTAAAACAATATTCTCAGTGCAATGCGTACTCAAAAATTTTTTATATTTTAGCCAATTCACTCGGGTAACAGTCCTATGCAAATTCTTAATCGGGGACCAAGTCTCCTAGGGAAAACGCACTGAAATAATAGTTGGTGAATGATCCGATGACAAGTCTAACGAAGGCTCAGCTTGCATCCATTCCACAGGGAACCCCTTAACCACTCCAAAATCAATCACATCTGGAATCTTTCGTCGGTCAGTCGGCCAGTAAGTGGCATGTCCGCTTGATATTACGTCTAAGTCCATTTTAGAAATTGTATCGAAAAGCACCCGACCCTTCGGGGTGATTAAACGTGAGCCCCAAAAAGTGTGTTTTGCGTTGTAATCTCCAGCTGCTATAAAACGAGGTCCTAATGAGGTGAAAAAACTTGAATATTGTGATTCCGTCACTGAAAATCGAGGCGGCGAATAAATCGATGAGATAACCAATTTGTAATGAAAATTTTCCACACAGATATTAGTTGCTTGAAGATAGTCCTCACATGTGTCGTTCAATAAAAAATACTTTATCCTAGATTTTATCAAGATTGCGGAACCCCCACAAGCTCTTCCACGGGGGTCTTTAGTATCGTATAGTACGTAGCCATTAATTTTGAAGAAACTTGTTGACGTAAAGTGAGTTTCTGCAATCATCATTATATCGATCTGCTTATCCATCAGGAAGTATTCGAGTTCATTTTTGTGTTGGCGGATGCCGTTCGCGTTCCAGAAACATATTTTTAACCAAATAATTTTCTGGAAATTACCTGCACAATGGTGGATTGCATTTTCACCATTTCCTGCATCATCGCCATCATTGACGACGTAAAACTGTTTATAGTTTGAATAAGGGTCTGTATTGTTGCCTCAAGGTTACTGAAATTTTGATCGGGCGGTTGAGATATAGATTGTTGATTCGGGTTTGCGAATGTAAACTTAACTACATTAGCATAAGAAATTTGTTTTTGATTTTGAACGGTTATGTCGGTGGTTGACTGTCCTGTGGCAGGAAAAGAATTATTAGAAAAAATTTGAGTCTGCTGGTGTGGATTAGAAGCAATTATTGTTTTGTTGTTCATTGAGCGCTTGAAGTGGGTGTAGACGGAGCAACCTCTATAATTAGCTGTGTGGTTTTCACCGCAATTACTGCATTTTTTATTTTTTGGGTCGAATTTCGGCTTATTGCATTGTGCTGTACCATGGAATTCTCCACACACAACACAAACTGTAGGCAACTTGCAATAGGTCCTAGTATGGCCAAATTCTTGGCAGTTATGGCACTGTACGGGTCCTAAGCACTTATGCCGTTCCTCTACGGTTATTTTTCGATGTAAAAGGTATTTTATATTATATATTGGATGAACTTCATTCTTCCTTAAAGTCACATCTCCTGACTCTAATTCAACCCTAAACATGGGTTGAGGGATCTTTTCACGATTTCTGATGTTTAACACATTTTTTACTTTGAATCCCTTGTCTGTCAAACCGGTCTTAACTTCATCAGTGTCTACGCAAGGGTCAATCCCTTTTATTACGACTTGAAGACCTTTAGCGCTTTTAAGCTGATAAGTATAAAAAGCTTTTTTTTCTTTTTTAAATTCGTCAGACAGTTTTCGGTAGTCATTTTCATGGTTAACCTGAATTTTAGTTTCGTTAATGTTGCCGTGCTTGATGGAGGTAACGTTAAATGTATTTTCTCTGATTGCTGAAACAATTTTTCTTACCAGTTCATTGGAGGCAGATTCTCTTAAATAAATTGGTGCTGGTTTAAACGATTTTTTTGACGATGCTGTTGGCTCATCCGTTTGAAGAATAGAAAATCTGTTTTGATCGGTTGGTCTAGCGGTGTCGGCATCTTTAGAGATTTTAGATTTGGATGCAATTTGAGCAGATTTAGGGCTTCGCTGACGTTTGGTGATGGTAATATACCTATCCATGCCTACTTGCGTTTTTTGTTTATTGGCATTAGTTAGAGTAGAAGATCTTTTATCTTCTGTTGTAACATCTATGTTAGGCGAGCTGGAACGGGAGCGGATTTTATCTCTTGTAGAAAGAAAATTATCCAATGAGTGCTTTATAGATTCTTCTTCAGAAGTCCATATGCTTTTACTGGTGGAACTAGGCTCTTTTGCAAAATTATTTCTGATGGGATCACTCATACAGAAAACAAAACTTTAATGTATAGCTTTTTTCCAACTGGGTAGGTAATCCAGGGTGTTGGTTCCCCGTTTTGTGACTTGGCGTTGACCGTCACTCGAGTTTATTGGATAAAATATAAGAAATATTTGAGTACACATTGCACGCAAAATATTGCCTTGAGAATGCCTGAGGATATTGATGTGTCGACTAACTAATTTCTGAACGCCTTAATCTAGCCGTACAACATGCCACTACTAGTCATATAAGATCCAGGAGTGTGAGCAATAGAACATATTCGTTTGAAATTGAACAACTTCTAACAGAAAAAAGAAGAGTTAGAAGAAAGTGGCAACTTCGCTGGTCTCCCCAGCTTAAATGCAGGCTACGAGAGTGCATAACTCAGTTAAGAAATCTGCTTGAAATCCAAAGAATGGCATCCCTTAAAAATTATCTGGAAGGTCTTGATATGGTACCCCTCAATCCGACTATTCTCTATGGAAAGCGACAAAAGGTCTGAAAAGAGCCGTAATAGGTAAGACACCTTTGCGAACTTCAACTGGAGATTGGGCAAGTAGCGATTCTGAAAAGGGGATGTTGTATGTTAATCATTTGAGAAATGTTTTTACCACAAATGATACAGTGGATGATGTTGCTGAAGTTCCGCCATATGCTGTTAGACCGCCTGTGCCTTTGAGAGTTCAAGATTTCGAAAACGTTATAAATAAAGTAAACTCAAAAAAAGCTCCAGGTTTTGACAAAATTACTGGCAAAATGCTTGTACAGTTACCTCGTGTTGCTAGAAGAATTCTTCTTTTCATTTTTAACGTTATTTTGCGCCTAGAATACTATCCTGCAGAGTGGAAGGTGTCTATGGTTACTATGATACCCAAGCCAGGGAAGGGTCCCACTAAAGTAGAGTCATATGGACCAATAAGTCTACTGCCAACAATTTCAAAACTTTTCGAAAAATTGTTAATGGCGAAGTTGACTCCAATATTGAATGAAGTAGGATGTATTCCTAACCATTCATCTCGACCGTAGGTTAACGTAGAAGCGTCACATTGACGCGAAAGTCACTCAGCTAAAATTTAAAGGCAGAAATTCTACATTGAAATTGGATTGCAAACTTTTGTTATACAACGCAATACTAAAGCCTATATGGCGCTACGGAATTCAATTATGGGGCACCGCCTCAGCGTCAAATATTGAAAAAATCCAAAGACGAAAAAACAAAATTCTTCGAACAATTACTGCAGCTCCATGGTACGTCAAAAACTCCCAAAGTCACAAGGATCTGTGTGTTCCACTGGTAAAAGATGAGCTTGCAAAGCATGCGACAAGCAAATTGGAACTTCAGCCAAACCCTTTTGCACGAAACATACTTAATTTTAGCGGTCACATTTGGTTGAGAAGAAGGGATACCGTTGCCACCATCAGAGCATTAAGTAGGTGATTTTACCGATATAATATGCGCAAAATAAAACTTTTTGTCTAACATTGGCTGGACTTAGTTAATTTATTGTATTTAGTATTAAGATTTGAATACTTATTGTTAGTTCACATTGTGAAGATTAAATAAATAAATAAATAAAAGCTAAAAAAAAATGAAAAAAATTCTACATTTTGTGAAAATTTTTTTGAAAATCGGTTGTTCCAGACACTATAATATTAGTATAGATATGTATGTATTAAGGTTAAATAGTAGAACTTATTTCAATATTTCCAATATTATTTGATATCATTTGATCATGAGTTATTGATCGTGGCAATTCTTGTTATAATTACAAATAAAAGTATTTCTTAGCTTTAGCCAGGATTGAACTTGAGCCAGACGAATCATACCAACATAATATTGGAAATTAGTATAGATATAAAAAACATTACTCGTATAGTTGCAAAGCATTACTCATATAGTTTCGGACCGCTCCAAAATCAACTTAAATACTTCATCGAGAGATGTAAAGATGTAAAGCTGCAAACGATGTAAAGCCGCAAACGAAGCTTTAAATTTATGAAATCGTTTTTCAAAGCATGGATATTGTCATCAATACGGATAGCCCTGCTGCGATTCGAATACTTGAGTCAAAGATTGATGAATCGGAATGAGTTGCACTCGTATAACACCTTCAATTATTGGTTGCATGTCATGACGATTCTCTTGGCAACTAAAACCAGCACGTTTTCTAACAATCGCTTACTTTTGGGAGTTGTTTCTTATAGGCAAATTGATTAATTAAACAAGAGTTGTTAATTAATTTAAATTAGGTTCGAATTTCGTCTATACAAAGAAATAATTATTGTCGCAAACTTCCAGGAAACATGCTCCGCAGGCAAAACTTCCCCGTCACCACTGCTCATATCCATGCACTGTTTTCTCCCGTTATTAAGTCGAATGATTGTTCAAAACTTCGAATTTAAATTTTAATCTACGCCGAAAATATCGATATCACTTTAATAAATCTTAATAGTTTTATTGGCAATTCGAATGAAGAGTTCCGAAATAACTTTGGTTAAAATAATTTCAACTTCATCACTTTAATATTTTAATTTCAATAAATATATTTTCATTTAGTTGATTTTGTTGTTTACAACATGGGCTGGTTTTGGTGCTTTTGTTTTTTTCCCAAACACACTTATTTTGAAAATAATCTGACCAATTTTCCATTTTCAATTTCACCTCCGGTCAATTTATAGACTTTAGACCACAGACCTTAAAACACGGCTGGTTTAACAACGATTGATATATTTTACAGGCCAAATGATAAAACTAAGATAAAAACAAAATAGCAGCATTAAAGATTGCTGCTGTATTTTTGACATCTGTACGTTCACTACTCACCCGTTTAAAGAATTGATTTGAAGGCTGTTTAAGTTGAAAATAAAAATGTACAACAAAATATTAAATTTATAGGCATGACTCGAGCTTAGATTAAACTTTGGCAGTATTAACGTTTGGTTTTACTGAAGTTGTTTCTAGTTTGATTTCAACACCTTAAAACATGCCAGCCACCAAACAGGTAATTATTGCCTGCAATCTTAAACAAGCAACAAAATGTTACTATGAAGGCAACGAAAATCAAAATAAATTATTGCATTATGAATGCTGTAACAAATTTGTGTGGGTTGTCGTCAAAAAGGATTTGCCAAACGAACTGTTAAAAATGTTTATTTAGTAACAGGTCCACATATATATATATACATATATACAAGCAGAACTGGATGCAAATTTTCCTACGTTCTGAAAAAAACTATCACTGTGATTTACTTTCTAGAAGTAATTTCATCCAAACGCGCGAAGCGATTCCGCTGTAGTTAGTTCATTTATGCCCAAATTTTCGAGCACCGTTTTCACCGTTGCTAACACTAAAAACTAAAACTAATTCGATGACGGACTAACTTCACGGGGTAAATTATTTAGGATTCACCAGCGCCCCCGTGTGGCTTTCTATGCTCACACTGGTCGCAACTTTTTGCCATAAGTTTTTAGCCCTATAGTCAAACCTTTTGCTTAAGAGTTCAGTCCTCCAGATCCCTCCAGTATGCAATTTCCCAATAGTCAATGGAAGACAAGGCTCAATGAGTTGGTAGGCCGAAGCCCATTAAGAACATCGGCCCTTAACCAACTCACCCGTCTAACTATCACTCCTGGTTCCTTGTAGTACAGGTATCTGTTGCTAGATAACATCACCTCGGGGGGTTGTTAGGTTGAAAAGGATTTACATCAGCACCTGCCTTTACGGCCGGGCTTTGGTATTGATGAACTAATTCCATCCTTACAGGTAGCAATTCATGCCATATGTTTGTAGCCATATGACAAACTTCTTGTTGATACAATTTCCCAGCAATCAATGGAAGACAAGGCTTCATGAGTTGGTATGCCGAGGCCCACTAAGAGCATCAGCTCTTAAACCAACTCACCCGTCAACCATCACCAACGGTTCCTTACAGTACAGGTATCTGTTAAAAAGGCAACAGATCCTTGGGAGGTTGTTAGTCCCCGAAAAAAAAGCACGCACAAAACAATTATCAGATATACTAACTCCCCCTTCTTGCGTTTTAGGTTTCAACCACAGCCAGAACTTTCCAGCCAAGGTAGGCGCCTCAACCATGATCAGCCCGGGTTGAGCTGCAAGTAAAACCAACCGGGGACATGCTGATCCACGTTCTGCCAATTTATACCCTTGGTAAGGGTTTCGGAAGCCAACACAAGATAAGTCATGCGGCTTCCTAGAGTTTTATTTGCTACAGCAAACTAGGAACTCCTTCTCTTTACCCGAAAAATAGAGTGCCCTGGTTGGGTATTCGCCAAGGCAAAACCTGTTCCACAGGGGATAACAGTATTTCAGATAGAAGCCTAATGCTGGCTTTCAAGTACTGAGTCATAGCATTCTTATAAGCGAAATCATACGGCCTCGACAGCTACTCGGCAAATCCAAACCTCGAAATCAACTGGTAATATAAGATCTTTAACTTCACGCTAAAAAGAAAATAGCTGAACACTATCTAGCATACAATAGTAAATGGTGTATAATAAAACTTCTATTCTTTAATTGCCACATCATATGATTATATTTCATAGTTTTCTGTATTTTTAAATCAGTTACTGTAACTATTTCTAAGTATAATATTGCAAGTTATTTATTTCATTTAAATTCGTTCAATTATTTCGCTTTTGCTATAGAAGTCAATCAATCTGTTCTTAATTTTTTTTTTTTTTTTTTTGAATCAAAATAAATCCGTGTTTAGAGTTTATCATGCCGTCGTTAGGTGAATCGCTCATTTCATTACTTTTCTCTTGATTGAAAATACATACTGCTTGTTGGCATTGTTGTAAATGTCTAATGTTTTTATTAGTTTGAAGTTTTTGTTAACTGCACGGTTCATTTTCCTACTTTCATGGGTAGTAATTTTTTCGGGATATTTACGTTTTCATGCAATTAAAAAAAGCGTGTTACTGTGCCGACTAAAAAAGTGCAATAATTATTTTAGCTCAGACAGTTAAAAAATGTAACTTCACCTACTTATATAATATTGTGTTTTTTCTTTGATAAATCTAAAAATAATTATTTATGCGCAACAGAAGATGTAATAAGACTAATAGTGGGACGGGTGAGCGAGAGAGAGAGAGAGAGAGATGAAGGGAGATGTATTTGCTAAGAAACAAGTGAATCTTAATTTAATAGAGAAGTAAGACCAAACCCGTTGTAGCCATGTGCAGTGAATACTTTGAATAGTGGCTGAAATTTCGCGCTGCTAATGAGTTAAAGTGAAAACTCGGGTACCCAGCACTAATTAAATATGTTATGCATCGTCGTTCTGACAGATTTTAAATAAGTCCTTAGATGGTAAAACTATTATTAGAATTATAAAAAAATTTTACATATTATTTTCGCATTTATTTTGGCTGGCAGACTCGGAAATATGTTTTTTGAGAATTTCTTCGTAGGGCAATTTCTATGTGGTTTAAGTTCCAACAAGACCTGGTCCATTACCCAACCATAACCAATGTCATGGACATGGAAAAATCAGTGGGGAAACTCAATGATGCTTTCAAGAACGCCATAGAACGATCTTGTACTTTATCTGTAAAAAGGGAGAACAACAGACCTAAATGGTGGTCAGCAGAACGACCACCATTTAGGTCTTCAACGAAGCTAAAAGAACAGGTAACTGGGACGATTACAAAGCTTCAGTGAACAAAAACAAGAACCTCATCAGGAAGTCGGAACAAAGATCCTGGAGGGAATTCGTAGTAACGTGAATAGTACCTCCGTTGCATGTAGGCTTCGGAGTATACTTTCAAAGCAACCGTCAATCCCAAGCATTATTCAAATGGCAGATGGATGTTGGACCACAAATGGCTAGAAGAATTAATAAAAACCCACTTTCCGGGTAATCAACCATTGAGGCGGAACGAAACCCCCCCTGTCACACGCTCGGAATGCAGTATATCGATATAATAAAAGAGATGCGGCACTGGACAATCAAAAGTTTCCAACCGTTCAAATACCCAGGACTGGATGGAATAATTCCCGCAGATCTACAAAACAATCTAGATCTGATCACTCCATGGCTTCTTGAGATCCACAGAGCCGCCCTAAGCTGGTCGTACATTCCCAGGGAATGGACCAAGAGCAATATAATCTTCATTGCTAAGGGAGGGAAGACATCTCGCACTAAAGCAAGGGAATACAGGCCAATTAGCCTGACAGCCTTTCTTTTGAAAACGCTAGAAAGGATCATAGACATCCACATAAGGTCCAATATTAGCAAAAACCAATTGTCGCCATTACAACACGCCTATATAAAGGGTAAATCAGTTGCAACGGCGCTACATAGCTTGGTCAGTCATATTGTACGAGCGAATCAGTACAAAAACTATACCTTAGTTGCCTTCATGGACATTGAAGGTGCTTTCAATAATGTCGAGACGCAGGCAGTCATAGATGCACTTGAATGCCTGAATGTAGATCAACCTACAATTATGAGCCTACTATAGCGTAGAACTATAACATCGACGATGGGGAACTCAAGAATTACGAAAAAATAGAGCGGTTAGAATACGCTCTAAAGTTGGTAAGTCAATGGAGTATACAATGTGGACTAAGAACAAATCCAGCGAAAACGGAAATCGTACTTTTTAGTTAAAATCCCACACTTCTCACCTCCAAAAATGGATGGCACAACACTTATCCTATCGGATAAAGCTAAATACTTAGGCGTCATTCTAGACAGCAAATTATCATGGAAGGAAAACATACAGGTTAGAGTAAAAACGGCTACAACAGCCATCTATCTATGTAAAACAGCAATAGGAACAACATGGGACATACAACCAAAAAGAGTTGTATGGCTTCATGAAATTTATAAAACCTATAATTTTCTACGAAGTATCAGTATGGCGGAAATCACTGGACTCCGCAGCTAACAGACTTCAAATTGAAAAAGTCAGTCGAACCATGGTAATACTGACCACAGGGGCCATGAGAACAACACCAACCAAAGCACTTTTTGCACTTATGAGCTGGATGCCATGCGACTTAGAAGTCAGGTAGATAGCATTGAAAGCCGCGATTAGGTTGAACGCGGCAGGAGCATGGACCAAAGACCGTGGGGACACGCTAATATTTTAGAGATTGGAGGAGACCTAGTCCCGATCTAATTGACTACTGCATCCCAAAACCATTCCTCACAAGGAGCTTTGGCTACCAAATTGAGGAATCATTCCTAGAATCTGGATACTTCTATGTTTACACGGATGAGGAGAAAGGGTTGGGGGTGGCATTTACATAGAGGAATTTAACACTAAAATATCCTACAGACTAGCAGACGGATGCAGTGTACTTCAGGCCGAAATATCGGCTATAAATAAAGCGGCTAGATGGCTGACGTACCACAAGATATTCGGAAGGGATATCATGATAGTAACGGACAACAAGACCGCCATTAACTCCCTGATTGAATTATACACTAATTCTAGTCTTGTCCAGGAATGCCGGATATCTTTAAACAAGATGGCGAGACAATCCAACCTAACAATAAAATGGGTACGTGGACATGGGTCCATTAATGGCAACAACATTGCCGACGAATTAGCCAAAAAAGGGACTGCCCTAGAGGATAGGGATATAGACCCCTTTTGCGGACAACCCATATCAGTGTCTTGGAAAAGAATAAAACTCCACACGCTAGAACATGCCCAAGAAAAGTGGCTCATAGATCCCACATGCATTACATCAAGGAACCTTTGGCCGCACATTAACTCCAAGAGAACAGGGGAGCTGCTAAAACTTTCAAGACCTCTCCTAAGAATGACGGTAGCAGTCATCACTGGACATTGCCTCTTCGGAAACTATGCCAGGAGACTGGGCCTACCATATAATGTCTTCTGTAGGGGTTGCCAAGGAGGAGGAGGAGACGGTCCTTTATCTCCTCGGTACATGCCCGGCATTGGAGCATCATTGTCTAAGATGCTTAGGCGAGCGGAGCTTCAATAGCGTTTCATGTCTGGTCTCGGTCAAACCGACTGCGTTAGCTTCTTTCATAAGAAGCAGCGGATGGCTAGTAAATCAGCAAGTAATGCCACACTAAGCAGTTTCCCACCTCTCCTTTCCCTCTTCCTCACTCCTTCTATATCCCTATAACCTTTTATTTTCTTTTTCCTCTATTATAACCTAATTTTTCAGGCAATCACAAAGGGAACGACCTTCAGGACCCAAGTGGGCTGGAGTATCCGGGTACTTTCTGGAGAGTCCTGTGGCCTGTCTACCTAACCTAACCTAAGTCCCAACAAGCAGTATAAAACAGATACAAAAATAGATCAGTGTCGTTGTTTGGAGAGTACTCATGTCAAGATGAGGAAGGAGGTCAAATTAAACTTTCTCAACAAATCGATTACACTGGTTTACAGCCAAAAAATAACAAAAACGCCACATGCCTACATAAGCTAATTCGGACATTCTGAACATGAAAAACGCTATAATTTTTTTTTTTTTTCTAAGTACCGTTTTTTAGATAATGGTACTTTTGTGTTTTGCGATGTATGGCTTGTGGAGCCCAACCAAAAACTCCGATCGAGATAAATTGCACATCGTTGGAAAGGTAATTGATACCCTTTCCTTCGATATAATCCGAATTTTTATCGGACAAGAAATGGCGGAGTTATGTCACATCAAAATGCAAAATTTGCTTATTTTTAAGTTTGTTTCAAAATTTTTCATTTTTATTTTGTTTTTTTCTACGTTGTAGTAAAGATCTGGAATGTTTTATTCTTTTACCAAATATCTTATTTAATTATCAATATTTTATTCGTAATTTGAAAACAACCGATGAAAAATAAAGTTTTTATTAAGGATTTTGTGACAGGTCCCAATTAACTTATTTAGGCCTGTGGCGTTCTTGGTATTTTTCCAAATTTAAAATTTGTAAAGCAGTGTTATTTAAATAGTACCTGGTGTTCCGAGCTTTACTCGGAGTTTTCAAATTATAAACAAAAATACTGAAAAACATTTAATACAATAAAAAAAATTTTATATATAAAATTTAATCTATTTTGACTAATTAGAAACAGTAAAAAGTGAAAAAGTCGCTAAATTAGTCTGAAAGCATCTGAAGTGTGATTACTAATGGCCGCAAAAATGAGTAGGATTTGTTTTGAAGCGAGCTTTATGGAGAGATAGTAAACTTTCTTCTGTTACTCTCGTATCAAATTTGGATTTTCTAATTGCAAATCAGTTACGCCACACTATTTTTGGGTTGGTCTCATATATTGTGTGCACATGAGAATTTTGACAGTTAAATTACGTTTGGCGTGTTAATTTAGGTTGCACTCTGTATGACATCTACGATCTACTTATTTCGACAACCACTTATCGCTACAGCCATCTATTGCAAGACCTAATATTTTTATAAGCATCAAACATCGTAGTGGAATGAAACGGACGGGCATCAAGGTTTTCTGTAAAATATTTAATGTTCCAGCATTAGTATAACGTTTCTGAAGAATACAAAACGTTTCCCATTGTTTACATTAACTTATCGTCACGTCTGCTAATTTAGTGCTTTACACGATACATGTAGCAGTTTCCATTAACAAAAAATCCTAATTTTTTCGCATCAGCGCTTTTCTTAAAAAACACGCTAAGATAACACTTTTTATGGGGTAATTTTGACTTCGTTTTGAATGAATATTGTTAATCAATTTTGAAAAAGTCTGCCATGAAAACTATATTAAGAGTTCTACTGTTATTTACTGTTAAACTGTTATTTGATAAATTTCTTTAGGAAATACGTCAAATAAGTGTTTAGTAAACATACAATATTTTTTATGAATACGGCCGCTAAAATACAACTAAATTAAAAATAAAATGTTGGTGCGTTGACAAAGGCCACGAAATAAGGGCGAAATTACCATTTAATGCGAGTTTTAAAGTGTTTAGTATTCAAAAGAAGGACGTCATTTCAATTATTAGAGAATTTTATTGTTTTTATTTATTGAATCTTCAATATGAACTAACAATAAGTATTCAAATCTTAATATTAAATATAAAAATAAAAGAATTAATAAAAAAAATAAAATGTGCTTTTTACTTACGTCCAGCCAATGCTAGACAAAAAGTTCTATTATGCGGGAGCAATATCGGTAGAATCACCTATTGAACGTTCAAAATTAAGTATATTACGCGCAAGAGGGTTTGGATGAAGTTCCAGTTTACTGACATACCTTGTCGCGTACTTAGAAAACTCCTCTTTTACCAGCGGAACACTCAGATCTTTATGAATTCGTGAATTTTTTACATACCATGGAGCTGCAGTAATCGTTCGAAGAATTTTGTTTTGTCGCCTTTGGATTTTTTCAATGTTTGACGCTGAGGCGGTGCCCATAACTGAATTCCGTAGCACCATATAGGCTTTAGTATTGTATTGTAAAACAAAAGTTTGCAATCTAATTTCAATGTAGAATTTCTGCCCATAAGCCAATTTAGTTGCGCTGCTTTTAGTTTCAACTGAGTGACTTTTGCTTCAATGTGAGACTTCCACGTTAGCCTACGGTCCAGGTGACTACCAAGGTACTTGACTTCATTTTGCTGCGGCCGAACATGTTTGCTTACGCAGTGTGAATGTAACGTGAGTACATTTATGTTCATTAACCCTGATTTTCCAAAGCTTCAGCCATTTTTCCAATATTAAAATAAATTCCTGTAAATTTCGTGAAGCTAATTGGTGGTTTTCATGAACACTTAAAAACGCTGTGTCCTCTGCAAAAGTTGAAGTGTGGATTCCAGATGTCGTTGGCATTTCAGAGGCGTAAATCAAATATAAAGTAGGCCCAAGTATGCTACCTTGGGGAACTCCTGCCTCGATAGGTTGAGTTGGGCTTATAAAATCACCTTCTCTGATAACAAATTTCCGCCCATATAAGTAGCTTTCCAGAAGCTTGTGAGTATTTGCAAGCAAATTCATCTTTATGTTGTGGATCAAGCCGTCGTGCCACACTTTATCAAAAGCATGAGAAATGTCAATGAATAGAGCTGAACAATACTTCTTCTCCTCAAAGGTATGTCTTATGACATTGACTAGTCTGTGTGTTTGTTCTATGGTGCTATGTTTAGCCCGAAACCCAAATTGATGATCAGGGATGCATCCCACATTGTTCAATATTGGACTCAACTTAACCATTAACAATTTTTCGAATAGTTTTGAAATTGTTGGTAGTAGACTTATAGGTCTATATGATTCTACCTTGGTCGGATCCTTCCCTGGCTTGGGTATCATAGTAATCATAGAGACCTTCCACTCTGCAGGGTAATACTCAAGGCGTAAAATAGCGTTAAAAATAAAAAGTAGAACTCTTCTAGCTACACGAGGTAACTGTTCAAGCATTTTGCCAGTAATTTGATCAATACCTGGAGCTTTCCGGGGGTTTATGTTACTGATACCTTGTTCTACATCTTGAAATGTAAATCGCAAAGACACAGGCGGTCTAACTACATATGGTGGTAATTCAGATGCATCATTTGTTATAAAAATATTTCTCAAATGGTTAACATACACCATCCCCTTTTCTGAGTCGCTTCTTGCCCAGTCGCCAGTTGAAGTTCGCAAAGGTGGCTTACCTATTACGGGTATTTTCAGACTTTTTGTCGCTTTCCACAGAGAATAGTCAGATTGCGGAGTACCATCCAGGCTTTCCAAATATGTTTTAAGGGAAGATATTCTCTGGATTTCAAGCAGATTTCTTAGGCGAGTTACGCATTCCCGTAGCCCAAGTAAACTGAAAAAATTTGTATATTGATTTTCTGTTACTGAAAACCGGGGTGGGGAATAAATCGATGAAATAACAATTTTCTGATGAAAATGTCCAATACATATGTTTGTTGCTTGGAGATACTCCTCACATGTCTCGTTCATTAAAAAGTGTTTAATTCTGGATTTTATTAGAATTGCCGATCCTCCGTAAGATCTTCCACGGGGATCTTTTGTGTCGTACAGTATGTAGCCATTAATTTTGAAATAACTGTTGCTTGTCAAGTGAGTTTCAGCAATCAGCATTATGTCGATTTGTTTTTCCATAAGGAAGTGCTCAAGTTCATTTTTGTGTTGGCGGATGCCGTTTGCGTTCCAGAAACATATTTTAAACCAATTCATTTTGTTAAAATTGCCTGCAAAATAGTGGATTGCATTTTCAGCATTTCCTGCATCATGTTCGTCATAGAAACCGTAAATGTGTTTATGGATGAAACAAGAGTCTGCAGAGTTGCCTCAAGATTTTTAAAATTTTGATCGGAGTTTTGGGGCATGGGCTCCTGATTCAAGTTTTGTATATCGGTTTTGACCACATTAGCATATGAAACGTGTTTGGGGTTTTGCATATTTATTTGGCTGGTTGACTGGCCTATCTGGGGAAAATTGTTTGCAGAAATAATGTTTGACTGCTGGGGTTCCTTGAAGGTAATTGATGACTTATTTGTCATTGATTGTTTAAAATGAGTGTAAACAGGACAGCCCCGGTAATTTGCAGTATGATTACCTCCACAGTTACTGCACTTTTTAACACTTGCGTCGGCCTTTGGCTTATTGCACTGAGCTGTGCCGTGAAGTTCACCACACACAACGCAAACTGCGAGCAACTTACAATAGGCCTTAGTATGGCCAAATTCTTGGCAGTTAAGGCATTGAACAGGACCTAAACGCTTATGAGGCTCTTCTACGGTAACTTTACGGTGCAAGAGAAATATGAGGGTATAAATTGAGTGAGTTTCATTCCGTTTCAGGACAATATCTCTTGGTTCCAGTTAAACCCTAAACATGGGTTGAGGGATCTTCTCACGGTTCCTGATGTTCACTACACTTTTGATTTTAAACCCTTTGCCCTCCAAACCAATCTTAACATCATCCGTGGCTACACATGGGTCGATACCTTTTATAACGACCTGAATACCTTTAGCACTTTTAAGCTGATAAGTGTAAAAAGATCTTTTCTCCTTTTCCAAAACGTCAGACAATTTTCAATAATCATTTTCATGGTTTACCTGAATTTTTGTTTCATTGATGTTTCCACGCTTTACTGATGTCACGTTGAAATTGGCCTTACCGATTACCGTAATAAGTTGTTTTACCAGCTCATTAGAAGTAGGTTCTCTCAAATATATTGGTGGCGGTTTAAATGTTTTTTTTGCTGTATTTGGCTCATCGGTCTGGAGGATTGCAAATCTATTACTTTTCGTTGCTGTAGCGGTATTATCCTCTTTTGATATCTTTGGTTGTGATGATATCTGAGCGGATTTCGGGCTTCGCTTACGTTTAACGACGGTTACATACCTGTCCATGCCTACTTGTGTTTTCGGCTTATCTGCAAGAACTGAACTGGTAGATGGTTGGTCTTCTGTTGTAACAACAATGTTTGGCGAACACGAACGCGTGCGTTTTTTATCTCTTAGAGACAGGAGATTGTCCAATGATTTTTTCAATGATTCCTCTTCAGAAATCCAGAGGGTTTTTCTAGTGGAGCTAAGCTCCCTCTCAGAATTGCATCTACTAGGTACACTCATGCAATTTTTTTTTATTTATATATTTTTTAATTTAAAAATAATAAAGTTTTTCGGCTTTGCAAGAAAACAAAACTTTAGTGTATAGTTTTTTTCCCACTGGGTAGGTAATCTTCACGCACAATAACAACAACAACAATGAATTAATTTTCCGTGGTTTTTTTTAAATAATTTGTTATTGTTTCTACAATTTAATACAATATAGTATTGTTTTTATATGTAAGTTTAAAAATATGTTAGCACAATGATTTTTTGGTTTGTTTTTTTGTTCTTCTTGTTTGTTCACTTTTTAAAAACACGACCGTGCGGTTGAAGAATCACAGAGTGAGTGATGATAAGATAGAGAAAACAAGAAAAAAAAATTCAAATGAAAATTTTAACTGTTAACTCTCGCCTATTGCAAGTTCTGATATTAGGGATTTTATTTTTAAACTTATCAGAGATACTTCGCCATCAACTTCCAAATATTTTTCTCAAAGCAACTCCCAAGTTTTTGCCTTTTTATTTTCCAAACTGCTGGATTTTCTTGGAGTAATTGGCTTAATAAAGATATTTTTTTGGTTTTCGGTATTATAAATTTTTTTTTCCCTATATTATTTTTATTTTCACAAATTATTTGTAAATACATAAGTTGTATTTACTCACAAAAAACTAAACAATACATTTGATGTTAAGTGATCACGATTTTAAAAGAAGCTAAAAAGGTCTTCAGGTCGTTATAAAAGGTATTGAATCTTGTGTAGACTCGGATAACTGGATTGGAAAATAAAGACTTTAAAATGTTGTGAACATAAGGAACTGTGAAAATATTTAGGGTTGAACTCGAACTAGAGTATGTTGCCCTGAAGACGTACATCCAACTTATAACCTCAAGTTCCTTTTGCATCGTAGAGTTACTGTAGAGGAGTCGCTTAAACGTTTAGGTCCCGTTCAATGTCTAAATTCCAAAGAGTTTGGCCACACTAGGGCTTATTGCAAATTGCCCTCAGTTTGTGTTGTATGTGGCGAACTTGACGGTACATCATAGTGCAAGAAGTCAAAGACTGACTCGAGTGTTAAAAAGCGTAGCAACTGTGAAGCTAACCATATTGTAAAGTATAGAGGTTGTCCCGTCTACACTCTCTTTAAGCGGACAATGACTAATAAATCCTCAAGTTCTCTTAAGAAACCCCAGCAGTCAAATAGCATTTCAACAAATAATTTTCCCCAGATAGGCCAGTCAGCCACTTAAACATGCAAAACTCCAAACAAGATTCTTAAGTTAATGTGGTTAAATCCGATATAAAAAACCTGAATCAGAAGCCCAAGCCTCAAAACTCCGATCCAAGTTTTAGCGACCTTAAGGCATTTCATAAATACATTTACGGTTTCCATGAAAACCATGTTGTATGAATTGCTGAAAATGCAATCCACTATTTTACAGGCAATTTTAAACAAATGAATTGGTTTAAAATATGTTTCTGGAAAGCAAACGGCATCCGCCAACACATAAATGAACTTGAACGGTAAATATAACCGTGGCAGTAACTAAAAGCTTATATTCAAATTTTTTCAAATCACTTGGGACTCGATTTTTAGAGACTGGCGACTGGCGTTAAGCACACTTTTTAAGGATCGCGTTTAATTGCTCCGAAAGGCTGTGTGCTTTTCGACAAAACGAGCTTAGATTTAATTCCAAGCGAACACCCCATGCCGACGAAAGATTCCAGATATTTTTGGATTTTGGAACTGCAAAAATTTCCTGTCGAATGGATGCAAGTTGAACATTCATAAGATTTGTCATCAGATTGCTATAATCTCTGTTTTGTTCCCCCAGGAGGTTGGTTCCCCGTTTAGTGACATAGCGTTGAGTGTCACTAGAGTTAACTGGGTAAAATATAAAAAATATTTGGGTACTCATTGTACAGAGAACATTACCTTGAGAACGCCGGAAGATATTGATGTGTCAATGAACGATTTTTCTGCAGACCTTAAACTAGCCGTACAACATGCTACCACTAAACATAAGTTTCAGAAATGTGGACGATAGGACTTATTCGTCAGAGATTCAACACCTTCTGTCAGAAAAAAGAAGAGTTAGAAGAGAGTGGCAACTTCGCAGGTCTCCACAGCTTAAAACCAGGCTATAGGAATGCGTTACGCAACTAAGAAATCTACTTGAAATCCGTAGAATGGCTTCCTTTAATAACTATCTGAAACGCCGGTTCAATGCACAAGATAAAGCACTTACAAGCTTCTGGAAAGCTACTTATGTAGCCGAAAATTGTTTACCAGAGAAGGTGATTTTATAAGCCCAACTCAGCCAATCGAGGCAGGAATTCCCCAAGGACCTACTTTATATTTGCTTTCAGCATCTTTTGTTTTTTTTTATGTTGGACCAGTACTCAGGGGATGACCCCTACATATGCAGTGCATTGTACGAGAACTAGGAATATAGGTTGTGAGGAGGGGGAAGAGGGAGTAGTGTTTGTGAACATTTGACTTCAACCTTCCAACGTTATAACAGACAGGAAACACGTCTGCAGGCAACTTATTCCACAGACGAAGCGTACGGCTGAAAAACGAATACTCTCTGTAATGCGTAGTGCGATTCCCCGGGCAATCGACAACAAATGGATGAGCTCTAGACGATGAGCGCGTACTACGTAAAAATGTGCCAGTTTCGGGAACAACACGGTCGAGTAACCCCAAAATAGACTTTGAGGGACCGGCCCAAACATGAGAGTTGTATTCTATTTTCGGTCGGATGTAGGTTGTGTAAATAGTAAGGAGATCGGATGGAGTGAAGTACATCTTACACCGTTTCAAAAAACTAAGGCACTTGAATGCTTCTTTGGAGAGATGAAAAATGTGTTCAGTCCAGCGAATATCACACTGTATCTTCATTCCAAGAACATCAAAAGCATCCGATTCCTAAATATTTATACCATCCATGAGTACAGATGAAGCAACAGTTGCGGTCGTTTGTTTGTGTGTTAATAGGCAACATTGGGTCTTACGAGCGTTAAAGGTGACCCAAAGGTGTTTTTACGACCCCATTCGGAGATTAATATAGGGTGTTTTTTTAAGCCCGATAGAACTTGAAATTGTAAAAAATAACACAAAAAATTAAATTGTAATCAAAATTTTTTTTTATTCGAAAGATCAATACGTGACATTAACATTTGAAAATGATTTCGGGCATATGGGCACCGCGGCTGTTCTTGACGAAGCGCATTCTGGACGTCCAATTTTGGGCCACTTTTTCGAGCACTGCCGTATGTCACGAACAACACGAACAATGCTGGCCTCCAAGGCGTCAATTGTTGCTGGTTTATCAGCATAAACCAGTGACTTCACGTAGCCCCACAGGAAATAATCGAGAGGTGTCAAATCGCACGACCTTGGAGGCCAATTGACAGGTCCATTTCTCGAAATCAACTTATCGCCAAATTTTGATTTCAGTAAGTCGATGGTTGCGTTCGCCGTATGGCACGTAGCGCCATCCTGTTGAAACCACATCTCCTCCGGATCAATGTCATCCATATTTTCAAACTAAAAATCATTGATCATGGTGCGGTAACGATCTCCATTGACCGTAACGCGAGCTCCGGCCTCATTTTTGAAGAAATAAGGTCCGATGATGCCACCAGCATGAAAACCGCACCAAACAGTGCATTTTTCTGGATGTAATGGAGTCTGTAGGGTCTCTTGTGGATTGGTCTCACTCCATATGCGGCAATTTTGCTTATTAACAAACCCGTTAAGCCAAAAATGCGCCTCATCGCTGAACACAATTTTGCGATAAAAGTTGCGCGAATCGACGACTGATTTTCAAAGTAAATTTGGATAATTTCGTAGCGTTGTTCAAGCGTGAGTCTATTCATGATGATTTGTCAGAGTATACTGAAACAAATAAAAAAAATGTTTCATCAAAATTTAATTTTTTGTGTTACTTTTTACAATTTAAAGTTCTATCTAGCTTAAAAAAACACCCCATAGAAGATCACTAGTCAGTGAGTGATTCATATTTAGCCTCTTGGCAGCGATCTCTAATAGGCTGGGCCTATAACTAAAAGAGTACGAGTGACAAATGCTGCTGTCATCCGCAAAAGAGTGGATAGGGTTGGAAGTTTGATAGAGAAGGTCGTTGATGAAAATAAGAAATAGAGTAGGAGAAAGAACGGAGCCTTGCGGTACCCCTGAATTAATCTTAAACTCGTTTGATAAGACCCCATCTATAACAACTCGTATAGTGCGGTCTCTGAGAAAGCTCGATATAAACCGAGAAGTTATCACTGACACCAAAAGCCAGTAGCGCACCATGCCACACTCTGTCAAACGCTTTGGAAATATCCAGAGCCACCAACTTACTTTCGCCGAAATGATGGATTGAGTGGCACTCAATGACAGATATACCATAAGATCGCCAGTAGAACGACCCTTGCGAAATCCAAAGTAATTTATGTGACTCTAGATATTTCATAAGGTGATATTTGCCAATACTTTCCATCACTTTGAACAGCGCAGAGCAAATTGCAATTGGGCGGTAATTTTCGGGGTTATTAGTTTCACCCTTTTTGGGGATTGGCGTTACATTAGCAACCTTCCAGCACGATGGAAACTCAGCAACATGGTAAAGTTTGCTGAAGAGGTGTGCTAACGGACGCGCAAGCGTAGAAGAGCACTGCTTCAAGACCAGTGCTGGGATGCCATCTGGTCCAGGAGTCTTATTTATGTCGAGGTCGGCCAAAACCCTTTTAACTGCTCGAGCCCGGAAAAATATCTTTGGCATAGTTACAGATACCCTTTCGAGCTCGGGAAGTGGTTGACTGCTTTCCGGCAAGCATGAATTGCTTGCAAAGATTTCAGCCAACAAGTTAGCTTTGTCAACCGGGTCGGTGAACGCTTGGTCGTTCCTTAAGAGAGTTGGAATTGATGAACTAGCACTCTTCTTTACCCTCTTAACGAAAGATCCAAACGTCTTACTGCCCCGGGGAGCTGCAAGGACCTTGGCACGAAGGCGCTGTTCGTGAAGAAACTTTTCACGCCTAAGTACCTTGGCACACGAAGATCTTGCCTTTTCAGTGTCTGGTGTTTTGTTTAAACGCCAATCACTGAATGCTTCCTCTCTGGATCTGACTGCGTTTTTGCACGTCTGATTAAACCATGATTTCACTCTTGGTTTAACCGAAATCTGCTTGGAGGGGATGAATGATTTCATCCCTAGTAATACCATATTCTCGACCATTTTTGCAGAAGCATTTATGTCGTTATCTAGAAAGCAAAGTTTACAATTAAAATTCTCATAAAATTGGTTGAGCTCAGCCCAACGCGTCTTTTCGTAAATAAATATTGAACGTTTCGTAGCTGATTTTGAAACGTTACGAAGTTCAGAGATCGAAAAGGAGGCAGAAATGGTACAATGATCCGAATTGCCGAGAGGTGCACTAACTTTGATTTCATACTTTTCAGGGTGTGAAGTCAGGAATATTATTATTATTATTATTTATTTATTACTAGTATTTGAAATACTTTTAATTTAACAATACATGGTAAGTTTACAAAACTCAAATAACAATTCTTCTAATGAAGTATACAATTTTTCTTTTAAATATAGAGCTATTGATTTTATTTTTAATTTCAAAGGGGAGCACATTGAAAAGTTGTAATACTTTGTGTAGTAGTGATTTCTGCTTATTTGCTGTGGATGTCTTTGGAAGCCTGAAGTTGCCATCGTTTCTTAAGTTGTATGGTTGTACGTCTCCTACATATCTAATTTGCTCGATGAGGTTTTCTGGGGCATTTCCTGTTTTCACCTTGTGTATAAATTGGAGTGTATTAATTTCTAACCTTTGTTTAATATTCAGCCATTTAAGCGCATTGAGCATTCCTTCTATTGGTGTGTATCTATTACATTTTAATATTGATCTCATTCCTTTATTTTGTAATTTTTGAAGTCTTTCTATTTGACCGCTAATACAGCACGTATATAATATTGTTGAGCCAAATTCAAAATGTGGTTTAATTATAGTGTTGCATATATTTATTGCAGTGATTGTGGATATTTTGTTGCGTATTCTTTTGAAGAAGCCAATTTTTTTACCAATTTTTTTGCATATGTAATCAATATGATTATTTAGCTTTAATTTGTAATCAATTATAAACCCGAAATACATATTTTATTTCATTTACTTTTTCTATTATTTGATCATTAATTGTAAATGCTGATTCATTATTCATATTTATTTACATTATTTTAGTTTTATTTTAATTTAATTTTAGTTTATTCATTTTAAGCCATTTATTCACATTATTTATATCATACTTTATATTGCTATAGCATTGTTTATCTGAGAATATTAATTTTCACCATTTGTTTTCTACCGGTTAGATAGGACTCGAACCATTTATGTTCAATTTCTTGTATTCCGTCTGGTATAATTTTTGTAGTAATATGTCCCGGTCAATCGTTTCGAAAGCTCGTTTAAAGTCTAAAAAAATAGCCATAATTGTTTTATTTTTTGCCACATATTTCCATTTATTAATTATATAATTCACTGTAGCTTCGCATGAGAAATTTTTCCTGAATCCCGATTGGTATTTCGAAAATATATTATTTTTTTCGAAATAATCTTCCAATTGCAATTTAACTACTTTTTCAATAATTTTTTCACATGTCTTTAGTGTGTTTATTGGTCGACATTCTTCACATTTTTTGTTTTTGCAATTTTTATACCCTTCACAAAAATGTAAAGGGTATATATAAGTTTGTGATTCCGTTTGTAATTTCTACAGTTTTTTTTTGCGACCCTATAAAGTATATATATTCTGAATCAGAATTAATGGAAAAGTCGACTAAGCGATGTCCGTCTGTCCGCTGTTGAAATACCGTTTCTGAGAAAACCATTAGACTTAGAAACTTTTTTCTTTCACCATTCTTTTACCTCATCGATTCATGGGTTTGCTATGGGAATTCAGTAATATCGGTTCACATATAGCTGAGATATATCCAAAATTTCGAAAAAATCAATTTTTTGCAATTTTGTATGAAAGATTTTGAAAAAAAAAATTGTTTGTTTTGCTTCAAACTTCACACACTTATTAAGCATGGTGACTTAAAGGCAAAAAATTTTTTTTTTCAGATATCGGTCCATATATACCCGAGATATAGCCCAAATCGGATTTTTAATGAAAATGTCGCATAGGCGAAGCTAAAACACTTATTTTTTTGCTCAAAGGCAGTTCCGGTAATAAAGTAAGGTTATGAAAATATGGAAAATGAAAATTTCCGATATCGGCCCATATATACCCGAGATATAGCCTAAAACGGGGTTTTCATGAAAATGTCGCGTAAGCAAACTTAAACAACTTTTTTTGCTTAAAAGCAGCTCTGGTAATAAAATAAAGTTATATAAATATGAAAAATGAAAATTCCCGACATCGGTCCATATATACCCGAGATATAGCCTTAACCGGGGTTTTCGTGAACATGCGGCGTAAGCATACTTAAACAATTTTTTTTTGCTTAAAAGTAGTTCTGGTAATAACATTAGGTTATATAAATATGGAAAATGAAAATTTCCGATATCGGTCCATATATACCCGAGATATAACCTAAACCGGGGTTTTCAAGAAAATGCCGCGTAAGCGAACTTAAACAACGTTTTTTTATTAAAAGCAGTTCTGGTAATAAAATAAGGTTAGATAAATATGGAAAATGAAAATGCCCGATATCGGTCCATATATACCCGAGATATAGCCTAAAACGGGGTTTTCATGAACATGTCCCGTAAGTAAACTTAAACAACTTTTTTGCTCAAAAGCAGTTCCGGTAATAAAGTAAGGTTATATAAATATCGAAAATGAAAATTTGTGATAGCGGTCCATATATACCCGAGATATGGCCTAAAATGGGTTTTTCATGAAAATGTCGCGTAAGTGAACTTAAACAACTTTTTTTTTGCTTAAAAGCAGTTCTGGCAAAGAAACAAGGTTATATAAATATGGAAAATGAAAATTTCCGATATCGGTCAATATTTACCCGAGACATAGCGTAAACCGCGGTTTTCATGAAAATGTCGCGTAAGTGAACTTAAACATCTTTGTTTGCTTAAAAACAGTTCTGATAAGGAAATAAAGTTATATAAATATGGAAAATGGAAATTTCCGATTTCGGTCCATATATACCAGAGATATAGCCTAAACCGCGGTTTTCATAAAAATGTCGCGTAAGTGAACTTTTTTTTTTTTTTTTTTTTTTTTTTTTTTTTTTTTGTCATTCATTTATTTATTGAATCTTCAAAATATGAACTAACAATAAGTATTCAAATCTTAATACTAAATATAAAAGTTATTTAAGTCCAGCCACTGCTAGACAAAACAGTTTCATTTCGCGCGAATAATATGGGTCAAATCACCTATTTAACGTTCTGATGGTGGCCAGGGAATCCCTTCTTCTCAACCGAGAGTGGCCGCCAAAATTAAGTATGTTGCGTGCAAGTGGATATGGGTGAAGCTCCAGTTTACTGATATACCTTGTGGCATACTTAGAGAACTCTTCAGTTACCAGCGGAACACACAGATCCTTGTGAATTCGTGAGTTTCTTACGTACCATGGAGCTGCAGTAATCGTACGAAGAATTTGGTTTTGTCGTCTTTGAATTTTTTCAATGTTAGATGTTGAGGCGGTTCCCCATAATTGAACTCCGTAGCTTTAAAATTTTGCTCAATTTCAGCCGAATAAGTTCTATTGTTCTCATTTCTGGATCTTATATGACTAGTGGTAGCATGCTGTATGGCCAGTTTGAGGTTTTCAAAAAAATCGTTAATTGACGCATCAATATCCTCAGGTGTTCTCAAGGCGATATTTTCACTACAATGTGTACTCAAAAATTTTTTGTATTTTAGCCAATTAACTCTATTGACGGTTAACGGGGAGCCAATCTCTTGGGGGACCGAAACAGAGATTATAGTGGGTGAGTGATCTGATGACAAATCTAATGAAGGCTCCACTTGCATCCACTCTAAAGGAAAACTTTTCGCAACTCCAAAATCTATAACATCAGGGATCTTTCGTCGGGCTGACGGCTAATAAGTGAGGTGTCCGCTTGAAACCACATCTAAGCCCATTTTGGAAACGCTGTCAAAAAGCACACGGCCTTTCGAGGTAATTAAACGTGATCCCCAAAAAGTGTGTTTAGCGTTATAGTCGCCGGCCGCTAAAAATCGAGGACCAAGTGATTTGAAAAAATTTGAATATTGGTTTTCTGTTATTGAAAATCGTGGTGGTGAGTAAATCGAGGATATAACGATTTTTTCATGAAAATAATCAAGGCATATATTTGTAGCTTGGAGATGTTCTTCACGTGTCCCGTTCATTAGATAATGCTTAATTCTGGTCTTTATCAAAATTGCCGAACCGCCGCAAGATCTTCCACGGGGATCTTTTGTGTCATATAATGTGTAGCCATTAATTTTGAAATAACTGTTGGTTGTCAAATGGGTTTCAGCAATCATCATTATATCGATCTGCTTTTCCATAAGGAAGTGCTCAAGTTCATTTTTATGTTGGCGAATGCCGTTTGCGTTTCAGAAATATATTTTTAACCAATTCATTTTTTTAAAATTGCCTGCAAAATGGTGGATTGCATTTTCAGCATTTCCTGCATCATGTTTGTCATGGAAACCGTAAATGTATTTATAGATTGAACAAGAGTCTGCAGAGTTGCCTCAAGATTGCTAAAATGTTGGTCGGATTTTGGAGGCTTGGGCTCCTGATTTAACTTTGGTTTATCGGATTTTACCACATTCGCATAAGACATTTGTTGGGGTTTTGCACGTGTAGATGTTGGCTGGCGTACCTGGGGAAAATTGGTTGTAGAAATGGTGTTTGACTGCTGGGGTGGCATATTTAAAATCAATGGCTTATTTGTCATTGACCGCTTAAAATGACTATAGACAGGGCAACCTCTATAATTTGCAGTGTGATTACCTCCACAGTTACTGCATTTTTTAACACTTGCGTCGGCCTTTGGCTTATTGCACTGAGTTGTGCCGTGAAGTTCACCACATACAACACAAACAGCGGGCAACTTACAGTAAGCCTTTGTGTGGCCAAATTCTTGGCAGTTTAGGCACTGAACGGGTCCTGAACGCTTATGTGGCTCCTCAACGGTAATCTTACGATGCAAAAGAAATTTAAGGTTATAAATTGGATGAATTTCACCTTTTTTCAGGACAACATCCCTGGGTTCTAGTTCAACCCTAAACATGGGTTGAGGGATCTTTTCACGGTTCCTGATATTTACTACGGTTTTTATTTTAAAACCTTTATCTTCCAATCCGGTTTTGACGTCATCAATATCTACGCAAGGGTCAATACCTTTCATAACAACCTGAAGGGCTTTAGCACTTTTAAGTTGATAAGTATAAAAATATCTTTTCTCTTTTTCCAGAGCGACAGAAAGTTTTCGGTAATCATTTTCGCAGTTGACTTGGATTTTGGTTTCACTTATTTGTCCGTGCTTCACTGATGTTACGTTGAAGGTGTCTTTACCAATTGTTTTTTGTGTTTTGACAGGTATTATTAGAGCATTTTTCTTTTAAATTCTCAGCAATTTATTTATATTGCTGGGATATAAAGTTGAATGTTTGCGAATATCTTTCAGAAATTTCCAAAGTCTACTGATGATTAGGGTAGTTCCTATGAAATGTCGACATATAGATAGCTGGGAAACATAGAAAACAAGCTATTTATAATTTTTATTGGTATATTTTTTTTAATTTAAAAGTATATAAAAATAATTGTCACAAAGTTTTTCTTTTGTATAAATTCGCTCTTCCACTTATTGCGGTTTTGCAAGGAAACAAAACTTTAGTGTATAGTTTTTTCCCCACTGGGTAGGTAATCTTCACGCACAATAACAACAACAACAATGCACTGCCACCGCACTTGTTTTATTGAAATTGATTTTATTGTTTAGTTAATGAAATGTAAGGAATTTATTTTCCCGTTGTTTTTTTAAAATAATTTGTTATTGTTTTTACAATTGAATACAATATATTATTGTTTTTATATGTAAGTTTAAAAATATGTTAGCACAATGATTTTTGGTTTGTTTTTTTTTTTTTTGTTCACTTTTAAAAACACGACCGTGCGGTTGAAGAATCACAGAGTGGATGAGGTTATATAAGTATGGAAAATTAAAATTTCCGATATCGGTCCATATATACCCCAGATATACCCTAAACCGGGGTTTGCATGAAAATGCCGCGTAAGCGAACTTAAACAACTTTTTTTTTTGCTTAGAAGCAGTTCTGGTAATGAAATAAGGTTAGATAAATATGGAAAATGAAAATGACCGATATCGGTCCATATATACCCGAGATATAACCTAAACGGGGTTTTTCATAAAAATGCCGCGTAAGCGAACTTATACAACTTTTTTTCATTAAAAGCAGTTTTGGTTATAAAATAAGGTGTGATAAATATGGGAAATGAAAAAGCCCGATATCGGTCCATATATACCCGAGATATAACCTAAACGGGGTTTTCATAAAAATGTCCCGTAAGTAAACTTAAACAACTTTTTTTGCTCAAAGGCAGTTCCGGTAATAAAGTAAGCTTATATAAATATCGAAAATGAAAATTTCCGATAGCGGTCCATATATACCCCAGATATAGCCTAAACCGTGGTTAAATATGGAAAATGGAAATTTCCGATATCGGTACATATATACCGGATATATAGCCTAAACCGAGTTTTTATACGTGACTATTGTGAAGGGTATTTTAGATTCGGCCCAGCCGAACTTACCACACTCTTACTTGTTTCTATTGGTGTTATTACCGATATTTTCCAGCTTTCTGGGAACTCTCCGGTTTCAAACGACTTATTTATAATATTCATTATTATTTTGCCAATTATTTGCCAATTATCCATTATTAATCTTACTGATACATTGTTAAAGTCAGGTTTGTTTTTAATATCTTTACATATTTTTTATTACAGGTATTTGATTTACATATTGCACTTGTTCTATTGTCTTGTTAATTGATTTAATACTGTCAACAAAGTAATTGTTAAATTTATTGGCTATTATATAGTTATCCTTACATTCTAATTGATTAAATATCACAGCTTGTATCACATTTTGTTTTTTGTTTATCACTAATTCTTTTATTTTTGTCCACATTTGTTTTTATCTTTGGCATTGCTTATTGTTTTATTAATAAATTTATTTTTCTCCATGTTTATTTTTGTTTCGTATTTATTTCTTGTTGTTTTATATTCCTTCCATGGCTCTCTTGTGTTCTCTGCTTTTGCGACATGATATTTAATGTTTTTCTCTCTTTTTAGGTCTTTTAATTCTCTACTAAACCACTTCTTTGTAATATTTTTTTCGTTTATAGTTTTTTCAAAAGTAAATTTTTTTATAGTGTTTTCAATACAATTATCAATAGTATATGTGAGGTTATTTACGCTGCTAGTTTCAATATTGTGTATTGCATTCCTAATGTCAATATTAAACAAATGTTTATTATAATTAAATATGTCTATGCTTTTTTACTGGTTTATCATTATTTGTATTTTTTATATTTATTTCTATTGTTTCATGATCTGCTATTTTATGCTCATTACTATTTTTTATGAATACGTTTTTATTATTTGTTATAACAAAATCTATTAAGGTTTTTATATTCTCTGTCACTCGAGTGTATTCATTCTTACGCCAGTCTATATTAAAATCACCCGCTATAATAATATCGTAGTTTGTTTCACATATATGTTCAGTTATTTCTTCAAAAGCATCGCAAAATTCAACTTCTCTGCAACTTGGAGACCTATATACCGCCATAATCAGAAACTTTGTAGTTTTATTTTTCGCAATATAAGCACACATCCAGTATCTTGTTTCTTCTACTTTTTCACAAAGTTTTTCTACTTTCCATTCTGTTTTAAAATATATTATTACACCACCTGTTCTTACAGAGTTCGAAAAAGTCACATATGAATCGTAATTATATAATTGGTATTCCTGTTCTTCCACATCAGTTGTTAAATAATTGTTAATGAGATAATATAATAAATAGGTCAAGTGTGTTTAAATGGTGCCCTTCAACACATGGAATATGCGTTGGCTCATTCACTAATTGCGCTAGGTGGTTATGCGCAGCGAATAACTCAACATATTGGCCATCTGGAGTTGTATGACTCGAATGGCGAAGCCAGGATGAGTTGTGAACATTGAAATTACCAGCAGCAACGATTTTACTGCTCGGACAACTTTCCAGGATTTCCGATATGGAGTCGGAGAGGGCATCGAAACCAGTAAATGCAATATCCATCCCTCCCCGCATTTGGACTTCTGTATAGAAACCCGAAATGCAAAAAGTGTGACCTGATCTTGAATTTAACCCAAATTCAGCCCACGTATGTTGCAATATTCTATTTTAAAGCTGCCTGTCATCACGGTAGAAGACCAAAAAACAAATGTTGTTCCCGCTGTGAAGGTGAAAACGAAAATTAATCGTTGCTGGGTGGATCATATAGTATCCAGTGTACATACCTTCGATACTATAATGACCAACGACGATTAACCCAGCATCACCAACATTGCGAAGTACTTTCTATGTTAGGAATATATTCACGTAATGGCAACAGTGCCTGTAAAAGGGTCATAAAAGCCCTGATCTGGCCATGTAATTATACATAAAAAATGCTTGTTTAATTTTTTATTTTGGTTCGTTTTGTTTTATTTATTTATTTAATTTTTTTATTATTTTTCAGTATTGTTTTTTTATGTTTATTTATTTATGTTATTTTATTTTATTTTTTTATTATGGGTGTTTTGGTTTTTTCTCTGTCATAGTAAGGTTTGTTGGGTAGTAATATTTGTATATTTATATGTTCATCGCATGCTGTGTTGTTGTTGTTATCATTTGCTGTATTACACTTATTGTTGCTATTTGATGCTTGTTGTATTGCTGTTGTTTTTTCTTCTTATTTTTGAACTGTATATTTTATTGTTTTAGGTTTAATTTGGATTTGTAATATTTAAAACACCACACAGAAAATAAAACAAAACTTTTAGAAAAGGAATAACCCGAGCCGCGGATAACAAATTAAATTAAAACATGTGCACTTGACTACATAAAAAAAACGAAAAGCACGGACGATAGTAAAAAAAACGTGTGCACAGACTGGAACACAAAACACTACTCAACATCATCTGACAGGCCAACGAGATCCGCAATCCACACTTCAACTTTTACAGACGATACAGCATTCTGCAGCGTTCATGAAAACCATCAATTAGCTACACGAAATTTGCTAGAATATATTTCAATATTAGACTTTGGAAAATCAAAGTTAATGAACAAAAATATACTCGTGTTACATTCACATTATTAACAACTTACCTATTCCGCAGCACAATTAAGTCAAGTACCGTGGTATTTACCTCGATCGTAGGCTAACGTGGAAGTTTCACATTGATGCGAAAGTCACTTAGTTGAAATTGAAGGCAGCACAACTAAATTGGCTTATGGACAGAAATTCGACATTGAAGCTGGATTGCAAACTTTTGTTATACAACGCATTTCTAAAGCTACGGAATTCAATTACAGGGCACCGCCTCAACGTTAAACATTAAAAAAATTCAGAGGGACAAAACAAAATTCTTCGAACGACTACTGCAGCTCCTTGCCAAATAAATAGGTAATTTCACCGGTCTAATTGGCGCAAAATAAAACGTTTGTTCTAGTATTCAGATCTGAATATTTATTGTTAGCTCACATTGTGAAGATTGAATAAATAAAAAAATAAAACGTTTGTTCTAGTATTCAGATCTGAATATTTATTGTTAGCTCACATTGTGAAGATTGAATAAATAAAAAAAGCTGAAAAAAAATAATGCCGACACGTTCCATCGTGTACCGCTCCATTTTTAATAATCCTAAACTGTGAACTGTCGGATTCTTTTTAGCGTTGCCAATCCTTTACTGCACAAATATCAACATAATCAATTACAGCGTTTTGGATACCCCAAATAAATGTTAAAAATGTAAAAATAATGTTTAAATAACTGTATATATATGTAGCTATATTCTTAGATACTTATGCATAATTGTAACCAAAACTTAAACTTTTGCCATATAATTTGCTTTTTTTTAATCTGTCTATATTAGTGCTTTTTGATGCTTCTTAAGTAAATTCATGGCGCGTTTTATTTTTAATTAGTTGACAACGCTGCTTACCGTCAGCATAGTCAAACAAGAGGCAAAACAAACAACATAGTTTCTCGTATTATTTTAAAGATGGTCTCTTTTTATGGTGTACAATGTTGTTACATCACAATTTCATTAATTCAGCGGTCGGATCCCTTCAAGACTTTTACAGTTGTCCTACATATGTTAACAGCTTATCAAATTTATACTGCTGTTGTATTAAACAACTTTACATCACCTTTTTTCTGCTTTTAATGAACTTATATTTTAAAATATGTTTTTTACAGATTCATCTATAAATCAAACGTCTTAACGTTTCCCCTATTCTTTAGCAATTAATCAATGTAACTTTACAAAATGGTTTCTTTGTATAACGTTTTAAGTATTTGTTTTTTTGTTTACCAACGACTTTCTTTGGGGTATGCCAATGACAATTAGACATTAGCTGAAATATTTTCGAAAGCGATAAAGTTGTTGGGAAAATAAAATTTTATCATTTTATTTATGCCGATGTGAAAACGAAACAGTCTGCCTCCTGTTACTTTTTTAAATCTACAAATAAGAAACTATATACCTTTACATTCCTTTCCCTCTTCTATTTATCTACCGATTTTTCTCACTTTATTTACCTGTTATTTTCGAGCTTTAGTGCACCATGTGGCCCAACCATAATGCACGATGTTAATTGTAAGGCACACCTTAACGTTAAGTTTTTATCGAACGTAATTTGACATTTCTCTGTTTCAGTGTTTGACAAATTAGACAGTGGAAAAGTACACAATGGCCGTTCATATCAAAATGCATTTCGCGCATTTCGTGATTTTTTGGTCAGCATAATTGATCAAATGGGCGGAACCAAACGTGCGGGAGCCTACATGCTCAGTGATTGTTCGCGATAGTGTGAAGAAGAGCTCTCCCAACCACTGAACAAGAATTTTGATTTTAAAATTTGAATTTATACATTACTATATTGCTACTCTCTTCTAACTGTCCTTTTTTTTTGACAGAAGGTGTTCAATTTCTGAGGAATAAGTTCTATCGTTCGCATTTCTAAAGGCCGGGGCACATAGAATCCGTCGTAGGTTAGACGTTGCCTTTTTCAACTGACAGCTAATTTCAAATAGATGTATTCTCATGAGCTTTGTCATATTCCGTACTTCTCCGTCAACGCAAAGTATTTAAGTTGAGCAAGTTTTAACTGTTAACGTACGTTGAGAACCTTGACAACTATCAGTTTATATTTTTTGTATATATTGATTTAGTTTTTCGTTCAAAAATAAAATAAATTAAAAACAAATTGTGTTAGATTTTCCGTGCTGTGTCTGAAAAATAAATAAAAAGATTTTAATGAAATTGGAATAAAATGCAGTTGATTTTATATCCGTTAACAAAGTACTCATTGTGCCCCGGCCTTGAAATCGAGTCCCAAGTGATTTGAAAAAATGTGAATATTGATTTGTTGTTACTAAAAATCGAGGAAATTACAATTTTTTCATGAAAATCTTCAGTGCATATGTTCCTTCAATATAGTCCTTACGTGTCTCTATTAGCAAATTATTAGTGCCTAATTCTGGTTTTTATCAGAATTGCCGAGCCTCCACAAGATCTGCCACGGGGATTTTTAGTATCATATAATATGTAGCCATTAGTTTTGAAATAGCTTGTCGTCAGATGAGTTTAAGAAATCAGCTTTATATCGATTTGATTTTCCATAAGGAAGTGCTCAAGTTCATTTTTGTGTTGGCAGATGCCGTTTGTGTTCCAGAAACATATTTTAAGACGAATCTTGGTTAAAATTACCTGCAGCACTTCCTGCTTCATTGTTGTTATAGAAAGCGTAAAGGTGTTTACAGATTAAACAAGAGTCTGCAGAATTGCCTCAAGACTGCTAAAATTGTGATCGGAGTTTTGAGACTTATATTTTGTATATCGGATTTAACCACAGTAGCGTAAGAAACTTGTTTGGAGCTTTGTTTATTAGTGTGGCTGGTTAACTGGTCTAGCTGGGGAAAATTGTTTGTAGGAATGATATTTGGCTGCTGAGGGGTGGCTCAACAGAGCTTGAAGGCTTATTTGTCATTGACCGCTTAAAGTCAGACAGACCAACCAGGCAATCCCTGCAGCAGTATGGTTACCTCGGCAATTGCTGCATTTTTTAACACTCGAATCAGTCTTTGGCTTATTGCGTTGTGATGTAACGTGAAGTTCGCTACACACAACAAAAACTGCGGGCAGTTTACAATGCGGCAAAATTCTTGGGAGTTTAGGCATTGAGCGGGCCCTAAACACATATGTGGCTCCTCTACTCTAACCCTACGAAGCATAAGAAATATGAGGGCGTAAATTGGATGTACTTAATTCTTTAGGGCAACATTCCCTGGTTCCAGTTCAACCTTAAACATGGTCACGGTTCCTAAGACTCACTACGTTTTTAATTTTAACTCGTTTACTTTCCAATCCAGTTTTCACATCATCAAGGTCTGGACAAGGGTCAATTTTATAGCCACCTTAAGACCTTTAGCGCCCTTAAACTCAGAAAAATACTACTATCCCTTATCGTAGTATCATTATCTTCATATATTTTTGACTGAGATGATATTTGAGCGGATCTGGGGCTTCGCTGCCTTTTAAGTATTGCTACATACCTGTCCATGCCTACTTGAGTTTTCGGTTTAACTGTAGAATTTAAACTGGCTTGTGTTCTTCTGCAACAACTATGTGGTGAACACGCACGCGGGTGGCTCCTATCTCTTAGAGGCAGAAGACTTTCCAATGATTTTTTCAAAGTTTCCTTCTCAGAAATCAAAAGGTTTTTACTAGTGGAGCCAAGCTCTTTCTCAGAACTACGTTTGCTAGGTACACCCACGAAGTTTTTTCCTTTCACAAAGTTTTTCTTTTATATTAAATTACTATTTTTGCTTATTCAGGTATTATTACTTTCCGATCAAAAACAAACACTTCCGATCACTATCGAACTAGACTCCGAAATGAAATTAGACTACGGAAATGCATTACGCAACTAAGACATCTGCTTGAAATCCAGAGAAGACTTCCGTTAAAAATTATTTAAAAAGTTTTGATGGCATGGAAAGCGACAGAAGGTTTGAAAAGACCCGTTAGACTTATGTCTGTGATATCGTACTACAAATCACTGCTTTCGTACTTCTGAAGTATACTTTGTAGTACGAAAATCAAAAGTATTTTGATATTTTTAAGTATTTTTTTTTTTTATAATTCAATTATTTATTGTATCTTCTGAAAGAACTAACAATAAGTATGCAAATCTTAAATCTAAAAATTCATTAATTAATATAGAAAAAAAATTAATTAATATTGAAAAATTTTATTTACTTAGGTCCAGCCAATGCTAGACGAAAAGTTGTGTCTTGCGTATATTTTGTTGGTAAATCACCTTTCCAACGCTCTGATGGTTGTACCTTATCGCGTGTTTTGAAAATTCATCTTTCACTAAGGGTACACCTAGATCTTTGTGAACTCGAGAGTTTTTAACATACCATGGAGCTGCAGTAATTATACGGAGAATTTTATTCTGGCGCTTTTGAATTTTCTCAATGTTAGATGCGGAGGCGGTACCCCACAATTGAATTCCATAGCTCCATATTGGCTTTAGGATTGCGTTATACAAGAAAAGTTTGCAATCTAACTTCAAGATAGAATTTCTGCCGATAAGCCAATTTAGTTGCACTGCTTTTAATTTCATCTGGGTGACTTTAGCGTCACTGTGAGACTTCCACGTGAGCCTACGGTCGAGATGAATACCAAGGTATTTGACTTCGCTGTGCTACGGAACAATATAGTTGTTGATTTTAATAGCCGAACAAGTTTTTCTACGTAGTGTGAATGTAACATGGGTACATTTTTGTTCATTTACTTTGATTTTCCAAAGTTTCAGCCATTTCTCCAATATAAGAATATGTTCTTGCAAATTTTGTGATGCTAGTTTATAGTCTTCATGGACACTGATGAATGCTGTATCATCTGCAAAAGTTGAAGTGTGAATTTTGAAGCTCGTTGGCATGTCTGAAGCATAAATCAAATATAAATTTGGACCCAATATGCTACCCTGGGGAACTCCAGCTTCAATTGGTTAAGCCGAGCTTTTGAAATCACCTTCCTTAACGACGAATTTCCGGTCATATAAGTAGCTCTCTAACAGCTTGTGCGTGTTTGCAGGCAAGTTTAATTTTATTTTATGAGTTAAGTCTTCGTGTCACACTTTGTCAAAAGCTTTGGAAACGTCAATGAATGGAGCTGAGCAATATTTTTTATCTTCGAACGCGTTTCTGATAACATTCACCAGTCTGTGTGTCTGTTCTATGGTGCTATGCTTAGCCCTAAAACCGAATTGATGGTTAGGAATACATCCTACTTCATTCAAGATTTGGGTCAACCTCGTCATTAGCAATTTCTAGAACAGTTTTGAAATTGTTGGCAATAGACTTATCGGCCTATATGACTCAACTTTTGTAGGATTCTTTCCTGGTTTGGGTATCATAGTAATGACAGACACCTTCCACTCAGTAGACGTAAAATAGCATTAAAAATAAAAAGGACGAGTCTTCTAGCTACTCGGGGTAACTGCACAAGCATTTTGTTGGTAATTTTATCAATACCTGGAGCTTTTCTGGGGTTTAAGTTACTAATAGCATTATCGACATCTTGAAAACGAAGTCTAAAAGGTACGGGAGGTCTAACGGCATATGGCGGCATATCAGCTTCATCATTCAGTCCGTCAATGGCAAACACGTTTTTCAAGTGGTTAGTGTACAGCATTCCCTTTTCGGAGTCACTTCTGGCCCAGTCCCCAGTTGGAGTACGCAAGGGTGGCTTAGATCTGACGGGTCTCTTTAACCCTCTTGCTGCTTTCCACAAAGAATAATCGGATTGAGGACTACCACCGAGGCTTTCCAAATAGGTTGTGAGGGAAGCCACTCTTTGGACTTCAAGCAAATTTCTTAGTTGACTTATGCATTCTCGAAGCCTAGCTTTAAGCTGGGGTGACCTGCGAAGTTGTCATTCTCTTCTGATTCTTCTTTTTTTCTGAGACAAGGTGTTCGATTTCAGAAGAACAAGTTCTGCTATTCATATTTCTAAAATTTGTAGTGGTAGCATGTTGCACGGCTTTTACAATATTTTGGGAAAAATCATTAATTGACTCATCAATATCCTCTGCAGTTCTCAAAGATATATTTTCCGTTCAATGAGTACTTAAATATTTTTTATATTTTAGCCAATTCACTCTAGACTGGAATACACCTATGTCGTTAAATGGGTATCCAATGTCCTGGGGGAAACATATAGAGACAATAGTAGGTGAGTGATCGGAGGACAAATAAAAAAAAGGCTCCACATGCATCCAATCTAAGGGGACGTTTTTTACTCTTCCAAAATCAATAACATCTGGGATCTTTCGCTGGTCAGATGGCCAATAGGTGGGACACCCGCTGGAGATTACAACTAAACCCAATTATGATATAGTATCAAAAAGCACACGACCTTTCGGAGAGATTAATCTTGAGCCCCAAAATGTGTGTTTAGCATTATAGTCACCAGCAGCTATAAATCGGGATCCAAGAGAAGTAAAAAAATTTGAGTAATGGTTTTCTGTAACTGAAAGCCGAGGCCGGGGAATAAAGTGATGAAATTACCAATTTACTGTGAATGTGTTCAATAGAAATATTTGTTGCTTGAAAATATTCTTCACATGTCTCATTTAGCAAGTAATGTTTAATTCTATTTTTAATTAGAATAGGCGAACCTCCACAAGAGCTTTCACGTGGATCTTTAGTGTCATATAGTATATAGCCATTTATCCTGAAATAACTTCTTGACGTCAGGTGAGTTTCAGCAATCAACATAACATCGATTTGCCTTTCCCTCAGAATGTGTTCAAGTTCATTTTTATGTTGGCGTATGCCGTTTGCGTTCTAGAAACATATTTTTAAATAAATAATTTTTTTTAAAATAGCCTGTAAAATAGTTGATTGCATTTTTAGCATTTCTTGCATCATGGTGGTCATATAAGCCGTAAAAGTGTTTATTGATTGAACCAAAGTGTGCAATGTGGCTTCGAGGTCGGGGTGTTGAGACTTGGACTTCTGATTCGCGTTTGGTATATTAGTCTTAACCACATTGGCATAAGAAACTTGGTTAGAGCTTGGAACATTTATTTGGGTTGTTGACTGACCTGCTTGAGGAAAATTGTTGCTTGAAATGAATTGCGATTGCTGGGACGGCTTGGGAGGACTTAATGATTTATTTGGTATTGAGCGTTTGAAGTGGGTATAAACGGGGCAACCCCTGTAATTAGCAGTATGATTGCCTCCACAATTACTACATTTTTTTACATTTGTGTCAGTTTTTGATTTGGTGCACTGTGATGTGCCATGGAGATCACCACACACAACACAGACAGTGGGCAATTTACAATATGTCTTAGTGTGGCCATACTCCTGGCAGTTCATGCCCTGTACGGGTCCTAAGCGCTTATGAGGCTCCTCTACAGCAATTTTCCGGTATAGAAGGTATTTAACATTATTTATTGGATGAACATCATTCTTCTTTAAGGTGACATCTCCAGGTTCTAATTCCACCCTGAACATGGGCTGAGGTATCTTTTCTCGGTTTCTGATGTTAAAAACATTCTTAATTTTAAACCCTTTCTCCTCCAAACCAGTTTTAACGTCATTAGGATCTACGCCAGAATCAATGCCTTTAACAACAACTTGAAGGCCTTTCGCACTTTAAAGCTGATAGGTGTAAAAAGCTCTATTTTCTTTCTCCAAGTCGTTCGTCAATTTGCGATAATCATTTTCATGAATTACCTGAATTTTTGTTTCTTTAATATTTCCATGTTGCACAGATGTTACGCTAAAGGTATTTTATACCTAATTTTCGCTAAGTACGAAAATTAGTATCGTGTCTCACCCGCATTAGTGTGCAAGATGTCGAAAACATTATTTGTACCACAAACTCAAGAAAGCTCCAGGTTTTGATAAAATTACTGGCAAAATGCTTGTACAGGTACCTCGCGTGGCTAGAAGAATTGTTATTTTTAACGTTATCTTACGTCTCGAGTACTGTCCGTCAGAGTAGAAAGTGTCTATGATTACTTTGACATCCAAGCCTGGGACGAAATTCTACATTGAAGTTAGATTGCAAACTTTCATTACACAACGCAATTCTATAGCCTATAAGGCTATAGAATATATATATATATATATATATATATATATATATATATATATATATATATATATATATATATATATATATATATATATATATATATATATATATATATATATATATATATATATATATATATATTTTTTTTTTTTTTTTTTTTTTTTTTTTTTCTATTACATCACAACAGTGCTGTCACAAAACTAAAATCGTAAATTAATTAAAGCCGAAGAATATATACGAGTACTTTAAAAAATTAGGAGTTCTAACTGAATTCCTTCTTACGTATTATTCGCTAATACTAAGTTTTGTTGTGTTTTTTTTTTTTACTTTATTAAAATAATATATATATGAAAAAATGTTTCCAAGAAATCCAGATATTTTTTCAAAGAATAATATGGCAATACTACGTACATGTTGTATGTCGCACACTAAATCAATAGTAGTCACAATCCCGTATGATGCAGAGGCGAAAAAACTCTTGTTAGCAATACGGTTGTAATTTTATAATCAAAATGAGTTCCACTGCAAGAAACCCATCTTAGAATAAAGTTTACACCGAAGACAGAGAGGAAGCAGACGACGTGAATGAAGGCATGGAAAACCAGTGTGATACTTCGACAATCAAAATTCAAAGATGTAAAACGAATGTGGGCGCAACTCAAATAAAAACTGAACTACTAAATGATGAGACGGAACGTAACACTCGAAACAACCAAATACTTCGTGCGTTTTGGACTATAAATGGACATTCTAATTGCCGAACCAGAAATCTGACAGGAATTTGACAACTACCAGAAAGCAATAGGAATATTGCATAAATAAACTAATATTTTGTGTCGAAACTCCCTTAAGGAGGATAGTTAGATGAGGAGGGTTAGATATGTTCATAAGAAATGTAGAGGAAGAAAATTATTGCGAGACTCATAGACAGCTAGGAACTTTTTAGCCTACCTTTGACCGCGATGAGAAGTTATCTACCCCCATCCCATCTAAGTATTTGGCTCATGCATTTTTTGTGTCAAATCTCACAAAGTAAGATGTTCTAGCAAATCTAAATCAAACAAGTAAGAGTGTGGTATATTCGGCTGGGCCGAATCTAAAATATCCTTCACGATAGTCACGTACATATATGTATAGTATATTTAAAAATGCGAACTAAATATGCTCGGTTATATATGAACCGATACCGAAATTATCTATTTTATGTATTTCAGTAACGTTCTTTTATAACAAGAATTGCTTTTCAGCAAAAAAAAAAAAAAATATGTTAATGGAAAAATCGGTTCAGGCTATATTTCGGGTATATATGTACCGATATCGGAAATTTTCATTTTCCATATTTATATAACCTTATTTCATTACCAAAACTGCTTTTGAGCAAAAAAAAGTTGTTTAAGTTCGCTTACGCGACATTTTCAAGAAAACCCCGGTCTAGGCTATATTTCGGGTATATATGTACCGATATCGGAAATTTTCATTTTCCATATTTATATAACCTTATTTCATTACCAAAACTGCTTTTGAGCATAAAAAGTTGTTTCAGTTCGCTTACGCGACATTTTTATGAATAACCCGATTTGAGCTATATCTCGCGTATATATGGACCGATATCCGAATTTTTTTTTTGCCTTTTAGTCACCATGCTTAATGAGTGTGAATTTTGAAGCAAAACAAACAATTTTTTGTTTAAAATGTCCATACAAAATTGCAAAAAAATTGATTTTTTCGAAATTTTGGATATATCTCAGCTATATGTGAACCGATATTACTGAATTTCCATAGCAAACCCATGAATCGATGAGGTAAAAGAATGGTGAAAGAAAAAAGTTTCTAAGTCTAATGGTTTTCTCAGAAACGGTATTTCAACAGCGGACAGACGGACATCGCTTAGTCGACTTTTCCATTAATTCTGATTCAGAATATATATACTTTATAGGGTCGCAAAAAAAACTGTAGAAATTACAAACGGAATCACAAACTTATATATACCCTTAACATTTTTGTGAAGGGTGTAAAAAGAAAATTACCTACAGGTTTTAACAGCTTCTGTCCCACTATGCTGTAATACGATGATGCAAATTTCGAGTAAATACTCGTATACCTACATATATTTAGGTAATTTATTTTAGCCTTCGTTATAATCTAGTTTTTTGCAAAATTTTAACGTACGAGTATAATTGTAGCTTCCATTAACTGTTCTCAAGATTTGTTATTGTTTCCTATGCGATTGTGTTTTTAATTTTAATTACTTGGACTTAAGCAAAACATGAAATATGTATGTAAATGGACATATATTTTTTCAAAGTTTTCCTTTTTATTATTTTAATGTATTCGTATGTATATAAACATTTGAAATATGTTGGCAGTTTTAACTTTTCGACCTTATGATCATTTAATATGAGAGTCTTTACACAAGTATTACATGTCATTTACCACACAAAGCAAAACGATTTAAATGGGCTCTTTTATGTTAATTTTTTTTTATTTTTAGCTGTTGAACTATTGTTTCGATGATGCAGTTTCTCTGTTTGTAACATGAGTAATTCTATACTTAAGAATGAAAGAACAAAAAACGATCAGGTAGCTTAATTTTTCAAAGAGTGTTTCGTTTCTTCAATTTTTTATACCCTTCACAAAAATGTAAAGGGTATATATAAGTTTGTGATTCCGTTTGTAATTTCTACAGTTTTTTTTTTTGCGACCCTATAAAGTATATATATTCTGAATCAGAATTAATGGAAAAGTCGATTAAGCGATGTCCGTCTGTCCGCTGTTGAAATACCGTTTCTGAGAAAACCATTAGACTTAGAAACTTTTTTCTTTCACCATTCTTTTACCCCATCGATTCATGGGTTTGCTATTGAAATTCAGTAATATCGGTCCACGTATAGCTGAGACATATTTTCAAAATAAAATATTCAAAATTCCGAAAAAAGCTTTTTTTTTGCAGTTTTGTATGAAAATTTTTGAAAAAAAAAGTTGTTCGTTTTGCTTCAAACTTCACACACTTATTAAGCATGGTGACTAAAAGACAAAAAATTTTTTTTTCAGATATCGGTCCATATATACCCGAGATATAGCCCAAATCGGATTTTAATGAAAATGTCGCATAAGCGAAGCTAAATAACTTTTTTTTGCTCAAAAGCAGTTCTGGTAATAAAATTAGGTTACATAAATATGGAAAATGAAAATTTCCGATATCGGTCCATATATACCCGAGATATAGCCCAAACCGGGTTTTTCATGAAAATGTCGCGTAAGCGAACTTAAACAACTTTTTTGTGCTCAAAAGCAGTTCTGGTAATGAAGTAGGGTCATATAAAAAAGAAAAATAAAAATTTTCGATATCGGTACATATATACCCGAGATATAGCCTAGACCGGGGTTTTCATGAAAATGCCGCGTAATCGAACTTAAACAACTTTTTTGTGCTCAAAAGCAGTTCTGGTAATGAAATTAGGTTACATAAATATGGAAAATGAAAATTTCCGATATCGGTCCATATATACCCGAGATATAGCCTAGACCGGGGTTTTCATGAAAATGCCGCGTAAGCGAACTTAAACAACTTTTTTGTGCTCAAAAGCAGTTCTGGTAATGAAATTAGGTTACCTAAATATGGAAAATGAAAATTTCCGATATCGGTCCATATGTACCCGAGATATAGCCCAAATCGGGTTTTTCATGAAAATGTCGCGTAAGCGAACTTAAACAACTTTTTTGTGCTCAAAAGCAGTTCTGGTAATGAAGTAGGGTCATATAAATATGAAAAATTAAAATTTTCGATATCGGTCCATATATACCCGAGATATAGCCTAGACCGCGGTTTTCATGAAAATGCCGCGTAAGCGAACTTAAACAACTTTTTTGTGCTCAAAAGCAGTTCTGGTAATGAAATTAGGTTACATAAATATGGAAAATGAAAATTTCCGATATCGGTCCATATATACCCGAGATATAGCCTAGACCGGGGTTTTCATGAAAATGCCACGTAAGCGAACTTAAACAACTTTTTTGTGCTCAAAAGCAGTTCTGGTAATGAAATTAGGTTACATAAATATGGAAAATGGAAATTTCCGATATCGGTCCATATATGTATACCCGAGATATAGCCTAGACCAGGGTTTTCATGAAAATGCCGCGTAAGCGAACTTAACAGCTTTTTTGTGCTCAAAAGCAGTTCTGGTAATGAAATTAGGTTACCTAAATATGAAAAAGGAAAATTTCCGATATCGGTCCATATATACCCGAGATATAGCCCAAACCGGGTTTTTCATGAAAATGTCGCGTAAGCGAACTTAAACAACTTTTTTGTGCTCAAAAGCAGTTCTGGTAATGAAATAGGGTCATATAAATGTGAAAAATGAAAATTTTCGATATCGGTCCATATATACCCGAGATATAGCCTAGACCGGGGTTTTCATGAAAATGCCGCGTAAGCGAACTTAAACAACTTTTTTGTGCTCAAAAACAGTTCTGGTAATGAAATTAGGTTACATAAATATGGAAAATGGAAATTTCCGATATCGGTCCATATATACCCGAGATATAGCCTAGACCAGGGTTTTCATGAAAATGCCGCGTAAGCGAACTTAACAGCTTTTTTGTGCTCAAAAGCAGTTCTGGTAATGAAATTAGGTTACCTAAATATGGAAAATGAAAATTTCCAATATCGGTCCATATATACCCGAGATATAGCCTAGAACGGGTTTTTCATGAAAATGCCGCGTCAGCGAAATTAAACAACTTTTGTTTGCTTAAAAGCAGTTCTGGTAATAAAATAAGGTTATATAAATATGAAAAATGAAAATTTCCGATATCGGTCCATATATACCGCAGATATAGCCTGGAACGTGGTTTTCATGAAAATGCCGCGTAAGCGAACTTAAACAACTTTTTTTGCTTAAAAGCAGTTCTGGTAATCAAATAAGGTTATATAAGTAGGGAAATTAAAATTTCCGATATCGGTCCATATATACCCGAGATATAGCGCAAACCGGGTTTTTCATGAAAATGTCGCGTAAGCGAACTTTAACAACTTTTTTTGATTAAAATCAGTTCTTGTAATAAGATGAGGTTATATAAATATGGAAGATAAAAATTTCCGATATCGGTCCATATATACCCGAGATATAGCCCAAACCGGGTTTTTCATGAAAATAGTGCGTAAGCGGACTTAAACAACAATTTTTTTTTGCTTAAAAACAGTTCTGGTAATAAAATAAGGTTATATAAATATGGAAGATAAAAATTTCCGATATCGGTCCATATGTACCCGAGATAAAGCCCAAATCGGGTTTTTCATGAATATGTCGCGTAAGCGAACTTAAACAACTTTTTTTTGCTCAAAAGCAGTTCTGGTAATGAAATTAGGTTACATAAATATGAAAAATGAAAATTTCCGATATCGGTCCATATATACCCGAGATATAGCCCAAACCGTGTTTTTCATGAAAATGCCGCGAAAGCGAACTTAAACAGTTTTTTCGCCTTAAAGCAGTTCTCGTAATAAAATAAGGTGATATAAATATGGAAAATGAATGTTTTCGATATCGGTCCATACATATCCGAGATATAGCCTAAACCGGGTTTTTCATGAATACGCGGCGTAAGCGAACTAAAACAACTTTTTTTGCTTAAAAGCAGTTCTAATAGCAAAATAAGGTTATATAGGTATGGAAAATGAAAATTTCCGATATCGGTCCATATATACCCGAGATATAGCCCAAACCGGGTTTTTCATGAAAATGTCGCGTAAGCGAACTTAAACAACAATTTTTTTTTTGCTTAAAAACAGTTCTGGTAATAAAATAAGGTTATATAAATATGGAAGATAAAAATTTCCGATATCGGTCCATATGTACCCGAGATATAGCCCAAATCGGGTTTTTCATGAATATGTCGCGTAAGCGAACTTAAACAACTTTTTTTGCTCAAAAGCAGTTCTGGTAATGAAATTAGGTTACATAAATATGAAAAATGAAAATTTCCGATATCGGTCCATATATACCCGAGATATAGCCCAAACCGTGTTTTTCATGAAAATGCCGCGTAAGCGAACTTAAACAGTTTTTTCGCCTTAAAGCAGTTCTGGTAATAAAATAAGGTGATATAAATATGGAAAATGAAAGTTTTCGATATCGGTCCATACATATCCGAGTTATAGCCTAAACCGGGTTTTTCATGAATACGCGGCGTAAGCGAACTAAAACAACTTTTTTTGCTTAAAAGCAGTTCTAATAGCAAAATAAGGTTATATAGGTATGGAAAATGAAAATTTCCGATATCGGTCCATATATACCCGAGATATAGCCCAAACTGGGTTTTTCATGAAAATGTCGCGTAAGCGAACTTAAACAACAATTTTTTTTTGCTTAAAAACAGTTCTGGTAATAAGATGAGGTTATATAAATGTGGAAGATAAAAATTTCCGATATCGGTCCATATATACCCGAGATATAGCCTAGACCGGGGTTTTCATGAAAATGCCGCGTAAGCGAACTTAAACAACTTTTTTGTGCTCAAAAGCAGTTCTGGTAATGAAATTAGGTTACCTAAATATGGAAAATGAAAATTTCCGATATCGGTCCATATGTACCCGAGATATAGCCCAAATCGGGTTTTTCATGAAAATGTCGCGTAAGCGAACTTAAACAATTTGTTGTGCTCAAAAGCAGTTCTGGTAATGAAATAAGGTTACCTAAATATGGAAAATGAAAATTTCCGATATCGGTCCATATGTACCCGAGATATAGCCCAAATCGGGTTTTTCATGAAAATGTCGCGTAAGCGAACTTAAACAACTTTTTTGTGCTCAAAAGCAGTTCTGGTAATGAAATTAGGTTACCTAAATATGGAAAATGAAAATTTCCGATATCGGTCCATATGTACCCGAGATATAGCCCAAATCGGGTTTTTCATGAAAATGTCGCGTAAGCGAACTTAAACAACTTTTTTGTGCTCAAAAGCAGTTCTGGTAATGAAGTAGGGTCATATAAATATGAAAAATTAAAATTTTCGATATCGGTCCATATATACCCGAGATATAGCCTAGACCGCGGTTTTCATGAAAATGCCGCGTAAGCGAACTTAAACAACTTTTTTGTGCTCAAAAGCAGTTCTGGTAATGAAATTAGGTTACATAAATATGGAAAATGAAAATTTCCGATATCGGTCCATATATACCCGAGATATAGCCTAGACCGGGGTTTTCATGAAAATGCCACGTAAGCGAACTTAAACAACTTTTTTGTGCTCAAAAGCAGTTCTGGTAATGAAATTAGGTTACATAAATATGAAAAAGGAAAATTTCCGATATCGGTCCATATATACCCGAGATATAGCCCAAACCGGGTTTTTCATGAAAATGTCGCGTAAGCGAACTTAAACAACTTTTTTGTGCTCAAAATCAGTTCTGGTAATGAAATAGGGTCATATAAATGTGAAAAATGAAAATTTTCGATATCGGTCCATATATACCCGAGATATAGCCTAGACCGGGGTTTTCATGAAAATGCCGCGTAAGCGAACTTAAACAACTTTTTTGTGCTCAAAAACAGTTCTGGTAATGAAATTAGGTTACATAAATATGGAAAATGGAAATTTCCGATATCGGTCCATATATACCCGAGATATAGCCTAGACCAGGGTTTTCATGAAAATGCCGCGTAAGCGAACTTAACAGCTTTTTTGTGCTCAAAAGCAGTTCTGGTAATGAAATTAGGTTACCTAAATATGGAAAATGAAAATTTCCAATATCGGTCCATATATACCCGAGATATAGCCTAGAACGGGTTTTTCATGAAAATGCCGCGTCAGCGAAATTAAACAACTTTTGTTTGCTTAAAAGCAGTTCTGGTAATAAAATAAGGTTATATAAATATGAAAAATGAAAATTTCCGATATCGGTCCATATATACCGCAGATATAGCCTGGAACGTGGTTTTCATGAAAATGCCGCGTAAGCGAACTTAAACAACTTTTTTTGCTTAAAAGCAGTTCTGGTAATCAAATAAGGTTATATAAGTAGGGAAATTAAAATTTCCGATATCGGTCCATATATACCCGAGATATAGCGCAAACCGGGTTTTTCATGAAAATGTCGCGTAAGCGAACTTTAACAACTTTTTTTGATTAAAATCAGTTCTTGTAATAAGATGAGGTTATATAAATATGGAAGATAAAAATTTCCGATATCGGTCCATATATACCCGAGATATAGCCCAAACCGGGTTTTTCATGAAAATAGTGCGTAAGCGGACTTAAACAACAATTTTTTTTTGCTTAAAAACAGTTCTGGTAATAAAATAAGGTTATATAAATATGGAAGATAAAAATTTCCGATATCGGTCCATATGTACCCGAGATAAAGCCCAAATCGGGTTTTTCATGAATATGTCGCGTAAGCGAACTTAAACAACTTTTTTTTGCTCAAAAGCAGTTCTGGTAATGAAATTAGGTTACATAAATATGAAAAATGAAAATTTCCGATATCGGTCCATATATACCCGAGATATAGCCCAAACCGTGTTTTTCATGAAAATGCCGCGAAAGCGAACTTAAACAGTTTTTTCGCCTTAAAGCAGTTCTCGTAATAAAATAAGGTGATATAAATATGGAAAATGAAAGTTTTCGATATCGGTCCATACATATCCGAGATATAGCCTAAACCGGGTTTTTCATGAATACGCGGCGTAAGCGAACTAAAACAACTTTTTTTGCTTAAAAGCAGTTCTAATAGCAAAATAAGGTTATATAGGTATGGAAAATGAAAATTTCCGATATCGGTCCATATATACCCGAGATATAGCCCAAACCGGGTTTTTCATGAAAATGTCGCGTAAGCGAACTTAAACAACAATTTTTTTTTGCTTAAAAACAGTTCTGGTAATAAAATAAGGTTATATAAATATGGAAGATAAAAATTTCCGATATCGGTCCATATGTACCCGAGATATAGCCCAAATCGGGTTTTTCATGAATATGTCGCGTAAGCGAACTTAAACAACTTTTTTTTGCTCAAAAGCAGTTCTGGTAATGAAATTAGGTTACATAAATATGAAAAATGAAAATTTCCGATATCGGTCCATATATACCCGAGATATAGCCCAAACCGTGTTTTTCATGAAAATGCCGCGTAAGCGAACTTAAACAGTTTTTTCGCCTTAAAGCAGTTCTGGTAATAAAATAAGGTGATATAAATATGGAAAATGAAAGTTTTCGATATCGGTCCATACATATCCGAGATATAGCCTAAACCGGGTTTTTCATGAATACGCGGCGTAAGCGAACTAAAACAACTTTTTTTGCTTAAAAGCAGTTCTAATAGCAAAATAAGGTTATATAGGTATGGAAAATGAAAATTTCCGATATCGGTCCATATATACCCGAGATATAGCCCAAACTGGGTTTTTCATGAAAATGTCGCGTAAGCGAACTTAAACAACAATTTTTTTTTGCTTAAAAACAGTTCTGGTAATAAGATGAGGTTATATAAATGTGGAAGATAAAAATTTCCGATATCGGTCCATATATACCCGAGATATAGCCTAGACCGGGGTTTTCATGAAAATGCCGCGTAAGCGAACTTAAACAACTTTTTTGTGCTCAAAAGCAGTTCTGGTAATGAAATTAGGTTACCTAAATATGGAAAATGAAAATTTCCGATATCGGTCCATATGTACCCGAGATATAGCCCAAATCGGGTTTTTCATGAAAATGTCGCGTAAGCGAACTTAAACAATTTGTTGTGCTCAAAAGCAGTTCTGGTAATGAAATAAGGTTATATAAATTTGGAAAATTAAAGTTTTCGATATCGGTCCATATATACCCGAGATATAGCCTGAACCGATTTTTTCATTAAAAAATTTTTTTTTTTTTGCTGAAAAGCAATTTTTGTTATAAAAGAAGGTTACTAAAATACAGAAAATAGAAAATTCCGATATCGGTTCATATATAACCGAGCATATTCAGGCCACATTTTTAATATACTATACATATTCGTGACTATCGTGAAGGGTATTTTAGATTCGGCCCAGCCGAATATACTACACTCTTACTTGTTATTTTTGTAATTACATTCATGTTCAACTTTTTGTTTGCTGCAACTTCTGTCGTTACCACTATCTGTGAAATACAATCAGAAAAATAGTAGAACGTGACAAATATTCTAGATTTTCTTAACAGTAATTCTGTCTACATGTTTTGTATTAAATTTTTTCTAGTTGCTGTAAGACAACAGCATCCCCAAAGCTTGCTAACAAGTACAACTATACCAGTAATTTTAAATCATGATTACAATCCTCTTGCTTGTTGTTAGCAAGCATGACATTTCTCCCTCGTTCTTAGCACATTTGCTTACCCTGTTTTTTACGCTCACTCTGTAGCAATTACGATCGCCAAAGTTGAGCTACATAAAAATTCATTGCAAGAAAAACATTTATTATTTGGGCCACACTTTAACTGTCAACAAATGATATTCATGAAACTTAACACCTAAAACATTCAAATGTAGATGAAATACGATAATTGGTGTGACGAGTTGGTTGTTCTGTATGAAAAAATCCGATTTAACAATATTAAATTCTGTATGCAAAAATATTAAAAAACAAATTAATCTATTATTTAATTGAATAAAAAACTGACTATATGTAAGAACGTTTTGTAGGCCACTTAATACCTATATGTTCTAAAACAAATGTATTTAAAAGCTTGGTGTTGAACTGAGTTTAGTTTCTCTAGTTTACTTTGGAGAAAACTGGCTTCCAAATTGAAAAATGGGGCTGGAAAATATTCTTTATATTATATAATATTCTCTGGCAACTCAACATTTGTCATTCTTAATAGAACCTTCGATATACTTTTGTGCACAATTGTGCTGATTAATGCAGAATCTATTGTTTTTTGCTCGTACTTTAACCAGTCTTAAAAACTGTTTTTTGAGAGAATCTACAGCATAGTTAATGGTACAACAAATTCATAAAAGTATTGATGTTGGCACATTGTGAAGCGATGCGGTTGACTCCAATTTATTGTCGGAATTTTGTATATGGGTCGGATTGGCTGGTTGCTTTTCACTGCAGTTTACTGAGCAGAAGCAAACAAGTAAAGCATTAAACACATTGAAGCCAGCAAACAACCGACTTCAATATGTCAAATAGAAAATACATGCATTTAAATGCGAACATTTATTTTGACAACAGCAATACGACACGACTGCAGGTTGTTGTCCATACTGATTTTTTTTTGCCGCAGTCGAATTAAACTAATTTCTATTTTTCTTGACTACAAAATAAATAAAAACAAACGCATTTTGTACACACATTGGTTACACACCATTTGGAAAATCCTTATTTGTAAGCAATATTATTTTTGATGTGTGTTTTAAACATATAAAATATATAATTTTCTATTTCACTAATCTTTATATTTCAATGTTAATCCAATATTACACTTATTTCATATTTCTTTTCTTAAATTTATTTTTACTACTTTATTCTCTTGCCAGTGCCGTGATGTATATTATTGAAGAATTCATTTAAATTATATCATTTGTATCAATTTTGTCTTCCGCTACTTTTAGCAAACATTTGTAAAATAAAATACTTAGAAATTGAATTTATATAATGCTTTGTCAATATTTAATTTGGCTCCCCCTTATTTACAAACATTGCTTTAATTTTGATGTACCATAATCTTGGTCTTGTCACCAGTGATATTTCTCCTATTAAAGCAAGTCTCCCAACCTCATCAGAGCATGTAAACATTGGGCATGTTAACGCTCAAAGCTTATGTCCTTCTGCCAATAATTCTAAACTTGAAGAGTTCAAAAGCATTTTTTCTAATTCTTGTCTTGATGTAATAGGCATTTCTGAATCATGGTTTAAATCTGATAAACTTTCTTCAGCCCTTGCTTTACCAGGCTATGAAATTGTTAGAAATGATAGACCCAATGAAGTTCGTGGAGGTGGTGTTTGTTTCTACATATCGTCCAAACTCCGCTTCAAAACACTCTTCCGTGGAAATCGATATGGAGTGTGTGAATCATTGTTTGTAGAAATTTTCAGTAATGATATGTCAATCATTGTTGGTGTTGTATATCTCCCTACGGGTAATTTCAATGTGTTCGAGGAAATTCATTCTGATTTGTTTGATCAGTTTTCTAATATAGTAGTCATGGGGGACTTCAACTGCAACCTTTTCCATATAAATGTTTCAGCTAGAGTTCGATCTTCAAACTTACGGAGTGGTTTATCATGTCTTCACAATTCCTTACCCACACATCTCTGCCTCAGAACTAATACCGCCTCATTAATTGATTTTTTTTTGGTCAGTCAGCCTAATAATGTTATTAGTAGTGGACAAGTTTTGTTTCCTTTTTTCTCGTCACACCATAGTCTTATTTTTACGGCAATCAAATTTCCGACATCAACACATACTAATATGGTTACTATTGTCAAAGACTATAATAAGATAAATTACAATGAATTAATTCAATATGCCGATAATTTCGATATATCTAATATTTACCGCACCAATGATGTGAATTCACAGCTTTCAATGTTGGATGCCATGATCCAAGGGCTGCATGATTTAGTTCCTTCTGTCAGATACAAGCCTAAATCGTGGAACACTAACTGGATGAAATCGAGAGAAGTTATTCAAGCAAGATCACTACGTGATATGGCTTATGCAGCTTACCTGAATATCGCTTCAGAGTCTAATTGGAATATATACTGCAGGTACAGAAATAAAGCTAAATCCGTTTTAAGGAGAGTTCGAAGAAATTATGGTAGAAGGGTTTTTAACGGAACTAATAACACACAACTTTGGAGAAGCTTAAAACAATTAGGTTGCGTTGGACGTGAACGTTCACCCCCCGAAGACGTTGACGTTGAGTCTATTGCGAATGGTTTTTTAAATAATCTGCGTCCCAGCAGTTTAGATAATTTGAACATTAACTTACTTTCTGAGCGTCCTAATTCTTTTCATTTCACCCTTGTTGATGAATATGATATTCTTATTGCATTGAATTCTATTAAGTCTAATGCTCTTGGACATGATAAAATTCCTATAAAATTTTTAAAATTAATTTTCCCTCTAATTTCCAATTATCTGCTCTACCTGATTAATAACATATTTGTTGTCTCCCAATTTCCTTATTTTTGGAAGTTAGCACGCGTAGTACCAATCGGAAAAAATAAGACTTTTGATGTTAATAACCTCAGACCCATAAGTATATTGCCAGCTATGTCTAAAATTATTGAAAATATTATGAAAGCACAAATTTTATCACATTGTACGCGTTTTTCACTTCTCAGTAAAAATCAATATGCATTTCGCCATAACCACAATACTACCTCACTGCTGATTTCACTTACAGATTCAATAAGAGAACAGCTCAATAAGCATGAAAGCTCAATTATGATATCTCTTGATCTCACCAAAGCTTTCGATCGAGTAAACCATAATTTAATGATAAATAAACTTTATTCTAACTTTAATTTTTCAAAATCAGCATGCAAGTTAATTTATTCTTATCTAAATGATCGAACGCAATTTGTCTCCATTGGTGGTCTCGATTCTAGTATCGGATCTATTACCTCAGGTGTTCCTCAGGGCTCTGTTTTAGGGCCTATATTTTTTCTTATGTACTTGAATGACTGCATTCCTCTTATGGAAAATTCTTATTGTAAACCGTTTGTATTCGCAGATGACATCTTCCTAAATTTAAATTTTAGCTCTAAATCGAGTACTGGTCCTATTCTTAACGATCACTTACAAAGTATCTCTGACTGGATGGAATTCAATGATCTCGAAATTAACGTTAGTAAGACAAGAGCATTATTTTTCCACTTGCCTAACCAGCAATTCATATGTCCTAGAATTATTATTGGAAATCAGTTGATACATTTTGATGATTCTTTAAGGTGTTTAGGAATTATAATTGACTCAAAACTCAACTTCGAGACTCATATTAACTTGCTAGCATCCCAGATTGTATCTACCCTAAGGTCGTTGTATGCCTATAAAATGTACACACCAACGCATGTCCGAGTCCGATTGGCTCATGCCCTTCTTATGTCCAAGTTAAACTATGGATTGGAAGTCTACTCAGGCACTTTGCTGGGTAATATTGCCATACTAGAGAGACTCTTTAGAAAAGTTATTCGTTATGCATATAATATCCGGATTTTTCATCACGAGAGGGTCTCTGAAACTACTCCCTTGTTTTTGGGTTGTAGTTTCCGTAACTATCTCCATCTGCGTGTTCTTTTACATTTTTATAAAATCTTTAGGGTAGGGCAACCTCTTGCTTTAGTAAATAAATTTTCTTTCCTAAACTCTACCCGTAATACTCAAATAGAAATTCCGCGAATATTCCTTTCCATTTTTGAACGTTCCTTTCAGATAAGAGTTTGTCGCATTTGGAATAGCTTACCTACTGCTCTCAGATTATTTTCATATTCTATGTATAGAGTTAAAAATTTGCTTTTGAGGTGGTTTAATTTTGGTGAGTGATATCGCTGGTTACATTTATGATAAAAGATTTTGTTTTAAATTTAGCAGTGTTTGTGAGGCAGGGGAGCCATTTACTTTTTTTTCCTATATGTATATACATACAAATTTAAACTAATGTTTTTAGAATAGCAATAATACTCTATAAATACATGTATAATAGGCCTTATAGGCTTCCAATGTATTGAAGTAAATAAATAAATAAATAAATAAAATAAAAAAAACAGTGTGACCAATGTGTATAAAAATAATTTAGCTCTTCGATATATTTTATTTTCTAATATAACATAAAATAACAATTAAATTTAAATGCTGTTTTAAATAACTTAATAAATATTTTGGTACTTTTGTTAAATATATGCATACATACTTACTGCCGTATTCATAAAATATATTATGTTTATTAAACACTTATTTGACAAACTTTCTCTAGAAATTTGTCAAATAACAGTTTTTTAGTAAACAGACAATATTTTTTATGAATAAGGCCATTAGACTCAAAACACGGAAAATAGATTTTATTAAATAAGTAGGATGTGAATATATACCAGTTGATTTTACATCACGTACTCGTACAAGTAGTTCATTTCTTTAACGCTGTTCTCATTATAGATCAGAAGTTATATCCGATTATATTTTAAACTTTGAAGGCCCAACTAATCTGAGTAATCGAAGTAAACGAAAACCTTTTTAAGTCAATTTACTCGTTTTATCTTTTTAAGACGTTACTTTTTAGACAGAAGGACTTATTCATGAAAGTTTGATATAAACAGATTAACAAATTTTGTGAAGCTAAAATCTCTTAGGTGGCCACACTGAAATATAATTTTTTGAAAATGATTTTGTGTTGCTGCCGTGTTCAAAAGAATTCAGTAGTGTCCTACACGACTACAATGGCCGGTTGCAGCATTTGCTGTTGTGAAGTCGTGTAGGCTGCTGTGGTCTATGTGTTTAATACTTAATATCGGAAGATTCGTTTTGACAGAACAAAACCTATCGTTGAATGAGATGTCTTAATAGTCCGTTGAGTTTAGATCTAGATAGCTTACAAAGGTGGGAAGGAATGTGTTTTTCTCGACAGCCATGCCTTCCCTCTCCGTCATTGCAACTGCGATAATATACATGGGCTGATAAAAAATAACCATTATTTTCAATTTTCGTGAGTTACGTATGTTCGATTTTCGTTTTTTTTTTTTCTGTTATGTTGGTACATATGTATGTCTGTTATATATGTTAGCCTTTTCGGATTGTCAGTTTCTTTTTGACAGATAAAAAGGTTAGTCGTGTTTTGGTGTGATCTTCAATTTTTCTTCAATTTACTAAATTTTGAGAGAATAATTTTTGCTATGACATTGAAACCAAAGTCTGATCATCCCAATGAAAGCGTCCAGAAGAGCTAAGGCCAATGTTTGCAATTAATATATTTTTTTAAACACATCAACTCTGTATATTTATTTAAAAAATCCGTTAATAATAACAAATCCAAGATGTGTCACCGAATGTTTGTATTCGTGGACAACTTAAGCTTGCAGTAAATCGCCAGCCTCGCCTCTAATAAAAAGATTTGTTTACAGCATATTTTTAACATCTCCTACTGAGCCGCAGGTGATCTTACGATCTTAAAATCTGTGGTACATGCTTCACTCCTTTTTGTTTTGTTTTTACACTGGTGCATTAACGTTTTCTTTACAATTTTCTTTATTTTTCGTTGTTCGTGTTTTATTAAATAAAACATTCAATGGATATTATCATCATCAGCATCATCATCATCATTGCCGCTGTTGTTGTAGTTGTCACTTGGGATTTGTTTATGTGCATTGTGTTTTAAATACTGTTGTAAGTTTTTTATTTGCTGTTGTTGACAATTTCCCAAGCTTAACACAAATGTCAAGTTTGTGTATATTTTTTTAAAACAAATTTTAAATAAACAAAATGCATCAACAAACATCTAGTAAAAAATGTGTTTTGATAAGGTTTTATGATTTCTCTCCGTTGGTCATATCACTTTACTTGTCCCCAGTGTTTCTCTGCCAGTGCATTCAAATACAACTTCAAGTACCATAATGCATATCCACTTACTTGGTCTCATGCAACTGTGCCCATAATTAAAATTAGTTGGGATTCAACGTATTAACGGTATTCACAATGGTTTCGGTGCTTAATGTTGCTTTCTGTCATTTCTTGAAAAGAAAGTTCCGAAACTGCGTCTCTATATAAGTCGAGTAATGTTACCAATTAAAATATTTTATTGTATGATATAAATTACTTAACCGCTACTTTGATGACAAAAAATAATTCAGGTAGGTAACACTGTAAAGACTATACATCTTCGGCTGAAGCTATGTCAAAATTTGTGTATTTGAATGATCGAATTTAGGTAGAAACGAGTCAAAACCGGCAACTCACTGAACGATTACACCGATGCTACTCATTACAATTATTTCCGAATCCCATCTTTCCGTAGTTAATTTCAAAGCTTTAGAGTTACCTGATGGAGGAAGCGGCAAGAGTCTTCAACATGCTAACAGGGCTGCCAGAAAAAATATGAAAAAAATCGTCAATATCCCAATAATTTTGAAAATATCGTAGAAAAAAACGGACTTAAAAACTACCAAGTTTTTAGTATATTTTAAAATCTTGTTTAAAAATATAACATTAAAATGTTAACATTTTAATTTTGCTGATGATGATAACAAATTGTTATCGAAATATCGAAAATAAAATACCGTCAATTTTTTTTTATAAAAAACCAAAATCAATCAAGATCTTTAGCTTGAAAATTTGTTTTTTATGTAATGTATCAGTAACTTTCAGTGTGGTTTATACTGCCTGATCACATATGCTGTACTTTATTCGCAAATTTGTTTCAATACAGTGTCGTCTTCGATAAGCTTTGGAACTACAAAGGAAACGGGGAAATATAGTTTTTTAATGTCAGTGCAACAGTTTTTTATATTGCGCCAGTACTTAGGCGATGACTCCTACATATAAAGTGCGCAGTACTGAAACTAGGAAAATACGAGTAGGTTAAGAGGAGGACGCAAGACAGAGAGGGAGAGAGAGTAGTGCTTATGGACACGGAAAGACTAAAACAAATGTTAGCACATCAAATGTTGGCATCAAATTAGTTAAAACTGATCAGTGTCTTCCATAATGATCAGACTAACAAATACAGGGTGGCTGATCAATTTTGCTACATTAAAAATTCTCAAATAACTTTTTGTAAAGTTTATGTAAGTTTAAGTACTTAATTTGAAAAATAATACATTTTTATTAAAGTAATTAATGAAGTTTTTAAAATAATTGAATTTAAATGGCATCCACCCCCGGTGCACATGTGCGACATCTTATCAAAAAGTTATTCATTACTGCATGAAGTATTGCAGCAGGAGTTGTCTCAATTACTGTTCGAATGGATTGCTTTAAATAATCCAAATTTGTTAAGTTTCTTTTGTAAACTTCTTGTTTGCAATAAGCTCACAAAAAAAAAAAAAAAAAAAAAAAAAAAAAAAAAAAATCAGGAGCACTGTGGTCAGGAGACCTGGGAGACCAACGGAATATGAAGTTTCTTGAAATCAGCTTATTGGGAAATGTTTGCCTCAATTCGGCCATAACAAGCGTGGTTATGTGAGAAGTTGCCCCATCTTGTTGAAACCAAACAGACTTTGAAACTCTCTCAACATCTTTAAGTAACGGGTCCCCATTGAACGTAACGGTAAGACCTTTTTTTCGAAAAAGTAAGGCCCGACACTGAACCTTGAAGAAACTGCACCTCACTCTGTGATGCAAAGTGGATGTAATAACATCTGATGAGTATCTGTGGTAACAATTTCGTTTGTTAACATTGCCGTTTAAATCAAAATACCTCGTCAGACATAAAAATGCAGTTAAAGACTTTTTCATCCTCTTGACACGATTTGAATGATCTTCCCTCAAAATTCCAAACGAATCGGGATGTTGTTTCATAATTGAATCTTATATGGAAATAAGTTGAAATCTTGGTGCAAAATTGTCTGCAGTGACTATCTGCTGACAGATAAGCTCCTTGTCGAATCTGTAGGATTGGATTGCATGGCAACAGCTACAGCAGCGACAGTCTCCTACTTCCGAACTGAAGGATCTCGATGATAAGGCCTTCTTGCGATTGTGTTAGAATGCATAAAACACTACCATAAGTATCTGTATGACCAACAGTTTACGCTGCGAACCGACCATTCTGCCCTTAGATGGCCCTCCGGGGAACAGGTGTATTCCTAACCAGGGCACCCTGTTTTTCGGGTAAAGAGGGGAAGGGGTTCCTCGTTTGTTGTAACAAATAAAACTCTAGGAAGTCGCATGACTTATGTCGTGTTGGCTTCCGAAACTCTTTCTAAGGGTACAAATTGGCAGAACGGGGATCAGAAAAGAGAAGTTAGTATCCCTGATAATTGTTAGTGCATGCCTTTTTTCGGGGACTATCAACCTTCCGAGGGTCTCTTGCCTTACAACAGATACCTGTACTGTAAGGAACCAGTGGTGGTGTCTGACTGGGGAGTTGGTTTAAGTGCTGTTGCTCTTAATGGACTTCGGTCTACCAACTCATTAAGCCTTGTATTTGATTGCTGGGAAATTGCATACAGAAAGCTCAAACTCATCAACAAGAAGTTGCTCAAACATATGGTAAGAATAGCCACCTGTGTCTGCCTAGTCTGCCACAAGGGTGTGCTGGTGAATCCTGAATAATTCACTCCGTGGAATTGGTCCATTATCAGATAAGGCCGTAGAGGCAGGTGCTGATGTAAATCGTGGCGAACACTAGTGCGGGCGGTTCCAGAGATAGAACAGTATCCAATAATTTTTTCAAAGACTCCTTAAAAATCCAAAGGCTTTTCCTAGACGAGCTAAGCTTTTTCTCAGAATTACAATTCCTAAGTAAACAGATGCAGTTTTTTTATTTACAATTTAAAAATTCTTTTATATAAGACTACTCTTTTCGCTTATTCCCGTCTTATTTTATTACTCAAAGACAAATACACCCGTCCACTATCGAGTGAATACCGATTTACATAAGCGCCCGACTTAACGACCTTAACTGGTTTCTCATATTACAGGAATCTGTTGTAAGACAACAGCTTCTCGGAGGGCTATTAGCCCCCGTAAACCGGCAATGCACCATCGTTATCATGGAAGGCGAGGGTGCAACAATGCAATTGCTTTTTCTTCCTTTTAAATAAAACAAAATTATTTCTCGATGTTGGGGATGTAGGATTAATTGTTGTTGACTGTATACATATACACTAGATACTGTACAGCCAAGCACACAAGAATTAATTCCGACCTCCTCTTCACATCGCGATGGCAGGGAACTTTAAAATTGATTTATGCAACATACATGAGTTGAGAACATTGTGAGAAACCCAGGTGTCTGGGAATGGTAATCCACAGGATTTCCACATACCTGGGTATCAACTTCTATCCCTTTTTAATTTCCATCGTTGCTTTGTAATGTACGTTCGCAACGAAGTTGTGTTCAAATGCCAGCAGCCATTAGGCATGCATGATGCCTAATATACCTATCTTTGGGTTAAATTCAAGATCAGGTCACACTTTTTGCATATCGGGTTTCTATATAGAAGTCCAAATACAGGGAGGGATATTACCTTTTCTGGTTTCGATGCCCTCTCTGACTCCATATCGAAGATCCTGGAGAGTTGTCCGACCAGTGAAATCGTTGTTGCTGGTGATTTTAATGTTCACAACTCGTCATGGCTTCGCCATTCGAGTCATACAACTCCAGAAGGCCAATATGTTGAGTTATTCGCTGCGCACAACCACCTAGCGCAATTAGTGAATGACCCAACTCATATTCCATGTGCTGAAGGGCACCATTCAAACACACTTGACCTATTCCTGACTTCACACCCTGAAAATATGAAGTCAGAGTTGGTGCACCTTCCGGCAATTCGAATCATTTCTGCCTCCTTTTCGGTTTCTGAACTTCGTAACGTTTCTAAATCAGCTATGAAACGGTCAAAATTTATTTACGAAAAGGCTCGGTGAGCTGAGTTCAACCGATTTTACGAGCATTTTAATTGGAAATTATGCTTTCTTGATAATGATATAAATGCTTCGGCAAAAATGGTCGAAAATATGATCTTGCTAGGGATGAAAATATTCATACCTGTCAAGCAGATTTCGATTAAACCAAAAGCAAAATCTTGGTTTAATTAGACGTGCAAGAATGCAGTTAGATCCAGAGAGGAAGTATTCAGTAATTGGTGTTTAAAGAAAAACCCAGACACTGACTTCCTACGCAAAAAGGAAAGGACTTCGTGTGCCAAGGTACTTGAAAAGTTTCTTCACAAACAGCGTCTTCGCGCCAAGGTTCTTACAGCTCCCCGCGGCAGTAAGATATTTTGGTGCTTCGTTGAGAGAATAACAATGCTTATTCATCAATCCCAACTCTTAAAGAATGACCTAGCATTCACTGACTCGGTTGAGAAGGCTAACATGCTGGCTGAAATTTTTGCAAGCAATTGTTGCTTGCCGGATAGCAGTCAACCACTTCCCGAGCTCGAAAAAGTATCTGTAACTATGCCAAAGATATTTTTCCGGGCTCGAGCACTCGAGGGGGTTTTGGCCGATCTCGACAAAAATAAAACTTCTGGACCGGATGGCAGCATTGGTCTTGAAGCAGTGCTCTTCTACCATGTTGGGTAGTTCCTATTGTGCTGGTAGGTTGCTAATGTAACGCCAATCCCAGGTGAGGTAAACAACCTTGAAAATTACCGCCCAATTGAAATCTGCTTCGCGCTTTCTAAATTAATGGAAAGTATGGTTAATTATCACCTTATGAGGTGTCTAGAGTCGCATAAACTACTTTGTGATCATCAATAAGGATTTCGTAAGGGTCTCGTTTTATATCGACCTTCTGTTTCAAACATCCAACCCTATCAACTCTTTCGAGGATGACAGCAGCATTTGCCATTCGTACTCTTTCAGTTATAGGCTCAGCCCATCCGAGATCGTTGCCAAGAGGTAAAATATGAATGGCTCACTGAAGTGACCTTGTATTGATATCCGAACAGGGTTGTAAAAATAAGGTTGCCTTTAACACTCTAAGACCCAGTGTTGTTTATTAACACGCAAACAAACGAACGCAAGTGCTGCTTCATCTGTACTCATGGATGGTATAAATATTGAGGAATCGGATGCTCTTGATATTCTAGGAATGAAAATAGAGTGTCATGTTCGCTGGAAAGAACACATTTTTCATGTCTCTAAAGAAGCATTCAAGTGCCTCGTATTTTTGAAACGGTGTCCGATCTTCTTACTATTTATACCACCTATATCCGACCTATGATGGAATACAACTCTCATGTTTGGGCCGGTGCCACAAAGTATATAATGGAGTTTCTCAACTGAGTGCAATGGATTTTGCTCTGACGAGATTAGGGATCTAGTTCCCGAAACCCGCACATTTAGACGTAACACGCGTGCTTCCTCCAGGGCTCATCCATATGTATTATGGAATGTATAACGCTTCGCCCATGGAACAAATTGCCTACAGACGTGTTTCTTTTCTGTTATAACGTTGGAAAGTTCAATTCAAATGTTCACAAACATTACTCCCTCTTTCCCTCTCCTCACAACCTATTTTCCTAGTGCTGGTACAATGCACTGCATATGTAGGGGTTATCCCCTGAGTGCTGGACCAAGAAAAAAATAAAACATTATGGCCACAGTTTCATGTTGAGATTTGCATCCGCTGGAATGGGCAATCATTATCTGAAATTTCACTTCCACTTTATTTTCGCCACATACGAGTATGTTGCCATCGGCGGGAAGTCGGCCTTGATGACAGTTGATTTCGATATTCTGATCAATCGAGCTATTGCATTCAATCAAGCAGTCATTTGTTGCAGCAACGAAGTCATAATATTTACAAAGTGGCAAACCAGGCAACGAATTCAAATTGCGATACAAGTATAGGGTGTTTTTTTAAGCCCGATAGAACTTGAAATTGTAAAAAATAACACAAAAAATTAAATTGTAATCAAAATTTTTTTTTTATTCGAAAGATCAATACGTGGCATTAACATTTGAAAATGATTTCGGGCATATGGGCACCGCGGCTGTTCTTGACGAAGCGCATTCTGGACGTCCAATTTTGGGCCACTTTTTCGAGCACTGCTGGCCGTATGTCACGAACAACACGAACAATGCTGGCCTCCAAGGCATCAATTGTTGCTGGTTTATCAGCATAAACCAGTGACTTCACGTAGCCCCACAGGAAATAATCGAGAGGTGTCAAATCGCACGACCTTGGAGGCCAATTGACAGGTCCATTTCTAGAAATCAACTTATCGCCAAATTTTGATTTCAGTAAGTCGATGGTTGCGTTCGCCGTATGGCACGTAGCGCCATCCTGTTGAAACCACATCTCCTCCGGATCAATGTCATCCATATTTTCAAACAAAAAATCATTGATCATGGTGCGGTAACGATCTCCATTGACCGTAACGCGAGCTCCGGCCTCATTTTTGAAGAAATAAGGTCCGATGATGCCACCAGCATGAAAACCGCACCAAACAGTGCATTTTTCTGGATGTAATGGAGTCTGTAGGGTCTCTTGTGGATTGGTCTCACTCCATATGTGGCAATTTTGCTTATTAACAAACCCGTTAAGCCAAAAATGCGCCTCATCGCTGAACACAATTTTGCGATAAAACAACGGGTCTGATTTTCAAAGTAAATTTGGATAATTTCGTAGAGTTGTTCAAGCGTGAGTCTATTCATGATGATTTGTCAGAGTATACTGAAACAAATAAAAAAAATGTTTCATCAAAATTTAATTTTTTGTGTTACTTTTTACAATTTAAAGTTCTATCTAGCTTAAAAAAACACCCTTTAGCTTCGGCAATAAATCTAGGAATAATAAAATCTAGTGAAATAAATTTTTTTCACAAATAAGGCAGTATATTTATTAAAAAAATGTTAAAATTTATTAAGCTGCTATTGCACTGATTTCTATAAAAAATTAATTTACTGATTTTTTGTTGACCTTTTTTTTAATTTTTTTTTAATTTGTTTTTGGTTTTTGTACATATGTTCATCGAGTTTAATTCAAGTTTTTCCTGTTTTATTTAAGTTTCTTTTTATTATCGCGAATTAACTGGAAGCTCTTAATCTGCTAAATTTAAAATGAAATCAATTTATTTGGTTTACTGAGCTTTAAACAACAACAAAAGTCTATAGTGGAATATCAGCTTTATGTATTTCTTTCTCTCCCAAGGCTTGTTTTATAATTGTTCAGCCTTTTGAAATATAAACTAAATATAATTAGCATCTGATACTCGTTTTTCTGGACAATGGCTCTAAGTTAAACTTGAGACCGTGGGGTTATACGGTAATTATGGTAAATTTCTTTACAAGTTTAATGACAGTCAATGTAGTCATTTGTAAAAAAAAACACAAACAGACAAACAACAAATAGATACAGATAATAAAATACTTCTAAAGGAAAAAAAAATTGAAAAATTTCTGTGAACAAACATTAAGTTTTTCTTTCACTTTTTTTCTTACTTGAGGCCGTTTTTAATTTAGATCACTCACTGCACTGGAAGTTGATAATTTGACGAAACATTATCATTAAATTATTTTAAGAAAAGGTGGCAATTTAATTGGATTTGCAATTAATTGGAATGTGTGATTAAAGTGATTTTAACGGCATTGATGGCGGCGGCAGGTGCTCGCTCGTGTCACCATGTATAAATGTTAATTTAACAGCTCCACTGGCTTTAAATATTACTTTATCAAATGTTTGGTTTTCATCAATGTGTAATAGAATATATTTTGATTTATGTATTTGTGATGTCTCCATACACAGTAAATTTTTATAGAAGACTAATCATCTGAATTTTGAGAATTGTATCAATATCTCAAAATTCAAATTTTGGTGAATGTTTTTCAGTCTAAATTAAATGAAATTTGTAAGGTCTTTGCCAGTTATAATTTTTAATTCTTTTTCATCAACCATAACCTAATTAGACTCAAAACAGTTGTAGAGCAGAAACAATCTTTATAATAAGTAATAAGAGCCAAGAAAAAATGCAATTAAAAATTTTTGTCATATAGTACGAGTACTTGAAATTTATATGTATTCTTCCATAATTGTTAAAATACCAAACAACATATACTCGTATATCAAATATTTATTTTTCGGTCGGTCCGATGTCCAAAAACTTTTTTTCAGGCCGTTGACAAACTCTTGTAGAAGAAAAGATTTCACTATCTTTTTCTTGGTTTTTAAAGGGCTGAGTTAATCAGAAGTTTATTTTTCGTACGGACATGATATTAGTCCGGTAAGTGAAAACTTTGTTTTTATTTTCAGGCTTTTGGCATAACCTTTCAGAAGAAGCAAAGAGTTTTGAAAACCGATTCATATATTGCGGAGCTACTTAAATTTTTTTTCAGAAGGACATTTTGTCCGATGTCTAAAAATTTTTTTATTGGCAGATTCTTTAGAACCCCTCTCGAAAGAAAATATCGGTTCATATTAATATTTTTTGGACGAAAATTTTGCCCCCTTTTGACCCCTTTGTGGCTTAAATTTCAGAATAAAAACTATCCTATAATGAGTCTCGGACTTCAAAGTATCTGCATACCGAGGCTCATCAAAATCGGTTCAGCGTGAAAAGGTAACAGGCAGACAGAGTTACTATCACATTTATAATATTAGTAAAGATAATATACACTCCGGTTCACTTATTTAAAGGCACTAAAAATTCCATATTCAGAAGCCTGCATCTTTTGGAATTTTTAACCGATTGCAGAATCGTAGCAATCAACGGTTGTTCATTTGTTTGAAAGATGGAGACGTGTATAAACGAAAAAATTTGTTTTTTGTGTTTTGATAGGTATTATTAACACATTTTTCTTTTAAATTCTCAATAATTTATTTAGATTGTTACGATATGTTTGAGAATATTTTTCAAAAATTTCCAAAGTCTACTGATGATTAGGGTAGCTCCTATGAAATGTCGACATATAAACAGCTGGGAAACATTGAAAGCAAGCCGTTTATAATTTTTTGGGATGTAATTTATTTTTTAAATTTAATTTTGTTTATAATCTTAAACAAGATAAATACTCTCGGTTATTATGAGCGACCACAATAAATTAATTTATTTGTTTTAATAAGTTTTTTGATTGTTTGATAAATTCCATAAATAATGGTACTAAGTGTTAACAAATTGCAATTTTTTAAAACTGCAATTTGTTTTTGATACAGTTGCTTATGTTGTTTTCCATTTTATGAAACTCCTCGTAGGTTCCTTGCTGGTTGTTTCTCAGCTTTGGTAATGATAAATTAACTTGTTCGACATGATCAACTAACACTTAATTTCATTTTTTTCAGTCAGTTGATAGTTTTTAGAGGATTTCTTGATTAGTTCGAAAGGTTTTCTTGCCATTAAAGCAACATTATTTTTAACTGTTTTGTTGACAGCGTGTTGCAAAGTGTTAAGGTCATAATCTCTCTTGCTTTCTACCAATATCACTAAATTCAATCAATATTTTAAGCGGTTCAAGATGAAGAACGAAAAAACAACAGCAAAGAGAACAATGAAATCCTTTCAATTGCTTTAGAGAGATAAAATGTTTCTACTTGAACTAACTTTTCTTACTACTGGATGAAGAATCGCAGTTGTAGAAAATACACAGAAATAAAACGTGATTGAACTTTAACTTATTATTTTATTATTATTCCAAGATAGTGCCACTAAAAGAAAAAGAGTTGAATGGAAGAAAAAATGAAATTGGTCTACATCTATCTTTGTAATTTAATGACAGCATTTGTTGTACAATTATAAAATGACTGACTGACTGCTGGAATGGATCATAGCTGTTTTAAAACGACAATACAAGTTTCTTTTTTGTGACAGTAATCAGTGTTGCCAAAAAAGCAAAAAGTAATAAACTTTAATATTGAAAATTTTTGCTTTATAAAACTAAATGTTCGTGTTTTACTTACAGATACATATTATTCTTTCTTTTTGTCAGTCGATTTTGACACTATTCAATCATCGAATGAAGTTTCTATAGACAAAAACTATACTTTCAAAAATCTTACTTATATTGTGTAACATTGTTTAACAGAGATCTGCAACCAGTGCTTGTTTTGCCGATTCGAATATGCTCGCCTAAAAACGAGTTGCGGCGTGTTTCACACAGCAATTTGCTTGCGTATCCACTCGTGACACTCGCAAGAATTTGGGATTGTATTATCAGCCTTTAACAAACACAATCAAATTTTAACAAGTTGTCTCTTAATCACTGTTTCGTTAGTATTTTTATAACATACAACGACTGCGTTCGTGTTTCAAATAAACAACAAAAAAATGTTTGTGTAAAAATTTGAACCTACACATTTACACTGGTAACTTGTGTTTAAGTTCTCAGAGTTTATTTGGTTTTACTCTGAGCATTCATCTTATTTCTAATCGGGTGGCTAATTCTGTCATTCGTGATCGAAATGGCTAGGTTAGGTTAGGTTGTACAGGCCGCCAGTTTCATGAAACCAGCCCACTTGGGTCCTTTTGGTCCCGTTGTGTTGCCTGAGGGAGAAGTGCAGCCCACGAGACTTACACTTCCCCCGACGGTTCAGATTCAAACCAACCCGAAAGCCGGATAAAGGAATAAAGTCCGTTCACTCGGCATTCCGATATATCTGCTAACCCGTGCAGCATCGGTCCGCCTAAATACAGCGCTCTCATAGAACTGAGAGCCTTGCATCGACAGAGGACATGCTCAACACTTTCCTCCTCGTCCTCATCCCCGCAACTTCTGCAGAAATCATTAAATGGAAGATTTACCCTCCTAGCATGCGTCCCTATGAGACAATGTCCTGTCAGAACTGCCACCAAGGTACGCAACCTTTGACGGGGAAAACCCTTTAGGACCGCAGTTCTACTACGATCATACGCAGGCCATGTCAGCCTTGCTACTCGGCAGGTGACCTCACCAGACCATCTGTCCTGCGCAGTCCCTACAAGTTGACGCTGTACTTGGTTTTTACAGCGGTTAAGCGGAACTCCTACCATCGTATCAATGTCCCCTCTCTGTAGACGAGCTCCGGCTTTCGCCAGCTCATCCGCCACAATATTTCCGGGCACTCCACTGTGCCCCGGTACCCTGAAAAGCTCCAGGCTTGAATGTCTCGCTATCTCATTAAGAGATATCCGGCATTCCTGAACCAACCTGGACGTCGTATAGACACCCACAAGCGCATTTAACGCAGCCTTACTATCAGTACAGATTCGGATATTCACCCCGTATACCCTATAGTACCTCAACCAGTTAGCTGCTGTCAAAATAGCTGTAATTTCAGCCTGCATTACGCTACATTCATCGTATAGCTTAAAACTGATCCTCCTCTGATACTGAGGCATAAATATACCACCACCAACTCCCATGTCCGACTTGGATCCATCTGTGAAAATTTCAAGCACGTCCTCTTGGCGACCCATTTGGTTCGCTGCCGAGGCCGTCCTTGATGACATCACGTCAAATCTCTTGTCCGGCATTAGAGCTGGTGCACAGTAATCAATATACTCCGGTAGGTCCGTTATACTTTCTATTATCGAAGCGTGACCTTCTGTCGCTTCTTTCCACATCTCACTGGCTTTTAGAATAATTGCCGAGCACATGGCCACTTCCTTCGCCATGAGATCAGCTGGCAGCCAATGCATCATCGTAATTAGTGCTTTAGTTGGCGTAGTACAAGAAGCACCAGTTACCATCAAAGCAGATGACCGCAGTATCCTTTCTATGAATCTGCAATAGGTGGTTTTCTCTAAAGCCGTCCACCAAGCAAGCGCCCCATACATTAATATGGGCTTTATTACCATGTTAAATAGCCAGCTAGAATTCCAAGGATTTATACCCCAGGTCTTCCCAATGGCCTTACGACACAGGTACAAGGCAACAGCCGCCTTGTCCGCTCTGACCGGACGGTTTTGAATCAAGATAGATTCCCAGGTATTTGGCACTATCTGCCAAACTAAGCTCAACGCCCTTTAGGGTTGGCAGATCGAAAGGAGGAGTCTTGTATTTTCGGGTGAAAAGTACAAGCTCCGTTTTTTGTGGATTCACACTGAGACCACTATGGGTGCTCCACCCATCGCGTAATTCAAACACTGTGAGAGGGTGTCCGGATATTTACCCGACACCGCCACAGCAATATCATCGGCATATGCCACAGTTCTGAAACGCATGGAGTCTAACTCCACCAGTAATGAGTTTAGGGCAAGATTCCATTGGAAGGGAGATAAAACTCCCCCCTGCGGAGTACCCCTGTTTGCCACTCTGCATATGGTGGCCCGTCCCATACTAGATGTTATGACCCTTTCAGTCAGTGGACTCCATATGAGACTTATAATCGGCTGACGAATGTTCAGCCTTTCCAAAGCCATAGTAATGACTTTTGGCGCAACATTATTAAAGGTTCCCTCTATGTCAAGGAAGGCCACCAATGTATACTCCCCTTGCTCTAGAGAATTTTCTATATACCCCACGAGCGAATGCAACGCAGTCTCAACGGATCTTCCCTTAGTATAGGCATGTTGAGATGCAGATAAACGGCACGGATTTATTGACATTCTAAGATGTAGATCAACCATCCGCTCCAACGTCTTTAGGAAAAAGGATGTCAGGCTTATGGGCCTGTAATCCTTCGGAGTTGTGTGTGAAGTCTTTCCACCTTTAGGAATAAAGACCACTACACATCTACACCATGTTTTTGGTATGTAGGACCATTTAAGGCAGGCTGTAAAAATCCGAATCAACCATGGCATGATCAGTTCCGCATTATTTTGCAAATCTGCTGGTATAATACCATCCGGACCCGGTGATTTATATGGGCCAAAGCTCTTCAACGCCCAAAGGACCCGGTTCCTATCGACAGAGAAACATACTTCTCCTTGTCTGTTTCGTTCAACGGCCATACCTGCCCCCGTGTAGGGTGTACAGCCTGGAAAATGCGTATCCATGAGTACCTCAAGGGTCTCCTGGCCGCTGGTTATCCAATTACCACATTGTTTCTTTATGAAACCTGGTATGGACTGCGTGGTCGATATGATTTTATGAAGAATACTTGTCTCAGAGGCTCCTTCTACGCCACTGCAGAAGGATCTCCAAGACCTCCGCTTTGCATTTCTTATCATATTTTGTAACCTGTTTACGGAGGCTTTGTACTCCGACCAGTCTCCCAGTCTTTTTGCCTCATTGAAAAGTCTGCGAGACTCTTTTCGAGCTCTCGCTATCTCTAAGTTCCACCATGGTGGTCTACTCTTACCTCTGCACGCGCTAGGTCTGCACGATTCCGAGATAGCTGTATCAAAAGACTCAGTTAGTAAGTCTACAGCTCTCTCAATATCCTCACAACCTCTTATAGTAGGAGGATCCGGAAGAAGGTTCGAGAGAACTCTACCCTGTTATTCCCAATTCGTCCTCTTCCTGTTTCTTCTTGGGACTAACCCTATTTCCTGAATTCCTATTTCAAACTCAATATACCTGTGATCAGAAAATGAACAGTCATTCGACACCTTCCATCCTTTGATCATATCAGCATGCCTAGTACTAACTAGCGTAATATCCAGAACCTCTCTTCTATTTACCACAACAAAAGTAGGTTCCGACCCAACGTTCACAACGTCTAAATTTGCGCATAGTATGAAATCAAAAATCGACTCACCTCTTGCATTTGTGTCGGAGCTACCCCACACCATGTGATGTGCGTTTGCATCGGCTCCTATTATTACTGGCAGGTTTCTTTCACCAGCCATCCGAACAACATCGCGAACTTTAGTTGGTGGTGGTTCGCTCTCATACGCCATATAACTTGAGACAAGCAGGCAGGTGCCTACACTTGTCTCCCAGGCTGCCGTCACTGTATCTTCATCACTGAAATCAGACAGGATAAAGATATTCAAATTGCTCCTCGCTACTATACAGGACCTAATCCTACCTTGGCCCACATGTAGTAGCTTGTAGCCTTCCCTTCTTAGTCCACAAACCCTGCCCTTACACAGCCTGGGTTCCTGAACCAAGATAACATCATCCGCTTTCTCCGCCATCCGGAGAAGCAATGCAGCCGAAGCTGCCTTCGAATGGTGAAGGTTAATTTGAGTTACCTTCACCATTTTCCCCCTCATTATCCACGATTGTGACGTCGACGTCCTCTTGGTCATCCTGATCAGATACCAAGAGGGCGTCCTCGTCAACTGCTTCGTCAACATGCCCGAAGAACTCCCCTACCAACTCAGAGTTGGAAAGGGCGTCCGCGCACGATGTTAAGCTAGCAGTCTCCTCAACGGACATGCCTTCCACACCAGGATCCACATCCTCCCGAATCAGGCCGCCCTTGTCGTCACGCCGGTATACTCGGAGAAGGACTGCATCGAAACAGAAATACATTTTCCCCTTTCTAGCGCGGAGTGGCGCCAGTGACTCCTGAGTAAGCAGGATGGTGACATTTCTCGAATTGCCCTTCGGTTCGGAGACCCTGACTACCTTCCAATCATGGGTAGGTATATCAGGATTTCCGCCTCTCAGGACCTCCAAGATTTCCTCTGCAGACCCAGAGATGTCTGGTATCTTGGCAACAGCTCTAGGACGACGTGGAACCTCTGAGAGAGGAATCACATCGAGCTTGGCACCTTCCCATGGCTTGCCCACATGACCGACTGTCTGTTTAAGCAACATTGCTGATCGCTCATATGCACAGGCCATAAGCTTTATACGCCGCCGATACCAGCCAGCCTCCTCTGGGGTACGGACCCGGATTGTCTTTAAGAACTCTCCGGATCATGTTTAACCCCATCACTTCTTTCTTCACCATAACCCAGTTCGAAGGGGTTATGGCAAAATCCGCGTTGCCCCTGTCAATGACAGCTATCGCAAGCTTGTCCTTTATGACATCGCCAAATAATTTGTCCATTGAACTTTGGGGTCTTAAACGCTTATTCGCAGGCTGTTGTGCCTGCAACACTGCCTCATCCTCAGAGCGTTGCCGCTTAGGTGCATCCTTAGATGCGAGGGGAGGCGAATTCTGCAGTTCAGCTAAAATTGATCCTGCCCATGATAACCGGGATTTCTCTTCTGCTGTTAAGGCATCCGCTGGCTTCTTCCCCAGCTCCCCATAGATCTTACTGGCGGCATGCCGCCTTAAATAGGCCCGTCTCGCGGAACTTGTGTGCCTTTGAGACTTTTTATGTATTGCTTGAGGTGCAGCTTGGTTACCCGAAAACAAGTTCGCAGTTTCCTTACTGCCCTTTCCGCAAGGTATCAGGGATGTAGCTTGAGAGCCCGAAAACTGGTTCGCAGCTCCCTTACTCACATTTCCCTGATGACCACCAACGCGGGAACCCGAAATCTTGTTCGCAGCGCCTTTGTTGGTGAAGGGTGGTGGAGTTCGAAGACCCGAGAACTTGCTCGCAGTCATCTTTCCCACAATAGGCACTTGGGCAGCTCTTGTAGCGCTGTCACTAGCACGAGCAGCTCCCAAAACATGGGTGTGTGCCTTGAAGGCCCGGGCCAGTGCAGCCTTCGAGGTGTTCGGCTCAAAGTCCATGGACACCTCACTGCCAAGATAGCTATCCGAAGATGCTTTCACGCGTTTGGTGTTCTTAGGTTGCCCCAAGACACCTCCTGCAGTCAGCGTTTCGGTCCTTGCACCATCGTTGCAATAGTCCGTTGTCTTGTCCATAGTCGTCGTCATGTCAGTTAATTTTGGAAGAGTTCATTTTGGTCCCACGAGTGTGGGGGAAGGGGATCTCCTCCACGTCATAGCCCCCTGTAACGTAGAGGGGGCGTGGTCTATTTGCGGGGGTGCCCAGGTATCAGCAAAGCTCCGTTCGAATACAGTCTCTTGACCCCCGACTGCAAAGAGCACAGATGGGCACGGGTCGCATGACACCCCTGTTTGAGGGTTTGGGTAACCTTTAGTATGTAGGCCGGCTTAAAAAACCCTATCCTCTCCTCGGGCTCAACCATTAGAGCCTGAAACAGAACTCCCATGACTAAGCCCTCGAAAGAGAATAGACGTCCAGCATACACTTAAGCCCCCACACCACGTCAAGGTAGTTACCCAGGTGAGGGATCGAAATGACTATCGAGTAGAAAATAATTTCGATATCGCGTAAATTTCTAATGATGTGGCTCGTTACGTAACGAGTCGAGTTATCATTTCAGTGTTGCAAAATACTGACAAAATGTGTTTTATAACATTGCCGAAAATTGTATGTATTTGCATACTTTGTATACATGTTGTACATTAAAAAATAAATAAACACACATACGTTCACAATAACAATTCATTTAAATCAGTCATGTATGCGTGTTTGTACATTAAAAAGTAAGTAAATAGAAATAACAATTCAATAAATATGTATGTAAAAAATAACCATTTAACTATGTATAAGCATATGTATATATGCATTTGTAAAAAAAAAACAAAAATAAATTCTTGAATATAATAACATGTGACTTCAAACATAAATTTTTGTGTTCTTCATATAATTATATATAAACCTGTATATATACGTCATATACATCATCATATGAATTGAAAAAAGCCTTAAGAACCAAAAATTATCAATATAATTTAACTACTATTGCTATTTAAAACAAATTTTTAATTTACATTTCATTTTGGCTGGTTTTCGATACTACTTTTGCTTACGAGTAACAAGTTGCACGGTTGCATTCGAATGGTAACTTGCTATCGAATGCCATCATTAGAAATTTCGAAACCTTTTACTCGATATCGAATGAGATAATCCCAAAAATGTAAAAACTCGCACATTCGAGTAAAAACTCGCTCTTAAGCGAATGGCAGAATTAGCCCCAGGGCTGCCAGATAATTTCTTTAAAAAAATTGCATTACCAAAAATTTGCCAAAAATCGGCAAATTAAAAATATCAATTTTAAATTCATTTAAACGTTTTATTTTTAGCAAAAAATAATAAAACAGCATTAACAAATATTAATATATGAAATAACATTAAAAAACTTAAAGATAAACCATCTTTTTTCTCAGTAAAATAAACATAAACACTCCCAGCAGACAACTTAGATCATATGAGTTCCTACATCTAAATTTTAATAGAATGAATTTCATAAACTTCGACCCAATTCGTAGAGTTTGTTCGGATATTAATAAATTTGATTATCTTATAGAGTTATCTGATCATGTTAATATATCTAAGGCAATACTTTTAAACTATTTAAATTCAAATGATTATATGTAAATTAAACAAAATTACATTTTATTTTGTTTTTAAAAAATATTCAAGACTTTCGTCTTTATTATTTGAATTCAACTTAAGAACTGAACTTTCTTATTTCTAAAATTATTATTAAGCTTTTGCACAAACAAGTGTTATATTGCAATTCAACTAAAACCAAAAATTAACAGGAAATGCAGCAAACTGTCTAGACGCCAAGTGAGCATATTTTGCAGCGACCCAAAAATTAACTGTTGCGCGTGTTAACAAAATTCTCGTTAACTCTTCCGCCCTTAAATGCGTTCGTCCACGAGCGCCTTAAAAAAATGGTAAGTCATGTATTCTCTTAACAGGTATTTCAACTTGATCTTTTTCAACCTGGGAAATGTTTGTGGGCTGCAAAACTATAGTTGTTGTTGGTTTTTTCTGTGTTCTCTTAAGTACCAAAATTACTAAGCTGGCTGTGAGTAGGAAAGTAACACCCACGCCTCTTTTTTAATACCATGTATCTCATTTATGTTGTTCAAATGTAACTCCTGGAGTGACTCCAAGGATAGTAGATTTAGGCTTTTTTCCTCTATTGGAGTTTCCTGCATCATCGCCGGTATTGGTGCCATTTCATTTGCGTCTAAGTTTTGATACAGTTTATCATCAATTGCTATTGTTGAGTTGTCAAATTTAATTAGAAATGTGCCGCTCAATTTATAATTCATGGTTTCTGTTAGAATGGTTACTGTTGCTTAATACATTGATACTTGACAATTCTAATGCTTCTTCAATATTGTTAAAAGGCATGTTTTCTTCTTTTAATTGATTAATTGCTAAGTTCATTTCTTTTTTATTCAACACAAATGAGTTTATAATATTATGTTTTGCCCATTGTATGGCGTATTTGATATTTATAATTCCTTCTTTTGCTAATCTTATTTTATTTGATATAATTTCAATATTTCCATTCAAAAAATAACTATCTTTCTGTTTTGCAATGTCTGTTAAGTCCTCTACTTTTGTCTGAGTGTATCTAACTTTGTATTTTGAAAAATGAAGTGGATATGTCTCCTGAATTTTCCCCATTATATTTTCGCAAGTAAATATACCATTCACTATACTCGGATTAAGATATATTTTTAGAATCCTTACTAGTTCGTCCTCTGAGAAGCTTGGGGCTGTTATAATATGTCTATGATATGTAGGAAAGGGTAATGTAAATTGATATTCATTTGGTTGACCTGTAAGAATAAAGATTTGATTTTTGAAAACATTAATAGGGCATTCAACTGATGGGATTAAATTTTCACCTGAGCTATCACTACTGTGGACTGTGGCTGTTAAAGCATTGATATCAACATTTTTATCACATGGCGGTCTAGAAAGAGCATCTGCTACGACATTGCTTTTGCCAGGTTTATACTGGAGTTCGTAATTATACTCCTCCAATATTGCCTTCCAGCGCTTAATTTTTGCATTATTGTTTTTATTACTTAAAGCATAAGTAAGGGGCTGGTGGTCTGGAAATATAAGAACTTTTGCATGTTCGTACAAATAATTCCTTAAAGAATCTAATGCCCATATTATTGCCAGCATTTCTCTTTCATTAGTGGCATAATTTTCTTCTGTCTTGTTCAGAGACCGGGAAATAAATGTTATTGGTCTATTATCTTGGCTTAGAACAGCGCCGATAGCGTAATTTGAGGCATCTGTTGTTAATTCGAAATTTTTATTGAAATCCAGGTATGTCAAAATAACATCTCTTGAGGAAAGAATTGTTTTAAGTTTTTGGAATGCCGTTTTGGCTGATTCATCTAGCTCTATTATTTTTTTATTCGACTGATTTCGGGATATACGTCCCTCTTCCCCCCTTAAGAGGTTTGTCAAGGGTTTTGCTATCTTAGCATAATCCTTTACAAAGCGTCTGTAATATCCAGATAATACTAAAAAGGATCGAAGATCTCTTAATGTGTTGGGATATGGGAATTTTAAGATTGTCTCAACTTTTTTTGGATTTGTTTGAATGCCTTTAGAGGAGATGATAAAACCTAGAAATTCAACCTCGTCTTTAAAAAATTCGCATTTGTCCAACTGGACTTTCATGTTTGCATCATGCAATGTGCTAAATATTTCAGCAATGTCCCTCAAATGTTGGTCTTCGTTTGGGCTAAAGATAATTATGTCATCTATATATACATAACATCTTTCACCAATATGTGAACGCAAAATGTCGTCGAGTGCGCGTTGAAATATGGCTGGGGCGTTCTTCAATCCAAATGGCAAACGGGTAAACTCGTATTTGCCATTGTTTATGGAGAATGCGGTTTTTTCTATGTCAGTGGGCTTCAAGGGTATTTGATGGAAGCCGCTTTTCAGATCTAAAACCGTAAAATATTTACTTTTCCCTAATTGAGCCAGTACTTCATTTATTTCAGGTAAAGGGTATTTATCAGCTACCGTAACTGCATTCAGTTTTCGGTAGTCTATTACCATTCGGAATTTCTTTTCTCCACTAGCATCCAGTTTTTTTGGAACAATCCACACTGGTGAATTGTACGGAGATTTTGATGGTCTTATTATCCCATCTTCTAATAAAATTTGAATTTGATTTTCTATTTCATTTTTGAGACTCATGGGGTATGGATACGACTTTGAGTACACTGCGTCATTGTTTGTGGTTCGTATTTCTCCTATTACTTTCGTCGTGTACGTAAGTTTTTCATCTGGTGCCGAAAAAAGATTTAAATATTTTGCAACTATTTTTTCCAGTTTGTTTTTCTGTTGTTCTGTCATATGGTTCGTACGGAGTGAAGTCATGTTTATATTATCGGCTGGAAATTGTTTAAGGAAAACTTTTTTTCCATTTCCAAGTGTCATGTAATTGTATTTGGTATGGATAATAGCATCAAGGTCTTTCAAAGTGTCGTTCCCAACGATGCCATGGAAGGTTCTAAGTTGTGGAAGTAAATAAAATTTTACTGGTACGTCTGTCCGTCCAAAGAGATAAGTATTTGTATGAAAACGAATTGGTACCTTCCCTCCTATGGAATTTGCATTAAAAATTTCTTTGTTTGGAATTGGATTTTTTACCAAATTTGGTTTTATATAATTTTTATTTGAACCTGTGTCAATTAAAATTTTTATAATTTGTCCGTCGTCCATCCTACATTCGAAGTAAGGAAGGGTGGACGAATTTAATCTAAAAAAATGTATTTCATTGAAGGAGTCGCGTTCCTGGTCATAGTCTTTGATATAGTCAGCCTGATCGTCAATGTATTGGTCTAACGTTTGTCCACAAATGTCATCCTCTATATGTTGTTTGTCAAGGTAGTTGTTACTATAATCAATTCCCTCAGTCTGTTTCTTGTTTTTAACACTGTCCGTTTCTAAATTTAGATGGAAATTTCTAGCTTGTTTACGCACTTCCGGTTGATTTGGAGGCGGTCGTTTTCCAAAAAACCCATTGTTCACTGGTCTATTCATATAATTTATGTTCCTACTCCTCATGCTTTCATCCACATCCATAGGCTCGGGCCTTGGTTGGGGTTTTGGCATAAAAGGTCTTGGTGGCGCATAAATTGCTTGATTATAATGGTTAAATTTAGGAACGGCGCCTTGAATTTGGTAGTTTCTTAGTACTTGATTTGGTATTTCTCTTCCATGAGAGATGTCGGGCATTCTAATTGGTCGAGGTGGCGGTGGAATGTGTGCCAATTCCGGATAAAAAATAGACTTATTCCGTGAAGGATTTAAATGAGATTGATAACGCGAAGGGTATAAAGTAGGTTGATTCCGTGAAGGAATGGAACCGAAGTTTTTATTTGATTTTATATTATGGGCATAATTAGTCCTGAAATTTTGGTTCTCCAATTTTAAACATAAATGAAGAGCATTAGGTAAATCTGTAGGCTCTTTCATTGTAAGAAGTCTTGGTAGATCTCCTTTCAGACCTCGGATAAACGTATCCAATGCTTTGTCTCTGTATGTTTGTGTTAGGAGACGCATTGACTCTGGTCCTATATCCATGGAACTTATTTTGTTCAAAATCAAAGAAAGATGGTTATACACTTTTTGGTAAAATTCCTGTATTGTTTCTGCATCCTGAATCAGAGAAGTGATCTGATATTCCAGTGTGCTCACGTCTCTTTTGTCTGCGTAATGCATGGTGAGACAACGTGAGATACTCTCCCAGTTAAGAGGAGTATTGTAGGATTCAAGTACGGCATCCGCGTTGCCGACTACTTTGTTCCTGATTATGCTCAGTATGCCGAAATATTTCGGTGTGCCCCTGAGATGTTGGTATATACTCAATATTCTTTCCACAGCTTTCCTCCAAGAACTATACTCTCCCGGTTGACCGGAAAATTCTCTAAGACACCTAACCACATCAGGTACCTTATCTAAATCAGTTAAGTTGTTTCTATGTTGTGGGTCAATCACTTGATCCTGATCAATTGGATTAACCAGATTCCTAGCTTGTTCCTGCAGAGCTTCATTTATCATCCTCCTAATTTCTACCTGTAATTCTGCCATGTTAACACCTTGATTTGGTGGAGCATTCAAGATAGGTGGCCTAACTAAATTATTTGGGTTTGACATCGTCCGATTTCTTCTAAGTTAGAATTCCCGATTTTTTCTATACTACCACGCCGTGTTTTTTTTTTCGAATTATTTAGAAAATATTATTGTTTTTATTTCACTAATTTATGTTAAACTTATTCTAACAGATTTTCAAAAAAGTTTTTAATCACTTTTGTGATTAAAAATAATACAATAAAACAAGTGCGGTGGCAGTGCATTGTTATTGTTGTTATTGTGCGTGAGGATTAACTACCCAGTGGGAAAAAAACTATACATTAAAAATTTTTTGTTTTCTTACAAAACCGCAATAAAAGGAAGAGCGAATTTATACAACAGAAAAACTTTATGACAATTATTTTTATATACTTTTAAATTAAAAAAAATATAAATAAAAAAAAAAAATTGCATGAGTGCACCTAGTAGATGCAATTCTGAGAGGGAGCTTAGCTCCACTAGAAAAAACCTCTGGATTTCTGAAGAGGAATCATTGAAAAAATCATTGGACAATCTTCTGTCTCTAAGAGATAAAAAACGCACGCGTTCGTGCTCGCCAAATATTGTTGTTGCAACAGACGACAAACCATCTGCAAGTGTAGCTATTGTTGATAAACCGAAAACTCAAGTGGGTATGGATAGGTATATAACCGTGGTTAAACGTCAGCGAAGCCCTAAATCCGCGCAAATATCATCGCAACCAAAAATGTCTAAGGGCGATATTACCTCTGCGACAACGGATAGTAATAGGTTTGCTATCCTTCAGACTGACGAGCCAACTACATCAAAAAAAACATTTAAACCGCCACCAATATACTTGAGGGAACCTACATCAAATGAGCTGGTAAAAGCACTTATTACGGCAATTGGTAAAGACACCTTCAACGTAACATCAGTGAAGCACGGACAAATAAGTGAAACAAAAATCCAAGTCTACTGCGAAAATAATTACCGAAAACTTTCTGCCGCTCTGGAAAAAGAGAAAAAATCTTTTTATACTTATCAACTTAAAAGTGCTAAAGGCCTTCAGGTTGTTATAAAAGGTATTGACCCTTATGTAGACACGGATGAGGTTAAAACTGCACTGCTAGATAAAGGCTTTAAAATAAAAAATGTGGTTAATATTAGAAACCGTGAAAAAATTCCTCAACCCATGTTTAGGGTTGAACTGGTACCGGGTGATGTTATTCTCAAAAAGAATGAAACTCACCCAATTTATAACCTTAAATTTCTTCTTCATCGCAGAGTTACCGTTGAGGAGCCGCACAAGCGTTTAGGGCCCGTTCAATGCCTAAACTGCCAGGAATTTGGCCATACTAAGGCCTATTGTAAACTGCCCACAGTTTGTGTGGTGTGTGGAGAACTGCACGGCACATCACAGTGCCAAAAGTCAAAAACTGACTCAAGTGTTAAAAAATGCAGTAACTGTGGAGGCAACCACACTGCAAATTACAGGGGCTGCCCTGTCTATACCCACTTTAAGCAGTCAATGACAAATAAGTCATCAATCACCTATAAACAACCCCAGCAGCCAAACATAATTCATACAAACAATTTTCCGCAGATAGGCCAGTCAACCAGCCAAATAATTATGCAAAACCCCAAACAAGTTTCATATGCTAGTGTGGTCAAAACCGATACTCAAAACATGAATCAGGAGCCCAAGCCCCAAAATTCCGATCAAAATTTTACCAATCTTGAGGCAACTCTTCAGACTCTTGTTCAGTCCATAAACACATTTACGGTTTCTATGACGAACATGATGCAGGAAATGCTGAAAATGCAATCCACTATTTTGCAGGCAATTTTAACAAAATGAATTGGTTTAAAATATGTTTCTGGAACGCAAACGGCATCCGCCAACACAAAAATGAACTTGAGCACTTCCTTATGGAAAAACAAATTGACATAATGCTGATTGCTGAAACCCACTTGACAAGCAACAGTTATTTCAAAATTAATGGCTACATACTGTACGACACAAAAGATCCCCGTGGAAGATCTTGCGGAGGATCGGCAATTCTAATAAAATCCAGAATTAAACACTTTTTAATGAACGAGACATGTGAGGAGTATCTCCAAGCAACTAATATATGCATTGAATATTTGCATGAAAAAATCGTTATTTCCTCAATCTACTCACCGCCACGCTTTTCAATAACAGAAAGCCAATACTCAAATTTTTTCAAATCACTTGGTCCTAGATTTTTAGCGGCTGGCGACTATAACGCAAAACACACTTTTTGGGGATCACGTTTAATTACCTCGAAAGGCCGTGTGCTTTTTGACACCGTTTCCAAAATGGGTTTAGATGTGGTTTCAAGCGGACATCCCACTTATTGGCCGTCAGACCGACGAAAGATCCCTGATGTTATAGATTTTGGAGTTGCGAAAAATTTTCCCTTAGAGTGGATGCAAGTGGAGCCTTCATTAGATTTGTCATCAGATCACTCTCCCACTATAATCTCTGTTTCGTTCCCCCACGAGATTGACTCACCGTTAACTGTCAATAGAGTTAATTGGTTAAAATACAAAAAATTTTTGAGTACACATTGTACTGAAAATATCGCCTTGAGAACGCCTGAGGATATTGATGTGTCAATTAACGATTTTTCTGAAAACCTCAAACTGGCCGTACAGCATGCTACCACTAGTCATATAAGATCCAGAAATGAAACCAATAGAACTTATTCGTCTGAAATTGAGCAACTTCTGTCAGAAAAAAGAAGAGTCAGAAGAGAATGGCAACTTCGCAGATCTCCCCAGCTTAAAACTAGGCTACGGGAATGCATAACTCAGTTAAGAAATCTGCTGGAAGTCCATAGAATTGCTTCCCTTAAAACATATTTGGAAAGCCTTGATGGTACTCCTCAATCTGATTATTCCTTGTGGAAAGCGACAAAAGGTTTAAAAAGACCCGTAATAGGTAAGCCACCTTTGCGAACTTCAACTGGCGACTGGGCAAGAAGCGACTCTGAAAAGGGGATGTTGTATGTCGATCATTTGAGAAGCGTTTTTATTACAAATGATTCAGCGAATATTACAGCGGAATTACCACCATATGTTGTTAGACCCCCTGTGTCTTTGAGACTTAATTTTCAAGATGTCGAAAACGTTATCGCAAATACAAACCCAAGAAAAGCTCCAGGCATTGATCAAATTACTGGTAAAATGCTTGAACAGTTACCTCGTGTAGCTAGAAGGGTTCTACTTTTTATTTTTAACGCCATTTTACGCCTTGAGTATTATCCTGTAGAGTGGAAGGTCTCAATGATTACTATGATACCCAAGCCAGGGAAGGATCTGACAAAGGTAGAATCATATAGACCAATAAGTCTACTACCAACAATTTCAAAACTGTTCGAAAAATTGTTAATGGCGAAGTTGAGTCCAATATTGAACAATGTGGGGTGTATCCCTGATCATCAATTTGGTTTTCGGGCTAAACATAGCACCATAGAACAAACGCACAGACTAGTCAATGTCATAAGACAGACCTTTGAGGAGAAGAAGTATTGCTCAGCTCTATTCATCGACATTTCTCAAGCTTTCGATAAAGTGTGGCACGACGGGTTGATGCACAAAATAAAGTTAAACTTGCCTGTAAATACTCACAAGCTTCTGGAAAGCTACTTATATGGGCGGAAGTTTATTATCAGAGAAGGCGATTTTATAAGCCCAACTCAGCCAATCGAAGCAGGTGTTCCCCAAGGCAGCATACTGGGGCCTACTTTATACTTGATTTACGCGTCTGACATGCCAACGACATCCGGAATCCATACTTCAACCTTTGCAGATGACACAGCGTTTTTGAGTGTTCATGAAAACCACCAATTAGCTTCACGAAATTTACAGGAATACATTTCAATATTAGAGAAATGGCTAAAACTTTGGAAAATCAAAGTTAATGAACAAAAATGTACTCATGTCACATTCACTCTGTGTAAGCAAACATGTGGGCCTATCCAAATAAACAACTCACCTATTCCGCAACACAGTGAAGTGAAGTACCTAGGTATACACCTCGACCGTAGGCTAACGTGGAAGTCTCACATTGAAGCAAAAGTCACTCAGATGAAACTAAAAGCAGCGCAACTAAATTGGCTTATGGGCAGAAACTCGACATTGAAGTTGGATTGCAAACTTCTGTTATACAATGCAATTCTAAAACCTATATGGTGCTACGGAATTCAATTATGGGGCACCGCCTCAGCGTCAAATATTGAAAAAATTCAAAGGCGACAAAACCAAATTCTTCGAACGATTACTGCAGCTCCATGGTACGTAAAAAATTCACGAATTCATAACGATCTGAGTGTTCCGCTGGTAAAAGAGGAATTTTCCAAGTACGCGACAAGGTATGTCAGTAAACTGGAACTTCATCCAAACCCTCTTGCGCGCAATATACTTACTTTTGGCGGCCACACTCGGCTTAAAAGAAGGGATACCGCTGCCACCATCAGATTGCTCAATAGGTGATTTAACCGAAATAGCTCCCGCATAATAAAACTTTTTGTCTAGCATTGGCCGGACTTAAGAATCCCATTTTTTAAATTTAGTGTTAAGATTTGAATACTTATTGTTAGTTCATTTGGAAGATTCAATAAATAAAAAATGCTACAAAAAAAAAAAAAAAAAATCACTTTTGTAGAAGAAATGTACATATAATTTTTGTTAGATATCCCTGCTGTTTGTGTTAGTTATTTTTTAAATGGGTATATTATTAACACTATTTAGCAATATTCAATAATTTTTTATCCTTTTTTCCTTAAATGAGCACTATTTAGTAGTATTTAAATTTTTATCTTGTTTTATCTTAGACTTAATTTTCTTTTAAATTGATTTCCTTTAATTTAATTTTTTCTTAAAAATTTCTTCAATTAAAACATTATATTTGAAATCTATTTTATCTTGAGATTTTCTTTATTTAATTTTTAAATAATTGGCTCTTTAATTCTTTTAATATTTTTCATTTAAATTTAAAATTTATTTTAACTTAAGATTTTCTTTATGCACTTTTTAATTAATTTTATTTTTTTTTTATATTGACTCTTTAATTTCTTTTATTTAAAATTTAAATTTATTTTTACTTAAGATTCTCTTTTATTTTTTTCAAATATTCTTTTAATTTTCTCTTTAATTTTAACTTTTACAAAATTTTTATTCTTTGTTTAAACTTTTAGATTTTTTTCTTTGCTTTTGTCACAAGTTTGTTTCACTAAAAAAAAATGTCTTAAAAATAACTTACAGTAATAATCTTAGTAGCATTTTCCCACGCCGTTGCCTTCGGTTATTCCTTTTTGTCCCGCGATGGGGTGACTGAGGCCCTCGGTACACACTTCGCGCGTGGTACCCTCCGAACTTGTACAAAAGGGTTGACTACTTTGTGGCAGCCTGGCAAATGATGACAAATTTGAGATTAGTTACACTCGTCTGGTTTTATCCATACACACTGTCAAAATATCCTGCCAGGCCCTACGTTGGGCGCCAATTAAACAAAATTACATTTTATTTTGTTTGGTTTGTACATATGTATATGACAGCAAACGCTGTACAAACAATGTGGGCAATTAACAAAATGCATATGTGATTCAATATGAGATGAATATAGATAGAAAATAATTAAATGCTCGGTGGCTTAGTGGTTAAAGCAGTAGATCATGATACGTCATGACCCGAGTTCAAATCCCAGTGGGTGCTGATGAGTAGTGTAGCGACTACGAAACAGCTAGTTGTCCCCCAGCTAAAGATTTGATTATTATTTTTCTTGTCTTCTTCAATCAATAATTATTGATCACAGCAAATTTGTATTGTAAAAAATCCTTCTTAAGAAAAAAATTAAGAAAGGAAAAACTTGAACTAAAAACCTGTTGTACATATGTACAAACCAAACAATTTTTAATTTAAAAAAATTATAAAAGTTCAACAAAAATTTAACAAATTAATATTTACATCTCTGGGTCCGGAGAATATTAAATACAAAAATATGTATGTTACTAAATAAAATAAATACCGCTAGTTCTGAGACAGCAAACGCTGTACAAACAATGTGGGCAATTAACAAAATGCATATGTGATTCAATATGAGATGAATATAGATAGAAAATAATTAAATGATCGGTGGCTTAGTGGTTAAAGCAGTAGATCATGATACGTCATGACCCGAGTTCAAATCCCAGTGGGTGCTGATGAGTAGTGTAGCGACTACGAAACAGCTAGTTGTCCCCCAGCTAAAGATTTGATTATTATTTTTCTTGTCTTCTTCAATCAATAATTATTGATCACAGCAAATTTGTATTGTAAAAAATCCTTCTTAAGAAAAAAATTAAGAAAGGAAAAACTTGAACTAAAAACCTGTTGTACATATGTACAAACCAAACAATTTTTAATTTAAAAAAATTATAAAAGTTCAACAAAAATTTAACAAATTAATATTTACATCTCTGGGTCCGGAGAATATTAAATACAAAAATATGTATGTTAATAAATAAAATAAATACCGCTAGTTCTGAGACAGCAAACGCTGTACAAACAATGTGGGCAATTAACAAAATGCATATGTGATTCAATATGAGATGAATATAGATAGAAAATAATTAAATGCTCGGTGGCTTAGTGGTTAAAGCAGTAGATCATGATACGTCATGACCCGAGTTCAAATCCCAGTGGGTGCTGATGAGTAGTGTAGCGACTACGAAACAGCTAGTTGTCCCCCAGCTAAAGATTTGATTATTATTTTTCTTGTCTTCTTCAATCAATAATTATTGATCACAGCAAATTTGTATTGTAAAAAATCCTTCTTAAGAAAAAAATTAAGAAAGAAAAACTTGAACTAAAAACCTGTTGTACATATGTACAAACCAAACAATTTTTAATTTAAAAAAATTATAAAAGTTCAACAAAAATTTAACAAAAAAATTTACATTTTATTTTGTTTTTAAAAAATATTCAAGACTTTCGTCTTTATTATTTGAATTCAACTTAAGAACTGAACTTTCTTATTTCTAAAATTATTATTAAGCTTTTGCACAAACAAGTGTTATATTGCAATTCAACTAAAACCAAAAATTAACAGGAAATGCAGCAAACTGTCTAGACGCCAGGTAAGCATATTTTGCAGCGACCCAAAAATTAACTGTTGCGCGTGTTAACAAAATTCTCGTTAACTTGTATAGTTGTTTTGACGTGCGGAATTATATATGCATTTATTTTTGTTCTTTCTCAACTGAAATATTTTATAGCTGTACAAATAATTCGAAACAAAGTATAGCTAATATAAAAATATGTATTGAAAAAATAAAAAATTGAAAAAAGTTAAGAATATATGAAAGAGAAGTATAAATTTTTAAATAGCATTACTATTTCACATCCATATTAAAAAGTTTATTCCTAATACGATTCAAAAATGCAGCATGGGTACACATTGAAGAATTGCATAAATAATGAAACAATTATTAAGTATACAACCGTTAAAAGTATGATAAATCATTTACATCTGGCAGCCTTCGCTATTAAAAAGCTCATACAAAAAATATGCTAAACATTTACGATGCATGTATGTTGTTTCATGTTGTTCGAAGCAACACACTCGTTTAGTTGGAATACAAACATGTATCGATTGTCAAAACAGAAAAAACACAAACCTTTGCTCTGACTGTCTGTATTATTGTAGTTAATCTTTTCTCTGCTCTTACTTAAGCTCTTCTAAAAAAATATGAAAGTAAAAACATTATTGTGTTCAATTTCATTGTTTACGTTCGCTGCAATCAAAAACGAGTGGAAAAAACAACGTATTTGTGTAAGCGAGTGGTTTTAGCACTCGAGTGTTAAAATTACATAGTAAAAGTAAGCGCACTCGCGAGTGTAACGTCTTGCCGCAGATCTCTGTTCTTTAAGGTATAACTTTTTTCTGAAAATATTTTATTTTACAAAAAAAACCCTGTATTGTTGAAGCTGATTTGAATTTGGCTAAAGTTGAGATTTGTCAGTTTATGGTATCTGAAATTTTTCGAAAAATAAAGTATTATAAGCAGTGTTTTGTATTCCATCCTGTGTAAACATTTTTTTACTCAGTGTCCTTTTCAATGTAATTCACGCTACAGTGGGGAAAGTGCTGGAATAATTTTTGCTATTCTGAGCAGTGTCGAAATTATAACTCAATTCCAAAATTTTTTCAACGCTTATTTCGGTCTTTCCGTGTTGTTATTAATAGGTTCAAGTTAAACATCCGCAAACACTACTCCGTCTTTTCACCTCCTTCCTCTTTAGCAATTTTTACTAGTTACAGTACAATACTCTGCATACGTAGGGATCATCCACTGAGTAGTGTTCTGTCTCTCATCCTGTACACCCGTATTTTGTTACTGCTATCCGTATTTTCTATATATGTATCTTCATTATTTAAATTTCTATGAAACCAAATTGCACCGGAATAGGTAGCAAGTTGTGCACACGTGTTTTGTTTTTGCTCCTTTTTTCACCGTTGTCCATATTGTCTGCATATATATGTCCATTATTAACTTCGTATGAATCCAAAATGCACCGGAATAGGTAGCAAGATGTGTACATGTGTTTTTTCTCCTTTTCCACTGCTATCCGTGTTTTCTTTATATGTTCATTATTAATTTATTTTCAATGCATTTCATTACCTTGTATCGGTTGGTTAAATTTCAAGGGGCGATGTTGAATGTGAACCACACCTAAACGCCAAGTTTTTTTCCGAATTTTATTTGACATTTCTCTATTTCAGACTTACTCAATTTGAACCATGGAGAGATACACAATCCACCAAAGTGTTAAAGTTATCCAGACTTATTATGAAAATGGGCGTTCAAATCAAAATGCATATCGTGCACTTCGTGATTTTTTGGTCAATTTGATCGTCCAAATGTGCGTACAATCGGAAAAATCGTGGAAAAATTCGAGCAAACCGGGTCTGTAGAAGATGTGAGAACACCAGTGCATGCTCGTACAGCTCGTACTGCAGAAAATATTGCTGCTGTTCGCGATAGTGTGGCTGTAGAGCCGTCCACCTCAACTCGTCGTCGTGCCTAACAATTGCATCTCTCACGCTCGTCGTTGATGAACATTATGCATAAAGACTTGCATTTACACGCTTACAAGGTGCAATTGGCTCAAGAACTAAAGCCTCTTGACCATTCCAAACGTCGTGAATGGGCAGAATGGTGGCAAGAAATGGCAACAGTGGATGATAAATTTTCGAAGAAAATCATCTTCAGTGATGAGGCACATTTTCACCTCAGTGGATTCGTCAATAAACAGAATTGCCGCATTTGGGCGAATGAGAAACCAAGAGTGACTGACGAAAAACCAATGCACCCACAAAGAGTGACTGTTTGGTGCGGTTTATGTGCTGGCGGCATCATCGGGCCGTATTTTTTCCAAAATGAGGTCGGTCAGACAGTTACTGTGAATGGTGTTCGATATCGTGAGATTATAACGAACTTTTTATGGCCCGAATTGGAAGATATGGATGTAGACGATATGTGGTTTCAGCAAGACGGTGCCACTTGCCACACAGCTAACAAAACAATTGCTCTTTTGCGCAACAAATTCAATGGCCGTGTTATCTCACGTAGTGGCGATGTCAGTTGGCCGCCAAGATCATGTGATTTGACACCGTTGGACTTTTTTCTTTGGGGTTATTTGAAAGAAAAGGTGCACGTCGATAAGCCAGCAACAATTCAACAGCTAAAGGATGAGAGAATTCGGCACATTAACGGCATAGAACCTCCATTATGCCTCAGGGTCATCGAAAATTTGGACCATCGGATGGTTCCATACATAATTGAGTAATACCAATATATCATAATAAAATAAAATTACAATAATTAACTAAATAGTTTGTGTTTTATTCAAAATCAACATTGGCCCTTGAAATTTAACCACCCTTTGGTATGGAAGGTGTTGGACTAAATTTTGATAATCTGAGCAGTGTTGAGGGTATATACACTGGGCACTGATCAGTTTTAACTAATTTAATTCCAACATTCCAAATGCTGTAATAGAGCTTTAAATGCTGTAATAGAGTTTCCTTTGATCTTTCATGTTGTTATTGTTGAAGTTAAACCTCGACAAACACTACTCCCTCTGAACAATTGATTTTTTCAGCCTGGAGGTGCACTAAAAAAGTACCAAGGCCACTATGATTTTAGTAACACACTTTGTATCACACGTTGGTTACATTGGAAGGGTTAAAACTCGCAATTATATACTGATATTGATTTGAAGTAAAAACGAAAATAAAAAGAAATTAGTGAAGTACGCTGTCATAATAGAAATATTTCATGGATTAGATAAGTAACTATTAGTCCATATTTTCTCTTTAGATTTTTCCCCCAATTTTTTATTACATAAACTTAAACAAATCATGAAACAATAGTGTATTATTAGGGTTTTGAGAAAACAACATATCGATTTTTAAGCATGTAGCTTATTTCGTAATATTTTACAAAATAAAAAAAAATAACAAAAATAATGTTTAAATAAAAATATCGCTAATAATATCTATAAAGCAAAGGAGCTCTTATTAATATAAGTTTAATATAAGTTAAGAATCCTCCAAATGATTCTGATAAAAAAATAGTTTAAGGCGCAACCACAGCGCCTGAATTAATTTTTATTACCTTCAAATTTAACCTTTACTAAATAAAAACTTCAACACAATTTTATTTCAATTGACACAATTTTATTAATGCTCTTATTAATTTTCACAATTTGATTAATTAATAATTAAATACCGACGAGTTCGCGAGCGTAACCGAGACTGATTAAATTGTTGTCCAAAAAGTTCCCTCATCGATTGCCTGATCACGTTGCACCAACATGTGCCAATATGCAGACGCTAATTCAGCAAAATTGTTTTCTCACGACAGTGCAAGTTGTAATCAGACCGGATGCGCGTGTTGAAATTATTAAAATATTAATTTAAAATTATTAAAATATTAATTTGCTGATTAAGCCAAATTAATTTGGTTGGCAGCGTTAACGGTGTCGTTAACTCCTCCCTCCTTAAATATCTGCGTCCCGCAGATCACATTTTTGGGGTTGCAGGTAGGATCAACTGGCTGTGGAACTTTGACTGTTGGCAGGTTAATTCTTCTAGTTATCTTATGCCACAAGACTCCAACGCAAATTCCCATTGCGATAGCGACACTAATGTATGTTCCAAGCGACATATTTAGTTTTAAACCAAGATACTCAAGCTTGTCCATGTTGTGCAAACTTATGTTATGAACTTGATCGATGTCCACAAGTAGCTTTTCGTTAGCCACGCTCGTTAGGACAGGGGGAAGTGGCTGTAGCCTGGAAACAGCTGTGCTGGAGAAGGTTTCGTTATTGATTAAAACACTCTCGTTATATAATTGTATCAGGTAACTGCCATTGAGTGTTTTTGTCTGACTCTGCGTTTTCAGGATACCCTCGAAGTTCGTTATGAAAATAATATCAGTTGTTAACATTTCTGTTACTTGCTTGGTGGTCATTTTGTAGCGACAATTCGCATTCCCTCCTTTGAGAAGTCGTGGTATGCAGGAATCTTCGGCTAGTTGGACTAGGGACGTTTGTTGGCAGACAGTCACTTTGTTAATGTTTAGACACGGGGTTTTCACTCCAAACGTTTCATCTTGGCTTATGAGTATTTCGTTGAACGGTAGTTCGACTTGTCTACCCCTTCTTATTGTTGTCCTAGTGATGAGTCGGTGGTAAAAGTCTTTTTTCAGCTTTGGAATAGAAAGGACATACAGTAACAGTGACCCGTTTGTATATATGGATGGATTTCCGTATTCGATAGCTTCTATGGCGTTAGCGTATGGCAGTGTTTCCATTTCGGTAACAATATCTTCGACTTCAGCCCTGTTTAATAAGTTCGTGTTGACAATTCCTCTTTTGGCCAATTGGCAGGCCCTTACTATTTCGTTGATAGTATCTTTCAGGATGAGAACTTGATTCGTTGTGTCCTGCCCAATTCTCTCGGCTTCTTTTCCATTGCTAATCTCGTTCATTCTAGTAATAAGTTCATTGGTTTTTTGAACGATCTCTTTTGTGGTGTTCAAGAGTTGTGCGTTGATTTTGTATTGCTCGTTATTGTTGCTAATTATTGCGTTTTGACTTTTTAAAATGTAGTTCCAATCTGCGGCATCTGGATTGCCAGCGATCCATTTCCATGCGGAGCCTATCCAGTCGATTGACCTACGCGTTCTGCCCCGTATGGCTCCCAGCTCGATGAGTCTGTCTTGTATTTGTGTAAGGTGATAAACAATTATTTCTTTAGTCTTGCCAGGCGGCATGTAATTCTGGACCAGCGCCGTTACATTATTCGCAATTGCTGCATACTCATCTAGGTTGATGACGTGAACCAATTTAAAATTGCCATTAATCGTCCAAGCGTTGCCAGCTCTCACCGTAACGATAGGGACCTCATAGCGATATATTTGTTCGGCTCGTAGAGTGATAATGCTCATGTAAATCATAATAAAAATACTTAGTTTGAAAATCATTTTGTCTGAAAAATAATTAATTTCAAATGATATTAGTGGTCAATGAAATTCGGGCAAAGCCGTTTTTTTCTTCTTTTTTTATTTTCTTTTTTTTGTTTTTTTCCTTTTTTTTGTATATATATTTTTATGCTTATTTCTGATAAAGAAGGATATTTTATCTTAAAAAAAAAAAAAAATAAAAATTTTTCATTTTTCATTCTTATTTTAGTTCGTTATATTTCTTCGTCAGTCAGTTTATGGATCGCTTCTTGGTTCACTTGGAACCCCAAATGATGATCTTATACCTTGCCGCCATTGCATCTATATGCCTTGATGCAACTCGCCAGTGCAGGGCATCAGTGCATCATCGGAAGATTGTCCAGGCCTGAGCTGACGTTCTCTATATTGTGTTATATGGAAATTATATTGGACTTGCATTCATGTATTCATAGAAATGCTTTTGTTTCATAATCTTTCGTATTACGTGCATTAATTATTGCATTAAATGGGAATTTATTTGATGCGTCAATTGCGCTTTTTCTCTTTTTTTTTTTTTTTTTTTCTTTTTTTTATCTTTTTTATGTTTCCTTGTATTCCTTTTAAATTTTTTATATTAATCTTTATATGCATATGTACTTATCAATATGGTAATGAGCGCTGCCTTTAGGGAGTCGAACCCCAGTGCCAAAGACACTCACCAAGTTGTTTAGGCAAGGCGCTTTATATTGGATACTATTTTGTTATCCATTATGTTGCTTTTGATACTTAGAGTTGAAATCTTTTGAAAAAAATAGAAGGTTTTTGTTATTTATTAGACTTGTTTCAAATTTTTTATGTGAGCCTTGTGAATCCTTCTACCACTTACCGTGCGTATTGTAACTCTGTTATCTTTATCCACGATCTCTTTTCTGAAAACTGGTTTATTTTTTGCTTTAACGTTTTTTATCCTAACAAAGATTGCATCACCTCTCTTAAATTTCTTTGGAGATGTTCGTTTCCTATTTATGCGCTTATTTCTTTCCCTGGCATTTTTCTTAATTAGTTCCCTAAGGTCCTTATTAATTTTAGAGCGAGCTTTAAGCAGTTTATCAAAATCGGATGTTTTTGCCCTGTTAAAGAATACATCACTAGGTCTCTTTCCCGTGACGGAATGTATAGTATTATTGTACCTATCGACTGCTACATATATTAACTCCTGAACACTTAATTCTTGCTTTTCTGCTCTTAGGCACCTGTAAATTTCTATAAGAGTTGAGTGAACACGCTCTACTTGTCCATTCACTTCGCTTCGTTGCGATGGTGTCAAGTAAATTTTTATCCCTAATCTTTCGATGAAATCCCTAATCAAAGGACTGAGGAAACTACTCTCGTTGTCAGTCACTAAAATCTTGGGTGCTGTAAAATAATGCAAAATTTTCACTAATTTTTCTCTAATATTTAGAACAGACCTATCGCTTATGTGGAACAGCTTAACGAACTTAGAGAACTTGTCGAGTACAGACAGAAATTTTTGATTTTGTATTTCCATTATGTCCATATGTAATATTTCACATGGCATGGTTGGAGTGGGGGTGTCTTGCAAATGAGGTTTTATCGGATTTCTGTCGTACTTGTTGCTATTGCATATTTCACAACGCTCAGCGAATTTCCTAATTTGGGCGTACATGCGTGGAAAATAGTACTCGTCTAAAATTTGTTTTCTGTTTTCCCTTGCATTTCTGTGTGCTCTGTGGTGCTCCTTCTGAATTATTTCGAATTGAAGATTCTCTGAGCTCACGTCCTTGACTTCTTTTTGAGCAATTCTTATTTTGTATCTTGAGAAATGCTGTAAATACAAATCCTGTAAAACTGCCAAATAAGATTCTGGGACTTTAATGCCGTTCACCATATTGGGATTCAGTGTTCTCTTTAGTACGTCTGTAAGTTTCTCGGCATCCCAATCAGGTGAAGAGACATAATGACGTAGGAAATGCGCATGTGGTGTTTCGTTAGACTGCAATTCGGGGCCTATTTTGATTATGATCTGGTTTCTGAAAACGTTGATTGGGACTTCCACATGAGGAATTAAATCAGAAGCATCTTGCATCGCACTGTGGATAGTAGAACCTGTTGATTCAGCGTCATCATCCCTAGTTTCTGATGCTATTCTTGTTGCTTGTGAATCCCCTTCGCTGGCCGTGTCTGTGGATACATCGCTGATATGGTTAACGCTAGTTTTCAATCTAGAGAGTGCATCTGCCACGACGTTTGATCTACCAGGTTTGTAGATCAACTCGTGGTTGTACTCCTCTATACGAGCTTTCCATCGCTTCAATTTGGCATTGAAGTTCCGATTACCTAGCGCGTAAGTAAGTGGCTGATGGTCAGTGTATATTTTTATCTTTTTTGCTCCGTATAGATAATTCCTTAGGTTGTCCAGCGCCCACACGATGGCTAGCATCTCTTTTTCATTAGTTGCGTAACCTTCTTCAGTTTTGTTTAGCGATCGGGATATGTAAGCGATTGGTTTGTCTTTACCAATCTCTCCTTGGGAGAGGACAGCGCCAATGGCATAGTTAGATGCGTCGGTCGTAAGGTTGAATGGTTTGTCGAAATCTGGGAAAGCAAGCACTTCCGCTGTAGTCAAGAGAGTCTTTAACTTTTTAAAGGCCAAAAGTGCATCGTCCTGTAAATTTATTGGAACCTTTTTTGACTGACTTGCCTTAACCTGGGCGTTTTCGCCTCTAGTCAAATTAGTTAACGGTTTAGCTACCTTTGCGTAGTCTCTTATAAAACGCCTATAATACGAGGTCATTCCTAAGAAGCCTTTGAGCTCCTTAAGATTATTAGGGGGGAGCAAGTTCTCAATTGCGGTCACTTTCTTGGGATCTGGTTTAATTCCATCTGCACACACAATGTACCCTAGAAATTCTACTTCTGTCTGCATGAAATTAGTTTTTTCGATATTGACTTTTAAATTTGCGTTTTCTAATTTTTGAAAAATTGTCTCCACATTGGTAAATAGTTCTTCCTCGCTACATCCGAACACAATTATGTCGTCAATGTAGACATAACACATTTTTCCTATATATTCCTTCAGGACGTCATCGATCATCCTTTGGAAAATTGCCGGTGCATTCCTAAGTCCAAATGGTAAGCGAAGAAATTCGAATTTCCCGTTCATAGTTGAGAATGCCGTCTTCGGAATGTCCGAGGCTTTCATAGGAATTTGGTGAAATCCTGAGGTTAAATCAATCGTGGTAAAGTATTTGGCATTACCCAAGCTTGCTAGGGTGGCGTTAATATCTGGGATAGGGTATGTATCGGGAATTGTAACAGCATTTAATCGTTTGTAATCAACTACTAATCTGTACTGTTTCTCGCCATTTGGTTTTGGTTTTTTAGAAACAATCCAAATGGGAGAGTTGTAAGGGCTTTTTGAAGGACGTATTATACCTTCGGATAGTAATTCAGCAATTTGTCTATCTACTTCTTTTCTCATTGCGGCTGGGTATGGATAGCTTTTTGAATATATAGGCTCCGATGTGGTTGTTTTTATTTCTGCGCGGACGTTCGTGGAGATGGCTTGATTGCTATCCAACGGTCCAAACAGTGATCCGAATCTAGTAATCATTTCGTTAATTTTTATCCTAGTTTGGTCTGGCATGGATTCACTCAGAACATAATTTAAACTATTTGACTTTTTTGTCCCCAGAGGTATTTTAATAGTGTCCTTGATCACTAGCAGATTCATTTTCCTATCAACTACAGCTCCGAGTACCTTAAGGGTATCGTCGCCTATAATCCCATCGAAAGTACTAAGGCCTGGTAACAAATAAAATGTTATTAAATCAAATATTCCATATTTTGCAAAAAATTTTCCGACTATCTTCCTAGTTACTTCAATTTTCCCTCCTGCGGTTTTGACACTGATTGGATTTAATAACGGTATGCTTCCGGCGGATAATTTTAGACTACAGAAATTCTTGTTCGAGCCGGTATCGATCAAAAATTCGAGTTTGGTGTTATTACCTGTAACATATTCTATGTAAGGTAGGGTGGATGCCCCTCCTTCATAAAATTTTGTTCCCTCGATGCCGAATCGAAATCGCCGAGTGTTACTTCTTCTTCAGGAATTAATTCCGCGTCTTCGACTGCTGTGTCTAGATGGAAGACACGAAGCTGTTTATCCTTCCTAAACATTTCGCTTCCCCTTCTTTTTTCCGCTCCATTAGGACGGTTCATGTAGTTTATTTTCCGAGTTTGAATGGAATGATCCATGTCCATCGGCTCTGGTTTAGTCTGTGGAAACCTTGGGTACGGAACTGGTTTGTTACTTGTATAGGATGGTCCATTGTTGTGGTAATTGTTCCTTGCATTATTTGAAAAATTAAAATGAGGTCTAGGAGGTCTCGGAGGTATTTTGACGACTGCGACTGGTGGATTAGTCGTACGTAGCTGCGACCTAGGGTGTAGTATGTTGTTCCTCATTGTAAGATTCTGGAGTTCTAGGCATGCAGAGTAGGCCTCTGGCAAGGTCCTTGGCCGTTGTATTATGACCATCCTGGACAATTCCGGGTTAAGGCCACGGATAAATATATCTAGTGCTCTATTCCTGTGGGTAGTCACCAATGCATTAATCGTTTCTTCGCTGTATGCCTCCGTTTTCAGCTTATTTATTATAAGGGATAGCTGGTGATTCACCGTTGAGTAGAATTCGTCTACTTTAGACGAACCCTGCGAGAGTTGATTTAGCTGATGTTCGAGGGTTTGTACATCCCTCTTGTCAGCATAATGGAGCGACAGAACTTTTTTCACCTCCTTCCAGTCGTTATCAAAAATGTTGTATGACACCAGGGCGGCATCAGCTTCGCCAACTATTTTCTGGCGTATACTCTGTAAAATGGACCTATAGATTGGTTTGTGCCTAACTATTTCGAAATCCTTAAGCACCATTTCTACCGCATGAACCCAGGATACGTAGTTCAATGGATTTCCATCGAATGTCCGAAGTTCTTTTACGCTATCTGGAAGCCTACATATTGAATTCAGCTCCTCTTCAGTCCTGGGTGCCTGCAGTATTGCAGCGGTTTCCCCTTGGTCAGCTCCTACATTGGCAACTCCCTGTTCTAACGAATCTAGTCTTTCCTTTAAGGCTCCTATATCCCTATTTTCCTCAATTGCCCTAAGTCTAGTTTCTATAATTTTCATCTCTTGTAGGAGACGATTTACGGCACCCGTTAGGGTGGTGAGCGTTCCCTGCATCTCCTCCATAATTATTATAATGGTTACAACAACGGATAAGGGTAAAAGGATATTTAGACTCACCTGGTCTTATTTCTTTTCGCTGTATACACCACACTTCTATTTTTTCCAAATTTTTAATACTCTGGCTCCTTTTTTGGCCGTTTACTTTTCCTTTTTTCTTTGGAACAAAAAAAAAATTTTTGATATACAATTTTTTGGGGAGTATTTTCCTTTTTTTTTTATTTAATTCCCTCTTTTTGCTTCTTTTTTTTTTTTTTTTTGAAAACAATCTTTTGATAAAATTTTAATTCCTTTTTTTTATGAATTTTTCTTTATTGGAATTATATATTTTTTTAACTTTTATAAAATTTTTTCAATAACTTATTTATGCTCTTCAAAATTTTTCCTTAATTCTTTTTTCTCAATTTTCATTTAATTATTGGAATTAAATTTTTCTCTTTAAAATTTTTATAAAATTTTTTCAATAATTATTTTTATAGCTTGATATTTTAATTCACTTTTTTATTAGAAAATAAATTTTTTGGTAGCTTCAAAATATTTTAGTTCACTTTTTTATTAGGAATAAAATTTTTGCCTCGAAATATTTTAGTTCACTTTTTGTTAGAAAAAATTTTGTTAATGATCTTTATATTTGACACATATTTTTTTTTTTTTAAATAAAATAAAATAAAAAAAAAAATTTTTGGTTTTGAGCCTCGGTTGCGCGACGCGACGCGACCCGATCAAATGGAGAATCCTTTTTCTTTTTCTCCTCGCGGAAGCTCCGTATGGTTCCTTTTTGGAAATCCGCTTTTATAATCGCGGATACCTACTGGGGTACGGTTGACTTCACTTTCGCTCGAGTAACCTTCTGTGATTTGTGTATTAATGATCACCAGGAATACTCGGTTGGCGAAGGAGGAGTGACTTTTTTATTTTTATTATAATTTTTTGTTTTATTGATCCTGGAGTGCTCCGTAGAGATCGCAGGAGTGTTATTAATTTATTTTGTTTCTGGAGTGCTCCGTAGAGATCGCAGAAATTCTCTTTCGTTAATTAGAGACCTTAACTCAGGTCCCTGCTCGGGCGCCAGTTAAGAATCCTCCAAATGATTCTGATAAAAAAATAGTTTAAGGCGCAACCACAGCGCCTGAATTAATTTTTATTACCTTCAAATTTAACCTTTACTAAATAAAAACTTCAACACAATTTTATTTCAATTGACACAATTTTATTAATGCTCTTATTAATTTTCACAATTTGATTAATTAATAATTAAATACCGACGAGTTCGCGAGCGTAACCGAGACTGATTAAATTGTTGTCCAAAAAGTTCCCTCATCGATTGCCTGATCACGTTGCACCAACATGTGCCAATATGCAGACGCTAATTCAGCAAAATTGTTTTCTCACGACAGTGCAAGTTGTAATCAGACCGGATGCGCGTGTTGAAATTATTAAAATATTAATTTAAAATTATTAAAATATTAATTTGCTGATTAAGCCAAATTAATTTGGTTGGCAGCGTTAACGGTGTCGTTAACTTATAAATATTTATTATTGTATTTTCGATTTTGTAAATAAATAAATATAAGTAACATATGAACTTATGTTCATATGTTACATAAGTTCATATGAACTTATGTGACGAATATACATTTTTGAGAATGTTTGCAAGCTGATTTGCTGCGGGTGGTTAAATTTTCTTTTAGGCTCAGAGCGTTGTCCCGTTACACATGCAAAGAGAAGTGTAAATTGTATCTAACGTTTAACTCAAAACAATTTCAGTGGGGTTAGAGATTTCATTTGGTGAAGGGAAAATATTATCGCCAAGGTTAATAAATTGTTGTTGGAAGTCATTGTTTACATCTCTGCAAAGCTGGGCTCACATGTTTGTTCGAAAGTTTGTTTATAATTTCTTCACTCGTTCCTTTTATAACTGCGGGAAGCGTTTGATGAAAACAGAAAAGCTTTAAAGTTTCAAACGTCCTTTAGTATTCGGTCCACAGCTTTGGTTTTTTTAGCGTTTTCTAAAATTTTGTCAACGGTGGCACTATTTTTGCGTGTAGAACGTATAAGTTAATGTTATTATTTTGCAGTTAAAGGAACTTTTTTAATTGAAATATTTTTAAGCTTGAATTTTATTTGCTGACTTTACAATGTGATCATTTTCCAACATGAGAGTCTGGTTCGCACAGGTTAAATTTCTTACAACTGTGTGAGTTTGTAGAATTCAATGTTGTTTACGATAAAATGCTGAAAACTACATTTATTGCTTAGTATGCGTCTTAATATAAAGGCGTACCCTTTTAGACGTCCGTCAATTTAAGTTTCGTTAAAATTTATTCGGAAGTTTCAGAGAAATATTTTTTCGGTTGATAGTTTTGAAAAAATTTGCTCTTTAAGATATACTTGTCAATGTTTTAAATTTCATCAAAGCCGTGTAAATACCAGAGGTCTGCTCAAGCACAATAAAATTTCTTACACAACATCGTAGTATTTTCAAGTACTATACATCATCTTTCACATTTCAAAACAAACACTTCAGTGCCGAAATGTTCTAAACACATAAACGAATACTGTCTTAAAAGCATTTAGAACAAACAGAACCAATCACAAGTAGAACCAAATGAAATAAAACAAAATTGAACTAGAACTTCAAGTATTGAAATAATGTTCTACTTCAGTTTTGTTTATAAAATTTGTCGTTGTTGTTTATGGTTTTTGTCTTTGTATTAGTGCACAAGTGCTGTATGTACAGTATGGTCATGCGTGTATGTTGTTGTTGTTCATGGTTTTTGTCGTTGTATTAAGCACAAATATTGAAGGCACAGTATGCTCAAATGCCAATGAGCTTGCTGTGATTCATCGTTTATTTGCTTTATTGTGATGTTTCGTTTCGGATTTTGCTGCGAAACAGAATTCAAGTACAGTCAAGCACTGTAGTGAAGGCGATTCAAAACTATGAAGTGTTTGTTCTGTTTCTAAATTTTCTATATCTTGTTTGTTTTGTTTTGTTTTAAGAATTGGTTTGAAATACAGTGTTTGGGACTGCGGCACAGTACGAGGGCGGTTCGGAAACTTCTTAGCCTAGCACAAAAAGCGTGGTATAAACAGAAAAAAGTTAAGTGTTTTGGAAACTTGCATCTCTGCTGTGAACATATGTTAAATTTTGTTTCAATCTGGTAACTGCTTCATATAGAAACAGGTGTTCACAAAAGACGCATCCGCGATTTTTTGCTGATTGGGTTGCTCAATTTAAACGTGGTTGTACATGCATTGAAGATGAACCACGTAGTGGACGTCTAAAAACAGCAACAACAACAGAAATTGTAGCCAAAGTGCATGATATGGTATTAAGTGATCGACGAATAAAAGTGTGTGAAATAGCTAATATCATTTGCATCTCAAATGATCGAGTTCATTTAATTTTGTACGAAGAACTACAGATGAATAAGCTTTCTGCAAGATGGGTGCCGCATTTGTTAACAGTCGACCAAAAACGCATAAGAATGAACATTTCTCAAGCTTGTTTGGATCGTTTTAAGCGAAATAAAATGGATTTTAAGCGTCGTTTCATAACTGTTGATGAGACATGGATCCACCACTTACTCCAGAGAGCAAAGAACAATCCAAACAATAGATTGAAGCTGGAGGAAGTGTCTCAAAGAAGGCAAAAACAATTCAATCGGCTGTTAAGGTTATGGCAACGGTTTTTTTTTGAGACTTCAAAGGTATTTTATTGATTAACTATCTGCAAAAGGGTAAAACAATAAATTCAGAGTACTATTGCAACCTTTTGGATCAATTAAATGTACAATTTCGAGAAAAACGTCCTGGCTTACAACATTAAAGTACGAATTGCTTGACCACCCACCTTATTCTCCGGATTTAGCTCCCAGTGACTTTTACCTGTTCCCAAATCTAAAAAAAATTCTTTGCTGGCAAGCGTTTTACCTCAACTGAAGATTTGAAGACTATTTTGAAGACCTTGAGTATAACTATTTTAATCAAGGGATAGAATTGCAGGAAAAGCGTAGGGCTAAGTGTATTGATGTTTAAGGAGATTATATTAAATCTCCAAGCAACTAATATATGCATTGAATATTTGCATGGAAAAATCGTTATGTCTTCTATCTACGAATTTTCTTCGATCAACGATTTTCAATAACAGAAAATCAGTACTCACATTTTTTCCAATCACTTGGTTCTCGATTTTTAGCGGCTGGTGACTATAACGCTAAGCACATTTTTTGGGGATCACGTTTAATTTCCCCAAAAGGCCGTGTGCTTTTTGACACAGTTTCGAAACTAGGCTTAGATGTGATTTCAAGCGGACATCCCACTTATTGGCCCTCAGACCGGCGAAAGATTCCAGATGTTATATATTTTGGAGTTGCAAAAAATTTTCCTTTAGAATGGATGCAAGTAGAGTCTTCATTAGATTTGTCATCGGACCACTCACTCACTATAATATCCGTTTCGTTCCCCCAGGAGGTTGGCTCCCCGTATAGTGACTTGGCGTTCGCCATCACTAGAGTTAATTGCCTAAAATATAAGAAATATTTGAGTACTCATTGTACAGAAAATATTGCCTTGAGAACCCCTGAGGATGTTGATATATCAATTAAAGATTTTTCTGAAGACCTTAAACTGGACGTGCAACATGCTACCACTACCCATGCGAGTTTCAGAAATGAGAACAATAGAACTTATTCCTCTGAAATTGAGCAACTTTTGTCCGAAAAAAGAAGAGTTAGAAGAGAGTGGCAACTTCGCAGGTCTGCCCAGCTTAAAAGCAGGCTACGGGAGTGCATAACTCAATTAAGAAATGTGCTTGAAATCCAAAGAATGGCTTCCCTTAAAAATTATCTAGAAGGTCTTGATGGTAGCCCGCAAACCGACTATTCTCTATGGAAAGCGACAAAAGGTCTGAAAAGACCCGTAATAGGTAAGCCACCTTTGCGAACTTCAGCTGGCGACTGGGCAAGAAGTGATTCTGAAAAAAGGGTTGGTGTATGTTAATCATTTGAAAAACGTTTTTACTGCAAATGATACAGTGGATGATGTAGCTGAATTTCCGCCATATGCTGTTAGACCGCCTGTGCCTTTGAGACTTAGTTTTCAAGATGTCGAAAACGTTATAAATAAAGTAAACTCAAAAAAAGCTCCAGGTTTTGACAAAATTACTGGCAAAATGCTTGTACAGTTACCTCGTGTCGCTAGAAGAATTCTTCTTTTCATTTTTAACGCTATTTTGCGCCTAGAATCCTATCCTGCAGAGTGGAAGGTGTCTATGGTTACTATGATACCCAAGCCAGGGAAGGATCCCACTAAAGTAGAGTCATATAGACCAATAAGTCTACTGCCAAAAATTTCAAAACTTTTCGAAAAATTGTTAATGGCGAAGTTGACTTCAATTTTGAATGATCTGTTTATTGAAGCTTTTGATAAAGTGTGGCACGAGGGATTAATGCACAAAATAAAGTTGAACTTTTTTGGTTTGTACATTTGTACAACGGGTTATAGTTCAGGTTTTTTCTTTCTTAAGAAGGAGTTTTTACAATACAAATCTGCTGTGATCAATAATTTTGATTGAAGAAGACAAGAAAAATAATAATCAAATCTTTAGCTGGGGGACAACTAGCTGTTTCGTAGTCGCTACACTACTCATCAGCACCCACTGGGATTTGAACTCGGGACATGACGTATCATGATCTACTCCTTTAACCACTAAGCCACCGAGCATTTAATTATTTTCTATCTATATTCATCTCATATTGAATCACATATGCATTTTGTTAATTGCCCACATTGTTTGTACAGCGTTTGCTGTCTCAGAACTAGCGGTATTTATTTTATTTATTAACATACATATTTTTGTATTTTAATATTCCCCGTACCCAGAGATGTAAATATAAATTTATTGAATTTTTGATGAACTTTTCATAATTTTTCAAATAAAATTTTTTTGGTTTGTACATTTGTACAATGGGTTATAGTTCAGGTTTTTTCTTTCTTAAGTGTTTTTTCTTAAGAAGGATTTTTTACAATACAAATCGGCTGTGATCAATAATTTTGATTGAGAAGACAAGAAAAATAATAATCAAATCTTTAGCTGGGGGACATGGTTTGTTTTCAGTTTTTTCTTGTTTGAGCTAATGTGTTGTACATTTATAACAAGTAGATCAACAGCTGCACACTGGGTTAGATGTGATAAAAATTCTTAGCAATATAGTATGCTACATTGGAGAACTCCTGCGTCGATTGACTGAGTGGAGCTTATAAAATCGCCTTTACTGATAACAAATTTCCGACCATATAAGTAGTTTTCCAGAAGCTGGTGAAAGTTTGAAGGCCAGTTTAACTTTTTTTGGAATCAAACCATCGTACCACACTTTATCAAAAGCTTGGGAAACGGCAATGAGTGTCATGTAATAATAAATGAAGTCAGTATTGTTTATACTCTTAACGTCACAACACATGTCTTTTATTACCTCGCACTTGATATGGTGCCAGAAGTAGGATGATAATATAAAAAAAAAAATTTATTTAAAGAACAGAAAAAACCATACAACAAAAAAACAAAGTAAGGAAACTGTGTAAAAAAAGAGGAAAAAATTAACCTGGGTTATGACAGAATCACGAGTTCGACCGGTTGAGCAATATACACAAAATATATGTAGAGCAATGTCAAGTCTGAAGCCACCGAAGAATTTGTTTATTCATCATGATGGCGATATGGCTGCTGAGTGGGCAGAATGGTTAGACGAATACAACAATTACTACATAGCATCAAAAATCGATTCGGAAACCGAATCAGTGCAAGTTGCAAATTTGAAGGTAATTTTAGGGCGTGAAGCAAATAAGTTACTCCGTAATTTAGGTCTTACGGATGCAGACTTAGGCAACAGAGAAGCTATTATAAATAAGCTGACCAGCCACTTTGCGTCACCCAGGAATAAAACATATGAGCGTTGTCAGTTTCACCGTATAAAACAGCAATCAACAGAACCGTTTGAAGATTTTTACCAAAAATTAAGACGTCAAATAAAATATTGTGCTTATACTAGTATGGCAGATGAATTCTTAGTGGACCAAATAGTTCTGGGAATTCATGCAGACAGTACTAGGAAAAAACTTTGGATGGAAAACATTTAAATACGACATTCAATTTATAGAGGACGCGAAATTTCATATATTGCCCCCTAGAAAAATCCCATTAGCTTTAAAACAAAAAGTAAAAAAAGAACTAGATAATATGGTTGAAATGAAAGTCATCGAGCCAGTAAGTGAGCCATCGCCTGCAGTTAGTCCAATGGTAATCGTACAAAAAAAGGACAAAATAAGAATTTGTATGGACCCAACTGAACTAAATAAAAATATAAAACGTTGCCATTTTCTTCTTAAAACGATAGAAGAAATTGCTGCAAGGGTAAGCGGTTGCAAGTTTTTCACTAAATTGGATTGCGAAAAAGGGTTTTGGCAAATTAAGGTAACAGAACGAACAAGCAAATTTCTGACAATGGCTACGCCATGGGGGCGTTACAAATACTTACGGCTCCCATTTGGTATCTCCTCTGCTCCCGAAGTGTTCAGTTAGGTAATGTCCCGTGCTGTCGAGGACATTGAAAACTGCGAGGTAGCAATGGATGACATATTTTTGTTCGCAGAAAGCAAGGAGAAATTAAATAAAATCACACAGCGTGTAGTAGCACGATTAAATGATATTGGGTTTGCACTTAACAAATTAAAATGTGAATTTAATAAGAGTTCGATTAAATTTCTGGGTCACATGTTTACTGCACACAGTTATAAAGCAGATGACGACAAAATAGCAGCAATAAAAAAACTACGAGAGCCAAAAATATTAAACAAGTACAACGTCTACTCGGGATGGTGAACTATCTGGGAAAATTTATCCCCAATTTATCTGAGCTTACAGCACCTTTAAGAATACTTTTGCATAAAAGCACTGAATGGCATTGGGATGAGTTGCAGGTAAAATCATTTGAAAAAATAAAAAAAGCTCTTTCGTCAACCCCAGTTTTAATATACTATGACATAAATAAACCAGTTACGCTATCTGTCGATGCAAGTAGTAAAGCTATTGGTGCATGCTTACTACAAGACGGGAAACCAGTAGCATATGCCGCCAGAGCATTTAGCCAATCGCAACAAAATCAACCACAAATAGTAAAAGAGGCATTTGCAATACGATTTGGTTGTAAAAAGTTTCACGAATACGTATACGGCAAAGAATTGCAGATTGAAACTGACCATAATCCCTTAGAGACGATTTTCAAAAACCCGATACAAAATGCACCACTAAGACTACAAAGTATACTTACAAAAGTATACTTACAATAGTATATATAGTACAATATTGTCCGAAAGTTAAGTACATAAAAGGCAGAAACATACCAATTGCTGATACTCTAAGTAGAGACATCGAAGTTATGAAACTGAACCTGAACTGAGATGCAAAGTAAGCGCCATAGCAGCAACAACGTTAGATGCAGAAACGTATGAAAAATTTTAAAAATCAATTGCAAAAGATCCAGAACTCAAACTTCTTAAAGAGTATATAATGAAGGGTTGGCCAGAAAAAAGTTATAAAATACCAAAAATAATAAGAAAATATGCACCATTCAAGCACCAGCTCACGTGTGATGAGGACTTGTTGTTTAATGGTGGGAAAATTATTGTACCCGAAAATCAAGTATGTGAATTACTACCACGAATACATGGTATTAACAAAAATCTATCCTTGGCAAGAAGGCAGCTATACTGGTATGGTATGACAAAAGATATTAAGCAGCATGTTGGAAACACAGAAAGCTAACAGTACCGAAGAGCTGATCATCAAAGAATTACCGGAGTACCCTTTTCAAATTGTATCAGTGGACATTTTCCATTTTGAGAGCAATGACTACTTGCTAATAGCAGATCATTACTCCAATTTTTTCGATTTTCGCAAATACACTACAGCTTCATCGGCTGAAACGATATCATTCTTGAGAATGTGGTTTTCGGTTCATGGTATTCCAGAAGTCTTGGAAAGCGATGGGGGCCCACAATTTACGTCCACAAAATTTAAGCAGTTCGCCGAAAATTGGCAATTTAAACATAATATTTCTTCACCGTATTATCCGAAATCCAACGGTTTCGCAGAACGCAATGTCCAAAACGCAAAAAACCTTTTGAAAAGGTGTTCGATAGATCGTACTGATGTATACAAGGCATTGTTAAATTGGAGGAATACGGATCGTGATAATATATTAAAATCCCCAGCAGAGAGATTATTTAGCCGCAAAACGCGCACAATAGTTCCAACAATAAACCAACAGCTATTGCCAAAGATTGTTATTGGAGTCACACAACGGTTAAAACAACTGCGAGAAAATCAAAAAACATATGCCGACAGAGGCACTAAAACAAGAGCACCTCTACAAGTAGGTGATACAGTAGTTATGCAAACCGGTCATCGAAATTGGACATCAGCAACTATAGTTGATAATACTGAACACCCGCGTTCAGTAATAGTTGAAGTTGGCAACGGTAAAAAATATCGCCGAAATACGATCCATTTAAGAGGAACCAATTGTAGCCTTTGAGAGTGCAAACAGCAACGTACCATCTCAACAAATCGCGAGCAGTAACGTAGGAGTTTCTGAAAGTAATTCAACTCAGCCTACTATAACAGCAGGTCCAAAGAACGCGCAGCGGCCGTGTGGTGAAACCAGTTCAACGGTATGAAGCTTAAAAAATTACGCATATCACTAAATCAAAATTTTTAGTTAATGAAATGCTTTAATTTATGTACCAATCTTAAAAGTAAAAATTATTTTTCTTTACTTTAATTTGAAAATAATTTAATTTGAAAATAATTACATATTCTTTTGTAAAAAAAAAAACAAAAACAAAAAAAAAATTTTTTAATTATAATTTGTATATCTATTATCTGAAATAAAACTTAGGGGATAAGAAATGAATTGGAAGAAAAAATAATTTAAAATAATCACTTTGGAGAATTAAAAAAAAAGGGAGATGTCATGTAATAATAAATCAAGTCAGTATTGTTTATACTCTCAACGTCACAACACATGTCTTTCATTACCTCGCACTTGATAATGAGTAGAGTAATGAACAGACGCATCGAACCATCGTTTATTTAATATAAACTTTCGCTGCTGGGTAAATTGTGATAAAATGTTTGCGTATGTTGAAATATACGCACATATGTATGTGAGGAAGAGTTTATTATGGCGTTTTCTTTGAATTTAAAACTGAAAACTGGTGGTAAATATTTACCAACGTGACGTTTAGTGAGTATGATAAATTAATTGTAAATGTAGACGTAAAGAAACTATTCGTCGACAAAAAAATAAATTTTTCATTAAGGGTATTGAAGTATTCGGCATCACTAAATAAATGAGGCCTTCTCAAAGCAGAGATATTTTTTGTTTAGAACGACAAAGAAAGGCAGGTTAAAATTAATCCAGAGTTTGTCAAGTTACCATGCTTTCTTCAGGTTAAAAGTAATCCAGAGTTTGTCAAGTTACCATGCTTTTTTCAGCCAAATTACTGTAGAATAATTACGAAACACAGTGTGTTTGCCTTCCGTCCTGTGTACGAGTACACGTGTTTTTTACTGTCATCCATATTTTCTTTACATCTTCATTTTTAATTACTTTTCAATGTAATTTATCACCTTGCATTGTGGAAGGTTTTAGAAATTTTTTTTTAGTCTGAGCAGTATCGAAAGTATATACTTTATCCAAAGACTATAAATATATAATGATGTTCCACGTAGAACATTAAATAAAAACACATTTTTTGCGTTTATTGATGCTGTGGGGGAAGTAACAGGGGAAAAATAAACTGTTTGTTATCTGAGAACAAACAAAGAGAGCACACAATTTTTGAGCATAAACACTTTCTATATGTGCATTAGTATGTAGTAATGTGTATTGTTTTGGTAAGTTACATTTTGATTTTGCCGCTGGATGTACACACATACATATATGATGTTTATTGAAAAATTTGTTTGTATGGTATATTTTTTGTGCAGAGCACATTCAAGTAGGAGAAAAAATATGAAATAAATAAGAGAACTTTCTTGGTTACCAATAATTAATGTGCCAGTAAATTACGATTGTGTTATTGTAGGGCAAAAATATTTGTTTTATTGTTGTTATATTAAAGCAAATTCGATTCGCACCGAACTATAATTACTTGTTTTACAAATCTCAATTGCATACTTACTATATCTGTATGTATAAAGCAAATAAAACGTGAGTTTACATAAGTTTGCAAACCATAACTAGGTATTTATTATATTCTTTACAAAAGTAGGTATATGTTTTATTTATTGCGTTAAAATTTTGAGCTTTTCAGTGTTGGTTGATTTGAATTTATATGTTTCCCACGACGAATGGTTTCTTAGCAGTGTAAGAACTAATAAATTTAGCATTTCCATCCTGTGTTTAAAGCATACGCTGCTCTCGTCAAATCAAAAGGAATGTATTTTATTTTTGGTACAATTTACGCATTGTTCCACAATCGTTTTTTTTTTGTTCTTTATTTCTTTGCATTTAGAAAAAACTTTTTTGTGAATTTTCACATTTTTTTTTATTGCTACTTCAGTTGTGCAACAAGCTAACGATATATTTTAACTTAAACTAATGTAGATGTGTTAATTTAAAGCGTTGAAAATAAGATTCCATATCAAGATTAATCCATTAAATAAATAAAACGACCCATTAACATTTAAAAAAAAAACTTTTCTAAAGATTTAGGTATTGAACTAACGAGAAAGTTTGTATAGCCAACATAATTTAACTTTTTTAACTTCTGAATATTTAAAAAAATATGAACATTTTTACACTTTAAGGCCAGTACGTAGTTCTTACGGAAATTCAGGTTCCCATAAGAACTGTGTGTAAAAAAAGTTACGGAATTTCAGGTTGGTAAATTCCTTATGTAAATTTCCGCATACCGGTACGGAGTTCGTAAAGAAAAGTAAACTGAATTTTTGATATTTTTTTATTATTACAGGTATGTTAAAAGTAAAAGTGGAGACTTTTTTTTCGTTAACTGAAACAAAAATTAATGTTCATGCATATATTTGCCTACGGAATTTTTGACAAATTGTTAATAAAATGGTGTAAGAATTGTTGCCGTATATTTAGACGGTAAACATAGCATGAGGTAAATATTTTCATATATACATACATATAGCTTTTCTACACCAATCTACACGATAATTTATCCGTGTACAAATAAATGTATATTTCCAAACGTGAATTTTTATAAGAACTCCGTACCGGTCTTTATACGACAATTTGTGGATCTAACTGACTTCTTTCAGAAAAAATTTGTCCCATGTTTGAGTTACGCTATGTAGGATAAACTGTGTAGCAAAGAAATAAAAGAAAAAACATATTCTTCATCAATTGAGCATCGAAGCTTAAATATAAGTCCAGGAATCCGAGGCTGACGTTTTGAAATTTATCAATGAATATATGAAAAATTATCAAAGGTTGCGGCCTAGATTTAAAATAATTTTCTAAATATTTGATAAAGAAATCTAGTTTTGAATTTTCACTGAGTTGAAATTTTTTTGAAGTCTGTTTAGCTTTTAATGACAAGAAATTTTTTAAAATTGTGTAAATTCAATAATTGACGCTAAAATATGCAACAAGCGGTAAAAAGGAAGACTTTCCAGGATGACAACCTGAGTTAGAACGATCTGAAAGCATTAAATTTAATATGTAAAATATATTCACAAAGAATGCAAACATTGTATTATCGATTTTAAATTCGATGCGAATCGATGTATTTACAATGGTACAACAACAAAATACATATTTTTGCCGTACAAACAATCAATCGGCCACATTAAGTTTTGCATAGCTTATGCCCACATACATATCTATAATATGTGAAAACACAAGTTCTTTTTGTTAGTTTATTTTTTTTCTTTTGTTTAAGAAACAAATAAACATCCACACATACTCATGCATAAAATGGCACATACTTTTAAACACATCCGGCCAAATAGCAGAGATGAGAATGATAAATTCTCTGAAAAATAAATAATAAACTCTCTTTGAAAGATATGGATTTTGTACGGAATCCATCAAGGTGCATTGACCAGGTGGCATCACTAGCGCAGGTGACAGTTTTTTATTTGAAACGACCGGTAGAGTCAAAAGTTGTTTATGTTTATAGAAAGTGAAGTAAAAAAATAATAATATTTTAATCGTGCAAAAAAAGAAAGAAAAAGTGAAAAAGTGCAAAAGAGAAAAAAACAATAAAGAAGTTTTCAAAAATATTTTAATTGCGTGAAGTGAAAAAATAATATTTTAAACAGTTTTAAAATGTGCAAAGAAACAATAAAAAAGATTTCAAAAATATTTTAATTCCTTAATATGCATTGCTGTCTGCTATGTAAAAAGAAAAATTCTACAGCTTATCGACTTCCCTCGCTTCAAAAATAATCTAATTGCTTAAAATGCGTTAAAAACAATTTAGGAAAATAATAATACACAATTATTTTTCTTTATATACATTTTTTTCCTTCATTTTCCTCTGTTTTGTAAACATGTTTTTGACATTATGGTGGAATTTTTAAACAAACAAAATATTATGTATCTAGTACAGCAACTCTAATGCTGCCATCTAATAATTGCACCATGGAATCCATCGTCAAATTATGCACTGAGTGTACAATGTATGCAAGGCGAATTCATCTTACCAGGTGAAACTGAAAAAACATATGTACTACTTTTTTTCTATTTGTAAAACATCAAGTGTCAAAAGCCGTTTCTACCCTGTCGGATAATCAGTAGCTGACTACAAAAATAGCCAACTTTTAATTAATTTTTATGAACCAATTTTAAGCTATCACAACAATCAGACGTGCAAAAATACAGGTCAGATCCAGAGAGGAAGCATTCAGTGCATGGCGTTTAAACAAAAACCCAGACACTGATTTGCTACGCTAAATGGCAAGATCTTCGTGTGCCAGAGTACTTAGACGTGAAAAGTTTCTTCACGAACACCGTCTTTGTGCCAAGGTCCTTACAGCTCCCCGGGGCAGTAAGACCTTTTGGTCATTCGTAAAGAGAGTAAAGAACAGTGTTAGTTCGTCAATTCCAACTCGCATAAAGAATGCCCAAACATTCACCGACCCGGTTGACAAAGCTAACCTGTTGGCTGATAATCGTTTTCACAACTGTAACGTGTTTGGCTTTTTTCGGGGACTAACAATCTCCCGAGGATCTGTTGCCTATACACAACAGATACGTGTACTGTAAGGAACCAGTGGTGATGATTGACGGGTGAGTTGGTTTAAGGGCTGATGCTCTTAATGGGCTTCGGCCTACCAACTCATTAAGCCTTGTCCTCCATTGATTGCTGGGAAATTGCATACATGAGGGATTAGAAAGCCCGAACTCCTCAACAAGAAGTTGTTCATATGACCGCAATCATATGACAAGAATTGCTACCTGTGTGAGCCTAGCAAGCCACACGGGGGCGGTGGTGAATCGTGAAAAATTCACTTCGTGGAATTGATCCACCATCAGGTTAGGCCGTCAAGGCAGGTACTGATCTAAATCATTTTCACAGTTGTCCCCCGGCTTTAGTATTCAATTATTTTTTCTGTATTCTTTGATCAAGAGTTATGTTATAAAACAATGTCTTGGCTGAAAGTGGAATCAAACATCTAATCGGATTTATGCCCCTATTACCATTACAGTATTACAACACAACTCAATTATTTTTTTTGTATTGCGATTCACAACTAATTTTGGTTGTGTTCGTTAAGTCATTCATAACTTTATCATGAAAGCTCAAATCAGCTGTTTCAAATGAAAAAGCTCAATTCCAAATTTAAAAAGAAATAAATAAGATAAAAACAGTAGTTCATATCATAGATATACAAAAATATCACATTTAATTAAATAAATAGTCAAACTAAAAATTAAATAATCAAAATAAAATAAAAATAATTCAGTGTATAAAAATAAATAATAAAGATAAAAACAGTAACAGCCAGTTCGCCGATGTCGAAAGAATTAGTTCAATCGCACTCTATGCGATAGAAAATTGATTTGGGGTTTTTTCTAACTTTATTCTATACGAACGATGTGTCAAAATTCAATTAAAATACATAAGTACATGTGAACGCATAATAGTGACATAGACAAACCCAGCTTTCTTTCGCATACATTTTCAATCGATATCGTCGAACAGGCTGTAAACAATCCAAATAAAATTAATTTATTACTATTTGCAATAAATTTCTTCCGTTCAAGGTCCTTTTTGTTTTTTAAAATGTTTAATGTATTTTTCAATATTTCGCTTTCCTTTGGAAGACTTCTTCAGGAAAATTTGTTTTTGTGTGATAAATTCAATACAAAATTTTAATTGATATTTGTTAAAATTTTTGTCCGCTTAAAATTTTTGTTCCCTTTTAAACTCACCAAATAAGCATATTTGGTATTTCTAGTGCTAGTATTTATTCGTTCAAATACGTAACCGATTAGTATGTTAAAAAATGCAATACATTATTCAATGCGGTAGGTGTTGTTGAAAGAGGGGGGAGGTGTATAAACGAATAAAAGCTGTTTCCATTTGCGCTTCAACGGTAGCCACTAAAAAAAAGGAGAAGACATGTTTGCATGACATTGTTGATGGCAACTGGTAAATCTTCTGTTTACATTTGTGTTGCAAATGTTTTCACAAATTATGTTCATTGAATAACTGACTCCCTGGTTATCTGTCAGTCCAAGAAGTGCAGCTAATAAACGGTCATTTATTGTTGTTAAAAACGTGTAGCCTTTTTATTTGTTTTATTTTGTTTGTAGTGGGTTATATTTCCAGATTACCAGACTTGTTGGCTATTAATGTAAATACTAGAAAAATGTCTATTGAGATCATCATCGTGTAGAATAACGTCATCATTATCACAGCAATCGTAAGTATCTATAATTTGGGGTTTGTGTTCAAAAGTGTTTTTTAACAGCCAACGTAAAAGTCATCACTGTTGTCGTTGGTTTGCTTTTCATTTTATTTGTTGTCGTTAAAATAGTCTCAGACGTTAAATGTTTTTCATCGTCAATTTGTATTTTAATGTATGAACATGAACTTGTTTAATGTATTTTAACCATTATTGGCTTGAGAATTGCCCTTGTATGAACGAAATGTGGACACGTTCGATCATCAAAAGGAAAACGAAGTCGACTGTATCTGCCGTGGAAACGTGTTTGTGTTATGATACTCACTCTTAAATGTAGGGGAGTGAGCAAATGTATGCGTTTAATCGTATCGTTTGTCTTTGAGAAAAATAGGTTGAATTGAAATCCTAGTCAAAAATACTACCTCGCATAAATCAGGTGTAATGGATACTAAGGGAAGCAAAAAAGTGTACAATGTTTTAATGTGTAACCAATTTTTCTAAATATTATATTTAACCATATATTCATCTCTTAAGAGGAATAAGTGCGTCCAATTTTAAAATTGTAGGTAGAGCATCTATACTCAATATGGTATGCGGGTAGCAAATACAGTAAAAAATAATGCATCTTAGCTAAATTTCATTCGAGGGGTGCAGTTTGTGGTCGTTTTGTTCAGGATGTTGAATAAAAACTATAAATGTATTATACATCAGTGGAGTCAATTGAAATTTACCAAACATATCTAATATAATTTATAAAAAATTTTGAGTAACTCCATACTATATTTGCCGAATGCTGGATGTAGCGTGCATGCTTTTTTCAACTTATAATTTAGTAAATTTCAAAGTCATTCTTCGACAAAATTAAAATTTTTTTTTTTGCGTTTTGTTGAGGAATCTCTCAAAAATTATAAACAAACAAAAGAAACAAAAGATTTTCAACGTGCTAATACTGTAGATATGTACGAAATAAGATACGAAGTCAAAGCTAAAAACAAAAATATCAAAATTAAAAAATCTTTCAAACTATTAACGATAACTAAATAAACTACTTTGTGATCGACAATATAGATTTCGAAAAGGTCGTTCTACTGGCGATGTTATGGCATATCTCTCAAAGAAATAGTGCCATTCAATCCATCATTTCGGTGAAAGTCGGGTGGTGGCTCTTAATGTTTCAAAAGCGTTTGACAGAGTGTGTCATGGTACACTACTGGCAAAACTTATTGCTTTTGGTGTCGGTAATGACTTCTCTCGGTTTATATCGAGCTTTCTCAGAGACTGCACTATACGAGTTGTTATAAATGGGGTCTCATCAAACTAGTTCAAGATTAATTCAGGGGTTCCGCAAGGCTCCGTTCTTTCTCCTACCCTATTTCTTATTTTTCTCAACGACCTTCTCTATCAAACTTCCAACCCTATCCACTCTTTCGCGGATGACAGCAGCATTTGTCACTCGTACTCTTTTAGTTATAGTCCCAGCCTATCAAATATCGCTGCCAAGAAGTTAAATATGAATGAATCAGTGGATAGTGATCTTCTATTAATCTCCGAATGGGGTCGTAAAAACAGGGTCGTGTTTAACGCTCGTAAGACCCAATTAACACACAAACAAACGACCGCAAATGCTGCTCCTACTGTTCTCATGGATGGTATAAATATTGAGGAGTCGGGTGCTCTTGGTGTTCTTGGAATGAAGATACAGTGTGATTTTCGCTGGACAGATCAAATTTTTCATGTCTCTAAAGAAGCATTCAAGTGCCCCGGGCTTTTGAAACGGTGTAAGATGTTCTTCACTCCATCCGACCTCCTTACTATTTATACCATCTACATCCGACCGAAAATGGAATACAACTCTCATGTGTGGGCCGGTGCCTCAAAGTCTATTTTGGAGTTACTCGTCCGTGTGCAGAAGAGGGCGTAGAAGCTCATCGGTGACAGTAGGGTATCCAACTCTATTGACTCACTGGAGCATCGACGCAGTGTGGGATTTTGCTGTGACGAGATTAGGGATCTTGTTCCCTAAACGCGCACATTTTTACGTAGCACGCGTTCATCGTCTAGAGCTCATCCATTTGTTGTCGATTGCCCGGGGAATCGCACTACGCATTACAGAGAGTATTCGTTTTTCAGCCGTACGCTTCGCCTGTGGAATATGTTGCCTGCAGACGTGTTTCCTGTTTGTTATAACTTTGGGAGGTTCAAGTCAAATGTTCAGAAACACTACTCCCTCTTTCCCCCTCCTCACAACCTATTTTCCTAGTTCCGGTTCAATGCACTGCATATGTAGGGGTCATCCCCTGAGTACTGGTCCAATAATAAAAAAAATAAATAAATAAAAAAAACGATAACTAAATAAAATAAAGTTATGAGTTATTAAAGTTTAAATTTATTTAAATCTGATAATATTTGCAAAAGTAATGAGGCGAGCAAATTTTTTCATACCCAAGGTAGTTAACTTTGACGCCCTGTTGGTCACCATGTAGTGTAACAACGTGGATCAAATTTCATTATTCTTAGAATCTGTTTTGTCCTCTATGATTCCTTCATACATTATTTTATGATCAGGGCGCACGTTTCAAAGACACGGATTTATTAACATTTTTTTCGTTGACCCCACTGTACAACTGTCAATTTTGTTTCTACTTCTTGCGCTTGGAGAGCATTCATCACCACGCAATGCCCTCAAGGGAAATCGCGCATATACATTTACATACACTCTTAGTGCGAATCACTGTTCAAGAGGTAGAGCTTTTTTTTAATTAGTTTTGAATACTTTTGATGTCAGAAAATTCGCTTCAGTGCTTAAAATTTGTAATAGTTCGCGGACTATCATTTAAATTTGGTTTCGCTTCTACGGATGGCTTAATTAGCACTTCAACTTAATTCTTCAAGACGTCTTCTTAGAACAGTGGATTATAGTCATAAGTAGCAGTCTTGACTGCTCAGGGTTCCATTGGTTTTGGCAGACAGCTTTCATCAATTGCTTTTTGAAGATGCTTTGAGATAATATGCCACTAGTGACATTACACTCCTGATGTGTGTTTCCATACCATTACTTAATTTTTTTTAATACTTAGTTCACTTTAAAGATTACTCCTTCTGAGCATAAAACAGAATTCAAGATTTAAGTTTTACTTTTTAAAGAATAAATGAATCTTATAAAATAACTACTATTTTATGAGGAATAAATAAAACTAAAAAATTATTACTAAAATGTAGTTCTTGAAATAAAACTACTATTTGTTGCGGTCCCTGGAATTAGCCAATTTTGTAGCAGCATTTATTTGTAGATTCGATGACAGTAGGAGATTTTGTAGGTTCGACAGCTGCGAACAAATTCCAAATACAGCATGTGTATTTTAATAATAACGTGTCTTGATCAACCGCTCTGCATATTATGTCTCAGCGTGTTCAAATAACACCGGCATAATTGTTTTTTATTGTTAAACTTCGATTTTGTATCATTTATACCGCGTTAAACAAAAGAAAAATGAATCGTGGGTAAAAGCTGTTCAAAACATTCGCACCATATTTACAAATCAGCCATAATATACTCACGTTGTATTCATCATATGTGTTGCTTCACAGTTAGGTTTTTCTCCATTCAACTGTCGCTTCTACGCGAATGCAACGCTTTCTTCATATATATAATTTTTTTCTGTTTTTCTGTTGTTTAATTCGCACTTGAAAATCGTGGCGATGATGAATCAAAGTGTTTGGTGCCTTGCAGCCACCGTCATCGTCTTTATACTTAACAATTTATCATACAAGTGTTAATACCGCGCCAGTATTACTGTGCAGTATTTTCTTGTTTTTCTTGTTGTTGTTTGCTTAAATGTATGTATGTATGTTTATGCATATTTATTATCGGCTTTAAAAATCTTATAGAGGATTTGTGGACATTTCTATTATTTTTATTTGTTATTTCATGTTCTTCATCTAATTTATTTACAACGTTTATCTAATAGCATTTCTTTACCAAGCATCTAGTTTAGAATCTAATAATTTATTGAACGCCCACCTTTTGCCAATGGATGTTTAGAATGAATATTTCATGATATCTTAAGATGCACTTTACCAGTGTGTGTAGTCATGGAAGTTATTATTTTTCGTGTTGTTAAATGAGATGCTGTTCAAAAAGATAATTTAATACCCAACCGACAAAATTTATTTATGGACATTTAAAAATTTAATTCTTCTAAATGATGTTTTAACAATAAATAATTTACATGGAGAGGGAAACTAAGAGTAGACTTTTAGAAAAGCCTAGTTTCGATATGGTTGGTGTAATAAAATGTTTATATTGAACTTATGTGTACAACAAAGACTGGCAATGAATGAATACTCATAAAGAAAGTACTCGTATACATCAATATTTTCCCCCAAATTTTGTTATTGGGTATTACCCATTACTTATACATAAAAAATATCCATTCATACCTGACTGTTTTTCAGGAAGTATCGGTATTACTTATACACGCGAGAGTATTGTACGGAACCATACATAAAGAACTAAAATCCATAGACTATGAGTACGTACCCAAAACGTTTTCGATAATATTTAAAACCCATGTATTTGAAGATATACTTAAGCTGGATTCGCCCATTCTTTCGGAAACAAATATTTGTTGCGAAACAATTTTAGTTGCTTGAGAGTTTGTTCTGAAACGATTCACCCACTTCGAACATTTATCTGGACAAGCTACCATATGAAATAATTATGTAAACGAGGCGTCTTACTGTTACGAGGTGGCAGGTTTTTCATTTCTGAAATAAGCTTAAGTGTAATCGATGCGTCGAAACAACAAAATGTTTTAAAGTTGTTTATTTTAATTTTTGATAATAATCAATATAAAATTTATATATATATACATATATATATATATATATATATATATATATATATATATATATATATATATATATATATATATATATATATATATATATATATATATATATATATATATATATATATATATATATATATATATATATATATATATATATATATATATATATATATATATATATATATATATATATATATATATATATATATATATATATATATATATATATGTGTAGTTAAGTTTACATTCGCAAACCCGAATCAACAATCTATATCTCAACCGCCCGATCAAAATTTCAGTAACCTTGAGGCAACAATACAGACCCTTATTCAAACTATAAACAGTTTTACGTCGTCAATGATGACGATGATGCAGGAAATGGTGAAAATGCAATCCACCATTTTGCAGGTAATTTCCAGAAAATGATTTGGTTAAAAATATGTTTCTGGAACGCGAACGGCATCCGCCAACACAAAAATGAACTCGAATACTTCCTGATGGATAAGCAGATCGATATAATGATGATTGCAGAAACTCACTTTACGTCAACAAGTTTCTTCACAATTAATGGCTACGTACTATACGATACTAAAGACCCCCGTGGAAGAGCTTGTGGGGGTTCCGCAATCTTGATAAAATCTAGGATAAAGCATTTTTTATTGAACGACACATGTGAGGACTATCTTCAAGCAACTAATATCTGTGTGGAAAATTTTCATTACAAATTGGTTATCTCATCGATTTATTCGCCGCCTCGATTTTCAGTGACGGAATCACAATATTCAAGTTTTTTTCACCTCATTAGGACCTCGTTTTATAGCAGCTGGAGATTACAACGCAAAACACACTTTTTGGGGCTCACGTTTAATCACCCCGAAGGGTCGGGTGCTTTTCGATACAATTTCTAAAATGGACTTAGACGTAATATCAAGCGGACATGCCACTTACTGGCCGACTGACCGGCGAAAGATTCCAGATGTGATTGATTTTGGAGTGGTTAAGGGGTTCCCTGTGGAATGGATGCAAGCTAAGCCTTCGTTAGACTTGTCATCGGATCATTCACCAACTATTATTTCAGTGCGTTTTCCCCAGGAGACTTGGTCCCCGATTAACAATTTGCATAGGACTGTCACCCGAGTGAATTGGCTAAAATATAAAAGATTTTTGAGTTCTCATTGCACTGAAAATATTGTTTTAAGAACACCTGAAGATATTAATGTGTCACTAAGCAACTTTAGCGAAAACCTTAAACAAGCCGCTGAACTTGCTTCTAGCGTTTATTTAACACGCAGAAACCTTCAAAATAGAACATATTCTTTAGAAATCGAGCAACTTGTGTTAGAAAAAAGAAGAGTTCGACGAGAGTGGCAACTCCGCAGGTCTCCGCAACTAAAAACAAGGCTACGTGAGTGCACAAATCAGCTAAGAAATTTGCTTGCAACCCAAAAAACGGCTTCTCTACAAACGTAGAGAAGCCGAAGATAACAAAGTCTGGATGGTACTCCTCAGTCCGACTATTCTTTATGGCGGGCGACTAAAGATTCAAAAAGGCCAGTTAGAGGTAAGCCGCCCTTGCGGGAACCATCTGGTGACTGGGCTAGAGATGACTCGGAAAAGGGTAATTTATATGTTAGCCATTTGAAAAATGTTTTTACCACAAATAGGTCTGATAATGCAAATAAGTTGACGCCTATTGTTAGTAGACCTCCTGTGCCTTTAAGATTCAATTTTGAAGAAGTTGAAAATGCTATTGGTAATCTAAACCTTAAAAAAGCAGGTATGGACAAAATCAGCAACAAACTGCTCGTAGAGCTGCCTCGTGTAGCTAAAAGAATTCTTCTTTTTATTTTTAATGCTATTTTACGGCTTGAGTATTACCCTGCAGACTGGAAGGTGTCCATGATAACAATGGTTCCTAAGCCAGGGAAGGATCACACGAAAGTAGAATCATACCGTCCAATAAGTCTACTGTCAACAATATCAAAACTTTTCGAAAAATTGCTAAAGGCGACGTTGGATCCAATGCTTAATAAGGTTGAATGTATTCCTAATCACCAATTTGGTTTTAGAGCGAAACATGGCACCATTGAGCAAACACACAGGTTAGTTAACGTCATAAGAAAGACATTTGAAGATAAAAAATATTGCTCTGCCTTATTCATCGACGTCTCACATGCTTTTGATAAAGTGTGGCACGATGGCTTAATGCATAAAATAAAGTTTAACTTACCTGCAAACATACATAACCTTTTGGAAAGCTATTTCTATTGTCGACAATTTATAGTAAAAGAAGGCGATTTCATAAGCCCCGCCTAGTCTATTAAAGCTCGAGGTCCCCAAGGCAGCATATTAGGGCCTATCTTATATTTGATCTACGCATCTGACATGCCGATAAGCACCAACATTCACACTTCAACATTTGCAGATGATACAGCATTCCTTAGCATACATAGTAACCACCAGCAAGCATCAATAAACTTACAGGAACATATCGACAAACTAGAGAAATGGCTCCAGCTTTGGAAAATCAATGTTAATGTACAAAAGTGTGCCCATGTTACATTCGCGCTGCGTCTAGGAACATGCTCACCCATTACTATTAACAATAAAGTAATATCTCAACACAGTGAAGTCAAATACCTCGGTATGCATCTTGACCGTAGACTAACATGGAAGTCGCACATCGAGGCAAAAGTAACGCAGATTAAATTGAAAGCAGTCCAAATTAACTGAACAGACACACAGGCTGGTGAATGTTATCAGAAACGCGTTCGAAGATAAAAAATATTGCTCAGCTCTATTCATTGACGTTTCCAAAGCTTTTGACAAAGTATGGCACGAAGGCTTAACTCATAAAATAAAATTAAACTTGCCTGCAAACACGCACAAGCTGTTAGAGAGCTACTTATATGACCGGAAATTCAACTTTTGCAGATTCATCAGTGTACATGAAGACCATAAATTAGAATCACGAAATTTGCAAGAACATATTCTTATATTGGAGAAATGGCTGAAACTTTGGAAAATCAAAGTAAATGAGCAAAAATGTACCCATGTTACGTTCACACTACGCATAAAAACTTGTTCGGGCACTAAAATCAACAACCATATCGTTCCGCAACATAGGGAAGTCAAATACTTTGGTATTCATCTCGTCCGTAGGCTCACGTGGAAGTCTCACATTGACGTTAAAGTCACCCAGATGAAATTAAAAGCGGTGCAACTAAATTGGCTCATCGGCAGAAATTCTACCTTGAAGTTAGATTGCAAACTTTTGTTGTATAACGCAATCCTAAAGCCAATATGGAGCTATGGAATTCAATTGTGGGGTACCGCCTCTACATCTAACATTGAGCAAATTCAAAAGCGCCAGAATAAAATTCTCCGTATAATTACTGCAGCCCCATGGTATGTTAAAAAGTCTCGAATTCACAAAGATCTAGGTGCATCCTTAACTTTGGTGGCCACACTCGACTGAGAAGGATGGACACCCTTGCAACCATCAGAGCGTTGGAAAGGTGATTTACCAACAAAATACACGCAAGAAGCAACTTTTCGTCTAGCATTTGCTGGACCTAAGAAAATATAATTTTTCAATATTAATTAATTTTTTTTTCTATATTAATTAATGCATTTTTAGATTTAAGATTTGCATACTTATTGTTAGTTCTTTTAGAAGATACAATAAATAATTGAATTATATAAAAAAAATATGCTGCTAGACCGCCTGTGCCTTTGAGACTTAATGTCGAAAATGTTATCGGTAATACAAACCCCAGGAAAGCTCCAGGCATTAATTAAATTACTGGTAAAACGCTTGAACAGTTACCTCGTGTAGCAAGAAGAGCTGTGTTTTTATTTTTAACGTTATTTTACGCCTTGAGTATTAACCTGCAGAGCGGAAGGTCTCAATGATTACTATGATACCCAAGCCAGGGAAGGATCTGACTAAGGTAGAATCATATATACCAATAAGTCTTTTACCATTAACATTTTAATTGTTAATGGCGAAGTTGAGTCCAATATTGAACAATGTGAGGTGCATCCCTGATCATCAATTTAGTTTTCGGGCTAAACACAGCACCATAGAACAAACGCACAGACTACTCAATGTCATAGGACAGACCTTTGAGGAGAAGAAGTATTGCTCAGCTCTATTCATTCATATTTCTAAAGCTTTTGATAAAGTGTGGCACGACGGCTTGATGCACAAAATAAACTTGCCTGCAAATACTCACTAGCTGCTGGAAAGCTACTTATATGGGTGGAAGTTTGTTATCAGAGAAGGCGACTTTATTAGCCCAATTGAGCCAATCGAGGCAGGAGCTCCCCAAGGCAGCATACTGGGGCCTACTTTATACTTGATTTAGGCCTCTGACATGCCAACGACATCCGGTATCCAAACTCCGCAATGTATATATATATTTTTTTTTTTTTTATCAATTTTTATTTATTTGTTGAATCTTCAAAAAGAACTAACAACAATTATTCAAATCTTAATAACTAAAAAAATTTCTTTAAGTCCAGCCAATGCTAGACAAAAAATTATGATTCAGCGAATGTATCGGAATACCGTGCCACAGGACATCACCTGTTATGCTCCCGAATGGAAGCCAGGGTGTCCCTTCTTTTTAATCGTGTGTGACCACCAAAGGTAAGGATGTCTCGAGCAAGTGGATTTGGGTGGATTTCAAGTTTGGTTATATACCTTCCAGCGTATTTGGCAAATTCATCTTTTACTAAAGGTACGTTTAGGTCCTTGTGAATTCGAGAATTTTTTACATACCATGGGGCTGCTGTAATCGTACGTAGAACGCTGTTTTGACGCCTTTGAATTTTTCCAATATTTGATGCGGAGGCGGTGCCCCATAGTTGAACTCCATAGCACCATATTGGCTTTAGGATCGCGTTATACAGCAAAAGTTTGCAGCCTAAGCTCAGGGTGGAATTTCTGCCGATGAGCCAATTCAATTGCGCGGCTTTTAATTTCATCTGGGTTGGTTTTGCGTCAATGTGTTTCTTCCAAGTTAGTCGACGGTCGAGGTGAATACCGAGATATTTGACGTCACTGTGTTGTGAAATTATTTGATTATTAATTTTTATTGACGGGCATGTATTTTTACGCAGTGTGAACGTGATATGGACAGATTTTTGTTCATTGACTTTGATTTTCCAGAGTTTTAACCATTTCTCTAAATTGTAAATATGTTCCTGCAAATTTTGTGATGCTGTTTGGTGGTTTTCATGTACACTGAAAAAAGCCGTATCGTCTGCAAACGTGGATGTATCAATTTTATCACTTGCTGGCATGTCAGAAGCATAAATCAAGTATAAGGTAGGGCCCAGTATGCTGCCTTGTGGGACCCCTGCGTCGATTGGTTGAATGGGGCTATAAAAATCACCTTCCTTAACGATAAATTTACGTCCATACAAATAACTTTCAAAAAGTTTGTGGGTGTTCGCAGGAAAGTTTAGTTTTATTTTGTGCATTAAACCGTCATGCCACACTTTGTCAAAAGCTTGGGAAACGTCAATGAAAAGTGCAGAGCAATACTTCTTGTCTTCAAATGATTTTCTTATGACATTAACTAGTCTGTGTGCCTGTTCGATGGTACTATGTTTGGCCCTAAAACCGAACTGATGAAAGTTTAGTATTATTTTGTGCATTAAACCGTCATGCCACACTTTGTCAAAAGCTTGGGAAACGTCAATGGAAAGTGCAGAGCAATACTTCTTGTCTTCAAATGATTTTCTTATGACATTAACTAGTCTGTGTGTCTGTTCGATGGTACTATGTTTGGCCCTAAAACCGAACTGATGATCAGGAATACATTCTATTTTTTCCAGTACTGGACTCAACTTCATCATTAGCAATTTCTCAAATAGTTTTGAAATTGTTGGCAGTAGACTTATTGGTCTGTACGATTCTACTTTAGTATGATCCTTCCCCGGCTTAGGTATCATCGTTATCATAGACACTTTCCACTCGACCGGATAATACTCAAGACGTAAGATAGCGTTGAAAATAAAAAGAAGAATTCTTCTAGCCACGCGAGGTAGTTGTACAAGCATTGTACCAGTAATTTTATCCATACCTGGAGCTTTCTTAGAGTTTATTTTATTGATAACGTTTTCCACATCTGGAAAACTAAAAATCAAGGACACAGGCGGTCTTACGGCAAGTGGCGGAAATACTGCTATGTCGTTTGCTGCATCATCAAGTGATTTACATACAACATCCCCTTTTCGGAATCGGTTCTTGCCCAGTCACCGGTTGGAGTCCGCAAAGGTGGCTTACCTCTAACGGGTCTTTTTAAACCTTTTGCCGCTTTCCACAAAGAATAGTCTGATTGAGGAGTGCCATGAAGGCTTTCCAAATATGATTTAAGGGAAGCCATTCTTTCTATTTCAAGCAGATTTCTCAATTTGGTTACACATTCTCGTAGCCTAATTTTAAGCTGGGGAGACCTGCGGAGTTGCCACTCCCTTCTAACTCTTCTTTTTTCTGACAAAAGTGGCTCAATTTCCGACGAATAAGATCTATTGTTCTCGTTTCTGTATCTTATATAGTTAGTGCTAGCATGTTGTACGGCCAGTTTAAGGCTTTTGGAAAAACTATTAATGGACACGTCAATATCTTTAGGCGTTCTCAAAGAAATATTCTCCGTACAATGAGTACTCAAATATTTTTTATATTTTAGCCAATTAACTCTAGTGGTCGTCAACTCTAAGTCAGTAGACGGGGAGTAAAACTCTTGGGAGAAAAAAACAGATATTATTGTGGGTGAGTGATCTGATGACAAATCTAACGAAGGCTCCACTTGAAACCACTCTAAAGGAAAACTTTTCGTAACTCCAAAATCTATAACATCTGGAATTTTTCGTCTGTCTGACGGCCAATGCGTGGGGTGACCACTTGAAATCACATCTAAGCCCATTTTAGAAATGGTATCAAAAAGTACACTGCCTTTCGGAGAAATTAAACGTGAACCCCAAAAGTGTGTTTAGCGTTATAGTCACCAGCCGCTATAAATCGAGGCGGTGAGTAAATCGAGGAAACAGCAATTTTCTCATTACAAAATTCAATGCATACATTAGTCGCTTGCAGATATTCCTCACGTGTTTTGTTTGCTTAATTCTGGCTTTTATCAAAATTGCCGATCCCCCACAAGATCTTCCACGGGGATCTTTGGTGTCATATAGTATGTAGCCATTAATCCTGAAATAACTTGTTGACGTCAGGTGAGTTTCAGCGATTAACATTATATCGATTTGCTTTTCCATAAGGAAGTGCTCAAGTTCATTTTTATGCTGGCGGATGCCGTTTGCGTTCCAGAAACATATTTTCAAACAAATCATTTTTTTATTTGTTTAAAATAGCCTGCAAAATTATGGTTTGCATTTTCAGCATTTCTTGCATCATGCTCGTCATAGAAGCCGTAAAAGTGTTTATTGATTGAACAAGAGTCTGCAGCGTTGCCTCAAGATTGCTAACATTTGGATCGCAGTTTTGGGACTTGGGTTGCTGATTTAAATTTGGAGTATCAGCTTTAACCACATTAGCATATGAAATTTGTTGGGCGTTTTGCAAGTTAATACGGCTAGTTGCCTGGCCTGCCTGGGGAATACTATTTGCAACAATGATATTTGACTGCGGTGGCTGCTTAGGAGGTATAGAAGTCTTATTTGTCATTGACTGTTTAAAGTGAGCATACACTGGGCACCCTCTGTAATTTGCAGTGTGATTACCTCCACAATTACTGCATCTTTTAACGCTCGAATCAGTTTTTGATTTTTTGCACTGTGATGTGCCGTGAAGCTCTCCACACACAACACAAACTGCGGGCAATTTGCAATATGCCTTAGTGTGGCCAAATTCTTGGCAGTTTAGGCATTGAACGGGACCTAAACGTTTATGCGGCTCCTCTATGGTGACCCTACGATGCAAAAGAAATTTAAAGTTGTAAATTGGATGAACCTCATTTTTCTTTAGAACGACATCTCCTGGTTCCATTTCAACCCTAAACATGGGTTGAGGAATCTTTTCACGGTTCCTTATATTGGTTACATTTTTTATTTTAAAGCCTTCCTCTTGCAACCCAGTCTTAATATCATCCGTGTCTAGTCCGGTTTTGACCTCATTCGTGTCAATAAAAGGGTCAATCCCTTTTATAACGACCTGAAGACCTTTAGCACTTTTAAGCTGATAAGTGTAAAAAGATCTTTTCTCCTTCTCCAGAATGTCAGACAGTTTTCGGTATTCACTTTCATTATTTACCTGGATTTTTGTTTCACTGATACTGCCATGCTTAACTGATGTAACGTTAAAGGTGTCTTTGCCGATCGCCGTGATAAGTTGTTTTACCAGTTCGCTAGTAGTAGGCTCTCTGAAATTTATTGGCGGTGGTTTAAAGGTTTTCTTAGATGTTGCTGCCTCCACAGTCTGAAAGATAGCAAATCTATTATTTTCAGTTGTTTTGGTGCTATCATTTTTAGAAAGTTTCGATTGAGACGACACTTGAGCGGATTTGGGGCTTTACTGACGTTTAGCTACAGTTACGTACCTGTCCATGCCTACTTGTGTTTTCGGCTTATCTGCAACAATTATAGTGGATGATGGTTTGTCTTTTGTTGTAAGAACAATATTTGGCGAGCTCGAAGGCTGGCGTTTCTTATCATTTATGGAAAGTAGATTATTCAATGATTTTTTAATAGATTCCTCTTCGGAAATCCATAAATTTTTGCTAGTAGAGCTAAGCTCTTTCTCAGAACTACATCTGCTAGGTAAGCTCATGCAGTGTTTTATTAAAGAAAAAAGTTTTTTATTATAGAAAACAAAAATTTAATTTATAGTTTTTTTCTCAGACTACCTTCGTAATCTTCCGCACAATAACAACAATAAAATTTATGCACTGTATGAATCGATTTTCAAAACAATTTTTAACTTCTTTTGAAAGGTTAAGCCAAATGCCAGAATATGAAAAAGGTATATTGGATACTGTATTAATAATTATAATGCTCGTCCGACAAATAGTTTTTGGTCATCGGACTGACGAAACCGAATAATAAATGTTTGATATACATACTTTGCTATTTATAAACCAATTTTAAATACTTTTCTTATTTTAAGAGATTGTCAACGTAAGAAAATTTTTGGACACATAAAATTTCCGTCGAAAAAAAAATAAAACGTACTTATAATATATAAAATAACACATTCCGGTGTATTTTTTCTTTTTTTTAAGCATTTTTTATTAATTGAATTTTCAAAATGAATTAACAATAAGTATTCAAATCTTAATACCAAATTTAAAATAAAAAACTTTGCTTTTTGCTTAAGTCCGGCCAATGCCAGACAAAAAGTTTTATTATGCGGGAGTTATTTCGGTAAAATCACCTATTGAGCAATCTGATGGTGGCAACGGTGCCCCTTCTTCTTAGACGAGTGTGGCCGCCAAAATTAAGTACATTGCGCGCAAGACCAAAAGAGAAATAAAAAAATACCACCGCATCAATTTTTAAGAGTGTGTAAAATACTCGGATGTGAAAATGATTGGGTAAACAACCGGTGTACTTATGGTTGCGGTGCACCAGTGCTGATCTCTGATATGTACCCCATACTTAACTGGAGGTTTATATTCAATTTAAAAAACAAGTTATTGTTGTACACTAAGTGCTTTCGTCCGATACTAACATACGGTTGTGCTGTCTGGTTTCCTAAAATGGCCAAAACCCACACGAAAAAGCCTCAAATAAAAAAAAAAAAACAAAAACTTAAAAATAACTGAATCTTTTTTCAAAATACCACACCTCTTCACAGCGATCTGGCTCTGGCATTTAATGAAAAATGCAGATTTTCTAATTTTCAAAAAATAAGAAATGTGGTCCTTTGGTTCGAAAGAATCTTATCGGTGTTTGTTTTTGAAATTTCATTATAACTATTTTCAAAGTTTGTAAGAGGTTTTTTGCAACAAGTCTGTTTGACCAATAATTCATACTAAAATTAATTGTTGTAATACTTTTAGCATAATCTTATGACTTGGTACCTAATGGCTTATAAGACTTGTTAATAAAGGCAATTAAAAAAATTTATTTATTTAATTTTTATATTATCCTGCAGATAAGATTTGCGAATTCTAATTATGTATTACATTTATATTAAAATTTGTAAAGACGGTCTTAACAATTCTACAGAATTAAAAGACAATTGTTCCTGTTCTCTAAACCTAACAATTCTGCAACTATTACCTTACTACCCGTCCACACGGGCAATCTGGTTGGCAATTATTACCGTGGCAACTGGCAAAAACGATTGCCGACATAAGATATTTGCGTGTGGACCGCACGAATATGTGTTCAAACACATGTTCAGCAGTTATTGCTAGAAGATATTGCTGAGCAATTATCTTTGAACATAAGCTGCCAAAATTCACTTATCATCACTGATGTTTATGAACATTCATACACCCATACGCTTCAATATATAAACAAATGTACAAATGATTATAAAAAGTGATTTTATCAAGAGAAAAATTTAATTACTTACATTTTTGAGTTCATAAAAAAAAGAAATGGAGTGCTCGGAGATAATGCATTTAAAGCACTCATTTAAAAAAAATAATAAAAATAAAACAATTACAATTAATTAAAACATTGCAACATTCTTTGCCAAAATATCTTAAATTATGTTTTAAGATATTTACATCTTCGCCAACTAAAAGTACAGCGTTGAACATTAGCAATGTGATAACGTAATTCTGCCGGCGTTATTGCTAGTATTAAGACACAACAGATTGCCTGTGTGGTCGAGCTGTTAAGCTGTCGTTAGAGCGTTGAAAAAACATACAATACGCTTCCTATTCGCCATTGCGTAATCGGACAACAGAGTAGGTTTTTTTTAGGTTTGACAGGCTGCCAGCTATTATAAAGCCAGCCCACTTGGGTCCCGTTGTGTTGGGACAACTGAGTAGCAAATTTAATTTTCGCAACAATTCTTAAGTTAATATTAATAGTTGTAGGGAAACTGTGTGCCGCCAGCAAAAAGACCAAATTTATTGCCTTTTTTTAAAACACTTTTCTTATTTATAAAACATATTTCGTGTTTATTAAGCTCTTATTAGACAAAATTTTTATAGAAATCTGTGCAAGAAGACCTTAAGAAACATGAAAATTTTTTTATAAATAGGGCAGACTTAAAATCTGATCAACCAAAACTAAATTAAATTATTATTTTTTCTTTGCAGGTAGTTTACATTTCATCAGTTTCTACAGTAAGTACATTTTTGATACAGAATTTTTTCAAAACTAAGTTATCGATAATATTAGAATTTAGGAAACCCAAAGAAAATTGGTCTCTGCCATAATATTGTTTCTTTTATTTTCGCTTCAATGACTTATTTCTTTAGGACTTCTTTTTCTAAGATTCTCGCTGTCAAAAGTTGTAATTTTCTTTTAAAGCCGGCTCTGCGTGGCAACCAGAAAAATTGTATGTTTCGCCGATCAAACTACAGCCTCTATGGGAACTCGTTGAGCTCTTCTCTACCGAAATTATGGTAAAATTGTTTCTCATTATGCTTTGCAAAATGTAGCTACCATAATATCTACTTAAAGAACTGCTGTTTGCAAAATTTTTACCTCTAGTATTTTCCAAATTTTTTTTCTTGTGCAATTAATTATTTCATGAAAAATATCTTGAACTCAAGTCCAGGAGTAACAAAACCAATTAAAGTATTTTTTTCATATTTGATCCTTCCACTTTAATAAATCTATAATCCATTTTAAATAACACTATCACCAAAAAAAACAGCTAATGTTTTTTGTTCAGTTAGTTTTTTAAATTAATCAATGCATATAATAAAGTGGCATGCATCGTAAATAAATTGTTGTTTTTGTTTGAAATGGGTTTTCAGTTATTTTATTTTTTCAGCTAAAGTGTATATCCGCATTCAAAAAGCCTTTTAAGTTTAATGTTGGATGCATTAAAACGTCTATGTGTCTGGTCAATTTGTGAATCAGCGCTTGTGCCGCTGCGCTTAAACTCTCCACCAACAAATAGGATTTTTTTTCGAGGTTGTTCATTGTTAATGCAAGCAGTACTCCAAGAGTATGAAATGTTTATTCATGAAATGGAATGAATGGATTTACTTGAAATATACTCAAATTGAAACATTTGTTTTGAAACTAATTTAATAGTTTTTTTTCAAGCTAGCTAATATGTTTCTGGTAATGGCTTCTCCAGTTGACATTTTACTAATTTTTTTATTCATAAGTAAACTTTGGAAAATATTTTTTTAACTAGTATTTTTTAACAGTGGTGCCAGAAATTTGTGTCTTTACTTTTCAAAAAACAAGTCTTAATGTTTATTTATTTATCAAATAGTTAATTATTACTAAGAAATTATTTCTTTAAGAAAACAACAATTTCATAATAAAAATACAAACAAATTTGTTTCCAAAGTTATAAATAATGGGTGCCTCAGTAGGAGTGCACTTTTTAACTATGGTGTAGGCGGTATCTCCAAAATTTGGTAGCAAATTATTAAAAGTAGAGTGCGTTACGAAGCATAATGCATTATCTTATCAAAAATTTGGAAAGTTTACTGAGAAAAAAATCATCTGCTCTGATGCAGCGCATTTCGATCGGAATTGTCGAATTTGGGGCTCAGAATATAATATTGCAATCTATGAGAAATAAATGCACCAACAACGGTCCATAGTCTAGTACCGGTTTCGTAAAATTTCTGGCTTATTAAATTCAACAGTAAAAGTTCAACTCGTAATTTTTTTAATATATGTATATTTGTTAATTAAATCAATGGACGTTTCTCCTCTTGACTTATATGGGGTGTTTAAATTTTAAGAGCCGAAGTTGATTTTGAATAAAACTTAAATTATTTAAGAATTTTTGTCATATCTTTTTATTATGATAATATTGGTATAATTCAATTATGTATTGAACAAAATGTCGCGACTTCGGCGGCAAGCCTCTATCCGATGGTCAAAATTTTCAATGGCGCTTAGGCATAATTGAGGTTCTATGCCGTTAATGTGCCGTATTATCTCATCTTTTAGCTCTTGAATTCAAATAACCCCTAAGAAAGACAGACGCCCAACGGTGTTTTTGTATACTTTTCCTTTCCATGCATAACATAAACATTCATATATTAAATAATAAACATATTTATTTTTTTATATACAATTAAATTTAAAAATAGAATTATTTAAGAATTTAAGGAATAAATAATATTACGCTGTATAACATCATCATTTAAGGAGAAGTCCATGTGACAATAAAGCTTATTGAAATCTTTGCAGCACTTAATGAGAGGTGCAGAATTGGCATAATTTGTTCTAAATGTTTTTGTTATAAGCGGAAAGTGAAAGCGTGAAGAGTAGCGTAGACCATTAAAAGTTAAATTACTGATCAGAAAACTATAGTAAATATTACCATTAATTACTTTCCAAACAAATATTATGTTCAGTATAGTTCTGCGACTATGAATGATGGTAACTTGATAAGTGCAAGTCTCGCAGTATAAGAGGGAAGACTTATTGGATTCCATTGTAATCCTCGTAGGTAAATTTTTTTTTTTTTTTTTTTTTTTTGTTTTGTTAAGCGATTTTATTTATTGAACCTTCAAAATGAACTAACAATAAGTATTCAAATCTTAATACTAAATACAAAAATAAAAGAATTAATAAAAAAAATAAAATGTGCTTTTTACTTACGTCCAGCCAATGCTAGACAAAAAGTTCTATTATGCGGGAGCAATATCGGTAGAATCACCTCCTTCTCAACCGACTGTGGCCGCCAAAATTAAGTATATTACGCGCAAGAGGGTTTGGATGAAGTTCCAGTTTACCGACATACCTTGTCGCGTACTTAGAAAACTCCTCTTTTACCAGCGGAACACTCAGATCTTTATGAATTCGTGAATTTTTTCCATACCATGGAGCTGCAGTAATCGTTCGAAGAATTTTGTTTTGTCGCCTTTGGATTTTTTCAATGTTTGACGCTGAGGCGGTGCCCAATAACTGAATTCCGTAGCACCATATAGGCTTTAGTAGTGCGTTGTATAACAAAAGCTTGCAATCTAATTTCAATGTAGAATTTCTGCCCATAAGCCAATTTAGCTGCGCTGCTTTTACTTTTAACTGAGTGACCTTTGCTTCAATGTGAGACTTCCACGTTAGCCTACGGTCCAGGTGAATACTTTACTTCATTGTGCTGTGGAATAGGTGAGTTGTTAATTTGGAAATGCGCACATGTTTGCTTACGCAGTGTGAATGTAACGTGAGTACATTTTTGTTCATTAACCCTGATTTTCCAAAGCTTCAGCCATTTTTCCAATATTGAAATAAATTCCTGTAAATTTCGTAAAGCTAATTGGTGGTTTTCATGAACGCTCAAAAACGCTGTGTCGTCTGCAAAAGTTGAAGTGTGGATTCGAGATGTCGTTGGCATGTCAGAGGCGTAAATCAAATACAAAGTAGGCCCAAGAATGCTACTTTCAGGAACTCCTGCCTCGATAGGTTGAGTTGGGCTTATAAAATCACCTCTGATAACAAATTTCCGCGCATATAAGTTGCTTTTCAGAAGCTTGTGAGTATTAGCAGGCAAGTTCAACTTTATTTTGTGCATCAAGCCGTCGTGCCACACTTTATCAAAAGCTGGAGAAATGTCAATGAATAGAGGTGAACAATACTTCTTCTCCTCAAAGGTCTGTCTTATGACATTGACTAGTCTGTGCGTTTGTTCTATGGTGCTATGTTTAGCCAGAAAACCAAATTGATGATCAGGGATGCATCCCAAATTGTTCAATATTGGACCCAACTTAACCATTAACAATTTTTCGAATAGTTTTGAAATTGTTGATAGTAGACTTATTGGTCTATATGATTCTACTTTAGTCGGATCCTTCCCTAGCTTGGGTATCATTGTAATCATTGAGACCTTCCATCCTGCAGGATAATACTCAAGGCGTAAAATAGCGTTAAAAATAAAAAGTAGAATTCTTTTAGCTACACGAGGTAACTGTTCCAGCATTTTGCCAGTAATTTGATCAATACCTGGAGCTTTCCTCGGGTTTATGTTACTGATATCTTGTTCTACATCTTGAAATATGAATCGCAAAGACACAGGCGGTCTAACTGCGTATGGCGGTAATTCAGATGCATCATTTGTTATATCATTTGTAATAAAAACATTTCTCAAATGGTTAACATACACCATCCCCTTTTCTGAATCGCGTCTTGTCCAGTCGCCAGTTGAAGTTCGCAAAGGTGGCTTACCTATTACGGGTCTTTTCAGACCTTTTGTCGCTTTCCACACAGAACAGTCAGATTGCGGAGTACCATCCAGGCTTTCCAAATATGTTTTAAGGGAAGCCATTCTGTGGATTTCAAGCAGATTTCTTAACTGAGTTATGCACCCTCGTAGCCTGCTTTTAACCTGGGGAGACCTGCGAAGCTGCCACTCTCTTCTGACTCTTCTTTTTTCTGACAGAAGTTGCGCAATTTCAGACGAATAAGTTCTATTGTTCTCATTTCTGGATCTTATATGACTAGTGGTAGCATGCTGTACGGCCAGTTTGAGGTTTTCAGAGAAATCGTTAATTGACACATCAATATCCGCAGGCGTTCTCAAGGCGATATTTTCAGTACAATGTGTACACAAAAATTTTTTGTATTTCAGCCAATTAACTCTATTGACGGTCAACGGGGAGCCAATCTCTTTGGGGAAACGAAACAGAGATTATAGTGGGAGAGTGATCTGATGACAAATCTAATGAAGGCTCCACTTGCATCCACTCTAAAGGAAAATTTTTCGTAACTCCAAAATCTATAACATCAGGGATCTTTCGTCGGTCTGACGGCCAATAAGTGGGGTATCCGCTTGAAACCACATCTAAGCCCATTTTGGAAATGGCCTCAAAAAGCACACGGCCTTTCGAGGTAATTAAACGTGATCCCCAAAAAGTGTGTTTAGCGTTATAGTCGCCAGCCGCTAAAAGTCGAGGCCCAAGTGAATTGAAAAAATTTGTATATTGATTTTCTGTTACTGAAAACCGGGGTGGGGAATAAATTGATGAAATAACAATTTTATGATGAAAATGTTCAATACATATGTTTGTTGCTTGAAGATACTCCTCACATGTCTCGTTTAGCAAGTAGTGCTTAATTCTAGTTTTTATCAAAATTGATGAGCCTCCGCAAGATCTGCCACGGGGATCTTTAGTATTATACAGCGTGTAACCATTAATTTTGAAAAAACTGTTAGTTGTCAAATGAGTTTCAGCAATCAACATTATATCGATTTGCTTTTCCATAAGGAAGTGCTCAAGTTCATTTTTGTGTTGGCGGATGCCGTTTGCGTTCTAGAAACATATTTTAAACCAATTCATTTTTTAAAATTGCCTGCAAAATAGTGGATTGCATTTTCAGCATTTCCTGCATCATGTTCGTCATGGAAACCGTAAATGTATTTATAAATTGAACAAGAGGCTGCAGAGTTGCCTCAAGATTGCTAAAATTTTGGTCGGAGTTTTGAGGCTTGGACTCTTGATTCAAGTTTGGATTATCGGATTTTACCACGTTCGCATAAGAAATATTTTGCGGGTTTTGCACGTTTATATGGCTGGTTGACTGGTGTACCTGGGGAAAATTGCTTGTAGAAATGCTGTTTGTCTGCTGGGGTGGCATATTTAAAATTGGTGACCTATTTGTCATTGACCTCTTGTAGTGAGTGTAGACACGGCAACCCCTGTAGTTTGCAGTATGGTTACCTCCACAGCTACTGCATTTTTTAACGCTCGCGTCAGTCTTAGGTTTTTTGTACTGTGATGTACCGTGAAGTTCACCACACACAACGCAAACTGCGGGCAATTTACAATAGGCTTTAGTATGGCCAAATTCTTGGCAGTTTAGGCATTGAACGGGCCCTAAATGCTTATGAGGCTCCTCAACGGAAACCTTATGATGTAAAAGATATTTAAGGTTGTAAATTGGATGCACTTCATTCTTTTTTAACACAACATCTCTTGGTTCCAATTCAACACTAAACATGGGTTGAGGAATTTTTTCACGGTTTGTGATGTTTACTACATTTTTGATTTTAAAGCCATTGTCCTCTAATCCGGTTTTGACATCATTCGTATCTACAAAAGGGTCAATCCCTTTTATAACGACCTGAATACCTTTGGCACTTTTAAGCTGATATGTGTAAAACGATCGTTTCTCCTTCTCCAGAACGTCAGACAATTTTCGGTATTCTTTCTCGTGGTTGACCTGGATTTTGGTTTCATTGATGCTACCGTGCTTAACCGATGTTACATTAAAAGTGTCTTTGCCGATTGCCGTATTAAGTTGTTTTACCAACTCACTAGAAGTAGGCTCTCGCCAATATATTGGTGGCGGCTTAAAAGTTTTTTTTTGGGTATTGTTGGCTCATCGGTCTGAAGGATAGCAAACCTATTACTATCCATTGTCGTGATGGTCTTATCATCTTTGGGTATTTTGGACTGAGATGACATTTGAGCGGATTTGGGGCTTCGCTGCCGTTTAACCACGGTTACATACCTGTCCATGCCTACTTGTGTTTTCGGCTTATCTGCAATAACTGAACTGGTAGATGGTTTGTCGTCTGTTGTAACAACTATATGTGGCGAACACGAGCGCGTGCAGTTTCTTTCTCTTAGCGACAACAGATTTTCCAACGATTTTTTTCAAAGACTCCTCACCAGAAATCCAAGGACTTTTTCTAGTGGAGCTGAGCTCTTTCTCAGAATTACATCTGATAAGCACACTCATGCAGTTTTTATTTAATTTTTTTTATTTTTTTTTTTTTAAGCACGTTTATGCACGTTTATATGGCTGGTTGACTGGTGTACCTGGGGAAAATTGCTTGTAGAAATGCTGTTTGTCTGCTGGGGTGGCATATTTAAAATTGATGGCCTATTTGTCATTGACCTCTTGAAGTGAGTATAGACAAGGCAACCCCTGTAGTTTGAAGTATGGTTACCTCCACAGCTACTGCATTTTTTAACGCTCGCGTCAGTCTTAGGTTTTTTGCACTGTGATGTACCATGAAGTTCACCACACACAACGCAAACTGCGGGCAACTTACAATAGGCCTTAGTATGGCCAAATTCTTGGCAGTTTAGGCATTAAACAGGCCCTAAACGCTTATGAGGCTCCTCAACACCTTACGATGCAAAAGATACTTGAGGTTATAAATGGGATGCACTTCATTCTTTTTTAACGCAACATCTCTAGGTTCCAATTCAACCCTAAACATGGGTTGAGGAATTTTTTCACGGTTTCTAATATTAACCACATTTTTAATTTTGAAGCCATTGCCCTCTAGGCCGGTTTTGACATCATTCGTATCTACAAAAGGGTCAATCCCTTTTATAACGACTTAAATACCTTTGGCACTTTTAAGCTGGTATATGTAAAACGATCTTTTCTCCTTCTCCAGGACATCAGACAACTTTCGGTATTCATTTTCACTGTTTACCTGGATTTTGGTTTCATTGATGCTGCCGTGCTTAACCGATGTTACATTAAAAGTGTCTTTGCCGATTGCCGTAATAAGTTGTTTTACCAACTCACTAGACGTAGGCTCTCGCAAATATATTGGTGGCGGCTTAAAAGTTTTTTTTGGGTATTGCTGGTTCATCGGTCTGAAGGATAGCAAACCTATTACTATCCGTTGTCGTGGTGGTCTTATCATCTTTGGGCATTTTGGACTGTGATGGCATTTGAGCGGATTTGGGGCTTCGCTACCGTTTAACTACGGTTACATACCTATCCATACCCACTTGCGTCTTCGGTTTATCAACAATAGCTAAACTGGAAGATGGTTTGTCGTCTGTTGTAACAACAATGTTTGGCGAGCACGAACGCGTGCGGTTTTTATCTCTTAGAGACAGGAGATTGTCCAATGATTTTTTCAATGATTCCTCTTCAGAAATCCAGAGGTTTTTTTTAGTGGAGCTAAGCTCTCTTTCAGAATTGCACCTACTGGGTACACTCATGCAATTTTTTTCTTATTTATATTTTTGTTGTTTTTAAAGTATATAAAAATAATTGTCACAAAGTTTTTATTTTGTATTAATTCACTCTTCACTTATTGCGGTTTTCTACTTATACCGTTATCTTTTTTTTTTGTAACACTTCGATCCAAAAACAAATACTTCCGTTCACTATCAAAGCTACACTCTGACTCTTTCAAGATGTCGAAAACGTTATCGGTAATACAAACATCAGGAAAGCTCCAGGTATTGATCAAATTACTCTTAAAATGCTTGAACAGTTACCTCGTGTAGCTAGAAGAGTTCTGCTTTTTATTTTTACCGCTAGTTTACGCCTTGGGTATTATCCTGCAGAGTGGAGGGCCTCAATGATTACCATGATTCCCAAGCCAGGGAAGGACCCCACTAAGGTAGAATCATACTGACCATTAAGTCTTCTGCCAACAATTTCAAAACTGTTCGAAAAATTGTTAATGACGAAGTTGAGTCCAATATTGAATAATGTGGGATGCATCCCTGATCATCAATTTGGTTTTCGGGTTAAACATAGCACTATAGAACAAACGCACAGATTAGTCAATGTCATAAGACAAACCTTTGAGGAGAAGAAGTATTGCTCAGCTCTATTCATTGATATTTCTCAAGCTTTTGATAAAGTGAGGCACGACGGCTTAATGCACAAAATAAAGTTAAACTAGCCTGCAAATACACACAAGCTTCTGGAAAGCAACTTATATGGGCGGAAGTTTGTTATCAGAGAAGGCGACTTTATAAGCCCAACTCAGCCAATCAAGGCAGGAGTTCCCCAAGGCAGCATACTGGGGCCTACTTTATACTTGATTTACGCCTCTGACATGTCAAGGACATCCGGAATCCACACTTCTACCCTTGCAGATGACACAGCGTTTTTGAGTTTTCATGAAAACCACCAATTAGCATCACGAAATTTACAGGAATATATTTCAATATTACAGAAATGGCTAAAACTTTGGAAAAACAAAGTTAGTGAACAGAAATGTACTCAGGTCACATTTACTCTGTGTAAGCAAACATGTGCGCCTATCTAAATAAACAACTCACCTATTCCGCAACACAGTGAAGTCAAGTACCTTGTTATTCACCTCGACCGTGGAAGTCTCACATTGAAGCAAAAGTCACTCATTTGAAACTAAAAGCAGCGCAACTAAATTGGGTTATGGGCAGAAACTCGACATTGAAGTTGGATTGGGAACTTCTGTTATACAATGCAATTCTAAAGCCCATATGGTGCTACGGAATTCAATATGGGGAACCGCCTCACCGTCAAATATTGAAAAAATTCAAAGGCGACAAAACCAAATTCTTCGAACGATTACTGCAGCTCCATAGTATGTAAAAAATTCACGAATTCATAACAATCTGAGTGTTCCGCTGGTAAAAGAGGAATTTTCTAAGTACGCGACAAGGTATGTCAGTAAACTGGAACTTCATCCAAACCCTCTTGCTCGCAATATACTTAATTTTGGCGGCCACACTCGGCTTAAAAGAAGGGATACCGCTGCCATCAGATTGCTTAATAGGTGATTTTACCGAAATAGCTCCCGCATAATAAAACTTTTTGTTTAGCATTGGCCGAACTTAAGAAAAATCACATTTTTTAATTTTAAAGCACATTTTTTAATTTTAAATTTAGTATTAAGATTTGAATACTTATTGTTAGTTCATTTTGAAGATTCAATAAATAAACAAAAATGCACACAACTTCCTTAAGAAGTTGTCTAAAGGAAAACGAAATATTGAATAAAAAAGTTTTATTTATTGTTTAAATAAAAAGGACCTCGAGCTCACAGATTATTTTTGAGATGTATATACATATGTATGTATGTATATAAATCTCAAAAATAATATATATATATATACATATGTATGTATATAAAAAGGTCAAATTTTAAAATAACAATGAAAAGGAGAGTTGCCACATTATAACAATTTGAACGTGAAGAAAACTAAAACCATTTACGGTCGTTAAAAACAATTAAGTGAATAATGTAGGGGTTAGTGCTAACAGCGAAATGTGTGGTTAAAGTTAAGACTTCTTGATTGTGGTGCGTGTAAAGTTAGTAAATTGCACCAATAAACATGTCCAGAAACTTCAGCGGCCTGGAAAACCCAATTCATGAAATGTGTTACAAAAGACAAGTTATCGTCATAATTACCTGTGCAATGACGGAACGTTCCTTGTCTATTATAGAAACTGATTACATCCATTTTCGGTCGGATGTAGGTGGTATAAATAGTAAGGAGGTCGGATGGAGTGAAGTACATCTTACACCTGCTCAAAATGCAGTGTTTCTGCATGTGCTCAGCACAGCATCGTGCAACATACATAGCATATAAAAACTTAACATTTCTTTTGCTTACAATGTACATAATAGCAATACCAAATCAATAGAGGTATAGCTGATCCAGCGATGTGAGTGGACGAATTGTAAGGAAAGATATCACAAAATATTTTAAGAAACTGAAGTGAAGCAAATGAAAGTGAATTAAAAGGTGGACAGCAAAGACGTTCAAATTGATGAAACCTGCATAATGGATTGCAGTTTTCAGCCATTGGACACACCACTTGCTATACAGTAGCCGACGAGCTCTAAAGTCTGAAAAACACAAGACGAAATCAAAAACCATATTAGAAAAAGTTGAGGCGCGGTGAAGTTCTCGCGATACTTGGGAGGCTGAGTATAATCGTGCGCAAGCATAATCGTGTACGTATGTACATATTTTTACTTATTTGAATTTATTTTTTAATTTAATTTCTAGGCTTTGAAAGTTTTTACAATTGTTCTGACAATTTTTTCCATACAATATTTTGAAAATTGTGTGAGCTGACAATTTTTATTGGCAGACGAATTAATTGTTAGGTAATTGTCTGACAATAAAATTGTAAGTTTTTCTAACAATCGTCTGACTTACCTATTACTATAAATTTTTGATTTTCAGTATGTTGCCAGTACAGTATCAGACCTTACAACGTTGTCAGCTCTAACAACCGTCTATACGTAGATTAACTTATAAAGGAAACGTACAATAAAACGAAATTTATATTATAAGTATTTGGTTATATTTTTGCCCACTTTTTCAAAAATTTGCTTGAAATAATTTTTTTGTATTGGCAACACTGCCCCTGAATACAAGTCGAAAAAAAAATGCGAATACTCTTGAGGATATTTCGTGGTGATCAATGATACACATATGTACGCAGATATATAAAACCAATTTTGGAGACTCGTTTGTTGTTGTCGTTGGAAAAGCGTTGCGTTAGAATACTTTGTTAGTTAAAAACAGTGTTGCCAAGCGTAAGGATTTTTCCCTTTCTGTACAGATTTGTTTGTTTATTTCCTTAAATTGAAATGTTTTTTAAGTTTGAGGTCAGTTTTGTTTTTTATATAAAAAAAAGTTTTAATTATATTCGATATTTCGCCTTCCTTCGGAAGACTTCTTCAGGAAAAATTTTTTTTAGTTTTGTTTACAAAATCAAAAATATTTGAAAACATATTGAAAACAATTTTAACATACATAAAAACATTCAACATACATTGTAACAAAAAGTTAAAGTACATAAAAAGATTATTAACATAATGTTTTATACATAATTATCGATATTTTAATTAGCTAATTTATTACCCTATTCTTATTAATTAAATGCCTATAGTTCTGAGCTAAACTTTCTGTATCTTTTCTAAAATTAATTCTATTAGCTATTGGTACATCAATTATCTGCAACATCTCCAACATATACCGTTTTCTATAACTAGTTTCTGTATTTAATATGGAAACCTTATTAAAATCCGGATTGTGATTTAAATCACGACAATGTATCGACAAAGCCGTCTTCTGTGACGAATTAATATTCCTATATTTCTGATCAGACTTATGTCCTGCTAATCTAGTCTTCAATTTATTCTTTGTTGTGCCTACATAAACCTTATCATTACCGCCACAAGGTATTTTGTATACTAAATTTGACTTATCTAATTTATTCAATCTATCTTTTGTTTTACTAAACAATCCACCCACTGTTTTATAAATCCTATGTGCTATTTTATACTTTCTTTTATCAAATATACTAGTCCTTTGTAACCTTTCAGACAAACCAGGTACATAAGCTAACGATTTATATACCTTTGTTTCCGTACTAACATCTAATCTATTACTACTATCATGCTGTCTAATTAATTTGCAAACAAGGGCTTTAGGAAAACTATTATCATATAATATACTCTTCAAAATAGTTTCATTCTTCTTATGAAATCTAATATCGCTTATATTAAATACTCTGTCTATAGGATTTTTAGCTGTATTTATTATCACTTTCTTTGGATGTTTTGAGAAATAATTTATTATTCTTCCAGAAGATGTTGGTTTCTGATACCAATCTATTAATAAATTATTACCTTTTCTCATAACTAATGTATCTAAATATGCAATTCTATTGTTTAATTCACGTTCAATAGTGAATTTAATGCATGAGTCAAAAGAGTTCAAAGTTGATAATAACAAACTAACAACATCTTTATTTATAATACAAAATAAGTCATCTACGTACTTAGTTAAGATCTTAGGTTTAATTCTCAATTTCTCAAGACATGAATCCAATAAATTCTCCAACACAATATCTGCTACAACAAGGGAAGCTGGAGATCCCATAGGAAGCCCCTTATTTTGTGAAAAGATTTTATTATCATATTGAAAATATCTGTTATCAATTAAACAAAATCTAAGAATTCGTAAAAATAAGTTCTTATTCATATTTGTGAATTCTGATAATCTGCTCCAGTTATCTTCAATAATATCAATTGCAAGTTCAACCAGCACACTAGGAAAAAGTGAGACAACATCTAAAGATATTAATTGTTCACTATTCTCAATCCTAATGTTTTTAATTCTATCTTTAAATTGAATAGAATTTTTAACATTATACTTAGAATTCACTGTTATGTTTTTAAGAATATGAGTAATATATTTGCAAAGTTCATATGATGGTGAATTAATAGATGAGCATATTGGTCTCAAAGGAAAATCTTCTTTATGGATTTTCGGTAAACCATATAATCTGGGAGCTACTGCTATGTTTGTTATCAAACTTTTCTTCTCTAAAGGTGAAACAATATTAAGTTTAGATAACTCATCAACAAAGTTATTATTTAGCCTTTGTAATCTAGTCGATGGATCTTTATTTAATATTTGGTATGTGGAAGTATCACTTAGAATATTATTTATTCTAGAAATATAATCCATCCTATTCATAACCACAGTCGTGTTACCTTTATCAGCTTTTAAAACCAGTACATCCTTATTTTGTTTTAAAAATTTTTTACAACTTTCAACTTTATTAAGTGTAAATCTATCTCTATTATCTAAATTCATTTTATTAATGTGACTATCAATAACAGTTACAAAATGAGATCTAGCCATTTCTTGTTCCTCAATATTTTCTATAGTTTTAACTAAATCCTCACCATCAGCTATAACTTTCATAACTGGAAAATCTCCTTTGCTAATTGGTAAAGCGTGTTTTTGCCCTAAAGACAAAATGGAATGTAGGGAAAAAGGACAGATTTCTTACGGGAAAAATCGTTGCCCAAATTGGGTATCGATGTACTTTCATCCAATTTATATAGAACGTTAATTATTTTAACAGTAAGTATTTCCCAATTACGCCAAAAAATTATTAAAATCGTTTTTTTTTCTATAACTACCAAAGGATATACAAAAACAGAAAAGAACTAAACCCCGAAGTTTCAAATTCCATATGCATTCTAAGATCTCATTTACAAGCTTTTTAATTAATTGCATATATTTTAGATGTACCGCCCCCCTAACCGCCTTAAAAATTTTAATCACAAAAATCTCGTAACTAAGCATATTAAATTATTGGATATCTATATATCGTTGGTTCCAGTAGAAAGGCCCTAACTTGCATTTTTTCGAACTTACGTTTGTTAATGATTTTAACAAATTTCACACTTCGTCGCAAAGATTTAATGAAATAAACAACTTCTTCTACATGTAGTTATACAATAAAAGCCGCATATTGATGAAACTAGTTTCTGCTGGATTTTTTCCAACTCCTGCAAAGCTGCATTTACTCGTATGTTAACGTTGTGTTATTCTTACTTATTCTATTACACAACGCATATGCCAGTTTGAATTGGAATGTAGACCAAGTCACTTAAAAGAATTTATTTATATACCTAAACGCATACGTTTGTATAATTTTAATCATATGAAATTGTTTACACTAATTTACTTTTAAGTAAAAGAGTCTGCCTATTTGAATTTAAAATAAACATAAAAATCGACTTACTCGCAAAATAATTTATTTGCGTAAAATTTAAATGAAAAATTGCGTAGGGAAATATTTTTTTCATTGTTGGGAAAAATAACGATTTTTATGCGTTATGGTAGGGATTTCACGAAAAATCTCCTGGCAACACTGCTTAAAAGTATTGCCTAGTTTACTGCAAGAAAAATAGCAGTATTTTACTTGCAAATCGTAAAAACAGAAAAGACGACAAAATTCATTATAATTAAAAAATGAAATTATGCAACACAAACTCAGCAACAATGAAAAAATACAACTGAAATTTTGTACTTGAACTTGAAACGAAGCAAAAAATTGTTTCTTTTGCTTCCGTTAAACTAAACAGAAAAAAGGCAATTCATGTAAACTGTTTTCATGGTGAGTAACAGTTTGAAAAATCAATAAAACAAGCTGTGTTTGCGTTGGCATTATAAAATGTGATTCGGTCTTTGATGACCGTACTAAAGTGTATTAACTACTGATGAGTTTGCTTTGCGACATGTCACGAAACATTGCAAAATATGTATTTTGCTTTTCTTATACATACATGCGTATAGAGCAGCTAATCGACCACATGCAGATGAGTCGTTGATAAGTAACGCGTATAACGAAGAAGAGTTCGTCAACAAGACCCCTAATTTCATCAGCATCCAAACCATTAGTGTTGGGTAAAATATTTTATTTGTGTAAACCTTTCATTCTCTTTCAGCAAGACTAAGAGAAATTGTTCAGTATTTTCTTTCATCTTTCTGTGTACCAGACCTACATATTTTAGAATGAATGAAAATGTTTCAGTTATGCACATCAGGTAGCAGCATAACAACAAATTATTATTATACAGCAACCATTAACATTATTGTTTCACAGTTTATTTACATCAATGGTCCCAACAAAGAAAGTACGTACATGTAATGGGTGATTTTATAAGACCTATCGGAAATTTAAAAAAAAAAAAAAAACATAAAATTCAGAAAAATGCATGAAATATTTATTTGGATCTATAGTTGGGTCGATATAATTTAATGTTTGAAGATTATTTCATGCAAATGTTGGCCGCGGATGCGCCTCAAATGGTCCATCCGCTTAGTCCAATTTTGGCATACTCTTTCCAACATTTCGGCCGGTATCTCACGAATAATGTTGGCAATGTTGGCTTCCAGTGCGTCAATCGAAGCGGGCTTGTCGCTATAGACATTAGCCTTAACATAGCCCCACAAAAAATAGTCTAGAGGCGTTAAATCGCACGATCTGGGCGGCCAATTGACTGGTCCCAAGCGTGAAATAAACTGTTCACCGAACTCGCCTCTCAATTGGTCCATTGTTTCGCGTGCTGTGTGGCATGTGGCACCGTCTTGTTGAAACCACATGTCATGCAAGTCAAGCTCTTCCATTTTGGGCAAAAAAAAAGTTTGTTATCATCGCACGGTAGCGCTCACCATTCACAGTAACGTTGTGATTCGCATCATCTTTGAAGAAATACGGCCCAATGATGCCGCCAGCCCATAATCCGACCCAAACGGTTGTTTTTTGTGGATGCATTGGTAGCTCTTGCAATGCTTCTGGCTGCTCTTCACTCCAAATACGGCAGTTTTGCTTGTTCACGTATCCATTCAACCAGAAATGAGCATCGCCGCTGAACACAATTCTTCGATAAAAAAAGTGGATCTTCATCTAACTTTTCAAGAGCCCATTCACCAAAAATTTGGCGTTGTGGTAGGTCGTTTGACTTCAATTCTTGCACCAGCTGTATCTTATAAGGTTTCACACCCAAATCCTTCCGCAAAATTTTCCACGTAGTGGAGTAACAGATAATTCACGGTCATCACCAACACTGGCCGATACGGCTGCGATACTTTCTTCTGTTCGCACTCTTCGTAAGCGTGTCGGTGGTTTAGTTATAAGCACGACATTGCGTGGTGATCAATGGTTTAAATGCAAAACAGAAGAAATTTCTTAATGCTCGTTTTTTAAAATTGGTTTGAATGAAAAAGTATAAAATTAAATGAAAAAGCAGTCGTAAAGCAGCTCTTGGCTGGGGAACAGCTCTCGCGTCATTTTTTAAGTGCGGTCAGGCTTGCCGTTGTTGTTTGGTATTCGAGAGTTTTGCGTCTCGCGCTCATTGGCTAACTGTCTACCTCAACTAACTGTATTAATTTACAGTTTTTCTGAGGTATTTCGTTGTTAACCACGCAGCAACTTCCTATGCAAAGGCATAGGTCGGTACTGTTAGCCACAGCGCCGCAAAAAAAAATACTGTTAATACGGGCATAAGGTCTGCGTTGCTTCGCCCATGCTGTGCATTCTATACTTTGCAAATTTATTTGCAACTGTATATTTACAATAGAATACAAAATGAAAAAGGATTTGCTTCAATTGGTTTTGCTGGCTTAAGCGCACTGTCAATATTTTGCTGACATACGCATACAATTTTTTATTATTGTCAAGATATTTGGTTTTTTACAATTTCCAACCAAAATTGTTAATATTTTTCCACAATGTTTTTTTAAGTGTTTTTTTTATTATTTATTGAATTTTCAAAACGAACTAACAGTAAATTTTTAAATTTTAGTACTAAATATAAAAAAATGCTTTTTACTCAAGTCCGGCCAATGCTCAATGTGGAGAACGGGAATATATTTTTCGTTTTGGTTACTTTTTTTTCATAAAGTAAATGGATTATTCTACGTTGACAGCTTATCTGATATTAGGAACGGCGGCGTGGTAAAAATATTTAAAATAATACTTTTTTCAATATAATGGTATTTTATCAGTTAGTTTCAATGCATGTTTAATAATGGCAAGTCAAGTAATGTACTTTTACCGGTATTTTAAGTGAGAAGGGAAGATACTCTACTCAGGGTAAAGACTGGATACTTTACTTTACAGTGGAAAAATAAATTGAAAACAAACCTTATTTTTGCATATTTTACACCGATTTAAAAACCTTGACAGTTTATCAGCCGTATTCATAAAAATGTATGTCAGGCTTATTAAGCGTTTATAAGCAAAATGCACTAAAGTTGTATTCATAACGGATTAACAGTCTTATAAACGTTTTATTAAACGGTCATAAAATAAGAAATTTTATTGTTGTGACTTATTACCCTTCTTTAAACCAACAATAAAGTGACAATTTGATATTTTTTGTGTACGTGCTTAGTTATCATAATTTGAACAAATTGTAAAAAAAATATTGGTTTAATTCATAAAATGGGATCAATAAATAGAAATCGACTTATAAAACGCACTGGAGCTACTCACTACTCCCTCTTTTCTCCTCCTCATAACCTATTTTCCTAGTTCTAGCACTGGTCGGGTGGTTATCCCCCGAGTACTGGCCCTAAAAAAAATAATAAATATCATAGTAGAAAAAAGTCAACAATTCCAAATATATACACGTATATGTGTTAACGCTGCTCTCAAATACTCAAAAATCTAATTAAGGTGTACAAGAAAAAGTTAATCTTTTTTAATTCCAGCGAAGCGGTTCAAAATAAAATATCCGTTTAAAAAAATCTACCCTACGCAAAATTATTATACGAGTAATATACAGGGTGGACGCTAAGTCTTAACCTTTGAACACACTATAGCACTATTGCGGGCGTGGAATTGGACCGATCTAATCTAATGTAGCTCTTAGTCGTGAAAACCGATATATAAAATCTTATGATCAACAAACTGCTAAAATGGCAGTTTTTGTTGGCGTGACATAAAATAAAAAACAAATTTTCAACTTGTTTTTACATTATGTTTAAACTTAGGGGGTGACACAAATGTGTATGGAAGACGTTCCCCCCGGGGAACAGGTTTTGCTTTGGCGTTAACCAAACCTGGGCACATTTTTTGTAGGAACCCGCATGACTTATGTTTCGTTGGACTTCCGAAACTCGTACCAAGGATTAAAATTGACAAAACGGGGGTCAGCAAAGCCCCCGGGAGGTTATGCCTTGCAGATCTCTCGGTGCGGATCATGGTTGAGGTGACTATCTTGGCTGAAACGTACTGGCTGTAGTTCAAACCTAAAATCGCAGGAAGAGGAATTGGTTTCCCTTTTTTTTTTTTTTTTTTTTTTCATTCATTTATTTATTGAATCTTCACAAAGTGAACTAACAATAAGTATTCAAATCTTGATACTAAATATTAAATTGGTTTCCCTGATAACTCGATGTATTGCTAGTTTTTGAGGGGTAATACACCCCGAGGTACTAGGAACTAGAGGTGATCGTTGGACGGGTGTGTTGGTTAAGAGCTGGTGCTCTTAATGGGCTTCGGCCTACCAACTCATTAAGCATTGTCTTCCATTGACTGTTGGGAAATTGCATACAGGGGATTATAAGGCTCGAACTCTTAAGCAAGGGGTTTGTCTATAAGGCTAATAACTTATAGCGAAAAGTTGCGACCTGTGTGAGCCTAGCAAGCCACAGGAGAGCGCTGGTGAATCGAGAATATTTCATCCTGTCACGTGCTGATGTAAATCAGTTTCACAGTTGTATGGAAAGCGATTCATTTTAGTGCGCATGTACGATAGACGTGTTCGAGTGTAGCTTTACATTCGAGTGTTCAGCAAAAAAGAACATGTGCGATAGAAATTTTCTTGTGTTTGTATTTTAAGTTCATGTTCTTGTATGGTAAACATTACATGTACGGTGCAAATACGCACATTTTTGCAATTGTTCACAGAACTAACGGTAAAAACAAAAAATGGTTGACAAAATTTCTTCTTTTGAAAGGGTATGTCAAAACAAATATTTTTGGACTTTTTTTTGGACTTTGGACTGATGAAATGTCTGTCCGAAGTATACATTTTTTACTAACTTCGTCATTTGTGAACCGATTCTCAATACTCTTTTTCCTTTTGGAAAAGTTTGTAAATTTTTGGAACATCGCATAGACAAAATGTCCATCCAAAAGATATATTTTAGATGACTCCTAAATATGCAGTGCCTTGTATTGAAGCTAGGAAAACAGGTTATGAGGAGGAGGGAACAGGGTGTGAACGTTTGACTTTAGATAACATCGAAAGGACAAAATAAATGTTATCACAGCATTTAAAATGGAATTAAATTAGTTAAAACTGATAAGTGTCCAATATATATATATATATATATATATATATATATATATATATATATATATATATATATATATATATATATATATATATATATATATATATATATATATATATATATATATATATATATATATATATATATATATATATATATATATATATATATATATATATATATATATATATATATATATATATATACTAGGGCTTAGCATCAAATGTATTTAAATTTAAATACATTTGCTTTTTTAATCATTGTCAGCATAAAGCTAAGTACAAATGCCGATCAAAGCAAATAAAAAAAGCACATACAAACCTTATTCTCTTTACACGTGCAAAGTATTTGTATAACTCGTGCTTGTTGAATATGAATAAACTAAAGCAAATACAATTTTGCTGGTTTTAGGATTGGGATACGAAATATACATTTTTCGTATCTTTTGATGACTTTATGTATACATGGTAATCCTGACATTTTTAGTATCTTTTAAATCTATACGCAAAATGTGCAGAAATAAAATATTAAACTTTCCGTCTCTGACAAAGAGTTTAGAGTTATCATTTCGTTATGAATACAAAAAAAAAAAAAAAAATAAATAAAAATAAAAAATAAAAAAACAATGGTAACTAAATATGAGAATAACATGCAAGACAGTTTTAAGTAGATAACACATGATATGTTTTTAACAATGTAGATGTCAAACACCTACATGTCGTCTGTTACCTCAAAAACATGAGCAAAGTCATTTGACAAAATTTATGTTTAAACATCTCACATTAGAACTCTATGCCTTGCGAGCAATTCAGCGGCCGTTGACTGGGCGGTGTAGGTAGTAATAAGGCTTGAGGCAATTTTAACGCATTAATATTTTAATATTTTTAAATAATTATTTTTTATAATAATAAAAATCATAAGCAATGTCAGACGTAAATGTAGGTATATGTACGTTTGCGAGCAAATTTTACAAACCGGCTGTAAAAATTAAAAATTTTGACAGACATGAAAAAATACAAGAATAAGCAAGAAAGTCTATGTGCTTTTGACAAAATTATGCAAAGGAAACGAAAGACAGCTATGCTTATATCACTACCTTAAAGCTGTCTTGATAACAGTATTTTGTTGTTAAGTTATCTAAGTTCTTCTTTCGCCTGCTTATTCTTGTGTGTGTGTTAAGGTGAAATTTTAGATGAAAATAATAACTAATAATCTTCACAGTTAATAACTTCAGACCCTTTTTGTGTAATAGTTTTATTAAATAAAACAATTTTAACCCGAAACTAAAAAAAAAAAAAAAAAAAAAAGTTGACTACAATTATTATCTTTTATCCGGTGGTTAAATTTTAAGGGCCGATGTTGAATTACTCAATTTGAACCATGGAGAGATACACAATCCAACAACGTGTTAAAGTTATCCAGACTTATTTGAAAATGGGCGTTCAAATCAAAATGCATATCGTGCACTTCGTGATTTTTTTGGTCAATTTGATCGTCCAAATGTGCGTACAATCGGAAAAATCGTGGAAAAATTCGAGCAAACCGAGTCTGTAGAAGATGTGAGAATACCAGTGCATGCTCGTACAGCTCGTACTGCAGAAAATATTGCTGCTGTTCGCGATAGTGTGGCTGAAGAGCCGTCCACTTCTCTCACGCTCGTCGTGGATGAACATTATGCATAAAGACTTGCATTTACACGCTTACAAGGTGCAATTGGCTCAAGAACTAAAGCCTCTTGACCATTCCAAACGTCGTGAATGGGCAGAATGGTGGCAAGAAATGGCAACAGTGGATGATAAATTTTCGAAGAAAATCATCTTCAGTGATGAGGCACATTTTCACCTCAGTGGATTCGTCAATAAACAGAATTGCCGCATTTGGGCGAATGAGAAACCAAGAGTGACTGACGAAAAACCAATGCACCCACAAAGAGTGACTGTTTGGTGCGGTTTATGTGCTGGCGGCATCATCGGGCCGTATTTTTTCCAAAATGAGGTCGGTCAGGCAGTTACTGTGAATGGTGTTCGCTATCGTGAGATGATAACGAACTTTTTATGGCCCGAATTGGAAGATATGGATGTAGACGATATGTGGTTTCAGCAGGACGGTGCCACTTGCCACACAGCTAACGAAACAATTGCTCTTTTGCGCAACAAATTCAATGGCCGTGTTATCTCACGTAGTGGTGATGTCAGTTGGCCGCCAAGATCATGTGATTTGACACCGTTGGAATTTTTTCTTTGGGGTTATTTGAAAGAAAAGGTGCACGTCGATAAGCCAGCAACAATTCAACAGCTAAAGCATGAGATAATTCGGCACATTAACGGCATAGAACCTCCATTATGCCTCAGGGTCATCGAAAATTTGGACCATCGGATGGAGGTGTGCCGCCGTGGTCGCGGCGCCCATTTGGCCGATATTTTGTTCCATACATAATTGAGTAATACCAATATATCATAATAAAATAAAATTACAATAATTAACTAAATAGTTTGTGTTTTATTCAAAATCAACATCGGCCTTTGAAATTTAACCACCCCTTATAATTATGTACAGATAATCAAAATGAATGAGTGAATTTTACACTTAAACAAATTTTATGTACATATGTTTCTATATCGAATTATTGGAACTTCGTTAAAATTTAGAGGCCATTCTCCGAAAACGACAACATACAATTTTAATGATAAATGGCTGTTAATAAAAAAAAGTACAAATTATTAAATATGAAATAAAAATGGCATGATAATAAATGTCAAACGTTAAAAATAGATTTAAATTTTTTTCCCCATATGTATCTTTTTGGACAAAAATTTATCTTTTTGGAAACTAAAATGTATCTTTCTCGAACACTTGGTTTTACTCTAAATGTTTCCGAAAGTATTTGAAAGTCTTGGTTTTTGTTTAGAATTTCTCTTATTCGCAATTTATACAAAACGAAATATTGAAAAAATAAAAGAACAAATTTAATTGCCCATAATTGATCATGTTTCCTGTATAATAATTAATTTAACCAAGAATCCGATAACTAATTTTCATTTTCAAATCATTTGGAAATTTCTAATTATAATTTTTACTACAGACTTTTTCTCGATATACCTATTGTTATCACCACTGCTAACTCTACCCTTTCGGCCGTATTCATAAAAAAGTTAAACAGCCGTTCAAACCATTTTTAGGGAAAATTCGATAAAACTGTATTCATAAACGAATTTTACGTTAAAATGTTATTTTTAGCAGTTTTTTAACTCAACCATTTTTAAAATTGATTGCACCCAATTTTAAGACAATTTTAAGGTGATATTTGTGTTTTTTAGTTATTGTTGATTTATATGCTGCGAAAATTTTTATTGCATATTTATCAGAAATCCCATAATATTGATAACAATAGATGTGTGTTTTTAATAGAAAATATGACCCAAGCTTTGAATAGCTGGCAACAGAAAACTTTCAGGGAAAGAAGTAATCTATTTTATTCTGGATTCCAGATAAGCAATTACGCTTTACATTTTTTCCAGTCCTCTTATTTTAGTTATTACTAACATTTTATTTATTTAAAATAATAAAATGCCATGTGATGTGTAAAAAAACGAAATAATAATAAAAATAGCTCGTTATTCATATTTTTTTCTACGCATAAGCAAAAGGAATCAAAGTAAAACTTTTCTAACTCAGTGTTTTTTGCTATTTAATTGAAAGGCAAAATGGAGTTAACATTTATTTATTTGTTTTATAGTCGATTTTTATAAAAACTCTACAAGACATTTCTTTACGTGACTACTATGTGAACAAAAAACCGTTTTTATTGCAGCACTATAATCCAGATGAGAATTGCATATGATGGCGTTGCCAATCACAAATAGAAAATTTCAATAAAATGATTTTTAAATAAGATAAAGGCTATTTCAAAAACTTGTTTAAAGTTTCTAATCTTCTTTACATTGCTCCAAATTTCTAGAAGGTCATTGCTGAAAGACCACTGGACTTGGAACGCGGCTACAATTATTTTATACATATTTTTAGCTATTGCACTAAAATGTAAGTTTTTCTAAAGTTTAAGGTTATGAATTACACCCATTAATTTATAGGAAATTTAATACAGTCTGATAAAGGAATAATATTGCAATTTTGCGTTTCAATTCTGAAGACATTCAAATTCTAAGACATAACTAAGATTAACAGAGGCGTAAACGCTGTATCTTTAATACAAATTTTTTTCTTTAAAATAATGTTTATATATACATATGTATATTAGCATTTATGTACATATCGCTCCTTTATTGCAACATAGTCATAACGCAAAAAGCTTGTTTCGAGAAAAACACATTTCAAATTTTTAGTTTCCATACAAGTCTTACAAAAAATTTTTAGAAAATATCTCCTAAAGGAAACAGTTTAAAGGTAATTGAAATAAAATTTTGGTACAATATAAAAGGTAGTACTGTTAACAATTCTGCATTGTTAATTGGAAAAGCTCATTTTTTGAGATATGACTATGTTGCAATAAAAGAGCAATATGTTTGTTTGTAAATGCATTTTATTTTAATAAATATGCAGTCAATCGTAAAGCAGCTCTGGGCTGGGGAACAGCTCTCGCATCATCGTAATTACTTCTTAAGTGCGGTCAGGCTTGTTGTTGTTGTTTGGCCTTCGAGAGTTTTGCGTCTCTCTCTCATTGGTTAACTGTCTACCTGTATTAGTTTACAGTTTTTGTGAGGTATTTCGTTGTTAACCACGCGGCAACTTCCTATGCGAAGGCATAGGTCGGTACAGTTAGTCACAGCGCCGCAAAAAAAATACTGTTAATACCATCGTGGGCATAAGGTCTACGTTACTCCGCCCATACTGTGCATCCATGCTTTGCAAATTTATTTGCAACTGTGTAGTTACAAATACAAATAAATATGCAGTATGTATGTATAGATATAAAAATACCTTTATAAAATACTCCAGTATTATACCAGATGTTTCAAATAATGCTTGATTTTTTCCAAATAAAAATATGTCTAGATATTTACTTCGTGTGTTTGGTTCTGTTTGTTCTAAATGCTTATAAGACAGTATTCGTTTTTGTGTTTAGAACATTTCGGCACTGAAGTGTTTGTTTTGAAATGTGAAAGAAGACGATGAATAGTACTTGAAAATACTACGATGTTTTGTAACACATTTTTATTGTGCTTGAGCAGCCCTCTATTACATACATACACACACTTACACACTTTACTTGCTGATATGTTTGTATGTGAGCAAACCACCCTGTCGGAAACTGAGTTAATTTTTTTAAACTAACTTTAAGTTAACTATTCCTCAACTAGTGCTGACTGACACTTGGATTACTTTTCAATGGAAGCAACTAACTACTTTAACATTGTAATGTGCTAGGTAGTAGCCAATTGTCCGACTTTACACTACTTTTCTACTAACTTACAGTTAGCTAGCTAAATGTTAACTTGCAGTTAAATTTTTGAAGCTAGCAATATTTTTAAGCCAACCATAAGTTAGTTAGTTTTAAATCAACCAAAAGTTAACGGTTGACACTATAGGTGAAAAAGAACTTTTTGTAACTAGCTGACACCTAAAAATCTTTCATTCATGTAATATTTTTTCGCAATAAAATAAATTAGTCAACATTTTTACCGTATTTATTTGTAATTTTTCATTTTTATATTACATATTACATCAAACAAAAAATATTACATTGCATGTTGCAAAAATAATTAAAAATTTCAGAAATAATTTAAATAAATAATATTGTAACATTACGTTCTTTTTTAAAAAGGCTTCTTAAATGTCTTTTGCTAACGATTCTTGCACTTTTAATTGAAATTAAAATAATACTAATATCTTTATTATTTGACATACATATGTACTTGCATAAAAAATTTTATTTTAGAAAACTTCCACAGAATTGAAAAATTTATATGTACCTAAATAAAAAGACTTCAATATCACACAGTAGTGTTAATAATAAAATCGAAAATCTACGGCGCCTACTAGGTGGCGACATTGAAAATGCATTTTTTTTTTAACTTTTACCAGTACTCAGGGGATGACCCCTACATATGCAGTGCATTGTACCAGAACTAGGAAAATAAGTTGTGAGGAGGGGGAAAGAGGGAGTAGTGTTTGTGAACATTTGGCTTGAACTTTCCAACGTTATAACAGACAGGAAACACGTCAGCAGGTAACTTATTCCACAGGCGGAGCGTACGGCTGAAAAACTAGTTCTCTCTGTAATGCGTAGTACGATTCCCTGGGCAATCGACCACAAATGGATGAGCTCAGAACGATGCACGCGTGCTTCGTAAAAATGTGCGAGTTTCAGGAACAAGGTCCTTAATCTCGTCAGAGCAAAATCCATTGTAGTAACGATAGAACAGAGTAACGCACCCCACACAGCGTTGATGCTCCAGTGAGTCAATAGAGTTGGATACCCTACTGTCACCGATAAGCTTCTTCGCCCTCTCCTGCACACGGTCGAGTAACCTCAAAATTGATTTTGGGGCACCGGCCCAAACATGAGAGTTGTATTCCATTTTTGGTCGGATATAGGTGGTATAAATAGTAAGGAGATCAGATGGAGTGAAGTACATCTTACACTGTTTTAGAAACCCTAGGCACTTGAATGCTTCTTTAGAGATAAAAACAATGTGTTCAGTCCAGCAAAAATCACACTGTATCTTCATTCCAAGAACATCAAGAGCTTCCGATTCCTCAATATTTATACCATCCATGAGTACAGATAAAGCAGCATCTGCAGTCATTTGTTTGTGTGTTAATAAACAACATTGGATCTTACGAGCGTTAAAGGCAACCCTGCTTTCCCGACCCCATTCGGAGATTAATAGAAGATCACTGTTTAGTGAGTCGGTCATATTTTGCCTTTTGGCAACGATCTCGGATAGGCTGGGCCTATAACTGAAAGAGTACGAATGGCAGATGCTGCTGTCATCCGCGAAGGAGTGGATAGGGTTAGAAGTTTGGTATAACAGGTCATTTAGGAATATAAGGAATAGGGTAGGAGAAAGAACGGAGCCTTGCGGTACCCCTGAATTAATCTTGAACTCGTTTGATGAGACCCCATCTATTACAACTCGTATAGTGCGGTCTCTGTGAAAACTCGATACAAACCGAGAGAAGTCATCACCGACACCAAAAGCAATAAGTTTTGCCTGCAATGCAGCATGCCACACTCTGTCAACCGCATTGGAGGTATCTAGAGCCACAACTTTACTTTCACCGAAATGATGGATTGAGTGGCACCTTTTCTGGGAGAGAAATGCCAAAGGATCACCAGTAGACCGACCCTTACGAAATCCGTATTGGCGATCACAAAGTAATTTATGCGACTCCAGATACCTCACAAGGTAGTAGTTAACTATACTTTCCATTACTTTGGAAAGCGCAGAGCAGATTGCAATTGGGGCGGTAGTTTTCGGGGTTATTTGTTTCACCCTTTTTGGGAATTGGTGTTAGATTAGCAACCTTCCAGCAAGATGGGAACTCACCAACACGGTAAATAGTGTTGAAGAGGCGTGCCAATGGACGAGCAGGCATGGAAGAACACTGCTTCAAGACTAGTGCTGGAATGCCATCCGGTCCAAGAGTGTTATTTATGTCGAGGTCGGACAAAACCCTTTTAACTGCTCGAGCCCGGAAAAATATCTTTGGCATAGTTACGGATACTCTATCGAGCTCGGGAAGTGGTTGATTGCTTTCCGGCAAGTAGGAATTACTTGCAAAAATTTCAGCCAACAGGTTAGCTTTGTCAACCGGGTCGGTGAATGTTTGGGCATTCTTTATGCGAGTTGGAATTGACGAACTAACACTGTTCTTTACTCTCTTTACGAATGACCAAAAGGTCTTACTGCCCTGGGGAGCTGTAAGGACCTTGGCACAAAGACGGTGTTCGTGAAGAAACTTTTCACGTCTAAGTACTCTGGCACACGAAGATATTGCCATTTTGCGTAGCAAATCAGTGTCTGGGTTTTTGTTTAAACGCCATGCACTGAATGCTTCCTCTCTGGATCTGACCTGCATTTTTGCACGTCTGATTGTTGTGATAGCTTAAAATTGGTTCATAAAAATTAATTAAAAGTTGGCTATTTTTGTAATCAGCTACTGATTATCCGACAGGGTAGAAACGGCTTTTGACACTTGATGTTTTACAAATAGAAAAAAAGTAGTACATATGTTTTTTCAGTTTCACCTGGTAAAATGAATTCGCCTTGCATACATTGTACACTCAGTGCATAATTTGACGATGGATTCCATGGTGCAATTATTAGATGGCAGCATTAGAGTTGCTGTACTAGATACATAATATTTTGTTTGTTTAAAAATTCCACCATAATGTCAAAAACATGTTTACAAAACAGAGGAAAATGAAGGAAAAAAATGTATATAAAGAAAAATAATTGTGTATTATTATTTTCCTAAATTGTTTTTAACGCATTTTAAGCAATTAGATTATTTTTGAAGCGAGGGAAGTCGATAAGCTGTAGAATTTTTCTTTTTACATAGCAGACAGCAATGCATATTAAGGAATTAAAATATTTTTGAAATCTTTTTTATTGTTTCTTTGCACATTTTAAAACTGTTTAAAATATTATTTTTTCACTTCACGCAATTAAAATATTTTTGAAAACTTCTTTATTGTTTTTTTCTCTTTTGCACTTTTTCACTTTTTCTTTCTATTTTTGCACGATTAAAATATTATTATTTTTTTACTTCACTTTCTATAAACATAAACAACTTTTGACTCTACCGGTCGTTTCAAATAAAAAACTGTCACCTGCGCTAGTGATGCCACCTGGTCAATGCACCTTGATGGATTCCGTACAAAATCCATATCTTTCAAAGAGAGTTTATTATTTATTTTTCAGAGAATTTATCATTCTCATCTCTGCTATTTGGCCGGATGTGTTTAAAAGTATGTGCCATTTTATGCATGAGTATGTGTGGATGTTTATTTGTTTCTTATACAAAAGAAAAAAAATAAACTAACAAAAAGAACTTGTGTTTTCACATATTATAGATATGTATGTGGGCATAAGCTATGCAAAACTTAATGTGGCCGATTGATTGTTTGTACGGCAAAAATATGTATTTTGTTGTTGTACCATTGTAAATACATCGATTCGCATCGAATTTAAAATCGATAATACAATGTTTGCATTCTTTGTGAATATATTTTACATATTAAATTTAATGCTTTCAGATCGTTCTAACTCAGGTTGTCATCCTGGAAAGTCTTCCTTTTTACCGCTTGTTGCATATTTTAGCGTCAATTATTGAATTTACACAATTTTAAAAAATTTCTTGTCATTAAAAGCTAAACAGACTTCAAAAAAATTTCAACTCAGTGAAAATTCAAAACTAGATTTCTTTATCAAATATTTAGAAAATTATTTTAAATCTAGGCCGCAACCTTTGATAATTTTTCATATATTCATTGATAAATTTCAAAACGTCAGCCTCGGATTCCTGGACTTATATTTAAGCTTCGATGCTCAATTGATGAAGAATATGTTTTTTCTTTTATTTCTTTGCTACACAGTTTATCCTACATAGCGTAACTCAAACATGGGACAAATTTTTTCTGAAAGAAGTCAGTTAGATCCACAAATTGTCGTATAAAGACCGGTACGGAGTTCTTATAAAAATTCACGTTTGGAAATATACATTTATTTGTACACGGATAAATTATCGTGTAGATTGGTGTAGAAAAGCTATATGTATGTATATATGAAAATATTTACCTCATGCTATGTTTACCGTCTAAATATACGGCAACAATTCTTACACCATTTTATTAACAATTTGTCAAAAATTCCGTAGGCAAATATATGCATGAACATTAATTTTTGTTTCAGTTAACGAAAAAAAAGTCTCCACTTTTACTTTTAACATACCTGTAATAATAAAAAAATATCAAAAATTCAGCTTACTTTTCTTTACGAACTCCGTACCGGTATGCGGAAATTTACATAAGGAATTTACCAACCTGAAATTCCGTAACTTTTTTTACACACAGTTCTTATGGGAACCTGAATTTCCGTAAGAACTACGTACTGGCCTTAAAGTGTAAAAATGTTCATATATTTTTAAATATTCAGAAGTTAAAAAAGTTAAATTATGTTGGCTATACAAACTTTCTCGTTAGTTCAATACCTAAATCTTTAGAAAAGTTTTTTTTTAAATGTTAATGGGTCGTTTTATTTATTTAATGGATTAATCTTGATATGGAATCTTATTTTCAACGCTTTAAATTAACACATCTACATTAGTTTAAGTTAAAATATATCGTTAGCTTGTTGCACAACTGAAGTAGCAATAAAAAAAAATGTGAAAATTCACAAAAAAGTTTTTTCTAAATGCAAAGAAATAAAGAACAAAAAAAAAAAAACGATTGTGGAACAATGCGTAAATTGTACCAAAAATAAAATACATTCCTTTTGATTTGACGAGAGCAGCGTATGCTTTAAACACAGGATGGAAATGCTAAATTTATTAGTTCTTACACTGCTAAGAAACCATTCGTCGTGGGAAACATATAAATTCAAATCAACCAACACTGAAAAGCTCAAAATTTTAACACAATAAATAAAACATATACCTACTTTTGTAAAGAATATAATAAATACCTAGTTATGGTTTGCAAACTTATGTAAACTCACGTTTTATTTTCTTTATACATACAGATATAGTAAGTATGCAATTGAGATTTGTAAAACAAGTAATTATAGTTCGGTGCGAATCGAATTTGCTTTAATATAACAACAATAAAACAAATATTTTTGCCCTACAATAACACAATCGTAATTTACTGGCACATTAATTATTGGTAACCAAGAAAGTTCTCTTATTTATTTCATATTTTTTCTCCTACTTGAATGTGCTCTGCACAAAAAATATACCATACAAACAAATTTTTCAATAAACATCATATATGTATGTGTGTACATCCAGCGGCAAAATCAATACACATTACTACATACTAATGCACATATAGAAAGTGTTTATGCTCAAAAATTGTGTGCTCTCTTTGTTTGTTCTCAGATAACAAACAGTTTATTTTTCCCCTGTTACTTCCCCCACAGCATTAATAAACGCAAAAAATGTGTTTTTATTTAATGTTCTACGTGGAACATCATTATATATTTATAGTCTTTGGATAAAGTATATACTTTGGATACTGCTCAGACTAAAAAAAAATTTTCTAAAACCTTCCACAATGCAAGGTGATAAATTACATTGAAAAGTAATTAAAAATGAAGATGTAAAGAAAATATGGATGACAGTAAAAAACACGTGTACTCGTACACAGGACGGAAGGCAAACACACTGTGTTTCGTAATTATTCTACAGTAATTTGGCTGAAAAAAGCATGGTAACTTGACAAACTCTGGATTACTTTTAACCTGAAAAAAGCATGGTAACTTGACAAACTCTGGATTACTTTTAACCGAAAAAAGCATGGTAACTTGACAAACTCTGGATTACTTTTAACCTGCCTTTATTTGTCGTTCTAAACAAAAAATATCTCTGCTTTGAAAAGGCCTCATTTATTTAGTGATGCCGAATACTTCAATACCCTTAAAGAAAAATTTATTTTTTTGTCGACGAATAGTTTCTTTACGTCTACATTTACAATTAATTTATCATACTCACTAAACGTCACGTTGGTAAATATTTACTACCGGTTTTCAGTTTTAAATTCAAAGAAAACGCCATAATAAACTCTTCCTCACATACATATGTGCGTATATTTCAACACACGCAAACATTTTATCACAATTTACCCAGCAGCAAAAGTTTATATTAAATAAACGATGGTTCGATGCGTCTGTTCATTACTCTACTCATTGACGTTTCCCAAGCTTTTGATAAAGTGTGGTGCGATGGTTTGATTCCAAAAAAAGTTAAACTGGCCATCAAACTTTCACCAGCTTCTGGAAAACTACTTATATGGTCGGAAATTCGTTATCAGGAAAGGCGATTTTATAAGCTCCACTCAGTCAATCGACGCAGGAGTTCTCCAATGTAGCATACTATATTGCTAAGAATTTTTATCACACCTAACCCAGTTTGCAGCTGTTGATCTGCTTGTTATAAATGTACAACACATTAGCTCAAACAAGAAAAAACTGAAAACATAATATACAAACCTAATACAAATCCAGAGAACGGCTTCCCTTATACCATATTTGGAAGGCGTGGATGGTACTCATCACTATGACTATTCCCTGTAGAAAGCGGCAAAAGGTCTGAAAAGCCACCTTTGCGAACTTCAACTGGCAACTGAGCAAGAAGCGATTCTTAAAAGGGGATGTTAATCATTTGAAAAACGTTTTTATTACTAATAATACAGCAAACTACCGCCATATGCTGTTAGACCGCCTGTGCCTTTGAGACTTAGTTTTCAAGATGTCGACAATGTTATAGTTAACACAAACACCAGGAAAGCTCCAGTTGAACAGTTACCTAGTGTAACTAAAAGAGTTCTACTTTTTATTTTTAATGCTATTTTACGTCTTCAGTATTATCCTGCACAGCGGAAGATATCTATGGTTACCAAGCCAGGGAAGGATCCCATTAAAGTAGAATCATATATACCAATAAGTCTACTACCAACAATTTCAAAACTGCTCGAGAAATTGTTAATGACTCCAATATTGGATGGTGTGTGATGTATCCCTAATCATCAATTTGACTTTCGGGCTAAATACAGTACCAAAGAACAAACATGCAGACTAGCCAACGTATAAGACAGACTTTTAAAGACAAAAAGTATTATTCAGCTCTATGCATTGACTATTCCCAAGCTTTTGATAACGTAAGTCACCACGGTTTGATGCACAAAATAAAGTTTAACTTGCCCGCAAATACTCACAAGCTTCTGGAGAGAAGGCGACTTTATAAGCCCCTCACAGCGAATTGGAGCAGGAGTTCCCTAAGATAGCGTTCTAGGACCACGTTATATTTGATTTACGTCTCTGAAGTGGCAACGAGATCCGGAATCCATACCTCAACTTTTACAGATGACACAGCATTCTGCAGCCTACATGAAAATCATCAATTAGCTTCGCCAAATTTCCATGAGTATATTTGAATATTAGAGAAATGGTTAAAACTTTGGATAATCAAAGTTAATGGTCAAAATTGTACTCACGTTACATTCACACTGCGTAAGCAAACATGTTTAGCTATCCAAATTAACAATTCACCTATTCCGCAGCACAATGAAGTCAAGTACCTTGGTATTCACCTCGACTAACGTAGAAGCCTCATATTGATGCAAAAGTCACTCAGTGGAAATTAAGAGCAGCGCAACTAAATTGGCTTATGGGCAGAAATTCGATATTGAAGCTGGATTGTAAACTTTTGTTATACAACGCAGTTCTAAAGCCTATATAGTGCTACGGAATCCAGTCAATGGACACCGCCTCAACATCTAACATTGTAAAATTATAAAGGCAACAAAACCAAATTCTTTAAACGATTACTGTAGCTCTATGGTACGGAAAGAACTCACGAATTCACAAGGATCGGTATGTTGCGCTGGTAAAAGATAAATTCTCTAAGTACGCGACAAGGTATATCAGTATTGCACGCAATATAGTTAAGTTTTGTAGCCACACTCGGCTGAGATGAAGGAATAGCCTTGCCACCATCAGAACTTAAATAGGTGATTTACCCGATATAGTTTCCGCAAAATAAAACTTTTCGTCTAGCAGTGGCCTGACTTAAGTTATAAACACTTCTTTTTGTCTAGCATTGGCACGACTTAGTTAGTTTTTTGTGTTTAGTATTATAAATAAATAAATGCTTATAAAAAGTTTAATTTACACTTAACAAACAAAATAATACATATAAACGTGTTACAAAAGATGAATCGAAATTAATTTTTGGGAACTCTATACACTATGGTCGTAGACCTTGAAATTTAGTATTATATTCAAAGGCAAAGTGTCGCAAACATCGTTGAAGAGATGTAATATAATATGCAGTGTTTACCGCTGGGTAATTTTTTTTTGTTTCAGTAAAAAAAAGTTATTTGGAATCAAAACAAAAGGTATTGAGTCACTCGATTATTTAGAACAACTTGTTTAAACTGTTCATTGTTTGCTTTTTTATCGTAAAAGTTATTGTTTTCCGTTTAACTATTTTATACATTTTACTATCGAACTTCACTGTCATCCAGCCATACAATTGTTTTCATTTAATTTAATTCTTATCGCGTTCTTTTTATATAAAAGTGGATGCAAAAGATATCAATTTTAATTGCAATCTTTTGTTTTGTTTCTCAATTTTCATGTATTTATATACAAAACTTTTTTTTTTTTAGTTGTTTTACTGAGAACAACCTTGTTATTCATATAATTGTAATTGCAAATGTAATGCATCACTAAATATTCTCACAACTAAAAAAAATTAAAGGTATAAATGTTTACAAATATGTATGTATATGTACACGCAAGTTGCTAAATTCGCTTTGAATGATTATTAGTTGTTATAAAATGTGACGCAGGAATGATAGATTTAACTGACTTGACAAACTGTGCGTCGAAACACAGAAACAGATGCGATAACTTTACGTAAGTCTAGTAAAACAATAATGGTTTTCACGATGAGTAGGACAAACTGTGCAAGCGATTTCTTCATTTGCACTTAAAAACCTTGGGCTAAAAAATGTATGAACAAATTCTTAGTTGCAAACGGATTTAAACAATAATATTTGATATGGTTAGCGGCATTAGGGGAGAATTATTGTTATATGGAAAATCTTAGAAAAGAAATTTCAATACCTTTAGAACCTCTTCTTATTTTTCGGGGTTTCGTACAAAAATGTTTCAGCTAAAAAACTAGGAAAGTAGGATGGTTTTAAATGGCTTCACAGCGGGCAAAACGGCAGAAAATCCACGAAAATCTTCACAATTGCCGTTGTATCTTTTACAAGGGCGGATTGGTATATATACAATTTTTTTTTTTAATTACGATCTGTAAAACGTCAGTTGTTAAAACTTCACCCAAATTTATCGATTAGTTTATTTGTTGCAGTCGTTTTGTGTTTCTTGAAAAATGCAAAAGGAAATTTCGTGCAGTGATTAAACACTATTATTTGACAGGGAAAATGGCGAAAGAGACAAAAGAAAAGCTCGATAAACATTACGGTGAGTCTGCTCCGTCAGATTACATGATAAAATATTGGATTGCTGAATTTAAACGCGGCCGAACAAGAAACAATAGCATCAACTGGAAGGCAAAAAGAAAATCTTCGATATCGTTATGAATGATGGCCGAGCCAAGTTACGTGAGATTGTTGAAATAGTAGACATACGAGTACTTGTATTATATGAACGTATGTTCAACATTGTGAATGAAAAAGACATCGGCAAGATGGGTGCTGCATTTGCTCAGTGCCATGTCACAGCGCTTTTTGGACTTGCTAAAGCGTAATCCTGTTGATTTATGGCGTCGATTAATAACTGTTGATGAAACGTGGGCCCACCACTACGCACCTGAAACCAAAAATCAATCGACACAATGGGTCGAAGCTGGTGGACGTGCTCCGAAGAAGGCGAAAGCAGTGAAATCGGCTTGCACGCGGAATGTTGCTCATCGATTATCTTGAAAAAGGATCCACATACACAGAAAAGTATAGTCGTGCATTATTGGTTCAATTAATTGATGCAATAAAAAAAAATCATCCACCTTATACTCGTAGTCCAGATTTAGCTCCAAGTGACTTTTTGCTGTTTCCAACCTTAAAAAAAATAGCTCGTAGGAAAAAGATCCATCGCAAACGAAGAAGTGATTACCGAAAATAAGGGGTATTTTGAGTGATTCCTAAAATCGCATTTTTCAGATGGTATAAAAAAGTTAGATGTGTTGGAAATAAATGGTTTTTGAAAAAAATAATGCTTTTTCCTACTAAAGTAGCTTCAATATCAATCTGCATTCGTACATATTCTTTGAAAATGCCAAAGTAATTTTGGCTCCCGTAGTTTAATTTTTATAATATTTTTTACCAATATCAGCAGCCGATATACACTCTCACATCAACAGGGAGCAATCACAGTGTATGACTGAGTCCTGTTATCAACTTCTTCACATGCAGATTAAATATTCACGTTATTTTGCAGTCATGTTAGTACGTTTTGGCTCCGACTCACAATTTATGACACGTGCGATGGTGGATAGTTGATGGATGGATGAGCAAAATCGTTCACGTGTGTGAATCTTTTATTCTCTTTCAGAAAAGTAAAGAGAATTAATTCATACTTTTCTTCCATTTTTCAGTATGCCAGATATATTTCAGAATGAATGAAAATGTTTCAGTTATGTATGTCAGGTGGCGGCATAATGAATTATTATAAAGCAACTACTGCATTATTTGCTTGTATCACAATTTGATTAAACGCAATATATTAAAAAAAATTACTTACTCGTAACGCTCAGTTTTAAAATTGACTTAAATTTAAAAGTACAAAATAAAATTAATAATTGATTTTAAATGTTTACGGGTACTGAATGAAAGATGACGAAATATGAAAAGAGAGAGCATGATGAAAGAGAGAATCATTCAGTTGAATTAATTAATTCATGAATGACACAATACTAATGGTTGTTAGTTGGCACTTTTTTCTCACTGCTGGCAGCGAATTAGACCCATTTCGTTTACTGCGCGCTCTGCAATCCTTAAAATGCCCCGTTTTACTAATACAGTTTAAATCTGGTTTACTCCTTTTGCCTAAAAGCACCTTCATCGTTGGGCTATGTGATATTTGATGTATGTTAATTTGCTTGCTTGTCACACTCCTTATCGCCAATAGCATCCAGATTTCGCACCTTAAATGTTACTCGTATCATTTCTTGAGCCAGAGCAAATGATGCAGTTTTTTCAAAGGTAGCCTTCGGAGAAGCACAAACCGAGAAATTGATTTCCGGGGTCTACTGCCAAACGCCACTGTTTTAAAATTATCAATAAACGGATGATTTTTGCCGTTATAAACTAGCTGTTTCTTTCTATTGCAATATCTCATTCACTATCTGATATAAATGTCTCACTTTTATACGGTGGAGAATACTTGCATTGCCAGGTTGCCACCAATGCTACAAATCTAACTTGCCCAACTCTCATTTTACTATCCCACTTCTGACACCAATTGTTACGTGTTTACCTTCAAAATCTCTTCTGCGGATTCTTCAATTGTAAATGATATAATAACACAGACATTTGTTTGTTACACAGTGCTTAAATAATTCACAAATTTACAATTGTACAACGTTTAAAATTAACCTCTGCCTCTACCGTGCATATTTCTGCTATTTATACTTCTTTATTACATGTTTTTATTATTCACGGAGCTTTTACTTAATGATAATTCCAGACCAGTAATGTTAACTTTACGATAATTACCGTATTGTAAGTTAATATGGAACTCCAAACGGTAAGACGGTAATTTAATCATTTGTACGGTAATTTCCAAAATAACAGTTCTTTATTTTGTAATGCTTCCATGTTTATAATTGCTTAGTTAAAAAAATAATAATATTTCAGCAACTACTGATGTAATATGCACAACTTCTTTAGAATACTAATGTACTCTTTAAAGACCGCAGGCGAGCAACACGTTATTTGTACGGAAAGTACTCAAAAAATTGGGTGAAGTTAATCCAAATTTGCTAGACGAGCCGCTCGTCTGTGTTCTGACAACAGCACATTAATATTAACACAACTGAAAGTTTTTACAGAGTTAAAATCTGTTTGAGTAAATAAATCTTAACTTTTATATACATATCTATACATAAAAAATTTCTTGAGTTATTTTATTTAGTAATAAAAAAAGCTAGTTATATGCTGTTCATACACACACTTTTTAATTAATTTAATTATCAGTTAATTAAAAATTTTTTAAATGTTCATACATACTTAATATTGCTAATGCAATTAACGTTTGACAACAGCTGACAGAAAAGTTGTTTACATTTTGATTGTGAATATTTCTTTAATACGGTAGTGGTATAAGCACAGCTGTCTTTCTTTTCCTTTGCGTAAATTTATCAAAAACACATAGACTTCCTTGCTTGTTGGTGTTTATTTATTCTGCCACTACCTATTAAAGCTGCATTATTTGTTCGTGTTGAGTCGCCATCTTTTGTTTGTATTTGTTTACATATGAGTTATCAAATTTGAACAAAGTATGTTCAGTGGGTAGTATTTGTAGCAGATTTTATTTCGCTGTTAAAATTTCTTTTAATTATTTTTATTTTATGTAAAGTTATTTTGGAACGTATCTATTTAAATAAATACAGTTTTTCGAAAATTAGTCTTTTATATAATTAACACAGGCACATTTGAATTTTATCCGTGATATTTTCATATATTTAAATGTAACGCTAAAACAGCAAACAGCAATGTATCTTTCGTTAAGTAAACGACGCATGCATTAAATGCGGCGACGTGCATATAAACGTCAATAAGACATTTCGTTAAATACAATGTCATATGACAGGATGTAGTAACATGAGGTTTAAGAAGTTCACGCCTGGCAAATGGAGATTCTTTTTGATCCGGCCGCCGAAGTGAACATACAAAATTTGTTATATTATTAAACTCAAAATAATAATAAAAAAAAAAAAAAACAAAAGAAATTAGTTTTTTTTTCTACACGAAGCCCTGAATATTTTGGGAAGATTCACAACTTAAAAGAATAGATTGCCTCCAGAATCTACGAATCCGAAGAGAACAAAGGACGTCTTATTCCAGCAATCATTTGCAATATTCTTGGTTAAGTACTGCCTATTAAGAACTTGTTTGTCAGTAAGCACCGTCAACCACATTTCATCGGTTTACGACAAAAAAGTACATATAATCATTGTATCCATTGCTTTTGCTTAACTTTTGGAGCACTTAATATCAACAACAAATTTGTTTAATTTGTTACGGGGGAAAAAGAGCTAAAAGAAAAAAGAAAAAATACGACATCCAACAACATCCTACGGCCATTAACTTCACATTCTTAGTAAGAACACCACGTTGAAAGTTCTATATCTTGCAATTGCTTGGCTTAAAAATCATCGAAACAAAATCAAAATCATTAAACAAGCACTTTGATCGAAATTCCAAGAAAGGAGACAACCACCAGATGAGTTCGGAATTAATCATATTTCCAGGTCCCTGGTAGCAGAACCAGAAGTAACTAATCCTATTTGCCTCCAACAAAACATCCCTGGTCATAATTGTCCATCGTGTTATTGCGATGAAAGTGATAAATTAATTAAAATTTAAACAAATTATCTGTAACTATAAAATTCCTACATCATATTCCTTATTGACTAAAATTAAATTTCAAAGTGCCCTGTGTTCTTTAGTTTAAAACATAATGAAAAAAGGAAAAGCAAACCACTATAATTTCAGTGAAGTTAATAAGAAAAAATAAACAAATTCGCCAACTTTTCATTCGGAGGGCATAATGAAGTTTAGTTTTACATTTATTAACATTATAATAATTATTTCTTAAATTTAAGTCATGATCATCATTGTAAGTTTATATAGAAACCCTCATATCATATTTTAATTTCATTCATAAAAACCAACAGTAAATTTGGTTGCTTCGAATTTGTATCCAGCAATTGAAGAGGCCTCCTCAACAGCTGTTGTCAGCAACATTCTTCTTATTTGGTGAGTTTTTTTTTTACTTTACATTTATGATCATTACATGTACGTAGTTACTCTTAAATGATATGTTTATACCATAATCTCTCTTGAGAAAGCGTATACATTACGAAAATCGAATAACAAGAAACAACAACGTGAGTCTTCAACATATTCTTAGCAACATTATATAATTTTGAATTGCACACATATGGATATACATATCTATACATATGTATCTCATTATTTTATCATTTGCGCTTTTGTTTCTTTTGTTCGTACCCTAGAATAAATCGATTAGGCATATGACACTTGGTCATTCAAATCCTTCCTATATTTAGTTAAGTATTAAATTAAAACAGACCAGAATTTTTAATTGTTTATAATGCCTCTTTTTACATGAATAATGAATAAACGTTGCATTAAAATGGAAAAATAGAATTTTCAAAAGTTTCTTACTAATGTGAATGAAATGAGGTAACTTTATGGTGGGATCTAGGTAAATAATATTATGCCACCTGGATCAATGGTTGGGCGGGTGAGGCATTTCTCTCCATATTGTCATCCTGGAGAGACTTAAAATAATTTCAGTGGCAGTGGTTAAGATTTTTTTTTAATAAATTTTCCGTTTGTTGATCATAAATGGGGCTTAGTTTACATCATTAATAGGATGATCAATATACAGTCCATACTATTATAGCTTGGGGAGTCTATAATAATATTTGTGTGATGAGTTTAATGAGTAGAAGAGTTAGAAGGAGCAAGAACCCCCCTCACCCGACTGCTAGCTAGCATAATCAATGGCTCCCGCGCGTCCTCCTATCTCTGGTAAAGTAATAAATACTTACAGTTTATCAACATACATTTAGCAATACAAACTCACATTACATATTGTGCTAACCAAACACGGTTGCCACAGGTTTCTAAATATATTTAATTTCACTAAATATTAGAACAATTAACTATTAATTGGCAATTAAGTTAATTGAACTTGTGTATGGATAATTAAAATCAATTAAGGCGTTAATTGCGTTAACCAGATAAGTATCCGTATAACGCGATCCGAGTTTTTTTTTTTTTTTTTGAATTCCCGAAATTTACTTTATGAATCACCAAAATCCCCCACTTCCCCGAAAACATTATGCCAACTTCAATTTTCGCACTAAATCGAATGGCCGTTAAGAGTTTAGATATACACTCCACGGCCAAAAAGCACACCGAATGTGAAAACCTGTTACGATTCGGTTAGCCAAGCGGATCCGAGTTTTTTGGGGATTCACAAAGTATATACAGTTTTATATGCCTACATATATGTATAATAATCACTCATATGGCATGGGTTTTGAGTGTTGCAAACATACAAACATTAAAACAAACACATAAGTAAAACTAATATAAGCCTGTTAAAAAAATATAGACACAATTTAAAAATATTTGGTATTTATTTTTTATACCAGTTTAAAATTGTTAATATTTGGGTTGTTTTTTTAGTAAAAAAAACACGGACGACAGTAAAGAAGACGTGTGCACAGGATAGAAGACAGACAATTAGTCCCTTTTTTCTAATAATGGGTGATTTTATAAGAACTATCGGAAATTTAAAAAAAAAAAACACATAAAATTCAGAAAAATGCATGAAATATTTATTTGGATCGATAGTTGGGTCGATATAATTTAATGTTTGAAGATTATTTCATGCAAATGTTGGCCGCGGCTGCGCCTCAAATGGTCCATCCGCTTAGTCCAATTTTAGCATGCTCTTTCCAACATTTCGGCCGGTATCTCACGAATAATGTTGGCAATGTTGGCTTCCAGTGCGTCAGTCGAAGCGGGCTTGTCGCTATAGACATTAGCCTTAACATAGCCCCACAAAAAATAGTCTAGAGGCGTTAAATCGCACGATCTGGGCGGCCAATTGACTGGTCCCAAGCGTGAAATAAACTGTTCACCGAACTCGCCTCTCAATTGGTCCATTGTTTCGCGTGCTGTGTGGCATGTGGCACCGTCTTGTTGAAACCACATGTCATGCAAGTCAAGCTCCTCCATTTAGGGCAAAAAAAAGTTTGTTATCATCGCACGGTAGCGCTCACCATTCACAGTAACGTTGTGACTCGCATCATCTTTGAAGAAATACGGCCCAATGATGCCGCCAGCCCATAATCCGCACCAAACGGTTGTTTTTTGTGGATGCATTGGTAGATCTTGCAATGCTTCTGGCTGCTCTTCACTCCAAATACGGCAGTTTTGCTTGTTCACGTATCCATTCAACCAGAAATGAGCCTCGTCGCTGAACACAATTCTTCGATAAAAAAGTGGATCTTCATCTAACTTTTCAAGAGCCCATTCACCAAAAATTTGGCGTTGTGGTAAGTCGTTTAGCTTCAATTCTTGCACCAGCTGTATCTTATAAGGCTTCACACCCAAATCATTCCGCAAAATTTTCCACGTAGTGGAGTAACAGAGGCCCAATTACTGCAAACGTCGCCGAATCGATAATTCACGGTCATCACCAACACTGGCCGATACGGCTGCGATATTTTCTTCAGTTCGCACTCTACGTAAGCGTGTTGGTGGTTTAATGTCCAACAATGTAAATTTGGTGCGAAATTTTTTTACAATAGCCCGAATAGAAGCCTCAGTAGGTCGATTAATCTGACCATAAAATGGAAGAAGCGCGCGATGAACTTTCTTAACAGAGCACGCATTTTGGTAATTGTTTATGGAACTATGGTCCTATGGGTTATTGGGTTTTTACTAAATAAAACAAATTTTAAATTCGATAGTAGTGCAAATTTATTTTCAGCTGTGTTTAGCTTCAGCTCGAATTCAATTCTATTCTTTTATAATTTTTTCCTTCAACTTAATTTCTTAATATGAATTTTGTGTAGTTTGCTGACAACAACAACAGCAATATAAATTTTAACTACAAATGAGTAAAAGAGTATAAAATAATTGTTACTGTTGTTGTTGATCAGATTCCGCTAGAACAAAATGCATTTTAGTTTAAAGTATAATTCAATGCAATTGATGTGTCCCAAATTCTTTTGAACAACAACAAAATACATTTAGAGATTTAAATTACTGTTTTTTGGTAATTTGAAGGCAAAAAATTAAATTATTATTAAGGCGGTATTAAAATAACTATTATAATATTACAAAAAAAAAAGGAATGATTAAATTAAACAAAACAGCAATTTGGTAAAATTCATATTTTTAAAAATTAAAAATATTTCAAATGCGATCTCTTCCGACATGCTCCGCCCGTTGAAAGGCCTAACTTTCAAGATTCATTCGAAGAAGGTAAAGGAGCTACCTTGTGAATTGGACGACGAAATAAAGAATTTTTTGATTTCAGCTCTACTACCCGAACCTTTCCGTCTGAACCAGCAATAGTCTTTGTTACCCGCGCTAGCTGCCATTGTTGAGGTGGAGAGTTGTCTTCGTGAATTACTACCATTCGACCCTCAATCAGATTTGGTTCTGCTTTAAGCCACTTAGTGCGTTCTTGAAGTGATAAAAGATAATCTCTAGACCAAGTTTTCCAAAATTGTTGTTTCAAGAATGTAATTCGCTGCCATTGATTTAGAGCTCCTGCCTTTGTAAGATCACAAGATTTATCAGGGACCGCTAGTATGCTTAAACCAATTAAAACATGACCAGGTGTTAGAGTTTCACCATCATTGGGATCATCTGATAACGGTGCAATGGGTCTTGAGTTTAGAATGGCTTCTACTTCAATAACAAGTGTCTGTAACTCTTCGAAAGTAAGATGTGCGTGATTGAAGTTTTTTATTAGTAAGGTTTTGGCCGATTTCACTGCGGCTTCCCACAAGCCACCAAAATGTGGAGCACGTGGAGGTATAAAACAAAATTCCATTCCCTTGTGTGCAGAGTACGTTTCTATTTCACGGATTACGTTTTCTTAAAATAGTGCAGCCTTCAGTTCAGCGAGTTTATTACAGGCACCAACGAAATTTGTAGCATTGTCACAATAAACCTTTTGCGGTATTCCTTTTCTTGCAACGAATCGTTTGAGGCATAAAAGAAAATTATTTGTTGACAAATCCGATACTAGCTCCAAATGTGTAGCCTTGGAACTGAAACAAACGAAGACAGCAATAGGGTAGGGTATCTTACCACGAATACGATGAGTGACAAAAAAGGGGCCACAAAAATCCACGCCTGTCACCAAGAATGGTCGAAAAGCCCTTAGCCGATCTGCAGGCAAATCGCCCATTATTTGCTTCATTAATTTCGGCTTATAGCGAAAACAATGCACATAATTACGTACAACTTTTCGAACTAAAGCCCTAGCGTTTATAATCCAAATCTTTTGGCGAATTATACCAAGTAGAACCTTTGCTCCAGCATGCAAATTTATGCGATGTAAACGCTCAATGTATAACAAAATGAAGCGATGATTTTTAGGAACCAAAGCTGGAAACCGTGCATCATATGGGATTGGAGCTTTAGCCAATCTTCCACCAACGCGAAGTATTTTTACAGATGCCGTATTTAAACTCATATTACATAAAAATGGCGTTAATTTCTGCAACGATGGATTTACAATTTTCCCCTTAGAGATGGAAACGATGTCATCCGCGAAGTAAAGTTCTTGAATATGAGCAATAATGCGCCAAAAAATTTGATCTAATTCGCTCAACTCAGTTTTCATTACATCATTTGGTTTTAACCCTTGCTTCGGTGGACATTTGTTAAATAAACGATATATGAAGGATATAATTCGAACTATTTTGATATAAGAAGAATGCCTGTTTATTATTTCCTCAATGATTGATGAAGTTACTTCAGAACATTTAAACGCTATCGCCTTTCTTTTTTCTGTAATTTCCATCTGGGGCTCTTCATCAGTTTGAGGCCAAGCAGATTGTTGCATTTGCAGGAAATCAGGACCAGTAAACCAAATAGTTGTAGGTAACTCTCGGGCACTGCAACCACGTGAGACAATGTCTGCCGGATTGGTTTTCGATGGAACATATCTCCAACGAACATTTCTAGTGTTATCTTCAAGTTCAGATATTCGATTGGCGACAAAACAATTCAAAGTTGATGAGTGAAGTTTGAGCCACTGAAGAACAATTTTTGAATCGCTCCAAAACCAAATTGACGACACAAACTTTTCCATCTTAGGTTTTATTTTATTCCAAGTCTTACTCAGCAAAACTGCAGCACATAATTCAAGTCGCGGCAGCGATTGTGCCTTAATTGGTGCAATTTTCGATTTTGCAATCAACAAGTTTCTTTTGTATTTACCTCGGTCAAAAACTCGAAAATAGATGCAGCAGCCATATGCTCGTTGGGATGCGTCGGAAAAGCCATGGATTTCGCCGCGTACTTCTGACGTCGTGAACACAAAACGTGGAATTTCTACAGCTTCGATATAAGGAAGGTCTGCCTTGGTTTCGAGCCACAAAGATTTTAAATTGCCGTCAATAATCTCATCCCAGTCAAAATTTTGCAACCAAATTTCTTGAAGTATAATTTTGCACCGTATAACAACTGGACTTAGAATTCCAAGGAGGTCGTATATTTTCGAAACAAGTGATAAAATAGACCTTTTTGTTAGATCTTTGATGTCTGGTAGCGCAAAACGATAGCAAAAGATGTCTTTGTTTGTTTTCCAGGACATACCCAAAGTTTTTGTAACTTCTTCTGTCGAACTTTTAATACTGACCTCGGTTTCAGGATTTGTTGTAACTTCGATACAGTTGCTGCTCCATTTTGCCAATTCAAGCCCATGAAATTTTAACATTTGTTTCAATTCTGACCTTTTAGCTAATAAGGTATCGATATCATCAGCTCCAGTGAGAATATCGTCCACATAAATATCTTCTCGTAAGGCCTTCGAACCTAGAGGAAATGTTGAGGAGTATTTATCTGCAATGAAAAACAAGCTAAATTGCTAAAAATGGAGCAGAAGATAATCCATATGTCACCGTATTAAGCTGGAGCACATCTAAGTGGTCTTCTTTATTGTTTCTCCATAAGATTAACTGATATTTACGATCGCGCTCATCAATTTCAAACTGACGGTACATTTTTGAAATATCAGCTGTAAGAGCGAATTTATTTAAACGAAATGAAAAAAGAGTTGTGATTAGGTCCTGCTGGATGGTGGGACTAACCATTAAAAGTTCATTTAAAGATTTGTTAGATGAGCTACGAGCAGAGCCATCAAATACGACACGAAGTTTAGTTGTTGTGCTTTGTGGTCGAAGCACACAATGATGTGGCATTACAAAGTGCGAACCAATTAATGGTTGCTTATAAAGTGACATATGTCCGAGCGACAAATATTCATCCATAAATTGGACATACATATTTTTCAGCGATGAATTACGATTGAAGAGCCTTTCAACAGAGAAAAAACGCCTTTTAGCCATTTCAAATGAATTCCCAAGAAGCTTAGGCGAGTTTTTGAAGGGTAACCGAACTTGAATTTTTCCATCGGGTTTAACTACAACATTGTCAATGAAATGTTTTTCACATGCAATTTCTTCATCTGTGAATTTGGAAGGCGTGTTGACAAAATCTTCAATTTCCCAAAATCTTTTCAATGTTGATTCTAGCGAGCCTTCGTTCGCACCAATTGCTAAATTGCATGTAAGTGCAATCGACGTAGGTTGGGATGAAAAACTACCACCCACAATCCAACCGAAAACTGTGTTTTTTAATGTGGGTTTGCCGTCACCTAATGAAATTCGCCCGTCAACCAATAAATCCAAGAATACTTCCGTGCCTATGAGCAAATCAATACGCTGAGGCTTATAAAAGAGTGGATCGGCGAGCTGTATGGTTTTAAGAACTTCCCATTGAGAAGTTTCAATGCACTCTGTAGGCTGTCGTGACGAGATTGATTTTGTGACAGCAAACTTTGATGACCATTCGAAAGCGTTAAGACGAGATTTTATAGTCACATCAACGGAAGATTTAATTTTAGTGCGAACTTCACCAATACCACACACTTCCTGGTTATAAGGCTGGAATTTCAAATTTAGCCTCTTGGCGGTTTCTTCCGAAATGAAATTAATTTCCGAACATGAATCAAGGCAAACGTCTTTTATTAAAACGATTGCTGTTGGAATTAAAGCTCTTTTCAGTGCTCTCGTAACAAAAGAAACGGGGTTATTACTTTCTAACTCAACTTTGTTAGTTATTGACAGACCATTAGGCGGATTTGTGTGAAAGGAGCTGATCGCTGGCATACCAGTACTTTCTGGCTTGTTATATATGTGTAAGAGAGTAAGATGTGAGGATTTACATACTCTGCATGGAGACTTGGATGGGCATTTCGAAACTATATGCCCTTTATTGAGGCAATTAATACAATAGCCATTACGCTTAACGAAATTAAAGCGTTCAAAAACGAGAAGGTTTGTAAATGATGAGCAATTTGCTATACTATGTTCTGAAGAGCTACAATAAACACAATTTGAGTTGGAGTGAACGAACGTATGTGATGAACGAATTAAGTGAGGTTTTGGCTTCGCACCTTTTGGTTTCTCAAACACATCAATCTTTTTTGCACAGCTTTTCAAGAATTGACTACGATTGCTTAAAATATCATAAAAAATATCCCATGAAGGTAAAACTTTAAAATCTTGCTTCTCATCGTAGTATAATTTAGAATCGGAATCTAATTTCGATAACACGATGTGAATAAGTACACCGTTTAACACTTCCATTTTCGTGCCAATTGACAGCAGAGAACCTCGAATTGCGGAAACGGTGTCTATCACTCTTTGCAATGATTCACTATCAGCCTTTATTATATTTGGTACACTAAACAAAGCACTAATATGTTCTAAAAATATGAGAACTTTATTGTCATACCTTTCCTTCAGCCTTTTTAGAGCCTTTGGGTAGTTGTCTTCAGTTACCTGGAAAGGCTCTACAACAGCTAATGCAGGGCCGGATAAGCAGTTGAGCAGATAATTAAATTTATCAATGTTTGAAAGGGTTGGATTTTCATCGACCATGTTGTTGAAGCTTGCAATAAATCTTTCATACTCTGTATACTTGCCTTCAAATTTCGGTAACTTTAGTGAAGGCAGTCGTGACAAATGTGGCGATGCAGAAACCGTGTTGTTCATATAACTGGTTTCCATAGACATTGAACTACGATGAGGCTTCAAATATTCCAATATTTTTGCCTTAGTGCTGATGAATAAATCTTCGTTGTCCTCTCGCGCAATATCACCAGGATATAGGTGCTCAATTTTACTCTGGATGTGGCTTAATTGTTTAAAGTACGACTCGAGAATTTCTAAGCGGCATTGCAGAATCGTAGCATCCATTTTTTCTCCATCCTTCTCAATTTTCTTTTTCAAATTCGTGATGTTCTTTTCCATATTCGCACGCTCTTGTTTGAGCAACGACAGTTCCGAGCTACCTTGAACTTCAATTTCATCTTTTTCCATTTTGTATTTGCCCAAATACCCAGCAACCACAATATGTTCACAAAAAAAAATACGGTTCGTAATTTACCAAAACTGCAGCAGTTAAATGATCGAAAAATTCTATTTGAATGCGAATTATGCACTTAAGAACTGAGTGTCCTGTCACGGTCGCCAAATGTTTATGGAACTATGGTCCTATGGGTTATTGGGTTTTTACTAAATAAAACAAATTTTAAATTCGATAGTAGCGCAAATTTATTTTCAGCTGTGTTTAGCTTCAGCTCGAATTCAATTCTATTCTTTTATAATTTTTTCCTTCAACTTAATTTCTTAATATGAATTTTGTGCAGTTTGCTGACAACAACAACAACAGCAATATAAATCTTAACTACAAATGAGTAAAAGAGTATAAAATAATTGTTACTGTTGTTATTGATCAGATTCCGCTAGAACAAAATGCATTTTAGTTTAAAGTATAATTCAATGCAATTGATTTGTCCCAAATTCTTTTGAACAACAACAAAATACATTTAGAGATTTAAATTACTGTTTTTTGGTAATTTGAAGGCAAAAAATTAAATTATTAGTAAGGCGGTATTAAAATAACTATTATAATATTACAAAAAAAAGGAATGATTAAATTAAACAAAACAGCAATTTGGTAAAATTCACATTTTTAAAAATTAAAAATACTTCAAATGCGATCTTATCCGACAGTAATAAAATTCAATAATTTGCAAGCGTTGTTCGTTTGTAAGACGATTCATGATTAAATTATAGACCAAACTGAAGATGTTTGACAGTGACACAAGATACAAAACGTGCGTGAGCTGTCAAAACTGGTGTTGCCAAAAAGATAATAGCAAAAAAATCACTCGTTATAAGCGTGCAAGAGCGACAATCCAAATAGTGATCTATTTTAACTTGTTTTTACGGAAATTTTTCAATATTGTTTTTTTCGCTGGGGTTTGCATTGCATATGTAATACTTTGCGGATAAAGTTTGATTTGAAGAACTACATACTTTATAACTCACCATTATTAATTGCAAAATATGGTCGACATGTACCGTTTTCTGATCATTACTAAATTTTGTGAGATTAACATTCAAATGTGGACATACATAAATGCAATAATGAGATCGCTTTGATCTGTGGGATATAACACAAAGACGGGCTGATATTAATAATTTTAGAATCTTGGATTATTAGGCAATAAACCAAGAAAACGCCTCTGGAAATTTCAGGAAGAAATACAACCAAAACTCTAGTTCAAATTTAAATAAGTTATATAGACGAACACTAATAATGACATTGAGAAAATATTAATATTATAACTAGTTCACGACGAGTTAACAGCTTCATAATAATTTTAAAATTTAATCAATGCATTTAATTCAATGTCCACTTTATTTTTTTTTTTTTTTCATTCGGAGTGTAGCTTCGATAGTGACCAGACGTATTTGTTTTTTATCGGAGTGTTATAAAATAAAACCAGAATAAATAAAAAACCGGAATAAATGGAAAGAGAGAATTTTTATGTAAGAAAAAATTTGCGAAATTTTTTTTTAGTATTTTTAAAGCGCAAATAAACTAAAAAAAGGAAAAAATTGTATTGTGTACTTAGCGGATGTAATTCTGAGAAAGAGCTTAGCTCCACTAACAAAAACCTTTGGATTTCTGATGCGGAATCCTTGAAAAAATCTTTCTACAATCTTTTGTCTCGTGTTCGTGTTCGTCGCATATAGTTAGTTGTTACAGCAGAAGACAAGACATCTTCCAGTTTAATTTCTGCAGATAAGTCGAAAACACAAGTAGGCATGCAGGAATGTAACCGTGGTTAAACCGCAGCAAAGCCCCAAATCCGCTCAAGTATCTCAGTCAAAAATACCTAAAGATGGCAATACTACTACAAAACGGATGAGCCAATAACATAAAAAAAACTTTTAAATCGCCACCAATATATTTGAGAGAGTCTATTTCCACTGAGCTGTTAAACAACTTATTACCGTTCAATGCCTACACAGAAAAAATTTTTTTTCGTGTTCAGTAACGAAATTCGTTGAAGCAAATAATAAATTGTTTGAATGCGGACCTGTAAAGGAATTCGTGGATTCAAACAAAAGTTTAGTAAAAATAATTATTGAACGAAAACAACAATTTTTTTAAACAACAACAAAATACGATATCCAAGGTTACTTTTTTGATATAAATGTACATGCATACAAATTATTTTTTCAGACAAAAAATTTGTTGATTATATTTTTACTATAATTTTTTCTGTGTAAACTACCAAGAGTTTGGCCACACTAATACTTATTGCAAAATGCCCGTAGTTTGTGTTGTGTGTGGCGAACTTCATGGTAAATCACAGTGCGAGAAGTTAAAGACTGACTTGAGTGTCAGCGGACAATAGCTAATAGCATTTCAACAAATAATTTTCCCCAGATAGGCCAGTCAGCCAGCCTCATAAACATGCAAAACTGCAAACAAGTTTCTTATGATAATGCTGTTAAATCCAACCAAACCTTGAAGCAGAAGCCCAAGTCTCAAAACTTCGATCCAAATTTTAGCAACCTTGAGGCAATTCTGCACACTCTTGTTGAACCCATAAATACATTTAAGGTTTCCATGACAACCATGATGCAGGAAATGATGAAACTGCAATCCAATATTTTACAAGCAATTTTACACAAATGATTTGTTTTAAAATATTTTTCTGAAACGCAAACGGCATCAGCATCAATTAACTTGAGCACTTCCCTATGTAAAAGCAAATCGATGCTCATTGCTGAAACTCACTTGACGCTCACAAGTTATTTTAAAATTAGTGGCTACATACTATATGACACTAAAGATCTCCGTGGTAGATCTTGTGGAGGCTCAGCAATTCTGATAACATCCAGAATTAAGCACTATTTAATGAACGAGATACGTGAGGAGCATCTCCAAGAAACAAATATATGCATTGAACATTTTCATGGAAAAATAGTTATTTCATCGATTTATTCGCCGCCCCGATGTTCAGTAACTTATTTTTAGCGGCTGGCGATTATAACGCTAAACACACTTTTTGGGGATCACGTTTAATATTCCTGAAAGGCCGTGTACTTTTCGACAAAGTTTCAAAAATGGGCTTAGATGGGGTTTCAAGCGGACACCCCACTTATTGGCCGTCAGACCGACGAAAGATTCCAAATGTTATAGATTTTAGAGTTGCGAAACATTTTCCTTTAGGGTGGACGCAAGTGGAGCCTTCATTAGATTTGTCATCAGATCGCTCTCCCACTATAATATCTGTTACGTTCCCCCAAGAGGTTGGCTCCCCGTTTTGTAACTTGGCGTTGACCGTCACTAGAGTTAACTGGTTAAAATGTAAAAAATATTTGAGTACTCATTGTGCGGAAAATATTGCCTTGAGAACGTCTGAGGATATTGATGTTTCGATTAACGAATGCTAGCACTAGCCATACAAGATTCAGAAATGTGAGCAATAGAACATATTCGTCTGAAATTGAACAACTTCTAACAGAAAAAAGAAGAGTTAGAAGAGAGTGGCAACTTCGCAGGCCTCCCCAGCTTAAAAGCAGGCTGCGGAAGTGCATAGCTCAATTAAGAAATCTGCTTGAAATTCAAAGAATGGCTTCCCTTCGGTCGCGGTCAGCTGCAAGTCTATGTAGGGGGATCAACGCAGTGCACAGTGTGCACTGTGCCGTAACTGCTAGACTGTGCAGAAGTGCGGCTATAACCTCCTCGTGGTGGCCGCTGGGAACAGGCCAACCAGTAAGGTCATTTGTCTGCTGGGGTCTGGCTAATATAGTCGGGCTGAGAGAGAAAACTCTACACAAACCCCAATCCAAAAGGGAACAGCATACCTCGAGGGATGAATGGCTAGTGGGTTAATCTAGTTCCTAGTATGCGGACTTGGGATGCTCAGGCAAGGTCCCATTTTAATAAGTGCCTTACTGCGCTACCGGGGCTCTGGTGCAGTGGACCGTCTTTTCCCCTATACTCGTGGGACCAAAAATAAACACAAAACAAAATACAAATAAAAATAATGGCGGAAGCAGCCAAGAGAGCTTCAACAAAGAGGCAAATCAACCTCGAAAAATAGTAAGAGGCAGAAAAACCCTCGGCTGGGGCGGGAGTAACTCCCAGCAAAACCTACTCTGAAATGAGGCCTAAGAGACTCAGCGGAGCGGTTAAAAAAAGGCTGGTCTACTTATTAAAACAAGGCCTTAGTAAGGAAGAGGCGTACCTTAAGGCCAGACAGCATATGACCCTGCAAAATGAGGAGGGCAAGGGCAAAGCACAAGGCCCAAAAAGGCAAAGGTCTGAGGAAGAAACGCTTCCGGAAGCCAGTCAAAGAAAGAAGAGGCTAACGGACGAACAACCGTCCACCTTACGAGCAGCAAAAGCGGCAGCAAAACAAGTAGTGACGACCAAGCAGAGGCGGCCCACCGCCTCATACAAGGACGTCACTACAGGAGTCAAGTTGGCAATTCTCCCAAGAGACTACCCTAACACTGCTCTATCAACAGAGCAGATGGACTCCATCCAGAAAAAACAAGGCCACAAAACCTGCCTTTCTAGGCTGTACCTATAAGGCAGGGTACATTGTCCTACACTGTAAGGACAACAAATCAGTGGACTGGGTGAAGGAGAACATCACCAACTCAACACCCTGGGAAGGGGCCTCAATATGGGCCATAGAGGAGTTAAAAATTCCTCAACCCAGTATCGCGGTGGGATACTTCCCCAGCTCCACCAAATTGGAAACAAATAAGATCCTTGATCTTATACAGGGGCAGAACGAAGGCCTCGTCGTCGAGTCATGGCGACTACTAAGAAGAGCAGAGAAGGGCTCACTAGTAACACTGGTTCTATCCGTGGACCAAAAATCAGCGGCCAGCTTAAAGGAATCAGGCGGGAAGATCTACTACCGCTTTGGTCAAACCGCCATGAAGCTGAAAACTGAAAATATAACCACGGATGAGCTAGTGCAACAAATGCAGGAAGTGGGGCTAGAAGAAGAGGGCGTAAGTCCTCCTTCTGGTCAAAGCACGGAAGGGCCAAAATAAAGTGCATCCAAGCAAATCTTCACCACGCTAGGGCTGCAACGGCCGAAATAAGTAGAAGATTTGCTTGGGGCACCACCAACATAGGGCTCCTACAAGAGCCCTGGATAACAAGAGGCCGTATTCAAGGTCTCAATATTAAAAATACACAGGTAATTTATGACACGGGCGCAGCCAAACCAAGGGCTGCACTTATCATGAACAATAATATTAACTATTTGCCTCTTACAGAGTACACAGATGGCGACACAGCAGTGGCGCTAGTTGAAGCTGAGTCAAACGGTAGTAGGATAGAGGTTGTTATTGCCTCGGCCTACTTCCCGGGAGACATAAATGAAGCATCACCATCCATAATTAAGGGTCTAGTGGAGCACTGCAGGCAACACGGCAAGACCTTAATAATTGGTTGTGATGCAAATGCCCACAATACAGTATGGGGAAGCACGGACACCAACACTAGAGGTGAGTCACTCTTTGAATACTTATTATCTACTGATATGGAAATAGCTAATAGGGGGAATAGTCCAACATTTAGCAATGCCATTAGGGAAGAGGTTCTAGATCTGACCCTCATAACCAAAAAATCTTTTGACATGATCTGTGACTGGCAAGTCTCGGAAGAGAACTCCATGTCGGATCATAAACACATCTTATATAAAATAAAGGGACTAATGAAGAGCACGTCGCTCTACAGAAATCCCAGGGCAACAAACTGGTTGAAGTTTGCGGAGAACCTACAGTCTAGAATGACAGGTAGAACATTTCCCACTTCATCAACAGGACAGCTAGACGCCTCAGTGGAAGAATTGACAAATCTTATCATATCTTCCTTTCACGATAACTGCCCCACTAAAATAAAATCCTCCACGAAGAGGGTTCCGTGGTGGAACAAAAATCTTGAAAAACTGCGTAAAGCAGCCAGAACAGAGTTCAATAAGGCCAAGAAATCCAAAGAATGGGAAGAGTATAGGAAGGCCCTGACGACATATAACAAAGAGCTTAGGAGATCTAAGAGAAACTCATGGAGGGCTCTCTGTGAGGATCTCAAAGATGTCCCAGCAACAGCTAGGCTGCATAAAGCGCTTTCAAAAGGGCCGATTAACCCAATAGGCACACTCAGGAAACCAGATGGGACCTGTACAAATACATTCCATGGGACTTTAGAGCTTCTTCTGAGGACTCACTTCCCAGACTGTACACTAAATACAATTGCGGACACGCAAAATGTGACGGCAAACTCAAATCATGGGATGATGACTCCAGTCATCAAGAGGATAATAACATTTGAAAGGGTAGAATGGGCAGTAAATGCCTTCAAACCCTACAAATCACCAGGACCGGATGGAATTTTTCCGGCACTATTATCAAGAAGCAACACCACGGTCATACGAACTATGGTGAAAATCTTCAGATCAAGTTTACTATTGAGATATATTCCAAAAATATGGAGGGAGGTGAAGGCTATATTCATACCGAAAGGGGGAAATAAGCCTCCAGACTCTCCCAAGTCATACAGACCAATTAGTCTATCCTCCTTCATGCTAAAAACCATGGAGAAGTTATTAGATATATACCTCAGAGAAGAGGTAATCACCTTACGTCCGATTCATGGACTACAATTTGCTTACCAAAAGGGCAAGTCTACGGTCACGGCCCTACACAAACTGGTAACGGATATCGAAAAGGCTTTGATCTCTAAGGAGATTGCTCTATGTGCATTCATGGACATAGAGGGTGCCTTCGATAACGCAAACTTCCTTGCTATGGAAACAGCACTCTTTAATAGAGGAACTGACACGGCAATAGTAAAATGGATTAGCAACATGCTGAACCAAAGGACAGTAAGAGCCTCACTTGTCTCCGCTGAACGTTGTGTCACTGCGGTCAAAGGATGCCCTCAGGGTGGAGTACTATCTCCCCTACTATTGTCAGTACTTGTTGACGACCTCATCAGGCTCCTTAACCGAAAGGGATACAAAACCATTGGATACGCAGATGACATCTGCGTGACAATCAGGAGCGATCATCCTGACACGATGGGAATGCTGATGCAAAATGCATTAGACACAACATGGGAATGGTGCAGAAGGGAAGGGCTTTCAAAAACCCTGAAAAGACGACAATTGTGCCATTCACCAAAAAAGGGAAGTAGTGATCCCTACTCTAAGGATAAACGGTATTGAGGTTGCTCCCAAGACAGAGGTGAAACATCTAGGCATAGTCCTGGATAAGAAACTCATATGGGAACCGCACCTCGTATCGGTTATAAAAAAGGCAACAACAAGCCTCTGGATTGCCAAGAAACTACTGAGTAGATCCTGGGACCTAAGCCCTAAGATGACGTACTGGTTATATACCCAAATGGTAAGACCCACTATACTATATGGGGCTGTAGTATGGCGGGGAAAAACCAAACAGGTAACAGTCATATCAAGACTTCGCAAGGTTCTTGCATGCCTATGTATCACAGGGGCGATGAAAACCACCCCAACGATAGGCATGGAAGCTCTTTTGAACCTAACACCGCTTAACGTAGCTGTACAAAAAGAGGTGGCCGTTCAGGCCATCTTAATTTACAAGAGGGAAAAACTTAAGGCAGGAAACCTAATTGGACATCTTGCAATCCTAAAGGATTTCAGAGACGTAATCGATGTGTCTCAAACAAGTGACCTTATAGATCCTTCTAACTCCTTTGCCAGGAAGTTTAAGACCATCTTTCCAACAAGGGAGGAATGGAGCATGAACCCAAGATGGTTGCGGGATGGTTCAAAAAAGTGGTACACGGATGGATCCAAAACGCTCCAAGGTGTTGGAGCGGGAATAGTAGGGCCTAGAGCACGCAAATATATAACCCTTAGCAAGGACGCCACAATCTTCCAAGCGGAACTATATGCAATAAGGGAAGCGGTTGAAATACTTTCCCACAGGGGACACAAGGGAGTGCTGATAAAAATACTCTCCGATAGCCAATCAGTGCTGAAGGCCCTGAGCAGTTGTGTCTTCACATCCAAGTTAGTACTGGAATGTCACAACAGGCTAAATGAACTGGCAAGCCAGAACCAGGTCACCCTGATCTGGGTGTCAGGACATGAAGGGCATCATGGCAATGAAATGGCTGACATTTATGCCAAGAAGGAGCAGAGGGGACTTTTATTGGACCCACTCCAACTTTTGGCTTCAATAAGGGTCTCCTGAATGAGGAGATAAATAAATGGACAGTGTCCATCGTTGAACAACATTGGAACGAGACAGCTGGTCTTGAACACTCCAAAAAATTTCTAAACTTTGATAAAAAGAGAGCCGAACGTGCTCTAAAACTGGACAGGAAAAGTCTCAGAACATGGACAGGTGCACTTACAGGTCATTATAACTGCTACAAGCACCTGCATAGGATGGGAATTTCCAACACAGACATTTGCATATTCTGCGGTGATGAAGAGGAGTCAATGGAGCACTTAATCACCCAATGTGGAGCACTGGGACACAGAAGATATAGGCTACTACAAGCTTATATGTTAAGCGAATGTGACTTAATATCACTCCCTATGATGGAGCTTGTCCGTTTTCTTGACATACTTAACCCATAATGGGGCAAGGGACGCACAATAGCTCACCATTAGTCGCAGTGCAAATGGCCGATGAGGGCCATATCCCATCCAATAATAATAAAAAATAATAAATGGCTTCCCTTATAAATTATCTGGAAGGTCTTGATGGTAGCCCTCAATCCGACTATTCTCTATAGAAAGCGGCAAAAGGTCGGAAAAGACACTTAGTAGGTACTACAACTTTGCGAACTTAAACTGGAGATTGGGCAAGATGCGTTATAAATAAAGTAAACTTCGAAAAAGCTCCATGTTTTGACAAAATTACCGGCAAAATGCTTGTACAGTTACCTCGTGTTGCTAGAAGAATTCTTCCTTTTATATTTAACGCTATTTTGCGCCTAGAAAGTGTGAAAAGCACATGGCGGAAATTCAGCAACATCATCCACTGTATCATGTGCAGTAAAAACGTTTTTCAAATGATTAACATACACCATCCCTTTTTCAGAATCACTTCTTGACCAGTCGCCAGCTGAAGTTCGCAAAGGTGGCTTACCTATTACGGGTCTTTTCAGATCTTTTGTCGCTTTCCATAGAGAATAGTCGGTTTGCGGGCTACCATCAAGACCTTCTAGATAATTTTTAAGGGAAGCCATTTTTTGGATTTCAAGCACCTTTCTTAATTGAGTTATGCACTCCCGTAGCCTGCTTTTAAGCTGGGGAGACCTGCGAAGTTGCCACTCTCTTCTAACTCTTCTTTTTTTTGACAAAAGTTGCTCAATTTCAGACGAATAAGTTCTATTGTTCTCATTTCTGAAACTCGTATGGGTATTGGTAGCATGTTTTACGGCCAGTTTAAGGTCTTCAGAGAAATCTTTAATTGATACAAAAATATATATGTTAATAAATAAAATAAATACCGCTAGTTCTGAGACAGTAAACGCTGTACAAACAATGTGGGCAATTAACAAAATGCATATGATTCAGATGAATATAGACAGAAAATAATTAAATGCTCGGTGGCTTAGTGGTTAAAGCAGTAGATCATGATGAGTTCAAGTCAAGACCCGAGTTCAAATCCTAGTGGGTGCTGATGAGTAGTGTAGCGACTTCTTAAGAAAAAAATTAAGAAAGGAAAAACTTGAACTAAAAACCTGTTGTACATATGTACAAACCAAACCATTTTTAATTTAAAAAATTATAAAAAGTTGAACAAAAATTTAACAAATTGAAATTCTGGGGCATTCGGTGCTGCCGAATAAATGTCTGTAGTCAATTTCATAGACACTAAAGTGACATCATATCCTGTTAAGCTTTTTAACTCTCAAGGACTAACAGGGCTACATTCCTATAAATTAAGACTGAAATGTAAATAGTACTAATCCAAATTTGAAATAACATAAACTTAATAACAAAATGCATACTGCGAAGTCATGACTTAATAATTTCTTCTTTTAACATTTTTTTTTTTTTGATTTATTGAATTTTCAAAATGAACTAAAAATAAGTATTCAAATCTTAATACTAAATTTAAAATTAAAAAAAAATGTGCTTTAAAATTTAAAAAAAAAAAAAAAAACTTAATAATAAAATATTTTTTTTTAATTCTGGTTTCGCTTCAAAACACCTGCTTTCCGCAGACAAAGTCGCGGGTAATTGCTAAGATTTTTTTTAAAGATTTTTATACATATGGTAAGGTCAAAGTTAAAAAAGGATCAAGAAAACATATAAATAACAAGAGGTTCAGTACAATAGCTAATAACAATGAAATGGAGAGTTGCCACATTATAACAATCTGAACGTGAAGAAAAATAAAACCGTTTACGGTGGTTAAAAATAGTTAGTGAATAACGTAGGGGTTAGTGCAAATAACAAAATATGTGGTTAAAGTTAACACTTCTAATTGTGGTGTAAAGCTAGTGATTTGCACTACTTAAACCAAAAATCAATCGGAACAATGAGTGGAAGCTGGTGGAAATGCTCCGAAGAAGGCGGAGACAGTGAAATCGGCTGGCAAGGTTATGGCCACTGTATTTTGGGATGCACATGGAATATTGTTCATCGATTATCTTGAAAAAGGATCCACCATCATTATCGTGTATTATTGGGTCAACTGATTGATGCAATCACGAAAAAACGACCACAGTTAATGATTAAAAAAGTGCTCTGTCTTCAAGATAACGTACCGGTTCACACAGCATTAGATACGATGCTAAAATTACGTGAAACATACTTCGAATCGTATACTGAGAATTCAAGACTTAATAATAAAGTTTTTTTTTAGTTCTGGTTTCGCTTCAAAACAGGCTACTGAAAACACATGTTTCCCGCAGACAAAGCCGCGGGTAAATGCTACAGTTATTAAATTTTTCATCAAAGCAAATTTCTATTGTAAAAAATCCTTCTTAAGAAAAAGAAAAAAAAACTTAAGAAAGGAACTTGAACTAAAACCCGATGTACAAATGTACAAACCAAAAATCTAATTTAATAATTTAAAAACTCCATTTGTTTTTCGTATGATTTCGAAACAAATAGAATATTATTAAAAAAAAAAATCCTTGTGCACTAAGTAAAACAGTCGTGCTGTTGTAGATTATTTGCAACAACACAACAATTCCTATTTAATTGTTTCCTTTACAATAAAAATAGGTGTATATATTTTTATACCCTTCACAAAAATGTTAAGGGTATATATAAGTTTGTGATTCCGTTTGTAATTTCTACAGTTTTTTTTTTTGCGACCCTATAAAGTATATATATTCTGATTCAGAATTAATGGAAATGTCGATTAACCGATGTCCGTCTGTCCGCTGTTGAAATACCGTTTCTGAGAAAACCATTAGACTTAGAAACTTTTTTCTTTCACCATTCTTTTACCCCATCGATTCATGGGTTTGCTATTGAAATTCAGTAATATCGGTCCACGTATAGCTGAGATATATTCAAAATTCCGAAAAAAGCCATTTTTTTGCAATTTTATATGAAAATTTTTGGAAACAAAAGTTGTTTGTTTTGCTTCAAACTTCACACACATGGTGACTAAAAGGCAAAAATTTTTTTTTCAGATATCGGTCCATATCTACCCGAGATATAGCTTAAATCGGGTTTATTATAAAAATGTTGCGTAAGCGAACTGAAACAACTTTTTTTGCTCAAAAGCAGTTTTGGTAATAAAATAAGGTTATATAAATATGGAAAATGAAAATTTCCGATATCGGTCCATATAGACCCGAAATATAGCCTAGACCGGGTTTTACATAAAAGTGTCGCGTAAGCGAACTTAAACAACTTTTTTTGCTCGAAAGCAGTTTTGGCAATAAAATAAGGTTATATAAATACGGCAAATTTAAATTTCCGATATCGGTCCATATATACCCGAGATATAGTCTAAACCGGGTTTTTCATGAAAATGTCGCGTAAGCGAACTGAAACAACTTTTTTGTGCTCAAAAGCAGTTCTGGTAATAAAATAGGGTCATATAAATATAAAAAATGAAAATTTTCGATATCGGTCCATATATACCCGGGATATAGCCTAGACCGGGGTTTTCATGAAAATGCCGCGTAAGCGAACTTAAACAACTTTTTTTTGCTCAAAAGTAGTTTTGGTAATAAAATAAGGTTATATACATAAATATGGAAAATGAAAATTTCCAATATCGGTCCATATATACCCGAGATATAGTCTAAACCGGGTTTTTCATGATAATGCTTAAACAACTTTTTTGCGGTCAAAAGCAGTTCTGGTAATGAAATAAGGTTATATCAATATGGAAAATGGAAATTTCCGATATCGATCCATATATACCCGAGATATAGCCCAGACCAGGTTTTTCATGATAATGCTTAAACAACTTTTTTGCGGTCAAAAGCAGTTTTGGTAATAAAATAATTTTATATAATTATGGAAAATTAAAATTTCCGATATCGGTCCATATATACTCGAGATATAGCCTGAACCGATTTTTCCAATAAATTTTTTTTTTCTGAAAATCAATTCTTGTTATAAGAGAAGGTTACTAAAATACAGAAAATAGAAAATTCCGATATCGGATCATATATACCCGAGATATAGCCTAGACCGGATTTTTCATTAAAATGCCGCGTAAGCGAACATAAACAAATTTTTTTTGCTCAAAAGTTTTTAGGTAATGAAATAAGGTTATATAAATATGGAAAATGAACATTTCCGATATCGGTCCATATATGTATATGTACCCGAGATATAGCCCTGAACCGATTTTTCCATTAATATTTTTTTTTTGCTGAAAAGCAATTCTCGCTATAAAAGAAGGTTACTAAAATACAGAAAATTAAAATTTCGATATCGGTCCATATATACCCGAGATATTTCCTAAACCGGGGTTTTCATTAAAATATCGCGTAAGCGAATTTAAACAACTTTTTTGTGCTCAAAAGCAGTTTTGGTAATGAAATAAAGTTATATAAATATGGAAGATAAAAATTTCCGATATCGGTCCATATATACCCGAGATATAGCCTAATCCTTGTTTTTCATGAAAATGTCGCGTAAGCGAACTTAAACAATTTTTTGTGCTCAAAATCAGTTCTGGTAATGAAATAAGGTTATATAAATATGGAAAATTAAAATTTTCGAAAATTAAGATTTTCGGTCCATATATACCCGAGATATAGCCTAAACCGATTTTTCCATTAACATTTTTTTTTTTTTTTTTTTTTTTTTTTTTTTGCTGAAAAGCAATTCTCGTTATAAAAGAAGATTACAGAAATACAGAAAATATGCTCGGTTATATATTCTGGTCACATTTTTAATATACTATACGTATAATTGACTATCGTGTAGGGTATTTTAGATTCGGCCCAGCCGAATATACTACACTCTTACTTGTTTTACATGAATTTTATAAAAATATTTATGTGCTGTCCACAGACCTAAGGTCCGTCTAGAAAATTTGCATAAACATTTTTTAATACTGTTAATACTTTCCTTACAAATTTTCTAGGTACATCACTCATCTATGATGTGTAAATATCACATGAAGTAAAAGTAATAATTTTCAACTTTTAGTAATTTTGGGTCTCTATTATAAATGTATTTACCTTTTTTTTTAGCAATTTTGTGAAGAATTATAATTGGAATAACGCGTTGGTTGACGCGAGTTATGAGATAGGAACCAGTATGAGACACTCGTTATCACTTACATAGTAACAAATAATTGTATTAAATAACAAAGAATTACATCCCTATTTTTTACAAACAAATATTACATCATGTTAATAAACAAAGTACCATTAACCTTTATCAACATAAACAGGCCTTGAAATATAACCAACATAAGAAGTATTCTATTTTCATAAACATCTTATTGTTAGCGATAAGCAATATTACAATCTTTGTCACTAAGAAATGTACATCCTAATTTTAAGTATAAATAATACTTTAGTATTTGGTTTTTGTTCGACCTCTATTTCTTAATTAAGTAGTATTTCGTTGAGTTTAAGGTCCTTTTTGCTTATTTATTTTAATATTTCTGCCAATATTTCGCATGTATGTATGTATATATGTATGTATTTGTATTTTTCATTTATAAGTATGTATGTTTGTTTGTTTGATTAGTTTTAAAAAAAGTTGTTCAAAAATTGTTATTGTTTTTATTGTTTTTTACATTTTTCAAAAATTGTATGTATTGTTATGTATGTAGTATGAATTTTCACTCATGTATGTATGTTTGTTTGAGTATTTTTAAAAATTGTTTCAAAAATTTTTAAACAGTAACAAATATTATTGCCCTGAAGAAGCTATCCGAAGGAAAGCGAAATATTGGCAGAAATATTAAAATAAATAAGCAAAAAGGACCTTAAACTCAACGAAATACTACTTAATTATAAATAATACTAGAATTATTCTTTTTAACCAGTTCATAAGTAAACTTAATGTTGATTAGTTCTGAGATTCGTAAGAACTCGGAAACTAATTTAATTTAATATTGTATTTTTGTAATAAATAAAGTACACCAAGATACGGTTGTATCTTGAAGTAAAAATATTTTTTACACAAAAAGAAACTAAGTTTCTTAACTGGCGATCCTGCCAGGAGGATATTTAATTATCCTATCCAGAGAGCGGACCACAAAAAAATAAAAATATATATCTTTGTCGCAGCAAAGATAATTGGTTCAAATTCTTCATAGAGAAGAAAATCACCACAGAACAAAAAATCTTCATACAAGATAGAGAATCGATGCCTATCAGTAAACGACAAATTATCCACGACAGGAATAGAGGATTAGAAGAAACATCCCAAAATACAAATATGGACCAAGGAGCACTAACACAAATTGCTCAGCATCTAGCCAATCTTCAACTAGCTTTAGGAGTATTGCAGCAGGAAAATGCGGAGATTAAACAAGAAAATCATGACATGAGAAACAGATTGAACCAAATTCCCATCAACCCAATTGTAGCCCAATATGAAGACGAGTCCCTTCAATCAATCCCGATTGTCTTTAACACTCCAGAAGACATTAACTTAGATGTCTTAAAAGCACTTCCTACATTTAAGGGTGACATCAATGAATATGGGACATGGCGAGATCTAACGAGTCAACTAATGGAAGGCATGGAGATACACAGAAATTCCAGTCGCTATCGAGACGCCTTAGTTATATTCAAAACTAAAATACAGGGACCGGCAGCAAAAGTTCTTACGAACTTTAAAACCAAGTTCAATTATAAAGCCATAATGAATAGGCTAGATTATACATACAGTGACCAAAGACCACTTTATATTCTCAAGAATGAGCTCGCCGAAATCACACAAAAAAGAAGAAGAACTATTTCCGAATTCCATGACGAAGTTAGCCAAGCATTGGCAAATATTATCACGAAAATTACCATGACCGAGGACTCCAACGAATTTACAAAAAAATTAATAGAGGTAGAGATGGAAAATGCCGTAAGAATTTTTAAAAATAACGAATCAATAAGGCAAACTCTACACGGTAACCCAATACGAGATTTGGAACACGCTTACACAGTGGCACAAACGATGGAGCATAATGTAAAATACAGCAGAAGCAACAAGGCCCATCAAGAAAAATTACAAAGAAGACAACCTCAACACCATGAACAAAAACACAACCACCAACACTTTAGAAGACCGTTGTTCAATCCCTCACCCCAACAGCCACAACTTCGAAACAACTACCAGCAAAGAAACAACTGGCAGCAACCGAGTAGCTGGCAACATTCAAACAACAGGCAACAATCAAGACCAGAGCCAATGGACACCACATCAGCAAACACTAGGCAGCCACAACAGGGTTTTCGCAGTCAGCCATGGAAACGCCTACGAGCACAAAGTGGAAACTTTTTACACCCCCAAAAGATGCAACGACACAACAGGATGAAAGCAGCCAACCAAGAAGATGACAATTTCAGTATAAAAGGTAGTAAGTCAAAATATAATAATTGTATTACAAAAAATTTTAACTAATAGATGTTTTGTTCTACATATTTATGGACGATCAGGATAATGAAAATTATAAGGTCTTTATAGATTGCGGTGCAACCCACAATTATATTAACAAAAATCTAAGATTAGGTATAAGAGAAAATATTAAACCTTTAAGAATGATAACCCTTCATGGAGAATCTATTTTAAATTTTAAACAAAAGATAAATTTGTTCGCTAAACAATTGGAATTTTACGAAATTAATAATAATAATGAATATGATCTCATGCTAGAACTAGAATGTATATTGGCACTAAGAGCCACAATAGATTCTGCAAATAAGAAGTTTGTAGTACCAAAAGTAATACGTGAAATTAATTACTCCATAGGAGATAGAACGTTTGAAACGAGAATAGATGAATTAATGAAAATCAATAACAAAATAGGTCCTTTACCATTTATATCAACAATAGAGGCAAGTATCAGAACTATTAATAATGAACCCATATGGACTAAACAATACCCAGGCAATTTAAATGATAGAGAATTTGTTAACAAAGAAATTGAAAAACTATTGAAGGATGGTATAATTCGCAAAAGTTATAGTCCTTATAATTCACCTATGCTTACAGTGCATAAAAAAGGCAAGGATGAAAATGGTAATCCCAAGAGACGTATGGTCATAGACTTCAGAAAATTAAACGATCATACAATTACTGATAGATATGTCATTCCAGACGTGAATACTACATTACAAAATTTAGGAGGAGCAAACTTTTTTACTACTCTGGATCTTGAATCCGGGTTTCACCAGATAAAAATCAAGGAAAGTGATCGAGAGAAAACTGCTTTCTGTGTAAATGGAGGCAAATACGAGTTCGTTCGTATGCCTTTTGGGTTGAAAAACGCGCCTTCTATATGTCAACGCTGTGTTGACGATATCCTACGTGAATTTATAGGCAAGTTTGTATATGTCTATATAGATGACATATAGAAATTGTTTTTGACGCATTAAACATGGCTACACTTCAAGTTTCAAACGAAAAATCTAAGTTCTTTATGTCAGGTGTTGAATATCTTGGACACATAATAAAACACAATAGAATTACCACAGACCCTGAAAAAATCAGGGCAATTGAACATTTTCCCATACCAAAAACTCTTAAAGATTTACGAGGATTTTTAGGATTAACAGGATACTATCGCCGGTTTGTAAAAGACTACGCCCAGATAGCAGAAGCAAACAGCCATAACAGCTATAGAAAAATTAAGGTCAAAGTTAATAAAGCAGGTTGAATTATTCCAACCTGACTTCAAAAAGCCTTTTGAATTAACTACAGACGCCTCCAACATAGCCATTGGAGCCGAGTTAAGTCAGAATAAGAATCCCATTTATTTTTTATCACGAACTCTTAGTGAAACAGAACAAAGGTATAGCACAAATTAAAAAGATAATATGGGCCTTGCAAAAACTCAGAAATTATATATATGGCACAGCCGATTTAACAATCTATACTGATCAACAATCATTAATTTACGCTATCTCGGAAAAAAAATCCGAACCACAAACTTAAGCGCTGGAAAGCCATTATAGACGATTATGGTGCCAAAATAAAATATAAGCCTGGAACTCAAAATGTAGTAGCCGATGAACTGTCACGGCAAGTTATTAATACATCATCAATTAACACAGCACACCCAGCTGGAAGTTCGCATAATAATATAATCAAAGCAGTTCCACAATCATTTAATTCTTACGGAGTCCAGATAAAATTGGTACCAGATAATTTAATTGAAACCAGAGTACGAACTATATTCTCAGGAAAAGTACGGTATACGGTTAACTATACCAATAATGAAAATTTGATAATAGAATTATGAAAAATTGTTCCACCCAACAGAGTTGTAGCAATCCATACAGCTATGGAAATTTTATATAAATATGCAAGAATAATCAAAGACACTTTTGCAGGAAGCGAATTTGTATATACAGCAACCAAATTAAAAGACATAACAGATAAGAATGAACAAATACGAATAGTTAAAGAAACACATAATAGAGCTCATAGAAGCTACAAAAATTTGATTAAAGAAATTTTAGAAAAATATTACATAAAAGATGCAAAATTTTATAACAATAATTGTACTGCATGTTTATGTGGCAGATATGATAGAAACCCAACTAGAGAAACTCTAAACAATTCATTAATTCCAACAAAGCCACGAGAGATTATACACATGGACATTTACTTCAACGACAAAATCATGTATTTAGTAGCAATTGATAAATTTTCTAAATACATTACTGCTCGAAGAATAACAACAAAAATAGATTTAGATAACGAGGCGGAAGAAATAATCATAAATAATTACCCCGAATGTAAACGAATATTAACAGATAACGAAGCTAGTTTCATTACTCCATCTTTTAAACAAATGTGTATAAAAGATAGAATAGAAAAAAACGAGAGCTCACAACACTATTGGAGAATTAGCCAGGATATTTAAAATTGAGAACTCATCATCCACGAAGGACGAAATATCGAGAGCAATAAAGGAGCTAAACAATACCATCCACTCAGTTACAGGATACCGTCCTGCTGATATATATTTTGGAAGAATTCCATATGACACAGATGATATTACAAAGAAATTAAAACAAGCGTCAACAAACGTATTGGAACGGCTTAATAAAGGAGCCAAACATAGAGAATTTAAAGAAGGTACACAAATATTTGTGAAAACCACTACAAGATCAAAGTCATCTCCTAAATAACGTAAAGAAATTGTAAAAGAAGACAGAGGAGAGACTGTCCTAACCAGAAGAGGAGCAATAGTTCACAAAGATAATATAAAAAATAATACAGTGTCTGAAAATGACAAAATTATACCCAATATTAGCGCTGCTGGTAAAACTATTCCAGATAGCCAAAGCATCAACACAAATTGAAAATATGAAAAATAAAACATACATATTAACCCGTACTAACGACGTATATTTATTTGATAACTTCACGTTCCTGTTTCACGTAACTAATTTAACAAAGATCTCCAAAGCTTATGAACAAATATTTGAAGGATATTATAAACCCACTCTCAAAGAAGAAATCTTAATGAAGAAAATTGAAATATTAATAATAAATAAAATTAAGAAACGAGCATTAAATTTTTTAGGAACAGCCTTGAAGTTTATTACTGGTATACCAGATAATACTGACATAATCCAAATAGAAAAAGTATTAAACGCCTTACTCAAGAATAATGACAAAAAAAAAAAATAATTAACTCCAGATTTGAAAAATTATTAGACTCTATTGAAGGAAAGGAAACAAGAAATCACATCCTAATCGAACAAATTTATGACGAATTATTATTATTAGTAAGAACCATAAACGCAGCAAAAAATAATGAATATTTAACTGAAGCGTTAAATTTGAATGATATGAAGGAAATAGTGAATCACGAATTTTTCTCTATACCAATAATTAATGTTCTGGAGTATGCCGATATTTACATTGCAAGAGCCGATGACTATTATAACTATCTATAAATACCCCATTATAAATAATTTATGTAAATTGTTTAAATTTACACCACTAAGTATTAAACACGGAAAGATTTCAACTGACAACGAAATTGCTCTATGCTACAATAATTATACTAGAGTGAACAACTGCAAATACTTCTTGAGCAAAAATATTTGCAAAACAAATAATAACAACGCCTACTGCATCAAACCTTTGCTGGAAAATCAAGAAGCCAAATGTATAATATTACAAGGATATAATTATCCATTCTTATAAATAGACGATGGATTTATATTTTTAGATGGTAAAAATATTATAAACAATAACGGCCGTATGCAAAAAAACTTAACAAAGCTTGGTAATCAATTGTTAAGAAAAATTTCCTAACGTTATATCCAAAAACAATTATTAGCTTACCATACGTTTAAAGTTGAAATGAGCCACTTTAACTGTACCTTAAAATGGCATTTGATTTCTTGATGTTGATTTGCCTTGAAATTCACAATTTTATGAAAAATATTAAGAACAACAATATATTATAATTGTTAGAAAAATAAATTAGCGCTTTACATTTTATATGAATTGAAAATATTAATTTTGAAAAAAACATAATATAAAAAACATAAATAAAAAATATGTTAGTGATGCACTTTCAATCGAACGAATACAACTAAAAACGTTATTCGAATAATACAAATATTTGTAGTATAGGAAGTCCTATTAGTTTTTCTCAATTTCATTAATACACTAAATATTATTCATTCATTATTTATTAAAAAGGTAAATCCAGGAAATAGTTGTCCAAAAAGTGTTATTTTATGTAATAATACAAATTTTTTACTTTTTAAATTTGTTTTTCGATTTTCGAATATTAGTTTTCATACATCACTATTCAAAAAATTACAACTGAACATAACGACATTGCCAGAATAAAACAATTAAATTCTTTACTACATTTAATAGTTAACGTACTGTTTTTGCATAAACTTTTTTAACAAATGTATGGTAGTGTTAATATGTTTGGTAACTAACGTATGCGTTAAAACTCAAGTTAGAATTTTTTTTGGATACGGCCCTAAATCTATAACAGGCACAGTAATTTAATTTAATATTGTATTTTTGTAATAAATAAAGTACACCAAGATACGGTTGTATCTTGAAGTAAAAATATTTTTTACACAAAAAGAAACTAAGTTTCTTAACTCGCGTTGCTAACTGCCAAAGTGCCAGTGTGTAATTGTGAAAATTAGCACTCATACATACAAACACACCATACGCTTACAATTGTTTGTGTAAACACATGGTTTCTCACTTTACTCGTATATACATATTAATCATAATCAAGAGCTTGATAGACAAAGAAAATACAAAAAAGCGCAAACCCGACTCCCGACTCTTACACCGCTTTCACACACGAAAAGTTTACTTTGCAAAGTCTTGAGTTTAGTGGCGGTAAGGGAAAAGAGAGTGGCTCTCTTACACTCTTTATTTTCCCTTGTCACCACAAAACTCAAGACTTTGCAAAGTAAACTTTCTGTGTGTGAAAGCCGTGTTAGTGTTTGTTATTTTAGGTCGTTTTTTAATGTTTTATTTAACTCTCTGGTTGATGATATTGAATGTTCGTTGCTCTTCAATACAATATAAATTACAAGTCATAAAAGTTTATGACTTGTAACTTTTTAAGCAGGTACATGTTGCTTAACTTGCTTACTGTTATCTATTCGTTTTTGCTTGGATTACTAGTATCTTCTAATCATTAGAGTACTAATTTTAACTTGAATAAGTTTATTCAGTATTAATCAAAAATAAGAGCAATACCAACAACTTAACTTGTTTAAACTAATTTTGTTGTTAGCGTGTTTCAATGTAACACCGCTTTCACCACCAAGCTCAAAACTTTGCAAGGTAAACCTTCCGTTGTGAAAACGGTGTAAGTCTCAGTTTACATTCTGGATTATTGTTGTCGCAATTTTTATCGTTCATTCTTTAAAATTGGATTTCCGTACAATGGCGATTTTGTTCGTAGACCAGCAGCTAACTTCATATTTTGCACCAGAACATTAATATATGTACCCCTTTTAATTTTCTCCTTCAAAGTAGGAATCACAGCGACAACATTTACACAATGTGAACTGAGACTAATTTGTGCAGATTTTCAATTGCTTATTTTTAGTTTTCGCTTTTTTGCATTCAGTTTATAAGAACTATGTATGTACTCAACACGATAATGCCAGATAGTTTTAAGACAAAATATGCCTACAACGGGCTTCCAAACATAAATGTGTTTGAAAAAAATGTACAAATCTCCTGTTCACGCTGCTAATAAAGTAGTTTTAGTGAGTATATACAGTGGCGGCGTTAGACGTCGCTGACCGCTGTGAGCTTCGCGCGTGAGAGGGACTCACAAATATTTTAATAATTTAAAATATAGTTATTCATTTTTTTAATCTATTTTTATACAGTTGCGCGAGTAAAGAGAGTGATTAGTTCTATACGGGCAATAATCGTGTGGCAGCACTACTGAAACTAAACAACTTAGCACGCAAGACGGGGAATCCCCGTGTCATTTAAATATTTGTATTTCTTCTGTCAGCATAACATAAATAATCATTCCTTTTGTCAATGCATCACTCGCAGACTAGACTGGCATAGACAAAATTTCTTTTTATTGTGTTGCAATGTGCGTCAGTTCCACTATGGTGTTTTAGTCAATCAAAGTTTTTTCTTTTAACTTTATTATTTTATTTATTGAATCTACATAAGAAATGTAATGACAATAGGTGTTCAAGTATTAATACTAAACAAAAACAAAATTGTGATTAAAGTCCTGCTAGTGCTGGACAAAAATTTGTTTTTATGCGAATATTATTTCAGAATTCAGTCATCTAATGGTAGCCAAAGTATCCCTCCTTCTCAGACGGGTATGACCACCAAAGTTAAGAATATGAACTGCAAGAGGATTTGGATGGATTTCAAGTTTGTTAATATATCTTGTCGCATACTTCACAAATTCAGATTTCACAAAAGGTACGTTCAGATCTGCGTGGATTCGTGAGTTTTTAACGTACCATGTAGCATCTGTAATTCTACGCAGAATTCTATTTTGACTTCTTTGAATTTTTTCAATGTTAATAAAAGTGTTAATTTATATTGTGATTTAGTTCATATTTCGAAGGTAAGTCATTATGAACTTTTATAATGACTTAAAGGTAATTATTTTTCCGACATCATAGGTACGTGATGGCGCTAGTTTTATTGCATAGATGGCGCTAGTTTTATTGCAGTCACTTTTTTCTTCAATTAATATTAACTTTCAAACTACAGCTGTTAAAATTTCATGATATTCTATTCATTAGTTTGTGAGTTATTGTGCTAAGAGTGACGCTACTTTTGTTATTTTCAAAACAATGGATTAAAAACAATTTCGTGTTTTAAATACTTTAAAAAGTATATAAGTATATATTTAAATTCTTTAAAAAGTATATAAAAATAATTGTCAAAAGTTTTTCTTTTATATAAACTTGCTCTTTCCACTTACTCCGGCTCTCCACCTATTCCGGTTTTATTCTGTAAGACTCCGATCAAAAACAAACACGTCCGTTCACTATCGAAGTTAGGGTCCGAATGACACTGCGTCTTAATGGGAAAAAATACCGTTCAAGCGAAGCACTGGCTCGAAAAATGTTATGGGGACTCCGCTCAATCAGAAACAACAATAAACGTTAGTTTGGTGACTTCAAACGTGGTCATAGAGACCGATGACGCGAAACATAAAAAAAATCCACAAATTCGTTTTAAATGATCGAAAAGTGAAGTTGCGTGAGTTAGCTGGTATCGTAAAGATATCAAAAGAACATGTTGGCTTTATATTGCATATGCATTTGACTATGAGAAAGCTCTGTTCAAAATGGGTGCCGCGTTTGGTCACTGTTGACCAAAAACGAGAACGTGTTGATGATTCTGAGCAGTGTTTGGCTGAGCTCAAACGTAACAAACCGAAAGTTTTGCGTCCGTCGATATGTGACATTGGATGAAACGTGGATCAATACTTCACTCCGGAATCAAAACCATCGTCATCTGAGTGAACAGCAACTGGTGAACCACGTACAAAGCGCTCGAAAGCACAATAATCTGCTGGAAAGGTTATGGCCTCGATATTTTGGGATGTGCGTGGTGTAATATTTATCGACTATCTTGAGAAAGGAAATACCATTAACAGTGAATATTATGTAGCGTTGTTGGAGCGTTTGAGGGCCAAAATTGCGAAGAAACGACCGCATATGGCAAAGAATAAAAATTTTGTTTCATTGAAGGCAAAACTACATGAATTGAACATCGAATTGCTTCCACATACACCGTATTCGCCAGATTTGGCTCCCAGTGACTACTGGCTGTTCGCAGACCTGAAAAAAATGCTCGCCGGTAAGAAATTTCGCACGAATAAATATGTTATCGCTGAAACTGAGGCCTATTTTGAGGCAACAGATAAATCGTTATATAAAAATGGTATTTAAATATTAGAGCGGCGCTGGAATGATTGCGTTGCATTGATGGAGATTACATTGATGAATAAAGCTAATTTTGAACCAAAAATAACTGAGTTTTCTTTGTTACGCCCGGGACTTTTCAGCCCACGTGTTATGTATACTCTTACCAGTTCAAAATTTCAAAATTGCTGAAATCACTTATTACTTAATATGTGTTTTCTGAATACAAATTTGTAATAACCGCTTGTTAAGATTTACTCATTTGGTAACAAATATCTACATGGAACCAAAAGTATTTTATTATTATTTTTTTTTTTTTTAACTTTATTAATTTATTTATTGAATCTACATAAAAAATTTTATGACAATAAGTGTTCAAATCTTATACTAAAAAAAATTGTGATTAAAGTCCTGCCAGTGCTGGACAAAAATTTATTTTTATGCGAATATTATTTCAGAATTCAGTCATCTGCTTAGAGCTCTAATGGTAGCCAAAGTATCCCTTCTACTCAGACGGGTATGACCACCAAAGTTAAGAATATTAACTGCAAGAGGATTTGGATGGAATTCAAGTTTGTTAATATATCTTGTCGCGTACTTCACAAATTCAGATTTCACAAAAGGTACATTCAGATCTGCGTGGATTCGTGAGTTTTTAACGTACCATGGAGCGTCTGTAATTCTTCTAATCGTACGAAGAATTTGGTTTTGACTTCTTTGAATTTTTTCAATGTTGGATGCCGAGGCTGTGCCCCATAATTGAATCCCATAGCACCATATTGGCTTTAGAATCGAGTTACCTATTAGCCAGTTAATTTGCACTGCTTTCAATTTCATCTGCGTTACTTTTGCCTCGATGTGCGACTTCCACGTTAGTCTACGGTCAAGATGAATACCGAGGTATTTGACTTTACTGTGTTGAGATATTACTTTATTGTTAATAGTAGTGGGTGAGCATGTTCCTAGACGCAGTGCGAATGTAACATGGGCACACTTTTGTTCATTAACCTTGATTTTCCAAAGCTTTAGCTATTTCTCTAGTTTGTCGACATGTTCCTGTAAATTTATTGATGCTTGCTGGTGGTTACTATGTATGCTAAGGAATGCTGTATCATCTGTATCATCAATGGTGAAGTGTGAATGTTGGTGCTTGTCGGCATGACAGATGCGTAGATCAAATATAAAATAGGCCCTAATATGCTGCCTTGGGGAACTCCAGCTTCAATAGGCTGAGCGGGGCTTATGAAATTTTATTATAAATTGGCGACAATATAAATAGCTTTCCAAAAGGTTATGTATGTTTGCAGGTAAGTTAAACTTTATTTTATGCATTAAGCCATCGTGCCACACTTTATCAAAAGCTTGTGAAACGTCGATGAATAAGGCAGAGCAATATTTTTTATCTTCAAATGCTTTTCTTATGACATTAACTAACCTGAGTGTTTGCTCAATGGTGCCATGTTTCGCTCTAAAACCAAATTGGTGATTGGGAATACATTCCACCTTATTAAGCATTGGATCCAACTTCGCCTTTAGCAATTTTTCGAAAAGTTTTGATATTGTTGACAGTAGACTTATTGGACGGTATGATTCTACTTTTGTGTGATCCTTCCCTGGCTTAGGAGCCATTGTTATCATGGACACCTTCCACTCTGCAGGGTAATACTCAAGTCGTAAAATAGCATTAAAAATAAAAAAGAACAATTCTTTTAGCTACACGAGGCAGCTCTACGAGCATTTTGTTGCTGATTTTATCCATACCTGGAGCTTTTTTAAGGTTTAGATTACCAATAGCACTTTCAACTTCTTGAAAATTGAATCTTAAAGGCACAGGAGGTCTACTAACAATAGGCGGCAACTCATTCGCATTATCAGACCTATTTGTGGTAAAAACGTTTTCCAAATGGTTAACAAATAAATTACCCTTTTCCGAGTCATCTCTAGCCCAGTCACCAGACGGTTCTCGCAAGGGCAGCTTAGCTCTAACTGGCCTTTTTAAACCCTTAGTCGCCCGCCATAAAGTATAGTCGGACTGAGGAGTACCATCCAGACTTTCTAAATACGTTTGTAGAGAAGCCGTTTTTTGGTTTCCAAGCAAATTTCTTAGTTGATTTGTGCACTCACGGAGCCTTGTGTTTAGTTGCGGAGACCTGCGAAGTTGCCACTCTCGTCGAACTCTGCTTCTTTCTAACACAAGTTGCTTGATTTCTGAAGAATATGTTCTATTTTGAATGTTTCTGCGTGATAAACAAACGCTAGAAGCAAGTTCAGCGGCTTGTTTAAGGTTTTCGCTAAAGTTGCTTAGTGACGCATTAATATCTTCAGGAGTTCTTAAAACAATATTCTCAGTGCAATGGGTCCTCAAAAATTTTTTATATTTTAGCCAATTCACTCGGGTGACAGTCCTATGCAAATTGTTAATCGGGGATCAAGTCTCCTGGGGAAAACGCACTGAAATAATAGTAGGTGAATGATCCGATGACAAGTCTAACGAAGGCTCAGCTTGCATCCATTCCACAGGGAACCCCTTTACCACTCCAAAATCAATCACATCAGTAAGTGGGATGTCCGCTTGATATTACGTCTAAGCCCATTTTAGAAATTGTATCAAAAAGCACCTGACCCTTCGGGGTGATTAAACGTGAGCCCCAAAAAGTGTGTTTTGCGTTGTAATCTCCAGCTGCTATAAAACGAGGTCCTAATGAGGTGAAAAAACTTGAATATTGTGATTCCGTCACTGAAAATTTGTTTATTTTATAAGCAGAAAAAAGTTTTTTTTTACTATTGTTAAAGGCCGTAATTTTCTATCTTACACAATCGTTTGACCTGTCATGTGTACCGAGGTTGTCAGATATGGCGACTTCTCGTCAAACATGGTGAATTTTTATCTACTATGGCGGCTAAATATTTGGTTTGCCGGGTATCGATTTTTTTTTGTTGATTTGAAAAACATGCGGCGAAATAGTTGGCTATTTTTGCATTCTTTTTATTTTAAATCTGGCATTCCAATTTTATCCAATGTTTTGTCGTCAAACTGAATACTCAAATGATTTATAATGAACTACGATTATATGTCGAAGAAAATTGTCTCTTTTTGATATTCATAATTCCGATAGCTACCAATGAATCAATTAAACCTTAAATTTTAGTCTGATTACATGCATGCAGGAAGCATGCAAAATCAATTATTTTCTGATACATAAGTTTTTTCCTCAAACATTTTAAACCATATAATTTTGAAAATGCAGATAATTTCTTGATAGATTGGACTCTTTTCTACCAATAAATGCAATAGGTAATGGTTCTGAATTTGAAACCCAGCTAAGGAATACAGGAATAATTTGACACTACAAAAATAAACTATTTAAAAGAAAATTATCTCACATATATAAAAAAAAACTTTTGAAGATAATGTTGTGCCGATTACCTGAAAACATGAAATTATTTAAAGTTTTTAAAGAATTTTCAATGACAATATACAGTACTCCGCAAATCCAAGCAAAGCTCTCCGTGATTCGTGATTCCTTAACACCCTTTATGAGCACAAAAGTTTCAGCAGATAAGTATGAGATTCAATGGGCAAAGTTGTGTTACTCGTATATTAATTGGAGAGATTATTGCAATGAAAAGAAAACCTATGAATTTATTTGATTTTTGAACTAACGTTAATAACTACAAAGACACAGCGGGTACTGTACGTCTTAAAGAATTATCTTTGGCTGTATTCAATAGGCTGGTTACTCCAACTAGCAGCGCTTGCGTAGAAAGAGTATTTTCCATAATGAATTATAGCAGAACAAGTTCGCAAAATAAAGTTCAAAATAAAATTCTTGATGCATTAATAAGAATAACAATGAATGCAAATAAGAGCCAACGGAAAACATTTTGAAAAATGCAATGCTAATGTTATGTAAGAAAATGTATAAAACTGTACAGATCAAATAAACGAGACTGAGATTTATAAGCTTCTTGATACGTGCTTTTAGCAACTTGTATAGAAAACTTTTTAAACAAACATATGTATGTAATTTTATTCAATTATAATATGACTACAAAACAATGAAAAATCATTTGAGGAAACTTTTAGGGATTTATTGTATTTTAAAGATCATGCAAAAATATTTTGGCGAATTTGGCGCTGGAGGTGGAAAAAAATCTGACAAACCTGATGTGTAGTGTAAAATTATGGCAGCATGTACTAAAAACGCAATTGCCTGACAAATTTTGTTTTTTTTTTTTTTTTTTTGGAAGCAATTTGAAAAATTTAATGGAAATTTTTATAACACTATGATTTCTATTCAACGAGAGTTGAATAGAAATCATAGTGTTCTATTCAACATATCAGAATATTTTTGGCGTCTAAGGAAATAAATTGAAAAAATATACGTGAAAAATTATTAAACAGTTTTAAATTATTTTACTATGTAAATAAATTATTACAAGCATTCTTGTATAATAATGTGACACTATGTCATTCTGAAGCGATTTGTTAATGTCATTTCATTTCTCTCTGACTGAATTGTATGTTTTTGTAGGATAAAAAATTAGAGTTTTAAACAGTGAATGGTTTGAAATCTTTTTAAAAATTGTTTTAACATAAAACAGTTGAAATGGGATTTCAAGTTAATATTATTTATATTTTCATCAATTTAAGAAGTATCAAAAAAACTGGATTTGGTTCGTTAGTTTTTAGTTTTCTTGTATTTTTATCCGAGGTTTAACAACAACGTAATCTGGCAACATTTAATCAAATTAATAATAGCTATAAAATTAATATAAATTTTTAAGAGAAAACTATTAAAGAGCACCTAATACACGCTGTATATATGATTTCAATTTATTTTTGCCGCTGTTTGTTTCATTCACTGATTGTGTTACACGACCACCCAACTCATTAAACAGAATTTAGTTTGGTCTGAACTCTCGCTAACAGCGTTTGTGCAGAGGAAATTTCGTGTTGTCGGAAATTGATTTGTTTTTTATCGTGAGTGAATATTTCTTAAATTCAGCTAGAAAAACTGACTGACACCAACATCATGAAGAGAGGGTGAATAAAGAGTTAGACAGACAAGTGTTTACAATTTTACGTTATAAATAAGTATATTAAACAGAAAGATAAAAACGTACCGCACCCGTTTCGATAAAAAAGCATTGTTTTCATTCTTTACGTCTGCAATGTCAGTGTCATAAATGAAAATGTTCGTTTATGTTTCGTGAATGTGTTTATTTTTCTTTATTTGTTGCATTACATTTCAATTAGATGTGTTTGCATAAATAATGAAATTCTTTCTTTATTCAAGTGCTTGTGGTGACTGTATTATAAATTAAAAAAGAAAATATAATATAATAACGGCAAAGTATTTAAATATTATTTTTGACATAAAACAAGTAATGTTCGTTAATAAATTTCAACAAAAAAAAATAAAAACGTTTGGTTTCATCCACTGTATCAGCACATTTTGGCAGCAAAACAAAAGTAAGCCTAGAAAAACTTTATCGACTTCTATCAATTCTTAAATCTCAGAAAAGTAACGAATTTAAATAAACACATCAACAGAAATATAAATCATGCAGGTACATATGAGGCTGATAAAAGTGATGGTACTTTAAGTACTTATTGAATATATGTAAGAAAACGTATATGAATATGTAAAAATAAATAAAAAAAAATCAAGCCATACATAAACTCAACATATCCGTACCTAAGTATGGGTGTGAATGAGTAGAAGAACTCAACGGATATTAGCGTACTCATACCCATTTTTATTAAATACTTACGTTAGTAGTCGCGGAGCACAGATCCCTAAGACGAATTCGAATAATGTCGCCTTTTTTTGTCGCCTTCGAATTTTTTCAATGTTTGACGTTGAGGAAGGCGTCCCATAATTAAATTCCATAGTACCATGTAGGCTTAAGAAATGTATTGTATGACAAAAGTTTACAATCCAACTTCAAAGTAACATGTCCACCCATAAGCACTGTTGCCAGAAATGCAGATTTATCTTCATTTTGCAGGTTTTACCTCTCTAAAAACACTAACAGCCATAAATAAAATACATAAATACATGCGAACGAATAATAGTGACATAGACAAACCCAAATTGATTCGAATGTGAGTGACTAGTCTTCTTTCGCTTACATTTTCATTCGGTATCGTCGAACAGGCTGTAAATGAAGACTTGAAGATTTTTGGCCTAAAATCGCAGATGTTGAAAATTTTTAATAATAAAATAACTTTTTGTACTTTTTCCCTTATATTTCTACTACCATTTGTTTGCGTTATGTATAGTTTATGTTATAAAATAGACAAAATGGACATGTTTGTATGAAATTTTATGTTATGTAAGAAATTTAAGCGAAATTTTGAAAAAATTATAAAGGTTGAAATCTACCTGCAATTGATTGTTTTTGGGCTCGAAGTTTAAAAAATAACTTTGCTAAAGCAACTTCGGCAAGTTTCTAGAAAGTAATATGATCTTATTTATACGATAATGCAAAGTCTTTTTTATAATACGCTTTAAAGTTTCTACCAAAATCATATTGGGTGGTATTATTGATTCCGCACGGAAAGGCAAATTCAGCGGAAAGAAATATCGATCGATACGAAAATTGCAATTATTCATTTCTACGGTATTCTCTTTCCGCGAACTTAATTTAACATCCCTGTTTTAAGTGATTAAGAGTTGATGTTGTGTCAGCTGATGGGAAAAAATATGAAGTTTTAGATGTGATTTTAGAAGCCAATGTTAAATCTTTTGTTATATAGAAAATATGGATACAATTGCCTTTTTTGAAGATAGTAGTGACAGTGATTCCTTGATCATGCGATTGGAAAGAAGAGTTTTACGCTATAAATCTGGAGATATGTTGCAGATGAACGATAGAGAGTAAGTTGAAATAAATAAATGAGAACCGGCCGGCCTCCTGATAAATGAAATCTATGCTTACTTTTACAGCTTTCAAAAAAAAAAATTCGTTTAAACAAGGCAGCGTTTAAATATATTTTATCTGAGTTAGAATCTGCATGCTCAAGAAGGGGCCATGAAGGAGCTCTTTTAGCCAAAGATAAACTATGTGTGAATACTTTTGATGTATTTACTTTCTGTTTTTGATGTAGGACACCCAACTGACCATACACTAGACAGATAAAAAGCGGAATATTTAGGTTTTTATTCAATCCAATTTTAATTTAATCCAATGATGTTAATGAATAGGACAATAAATTCATTTAATACTTTAGAAAAATGTATGTTAAAGTAAAAAAATTATAATAAGGTAAAAACGATGCTCGTAGAGGCTTCTGTTTCAAAGTAATAATAAGTTAAAAAATTGTTTTAAAAGTTACGGCAACCTTAGCTACGATGCAGCGACACCACTTCGCCGTGTGTTTTAAACTACATTTTTGTTTTATTTTATTTTTAACTAGAATTAGGGATACCATGTTCACGACATATATTTGTTCAACAATGTGCTTGTTTAAGATTAAGAAAATTTGTTGTGCAGCAAATGGATATCCATGACCATGAATGCAGACGAAGAAAATATGGCCAAAATGACTTTCTATGATAAATGTAGTATCCCCAATGTTGTAATGGCTGTCGTTGGTACCCATGTTAAAATTATTGCTCCAAATTGCAATAAACACCTTTTTTTTTAATCGTAAAGAATACTACAGCATTAATGTTATGATTGTAAGGAAATCTTTACTGACTTGGCTTGTACATACATATGTATACTATTTTTATAATTGTGTAAATACAGATATATGATCACGTGCAGAAAATACGGTATGTGTCTTCACAACATCCTGGAAGTTGTCATGATTCCCACATTTGGGAAATAAACGCGGCGAAAACATTCCTTCAATCAAAACATAGCAATATAAGAGATTGCCTAGTTTTGGGTAAGTAATTTAAAAAAATCTCAGCAACAAAGTTTTGTAAGCAAATTTTAAAATTGTTACAGGAGACAAAGAGTATCCTTTACAACCATGGCTACTAACACCTTACAGAGAGCCAGTTAACTCCACCAACAAAAATTAGATTTAATACCGCACATTCTAAAGGCAGAATTATAGTAGAAAGAACTATTGGAGTGCTCAAATCTGTTTTTAGGTGCCTTAACAATGAACAGGGCTTACATTATGATCCAGAAAAGTCTGCAAATATCATAAATATCTGCTGTGCAGTTTACAATATTAGACTTCATTACAATATTACAGGCGAGGAACTTGATGTTCCATTACCTGAAGAAGAAGATCCAATAAACGATCCTGTTGAATATGATTTTAGTGGGGAAGCAAATGAAATAAGAAACCAAATATTACAGAATTTTTAATTTGTATTCCAATTTTATTCAGCCAATATATATATATATATATATATATATATATATATATATATATATATATATATATATATATATATATATATATATATATATATATATATATATATATATATATATATATATATATATATATATATATATATATATATATATATATATATATATATATATATATATATATATATATATATATATATATATATATATATATATATGCAAATAAAAATAAAAAAACAAAAAATTATCACATTTCATATTTTTGGAATTCAGATACGTAAATATATATGCACTAAAAAAATTTCACAGACCAGTATTATAAGTACATGTATGCGGTTCTATCGCAACTCTGTCTAGCTTCTAAATTTCAAGTTGCAAAATTCTTTCTTTGAGAGCAATCTTTTTCATTATTAATTGCTTCATTTCTTCGTTGTGCCTCGTTTCTTTTTGTTCTTTCCGTTAACTTTCCGCCATAAAAATTGAACGTAAGCAAATTGGAGGAAAATATCTATATTGCGGAATCAATAATATGGCAATACCGCAACTGTAGAGATGATACCGCAATAACGGAAGAATACCGCAGCAGCGGAATGAATAATTGCAAATTTTTGCTTCCGCACAAAAAATGTTATTCACAGCCGCGGAACGGAATCAATAATCGGAGCCATTATATTTTTACGACGATTTTTAAGTCATGTCTTTTTCTTTAATTTTAATTTTTTTTTAATTGTCGATAAAAATCCTTTTGCTAATATCGACGTCAGTCAAATAAAACTAAACACATAACAAGTGAGTCAAAAGAAACATAAAAAATGTTTCATTCACACTGCGTAAACAGACATGTTCGGCTAACCAAATTAACAATTCACCTATTCTGCAGCAAAATAAAGTCAAGTACCTTGGTATTCATCTCGACCGTAGGTTAACGTGGAAGTCTCACATTGATGCGATAGTTACTCAGTTATAGTTAAAAGCAGCGCAACTAAATTGGCTTATGGGCAGAAATTCGACATTGAAAAACTCACGAATTAATAAAGATCTCTGTGTGCCTCTTGTAAAAGACGAATTTTCAAAGTACGCGACAAGATATATCAGTAAACTGGAACTTCACCCAAATTCTCTTGCACGCAATATGCTTAGTTTTGAAGGCCACTCTCGATTGCCACCATCTGAACGTTAAATAGGTGATTTTACCGATATTGACCGTGAAAAATAAACCATTTTTGTTTAGCATTGGCTGGACTTAATTAATTTTGTGTGTTTAGTATTAAGATTTGAATACTTATTGTTAGTTCACTTTGTGAAGATTCAATAAATAAATGAATGAAAAAAAAAAAAAAAAATGTTGGTACAAATACACATGTTCTGTTATATATGTTGGCAGTATCAGCCATTTTGGATCGTCAGTTTGTTTTTGACAGATAAAAAGTTTAGTCGTGTCTTGATCTAAGATACTGTATTAAGTTTTGTGTAAAAATTAAATTAAATTCGCAAGGACATTTTAAATATTGACTGTGGCATTTGGCGAGTTTACTATGAGCAGAACACAAGTTCAATTGTGGTATAACCGGTTTAAGGAAGGCCGAGAAGATATCAATGACGAAGCTCGTCCTGATCGCCAGAGCACGTAAACAACATATGAAAATATTTAAGCAGTGAAGACAATGATTTTGGATAATCGTCGAATCACTATCAGAGAGATTGCTGATGATGTTGGCATATCGTTCGGCTCATGCCAAGCAATTTTTACGGATGTCTTAGGCATTGAACGTGCAGCTGCGAAGATTGTTATAAAATTGCTAAATTTTGAGCAAAAACAACGTCGTATGGACATCGCTCAGGAGCTGTTGAACATCGTCAACGACGATCCAGATTTCGCCAAAAAGTACATGGCTGATGATGAATGATGCCTGTATGGCTATGACATTGAAACCAAAGCCAATCATCCTAATGGAAGCGTCCAGAAAAGCAAAGACCAAAAAATTCACGTCAAGATCGGTCCAATGTGAAGGGGTTTCTCACTGTTTTCTTCGACTGCAATGGCGCGGTACGTAATCACGAGGCCGTTCGGTCAACAAGGAATACTACCTTGAAGTTATGCGCCGTTTATCTAAAGCAATTCGTCAGAAACGCACAGAATTATGAAAAAAATAATGGATTTTGCACTACGATAACGCATAAGCTCACACATGAATGCTTGTGCACTGTCTTGTTCCTCTTCGCAAAACTGAAGACACCAATAAAAGAAAATCATTTTGCTACGATTGAGGAGATAAAAGAAAAATTGAAGCAGGAGCTGGCGATACCAAAAAGCGCGTTTCAGGATTGTAAAAAACGCTGGCATAAGTGTATTATATCTTTGAAGGGGATAAGATAGTTATTAATGAACAAATAAATACTTTTTGATTGAAAATGACGGTTATTTTTTATCAGACTTCGTAATGTGTACTGCGGCTAAATTTTTAGCAGCTTAGGCACTGAACGGGTCCTAAACACTTCTCTGGCTGTAGTTCAACCCGAAACATGGGTTGAGGGATCTTTCCACGATTCCTGATGTTCATACAATTCTAGTTTTAAAGCGTTTAGTTTCCAAACCAGTGGTGAGATCATCGCTATCTGCCCAGGGGTCAATACCTTATATAACAACCGCTGATAAGTGTAAAATGGCTTTTCCCTTTCTCCAGAACTCCAGATAACTTTTGGTGTACCTGAATTTTTGCTTCACTGATGCTGCCGTGATTAACTGATGTTACGTTGAAAGCGTGTTTACCAGCTCAATAAAAGTAGTCTCTCAAATACATTCATGGCGGTTTTTGGTTGTTGTTGGCTCATCAGCTTGAAAGATAGCAAATCTATTACTATCTGTTGTCGTTTGTGTGTTATTATCTTAAGATATTTGTGATATTAAAATATTTGTGAGTATTCGAGTCTTCCCTTACGATAAACCATTGTTATATATCTATACATGCCTACTTGTGGTTTTGGCTTATCTGAAGAACTAAAGTCGAAGATTGTTTGTTTTCTATTGTTCTCATCTCTTATAGACAGATTCTATTGCTCAGAAATCCATGGGTTTTTACTAGTGAAGCTAAGCTGTTTCTCAGAAATACACCTGATACATCATCAGTATTATTCTTTTTATTTTATTAACAATTTAAAAAGTATTTGAGAAAAATTGTTACAAAGCTTTTTACTTATTCCAGGTTTTTACTTATTTTGGTATTATTTGACTACTTGCGACTTTTCGCTGTTTCCAAAATTGAAGGGAATCATGAAAAGACGGTGTTTTACGACGACTAAGGAGATATAAACCAAATCACTAAAAGAGCTCAAGGCTATACCACTCAGTGCATATCAGAACTGCTTCTAGAATTGAAATATTTTGAATACAAAATAGAAATTACTAAGTAAACAAATATTTTTTGAGAAAAATGAAAACCAACCGTTTCTAATGAACAGTATATGTAACGAGGGTCCGCCCGGATGGTATACTTCTCGCAGTAATTCCATTGTAATCCTGGCTATATGCTTGTTGATACCACATGTTAAGCAAGCCCAAAGCTTGCTATTATGGGATTATAAAGTTTTCAATCACATTACTATATTGCTGCCCATTCATAATTACCGTTAGGACGTGCTCATTTTCAAAAAAGTACGGTCCAATGCTTCCTTCTGACCATATTGCACACCAGACTCACTTTTAATGGATGCACAGGTGACTGATGAATAATTTAAAGGTTTTCCATTGCCCAGAACTGACTGGTATGTTTTTTCACGCACTTATCCCTTTAAATGAAATCGTGTCCGTCACTCATTATGGTTTTTTCATGATTGATTTTGATAAAACGTTTTAACGATTAAAATACGTAGGCTTATCGAGTATTTTTCCATAACAAATTTGCCACGTGTCTAGTTACCGACTGCCAAATATGAACTGCAAGACAAATGTTTACCAAAATTATGGCAAAACAAAGTGGTATACCTTGCATGATGTTAATCAGTTAAAACTTCCTTAAAATAGATTGCTGCCATTTGAAAACTCTTATTTATTTATTTATTATTTTATAAGCGGTTTTTATTTATTGTATCTTCAAAATGAACTAGCAATAAGTATTCAAATCTTAATACTATATATAACAAAATTTGATTTTTTTTTACTCAAGTCCGGCCAATGCTAGACAAAAAGTTTTATTATGCGGGAGCTATATCGGTAAAATCACCTATTGAACGATCTGATGGCAGCAACGGTATCCCTTCTTCTCAACCGAGTGTGGCCGCCAAAATTAAGTATACTGCGCGCAAGAGGGTTTGGGTGAAGTTCCAGTTTACTGACATACCTTGTCGCGTACTTAGAAATTTCCTGTTTTACCAGCGGAACACACAGATCTTTATGACTTCTTCAGTATTTTACGTACCATAGAGCTGCAGTAGAGTTCGAAGAACTTGGTTTTGTCGTCTTTGAATTTTTTTACTGTATGCCGCTGATGCAGTGCCCCATAATTGAACTCTGTAGCATCATATAGGCTTTAGGATTGCATTGTGTAACAAAAGTGTGCAATCCAACTTCAATGCGCTGCTTTTAGTTTCAACTGAGTGACTTTTGCTTCAATGTGAGACTTCCACGTTAGACTACGGTCGAGGTAAATACCAAGGTACTTGACTTCATTGTACTGCGGAATAGGTGAGATGTTAATTTAGATAGGCGCACATGTTTGTTTACATAGTGTGAATGTGACATGAATATTGTACATTAACTTCGATTTTGTGCCATTTCTCTAATATTGAAATATATTCCTGTAAATTTAGTGAAGCTAATTGGTGGTTTCCATGTGGATTCCGGAAGTCGTTGGCATGTAAGAGGCGTAAATCAAATATAAAATAGGCCCCAGTATGCTGCCTTGGGGAACTCCTGCCTCGATTAGCTGAGTTGGGCTTATAAAGTCGCCTTCTCTGATAACAAACTTCCGGCCGCATAAGTAGCTTTCCAGAAACTTTTGAGTGTTTGAGAAATGTCAATGAATAGAGCTGAGTAATACTTCTTCTCCTCAAAGGTCTGTCTTATGACATTAACTAGTGTGTGCGTTTGTTCGATGGTGCTGTGTTTGGCCCGAAAACCAAATTGATGATCAGGGTTGCATCCCACATTGTTTAATATTGGACTCAACTTCGCCATTAACAATTTTTCGAATAGTTTTGAAATTTTTGGTAGTAGACTTATTAATCTATATGAATCTACCTTAGTGGGGTCCTTCCCTGATTTGGGGGTCATAGTAATCATAGAGACCTTCCACTTTGCTGGATAATACTCAAGGCGTAAAATAAAAAGTAGAACTTTTCTAGCTATACGAGGTAACTGTTCAAGCATTTTACCAGTAATTTGATCAATGCCTGGAGTTTTCCTGGCGTTTGCATTGCCGATAACGTTTTCGTTGTTGTCTTATTCCATTCCAAATTCCATTTGATATTTTGCTATTTCTGGTTTATAGCTTTAAAAACAAAATAAATTTGCTTTTTGACTTGTCCGTTCATCGGCTTGTCTATATAATAAATATTTATTGAGTGCAACTCCAATGTTAAATGAATTTCATTGTTTATAAATAAAAACTAATACTAAAAAAAACGAATTGCATAGTAATAGCTAATTTGTGGTTTATTTTTATTGTTTTCAATATGACACTTGAAAAACAAACAAAAAAATTTGAAATGATAATAAAATTAAAAAGAAAAAAAGTTGGAACACAAAGTCTATGGACTTGAGTTGGAAAATGTAATGTGAAAAATGAAAAATTACAATGTCTGCAGTGGTGTGATTTAACAATAAACGCTGATGGAGATGTCTGATGCAGACGATGACTTCATTAATAATTTAAAGCAGTGTTTAACTTTTAACTCTTAAAATGTGTTATTGAAATAAATTTTTATTTTGACAAAGACAAAGAACTAAATAAAAAATATTAATTTTTTTCTGCGTATGCAGTTTAAAAGAAAAAAAACTCGTTTATTTGTTTCTAAAAACATAAAAGCTTAAAGAAAAGTAATTTTCTTAAAATTTGTATCTACGACGGAGGATTGATGTTGAAGCTACAGCACAAACACAATTTATTTTTATTGGAAATTGCGATCTGACAAACGTCAGCTGATAAAATTTCACCCAAATTCATTGATTAGTTTATTTGTTGTAGTCGTTTGAAGTAAGTAACTTTTATGTGTTTCTTCAAAAATGGAAAAAAGTGAATTTCATGCAGTGATTAAACAGTATTATTTGAAAGGGAAAACGGCGAAAGAGACAAAAGAAAAGCTCGATAAACATTACGGTGAGTCCGCTCCGTCAGATTACATGATAAAATATTGGATTGCTGAATTTGAACGCGGCTAAATATCGCTATGAATTATCGCCGAACCAATTTCCGTGAGATTGTTAAAATAGTAAATATATCATATGATTGTGTACTCAACATTTTGCATGAACATTTGCACATAAAAATTCTACCGGCAAGATGGGTGCCGCATTGATCAGTGTCGAACAAAAACGACTCCGGCAGACCACTTCACAGCGGTGTTTGAACATGATGATTTTTGGCCTCCGGACTTGGCCCTCGCTGTCCTTTTCCTCTTCCAAAAACTGAAGACACCGATGAAAGGAAAACGTTTTGCGACGATTGAGGAGATAAGAGAAAAATCGAAACAAATGCTGTTGGTGGTACCAAAAATCGCGTTTTTGAATTATATTATTATCAGATATTGTATTATATCTGAGAGGGATTACTTTAAAGGGGACAAAATAGTTATTGATGAATAAGTAAATACTTTTTGAAAAAAATTTAAAATAACGGTTATTTTTTGATCAGCCCTCGTATTTATATACAAATATACATTCATTGCTTAGACCTATATTTTTTCATCACTAGTAACAATACCATGTATAGCCACTTCGTTGTGCAACGTTCCGTCAAGCACATTCGCACTTCTACGTCTCTCGGCTTCAATTCATATGATGGAACCCAATTTCCTTGTCTTTGAACAAGTTACATGGCCTTTAAACGTAGAGAACTTGTTTGTTGTGTGACTCCCAATCATAATGCAGGTTTTCTTGCTTTTGACAATAATAATCCTAGTCGAGTAATGCTTGGAATTTCTCATCTTCAAACTTTTTCGGCGGATCAGGCCTCTCTTGCCTTTTGTGTCGTAATCACCACTTTTGTATCGCGCAAAGCAACGCTCATAAGTTTTTTAAGCTGGTGCATGTTGACCGTAAGCTTCTACCAACAACCGATAACTTTCACCAGCCATTTTCTTCAAATGAAAGATGCTCTGCAAAACATCCATTTTAGGCACAAACTTTGACATTACTATAGCGATTGAAAAAGTTTGCGTTTACACTTCGGTGTCTATGGAATACTGAAATATGATGACGGATGTTTACCCTTCAAAAACAAAAATTTGTTATTAATTCTTATTTTTGCAGTTGAAGATCGTTTTAGTTTTATATCAAAGCTCAACAGTATTTATTTTCAATATTTCGATAACAAATTGTTATCATCGTCAGGAAAATTAAAACGTTATTCAAGAACCATATGTGATAATTAGGCCATAAGGCCATATTTTGTCCAAATCGACATTATTAACTTGCTTGCACATTAGTTGTTTGTGAGTTTTTAAATTTTTCTTGTACAGATGGTTATTGCTCCTTGTTTAAATACAGTGAATGTAGATGAATGAAACTGCTAATGCTACTGAAATGATTGGAAACACATAATAAATACTATTAGTCATAACTTAAGCATTAAACACATTTGTACAGGAGGCTACACGAACACACGACTGCAAATGCCGCTAGTTACAAATGTAGCCTGTAGCCAGCTACTTAAATATATTAAAAGCGCAGCTACATTATAAACAGCTGACATAGCTTCTTTCTTTCCATGCAAATATTAAAAATCTTTTTGTGCTTAAAAAATGACTGAGGGAAATTTAGTAAATTATATAGTAGCTATTTCCAAAATAGTGCGAGCTACTTAGTACTCGATGCAATAATATAAATACATAATTAAAAAAAAAAATTTTTACAAATCACAACCAAAATCTGAAACTGAACCAAACTGAAATTAAAACTTCTTTTGGCATCTCAGTGGTGCCACTTACAATTTTTTTAGCTGCTTTTTTAAAGCTATCAAATAGGATACGAAAAGTTAGAAACTAACAAGAAAATGCAATGAACTATTTAAAAATTAAAGTAATTTAAATATAGCTTCATCATTTATAAACCTGGAAGTATTTTTTTGCAAAAATTATTGCTAAACATTTTTCATTTCTAACAAATTTGGAAATATTTTTTTTGTGAATCTTTACAATGTGAATTAACAACAAGTACTCAAATCTTAATACTAAATACAAAAATAACTAAGTCCAGCCAATGTTATACAAAAAGCTTAATTTTGCGCATATTATATCGGTAAAAGCACCTATTCTCAACCGCGTGTAACCGCTAAAATTAAGTATGTGTCGTGCAAAAGGGTTTGGGTGAAGTTCCAATTTGTTGATATACCTTGTCACATACTCTAAAAATTAGTTTTATACCAGGGGAACACACAGATCCTTGTGAATTCGTGAGTTTTTTACGTATCATGGAGCTGCAGTAATTGTTCGAAGAATTTGGTCTTGTCGCCTTTAAATTTTTTCAATGTTTGTTGCTGAGGCGGTGCCCCATAATTGAATTACGTAGCTCCACATAGACTTTAGAATTGCGTTGTATAACAAAAGCTTGCAATCTAACTTCAATGTAGAATTTCTACCCATGAGCCAATTTAATTGCGCTGCTTTTAACTTCAACTGAGTGACTTTCGCATCAAACCACGTCAGCCTACGGTCGAGGTGAATAACAAGGTACTTGAATTCATTATTCTGCGGAATAGGTGAGTTGTTGATTTGGATAGGCGAACATGTTTTTTTTTTCGCAGCGTGAATGTATCATGGATACATTATTGTTCATTAATTTTGATTTTCCAAAATTTTAGCCATTTCTCTAATATTGAAATATATTATAAATATGTAATATATTATTGAAATATGTAAATTACGTGAAGCTAGTTGATGGTTTTCATGAACACTGCAGAATGCTGTGTCATCAGCAAAAATTGAAGTGTGAATACCAGATCTGGTTGGTATGTCAGAAGCGTAAATTAAATATAAAGTGGGTCCCAGAATGCTGCCTTGGGGAACTCCTGCCTCGATTGGCTGAGTTGGGCTTACAAAGTCGCCTTCTCTGATAACAAATTTACGGCCACACAAATTGCTTTCCAGAAAATTGTGAGTGTTTGCAGGCAAGTTCAACTTTATTCTGTAAATTAATCTTTCGTTCCACACTTTATCAAAAGCTTAGGAAACATCAATAAATAGAGCTGAGCAGTACTTTTTGTCCTCAAAAGTATTTCTTATAACATTAACTAGTCTATACGTTTGTTCTATGGTGCTGTGTTCAGCCCGAAAACCAAATTGATGATCAGAGATGCATCCCACATCATTCAATATTGGAGACAACTTCGCCATTAACAATTTTTCGAATAGTTTTGAAATTGTTGGCAGTAGACTTATTGGTCTATATGACTCTACTTTAGTGGGATCCTTCCATGGCTTGGGTATCATAGAAACCACAGACACTTTCCACTCTGCTGGATAATATTCTAGGCGCAAAATAGCGTTAAAGATAAAAGGAAGAATTCTTCTAGCAACACAAGGTAAATGTACAAGCATCTTGCCAGTAATTTTATGAAAACCTGGAGCTTTTCCGAAGCTTACTTTATTTATAACGGTTTCGACATCTTGAAAACTAAGTCTGAAAGGCACAGGCGGTCTAACAGCAAATGGCGGTAATTCAACTACATCATCCATTATATCATTTGCAATAAAAACGTTTTTCAAATGATTAACATACACCATCCCTTTTCCAGAATCGCTTCTTGCCCAACCTCCAGTTTAAGTTCGCGCAAAGTTGGCTTACCTACTAAGTGTCTTTTCAGACCTTTTGTCGCTTTCCATAGAGAATAGTTGGATTGAGAGGTACCACCAAGACCTTCCAGATAATTTTTAAGAGAAGCCATTCTTTGAATTTCAAGCAGATTTCTTAATTGAGTTATGCACTCCCGTAGCCTGGTTTTAAACTGAGGAGACCTGCGAAGTTGCCACTCTCTTCTAACTCTTCTTTTTTCTGTTTGAAGTCTTTCAATTTCAGACGAATATATTCTATAACTCACATTTCTGAATCTTGTATGGCTAGTGGTAGCATGTTGTACGGCCAGTTTAAGCTTTTTAAGAAAATTCGTTAGTCGACACATCAATATCCTGAGACATTTTATATACATTGATATTTTTTATAATTTAACCAGTTGACTCTAGTGACGGTCAACGGCAAATCACAGAATGGGATGATATTATAGTGGGTGAGTGATCTGATGAACAAATCTAATGAAGGCTCCACTTGCATCCACTCTAAAGGAAAATTTTTTACAACTCCAAAATCTATAACATCTTGGATCTCTTGTTGGTCTGACGGGCAATAAGTGGGGTGTCTGCTTGAAACCACATCTAAGCCCATTTTGGAAACGGTGTCAAAAAGCACACGGCCTTTCGAAGTAATTAAACGTGATCCCCAAAAAGTATATTTAGCGTTATAGTCGCCAGCCGCTAAAAATCGAGGCCCAAGTGATTTGAAAAAATGTGAAAATTGATTTTCTGTTACTGAAAACCGGGGTGGGGAATAAATCGAGGAAATAAGAGTTTTATCAAGAAAATGTTCAATACATACGTTTGTTGCCTGCAGATACTCCTCACATGTCTCCTTTACCAAAATACTAAGCCTCCACAAGATCTGCCACGGGGACCTTTAGTATCATATAGTGCGTAGCCATTAATTTGAAATAACTGTTGCTTGTCAAGTAAGTTTCAGCAATCAGTATTATGTCGATTTGGTTTTCCATAAGGAAGTGCTCAAGTTCATTTTTGTGTTGGCGGATGCCGTTCGCGTTCCAGAAACATATTTTTAACCAACTGATTTGTTTAAAATTGCCTGTAAAATAGTGGATTGCATTTCCTGCATCATGTTCGTCATAGAAACCGTAAATGTATTTATGGATTGAACAAGAGTCTGCAGAGTTGCCTCAAGATTGTTAAAATTTTGATCGGAATTTTGGGGCTTGGGCTCCTGATTCAAGTTTTGTATATTAGTTTTGACCACATTAGCATATGAAACTTGTTTGGGGTTTTGCATGATTATGTGGCTTATTGACTGGCTTATCTGCGGAAAATTGTTTGTAGGAATTATGTTTGGCTGCTGAGGTTGCTTAAAGACAATTGATGATTTATTTGCCATTGACTTCTTAAAGTGAGTATAGATAGGACAGGCCTTGTAATTTGCAGTATGTTTATCTCCACAGCTACTGCATTTTTTAACACTTGAGCAGTGTTGCCAGGATATTTTTTGTGAAATCCCTACCCTAGCGCATAAAAATCGTTATATTCCCCTACAATCAATAAAATATTTCCCTACATTTTTCCCTACGCAATTTTTCATATAAATTTTGCGCAAATAAATTATTTTAATACGATTTTTATATTTATTGTAAATTCAAACTAGTAAAACTTATATAACTTATAAGTATATATAAATAAATTATTTTAAGTAATAGATTATTTTAAGTACATTCTAATTCAAACTGGTATATGCGTTTTGTGATGGAATAAGTAAGAATATCATAACGTTAGCAGAAATGCGACTTTGCAGGAGTTGCAAAAAAAACACAACAGAAACTAGTTTCATCAATATGCAACTTTTATTGCATAATTGTACTAATGTGAAATTTGTTAAAAATCATTAACAAACTAATATCGGGAAAAATACGGGTTAGGACCTTTCTACTGAGACCAACGATATGTAATTTTAATATGCTTAGTTAGGAGGTCTTTGTGACAAAAGTTTTTCAAGGAGGTTAAGGGCTGTACATCTAAAAAAATGCAATTAATTAAAATGCTTGCAAATGAGATCTCAGAATGAATATGGAATTTGAACCTTCACAGTTTAGTAACATTTTAATAATTTTGGCTTAAATGGGAAATACTTTTTGTTAAAATATTTAACGTTGTATATAAATTGGATGAAAATTCATCGATATCTAATTTGTCGTTGTCCTGGTATATTATATATAAAATTATAATAGTATTATTAATCACATTATAATAATAAACAATAATGTTAGTCATAGTTGGAAAAATTATAATACTATAATAATAAATGTTAACGATTCGTCATAATTTATAAATTCCCTACAGTAAGCCTAATCATACAAAATCTGTATGATTCCCTTCAAAAAGGGAAAAATCCTTACGCTTGGCAACACTGCACTTGAGTCAGTTTTTGGCTTCTTGCACTGTCATGTGCCGTGCAGTTCGCCACACACAACATAAACTGCGGGCAGTTTACAATATGCCTTAGCATGACCGAATTCCTGGCAGTTTAGGCATTGAACGGGCCCTAAACTTTTGTGCGGCTCGTCAACGGTAACCCTACCATGAAGAAGAAATTTGAGGTTATAAATTGGGTGAGTTTCATTGTTTTTGAGAATAACGTCCCCTGGTTCCAGTTCAACCCTAAACATGGGTTGAGGACTCTTTTCACGGTTCCGCATATTTACCACATTTTTTATTTTAAAGCCTTTATCTAGTAGTCCAGTCTTAACCTCACCCGTGTCTACATAAGGGTCAATACCTTTTATAACAACCTGAAGACCCTTAGCACTTTTAAGTTGAAATGTGTAAAAAGATATTTTCTCTTTTTCAAGAGCGGCCGAAAGTTTTCGGTAATCGTTTATGCAGTTGACTTGGATTTGTGTTTCACTAATGCTGCCGTGCTTCACTGATGTTACGTTGAAGGTGTCTTTACCAATTGCGGTAATAAGTGCTTTTACCAGCTCACTAGAAGTAAGTTCTCTCAAATATATTGGTGGCGGTTTAAACGTAAATCTATTACTATCCGTTGCCAAAGTCCTATTATTATTTTTGGAAATTTTCGGATTTTATGATATTTGAGCGGATTTGGGGCTTCGCTGACTGACGTTTAACCATGCTTACATACCTGTCCATGTTTCGGCTTATCTGCAACAATTAAACTAAAAGATGATTTTTCTCCTGTTGTAACAACAATGTTTGGCGAACACGAACGCGTGCATTTTTTTTTCTTTTAGAGTCAGGAGATATCCAATAAAAGTATATAAAAATAATTCTCACAAAGTTTTTCTTTTGTATAAATTCACTCTTCCACTTATTGCGGTTTTCTACTTATACCGTTTTTTCACAACACGCCGATTAAAAACAAATAGGTCCCACTATCAAAGCTAGTCTCTGACAATAAATATTCAAATCTTAATACTAAATAAAACAAGTAAGAGTGTAGTATATTCGGCTGGGCCGAATCTAAAATACCCTTCACGATAGTCACGAATATGTATAGTATATTAAAAATGTGACCTGAATATGCTCGGTTATATATGAACCGATATCGGAATTTTCTATTTTCTGTATTTTAGTAACCTTCTTTTATAACGAGAATTGCTTTTCAGCAAAAAAAAAATTTTAATGAAAAAATCGGTTCAGGCTATATCCCGGGTATATATGGACCGATATCTAAAATTTTAATTTTCCATATTTATATAACCTTATTTCATTACCAGAACTGCTTTTGAGCAAAAAAAAAAGTTGTTTAAATTCGCTTACGCGATATTTTCATGAAAAACCCGGTTTAGGCTATATCTCGGGTACATATGGACCGATATCAGAAATTTTAATTTTCTCTATTTTCGTAACCCTCTTTTATAACAAGAACTGCTTTTCAGCAAAAAAAAAAATATTGGAAAAATCGGTTCAGGCTATATCTCGAGTATATATGGACCGATATCGGATATTTTCTTTTTCCATATTTATATAACCTTATTTCACTACCAGAACTGCTTTTGAGCACAAAAAAGTTGTTTAAATTCGCTTACTCGGCATTTTCATAAAAAAACCGGTTAGGCTATATATCGGGTATAAATGGCCCGATATCGGAAATTTTAATTTTCCATATTTATATAACCTTATTTTATTACCAGAACTGCTTTAAGGTAAAAAAAGTTGTTTAAGTTCGCTTACGCGACATTTTCATGAATAACCCGGTTTGGGCTATATCTCGGGTATATATAGACCAATATCGAAAATTTTCATTTTCCATATTTATATAACCTTATTTTATTACCAGCACTGCTTTTAAGCAAAAAAAATTGTTTAAGTGCGCTTACGCGGCATTTTCATGAAAACCCCGTTCCAGGCTATATCTGCGGTATATATGGACCGATATCGGAAATTTTCATTTTTCATATTTATATAACCTTATTTTATTGCCAGAACCGCTTTTAAGCAAAAAAAGTTGTTTAATTTCGCTGACGCGGCATTTTCATGAAAAACCCGTTCTACGCTATATCTCGGGTATATATGGACCGATATCGGAAATTTTCATTTTCCGTATTTATATAACCTTATTTTATTACCAGAACCGCTTTTAAGCAAAAAAAGTTGGTTAATTTCGCTGACGCGGCATTTTCATGAAAAACCCGGTTTGGGCTATATCTCGGGTATATATGGACCGATATCGGAAATTTTCATTTTCCTTATTTATGTAACCTAAGTTCATTACCAGAACTGCTTTTGAGCACAAAAAAATTGTTTAAGTTCGCTTACGCGGCATTTTCATGAAAACCCCGGTCTAGGCTACATATCGGGTATATATGGACCGATATCGGGAATTTTCATTTTCCATATTCATGTAACCTAATTTTATTACCAGAACTGCTTTTGAGCAAAAAAAAGTTATTTAGCTTCGCCTATGCGACATTTTCATTAAAAATCCGATTTGGGCTATATCTCGGGTATATATGGACCGATATCTGAAGAAAAAATTTTTTGTCTTTTAGTCACCATGCTTAATAAGTGTGTGAAGTTTGAAGCTAAACGAAGAACTTTTGTTTTCAAAAATTTTCATACAAAACTGCAAAAAAAGTGGCTTTTTTCGGAATTTTGAATATATCTCAGCTATACGTGGACCGATATTACTGAATTTCAATAGCAAACCCATGAATCGATGAGGTAAAAGAATGGTGAAAGAAAAAAGTTTCTAGGTCTAATGGTTTTCTCAGAAACGGTATTTCAACAGCGGACAGACGGACATCGCTTAATCGACTTTTCCATTAATTCTGATTCAGAATATATATACTTTATAGGGTCGGAAAAAAAAAACTGTAGAAATTACAAACGGAATCACAAACCTATAAATACACTTTACATTTTTGTGAAGGGTATAAAAATTAAAATGTGCTTTTACTTAATCCAGCCAATGCTAGACAAAAAGTTTTATTATGCGGGAGCAATATCGGTAAAATCACCTATTGAACGTTCTGATGGTGGCAACGCTATCCCTTCTTCTCAACCGAGTGTGGCCGCTAAAATAAACTACAAAATAAATTCAAAACTCCATTAAACTATCAAGAAGGGCATTAAAAGTTAATTTTTTTATGAATTGTTGTAATATTAACGCCATTACGATAAAGTTTTAATGGAATATAGACATTCGAAATTGATTCTCCCAACTACTATTTGACAATATTTAAATTTCCCCTAATAATAACGGTAATTAAAGACCAATATGAAAATATTTCCTGTGTACTGAAAAGTAAAATTTGCAGTACGTACCTCGTATACTGCGAAAAAGCGCAACATATATTCGAATAGCAATAAATCCCAGCAAAACAAGACTATAAAAGTAGGTTGTAATAAACATACGTACAGTTACACTTAAAACACACAAATCTTTTTAAATTTCATCTACTTGTGGTTGTTTGTGAGTTTTTCAATGTGTCTTACACGGACTGTTATTGCTACTTCTCTATAAGAACAAACGGTCCAATGACCGCGCTCATTCAACGAATGGTTTATCCTTGTCACTATAATAGTTTTATCAGTGATGGTATAATTTTATATATTCAACAAGAAATGTTTACTGCAAAATAATCTTTTGCGTTTAATATTTTTTGTTTTTTCGTGAAAGGCTTACTAAATTTTTTGGTTAATATTACCGACGAAATTTGGTTCAGTGAAAACCTGAATAAACCGATCAAAGTTGTGAACCTGAAAAAAACTTTTTATAATAAAAATCAGTTTAGCAATCTCAACAAATTGATTGGTACCAAAAATTAATTATTGTGTTTGTATATTCTATCATTCGATTGATTTGCTTGTTTACAGTTTTTTTTTTATTATTTTCCAATTTTTATATTACTTTTTTTTTAATTATATGATCTGTTTTGTTTGGTTGCATCAGTTGTTGTATGAATGTAACTTGTAATAGTTTTCTGAGCAGTATAGTCTTACTTTTTTTATTTAATATATAAATATCATCAATAAAATCATGATTATCTTGGCTTTTTTCATGTGTAAATATTTATGTGGCTGTCTGCCTGCAGCTTTGCAATTGATCAAATGAAAGAAAACTAGGTTAGTTTAGTGCGCTACACTTTTTGTTGCAATCTGATGTAGTGCATTGTGTGGTGTTTTATTGTACGAGGGCAGTTTGATATTGAAGTTATCTAGCACAAACGTCAACTGTTAAAATTTCACACAGATCCATCGATTAGTTTATTTGTTGTAGTCGTTTGAAGTAAGTAACTTTTGTGTGTTTCTTGAAAAATGGGAAAAAGTGAATTTCGTGCATTGATTATTTTTTACTATTATTTGAAAAGGAGAACGGCGAGAGAGACAAAAGCAAATCTCGATAAACATTACGGTAAGTCTGCTCTGTCAGATTACATGGTAAAATATTGTATTGCTGAACTTAAAAGCGGCCGAACAAGCACTGCAAAAATACCAACAACAGGAAGACTATAAGAGGTGGTTACTGAAGAAAATATCAAGAAAAAAGTTATGACCCATCATCAAGTTACGACCCGAGTCAAGTTACGTGAGATCAAGTTACGTTAGATTGTTGAAATGGTAAACATACAAGTATCTTATGAACGTGTGTTCAACATTTTGCATGAACATTTGCATATAAAAAAGCTATTGAAGCTGGTGGAAGTGCTCCGAAAAAGGCGAAGATAGTGAAATCGCCAATGTTATGGCCACTGTATTTTGGGATACACACGGAATAATGCTCATTAATTGTCTTGAAAAAGGATCCACAATCGCAGGAATGTGCAGTATTGGATCAATTGATTGATGCAATCAAAAAAAAAAAAAACGACCACATATAAAGACGAAAAAAGTGGTATTTCTTCAAGACAACGCACCGGCTTACACATCATTAGATGCGATGCTAAAATTACGTGAAATACACTTCAAATTGGTTGAGCGTCCACCATATAGTCCAAATTTAGCTCCTAGTGACTTTTTCCTGCTTTCAAACTTGAAACTTAGAAAAATGGCTCGAAGGGAAAGGATTCATCTGAAACGAAGAAGTGATTACCGAAACTAACGCGTATTTTGAGGGGTTCCCAAAATCGCATTATTCAGATGGTATAAAAAAATTTGAATATCGTCTTAAGTGTATTGGGCTAAAAGGAGACTATCAGATCTGTTCTAAAACTCACGTGATTTCACATTTTAAAAGCACAAATGTGGTTTGTGTCTGTTCTGTTCTGTTTATTTTTTTTCCGGTCTGATTTATACTCTTCTGAAGCACAAAAAAAATCAGTTTTTTCTTCAATTTACTGATATTTTTACATCCAGGTTGAATTTTTTTATTCGCGGTATTATTTGCAAAATAAGGTTAATTTCTTCTAATAGATCTAAAAGGCAAAGTAAAATAAACCAATAAACCAAATCACAAAATAATACACCAAATCATGCAACAAAATAAGCGTATCTATTTATTTAGTGAATTATTTCGTATAAAATAAATCATTTTATTAAAAAAATAAATAGAAATTACATTAAGTTATTTATTAATGTAATAAATTATTAAATTCATAATAAAGTACGTACAAAAATTAGAGTGTGATTTAAAATTTGCTTACCGGTTTAAAATCACAAAAATCAAAAATATTTCGTGATTTTAAATTTCACATTTGATTTGCAGAACACCCCTGTATGTTGACAAATAAATGGTTTTTGAAAAAAACTGTTTTTTCTACTTAGGTAGATTTAATACCAATCCGCCCTCGTATTATTTGACTTCACTATTCACTATTGCTGGTGTTTGTTTACTCGTGAAATTACTCCTCATTTTTTTTCTACTTTGTCGACTTTCAACTAAATAGATGGACAAGTGAATAGTTGGCTAACAGGCGGACATGTTAAGGTGCGGTACAACTTTTCGTTCATTTAAAACGTTTTCTCGCCTCTCTTGCCACAATTTGTCCGAAAGAAAAACTTCACGAGTGAAGATGAAGAGGCAAAACAAATTCACATTTTTATGCCAATATCATCTATTTGTTTTGTATTTTTTTTTCGCCTATTCTTGTATTTAATGTTTAATTGTTTTTGCACATTTAGAGTAAAAGTGGCAGCAGACAGAGTAGAGTGGCAATAGAAAGTGGCAATTATGCGTTAATTAAACAAAATATTGTTCAGCAACATTATTGACTGTATGTTGAATTTAAATCAGTATAAACTCAGAAGAATTAAATTAATTTATGTGAAGCAAATAACAATAATTAACATTATTTTCATTGGTTTATTGTTCGAATTTTCTTTTAGTTTGCTTGTTTTGCATAATAGGTATATATGTATATAATAAAGATAGATTTACTTTAAATAAAGTAAAACATAGTGAAGATTTCTTTTCAAAATAGTAGGGGAATTATGATACAAGTGTATCGATTAATAATATAGACTATTTTGCTATAATTGATAATATGGTTAGCCATACTACAACTTATCAATTATTGAATAAGGATCCAAAACGGAATAGTTTTGTTAATGAGCTTTGCAGATTAGGGATAATAACACTATCCATAAAATAGATGAACCCTCCATCACTCAGCCATTTCAACCTATGCATTTTTAATTAATTCCCGTAGATATACAAAATAAATAACAAACGGATTTTTTAATCCAAAATTTTTTGTTACAAAGTAACAATAGAAAAATGGGAGTGTAGCTTACAAGCACCATTGAAATATAGTGGCAAAAAGGCAACAAAGTTGTAAAAAATGAAAAAAACCTAAAGTAAAACTAAACTTTGTCTTTCGTTCCGTTCACACGTGTTTTTCATTGTCGTCCGTGTTTTCTATACCTACGCATATGTTTATTATTAATTTGTAATAAGCGAAATTTTACCGTAATAGGTAGAGTTTTGCATCATGTGTGCACGTGTTTTTTTATTATATTATTTTTTTACTGTCATTTGTTTTTTCCCTATTTGTTATTATTAAACTCTGTTTTATGTTCCTCCTATGTACTTTATTATCCTCGGTGTTGAATTAATTTTTGTTGATCTGAGCAGTGTCGAAGGTATGTATGTACACTGGGCACTGATCAGTTTTAACTAATTTAATTTCAACATTTTGAATGCTGTGATAATGTTGTTTTGGTCGTTCCGTATGTTAAGTTAACAAACATTACTCCTCTTTTCCTCCTTCTCATACTCTATTTTTCTAGTTCCAGTACAATGCACTGCATACGTAGGGGCTATCCCCTAAGTACTGGTCCAAGATAAAAAACGAAAAAAAAAACAAAAAAAAAAAAAAACAAAAAAAAAAAAACTTTGCAAAGCTGTAAAAAAAATTAAAAAAGTATTTCACGGATACATTTTAATTTTAAGAGGAGTGAAAATTATCGAAACAATTTTTTGTTTCCATGCAATACGCTTTATGCTATAGTAACACTTATTCGCTTGTCTCATACATTATATAGGCGAATCTATCACATTCAGGGTACTTGCATGGGGTCTGTCTCATCTATTGAGGCCAATGACTGACTTGATCCTAACGGACAACTTGTGGAGGTATGTTAGTGTTACAGGTATAATGTCTTAGAAGACATATCGGTCGGAGTCTAGCTTCAATAGTAAACGGATGTGTTTATTTTTGATCGGAAAATAATAAAATAAAACCGTAATAAGTAGAAAACTCGATTAAGTCAAAAGATTGAACTTACATAGAAAAAAACTTTGTGACAATTAATGTTATATCTATTAAAAGTGCAAATAAAAAAAAAGAAGAAAAAACTTAGTGTACCTATCATATATCATTCTGGGAAAGAGCTTAGCTCCAGTAGAAAGAGCACATAGATTTCTGAAGCAAAATCCTAGAACAAATCATTAGACAATCTGCCGCTAAGACGGCATGCGACCGTGTTCGCCACATATAATTGTTACAACAGAAAATAAACCATCTTCCAGTTTAATTGTTGCAGATAAGCCGAAATCACAAGTAGGCATGGATAGGTATGTAACCGTGGTTAAAGTCCCAAAGTCCCAAACCCTCTCAAATATCATCTCAATCAAAAATATCTAAAGATGATAATACCACTACGGCAACGGAAAGCAATTGGTTTGCTATCCTGCAGACTGATGAGCCAACTACATAAAAAAACATTTAAACCAATATATTTGAGAGAGCCTACTTCGAGTGAGCTGGTAAAACAATTTATTACAGCAATCGGAAAGAACACCTTCAACATAATATCAGTTAAGCACGACAACATAAGTGAAACAAAAGTCCATGTCAACCATGAAAGTGATTACCGAAAACTTTCTAACGTTCTGGAAAGAGCGAAATCGGGGTTTTATCAGACGTGCAAAAATGAAGTCAGATCCAGAGAGGAAGCATTCAGTAACTGGCGTTTAAACAAAAACGTAGGCAATGATTTACTACGCACAAAAGGCAGATATGCGTGTGCCAGTGTACTTAGACGTGAAAAGTTTTTTCACGAGCAGCGTTTCATGCCAAGGTCCGTACAACACCCCGGGACAGTTGTGAAAAAGATTTACATCAGCATTTATCTGATTATGGACCAGTTCCACGGAGTGAACTATTCACGATTCACCAGCGCCCCCATGTGGCTGACTAAGCTCACACTGGTAGCAATTTATGCCATATGTTTGTAGCCATATGAGCAACTTCTTGTTGAGTTCGGGCCTTCTAATCTCTCCTGTATGCAATTTCCAAGCAATCAATGGAAGACAAGGCTTAATGAGTTGGTAGGCCGAACCCCACTAGCAGCATCAGCCCTTAAACCAACTCACCCGTCAACCATCACCACTTGTTCCTCACAGTACAAGTATCTGTTGTAGAGACAACAGGCCCTCGGGAGTTTGTTTGTCCCCGAAAAAAGGAACGCCAAGCAATTATTAAGAATACTAACACCCCCTTCCTGCGTTTTAGGTTTCATCCACAGCCAGAACGTTTCAACCAAAGTAGGCACCTCAACCATGATCAGCCCTAGTTGAACTGCAAGCAGAACTATGCTGATCTCCGTTCTGCCAATTTATACCCTTGGTAATGGTTTCGGAAGCCAACACAACATAATTCATACGGCTTCCTAGAGTTTTATTTGCTACAACAAACGGGGGACCGCTTCCCCTCTATACCCGAATAACAGAGTGTCCAAGTTAGGAATACGCCAAGGCAAAACCTGTTCCCCGTGGGGAACTCTCCGGGACAGTAAGACCTTTTGGTCTTTCGTTAAGAGAGTAAAGAACAGTGCTAGTTCATCAATTTCACTGACACATTTTGAAATGCTGGAAAGCAAAAAACCATTATTGCACATTTTGAAATACTACTTACTTTTTGAAATAAAATATATTTTAGTGATTTTAGACATTAAAATTTACAACATTATAAAATCGAAACATGTTTTGCAACTCTCAACTTCACAGATTAAATTTCTAGAAAAGACTTCCATTTACTTTTTCATACCCTTCACAAAAATGCTAAGGGTATTGATAAGTTTGTGATTCCGTTTGTAATTTTTACAATTTTCATTTGTGAAGTATGCACATATATTTTTAATCAGAATTAATAGAAAAGTCGACTATGCGATGTCCGTCTGTCGGTCGTTGAAATACCATTTCTGAAAAAACCATTAGACTTAGTAACTTTTTTCTTCCACCATTCTATTAGTCCATTAATTCATGCGTTACTAAAATACAGAAAATTAAAAATTCCGATATCGGTCTATATATAATCGACATATAGCCTAAACCGATTTTTCCATGAAAATTTCAATGAAATATTACTTTTTTGGAATGATGAATGCAAGCCAAAAATATTTTGCCCCGAAATCGGTCTATATATCCGAGCATATTTAGTTCAAATTTGTAATATATACTATATATGTATATATACATACGTAACTATCGTGAAGGGTATTTTAGATTCGGCCCAGCCGAATACACTACACTTTTACTTGTTTTTATATAATTTTTTAATGAAAACTATTCTATTTGTAGGTTTACTTTCTCAGTTGCACATGCAGTTGCAGATGTTTATTTAATTATAGTCGGAACTTGTTAACTCGTGTAACAGCAAATAAAAAAATGCTCTCTCATTTTTTTTTTCTCTTAAAATTGTACAAAAATTGTTACACGTTTTTCGATAACTGTTTCATTATTCGCATGGAATACACCTTTTCTGAAGCTTTACCTTTGATTTTTGCTATAAAACAGAATTCGAGTAGATACTCTCAATCAATATAGAATATGTTTTGAAGTTGTTTTTTCCGTTCGTACATGTCCTACAGATCAGTTGTTTTGGTGTAAAATACATAAATAAAAAAGTAAAAAGTGCTTGGAACTGCTGCAGAGTAGTAGTAGCTATGTTCTGTAGAACATTTTGTGCAGCCATATAAAATTAACAATTTCATGCATATACGAATTGTATACAACAGCACTATTTAAGTTTACAATTTCAAATAACTTTTGACTAGAAAAACGAAATTTAACGAAAAAAGTCAATCATCCGATGCATTGCATAAACATTTTCATTAAAAATATGCAATTTGTTTCCTTTGTTTATTTATTGTCATAAGAACGGATTATATTACATCATGATTTTCTTATGAAAATGAGCATCAATTTTCAATTGTGCTAAAGGCTGAAATCGGAATAGTTTTCGAAATGTTCTAATTAGAATTACTACAGTTGGGATTCGTTCACTGACATGTTCTCTTACAGGGAACCTTTATTTTAAAAATCACTATTATCTTTAATTTCACATTTTAAATATTTGATGATTTCGTTGAAAATAAAGTAATAAATATAAAAATAATAGTTGAATTTCTGGTATTTAAATTTGTTCATAAGTTTGCTAAACTCTTCATTAAAGTGAAGGCGTTAAAAAAGTGATTTTATTACTTATTTCTTTTAGTAATACTCGTAAGTACAAAACCTCTGTGTTGTTATTTGTGGTGACGTTAATTTTGGTTTTATTGCGGATAATTTTTCAGCTTATACAAACAGTGAAGTGTGCTGATCGCATAATCCTTTGTTATTTAATTACTAGATAGTTGTCATTATACAAACGACTATTGGTTTTATTTTTGCTCAATTGTGTGCAATATTTGGCCCTTCACAATAAATAACTCTAAAACGATAATTCAGCAAAACTTGGCTTACACACTTGGCGTAAACACTTTTATTATATTCTTTATATTTTAATGATGATAAATTCTTTATTAAGAAATTAAAACTATAAAACATTTATAAGTTCTATGATAATGCTCAGATGTCATCATGCATTAGGTTTACCTAAAATACTTTTCAATGTCCTGTACGAGTCGGCTTTTCCGCAGAATTTTTTATCAGTAACTTATAAAAGGCTATAACAGTTATTTTCGAATTTGAAAGTTATTAAGGTAATATAAATATTTTTCAATTTTATGTCTATTCTTAATATTTGCAAATAAATCGTTCAGCTCAAGGTCCTTTTTTGTTTTTTTTTTTAAATGTTTAATGCATTTTTCAATATTTCGTCTTCCTTTGGAAGACTTCTTCAGGAAAATTTGGTTTTTGTGTGTAAATTCAATACAAAATTTGAATTGACAATTCAAAAAACCAAATTTTCCTGAAGAAGTCTTCCAAAGGAAGACGAAATATTGAAAAATGCATTAAACATTTAAAACAAAAAAAAAAACAAAAAAGGACCTTGAGCTGAACGAATTACTTGTAAATATTAAATTAAATAAAGGTCAAAGCAAATAGGATCAAGTGTATATTCTTAAAATAATATAAATAGCTTTTAATTATTTTACTAAGCACATACTTGTAAATTATTATAATCATGCTTGTATAATAATGTTTCACCTACAATGCGATTTGAAGCGATTTTTAAAAATCTATCAGACTTCTTTGTGGTATTTTATAATTAATAGAAGTTTCGTTGTTGCATTCACAATGGACGATTTAAGCTATTATACGAAATTGGCATAATTATATAGAGTCATTTGTTGAATTATATTAAAAATCTACTTTGCAATCAATACATATACTTTTTCTAGTTGTAAGATTTTTTTGTTTTCAATCATATCAGCTTTATATATATGTACGATATTAACTGATCAGTTGTGAGTTCGAGTCCAACTTCAGTCAAGAAGAAGGATTATTTTTAATTATAACAATAATTGCTGTGACACAATAAGACCAAAGAAGAACAGAAAAAATAATTGAATACCATATAGCTGGGGGACAACTAGCTGTTTCGTAGTCGCTACACTACTCATCAGCACCCACTGGGATTCGAACTCGGGATCATGTCAACATGATGTATTCATATCAGCTTTGATTTAAATATTTGTGTACAAGGCAGCTTTAATACGGTAGTGGTATAACTGACTTTCGTTTCCTTTGCTTAAATTTGTCAAAAACACATAGACTTCCTCGCAAATTCTACATATATATTGTAATTCTGCCACTACCTATTATAAAGCTGCCTTGTTTGTGTTGAAATAAAATATTTTGGTAATTTTTTGTTGTTTCAATTGATGATGTTTTGTTAAAAAAATAAGTTTTTATAAAAAATCTAGGAAATAGATTTTTATTTGGATCTTAAACATACACAGGAAGCAAGATTCCCAATATCATTTACGCTATGGAAAGATTAAATCTAAAAATTTTGCTGGTCTATTTTCATGAGAGTAACACGTTTGTTTCCACCGCGTAAAATAAATTCGAATATAAGGGAAACAAGTAATGTCTAGTGTTCGGATATAGTCGTTGTTCGTACAGTTTTAACAATGATATAGCCACAAATAAAAACTTATATTCACATTGTTCTATATATTATTTATATTGCAATGTTATGAAAAACCATGAAATTGTGAATTTTTTGCAATTGTTGGTATTTTTTCTGACTACAGGGATGGCGAACAACTGCTCTGTACTTTTGCATAAGTCATTAGATTCGCGACATAATATTTTATAGTTCTTTTGCATTTAATTTATAAAAAAAAATACTTTAATGTTCTAAAATGTTTTAAAAGCCAGAATTCCAAATACTCTTTTTTTTCGTTCCAAAATTCCGGATACGTTTTGTATTGACAACCCATAATTATTGTTCAGAAATTGGTAAAAAAAAATTCTTTAAACTATTTTATCCTAATATTATTTGATCTTCTTTTATGTTAAATTATTAAAATTTTTGCAGCTTAAGAAATAAAAAATACGAAACAGAAATAAAAAATACATTACTTTTTTTATAAAAAAAAAACAACAAAAGATAAAAAATTTTAATAATTTCCTTAAACTATAATAACTTATTCATAAAAAATATTATACTTTCATTAAACTCTTATTTGACAAATTTCCTATATAGTGTTTAATAAACATACAATATTTTTTATGAATACGGCCGTAAAGCATTACAAATGAATTCCAAATAATAGTCTTGAATGTTGAGACTCTCTAGTAGTCTGTAAATCATAAAACTGATCAGGAAGCTGCACTTTCTGTAACAAATTCATCTTCCGCTCTCAATCAAAATGTAAGCGAAAACACTAAAAACCTAAATTTTTTATATACTCTTCTAAACTGAACTTCATTGATAAAAAATAAGTGCATACGAGTAATATTACAACATATCAATTAGTCGTAATTTGGCCAAGCTAGCACAGCTCCGGCTTATGAAAAGTATTGGGTGTTAAAAGTTTGAAAAACGAACGCCAGTTGTTGTCTGAATAATGAAGATGACGATAAAAGTTGACTTGCTACCGCAAATGATGCAATAGTTATAATTAAAACAAAAATAACAAAATTAGGGCTGTCAACTCAATCAGGCATAAGAGGAGAGCTGGGAAAACATTAACAGAAATTTAACTCTTTGCACGCACAATAGATTGTAAAAACTCCAGAGTTCCTGCCGTTGAGTTGTCTCTATGATGGCTCCAAGGCATTGAAGCATACAGATACAAAACTTTCAATTTCAATTTAACTGCCTAAATGTGGTATTGTTTGTTTTTTATTTTTTATTTTTTTATTGATTCAACTTAGCTCTGTCATTTGTGAAACGACTATCGAAATTCTTCTTGCACTTAAAAGGGTTTGATTGTTATGAAAATCGATTATTGCAAAAAGTTGGCTGGCGATCAATTTTCAAAATTTTGTTTCTTTAAATAGTTTGATTTGTTTGCAGTTTTCAATTTCTTTTGTATTTTCATCAATTTATAATAAAAATTATAAAATATTCCTAATCAAAGGAGCTATTCTTTCGTTGACTGTGTAGAAAGTGGCAACCTTCCTGTTTGAATCACATACATTCCAGGCCCATATTCTTAATTTTTAGCCAAACGAAGTCCGTGTCGAACCTTTGCAGTCCATTATACTGGAACTAGGAAAATAGGTTATGAGGAGAATAAAATATACGCATTTTTATTTAAACGCCTGTTTTCGTAAAAGGCTTCAACAATTTTAACACGCATCTCAATTGTGTGCCCCTTCGTGGTTGCGTTTGTCAAACATTGGAAAGAAATGCCAAATTATGTTGGGTAAAACAGTTGATGTTGTGGCGTCACTCACAATAAACATCGTGCATTGTCGTTGGACTATCGTTTATATTAATTTGTTTCTAAAAAAATAAATTGTGATTTTTTGGCCACTACGTAACTCATCCTTAGGGCTTCTAACTTAACCAGTTGCTATAGCAAATATTTTCATTATTTTAAATTTATCTTGGCTTAAAAAATAAATACATAGCTACTTGATTGTCTTTTTACAACCTTCACAAAAATGTTAAGGGTTTATATGTTTGTGATTCCGTTCGTAATTTTTACAGTTTTCATTTGCGACCCTATAAAGTATATATATTCTGAATCGGAATTAATGGAAAAGTCGATCAAGCGATGTCCGTCCGTCGGTCGTTAAAATACGGTTTCTGAGAAAACCATTAGACATATGTAGAAACTTTTTTGTTTCACCATTCTATTACCCCATCGTGCCATGTGTTCGCTATTGAAATTCAGTAATATCAGTTTACGTATAGCTGGGATATATTCAAAATTCCGAAAAAGCCATTATTTTTTTGCAATTTTGTATGACAATTTTTGAAAAAAAAGTTGCTTTGCTTTAAACTTCACACAATTATTAAGCATGGTGACAACAAGGCAAAAAAAATTTTTACAGATATCGGCTATGGTTATATAGAAGGTTATATAAATATGGAAAAGCCTAAACCGGGCTTACTCATGGATGGTATAAATATTGAAGAATCGGATGCTCTTGAAATGAAGATACAGTGTGATGTTCGCTGGACTGATCATATTTTTCATGTCTCTAAAGAAGCATTCAAGTGCCTCGGTTTTTTGAAATGGTTTAAGATGTACTTCACTCCATCCGATCTCCTTACTATTTATACCACCTACAGCCGACCGAAAATGGAATAACACACTCATGTTTGGGCCGGTGCCTCAAAGTTTATTTTGGGGTTACTCGACCGTGTAGAGGAGAGGGCGAAGAAGCTCATCGGTGACAGTAGGATATTCAACTCTATTGACTCACTGGAGCATCGATGCAGTGTGGGATTTTGCTCTGACGAGATTAGGGATCTTGTTCCCTAAACGCGCACATTTTTACGTAGCACGCGTTCATCGTCTAGAGCTCACCCATTTGTGGTCGATTGCCCGGAGAATCGTACTACGCATTACAGAGAGAATTCGTTTTTCAGCCGTACTCTTCGTCTGTGAAATAAGTTGCCTGCAGACGTGTTTCCTGTCTGTTATAACGTTGGAAGGTTCAAGTCAAATATTCACAAACACTACTCCCTCTTTCCCCCTCCTCACAACCTATTTTCCTAGTTATGGTACAGTGCACTGCATATGTAGGGGTCATTCCCTGAGTACTGGTCCAATATAAAAAAAAACGGGCTTTTCATGAAAATGTCGTGTAAGCGAACTTAAACGAATTTAAACATTTAATGTTTTTTTTTTGGCTTAAAAACAGTTCTGGTACTAAAATGAGGTTACGTAAATATGGAAAAGGAAAATTTCCGATATCGATCCATATATACCCGAGATATAGCCTAAACCGGGCTCTTCATGAAAATGTCGTGTAAGCGAACTTAAATTTTTTTTTTTTTTTGCCTAAAAGCAGTTCTGGTACTAAAATGAAGTTATATAAATATGGAAAAAATTTCTGATATCGGTTTATATATACCCGAAATATAGACTAAACCGGCTTTTTCATGAAAATGTCGCGTAAGCGAATTTAAACAACTTTTTTTTGCTTAAAAGCAGTTCTGGTACTAAAATGAGGTTACGTAAATATGGAAAATGAAAACTTCCGATATCGGTCCATATATTCCCGAGTTATAGCCTGAACCGATTTTTCCATTACAAGATTTTTTTTTTTTTTGCTGAAAAGCTAGTCTCGTTATAAAAGAAGGTTGTTAAAATACAGAAAATAGAATATTCCGATATCGGTTCATATATAACAGAGATAAATCAAACTTTTCCATGAAAATGTCTATGAAAGATTTCTTTTATAGAATGGTGATTACAAAGCAAAAATATTTTTCCCCGATATCACTCCATATATATCCGAGCATTTTTAGTTCAAATTTGTAATATATACTATACATACACGTGACTATCGTGAAGGGTTATTTTAGATTCGGCCCAGCCGAATATACCACATACTTATAATTCGTTTCAGATATATCAAATAAATTTTAAAATTAATTCAAAATATTTCTAATATTTTATGATGGTATCATTCGTCTGGCTCAAGTTCAATCCTGTGTATCCTATTTATCATTATGGCACAGAGCCTATCAATATACATACGTACGTACGTTGATAAATAATAAAAAATAACTGGTTGCTCAGTGACAGCAAACTACATTACAAACAACTAGGATTATAACAAGTTGCATATGCGATTAATATGAGACAAATATAGACGAAAAATAAGAGCTCGGTGGCTGAGTTGGTTAAGCGGCCGTATTGAAAAATACATCATGTTTACATGGTACTGAGTTCGAATCCTAGTGGGTGCCGCTGAGCAGTGTAGCGTTTGCGAAACAGCTAGTTGTCCCCCAGCTTTAGTGCCAGTTTCACGATAGCGAAGTTGTTCGTTCGTTCGCACATTTACATTTAAAACAAAAACTACATTCCGAATTTTGTTATTGTTTTAAATGTAATTGTGCGAACGAAAGTATTCAATTATTTTTTCCTGCCTTCTTTGATCAAGAGTTATTGATCGCGGCAATTCTTATTATAGTTAAAAATAAAAATATCTCTTGGCTTTAGCCAGGATTGAACTTGAGCCAGACGAATAATATTAGAAATATTAAAATAAGTTCGACTATTAATCATTAATACATACAAGTTATTCAAAATCTTAGAAATCATTACATATTTTCTATGTTCAAAATACAAAATTTAGGTTATTTTCGAATAATATTTAAATATTTTTAAATTATATATTTTTCGTTAATTGTATTGAATTTTTTAAAATAAAATCCCATAACTTCGACTAACCATAATTAATATTTAAAGGTACAATATAAGTCAATTCGGGCGATTAGGAAAAAAATTTTGTTGTATTTGCTTTATTTTTTACTGTATTGATGTCTTTAAACCTATCAAAAAAATCAAGGTATAATACAAAAAAAAAATCAAGAAAATCGAAGAGTACAAACGGTGATAAAAATTTATTTAAAAAATTAATTTCAAAAATCGCATCCAAGCCCACTGTGCGCAATATTTCCCTATTTTTTTATTAGATAGGAAACAGAAAAAGAAAAACAATGCAAAAAAAAATTATTCTGTCTGGACTAATATTGAAAAAGTTATGACACCGATATCTCTGAAACCATGAGCAAAAAATTTTTTTTGCAAATTTAGTGAAATGTGATGTTTAAAGAGAACATCAATACAGTAAAAAATAAAATAAATTTAAAAAATTGTTTTTCTTAACTGCCCGATTGGACTTGGATTGTCCCATATATGTATATAAGCATAAGCACAGAGAATGATAAACATAACATAGAAGAATGAATGTTGTCGGGTTATTCTTTTTTTATAAGTTATGTTTTATTTTCTATGCGGTGTTTTTTTTTTTTTTTTTTTTTTTTTTTTGTGAACAATATTTAACAAAATATAATTTAAATTTAAAGTGCATTCATAAAAGAAAAACAAAAAAATTAAAATCTCAATAACGTACAGTTAAATAAGAAAAAGAAAAAACAAAATATCAACAAGAAAGAAAAACAACAACACTATACTAATCAGAAAAACCAACAGCAATAATCAATTTTACAAAAGTTTAACTACAATAATGCCACCCAACAAACCATTCAATAACCATTTCTAAAATAAAAAAATAAAAAATGACACAATAAAACAAAGCAATAAAATAAAACAAAATGAAGCTAAATTAATATAAATAAAATAAAAACAAAAATAACAATAATAATAAATAAATACACGTTAAATTACATGGCCAGATTAGGGCTTTTATGGCCCTTTTTCAGGCATTGTTACCAATTCCTTACCGCGTCCCTCAGTTGAAATTACTTTGCAATGCTAGGGGTGCCTGATTAATCGTTGTAGATCATTATAGTATCGAAGGTATATACACTGGATACTATATGATCAACTCAGCAACGATTAATTTCGGTTTTCACCTGCACAGCAAAAATAACATTTGTTTGTTGATCTTCCACCGGGATGACAGGCAACTTTAAAATAGACTTCTGCAACCTACGTGGGCTGAGATCGAATTTTTTCTCTGTCTATGCTCACACTTGTCTCCATCGGCCGGATGTTTTCGCCCTGCGTGAGACCCAGGTATCTGAGAATGCTGATCCACATGATTTTCATATACCTGGGTATCAACTCCTATCCCTCTTTCATTTCCATCGGGGCCTTGTAATTTATGTTCGCAATGAAGTTGTGTTCCAGTGCCAGCAACCATTAGGCATGCTTGATGCAGAATTTACCTGTCTTTGGGTTAAATTCAAAATCAGGTCACACTTTTTGCATTTCGGGTTTCTATACAGAAGTCCAAATGTGGGGAGGGATATTACCCTTGCCTGTTTCGATGCCCTCTCCGACTCCATATCGAAGATCCTGGAAAGTTGTCCGAGCAGTGAAATCGTTGTTGCTGGTGATTTCAATGTTCACAACTCATCCTGGCTTCGCCATTCGAGTCATACAACTCCAGAAGGCCAATATGTTGAGTTATTCGCTGCGCACAACCACCTAGCGCAATTAGTGAATGTGCCAACGCATATTCCATGTGTTGAAGGGCACCATTCAAACACACTTGACCTATTCCTGACTTCACACCCTGAAAAGTATGAAGTCAAAGTTAGTGCACCTCTCGGCAATTCGGATCATTGCACCATTTCTGCATCCTTTTTGATCTCTGAACTTCGTAACGTTTCGAAATCAGCTACGAAACGGTCAATATTTATTTACGAAAAGGCGCGTTGGGCTGAGCTCAACCAATTTTATAAGCATTTTAATTGGAAACTCTGCTTTCTAGACAATGACATAAATGCTTCAGCAAAAATGGTCGAGAACATGATATTGCTAGGGATGAAAACATTCATCCCCTCCAAGCAGATTTCGATTAAACCAAAAGCAAAATCGTGGTTCAATCAGACTTGCAAAAATGCAGTCAGATCCAGAGAGGAAGCATTCAGTAACTGGCGTTTAAACAAAACCCCAGACACTGAGTTGCTACGCAAAAAGGCAAGATCTTCGTGTGCCAAGGTACTTAGGCGTGAAAAGTTTCTTCACGAACAGCGCCTTCGTGCCAAGGTCCTTGCAGCTCCTCGGGGCAGCAAGACCTTTTGGTCTTTCGTTAAGAGAGTAAAGAACAGTGCTAGTTCATCCATCCCTACTCTCTTAAAGAATGACCAAGCATTCACCGACCCGGTTGACAAAGCTAACCTATTGGCTGAAATTTTTGCAAGCAATTCCTGCTTGCCGGAAAGCAGTCAACCACTTCCCGAGCTCGAAAGAGTATCTGTAACTATGCCAAGTATATTCTTCCGGGCGCGAGCAGTTAAAAGGGTTTTAGCAGACCTCGACATAAACAAGACTCCTGGACCGGATGGCATTCCAGCACTGGTCTTGAAGCAGTGTTCTTCTACGCTTGCGCGTCCATTAGCACACCTCTTCAGCAAAATTTACCATGGTGGTGAGTTTCCATCGTGCTAGAAGGTTGCTAATGTAACACCAATACCCAAAAAGGGTGAGGTAAATAACCCCGAAAATTACCGCCCAATTGCAATCTGCTCTGCGCTTTCCAAAGTAATGGAAAGTATGGTTAATTACCATCTTATGGGATATCTAGAGTCGCACAAATTACTTTCTGATCGCCAATATGGATTTCGTAAGGGTCGCTCTACTGGCGATCTTATGGCATATCTTTCGGAAAAATGGTGCCACTCAATCCATCATTTCGGTGAAAGCAAGGTGGTGGCTCTAGATATTTCCAAAGCGTTTGACAGGGTGTGGCATGCTGCACTGCTGGCAAAACTTACTGCTTTTGGTGTCGGTAACGATTTCTCTCGGTTTATATCGAGCTTTCTCAGAGACCGCGCTATACGAGTTGTTGTAGATGGGGTCTCATCAAACGAGTTCAAGATTAATTCAGGGGTACCGCAAGGCTCCGTTCTTTCTCCTACTCTATTTCTTATTTTCCTCAACGACCTTCTCTATCAAACTTCCAACCCTATCCACTCTTTCGCAGATGACAGCAGCATTTGTCACTCGTACTCTTTTGGTCATAGGCCCAGCCTATCACTGCCAAGAGGCTAAATATGAACGATTCACTGAATAGTGATCTTCTATTAATCTCCGAATGGGGTCGTAAAAACAGGGTCACCTTTAACGCTCGTAAGACCCAATGTTGCTTATTAACGCACAAACAAACGACCGCAAATGCTGCTTCATCTGTACTCATGGATGGTACAAATATTGAGGAATCGGATGCTCTTGATGTTCTTGGAATGAAGATACAGTGTGATGTCCGCTGGACTGAACACATTTTTCATGTCTGTAAAGAAGCATTCAAGTGTCTCGGTTTTTTGAAACGGTGTAAGATGTACTTCACTCCATCCGATCTCCTTACTATTTATACCACCTACATCCGACCGAAAATGGAATACAACTCTCATGTTTGGGCCGGTGCCTCAAAGTCTACTTTGGGGTTACTCGACCGTGTGCAGGAGAGGGCGAAGAAGCTCATCAGTGACAGTAGGGTATCCAACTCTATTGATTCACTTGAGCATCGACGCAGTGTGGGGTGCGTTACTCTGTTCTATCGTTACTACAATGGATTTTGCTCTGACGAGATTAGGGATTTTGTTCCTGAAACTCGCACATTTTTACGTAGCACACGTACATCGTCCAGAGTTCATCCATTTGTGGTCGATTGCCCGGGGAATCGTACTACGCATTACAGAGAGAATTCGTTTTTCAGCCGCACGGTTCGTCTGTGGAACAAGTTGCCTGCAGAAGTGTTTCCTGTCTGTTATAACGTTGGAAAATTCAAGTCAAATGTTCACAAACACCACTCCCGCTTTCCCCCTCCTCATAACCTATTTTCCTAGTTCTGGTACAATGCACTGCATATGTAGGGGTCATCCCCTGAGTACTGGTCCAATATAAAAAAAAAAAAAAAAAAAACAGCATGTTTATCATGAACACAAGTTTAATACTTGGCGGGCACTGGTGAATATTGTAGTGGCTACGAAATAGCTAGTTGTCGACCATCTAAAGTCTGCAATTATTTGTTCATGCCTTCTTTGATCAAAAGTTATTGATCATGGCAATTACTGTTATATCAAAAACCCTTTTCAGTTTAAGAAAGGAAAAAACGTGCTCAAACCTGGCAAATAACATGAATTTATATACGAACCAAAAAAGTCAAATACATTGCGTGCAAGTGAAATCAAATGTCTGCAATTTTAATTTGTACTCGTACTTAACGGCAAGCTTAATCTGAACTATACACTTAAAACGTTGCTCTTTTGGTTAAAATTAAAATTGCCAATTGTTTTTCACTTAAGTTTAATTTATTTAAATCAGCTTTCTTTTGTTCTTTGGAATGAATAATAAGATTCCTTTATTTGAATTAAAGATCACATTAGTAACGCTTAATAATGTGTACTTTGTTGTAGTTTTTACTTTGTATATTTGTACCTTAGTAGACACAATATTAAACTTCACTCGCTTTCAAACTCTTGAACATAAAACATTAAATATTCTTTTCTAATAAAATTATATTAAACTTAAACACAAACTAGATTTATTTCGACAATTTGAAGCTTTATGCAATAATTTCTTAAATACGATTTGCAGAATAAAACATATGAAATAGAAAGATAAATTAAATTTTTTTCCACTACTTGTATCTAATTTTAGTTTTTATTAATAAAAAATATAGCTGATAGAATTGTTGCTTTCTCAACGTTAGATGAAAAATAAAACAAATTGTAGCAAAAAAAAAAAAAAGGACGCAATCATCGTAAATCTTGAAGACGTTTTCTCGTTCGGAGGTTTTGTTGTTATAAAATTTATTTAGCAATTTGCTTTTTATTGTCCGCCCACAACTTTTACAATGCAGCCTGGCTGACACGTCATGTCGGTAATTTTGTTTACTTTATTTTATATTTTTTTTTACTCAACCAAAAAGCTAAATCATCAGGTATTTTATTTAAATTCTGCAGTTGTTTAATTTATGACATTTATTCATTTACGAAAATTTTAAAAATCCTACAAAAATAGACTTGAGCTGCTTTTCTCTTCAGACACAAAATTTATCATAATTAGATTTGACTTGATAACTCCAATTTCTTCCGAAATCTTTGGCCAATACAGTTTAAAAACGTGTTGGTGGATAAAGGAAGTTGTTAGAAGAGAATCTTGCGATCTCTTGACAACCAGCAAAAAAGTTAGATAAACAATTAAAGTCAAATGCAAGAGGCTGTTTAATTTTGCAGCACTATGTGTAAGTACAAAATTAAAGCATATTGATCACAACAATTGCTTAACTTCAAAATGTGCATTGTACAAAATGCAAATCAGTACACTTCCGAAACTCAAGTTTTTAGAGTCAATGAAAAATTGCTTCGAAATGAAACTATTTCAAATTGGAATTGCTATTAGTTATATTAATGATTTCTTTAAAAAATAATAATTCAACATAAGTGAGTGATAGATAAAATAAAAAAATAGGGTATGTATTTGGTTCGACTCAGGAGATCTTGTGTGTCTTTTATTCTAAATTTTTATAAATTACAGTTCATTTTAAGTATGTTGATGACGCGAAAAAAAAAAATTTTCAAGTATTTCGAAAAGAAATGATATTATTTACCTGCAAGAGAATTGATCGAATTTCTACAACTTATACTTATATACATATGTAAGTATATAAAGCTTATGGAGCTAAATCTAGATATCTTGGATTAGGCCTTAAAATCTACTTTAATGAAAACTAAATAACTGAGTTTACTATTATTTACCTCATCAAAATTAATAGAGCTCAAAATATACACATTCATATATCTGTTTATTTTGATTCTTTTTTGTAGTTCATTTGTATTAAAATTATTTGAAAAGTATTATTGGAATATTTATATTCTAAATTGTAGTTATTGTCTTGAACATATTTTTCAAAGGTTTCCAAGTCTACTGATTATATTAGCTTAGCCCCTATGAAATGTCTACTTTGTTGATTCGAAAAAAAGAATAAACCCAATTACACCGTAATTGGTGGGAGGTCGGAATAAGTAGTTTGTGTTTTCTTTTATCCTGTGTGCTCCTATTTTTTCACTGTCGTCCGTGTTCTATATGTGATCATTATTAATTTCTTTTCAATGCAGTCCATTGCCATGGAGTGTGAGACTAAGAGGGAGAGCGGACTAATTTTTGTTAGTCTGAGCAGTGTCGAAGGTATACTGGGTGTTCCAGACTTAACGTCCAGCAGAAACAGGTGCTGAATTCACAAACTCAGTCATATCGTTTATCGATGTCTTTGGAGAGACAATTTCAAACACAAACAATAAGCTCACAAAAAAATATATTATATATATATATATATATATATATATATATATATATATATATATATATATATATATATATATATATATATATATATATATATATATATATATATATATATATATATATATATATATATATATATATATATATATATATATATATATATATATATATATATATATATATATATATATATATATATATATATATATATATATATATATATATATATATATATATATATATATTTATATAGGATTGGCGTTGAGTTCTGGGACATACTGTATACATTGGGCTCTGATCAGTTTTAACTAATTTAATTCCAACACTTTAAATGCTGTGATAACGTTTGTTTTGATCTTTCGGTGTTGTCCCTTTTTCCTTCTCCTTATAGTCTATTTTCCTAGTTCCAGTATAATGCGCTGCTTTGAAAACCAATACTACTGCTCTTATTCGTTTTCAGATAATCATTTATTCAGATAATACTTTTTATATACGAATTTACAATAGCCGTGCCACAAGAGCCAAATTGTACCCTTTTCACCACATATCCAAACGTCATTATTATGTAATGAGATGATTGAATTAAGAATAATTTAGACAAGAAATTAAACAGCTTTATTAAACAACTTGAAATTTTATATAAAGCGAAATTTACATATCTTTATATAAAATAAGCTATATATATTTTTATCGAGTTCATATCCAAACTAAGTTCTTCATTTTTGCTAAAATTGGCAAACCGAGTATGGTTTTGATTTATACGAGTATAAATAAAACTATTTATTTTATACTTGTAGCAACTATTTATTTTACACTTATAGCAACATCCACCTTAACAACAGTACAATCGTCATGTTTATTTCAATATCCACCTCCAACATTTTTATACACAAAATTATATTTATAAATTTCTTGTTGTCATACAAACCATCTTTTTTTTATATTAACTTTTTCATTTACTACGTTTTACTAATACGGAATGCACTGCTTAATATGTCAGTTCGTTCGTTCGTTTCTCTGTCTGCCATTTTCTGTTTATAGACTGTCTTCTATATTTGTTCTTTTTTTTCGTTCACGTATACTTTAATGAAATTCTCAGATTTTGATATTTGTATAAAAAATAAAACATTTATTTCTTAACAATTTTACATACTTTATAATGACTTATTTTCTGTGTTTATTTATAATGTTGAGGGTTTACTTTGCTTTATTATCCGTCGACCGTTCCGTCATCATCATGATCATCATCAACGTAGTCATTTTTGAAAGTCAGACAAAATAATTTGTACGTTAGACACGTTTACAAAAAGCAGCAGCAACATTTTTAAAACTGCAAACATTTCATTAGTTTTTGTACAATATTTCTATTACATTTAATAACTAATAAACAAACATAGTTGTAGATGTTGCGTTTACATCCATGCCAAAAGGAAACTTTAAGTCTAACAAACAAACATTTAAATATAAAATTTAAGATATGTTTTTGATTTTGCCACTAAAGTGACAAAAAAAAAACTAGAAATATACGAAGTTATTTAACAATATCTTCTTTCTTGTCTTAAAATTCCATAATACCTAGAATTTCAAATAGATTGCAGGTGTAAATACTGTTGCTGTTTTGAATTTTAATAGAACCTTAAAAAGTATAAATTAAGTAAAACAAATGTAAGAACAAATATGTAAACAACCATTTCCCTCTATATCTCAGAAAACTTTTCTGATTTTTCTTTTTTGGCTCGTAGTCAACAGCGTAATCACAAATGTGCAACTGCATGTTCTTTTTCTTTTGCAACGTTCAAAACAAGTTACGATATTTTTTGTATCAATTGAATTAAGCTTTTTGGTTAATAAAGTCTTGTAAATATAATTTTACGCATTTTTCAAATCAGCAAAATTTGTGTCTGTCTTATAGTGCAATTTAAATTATGGTGTAAAGCGCAACGTAATTTAACGCTTTGATCTTATGCATTAAACACATTTGGGACAGCAGGCTACCGACTATAAAATGTCAAAATTAAAATACACGCATTCTTATGAGAATGAATATATTGACGACAGCATAACTACACAACCACCCTTGTAGCTGTCGCCAAATTAGATTTATTTCTATTTTTGTTAGCTACAAAAATTAGGTTAGTGATGCCAATATATCAAGCAAGAAAATCACAAAATGAATTCATAAAAGAGTTAAACTGATTTTATGAACATTTTCTTTTCAATCTAAAAATTTGTTTATTAAACACAAATAAAAAGAATTGGTAAAAGGCATTGTTATATAAAATGTCGGTTAATTTTTTGTTAAAATAATCTTAATAGATAGAATATGAACAATCAGATTTCATAAGAAGAATAAGAGCATAATTAGGAATATATTAAGTGATAATAGTTTTCCTGATTAACTCATCTGCAGGTTGATAAGACAATACAACATAAGGGGAAGATTGGATAATAATGCTTCTGATCCAATAATATATAAATCGTTAACTTATCTACCTGGAATGTCAGAAAGATTAGAGAGTTCTAATATATACGATAATACGAAATATAGAATTGCACATAGAGTTCATAATAATACTATACTATAGGTAGAATTTTTAGTAAAACAAAAGATAGGTTGGAAAAGTCGGATATGTCTAGTTTAGTGTATAAAATACCATGTAGTGGTAACAACAATGAAAATTGTGACAACAAAGTATATATAGGGACAACAGGAAATAAACTTATAACTAGGTTAGCGGGTCATAAATCTGACCAGAAGTATAGGAACTATAACTCTTCGCAGAAAACTGCATTATCTATCCATTGCCGTGATTTTAATCACTACCCAGATTTTGGAGGAACATCTATTTTAAACAAAGAAAATTATTATAAACGTAGATATATGCTGGAAATGCTACAGATAACTAACGTGCCTGTAGATAAGAGGGTAAATTTTAAAAAGGATGTAGACGGTTTAATCCAAAATTATAGGCAATTAATACATAAAAATAAAAACAGGAGTGGATAGGTCTTTTGCCTAAAATTGTTTAAAAACTTTCTCATTTATTTTTAAAACAGTATTATGTAATATGTTTAATGTTATAATAATGTAAAATATGTTTCTTCATTGTAAATGTTAATGTAATGGGTGATTTTATAAGAACTATCGGAAATTAAAAAAAAAAAGCACATAAAATTCAGAAAAATACATGAAATATTTATTTGGATCGATAGTTGGGTCGATATAATTTAATTTTTGAAGACTATTTCATGCAAATGTTGGCCGCGGCTGCGCCTCAAATGGTCCATCCGCTTAGTCCAATTTTGGCATACTCTCCAACATTTCGGCCGGTATCTCACGAATAATGTTGGCAATGTTGGCTTCCAGTACGTCAATCGAAGCAGGCTTGTCGCTATAGACATTAGCCTTAACATAGCCCCACAAAAAATAGTCTAGAGGCGTTAAATCGGACGATCTGGGCGGCCAATTGACTGGTCCCAAGCGTGAAATAAGCTGTTCACCGAACTCGCCTCTCAATTGGTCCATTGTTTCGCGTGCTGTGTGGCATGTGGCACCGTCTTGTTGAAATCACATGTCATGCAAGTTAAGCTCTTCCATTTTGGGCAAAAAAATGTTTGTTATTATCGCACGGTAGCGCTCACCATTCACAGTAACGTGATTCGCATCATCTTTGAAGAAATACGGCCCAATGATGCCGCCAGCCCATAATCCGCACCAAACGGTTGTTTTTTGTGGATGCATTGGTAGCTCTTGCAATGCTTCTGGCTGCTCTTCACTCCAAATACGGCAGTTTTGCTTGTTCACGTATCCATTCAACCAGAAATGAGCCTCGTCGCTGAACACAATTCTTCGATAAAAAAGTGGATCTTCATCTAACTTTTCAAGAGCCCATTCACCAAAAATTTGGCGTTGTGGTAGGTCGTTTGGCTTCAATTCTTGCACCAGCTGTACCTTATAAGGCTTCACACCCAAATCCTTCCGCAAAATTTTCCACGTAGTGGAGTAACAGAGGCCCAATTGCTGCGAACGGCGCCGAATTGATAATTCACGGTCATCACCAACACTGGCCGATACGGCTGCGATATTTTCTTCAGTTCGCACTTTACGTAAGCGTGTTGGTGGTTTAATGTCCAACAATGTAAATTTGGTGCGAAATTTTTTTTACAATAGCCCGAATAGAAGCCTCAGTAGGTCGATTAAACTGACCATAAAATGGAAGAAGCGCGCGATGAACTTTCTTAACAGAGCACGCATTTTGGTAATAAAATTCAATAATTTGCAAGCGTTGTTCGTTTGTAAGACGATTCATGATTAAATTATAGACCAAACTGAAGATGTTTGACAGTGACACAAGATACAAAACGTGCGTGAGCTGTCAAAACTAGTGTTGCCAAAAAGATAATAGCAAAAAAATCACTCGTTAGTTGAATATTTTGTTATTGTTATTTCAATATGAGTTTTCAAATTTATATTATTTTGTATACACAATTTTTCAAAAAACAAAAATTTTCCTGAAGAAGACACACAACGGAGTGTCGATATATAGAAAATAAAAACCATAATTTTTACCAAAACAAGAAGACCACTAGCTCAACAACAAATAATAATTTAAAATAATCTTTCTTAAAATAATTTTAAAAAATAAACAGGAGACGAAGTAATTCATTTAAGATTCCTGATAAGCAAATACGCTTTATTTATTATTAAGATTTTCTTTATTACTTCGCATGTAAGATATGATATATATTAGCGATGTGTAAAAAAATTAAACAATAAAGTAAGCTAACTATTCATATTTTTATTTCTATGCGTAAGCAAAAACAGCAAAAGTAAAACTTTTTCCACTCATTATTTTTTTGTTATTCAATTGAAACACAAGATGCAGTTAACCTTTAATTTTTTTGCTAAAGCATTGATTTTCATAAAAAAAAACAATGAGAAATATTTATTTACATGAGTAATAAGTGTTTTTAATGCGACACTATGATTAACATGAGAATTGTGAATGAAAAATATGTGTAGAATATAATTAGCTAATTTTGTCAACATCTGATTTTAATATTGCTACGTTTTTGCCTCTAAAAACGCTTTTGCGGATTCTTCAATTGCAAATAAAATAATAACTCACATACTTGTTCGTTATACAGTACTTAAATAATTCACAACTTTATTTGCACTTGATACCACTGTGTACCAAACTAGACTTTGACTTATGACTCTCTTGCACAAAGCTTAACAATAAACAGACAACCGACCTGCTTGTATTTATACTTCATTACCATCTACAATCATCACGATCTTTCTAGTAATTCATAATTCTAGACTTAAATGTACAAATATAATACTTACGCATACCCACACCCCTAGAATGCTGGAAAAACAACATCATTTGCAGTTGACTTACTTGGAATTTTATGTACTTTAAATCATGTATGTTTGTTTGTGTATCATGTTTTTAATTTTATCTTGTTTGTGTGAATGTGTCGTACATTTGTAACAAGCAGGTCAACACACTGGGTAGGATGTGACAAAAATGCTTAACTTATTACGGCAATCGGCAAAGACACTTTCAATGTAACATCGGTTAAGCACGGATGCATCAATGAAACGAAAATCCAGGTCAACCACGAGAATGAATACCGAAAATTGCCTGAGAGAAGGAGAAACCATCGTTTTACACTTATCAGCTTAAAAGTGCCAAAGGTATTCAGGTCGTTATAAAAGGGATTGGCCCTTTTGTAGATACGAATGATGTCAAAACCGGATTAGAAGACAATGGCTTTAAATTTAAAAATGTGAAAAAATTCCTCAACCAATGTTTATAACCTTAAATATCTTTTGCATCGTAAGGTTACCGTTGAGGAGCCTCATAAGCATTTAGGGCCTGTTCAATGCCTAAACTGCCAAGAATTTGGCCATACTAAGGCCTATTGTAAGTTGCCCGCAGTTTGCGTTGTGTGTGGAGAACTTCACGGTACATCACAAAGCAAAAAACCTAAGACTGACTCGAGCGTTAAAAAATGCAGTAACGGTTGAGGTAACCGTACTGCAAACTACAGGGTTGCCCTGTCTATACTCACTTCAAGAGGTCAATGACAAATAGGACATCAATTTTAAATATGCCACCCCAGCAGACAAACAGCATTTCTACAAACAATTTTCCCCAGGTACGGTAGTCAACCAGCCATATAAACGTGCGTAACCCCAAACAAATTTCTTATGCGAATGTGGTAAAATCCGATAAACCAAACTTGAATCAGGAGGCCAAGCCTCAAAACTCCGACCAAAATTAGCAATCTTGAAGCAACTCTGCAGACTCTTGTTCAGTCTATAAATACATTTACGGTTTCCATGACGAACATGATGCAGGAAATGCTGAAAATGCAATCCACTACTTTGCAGGCAATTTTAAAAAATGAATTGGTTTAAAATATGTTTCTGGAACGCAAACGGCATCCGCCAACACAAAAATGAACTTGAGCACTTCCTTATGGAAAAGCAAAGCGATATAATGTTGATGGCTGAAACTCATTTGCCAACCAACAGTTATTTCAAATTAATGGCTACACACTATATGACACAAAAGATCCCCGTGGAAGATCTTGCGGCGGACCGGCAATTTTGATATAGACTACAATCAAGCACTATCTAATGAACGAGACACGTGAGGAATATCTCCAAGCTACAAATATATGTATTGAACATTTACATGATAAAATTGTTATATCCTCGATTTACTTACCACCACGATTTTCAGTAACAGAAAACCAATATTCACATTTTTTCAAATCACTTGGTCCTCGATTTTTAGCGGCTGGCGACTATAACGTGAAACACACTTTTTGGGGATCACGTTTAATTACCTTGAAAGGCCGTGTGCTTTTTGACGCCATTTCCACAATGGGCTTAGATGTGGTTTTAAGCGGACACCCCACTTACTGGCCGTCAGACGGACGAAAGATCCCAGATGTTATAGATTTTGGCGTTGCGAAAAACTTTCCCTTAGAGTGGATGCAAGTGGAGCCTTCATTAGATTTGTCATCAGATAACTCACTCACTATAATCTCTGTTTCGTTCCCCCAAGAGATTAGCTCACCGTTGACTGTCCATAGAGTTAATTGGTTAAAATACAAAAAACTTTTGAGTACACATTGTACTGAAAATATCGCCTTGAGAACGCCTGAGGATATTGATGTGTCAATTAACGATTTTTCTGAAAACCTTAAACTGGCCATACAACATGCTACCGCTAGTCACATAAGGTCCAGAAATGAAAACAATAGAACTTATTCGTCTGTAATTGAGCAATTTCTGTCAGAAAAAAGAAGAGTCAGAAGAGAGTGGCAACTTCGCAGAGCTCCCCAGCTTAAAACTAGGCTACGGGAATGCATAACTCAGCTAAGAAATCTGCTTGAAGTCCATAGAATGGCTTTCCTTAAAACATATTTAAAAAGCCTTGATGGTACCCATCAATCTGATTATTCCTTGTGGAAAGCGATAAAAGGTCCGAAAAGACCAAAAGAAAGAAAGGTAATCCACCTATGCGAACTTCAACTGGCAACTGGGCAAGAAGCGATTCTGAAAAGGGGAGGCTGTATGTCGATCATTTCAGAAACGTTTTTATTACAAATGATTCAGCGAATATTACAGTGGAATTACCACCATATGTTGTTAGACCTCCTGTGTGTTTCAGATTTAATTTTCAAGATGTCGAAAACGTTATCGGTAAGGAAAGCTCCAGGCATTGATCAAATTACTGGCAAAATGCTTGAATAGGTACCTCGTGTAGCAAGAAGAGTTGTGTTTTTATTTTTAACGCTATTTTACGCCTTGAGTGTTATCCCGCAGAGTGGAAGGTTTCAATGATTACTATGATACCCAAGCCAGGGAAGGATCTGACTAAGGTAGAATCATATAGACCAATAAGTCGTTTACCAACAATTTCAAAACTATTCGAAAAATTGTTAATTGCGAAGTTGAGTCCAAGGTTGAACAATGTGGGATGCATCCCCGATCATCAGTTTGGTTTTCGGGCTAAACATAGCAATATAGTACAAACGCACAGACTAGTCAATGTCATAAGACAGACTTTTGAAGACAAAAAGTATTGTTCAGCTCTATTCATCGACATTTCCCAAGCTTTTGATAAAGTGTGGCGCAACAGCTTGATGCACAAAATAAAGTTAAACTTGCCTACAAATACCAAGCTTCTGGAAAGCTTCTTATATGGGCGGAAGTTTGTTATCAGAGAAAGCGATTTTATAAGCCTAACTCAGTCAATCGGAGCAGGAGTTCCCCAAGGTAGCATTCTGGGACCCACTTTATATTTAAGTTACGCTTCTGACATGCCAACCAGATCTGGTATTCACACTTCAACTTTTGCAGTTACACAGCGTTCTGCAGTTTTCGTGAAAACCATCAACTAGCTTCACGCAATTTACAGGAATATATTTCAATATTAAAGAAATGGCTAAACCTTTGGAAAATCAAAGTTAATGAACAGAAATGTACTCATGTCACATTCACACTGTGTAAGCAAACATGTCCGCCTATCCAAATTAACAACTCACCTATTCCGCAGCACAATGAAGTCAAGTACCTTGGTATTCACCTGGACCGTAGGCTAACGTGGAAGTCTCACATTGAAGCAAAGGTCACTCAGTTAAAACTAAAAGCAGCGAAGCTAAATTGGCTTATGGGCAGAAATTCTACTTTGCAAACTTTTGTTATACAACGCAATACTAAAGCCTATATTGTGCTATGGAATTCAGTTATGGGGCACCGCCTCAGCGTCAAACATTGAAAAAATCCAAAGGCGACAAAGCAAAATTCTTCGAACGATTACTGCAGCCCCATGGTACGTAAAAAATTCACGAATTCATAAAGATCTGAGTGTTCCGCTGGTAAAAGAGGAATTTTCTAAGTACGCGACAAGGTATGTCAGTAAACTGGAACTTCATCCAAACCCTCTTGCGCGCAATATACTTAACTTTGGTGGCCACACTCGGCTTAAAAGAAGGGATACCGCTGCCACCATCAGATTGCTCAATAGGTGATTTTACCGAAATAGCTCCCGCATAATAAAACTTTTTGTCTAGCATTGGCCGGACATAAGAATCATATTTTTTAATTTTAAATTTAGTATTAAGATTTGAATACTTATTGTTAGTTCATTTTGAAGATTCAATAAATAAAAATATGCTTATTTATTATGATGAATATAGATAGAAAATAATTAAATGCTCGGTGGCTTAGTGGTTAAAGCAGTAGATCATGATACGTCATGACCCGAGTTCAAATCCCAGTGGGTGCTGATGAGTAGTGTAGCGACTACGAAACAGCTAGCTGTCCCCCAGTTAAAGATTTGATTATTATTTTTCTTGTCTTCTTCAATCAACAATTATTGATCACAGCAAATTTGTATTGTAAAAAATCCTTCTTAAGAAAAAGCTTAAGAAAGGAAAAACTTGAACTAAAACCTGATGTACATATGTACAAACCAAACAATTTTTAATTTAAAAAATTATAAAAGTATAATCATACATTTACGTGAACTTATGGCCCTTTCTGGTAAAAAACTAAAAACAATTATTGATATTTCGCTTTGAAAATTATTGTTATAATTTATTGGTATAATGAAAAACAAAACCTTTTTAATTCAATATCACTTTACCCATATACGGCAAGCGAAATTGACTACATATCTACATTGTTAACCATTTATGGTTACATAAAGTTTTGTTCTTATATTATATTTTCGATGCTTTTAAATAAGATAAATAAATTACATTCATTCCTAAAATTGCTATGAATATATATATATATATATATATATATATATATATATATATATATATATATATATATATATATATATATATATATATATATATATATATATATATATATATATATATATATACTGGTATAAAATAACTAATGGCAATAAAACCTCGGATGTCTTGCCAAAAATGTAAAATGGATATTACCAAACTTTCCCAAATCTTAACATATTCGTCAGAAATGTATATTCACATTAAGAATTATGGAAATAAGATTTCGGAAGCTTATGTGCTTCCTCAGACTTGTTTTTTGAAGTATGTAAAATTCACATAAAAGTTTTCGAAAAACTATTTTGTGAAAACCGAGCAATCAAAAATATAAAAAAAACTTATTATTGAGCAATGCGTAGAATGCACTCATAATTCAATTTATTCCTTCAGATTTAACGAGGACAACGCTTGTCACAAATATAGGTTGGAAATTCTTAATTTGCTTACACTTGTATTACTAAGAAAACATTCCTCTTGGCAGACACATGAGTACAAAGCTTCAAATGCTGAAAAAGTCAAAAACTTAAAGCACCAGTGATTTAATTTGTTGTTTCCGTTTTTAATTATAAAACTAACTCTTTATTTGAGTTCTTGGTTTTGGTTTCTAACCTTTTGAAGTTTAATGAGTATTTATATCATACAAAATATAAATTTACCAAAAAAAAAAAAAACCAAATTGTACGCAAATAAATACAAATATGTCTTTTATTTTTTTTACCAGTGTGTTGCATTTCATTACAAGTATAGTAGATATTTTCTAGAATTAGTTCTCAAAAAGCATCTTCGTACATACAGTATCACCAGTTCGGTGCGAACATGCATATTTTTATTAATACAACAATAAAAAATGTATATGTACTCTACAATTACAATAATAGTCATATATGTATGTTACGTTTATTAGCGGCCCTTACAACCGTTGTAGAACGTAAGATACGAAAACACGAAATTTCATTTTATACAATAATTTTAAAATAAGTATATACATATGTCAGAAATATCTACATACATACTTTAGTATGTGAACAGAATGTTTTAAAGAACACCTCTCACTACTGTGCAATAGTTCCAAACACTGTATTTCAAAACAATTCTTAAAACGAAACAAACAAGCTTTAGAACATTTAGAAACAGAACAAACACTTCATAGTTTTGAAACGCCTTCACGACAGCGCTTGACTGTACTTGAATTCTGTTTCACACCAAAATCCAAAAAAACATCACAATAAAGCAAATAAACGATGACTCATAAATATTTGTGCTTAATACAAAGACAAAAACCATGAACAACAACAACACACACATGAGCATTTTTTTTATCTTGGACCAGTACTCAGGGGATAGCCCCAACAGATGCAGAGCATTGTACTGGAACTAGAAAAATAGAGTATGAGAAGGAGGAAAGGGGGAGTAATGTTTATTAACGGACACACGGAACGACCAAAACAAACATTATGACAGCATTTAAAATGTTGAAATTAAATTAGTTAAAACTGATCAGTGCCCAGTGTACATACCTTCGACACTTCTCAGATCAACAAAAATTAATTCACCACCGTAGGATAATAAAATACATAGGAGAAACATAAAACAGAATTCAATAATAACAAATAGAGAAAAAACAAATGACAGTAAAAAAATAATACAATAAAAAAGCACGTGCACACATGATGCAAAACTCTACCTATTACGGTAAAATTTCGCTTATAACAAATTAATAATAAACATATGAGTAGGTATAGAAAACACGGACGACAATGAAAAACATGTGTGTACGGAACTAAAGACAAAACACTACTCCATACTGTGCATACACCAGTTGTGCACTAATACAAGGACAAAAACCATGAACAATAACAACAAATTTTATAAACAAAACTGAAGTAGAACGTTACTTCAATGCTTGAAGTTCTATTTCAATTTTGTTCTATTTCATTTGGTTCTACTTGTGTTTGGTTCTGTTTGTTCCAAATGCTTATAAGACAGTATTCGTTTATGTATTTAGAAAATTTCGGCACTGAAGTGTTTGTTTTGAAATGCGAAAAACGACGATCGATAGTACTTGAAAATACTACGATGTTTTGTAAGACATTTTTATTGTGCTTGACCAGCTCTCTAATACATACACATAAATACATATATAAAAACAAAACAAGCAACATCGCAGAAAATAATACACATTCATGCATATCATGTTTACGCTTACCATCCATACGTAGATGTATGTTTGGAATGAAAATTATAATTCCCAAAACATTTTTAGCATGCAAAAATTTAAGCTTGCACCAATACATGTTCATATGTATGTATTGCACATACTTACTTACATACATATGTATGTTTGTTGCTCCACTTGTTCTTAATAATTCCCATAAACAAAACTCAAATAAGAACAAGCATACATACATACATACATACTATGTTTATCTATGTATTTACGCATGTGCGCATAAATGTATTCATGTTTACAAAATTGTGCTCTCTTCATTTGTGGTTTTGCTTTTAGTGCCAGTCACACACAGCAACTTAAGTTGGGCGATTCTTGACTTTATAGAACCTTTGGGTGAGGGGAATAAGAAGGGAAAAAGAATTGCCGGTACTCGGCAATTCTTTACTTTTCTCTCATGTGTGTATGTGTGTGTGCATATACAATGTAAATTGTATAAAATAATAAGTAGAGAAAGCTCAAGAATTGCCGAAAAAAGTTTTTGTGTATGGGCAAGAAAGCAATTCCAAAAGAAAATTGCTAAAAAGTTCGGTAATTAAAATCCCTCTTGTCTGACATTAGACTTATGGACAAGGTTGCCAGAAATGCAGATTTATCTTCATTTTGCAGATTTTTCCTCTCTTAAAACACTAAATGAAGATTTGAAGATTTTTGGCCTAAAAACGCAGATTTTAAAAATTTTTAATAATAAAGTAACTTTTTGCACTTTTTCTACAAGAACGAAGTTAGAACGAAAATATCAATCGTTCATGTTATAAAGTAGACAAAATGGAATAACATCTTGCACATGTTTTTGAATGTTATATAAGAAAATTAAGCAAAATTTTGAAAAAATTATAAAGGTTGAAAGCTACATGCAATTGATTGTTTTTGTATTCGAAGTTTAACAAATAACTTTGTTAAAGCAACTTTGGCAAGTTTCTAGAAAGTAATATGAGCTTATGCATACGATAATTTAGTATTTTTTATAATACTCTTTTAAAGTTGTTACCAAAATCATGTTACGTTTTTACAACGATTTTTAAGTCATGTCTTTAATTTTCGACAATTACATCCCAAGGCAGCTTTAATATGGTAGTGGTATAAGCGCAGCTGGTTTTCGTTTCCTTTGCATAAATTTGTCAAAAACACATAGACATCCTTGCTTTTTTAAACAAAATTTTGACAACTATTCGTAAATTCTACCAACAAAATACATGTTGATGTTTGTTGGTGTTGTATTTATTGTAATTCTGCCATTACCTGTATAAAGCTGCCTTGTTACATCCTTTTGCTAATATCGATGTCAGTGAAATGAAAATAAAACAATTTTAAAAACATAACAAATAAGTCACAAGGAAATTAGAAGAACAAAAAACATGAAAAATGGTTTTCGTTGTGATAACAAGAAATGCCGTTTAGACATCTAAAATATTTATTAAACTATACTCGTACAGTTGCGAAGAAATTTGTAAAGTATGGGGGGAGTAACGAAGACCTTCTGCCCATGATAGTAATAACAGTAATTTGCAGCGGCGCTGTGACTAACTATAACGACTTATGCCTTCACATAAGAAATTGCTGCGTTTATAACAAAGGAATGCCTCAAAAAACTGTAAAGTAATACACCTAGTTGCTAACAGTTAACCAGTGAGAGCCAGACTCAAAACTCTCGAAGGCCAAACAACAACGACAAGCCTGACCGCACTTAAGAAATAATTACGATAACGCGAGAACTGTTCCCCAGCACAGAGCTGTATCTAAAATAAAGTCACTTAATTCTAACATAATGTTCAAATTCTAACCGAGTTTATTAAATATATAATGTTTTTACCACATTCATCAGCATTTTTACCACATTCATAAATTTTTTGTTTTCTCATTAAATAATCTATTTGCATTTTAATATTCTGAAATGCATAATTTCTTTCAATATATTGTTAGTATTTTTGAAATTATTTATGAAAAGGGCATATTAATAAGAGTTTGAAGATTTATTGAAGATTTGGAAAATAAAGTGCAGATTTTTTCATGAGAAATTCTTGAGTTTTGAAGATTTTACCTCTTTAAATTCTGGCAACCCTGCTTACGGAGCATATTAGCCCTTGTTGCTTACCCCCGCTGTCAGAGTGCACCATCTTTATATATTTATTGTCTTTGACAAAGCTCTGTTAATTGAAAAATTTGGCTTTGTTAAAATTCAGTGGTTTTTGTCTCAGAACTTAATACGTATTTATTTTCACACACATTGATTGTTCATACTTTATGTCCAACCACATATTTGTTTATTTAATAATTTAATTGCCTGTCTTAAGTAATTTAATGCATTTATTAATATTAACGATCGAAAATGCACATAATTAACAGAAATAGTTGAGGAAGCACTTCTTTGATAAGTCAACTATTGCAACATATTATCCAGATAAGCATTTTAACTGTAATACTTTCAACACAAAAGAAAATACAGCAAATCACTTGCGTTTCATTTTTTGAACACTGTCAAAAACAAATATTTTTACCTAAAAGTCAAGATTAAAGCCAAATATTTTCTTCAATGGCGCTAATTTAGGTTAGTCTATAATGTGGGTGACGACACTCATTTTTGTACTTAACGAAGTATAAGTTGTAGTACGGTTTTCAGATACACGTTACTACAACCAGGGCTGGGCAGTATTTGAAATACTTGTATTTGAAATACGTATTTGAAATACGTATTTGAAATACAAATACGTATTTTGTATCTGTATTTCAAATACACTACCAGAAAGTATTTTGTATTTCAAATACCTAATTTAAAAGTATTTTGTATTTCAAATACATGTGGATCAAAAATACATTTTTACAAAATACATTTTTTTATACCCTTCACAAAAATGTAAAGGGTATATATAAGTTTGTGATTCCGTTTGTAATTTCTACAGTTTTTTTTTGCGACTCTATAAAGTATATATATTCTGAATCAGAATTAATGGAAAAGTCGATTAAGCGATGTCCGTCTGTCCGTCTGTCCGCTGTTGAAATACCGTTTCTGAGAAAACCATTAGACTTAGAAACTTTTTTCTTTCACCATTCTTTTACCCCATCGATTCATGGGTTTGCTATTGAAATTCAGTAATATCGGTCCACGTATAGCTGAGATATATTCAAAATTCCGAAAAAAGCCATTTTTTTTGCAGTTTTGTATGAAAATTTTTGAAAACAAAAGTTGTTCGTTTTGCTTCAAACTTCACACACTTATTAGGCATGGTGACCTAAAGACAAAAAATTTTTTTTTCAGATATCGGTCCATATATACCCGAGATATAGCCCAAATCGGATTTTAACGAAAATGTCGCATAGGCGAAGCTAAATAACTTTTTTTTTGCTCAAAAGCAGTTCTGGTAATGTAATTAGGTTACATAAATATGGAAAATGAAAATTTCCGATATCGGTCCATATATACCCGAGATATAGCCTAGACCGGGGTTTTCATGAAAATGCCACGTAAGCGAACTTAAACAACTTTTTTGTGCTCAAAAGCAGTTCTGGTAACGAAATTAGGTTACATAAATATGAAAAATGAAAATTTCCGATATCGGTCCATATATACCCGAGATATAGCCCAAATCGGGTTTTTCATGAAAATGTCGCGTAAGCGAACTTAAACAACAATTTTTTTTTGCTTAAAAACAGTTCTGGTAATAAAATAAGGTTATATAAATTTGGAAAATTAAAATTTTCGATATCGGTCCATATATACCCGAGATATAGCCTGAACCGTTTTTTTCATTAAAAAAAATTTTTTTTTTTGCTGAAAAGCAATTCTTGTTATAAAAGAAGGTTACTAAAATACAGAAAATAGAAAATTCCGATATCGGTTCATATATAACCGAGCATATTCAGGCCACATTTTTAATATACTATACATATTCGTGACTATCGTGAAGGGTATTTTAGATTCGGCCCAGCCGAATATACTACACTCCTACTTGTTTAAATTAAAAATAAGTTGTTTCACACAAAAGCTAAAATCGCTAGAAACTACGACCATTAAAATGTTTATCATTTAGCAAAATTGAAAAAATAAACAAAAGTATGATGGAAATTAAAATTTCCATTAGACAACTTGCATGGCAGCAGATTTGAGTATTCAGCTTATCACTCAGTCTTTTCAAACACATTCAGCACAATCAAATTCATTGATTCTTATGGCATCGCTTTTTATTGAAAAGTGAACACTACGCCAGTCAGAGAATTTTACTTTGAGTATTGACTGGTAAAAAAAATTCATCGTTGCGGAATGTGGCCCCTCGCGTGAAATCGCCTTGTACGTATGTGTTTAAGGTAATAAAATTTATTATGAGATTTCACTATATTGACAGTGCCTATATTTTCATTATGCATTCGGCTGAATATGATTAATACTTTTATTAAAGAGCACCACAAAATTAATACAGAATAACGTTTTATTTATAATCAGGGTATTCACGAACCGCTTCAAGTCTCACACTGTATATTTCTACTGTCAAAATTTGAATGAAAATTCAATTACGAGTACACAACGATTTTGGCTAGTAAGCTTGTGCATTTAACAAACCACCTGTTTTGTTATTTTTAAGCGCGTCCATGAAAACCCTTCATTTTTTTTCAAATGCAAAGAAAAGTTTTGTTTACTTACTAATGTAGGTATGTATGTACATATACATATATACATACATATGTATTTTTTTAATATTGTTGAAGGTGAATTGGAATCAACATGTGCTTTTGAAATGTTAAAAGAAGTATTGCTACCAGAAAACATACCAGAAAACGAAACTAGAGAGTTATATTTGCCAAGGCATCTAAGATGTGCCAGCCACACATTAAGTCTTTTAGCCACAACCGACATGAACAACTTCATCAAAAATTCCCGTGCCAGTAGGATTCACTACTCGGCAATTGCTAAATGTACTTTATTATGGAATTTATCCAGAAGACCCAAATCCACAAGATGGAACTCTCTTTTCGATTCTATAGTTCAACTAATGAAAAGTAAATCAAAATTAAATGAATTGTTTGTTAAATTAAATAAGGATAACACGTTCTCGGCTATAGAACTGGAGCACTTAGAGGAATTCATTGAAATATTGAAACCAATAGCCAACGCTTTGGATTATATACAGGGAAATAATTGTTTTTATGGAAAACTTTTTCCTACCTTAATGTCTGTGAGAACCACATGAGATCGACTGCAATTAAATAATTTGAGGCATTTCAGTTGTATTTTAACAAAATTAATGGAGAGCTTGGAAAGGAGATTTAATGAGTTTTTCATGCTGACACCTGAAGCAAATAGAGCCATATTGGCGTCATGTTTTCATCCTAGTTTCAAAATGCGCTGGTTACCAGAAAGCATCTGAGTAAAAGAAACGCAAAGAATTCAAAATCTTGCAATATACACCTTGGAGAAAAATTACAAAAAACGTGAAACGATGCCTGGATGCAGCAGAAGAAGTAGTAGTTGCAGAAAAGATGATGAAGATTTTATTGTTTTTGGGGACAACAACATTGTCAACCTCGTAAATCAAATTTGGAACTCGAGTTTATCAGTTTTCTAAATGATAAGAGCAAGGAACTTGCCATTCTGGAAAACTATCCAAATATCAAAAATGCATTTATAGAATTTAACAGCAGCTTGTGTTCCTCAGGACCTGTAGAAAGATTATTTTCCTCAGCAAGTTTTATTCACTCCCCAACAAGAGGTTGTTTGTCGGATGACTCACTAAAATATCTGGTTTTTATGAAAGCAAATACTGGTTTTGCGGAATGCATATTTTATTTACTATCTATTAACATTTAAGTATGTATTAGCTTTGTTCCTTTAATTTCCAAGCTTGCAAGTTTAGAACTATCATATGAATATACGTGTGCCATACATGTATACATGTAAAATGTATATGATATATTTAATGTCGTATAATAATATAATACTCGTATAATAAAAAAATATTTTTTATATAATATTACACAACTTTATTTCTAATATTTGATTACATTGATAGGTATAAATGCAGTATACATAGATAGGTATATATGCAGTATGCAGAACATACATACTCGTACTGTCGCCTAAAACGCAAAAGAGGTGTTATTATCAATAATGCAACTATCCATAAACTTTAGTAGGCTTTCAATATTTTGCCAGTTACATCCTTTTGAATTTTATATGACAATATACAAATTAGTTTTATTAAATTTAAGTGCCTACATATGTAAAATTAAATATGTATCTAAAACCAGACAGGTACATTTTTATGAGACCGATATACAAAAAAAAAAGTATTTGTATTTTGTAGTTGTATTTTGTATTTGAAATACACAGCTTGAAAGTATTTTGTATTTGAAATACAAAAGGTGAGTATTTTGCCCAGCCCTGACTACAACTCATACTATTTCATTTGAAAGATATATTTTAAAGGCAATACACACGCCGCAAATCAATATTCGTATCATATGATCTTGTTTATGTTATTTTTTCTATTTTTTCCAGCTAAAGATCGTTGTTTTGTTGTTTTTTATCCCCTTCATAAAAATTTTAAGGGTATACATAAGTTTGTGATTCCGTTTGTAATTGCTACAGTTTTTTTTTTGCGACCCTATAAAGAATATATATTATGATTCACAACTAATGCAAAAGTCGACTAAGCCAGGTCCGTCTGACGGTCGTTGAAATACCTTTTCTCAGCAAACCATTAGACACAGAAACTTTTTTCTTTCACCAATCTATTACTCCAATTACTGAAATTCAGTATATCGGGCTGAGATATATTCAAAATTCCGCCAAAAGCCATGAATTTTTGCAATTTTGTCTGAAAATTTTTGAAAAAAGAGTTGTTTGTTTTGCTTCAAACTTCACACACTCATTAAGCATGGGGACAAAAAGGAAAAAACTTTTTTTTCAGATATTGGTCCATTTATACCCGAGATATAGCCCAAATCGGGGTTTTCATGAAAATGTCACGTAAGCGAACTGAAACAACTTTTGTTGCTCAAAAGCAGTTTTGGTAATAAAATAAGGTTATGTAAATATGGAAAATGAAAATTTCCGATATCGATCTATATATACCCGAGAGATAGCCTAGACTGGGGTTTTCATTAAAATGTCGCGCAAGCGAACTTAAATAAATTTTTTTTCTCAAAAGCAGTTTTGGTAATGAAATAAGATTATATAAATATGGAAAATTAAAATTCCCGATATCGGTCCATATATACCCGAAATATAGTCTAAACCGTATTTTTCATGAAAATGTCGCGTAATCGAACTGAAACAACTTTTTTTGCCTAAAAGCAAATCTGGTAATAAAATCGGGTTATATATATATATATATATATATATATATATATATATATATATATATATATATATATATATATATATATATATATATATATATATATATATATATATAAGAATAAGTATTCAAATCTTAATACTAAATACATAAAATTAATTAAGTCCAGCCAATGCTAGACAAAAATTTTTTATCAGTATCGGTAAAATCACCTATTTAACGTTCTGATGGTGGCAAGGGTATCCCTCCTTCTCAACCGAGAGTGGCCTTCAAAATTAAGTATATTGTGTGCAAGACAATTTGGATGAAGTTCCAATTCATTTTGCTGCGGAATAGGTGAATTGTTAATTTGGATAGCTGAACCTGTTTGTTTACGCAATGTGAATGTAACGTGAGTACATTTTTGTTCATTAACTTTAATTTTAAAAAGTTTCAACAATTTCTCTAATATTAAAATATACTCCTGCAAATTTCGCGAAGCTACTTGATGGTTTTCATGTACGCTGCAGAATGCTGTGTCATCTGCAAAAGTTGAAGTGTGGATTCCGGCTCTCGTTGGCATATCAGTGGCGTAAATCAAGTATAAATTAGGCCCCAGTATGCTGCCTTGCTTATAAAGTCGCCTTCTCTGATAACAAACTTCCGCCCATATAAGTAGCTTTGCAGAAGCTTGTGTGTATTTGCAGGCAAATTTAACTTTATTTTGTGCATCAAGCCCTCGTGCCACACTTTATCAAAAGCTTGAGAAATGTCTATGAATAGAGCTGAGCAATACTTCTTCTCCTCGAAGGTCTGTCTTATGACATTGACTAGTCTGTGCGTTTGTTCTATGGTGCTGTGTTTAGCCCGAAATCCAAATTGATGATCAGGGATGCATCCCACATTGTTCAACATTGGACTCAACTTTGCCATTAACAATTTTTCGAACAGTTTTGAAATTGTTGCCAGCAGACTTATTGGTCTGTATGATTCTAATTTAGTGGGATCCTTCCCTGGTTTGGGTACCATAGTAATCATAGAGACCTTCCACTCTGCAGGGTAATACTCAAGGCGTAAAATAGCGTTAAAAATAAAAAGTAGAACTCTTTTAGCTACACGAGGTAACTGTTCAAGCATTTTGCCAGTAATTTGATCAATACCTGGAGCTTTCCTGGGGTTTATGTTACTGATACCTTGTTCTACATCTTGAATGTGAATCGCAAAGACACAGGCGGTCTAGCTACATATGGTGGTAGTTCAGATGCATTATTTGTTATATCATTTGTAATAAAAACATTTCTCAAATGGTTAACATACACAATCCCATCCAACTTCAATGTCGAGTTTCTGCCCATAAGATAATTTAGTTGTGCTGCTTTTAGTTTCAACTGAGTGACCTTTGCTTCAATATGAGACTTCCACGTTAGCCTACAGTCCATGTGAATACCAAGGTACTTGACTTCATTGTGCTGCGGAATAGGTGAGTTGTTAATTTGGATAGGCGGACATGTTTGCTTACACAGTGTGAATGTGACATGAGTACATTTCTGTTCATTAACTTTGATTTCCCAAAGTTTTAGCCATTTCTCTAATATTGAAATATATTCCTGTAAATTTCGTGAAGCTAATTGGTGGTTTTCATGAACACTCAAAAACGCTGTGTTATCTGCAAAGGTAGAAATGTGGATTCCGGCTCTCGTTGGCATGTCAGAGGCGTAAATCAAGTATAAAGTAGGCCCCAGTATGCTGCCTTGGGGAACTCCTGCCTTGATTAGCTGAGTTGGGCTTATAAAGTCGCCTTCTCTGATAACAAACTTCCACCCATATAAGTTGCTTTCCAGAAGCTTGTGTGTATTTGCAGGCAAGTTTAACTTTATTTTGTGCATTAAGCCGTCGTGCCACACTTTATCAAAAGCTTGAGAAATATCAATGAATAGAGATGAGCAATACTTCTTCTCCTCAAAGGTCTGTCTTATGACATTGACTAGTTTGTGCGTTTGTTCTATTGTGCTGTGTTTAGCCCGAAAACCAAATTGATGATCAGGGATACATCTCACATTGTTCAATATTGGACTCAACTTCGTCATTAACAATTTTTCGAATCATGGTAATCATTGAGACCTTCCACTCTGCAGGATAATACTCAAGGCGTAAAATAGCGTTAAAAATAAAAAGTAGAACTCTTCTAGCTACACGAGGTAACTGTTCAAGCATTTTACCAGTAATTTGATCAACGCCTGGAGTTTTCCTGGGGTTTGTATTACCGATAACGTTTTCGACATCTTGAAAATTAAATCTCAAAGACACAGGAGGTCTAACAACATATGGTGGTAATTCCGCTGTATTATTCTCTGAATCATTTGTAATAAAAACGTTTCTCAAATGATCGACATACAACATTCCCTTTTCAGAATCGCTTCTTGCCCAGTCGCCAGTTGAAGTTCGCAAAGGTGGCTTACCTATTACGGGTCTTTTCAGACCTTTTGTCGCTTTCCACAGAGAATAGTCAGATTGCGGAGTACCATCCAGGCTTTCCAAATATGTTTTAAGGGAAGCCATTCTATGGACTTCAAGCAGATTTCTTAGCTGAGTTATGCATTCCCGTAGCCTAGTTTTAAGCTGGGGAGACCTGCGAAGTTGCCACTCTCTTTTGGCTCTTCTTTTTTCTGACAGAAGTTGCTCAATTTCAGATGAATAAGTTCTATTGTTCTCGTTTCTAGATCTTAAATGACTAGTGATAGCATGACTAGTGATAGCATGCTGTACGGCCAGTTTGAGGTTTTCAGAGAAATCGTTAATTGACACATCAATATTCTCAGGCGTTCTCAAGGCGATATTTTCAGTACAATGTGTACTCGAAAATTTTTTGTATTTTAGCCAATTCACTGTATTGACGGTCAACGGGGAGCCAATCTCTTGGGGAAACGAAACAGAAATTATAGTGGGTGAGTGGTCTGATGACAGATCTAATGAAGGCTCCACTTGTATCCACTCTAAAGGAAAATTTTTTGCAGCTCCAAAATCTATAACGTCTGGGATCTTTCGTCGGTCTGTCGGCCAATGAGTGGGGTGTCCGCTGGAAACCACATCTAAGCCCATTGTGGAAATGGCGTCAAAAAGCACACGGCCTTTCGAGGTAATTAAACGTGATCCCCAAAAATTGTGCTTAGCGTTATAGCCGCCAGCCGCTAAAAATCGAGGCCCAAGTGATTTGAATAAATGAGAATACTGATTTTCTGTTACTGAAAATCGTGGTGGTGAGTAAATCGAGGATATAACGATTTTTTCATGAAAATATTCAATGCACATATTAGTTGCTTGAAGATACTCCTCACGTGTCTCGTACATTAAATAGTGATTAATTCTGGATTTTATTAGAATTGCCGATCCTCCGCAAAATCTTTCACGGGGATCTTTAGTTTCATATAATGTGTAGCCAATAGTTTTGAAATACCTATTGGTTGTTAAATGGGTTTCAGCAATCAACATTATATCGATTTGCTTTTCCATAAGGAAGTGCTCAAGTTCATTTTTGTGTTGGCGGATGCCGTTTGCGTTCCAGAAACATATTTTAAACCAATTCATTTTGTTAAAATTGCCTGCGAAATGGTGGATTGCATTTTTAGCATTTCCTGCATCATGTTCTCATTAAAACCGTAAATGTATTTATAGATTGAACAAGAGTCTGCAGAGTTGCCTCAAGATTTGCTAAAATTTTGGTCGGGGTTTTGAGGCTTGGGCTCCTGATTCAAGTTTTGTTTATCAGATTTTACTACATTCGCATAAGAAATTTGTTTAGGGTTTTGCAAGTTTACATGGCTGGTTGACTGGCGTTCCTGAGAAAAATTGTTTGAGGAAGTGGTTTTTGACTGCTGGGGTGGCATATTTAGAATTGATGGCCTATTTGTCATTGACCTCTTGAAGTGAGTATAGACAGGGCAACCCCTGTTGTTTGCAGTATGGTTACCTCCACAATTACTGCATTTTTTAACGCTCGAGTCAGTCTTAGGTTTTTGCACTGTGATGTACCATGAAGTTCTCCACACACAACGCAAACTGCGGGCGACTCACAATAGGCCTTAGTATGGCCAAATTCTTGGCAGTTTAGGCATTGAACGGGCCCTAAACGCTTATGAGGCTCCTCAACGGTAACCTTACGATGCAAAAGACATTTGAGGTTATAAATTGGATGCATTTTTTTTTTCAGGAGAACATCTCTAGGTTCCAATTCAACCCTAAACATGGGTTGAGGAATTTTTTCCCAGTTTCTAATATTAACCACATTTTAATTTTGAAGCCATTGTCTTCTAGTCCGGTTTTGACCTCATTCGTGTCAATAAAAGGGTCAATCCCTTTTATAACGACCTTTGGCACTTTTAAGCTGATATGTGTAAAATGATCGTTCCTCCTTCTCCAGAACGTCAGACAACTTTCGGTATTCATTTTCACTGTTTACCTGGATATTGGTTTCATTGATGCATCCGTGCTTAACCGATGTTACATTAAAAGTGTCTTTGCCGATTGCTGCAATAAATTGTTTTACCAGCTCACTAGAGGTAGGCTCTCGCAAATATATTGATGGCGGCTTAAAGGTTTTTTTAGGTATTGCTGGTTCATCGGTCTGAATGATAGCAAACCTATTACTCTCCATTGTCGTGGTGGTCTTATCATCTTTGAGTATTTTGGACTGAGATGACATTTGAGCGGATTTGGGGCTTCGCTGCCGTTTAACCACGCCATACCTATCCATACCCACTTGCGTTTTCGGTTTACCAACAATAGCTAAACTGGAAGATGGTTTGTCGTCTGTTGTAACAACAATGTTTGGCGAGCACGAACGCGTGCGGTTTTTATCTCTTAGAGACAGGAGATTGTCCAATGATTTTTTCAATGATTCCTCTTCAGAAATCCAGAGGTTTTTTTTAGTGGAGCTAAGCTCTCTTTCAGAATTGCACCTACTGGGTACAATCACACAATTTTTTTTTATTTATATTTTTCTTGTTTTAAAAGTATATAAAAATAATTGTCACAAAGTTTTTATTTTGTATTAATTCACTCTTCACTTATTGCGGTTTTCTACTTATACCGTTATCTTTTTTTTTTTTTTTTTTTTTTTTTTTTTTTTTTTTGTTGTAGCACTCCGATCAAAAACAAATACGTCCGTTTACTATTAAACACCTTTTTTTTGTTTGCTTAAAAGCAGTTGTGGTAATAAAAGATTACATAAATATGGAAATGAACATTTCCGATGTCGATCCACATATACGCGAGATATAGCCTAAATCGGGTTTTCCATGAAAATGTCGTGTAAGCGAACTTAAACAACTTTTTTTTGCTTAAAAGCAGTTCTGGTAATAAAATGTGGTTATATAAATAGGGAAAATGAAAATTCCGATATCAGTCCATACGTACTTGAGATATAGTTTAAGCCGGGGTTTTTAAGAAAATGTCTCATAAGCGAACTTAAAAAATTTTATTGCTTAAAAGCAGTTCTGGTACGAAAATGAGGTTACATAAATATGGAAAATGAAAATTTTCGATATCGGTCCACGTATACCCGAGATATAGCCTAAACCGGGGTTGACATGATAATGTCTCGTAAGCTAACTTAAAAATTTGTATTGCCTAAAAGGAGTTCTGGTAATAAAATGAGGTTATATAAATATGGCAAATGAAAATTTCCGATATCGGTCCACGTGTACCCGAGATATAGCCTAAACCGGGGTTTGCATGAAAATGTCGCGTAAGCGAATTTAAAAAATTTTTTTTTGTTTTTTTTTTTGTTTAAAAGCAGTTCTGGTAAAAAAAATGAGGTTATGTAAATATGGAAAATAAAAATTTCCGATATCGGTCTACACATCCCCGAGATATAGTCTAAACCTGGTTTTTCATTAAAAACATTTCTGGTAATAAAAAAAGGTTCTATAAATATGGAAATTGAAAATTTCCGATATCGGTCCATACAAGTGGACCGAGATATAGCCTGAACCAATTTCTCCATTAACATTTTTTTTTTTTTTTTTTTTTGCTGAAAAAACAATTCTCTTTATAAAAGAAGGTTACTAAAATAAAGAAAATAGAAAGTTCCGATATCGGTTTATATATAACTGAGATATAACTTAATCAAACTTTGCCATGAAAATGTCCATGAAAGATTTCTTTTTTGGAATAGTGATTACAAGACAAAAATATTTTTTCCCCGATATCGGTCCATGTATAATCGAGCATATTTAGTTCAAATTTGTAATATATACTATACATACACGTGACTATCGTGAAAGGTATTTTAGATTCGGCCCAGCCGAATATACCACACTTACTTGTTTTTCTTAACTTTAAAAGGATTGTTTTAAGAATCAGTTCATAATTCCCGTGTTTTTTTTTTTTTTTTTAGTTTTTGAAAATGTTGGGTTTTAGTAAATTTTATTTCAATTGATAGTTTGAAAATTTTCTCTTACTATATGTTGCCGGTTTCAGAAGTTTGTTTTAACCCTTGATTTTATCGCACAACGATTAATGTATATAATTAGTTTTCTATGTTTTTGATTTTAATTGAAAGTTTAATTTCTTTTTGAACTGTTATATATTGTTACTTTTCACCATTGAAAACGCTTTTCGCATTCTTCAATTGCTAGTGAAATAATGGCAAAGACAATTTTTTGTTACACAGTGCTAAATTATTTCAGGTATTTCACGAAATACCACTGTGTATTAACACACTAGGCTTGCAAAATTTTATAACGTATGGCTTATGGCCACGTTTAAATTAAACTTTTGCTCTGCCGAACATCTGTATGCTATTTATATTTCTCTTTTATCTTCTAAGTTGTTCATGGTGCTTCTAGTTAATGGCTATTCCAAACCGAAATGTTCAAAGGTAATTATAACCGCGCGTATATACATACACTCACATGCTTGCGAAACAATAAGAACGTAACAAACACAATTGTTGATATAGAGGGTGTTTTTTTAAGCCCGATAGAACTTGAAATTGTAAAAAATAACAAAAAAATTAAATTGTAATCAAAATTTTTTTTTATTCGAAAGATCAATACGTGACATTAACATTTGAAAATGATTTCGGGCATATGGGCACCGCGGCTGTTCTTGACGAAGCGCATTCTGGACGTCCAATTTTGGGTCACTTTTTCGAGCACTGCTGGCCGTATGTCACGAACAACACGAACAATGCTGGCCTCCAAGGCGTCAATTGTTGCTGGTTTATCAGCATAAACCAGTGACTTCACGTAGCCCCACAGGAAATAATCGAGAGGTGTCAAATCGCACGACCTTGGAGGCCAATTGACAGGTCCATTTCTCGAAATCAACTTATCGCCAAATTTTGATTTCAGTAAGTCGATGGTTGCGTTCGCCGTATGGCACGTAGCGCCATCCTGTTGAAACCACATCTCCACCGGATCAATGTCATCCATATTTTCAAACAAAAAATCATTGATCATGGTGCGGTAACGATCTCCATTGACCGTAACGCGAGCTCCGGCCTCATTTTTGAAGAAATAAGGTCCGATGATGCCACCAGCATGAAAACCGCACCAAACAGTGCATTTTTCTGGATGTAATGGAGTCTGTAGGGTCTCTTGTGGATTAGTCTCACTCCATATGCGGCAATTTTGCTTATTAACAAACCCGTTAAGCCAAAAATGCGCCTCATCGCTGAACACAATTTTGCGATAAAACAACGGGTCTGATTTTCAAAGTAAATTTGGATAATTTCGTAGCGTTGTTCAAGCGTGAGTCTATTCATGATGATTTGTCAGAGTATACTGAAACAAATAAAAAAAATGTTTCATCAAAATTTAATTTTTTGTGTTACTTTTTACAATTTAAAGTTCTATCTAGCTTAAAAAAACACCCTATACTTGGAGCTTTGCTTTCTTTAGAACATGTACGTTGTATATGTATATATGTATATATAGATATATGGGGCTAAAATCGCCAAATTTGGGGGATGAAATCGTCAGTTTAGTTAACACAAAATCTGCAAAGAATCGTCAACAAGTATTTGGTTTTAAATTATATATTTTGTCATAAATTAGTTGGGGTTTTAATGTCATAGCAATCCTTATATCCTATCTAGCGATGACATTATGGCGGCTTGTTTCCAGTTAACTCAACGGTTAGTGGAGTTGCTTTCTAAGTAACTGTTGTTTGGCTGGAGTTTTAATAACTCAATTATTGTACAGGTGAACGATGTCCACACGTTTTAGTATTCTTTTCTAAAGTACATATGCCTTAATATTCGATCATCAATGATGGTAGTTGGGTTATCAATGATCTCAAATTCTGACCATTCCGCATCGTCCTTAATCATTCCTGGAAGTAGGTAATAGAATCCTTTCATTGTCGAGGATCATTCTTTTAATGTCAGATTATCAGTCGTGTGTTGAAACTCACATTTCGCAAAAAAAAAAAAAATGTGAATACGATTTGAAGTGTGCTATCACTTCAAATAATGAAATGAACTTGCTTATAATATGAAAATTAATTATCAAACCGTGGAACTGAAAGAATGTGAATAAAATTTGACTTGTTTTTGTGTATATTTATAAAAGAAATTTAGAATTTTCATCTATTTTAAAACAAAAAATTGTAATAAAAAAAATACACCTTTTTTATATGATTGCTGTGTTTTATTTGTTTACTTTAAAAATTGCGACTTCAGATGGCACGACTGGTTTTTCCGCATGCAAAAAATTAGTGCTGCCAAATTTGACACATATTTTTGCTCAGACAAAACGCGCGATCTTTAGCACACAGAAAAAAGGGATTTGCGACTTTAAACTAGCAAGTGATTTAAAAATTTTGCGTTTCTTAGCACATTGCTGTATGGTTTCAATCCTGTTGTTGTTGTTGTTAATTGTCTAAAATTTATTTAAGCCCTACGATATGTAACAGGATTACGTCGGGCTCACCCAAAATTAGGAACGCCTTTAGCCAGTCAACTAAAGTAGTACTTATTTTGATTTTCTTATAAGCACTTAACTTGAAGAAATTTTTATTAGTTTGGGTGCTCTTAACTTGAAGGCGGTGTTCAAAATAAAATGCAAGTGATTTGCTGTATTCCTAAAAATACTATGATTCAATTCTAATTTTTCTTTTGCGTCGTTTGATTTTGTTTTTGTGTCATATATTCGCAATAATTGACCTTAAGTAACTGATAATCTCACCGTCAGACATGAGGTAGCATAACGACTAGCAATAGTAGATGATGTAGTGAGGTACGGGGCAACTGTGCACTGACAAGTTAGTACTCCCACAAATTGCGAGCCAAATATGTTATAACAAGCAGGTATTTTTAGTCTAAAAAAAGCTAAATGACAGTTTAAAATTAAAACATTTAAAAATGCTATTTAAATATATAAAGAAATAAAAACGACAGAACGAATAGAATGATTACATCAATACGTTTGCTTTAAGCTTTTAAATAATCTAAAATGTTTGATTTGATAAGTTTTTGTATTCGGAAAAGAAAAAAAAACGAAATAAATGCTTTAGTCTGTCTCGTAAAATATCTTTTCGTTCTGTTTTTTATTTAATTTTTAGATTTCCTCTTTGGAACACTAATTCTTAGAATGGTTGCATAAGAAGCTTTTCGAATGTTTGTAAATTTTTACTGAAAAGACCAAAAAACAACTTATCCTTTTTAATATGTATATTTAAACTTCCTGGAGATTGTTCAGTATAAACTTTTTGACAAAGATATTTTAGTTATATTTTCCAATAGATTCCTTAAAGAGTTTTTAAACTTTACGCAATATTTGATGCCTTAGCAACATTGGATTGTGATATACATAAATATTGTTCAAGGCAAAGGCTGCAATATTCAGTTTTACTTAAGTTTCTGCAGTCAATGGTAAAAATCTGTATTTGTTAAACATCGGGTGAATTTTAATAAAATTAATGTATTCAGCTGGTTTATCAAAAATACTGTTGCCTGAAGATGTGGTACAAAACGATCAATTTGATATACATATATCGTTGGTCTCATGCAGAAAGGCCGTAACAAATACAATCGCAATTTTACAGGAGAAGGAAAAGCCATAATGGAAACCTAGGTTCATTTACAAGTAATTTTTTTGTTCAATTGCTTGTAAAAGTTTTTGTTCAGTTCAGGGAAAATGCGGGCCTTTTTACATGAGACTAACGATACACTGAGGTGCATTATTATAGACACATGTCGTTTTTGAAAACTTCTGGCACTCACAAACATGTAAAAGAAATTTGTTTTTTTGCTTTAAAGACTATTAAAAACTAGTATGAAAACAAGAATAAACTAAACAATTTATTTCAATACAACGAAAATGGGTAAATAAAGTCATGTTTTTAGCTGAGCAATATTATAGCCGCATTTAAAATATGGAGCTTTCACTTGAAATTATTAAAAATTAATAATGAGTTGGTCCACCATTTTTCAATATAATCTAAAAAATTCTATTCGGCATACTTTGCAAAAAGTTGACCATTAGTCCCCAGATATTTTCCATTGGGTTCTGGTCGGGAGAACAGGCTGGCCATTTCAATTGTGGTATGTGGTTTGACTCCAGCCACAGACGGGTTTGGTTACTTTTGTGAACCGCGGCACTATCTTGTTGAAAAATTAGTTTTTTCTGCATTTTCTTTCAAAGTATGGTTTTAAATTTGTTTGGGGGATAGAAATATATTATTGTACTTGGAAAACTAACTCAAGTGTACCAGAGGCGCAAAAGGCTCCTCAAATCATGAGAGAACCACCACGAAAATTTCGCTTAGTAAAATAACGTGGCTCCTTGCGTAAGTCCCTTCAGTAACAGTTCTACCTATCTGGGCCGACTAATTTAAGTTTTTTCTCATCAGAAAAAATTATCTGCAAACAATTTCAGTAAAGTAGTGGTTAAAAATTTCCTTATTCCATCTATGTTCATACTTTTTTTTTACAAATGCCGATAGAAAAATGCAAACAAATGAAGTTGTTTGTAGTTTTTTTTATTAATTGGTTGTAGTCTTTTAGATAATATAAAACAATTTTCTCTTAATTTTTTCTAAATGCCAGAAGTCCCAAAAAATGCTATGCGTCTACGAGCAGGCGTCTCGTATAATATTGCACCTCAGTGTACATATTTTTTTTTTTTTTGTTTTTTTTTTTTTTTTTTGTTTATTGAGTTTGTCTTCTCAAATTTACTTGTGCAACTCATATTATACTTTTAATAAAATTTTGATAAAATCTGGTGGAAAGAGATTTTTTACGAATTCTTAAAAAAATATTTTCTATCACATAACTGCTTGTTGTTTGTGCAAACGCAGTAGATGAAAAAGTGCAGCGGTGGCAAATTTACTTGGAAAACATTTAAAAAGGTTAAAAAATATTTTCAAAATCATCATATGATTTAGTGTTACGCATTTCTTAATTTTCTTCTAACGCTAATACCAAAATTGGGTTGTTTTTTTTTTAGCTCCTTAAAAAATCATCTCATTTTATTTCTCTTGTTCTTCTTGTATCGGTTTAAGAGTATGCCGCCATGATGGAATCTGAATATAGTGAAGGCTCGAAGAGAGTCTCGTATACTTTTAATTGATGTTAAAAGACTGGGTCAGTGTATAAAGGCTCAGTGAACAAATGTAAGATCTTGATACGGAATGCGAACCGGAGCTCATGGTGGTCCTTCTGTAGTAATGTGGCTATCTTTTTATGTTTTGATCGAAGCAGAATCCTCTAGGCATTGGATAGTGTTGATTCACCAGGCAAACCGGATGGTGATACCAGCTGGTTTGCAGGAGCAAACAGATCTCATAATGACATGGTGGATACGGATTTGTTCGGAATTTTTAGGTAGTCTTATACACCGGAACCATGGCGAATGTGTGTAGTAAACTTTATTCCAAAAGCGGGGAAGGACAAATATGGTGAAACGTAGGGTATATGGAGAGAATTCTGGAGAGTATGCATTAGTGACCTTCTTCGATATAGAGGGAGCATTTACGAGTAACAATGTGCTGCCAAGGGTACAGCAGAGACTGAACGTTAATCAGTCCATGGTGAGCTTCCTAAGGAATTTACTGGCCAATAGAATCATTATTTATAATATGGGGCGAGCCAAAATTTGCAGAGTGGCTACGAGGGGCACTCCACAGGAAGGGGTTCTTTCTCCTCTTATATGGAATTTAGCAATGAATTCGTTGCTGTTGGAATTAGATTCCATGTTGTTTAGGACTGTGGCATATGCCGAGGATATTGCAGTGTCTGTGTCGGGTAATTATCCGGATATACTTTCACAGCAACAGGGTTCTGCCCTAAAACTGATAGCAGGATTGTGCACAAATAGTGGTCTAATTGTGAATCCATACAAACCGGACCTCGTTCTTTTCACTCCGTGATAGAAGACTCCAATGGGGGTTTCAGCTTAAGCTGATTGCAAACTAACCTGGCAGCGTAATGCCCAGTTAAGAGCAGAAAAAGCAGATATCGCCTTATTCTTTTGTAGAAGGGCCATTAGAAAGACCTGAATAATAAATCCTTATAATTCCTGGTAGCTATTCAGCAGCGTAGTTAAGCCTATTTAATGTGTGAGGCCGCTGGTACGATGGAATTCTTTAAATGAAAATGCTCACATTGCCTTTTATGATGACTGGTGCCCCCCGGCACTGCTCCATCGAAAGCACTCTTCACTATGCTTAATTGGCTGCCGACTGACCTCAAGTTGAAGGAAATAGCCACGAATTAGGTCAAGCGGAACGTAGAAGGAGGCGTAATATGTTCAAGCTTCAATTATGGGAAGAATAGTGGACTTTCGGGAGAATATTGATTACTGCTCACTGACTCTGCCGTCCGACAAGATATTTGATGCAATTTTGTCAGTCACCAGATCTAGGAAAATAAGTTGTGAGGTAGGGAAAAGAGGGAGTAGTGTTTATGAACATTTGACTTGAACTTTCCAACTTTAGAACAGACAGGAAACACGTCTGTATGTAACTTATTCCACAGGCGAAGCATGCGGCCGAAAAACGAATTCGCTCGTAAAGCGTTGTACGATTTCCCGGGCAATCGACCACAAATGGATTAGCCCTGGATGATAACCGCGTGTTACGTAAAAATGTGTGGATTTTGGGAACAAGATCCCTAATCTCGTCAGAGCAATATCCATTGTAGTAACGATAGAACAGAGTAACGCATCCTACACTGCGGCGATGTTCCAGTGAGTCAATAGAGTTGGATACCCTACTGTCACCGATAAGCTTCTTCGCCCTCTCCTGCACACGATCGAGTAACCCCAAAATAGACTTTAAGACACCGGACCAAACATGAGAGTTGTATTCCATTTTCTGTCGGATATGGGTGGTATAAATAGTAAGGAGATCGGATGGAGTGAAGTACACCTTACACCGTTTCAAAATCCCAAGGCACTTGAATGCTTCTCATGAAGCAGACATGAAAAATGTGCTCATTCCAGCGAACATCACACTGTATCTTCATTCCAAGAACATCAAAAGCATCCGATTCCTCAATATTTATACCATCCATGAGTACAGATGAAACAGCACCTGCCGTCGTATGTTTGTGTGTTAAAAAACAACACTGGGTCTTACGAGGGTTAAAAGCGACTCTTTACATATCAATCCAAATTAAACTAAGGAGTTGGTAGGGACTATAAATGAAGTGTTTCTAGGTACAGGGATACAGTGAAGTGCTCGGGGATACAGTAGCGGACAAAGTGACGAAGTTCGGACTCCGATTGCAACAAAAGAATGTATATGGGATCGTTGGGATCCCGCTCAAGAGCTGTAAGAAACAAGTATGGCACCAACTTTTAGGGACCGCACTGCACAGATAGTCTAGTGAGGTTGCCTGTAGAAGATCAAAGCTGACATGGCCCAGATGTCATAACAGGAGGACTATTATCCTTAGGGGCCTGCCCCGGTAGAGGATGCATTCTACTTTGGATTTACTGGCGGCACCGCCGCCTGCTATAATCCAGCTCTTTTTTTAAAAGCTGTATCTGGGCAAACCGATGCACGATTTGACACATTGTTTCTGAACTGGACCTAAAATGGGCCCAAGTGTGCCGGGTTTTCAACGGCTGGCAGCCTGTAAAACGGCTCTCTCTTGATAGTATCGATGCAATCACCTTGCCAGATGAATGAAAATAAAACATTACGCAAAAGTAGAAACACAAACTTATATATACTTTACATTTTTGTGAAGGGTATAAAAACGGATTCATCGAAAATGATTAAAGTAATATAAATGGTGTTGGACCTATGTCCCCATTTTGAAGCGGTCAGACCGTCTCTAAGTGATTCATACGATCGTATTGGACTGTGAATCAGGGCTTTAATATGGGGTTGAAGCTATTTGAAAAACTTATGGCAACAAAATATTCCCTTCACCTCGTTTGCAAACAAATTAGCATTTTGTGCTAGAACAATTGTTCTCATAAGTGGAAGACCAATGTCAAACAATATAAAACTTGCGTGGATTTAGATTATTTTATACATATTATTTTTTCATTGGATTTCTTGATTTAGTTCAGCACAAAATTTTTTATTCATTTTAAAGAATTACGGAAAATTTAATGATGATGAAAAATCAGATTCATTCTGCGGCACACATCTGATTATGAGCAGAATTAACAAAAGCATTTTATGAGGAAGTTCGCACAGTGCAAGCGCACTGTTGTTGGCACAACCAACAATAAGGCATATGTTCGGTTGCTTTAAAATGAATAACAAAAGGAGTGTGTGGGCAAGTTTGATCATTTGCAAATAAAAGACATGTTTTTTGTGCCTTTGTTATTGTTGAGCGATTTTTTAATCATTAACTGAAGTTCTCTGGTAGTTATGCTTTAACAAGGGAAGTTAAATAATGCTGGCAATATTATTTAATTAATTTGCTGTAACCTCCACTAAATTATGTAAGCATCGTTCTTAACTCGACGTGTTTCGCCGTGCTTTTTAACATTTTTCTTTAGTCATAGCACGACGCAGTTTTTTTAAATTTCGGTGTCACCGAATCATATTCGACACCACGTTTTGTCTTAATGTAAAAAAAGTTTTCCAACACCGGTTTGAATACCATTTTATTCAAGTTAAAAAAATTTTCCAATTTGTTTTGCAGAGCACACCGGGTAATAATGTAGTAAACGGACCAAATCATATGCTCAAAGTAAGATGATCTTGCTGTTGTACATTATACATATTCTCCAAATTAAAATATCATTTTATAAAATTTTCTGTTTTAGAGAATGTTTGACAAATATCACAATAAAACACTGAAGAAAAGGACAGGAATAGTAAAATTCTTATTTGTGATGGGGCGTGAATAAGTTGCTGCTTTGGTATTCGATAAATTACAAAATTTTTAAATTTTAATTATTGAAATCTATACCTTTTATTTGCCATAATTTTAGCAAATTTTCATATATTTCAATAAATTCATCCATGCTAGCCATAACATGTACTCGTATGTTCATATTCTCACTCTTCGCTTACGAAAATAATTAAAATTCACGCTGTGTTTGACCGAATTTCTTTTTAACGAGTGTAATAACCTGTGTACAATTCTGTAACTTTCAGCGATCAATTAATTAAACCATTTTTACATACCTCATCGCTTGCGTTAACGACCGTGTCGATATTTGATACATTTTTACAAATAAAAGACTGTGAAAGTAAAAGCTGATTTAGATCGACAGCGGATATCGTTAAAAATATTACTGAAAAACGAAATTAATAAAATATCATAATTATTTTGACGATAGGGTTATTAGGCCAAGTTTGTCAAACACGAATTTTGGTTATTGAAATAGTTTTGATGGCATGTAGGCGGTGCTGTCGAAACTAGTTCGATCGTCTGTTAGCCGCTTAAGCGTGTGTTTCATTGTTATGCTTTTAATATAAAAATATTATAGTAGTAGTAATATTTTTGGCCAACGTATTTAGTTATTTGTTTTAGTATATACTTAGCTGGTGAGGCCTAACTTATTGACATATAAAAAGTTAGGCCTCACCAGCTAAGTATATACTAAAAACAAATAAAAATATTATAGTTTTTATACAAAACAGGGTTTACAAATAAAAATTATATACTTTTAACGTTTTTGCTGCAGTAACGCGTTTCTTCCTCCTTTTTGGTGCGTTTTATTATTTCAAGGTTGACAACGCCGGCTGTGGAGATCCTACATTAATATTGTATGTTTGCTGGGATACATGCACATATTCATTGACACTTCACTTGCTTTATGAAATTTGAGTAACAAAACCATAACAGCAACAAGAACAACTTGAATTTTTGAAATTCAATCATTGAAATTAAAAACTTATAAAAAAACGAGTTGAATTCAAACTCAGTTATACAGGCAACAACCAACTAGCAATAACTTGAGAACCTACGCACAGAACCTTCGTGTCTCCAAAATACAACAGCCATTATGAGAACTTTTTTAGAATTGTTGTTATTTTTGTTTTTTTTTTTTTTTTTTTTTTTTATTTACTGAAATTGTGTCAAGGAAATTGTTTTTACTGTGAAATTAATAAATATAAATACAAATATTCTCTTTTATATGATTAAAAATAATAAATTCTCATACATGTAAATACGTATATTCATTTACAATTACAGTGGAGAGCATATTTTTCTACAGTGTATAACAATTTTGCTTTTTTTTTTTGTAGAAAATAACGCAAGCTATTCTATGCGATAGAGTATAATAAGAACTGCTGTGAACCAAAAAATTTAACTCAATATTGCAAAATGCGGAGTAAACTTGAAGAAACGTACATTATTTACTATTTACAAAATATTCAAGTTGACTCAAATTGAAAACATTCTTTCAATTTTTGTCATTCCGTTTAACTAAAATAAAATGTAGCATTCAAAGAAATTTCCTACTTTCCACTGACGTTAAGTCAATAATACATACCTATAAATAAATACTAAAATATTTTACAGATTTAATAAAATAAATTAGGTGCTTTAGAAAAAAAGTTATGCAGCGTACTAAACGTTAACTTATCGCTACTAAGCAAAATTTCCTAAAGTATTATTCAAAAACCAATACGTATTTGTTTAATATACTGATATTAACTCAGTGTCAAATGCTAAAACTTTAATAAACCTTCACCCCACACTGAACCAAAAATTTACCTAAATACTGCAAAATGGGGTGTAAACTTTAAGAAATGTAGGTTATTATACAAATTACAAAATTTTTTCCAAGTCTACGGATATATTTCGTTAAAAAACAAAAAATAATTTTAGTAAATAATTATAACGAAGAAATTTCTTCCACTTAACTACTACCTTTTCGTTATATAAGTATATAACATAATTTTTTGTTAAATTTAATAATTAATTAGTCAAATTAACTAATTCCTATAGTTAAATTTTATTCATAAGGAACAACTTTTATTTATGTTTATTAAAAAAAATAGTTCATATAAATTGACGAATGGACTAATAAATTTAGCTGTTTTATTCCTATTAAAAATAATTACTCAGTTTAACTATCTTCTTTTATTAATTTTATAACCCCAGTAGGAATATTTAATTTTACTTATCAAACAAATTTTGTTATTAATAATAGAGTTTCCAGATGTACAAACAATTATATCGGATACTTTCTTCTTTTCGAAACTTTATAGTACATAAACAGTTGGAATGATTTTAAGTTTATAAAATTAAATTAAAACATCTTGTGATCTCCATCATAGATTACAAAATTATTATATAAAGTAAATCTGCTAAAAGTAATTATTAAACTGCAGTGACAAAAATGTTAAATTGTAAATCAAAATTTATTATGTATATTTACACATGTATTATTTAAAATAAAACAAATATTAGAATAAAACAAATATTAGGATAAAGTCGAATATTAGAATCTTCTATATAATAAAGGAAAGTATATAAATGAAAATTGTATTCTACAAAGTATTCCAGTATTACATACTGTAATCCTTGAGATGATGACTTCATTATTAATTCAATGTCAGCTGTTTGACGCAGATGACAAAATTGTATTTTCAGGATTCTCTCGCGTACATTTTCATTTAATTTTAACTCAGAATCCTTACAGTCCACTTCTTTCTTTGAGATGCTGGGGATTCATTAGCTTCAGTGCTTTAACATCTATACATTCATCTATAAATAAATATATATGTACGTATATATATGACATAAATAGTCAATAATGAAATAATATGCTATCTATATTTATCATAAGACAGTAATCTATAATAAATTCCGCAAACCAACTGACAATGAGCTCTAAGAGATTCGTCAATACAAATCTCAACACAATCTTCGAAAAAAAATAATTATTTGTTAGTTACCAAGATACGTTTTCCGAAAATAATTTCACAAATGTTGTTAACAGAAGGTTTGACAGGCTGCTAGCTTTTGAAAAGCCAGCATATTTGGGTACAATTTGGTCCCGTTGTGTTGTTGTTAACAAAAACTTTTAAACAATACTTATCTAAAACGTTTTATTACATGAATATTCAGTTTAAACTTTTTATTTATTTACAGTAAAATCAATTGTGTACTTCCTTTTTTTTTTGCTTTTATTTATTTATTGAATCTTCACAATGTAAACTAACAACAAGTAAGAGTGTGGTATATTCGGCTGGGCCGAATCTAAAATACCCTTCACGATAGCCGCGGATATGTATAGTATATTTAAAAATGTGAACAAAATATGCTCGGTTATATATGAACCGATATCGGAATTTTCTAATTTCTGTATTTTACTAACCTTCTTTTATAACGAGAATTGCTTTTCAGCAAAAAAAAAATGGTAATGGAAAAATCGGTTCAGGCTATATCTCGGGTATAATTGGACCGACATCGGAAATTTTTATTTTCCATTTGTATATAACCTTACTTCATTACCAGAACTGCTTTTGGACAAAAAAAGTTGTTTCAGTTCGCTTACGTGACATTTTAATGAAAACGCCGGTCTAGGCTATATCTCGGGCATATATGGACCGTATCGGAAATTTTAATTTTGCATAATTATATAAAATTATTTCCTTATCGAAACTGCTTTTGAGCACAAAAAAGTTGTTTAAGCATTTTATGAAAAACCCGGTCTAGGCTATATCTCGGGTATATGTGGACCGATATCGGAAATTTTCATTTTCCATATTTATATAGGGTGTTTTTTTAAGCCCGATAGAACTTGAAATTGTAAAAAATAACACAAAAAATTAAATTGTAATCAAAATTTTTTTTTATTCGAAAGATCAATACGTGACATTAACATTTGAAAATGATTTCGGGCATATGGGCACCGCGGCTGTTCTTGATGAAGCGCACGTAGCCCCACAGGAAATAATCGAGAGGTGTCAAATCGCACGACCTTGGAGGCCAATTGACAGGTCCATTTCTCGAAATCAACTTATCGCCAAATTTTGATTTCAGTAAGTCGATGGTTGCGTTCGCCGTATGGCACGTAGCGCCATCCTGTTGAAACCACATCTCCTCCGGATCAATGTCATCCATATTTTCAAACAAAAAATCATTGATCATGGTGCGGTAACGATCTCCATTGACCGTAACGCGAGCTCCGGCCTCATTTTTGAAGAAATAAGGTCCGATGATGCCACCAGCATGAAAACCGCACCAAACAGTGCATTTTTCTGGATGTAATGGAGTCTGTAGGGTCTCTTGTGGATTGGTCTCACTCCATATGCGGCAATTTTGCTTATTAACAAACCCGTTAAGCCAAAAATGCGCCTCATCGCTGAACACAATTTTGCGTCTATAAGTTGCGCGAATCGACGACTGATTTTCAAAGTAAATTTGGATAATTTCGTAGCGTTGTTCAAGCGTGAGTCTATTCATGATGATTTGTCAGAGTATACTGAAACAAATAAAAAAAATGTTTCATCAAAATTTAATTTTTTGTGTTACTTTTTACAATTTAAAGTTCTATCTAGCTTAAAAAAACACCCTATATAACCTGATTTTATTACGAGAATTGGTTTTAAGCAAAAAAAACTTGTTTAAGTTCGTTTACGCGATATTCTCATGAAAAACCCGGTTTAGGCTATATCTCGGGTATATATGGATCGATATAGGAAATTTTAATTTTCCATATTTATATAAACTGATTTTATTACCAGAATTGCTTTTAAGCAAAAAAATTTGTTTCAGTTCGCTTATTCGAAATTTTAATAAAAATGCCGGTCTAGGCTATATCTCGGGCATATATGGACAGTATCGGAAATTTTAATTTTCCATAATTGTATAAAATTGTTTTCTTACCAAAACTGCTTTTGGGCACAAAAAAGTTGTTTAAGCATTTTCATGAAAAATACGGTCTAGGCTATATCTCGGGTATATGTGGACCGATATCGGAAATTTTCATTTTCCATATTTATATAACCTGATTTTATTACCCAAATTAGTTTTAAGCAAAAAAAAACTTGTTTAAGTTCGTTTACGCGATATTTTCATGAAAAACCCGGCTTAGGCTATATCTCGGGTATAAATGGATCAATATAGGAAATTTTAATTTTCCATATTTATACAACCTGATTTTATTACCAGAACTGCTTTTAAGCAAAAAAAGTTGTTTCTCGGGCATTTATGCACCGTATCGGAAATTTTAATTTTCCATAATTATATAAAATTATTTCCTTACCAAACTTCTTTTGAGCAAAAAAAGTTGTTTAAGCATTTTCATGAAAACCCCGGTCTAGGCTATGTCTCGGGTATATGTGGACTGATATCGGAAATTTTAATTTTCCATATTTATGTTACCTTATTTCATTACCAGAACTGCTTTTGAGCACAAAAAGTGGTTTAAGTTCGCTTACGCGACATTTTCATGAAAAACCCGATTTGAGCTATATCTCGGGTATATATGGACCGATATCGGAAGTTTTCATTTTCGATATTTATATAACCTTATTTTATTACCAGAACCGCTTTTAAGCAAAAAAAGTTGTTTCAGTTCGCTTACGCGACATTTTTATGAAAAACCCGATTTGGGCTATATCTCGGGTATATATGGACCGATATATGAAAAAAAATTTTTTTGCCTTTTAGTCACCTTGCTTAATGAGTGTGTGAAGTTTGAAGTCGGTCGTTGAAATACCGTTTCTGAGAAAACCATTAGACATAGAAACTTTTTTCTTTCACCATTCTATTACTCCATATTGCCATGTGTTTGCTATTGAAATTCAGTAATATCGGTCCACGTATAGCTGAGATATATTCAAAATTCCGAAAAAAGCCATGAATTTTTGAAATTTTGTATGGAAATTTTTGACAAAAAAAGTTGTTTGTTTTGCTTCAAACTTCACACACTCATTAAGCAAGGTGACTAAAAGGCAAACAAATTTTGTTCAGATATCGGTCCCTATATACCCGAGATATAGCTCAAATCGGGTTTTTCATAAAAATATCGCCTAAGCGAACTTAAACAACTTTTTTTTGCTCAAAAGCAGTTCTGGTAATAAAATAAGGTTATATAAATATCGAAAATGAACATTTTCGATGTCGGTCCATATATACCCGAGATATACAGCCCAATTCTTAAAACTCCCAGGGAAATGAATTCCCAGAGAATAAGTTTTTCCCAAAAATAAAATCCTCCGATTCTGAACAGTCTGGGAAGGGAGAGAGAATTCGAAACATTCGAAGTCAGCTGTTTTACTTCTTTTATCTAATGTTTACAAAAAAATTTTGTAAATTTACCAATTTAATTTTATAAATTTTAAAAGTAAAAGTGTTTGGGGTGAAAAAAGAGGTTAGAGAAAAAAAAATAATGTTTAGTGCGGCATGTATAATGTTAGCTGAAGAAGAAAACGATGAAAGTGAAGTGCTGCACAAGAATGAACAGAGGTTAGCAAGAAAAATATTACGTGATGCCACCAACCCACTTGAGCTACCGCAAACTTTGTAAGTAGATTCCTTAAAAAGTACTATAATTGAATAAAAAAATGTTTTTTAGATTTGAAAAATATTATAGGGTAAATAAACCAGCCTTTATTTACCTTTTGGATATGTTAAGAGCACATATTCCACTAAAGAGACAGTCAGTTGCAGTTTCCCCACTCGTAAAATTAAGTGCAACTCTTCGCTTCATGGCCGAAGGTGGGTGCCAAACGGGTGTGGGGAAGGACTCTGATGTGTCTGTGGCACAAAGCACCTTCAGTAAAATTTTAACAGAAGTTATAAATATATTTGAGGAGCATCTATGTCAAAGGTGGATAACTTTTTGCAAAACAGAGGATGAAAAGCGTAAAATTGCGTTAAATTTTTATATAAAGCATGGCATTCCAAGCGTTATAGGATGCGTTGACGGAACTCATGTCCGAATTGTTGCTCCGTCTAATAATAAGCACCTATATTATAACAGGAAGGGGTACTACAGCTTGAATGTAATGCTGGTAAATGAATTTTGTCAAAAATATTTTAACCCAAATTTTAAAACAATAAAAAATTACAGGTCTGTGACCATGAGTTGAGGATTCAGTACGTGGAAGCCTCTCATCCTGGAGCGTGTCATGACTCTTTTATTTGGAACACCAGTGAGTTAAGAGCTCATCTTGAGCAAGAATACCTCAGAAACGGTAGCAATTATTGGCTCCTTGGTAAGATTTTAAATATTAACAAAACAATATTGAAATATTAATAGATATATATTTTTTACTAGGAGACGCAGGTTATTCATTAGAACCATGGCTTATAACCCCTCACAGATGTCCGCAAGATGGGTCTGTTGAAATAAAATTATACGAAATTCATTCCAAGTGTCGTAACGTTATTGAGCGTACAAATGGTGTCTTGAAAAACAGATGGAGATGCCTTCTTGGAGCTAGAGAATTATACTATGCTCCAGAAAAGGCAGCTAAAATAACAAACGTTTGCTGTGCATTGCATAACGTTTGCATTTATTTCAAATGCAATATGGAAGTTAACGATGAAGAAAATGTAGAAACTCTCAGCGTTCAAGACGATGATGTGATATCCTTAGCCTCTCCCCAGTATTTGGCCGTTGCCCAAAATATTAGAAATAATATAGGAAATAATCTGTGAATTTTATTTGCTTTAACTTGAGCTTAGTTTTCTTTTAAATTTCAAAATATAAAAATAATACAACGCTTTTTTAATATTGTTAATTTAAAAAATAAACATCACATTTTATTCATTGCTCATCACATTTTATAAAAAAACTTAAAGCTAAATAAATGAAAAATTAAAATGAATTCATAAATCTTATATGCATTTTTTAAATTAAAAAAGGAAATAAATAACAGCTAATTGATGGCATATAATTGCCTTCAGCGCTTAAGCTCTTGTAGCTCCAAAAGACGACGGTTTTTTTCAATTTTGTCCTCGATTTCTCTCAGCCTCAATTTCTCTATCACCAAGTTGTGCCGTTTGATCTCTTCCAGCTCTGCCTTCTTTAAATCATAAAGGTGATCAATAGAGCGATAAGTTTTTTTGGTGCTCTGAAGCTGCTCCTTCATCACCTCCAGCATTTCTTTTTGAATACCAATCTCCTCTTTGAGAATGTCGGTAGTGAACGTTTGTTTTGGCTTTTGTTTAAATTTATTTACCGGTGCTTTTGACGGTGTTTCTGTGTCACTCAGTAACAATGCCAAAACTTCGCTAGGATCCACTTTGGAGTCCAGCTTCAACCTTTTCGCAGGTGGTTTTTGGGGCGTTTCTTCATTATCAACACCACTCCTTTTAGGCTCATCATCGGGTGTGGAATCCAGCAATATTTCCAGCGTTTTTTCTACACCAGATGCGCCCAACCCAAATTTTTTAGAAACGCCCTCCACAGAGTCTTTCATACAAATCAGGTTGTAAATAATTTCCTCATTTGCAGAAAAACCCTGCTCCATATTTGGGCCTCCACCAGTTGCCCGAGAAAATTTTAAATTTTGTGCCGCCTTATGGCGTACATACTTCTTTTGGTCGCACCAAACCTGAAAAATAAATTTATCATTTGTTGCTCTGAAAGGAAAATTTATTGCCACTTAATAATTCATACCTTTTTCCATTCGGCGATACTTTTAAGTGGTGGCCCAGCTGTGTTTAATTCCGCCTCTAAATTGCGCCATATTGCATTTAATTCATCTTTGCTTCCTTTAAACCATCCCCGGGCAACATCTGGGTGGGACTGCATTGCATCTATAAGGATCTCTATCTGTTTCTTGTTTGTTGTTTTTGACCTAAAAATATGAACAAATTGAGATATTTATCAAATTTTTAATGAAAAATTTAAATTACTTACATTTTTCGGCACAATCCTCTTCAAATTTTTGGCGGAATTATTCCCAAAATTCGTTATCATTTTCCCTCTTTCTATGACATTCGTAATAGCTACTTTTTTCCCCGGGAAGAGTTTCCCAGTTTCGAAGTTTGTTTAGAATAGAAGGAAAGTAAAATCTCCCAGGGAGAATTTTTTTAGAATAGGTTAGTTGGGAAAAGAGAAAAAACTCCCAGAAAGTTTCAGTTTAGAATTGGGCTGATAGCCTAGACCGGGTTTTACATAAAAGTGTCGCGTAAGCAAACTAAAACAACATTTTTGTGCTCAAAAGCAGTTCTGGTAATGAAATAAAGTTATATTAATATGGAAAATGAAAAGTTCCGATATCTGTCCATATATACCCGAGATATAGCCTAGAACGGGTTTTTCATGAAATTGCCGCGTCAGCGAAATAAACAACTTTTTTTGCTTAAAAGCGGTTCTGGTAATAAAATAAGGTTATATAAATATGAAAAATGAAAATTTCCGATATCGGTCCATATATACCGCAGATATAGCCTGGAACGGGGTTTTCATGAAAATGCCGCGTAAGCGAATTTAAACAACTTTTTTTGCTTAAAAGCAGTTCTGGTAATAAAATAAGGTTATATAAGTATGAAAAATGAAAATTTTCGATATCGGTCTATATATACCCGAGATGTAGCCCAAACCGGGTTTGTCATGAAAATGTCGCGTAAGCGAACTTTAACAACTTTTTTTGATTAAAAACAGTTCTGATAATAAGATGAGGTGATATAAATATGGAAGATAAAAATTTCCGATATCGGTCCATATATACCCGTGATATAGCCTAAACCCGGGTTTTCATGAAAATGCCGCGTAAGCGAACTTAAACAATTTTTTCGCCTTAAAGCAGTTCTGGTAATAAAATAAGGTGATATAAATATGGAAAATGAAAGTTTTCGATATCGGTCTATATAGACCCGAGATATAGCCTAAACCGGGTTTTTCATGAACACGCGGCGTAAGCGAACTTAAATAACTTTTTTTTTGCTTAAAAGCAGTTCTAATAATAAAATAAGGTTATATAGGTATGGAAAATGAAAATTTCCGATATCGTTCCATATATACCCGAGATATAGCCCAAACCGGGTTTTTCATGAAAGTGCCGCGTAAGCGAACTTAAACAACTGTTTTTGCTTAAAAGCAGTTCTGGTAATAAAATAAGGTTGTATAAATATCGAAAATTAAAATTTTCGATATCGGTGTATATATACCTGAGATATAGCCCAAACCGGGTGTTTCATGAAAATGTCGCGTAAGCGAACTTAAACAACTTTTTTTGCTTAAAAACAGTTCTGGTAATAAGATGAGGTTATGTAAATATGGAAAATGAAAATTTCCGATATCGGTCCATATATACTCGAGATATAGCCAGAACCGATTTTTCCAATAACATTTTTTTTGCTGAAAAGCAGTTCTTGTTATAAAAGAAGGTTACGAAAATAGAGAAAATTAAAATTTCTGATATCGGTCCATATATACCCGAGATATAGCCTAAACCGGGTTTTTCATGAAAATGTCGCGAAAGCGAACTTAAACAATTTGTTGTGCTCAAAAGCAGTTCTGGTAATGAAATAAGGTTATATAAATATGGAGAATTAGAATTTTCGATATCGGTCCATATATACCCGAGATATAGCCTGAACGATTTTTTCATTAAAATTTTTTTTTTTTTGCGTTATAAAAGAAGGTTACTAAAATACAGAAAATAGATAGAAATCGGTTCATATATAACCCAACATATTCAGGTCACATTTTTAATATACTATACATATTCGTGACTATCGTGAAGGGTATTTTAGATTCGACCCAGCCGAATATACTACACTCTTACTTGTTGGTTTGTACATTTGTACAACGGGTTATAGTTCAGGTTTTTTTCTTTCTTAAGTTTTTTTCTTAAGAAGGATTTTTTACAATACAAATATGCTGTGATCAATAATTTTGATTGAAGAAGACAAGAAAATAATAATCAAACCTTTAGCTGGGGGACAACTAGCTGTTTCGTAGTCGCTACACTACTCATCAGCACCCACTGGGATTTGAACTCGGGTCATGACGTATCATGATCTACTGCTTTAACCACTAAGCCACCGAGCATTTAATTATTTTCTATCTATATTCATCTCATATTGAATCACATATGCATTTTGTTAATTGCCCACGTTATTTGTACAGCGTTTGCTGTCTCAGAGACAGTAGAGAGTGTTTTGCTATTAAACGATCAAGCCAAGTTTGTAAAGCATTTCAATAAATGCCGTCTCTGAACACTAAAGTTCGTATTTATGATGGCTCGTGAATTCGTTACGGTTTGGATAATTATTATGTTATTCCAAAACGTTTGCATTAAATATAGGAAAATGGGTTACAATGAGGGAGAGGAAAAAGGCAGTAGAAATGAAATGTACACTGTGTTTGATAGAATTGCTCTTAATTGAATTTGAAGGCTTGTAGTGCGATTCTCTAACTTTTTATGACAGTAAGGGTTGTATGCTCCTACATACCTGATAGTAGGTAACAGCTGATTTCGGTCGACAACAAATATAAAATGATATTGCTTGATAATAAATTTGATAAAAAAAATACCGTTATAACTATTGTAAAGATAACATTATGTTAATAAAATTAACAGAGTCGTACTAGAGCCCAAGTTTGACAAACACGAATGCTAGCTATTGAACGAATTTGATGGCATGCCATCAGGCGGCGCTAACAAACCCAGTTTGATTGTATAATAGTCGATAAAAGCAAAGAAATGTTCATTGTACAAAAATGTTTTTTTTAATTATATTACAACTAAAAAGTATGCGAAAATACAATATAAACATATTTTTAGCATCAGCCAATTTTATGTATACTCCTAAAGTTTAAAATTTCAAAATTGCTTAAATCGCATATCAGTTAATTTGGGTTTTCTCAATACAAATTTTAATAACAGTTTGTTAAGCTTTGCGAGTACTCATATGGTAACAAATATGTAATATGATATACAAGTAATATACAAGTTACATGAGACCAAAAGTAAATTTTTTTGAATAAGGTTGAATTTTTTTAACAAAATTTAGTCAAATCATTTTAATTTAAATATTTTTGGGCTGTAGATAAAATGAAATTAAAATTAAATATGAAACAAATGATAATTCAGTTAACATCCGCTCAACTCATTTTCTCTTACAGTCAAAAGAAAACTCAATTTGTTTTTAAATGTTAAAAAATTTAATTTTTGTTTATTACAACTTTTGTTTGAGATTTTCAGCTATCGGTAAAATGAAGTACAATATACATAAATTACGGATTTTAATCTTTGCTACAATTTTTCAATTATAATTGCGGATTTATACATTTATTTCCTTTTTTATCTTTAACAACGTTGAGTTTTTATTTCTTTACGGAAAAAATTTAACGACGAATACCGTTCAATTCAATAGAAGTTACGTTAATTTTTAACAAATATTCTATGATATGTACAGGTTATATTATATAATTAAAATTTTTAACAGAATTTATTGTTAGTGAATCGAAGAAAGTTTGTTTATTTAAATAAATTTTTGTTCAGATTTGAAAAATAATCTTTTGATTTGTCCTGGAGAGTTTGGCAAATTTTTTAATTAATATTATTGAATAAATTTGGTTCAGTAGTGAACCCGTTAAAAATTTCTCCTCACTGTACTGTAAATATGGCAGATACATCAAACACACTCTCAATTATAACTTTGGATAAATTTAGTATGACACATTAGTCAGATCTTCAGAAAGTTAAGATAAAACTATCTGGCTTTGTGCATGTGTGTATTTTTTCAGCCTTTTATTACAATTTGATATAGAGAACAAAATACGAAAAAATAAATTAGAAACAGCCGACAACGATTCAACCAATAACTTTACAATTTAGTGTTTTATATTTAAACACATTTTATTTGAAAAAAATAAACAAACCCACAAAGAAATCCAAAATTAGTTCACACGCATAGACACACTTGTTGAATATATGACCTTGTTATGTTTCTAATTTGTTGTTGCCTTTGGTGGTCTTTACACCTACTTGCGCTCAGATTTACGTATCTGCGCTCAAAATATAATGAATTAAATTTAATATCTGCGCCAACAACAAGTTCGCAGGTATAAAGCTCAATTATTTTCAATAAACGAAATTTAAATTTAGTAAATCCTCTTTTGATTGTCTTTAAACCAGGTGCCCATTTTAGCAATTTCGGTGCTAGATTTAGCATGTCTTTTGTTGAGTTAGCAGCAAAATTTTCGTTTTAGAACTTACACGTAGCACTTGTTTTAGCACTTTCCAATTGTTCATTTAACACGCAACGGGGAACAGGTTTTGCCTTGGCGTATTCCTCACCAGGGCACTCTGATTTTCGGGTAAAGACTTGAAGGGGTCCCTCGTTTGTTGTAGCAAATAAAACTTTACGAAGCCGCATGACTTATGTTGTGTTGGCTTCCGAAACCCTTAGCTAGGGTATAAATTGGCAGAAGGGGGTCAGCATGGCCCCCGGGTCGTTCTGCTTGCTGATCATGGTTGAGGTGCTTACCTTGGCTGAAATGTTGTGGCTGTGGTTGAAACCTAAAACGTTGCCAACAATTTCAAAACTGTTCGAGAAATTGCTAATGACGAGGTTGACCCCAATCTTGAATGAAGTAGGATGTATTCCTAACCATCAATTCGGTTTTAAGGCTAAGCATAGCACCATAGAACAGACACACAGGCTGGTGAATGTTATCAGAAATGCGTTCGAAGATAAAAAATATTGCTCAGCTCTATTTATTGACGTTTCCAAAGCTTTTGACAAAGTGTGGCACAAAGGCTTAACCCATAAAATAAAATTAAACTTGCCTGCACAAGCTGTTAAAGAGCTACTTATATGACCGGAAATTCGTCGTTAAGGAAGGTGATTTCAAAAGCTCGGCTCAGCCAATAGAAGCTGGAGTTCTCCAGGGTAGCATATTGGGTCCAAATTTATATTTGATTTATGCTTCAGACATTCCAACGAGCTTCAAAATTCATACTTCAACTTTTGCAGATGATACAGCATTCATCAGTGTCCATGAAGACTATAAATTAGCATCACAAATTTTGCAAGAACATATTCTTATATTGGAGAAATGGCTGGAACTTTCGAAATTCAAAGTAAATGAACAAAAATGTACCCATGTTACATTCACACTACGTAGAAAAACTTGTTCGGCTATTAAAATCAACAACTACATTGTTCCGCAGCACAGTGAAGTCAAATACCTTGGTATTCATCTCGACCGTAGGCTCACGTGGAAGTCTCACATTGACGCTAAAGTCACCCAGATGAAATTAAAAGCGGTGCAACTAAATTGGCTCATCGGCAGAAATTCTATCTTGAAGTTAGATTGCAAACTTTTGTTGTATAACGCAATCCTAAAGCCAATATGGAGCTATGGAATTCAATTGTGGGGTACCGCCTCTGCATCTAACATTGAGAAAATTCAAAAGCGCCAGAATAAAATTCTCCGTATAATTACTGCAGCTCCATGATATGTTAAAAACTCTCGAATTCACAAAGATCTAGGAGTACCCTTAGTGAAAGATGAATTTTCAAAACACGCGATAAGGTACATTAACAGACTAGAGTCCTCTCCAGACCCGAATCCTCTCGTACGTAGCATACTTAACTTTGGTGGCCACACTCGACTGAGAAGGATGGACACCCTTGCAACCATCACAGCGTTGGAAAGGTGATTTACCAACAAAATACACGCAAGAAACAACTTTTCGTCTAGCATTGGCTGGACCTAAGTAAATAACATTTTTCAATATTAATTAATTTTTTTTTCGATATTAATTAATGAATTTTTAATTTTAAGATTTGCATACTTATTGTTAGTTCTTTTAGAAGATACAATAAATAATTGAATTATAAAAAAAATCCATTTCTTATGTTCGCTACTGTATATATTGTCCATACATACACTCCGGTTCACTTATTTGATGGCACTAAAAATTCCATATTCAGAATGCGTGTATCTTTTGCAATTTTTAACCGATTGCAGTATTTTAAAATAGAAATGGAAGCTACACATCTTGAGATATAAAAAAACATTCCAATTGTGGTCTCTTAACTAAACAACTTTTTCTGAGCAATTTATAAAAACTATAAAAAGAGTTTATGTAATACGCGGAATGCTTAATAGCCTGAATTAGTGACTGCTTGTCATTAAATTATCTACCCCCTTCATCGACCTTACGAGATAACCAACACCAGACATTTTCGATAATGTTTAGATCTGGCGAATAGGGTGGCCAGTCAAGAAATCAAAATTTTGGACTTGCACTGAATTCCTTTACGACTCTGGCATTATATGTGGAGGTATTATCCTGTTGCCATATCCAAGATAAGGGGCCAAATGGTTCATTGTACTGCGGAAAAGCTTATTCGAATAACATTTTATAGCTTGCACCACTTATTTTTGCACTTTCAAATTCAAGATCGATGGTGCCATAGTGAGTAATAGTACCCCGTACCATAACGCCTTCCTCTCCGCTGTGATGTCGGTTTTCTTTGCGCAGATCATGGAAATAATAGTTATAGCCATCAGGTCCATCCAAATTAAATTTCTCATCAGTAAATACAACGGTTCTCCAGTCATTTATATGACCTCTCTGCTGCACATCCAATGCCATGTAGTCTTTTGCGAGTTGAAGCCGGTTATCCTTACGAGGAGCATTAAGTGGCGGCTTTTTTGTAATTTCCGGTATTTAAGATGCTCACAGCTTTTAATTACTCTCCGTATTGATGACTTGCTTGCTTGCACTCCAGTTTGAACTCTTGTTTGTGACAAAGATAAGGCAGAATTAGAAACAATTCTGATAATTTTTCTGTTCTCATACGTAGTTAAGACGATAAAACCCTTCCTTTAAACATTTTTTCCATACCTATTCGGGATCCTTGATGTAATTGTCGACAACTGTTGGGCTTCGTCCATTTTTTTTAGCTATTGCGCTCTTAGAATATCCTTCAGAACGGTAAACAACGATTTTAGTTTTTTCCCATAGATTTAAAATTTTTTGTTTTGCCATTTTGACTCGTAAATTGTTAATTAATTTAGTAACTTGTAATAAACAATCGCTCCGTACTCGTACAAAAAAATCATCGCTTACTTTAAAAATAATAAACTGCCTTTATTCAAGTAAAAGAAAAAAAGGAAGTATATTTTTGGTGCCATTTTTATAAATTGCTCAGAAAAAGTTTAGTTAAGAGACCGCTATTGGCATGATTTTTTTCATATCTCAAGATGTCTAGCTACCACTTCGATTTTAAAATTCTGCAATTGATTAAAAATTGCAGAAGATATAGGCTTTTGGATATGGAATTTTTAGCGCCTTTAAACAAGTGAACCGGAGTGTATGTTTTTTCGGTAATAAAATAAAGAATTTCCAAGATCTGAAAAAGAACAAAATTGTAATTAGTTACAACCTTTAACATTTTTTTTTATATATAGATGACAAATTTGTTAATGATCGCTAACTTCGTTGGTGGGTGGCGGCTACACACATTTTCATCAGACAAGATAATACATGTGTGGCTGTGTGATACCATTCTAGTGTTATTGGCCGCCATTGAACTTAAACTACAAAACGCCAAACTTGACATACATTCGTCATTTTTCTCACATTTTAATTTAATTTTTTTGTGTTTTACTTAAATAAGCAGGAAGGTTGTCTTAAACTTTAAAATCAAAAAACGTGCTTCTTAAATGTTTTTAACTGATTTATGGTTTTTAGCAGCATGTTTTTGTTGAAATTAAGTTTTGCTGTTGATTGTTGAAGTTTGGTAGTATTTTAAATTATCACATAATTTAATTAGTTTTTTTTCAACCCTGATACTGTTATTTACCTTAAACCAGACGCGAATTTAGCTGAAATTTTTGTATTACTAGCAAAACAACAACATTTATATTTAAAAGGGAGTAGAAGGGGAAAAATCCTTTTACCCCTCTCCATATCTGCGACTGCCGTAAACATAAACTGTGGTCAAATTTAACAAAATAAAAAATGATAAAACAAACTTATTTTAAGTCATTTTCTTTAAGAAGAGACAGTGTTCAGGTTTGACGTTTCATCAATTCATTTCTTGGTTGATAGTTTTAATGCTGGAATTGATAACTACAACTATAAAAACAAATAAAAAACTAAAACAACGAAAGTTTATTAACTACTTTTTATTTACTTTCCACTTTATAATTAGTTAAACCAGTTTTTTCAAATTTATCTGTCTATTAATTGGTGATTAAAAGTAGATTTATAATATTTGTTTTCCTATGGTCCATATATGAAGTGTTGTATTTTGCATGACTGTATGGATTTGGCTTGTTTCCGGTCTTATTTATTAAACACTATGACTCATAAAGTTATTGTTAATTTGAAAACTTTTTATTTCAGACAATGTTTTTGCTTTTAACAGAAATATCAACAGGTTTTTAACAATAAAGTTAAGAGTAAGGTTTAACTCTTAATGTAGCAAAAGAATTGAAAACTCTTACGTAGTCACTAACAATCCTTGTCATATGTTTTATAAATCGAAATACTTACTTATATTCTTAGTGAAGAATTGGGTAAAATGTTGAAATAATTTTGAGCGTAGAAACTGTTTAAACAAATAAATAAAATGTGGACCATGAGGTAGAGAGAGATATATCACCGAAGCTGTGATGTGTATTTGCCCGATATTTTGTTTGCTACATAATTGTCGAAGATCCTTTTATCATAATAAAAATATTAGGATAAATCTCTAAAAACTTTTTGTTTTATTTGCACTTAACGTCGTGCATTATATTTGGACAACCCATTATTAGTGCTTGAAGAACTTGCGTTCTACGTAAACGTGAATTTGAACATATAAAGTTAGTGAAGTTGATATGTGAGAATTAATTACAGCACGCGATATACATGGTCTGATCAACAACAACCGTTATTTTCAAATTTCGTGAGTTACGTATGTACGATTTTCGTTGGGTCCAGAAGAGCCATGACCGAAAAACGAACGTCAAGTTCGGTAAAATGCGAAGATTTCGCTCACTGTTTTCTTCGACTGCAATGGCGTGGTGCATCATGAATTCTTGCCGCAAGGTCATAAAGTCAATAAGGAATACTGGCTTGAAGTTATACGCCCTTAGCGCGAAGTAATTCGTCAGAAACGCACAGAATTGTGGAAAAAACAAGCATAGATTTTGCACCGTGATAACGCACCAGCTCACACATTGATGCTTGTATTTGAGCCCTTTGCCAAAAATAAAACCGTTATCCATGCCTCCACCACCGTATCCAGCGGACTTAGCCCCCGCTGACTTTTGCCTCTTCCCAAAACTGAAGACAGCGATGAAAAGAAAGCGTTTTGCTACGATTGAGGAGATAAAAGAAGAATCGAAACAGGAGCTGTTGGCGATATCAAAAAGCGCATTTCAGAAGTGTTCGAGGAGTGGAAAAAACTCTGGCATAAGTGTATTATATCTGATAGTTATTGCTGAATAATATATATAAATACTTTTTGAAAAAAATGAAAATATCGGCTATTTTTTGATCAGACCTCGTATTATACACGTGCTGCACTATAACGCAATTGGGAAGATTTCAAAAAACTACCAAATTAGGCTACGCGCGGAATTTTAAGGTGCAAACGGTTTACGTCAATTCATCTCTACTAATACCTGATGGTATTGCTATTAAATTTTTAAAAATAATATATCCACTTATTTCTACACATTTTACTTTTTTACTCAACTCTATTATAATGTGGTCCACCTTTCCTAAAGCCTGGAAAATTGGTAGAGTCATACCTATACCCAAGATAAAAAGACCTCGCTCTTGTTCGGATTATAGACCGATAAGTGTGTTGAATGTTTCTTCAAAAGTTCTAGAGGTGGTGTTAAGAAAACAAATTGATCAATATCTTTTATCAAAAAATCTATTAAGTTCTTTTCAATCAGGGCTTAGACAAGGCTATAATACGACAGGCGTAGTTTTAGATATTACTGAAAATATAAGAAGTAATATGGAAAAATCTTATAACACAGTGCTGGTAATATTGGATTTAAGCAAAGCTTTTGACTCGCTAAGTCATGAAGTTTTATGCCACAAGCTGCACAGATATTTTGGGTTTGGCGCATTTGCCTGTCGATTAGTGTGGTCTTTTCTACACAATAGATTTCAATATGTTGAACATAAAGGGAAATCGTCTTCGATTTTACAAATTTTTAGAGGTGTGCCACAGGAATCTATTCTTGGACCACTCTTGTTTGTAATGTACATGAATGATATGTATCAGGTAATAGCTTCCAGCAAGTGTTATACATATGCTGATGACATTCAAATTTTGGTACACGATTCTGGTCTGGGTGTTAACTTGGAAACTATTGTGAATAAGGAGCTCGAATATGTTATGCAGTGGTGTGTGTCTAACAATATGAGTCTGAATGCATCTAAAACCAAAGCAATGTACTTTTCGAATACTTTGAATCGGCCAAACATAGTAATTATGAATGAAGCGGTTGAATTCGTCAGTTATTGCAAGACACTTGGTATTCATTTGGATACGAGACTCGACTTTATGTATCATATTAATTGGCTTATATCGCGTATTTCTTTCATCTTAAAAGGGTTTAATATGTAGGGGGTTTTCTGCCTCTTGATGTGAAAAGAAGAGTTGCACTGTCTTTGTGCCTGTCACTGTTTTATACGGAATTGAAATCTTCAGGTACGTCACGGCAGAACTTAACTAAATTACGATTATGTTTTAATCGGGTTGTAAGATTTATGTTCAATCTGGGCTACAGGGATCATGTGTCTGGTCATGTGATGAATACATTGGGTACGGATTTTCAAACTTTCATAAGTTTACGCTCATTGATACAGTTTTACAAGATAATGAAATATGGTAAACCTACATATCTTTCAGAAAAATTTGCTTTCGGTAAATCTTGACGTTCTACTACAATTGTTTGTCCTAGGTACACTACGTTGCTTATGGCAAGGTCTTTTGTAGTAAGAGTGGCGCGTATTTGGAACCAATTGATTCCATATGAGTCACGAAATTTTGGTAAATCGGCTTCCGAATTTAAACGTATATCTATTTATAATTTATAATTTGCAAATAATTACATGAAATATTGAAGTAAAAAATAGAAAGTTTTCTTGGTTCTAAATTCGTCATTTGTGATGTTATGCAACATAACCCAATAATGATATTTTTTTTTCTTTTTTTTTCAATTTATATATATATATATATATATATATACATATGTATTTGGGTGCTACATCAGTGCAAAAGATGTTTGTATGTTTACAAAAAGAGATTTTTGTATGTTTACAAAAAGTACATTCTGGAATTACTGGTCCGATTTTAAAATTTTTTTAACAAAGTGTAGAGTGAAGGCTCCTGACGGACATACGCTATATTTAGATAAATTTTATAACCTGAACTGCTTTTGTGCAAAAAAAAAAGTTGTTTGAGTTCGGTTATATCGGTCCATAACTATGGACCGATATCAGAGAAACATTTTTTTTTTTACTTTTTTATCGCCATGTCCAAATAATTGTGCCAAGCAAAACAAACAATTTTTTTGTTATTTAAATTTCTTACAAAATTGAAAAAAATTGCTTTTTTCGGAATTTTGAATACATTTTTAGCTATAAGTGAACCGATTTTACTGAATTTCAGTAGTGAACCCATGAATCGATGGAGTAATAGAATGGAGAAAGAAAAAAGTTTGTAAGTCCTATGGTTTTCATTAATGCTAATTCTGAATATGTATACTTTATAGGGTCGGATATGAAAATTGTAGAAATTACAAACGGAATCAGAAACATGTATATACCCTTTACATTTTTGTGGAGGGTGTAAAAATACTCAAAATCTTGCTGTTACTGAGTGCGAATAACAACAACATTCTATTTTTTGGTCGTTTCTTTTACTCTTAAAAAAATACACAAGATACGAAAGTGATTGGATACATTTTTGATTAGTGTATCAAGATTTCCCAAATGAACGACAAGTATAAAAACCACCACATAAATTTTTAAGGGCGTTTTAAATACTCGTATGTGAAAATGATTGGGTAAACAACCAGTGTACTTATGGTTGCGATGCACCGGCGCAGATCTATGATACATAGCTCCCATAAAATACAACTTTTTGTCTGACACTGGCTGGGCTTAAACAAAAAAATCAGATATTTTTATACCCTTCACAAAAATGTAAAGGGTATATATAAGTTTGTGATTCCGTTTGTAATTTCTACAGTTTTAATTTGCGACCCTGTAAAATATATATATTCTGAATCAGAATTAATGGAAAAGTCGATTAAACGATGTCCGTCTGTCCGCTGTTGAAATACCGTTTCTGAGAAAACCATTAGACTTAGAAACTTTTTTCTTTCACCATTCTTTTACCCCATTGATTCATGGGTTTGCTATTGAAATTCAGTAATATCGGTCCACGTATAGCTGAGATGTATTCAAAATTCCAAAAAAAAAAAAAAAAAACATTTTTTGTTTTGCAATTTTGTATGAAAATTTTTGTAAACAAAAGTTGTTTGTTTTGCTTCAAACTTCACACACTTATTAAGCATGGTGACTGAAAGGCAACATTTTTTTCAGATATCGGTCCATATATACCCGAGATATAGCCCAAATCGGATTTTTAATGAAAATGTCTTATAGGCGAAGCTAAACAACTTTTTTTTTGTTTAAAAGTAGTTCTGGTAATAAAATAAGGTTATATAAATATGAAAAATTAAAATTTCCGATATCGGTCCATATATACCCGAGATATAGCGAAGACCGGGTTTTTCATGAAAATGCTTAAACAACTTTTTTGTGCTCAAAAGCACAAAAAAGGTAAGGAAATAATTTTATATAATTATGGAAAATTAAAATTTCCGATACGGTCCATATATGCCCGAGATATAACCTAGACAGGCGTTTTCAGAAAAATGTCGCGTAAGCGAACTGGAACAACTTTTTTTGCTCAAAAGCAGTTCTGGTAATGAAGTTAGGTTATATACATATGGAAAATAAAAATTTCCGGTGTCGGAAAAAAAAAACTTTACTTACCACACAATACTTTGAAAAAAGATACAAATTTTCCCTGGAGCACATATCTTTTTCTCCTGAGCACTGGGACGATGTAATTTTTTGCGACAAGACGAATGTGATGATTTACTCTTACGATGGACTCCAAAAAAAATTGCCTCAAACCCCGGCCAGTCTTAGAAAATTAAAAATGTATACATGCTGTGAAGTTTGGCAAATTATCGGTTAATGTGTGGGGTTTTAGCATCAAGCTGGGTCGCCAAATAAATAATAAATTAAATAATGGCGAAAGAAATCTATTTGAATATTTTAAGAAATTGATTACGTGCCAGTGCCCGAAAATTCGGCTTAATTAACCTGGAAAACCCTAAAAAGTCAAAATATCTATTTTATCAATATAAAATAGATATATATGGTTATTATATAATTGCAGAAAAGCGTCAATTTTTTCTTTCTCAAATTATTTTTCAGTTATTATTAAGTGTTTTTTTTTTATGTAAAACACGTAGTTTTTGCCTTTAAAAACGTCTTAAGTACTCTTTTAATTGTAAGGTAAATAAAGATATATGACTTTATCTGCAATCAGATTTATTTAATTCACCGGCTTGGTTTCGCAGCCTTTATATATCAAAGAGACTTGTATATTTAATATTTGCATATATTAGTACGCTTTAATCGCTGATGGTAGCTTTTCGAGTTCTAGTGCTACGCGCGTATCTTTTATGCAATGCATTAACTATTACGCGGACTAGACAGTAATTCATGCTAATCTTCTTCGATTTCTTTTTATTTTGTAATATTGTATTATTCCATGTAGATATATAAATTTTTTTTAACTAAAAATTTTCCATGCTTTTTTTTTTTGTTTCCAGGTAGCATCATTATATACCCTAACAATTTCCAAACACTTTTCATAAAAAGCTAAAACATTACTCAATAAAGAATTCGGAAAGCAGCAAATACTTTGTGTCATTCAACAGTGAAAGGATTTTTATTTGAAATTCAACCGCTTGTACTTAAACAAAAAGTTCAACAAATTTTTTATTAATACTTAACACCAAACTCTTTACAAAATGGTGGACTACTACAAAGTTTTAGAGGTACAAAGACACGCCACAGATGGAGAGATTAAAAAAGCGTAAGTTCTTTGTCATTCTTCTTTTTCAATACTTAAATTAACTTATTGTTTGCCAACAGCTACAGAAAATTAGCCTTAAAATGGCATCCAGATAAAAATCCCGATAATTTGGATGAGGCCAACAAACGCTTCCGGGAATTGTCTGAAGCATATGAAGTGTTATCAGACGGTAAGTATTTATTCTTTGAGTTTAGTAAAATAAAATAAAACTTTTGTCAAAAGGAATAGCTTGACATGTATTAAGTATTCGTTTAAGCGTTTGAATGTTTATGTCTGGATCGTATTTTCGGCTGTTTTAAGCCCCTTCATTTTGTATATTCAAATGGGAATCTCTACTATGAAGGATCATGGTAGGTGATCCATTGAAACCTTTTTCATTGTAACCTAAATATAGAAGTGTTTATTTCAATATTCTCACACATTTCATTCGCTCAACTACACCGTATGTGATATAATCTCGTATTACGCGAAAAATGTGTATGGCATCATTGTGTTCTACTCGCTGGCAGTCCTAAAAGGCGATATGTTCTGAAAAAAATATATCCAAGCAATTGACTAGCACGTAGCACCATATTGTTGAAATTAAATGTCCCCGCCATCACTAGATCCAATGTTAAATAACAAAACTGTGTTCATCTGCTGCGTTAGCAGTCTTTTTTTCAACGAAAACACATAGTATATTTTTTACAGTTTAAGCCATATTTGAGAAAGCGATATAGCTTATTTGGATAACCATTTTACAAAGACTCAAAAGCAATATTATTCATAGAGCTGTTGGCGGGACCAGTGGTAGAAATTAAACAGTAAATTCCTACTTCTTCTGCTGAACAACTTATCCCACTTGGGTCTTTTCTTGGTCCCGTTGTGTTGCATGAAGGGAATATGCAGCCCATAAGACTTACACATTACCCGAAAGTCGGATAAAAGAATCCAGTGCGTTCTTGTACAGTATCGATCCGCCTGGATACAGTGCTCTCATTGAGCAAAGAGCCGGACACCGACAGCCGAAATGCTCAACACTCTCGTCTTCATCCCCACAACTTTTACAGAAATCATTAAATGTAAGATTTAACCTCCTACAATGAGTCCCCATCTGGCAATGTTCAGTCAGAGCCGCCATCAAAGTACGCAACTGGTTAAGACACCTCAGGACCGTAGTCTTCCTATGGTTGTATATAGGCCATGTCAGTCTCGCTACTCGAAAGGAAACCTTACCAGACCATCTTACCTGTGCAGCGCCTAGATCTTAAAGCTTTTAAGCGAAACTTCTGCCATTCTGTCAATTTCCCCTTGTTGTAAAGGGACCCCGGCTATTGTCAGTTCATCTGGTACAATATTTCCAGGCACTCAACTGTGCTCTGGTACCCAGTAAAGCTCAAGGTTTAAATGTCTCGCTATCTCATTTAGAGATATCGACATTCATTAACCAAATTTGACGTCGTATAGTCACCAGCAGGCGTATTTAACACAGCCTTACTATCAGTAATTTCAGCCTGCGTTACACTACGCTCATTATATAGCCTAAAACTGTTCCTCCTCTGATATTGGGGCGTAAATATGCCACCACCAACTCCCAGGTCCGACTTGGATCCGTCCTGTTTTGGATTTTGAGATTACGTCAAATCTCTTATCAGGCAGTAGAGTTGGTGAACAGTAATCTATATTTCCCGGGAGGTCCATCTCATTATGTAAGTATGAACCTCTGTAACTCAAGTTTGTAGGCTGTATTGCCAATCGTTCCGGAAGGTTGATGATGCAAAGCAAATGCTGCTTAAACTGTACTAGGACTTTTTACAGAATGATGATTTCTTTCCCAGTAGGGAATAGCAAACTTGGACAGCTTGTAGCCGATAGGTTAGGTTAAGTTAACAGGCCTCCAGCCATTGAAAAGCCAGCCGACTTGGGTCCAATTTGATCACTTTGTTTTGCCTGACCGTAATATATATCTCAGCAGTTCTACATACCACTGGTGCAGCTCAGAATGAACCCGAAGATCTGATGAAATAGCTCAATTCACCTGCATCATATTCCGGTATTTCTGCCAAATCGAGCAGCATCGATCTGGCTCAACAAATAACCTCACTAGGCCATCTGTCTTGTCCGGTTCCTAAAAATTGACGCTGTACTTGTTTGTTACAGCTTTTGATGGATCCCAACTATCCAACTTAAATCCCTTTGTTGTAGCCGTACCCGGCCTTTGCCAGCTCGTCTGCTTCACTTCAGAGCACTTCACTGTGCCCAGAAAAGCTACAGGTCCGAATGTCATGCTATCTTGTTAAAGATATCGAACCAACCTTGACGTCGTATAGACCCCATTTATTACATTTAGCGCACCATTACTATCAGTACATCGGATATCCTCCCCGTATGTCCTATAATACCTCAACCAGTTGGCTGCCCTCATTATAATCGCGACTTTCATCTACGCTACGATCATTTTGCAGCCCAAAACTTATCATCCTCTCATATACGGGGATAAAAATACCCCCACCAACTTCTGAGACCGACTTGAATCCATCTGTAAAGATTTTAAGCACGTTCTCTTGACGACCTGTGTCGATCACATCCGACAAAATTACAATATTCTGTGAAAGATTCACTATTCTTTATACTATATTTCCACGCCCCGCTTGACCATAGTCTGCCGAATTCATAGCTATTTCTTTCGACATGAGATCAGCCGGCAGACAGTTCAGCATAAGGAAAAGTGTTTTCGATGCGTTGTGTCGAATGCACCAGTCACCATCAAACCAGAAGTACTCATTATCTGTTCTACGATTTTGGTAGGTGGTTTTCTCTAACGACTTCCACCACACGGGCGCCCCATACATTAAAATAGGCCTAACAGCAGGAATTTCAAGGACTTATTCCACAGGTCTCAATGGCCCTCCTGCACAAGAATTAGGCGATAGCCGCCTTTTCTGCGCTTGACTAGACATTTCGCTGTCAGGATAGTCTGGAAACCAGGTAGATACCCAGATATTTCACACTATCTGACAGCTTAAGCTTAACCCCCTTTATGTTTGGCAGAGCAAATGATGGAGTCTTGTATCTTAGAGTGAAGAGTTCAAGCTGCGTTTTCTGTGGATTCACACTTAGACCACTATTTGTGCACCATCCTTTCAGATACTGTGAAAGTATACCCTAGTATTATTCGACAAAGCCACCGCAATATCATCGGCATTTGCCACTAAATTCCATCGAAAAAGAGGTGGAACCCCTCACTGTGCAGTGCCCCTCGTAGTCACTCTGCAAATCGTCTCACATTGATGCGAAAGTCACTCAATTGAAGTTAAAAGCAGCGCAACTAAATTGGTTTATGGGCAGAAATTCTGTATGGTGCTACGGAATCGAGGCATAGCCTCAACATTTAACATGAAAAAATTCAAAGGCGACAAAATCAAATTTTTCGAACGGACCATGGTATGTGAAAAATTCACGAATTCATAAGGATCTGTGTGTTCCACTGGTAAAAGACCAATTTTCAAAGTACGCGACAAGGTATATCAGTAAACTGGCACTTCACCCAAATCCTATTGCACCCAGCATACTTAATTTTGACGGCCACACTCGGTTGAGGAGAAAAGATACCCCTGCCACCATCAGAACGTTAAATAGGTTATTATAGGAATGAACGTTAATAGGTGATAGGTTGGACTTAAATAACTTTTTATAAGATTTTTTGAAGATTCAATAAATAAATGAATGTAAAAAAAAGCAAAAAAATGCAAATTGTGGCTAATGACCCTATTGGTCAGTATATTTGCTATGAAGCTTACAATTGACTGAGAAACGTTGTCTCTCCAGGATCATTATTATGACCCTTCGTAACACTTTTTTAAATGTTCCCTCTATATCAAAGAAGGCCATTAATGCATGCTCTCCATGCTCTAGAGTTCTCTCCTTATACCCTAAGAGCGGATACAACGCAGTCTCAACAGATTTTCTCTTGATATTGGCATGTTGAGATGCTAATAAATTTCCCGAATCAATTGACATCCTAAGATGTCAATTATCCGTTCCAGAGTTCCACCAAGAAGGATGGCTAGCTTATGGGCCTGAAATCCTGCGGAGTGGTGTGTGAAGCCTCCTCCCTTTTCGGAATAAAGACTACAACACCTTCGCTATGAGTGACCACTTAAAGCACACCGAAATAATCCGTATCCACCATAACATTATAAGTTCCGCATTCTTCTGCAAATTAGCTGGTATAATACCATCTGGACTCGGTGATTTATATGGGTCAAAACTATCCAATTGCTGCGATCAAAATATAATTCCCATATAGGGCGTTCATCCAAGAAAATGCTTGTCCATGAGCACCTCTAAAGTCTCTTGTCCGCTGATAGTCCAGGTACCACATTTTTTCTTAACAAAACCTGTTTTAGGCTGAGATTTTTCGCATATTAGTCGCAGAATCCCCTTCCACACTACTGCGGCAGGACCTCCATGAACTCCGGTTTGCATTCCGTATCAAGTTCTTAAATTTGTTCACCGAATCTTTATACTGTGACCAATTTGCCCCAATAAAAGGTTTACTTTGAGACTTCTTTCAAGCGTGCGCTAATCCAGATTCTACTATGTCGGCTTGCTTTTACCCAGACACAGACTAGGCCTGCGCGAACTTGAGATGACTGCTTCCTACGGCCCACTCAATAACTACGCTGCCCTCTCAATGTCCACACAATCCTATATAGTCGGATGGTCCGGAAGAAGGTTTGAGAGAATTTCTACCTTGCATCTCCCAATCCGTCTTCTTCCTGTTTCTTCTATGAATTACTCCTATCTGCTGAATTCCTATTTCGAATTCAATATAACTATGATAAGAGAATGAGCAATCTTCCAATACCTTCCATCCCTTGATCAAATGCGAATGCTTAGTGCTAAGTAATATTATGTCCAGAACCTCCCTTCTGTTTACCACAACAGAATAGCTTCAGTATTCACGAGCCGCCACGGATACGGTATCTAACACCTCGAAGAAATTGCATTAACTAATTTACACAAAGGAAAATTTTTTTTCTTATAGCTTAATGGTGTAATTAAATAATCGAATTTTTAAAGAAGGGCGAGCTTTATTGCCGTGATATATGAATTCAGACCTAACTTTCAAATTTTAACAAACGTACATATTTTTAAATAGTGCTATAATATATGTAAGTATTGTATAAACTCTATACTTATATGTATGTATATACCTTTATTTAAAAAGACTCCTTAATTAACTTTTAAGTTTAAAAATTTCGTTACCACATATTTTTACATCACTACAAACATTAAATGCTAAGAATTTATGTTATTCCGATTCTTTACCATTTAAACATTTTGCGTTTTCATAGAACGCAAGAGAAAATTATACGATACCCGCTCAACTTTACATAAAAGCAGTTACAGCAACAATTCATCGTCCTATAAGTCGACTGGCGGTGGTTATGGCAGTTCAAATAGTTATGGTGGTTATCGATATCGCACTACAGGTGCCAAAGACTATGATGATTATATATCCAGTTATGGCTCCTCAAAGCGTGGCAATCGCTATCAGACATTCACCTTTAGAAATCTCTTCGAAAGCACACCATTCCACAAACTCTTTGGTAAAAAAATCTACTTAACTACTAACAAAAAACAACTTAAAAGTTCTGTTCCTTTTCTATTGTTATCGTTGTTGTTGCTAAATTCATATACTTGCAAATGTATCGATAATGAAGGAAACAAAAAAGATAAAGCTATTAAGAAACAATTGATGCTGAATGCTGCAAGCAATGAATGCTGTGTATTCGTGTTTTTTTAGACGAAATGCTGATTGACTGCCTGCCTGCCCAGGTGTTTGCCTGCTACTGTTTAAATGCATATCGCGTTTATAATTTATCTGTTTATTGTTATTGCAATAATACATATTTTTTAACAACTCTTAACTCGTTTAAATAAAGCGTTTCGCAACTAACACAAAAGTACTTACATACTTGTGAACATGTTTGAAATGGTTTACTGCTTAATGCATTAGAAAACCGCTGCTGAAAAGCATTTTTTTAATTTTATACACAGATGTTTGCTACAGTTATTGTTTGTACTAATTTGTTTATAGAACACGTGCACTAAATTGATTACTTCATATTCATATACTTACATACATACAATACATATTTTTATTGTAAAAATACTCGCTACTGATTTATATATACAGTATTGGGCAAAACCTAAGAAACGCTGCCTGATTTTAGCTTGTAGTCAAAATTATATTTAAATGAACATATTTCAATTCAATGCTTTAATGCAATTTTATTAGTAAATAAGTCATACAAATTTACAAAAAAAAAATTTTTTAATTATCTCTCACCTAACGGTTCTTTTAGTACAACAACGAAAAACAATCAAAAATTCATTGGGCAAAACCTAAGAAACTTTTAATATATATTTGGTATAATAACCCTTTATTAGCAGCGTTTCGTCGTTTTCTTACAAGTTTGCAGCGTCGTTAACTTTAAAAAACGCACCAATAATTTTTTTTTTGTTAATTTTATAAGTTGTTCATAAAAATGCTAAAAAAAAAAAGTTGAATGTTTGAGAATATCTTTCAAAAATTTCCAAAGTCTACTGATGATTAGGGTAGTTCCTATGAAATGTCGGCATATAGATAGCTGGGAAACATAGAAAACTAAAATATAATAACATAGAAAAGCTATTTATAATTTTTTACTGGTATAAATTTTAGAAGCTTAAATAGCGAATAAAAAACTTAATTGTTTGAATTTTTGTTCTCTGCTTTTTGATACTTTCAAAAAGCAAATCGTAGCAACCAACGGTTTTTCATTTGTTTGAAAGGTGTAAAGAAATGTTAGAGACGTTTATAAATAGAAAAGCTTGTTTTTTGTGTTTTGACGGATATTATTAGAGCATTTTTCTTTTTAAATTCTCAGCAATTTATTTGGATTGTTGGGATATAAAGTTGAATGTTTGAGAATATCTTTCTGAGAAAATATTATAATAAATTTAAAGGAACAATTGAAAATTATTAAAGTAGTTTTCGGTTGTTTTCCACATACATATACTGTTAACGTGTTTTAATTTTTGTTTGCTTTTTACTTCTCGGAGGAAAAATATTATAGCGGTTTTCACTTTTTGTATTAAATTTAAAATGCTTTTAAATATAATACTATTGTAAAATTCTTAGTGTGAGCGACTTTTTCTTTGGTTTTGTAAAAAAGCCGAAAAAGCTGACATTTGTTCAGATATTTTTGCGACACAAAGAAATTTTTCAGTTGGGAGATTCGCGAAAAGAGATAAAACTTAAAAAAAAAAATACCTAATCTCATCTTTTATTTCAAGTTTTTTCACATTTTCTTTTATTTTTTGTTTTCGATGTTTTCCATTTGTAACAATGTTTATGTACATTTATTTTATTAGCTTCAAAAAAATTAATATGTCGTCAAGTCTGCCGGCTGTTTCATAGTTGTAAATAAATGAACTTACTACGTTTACTATATCTACTACGGTTTTTGGTGTTGTAAAGGCTGTTAACAGCGTTGTCAACTCGGTGCGTTTCGCACCGTTTGTGGTGCTTTTTAAAATTATTTGTGCGAAAAATTCTTTAGTCGGTGCGAGTGCTTTTTTTATAGAGTTTCGGTGCGTTTTTTAAATTTCGGTGGCACAAAATCAAATTTAACTCAACTTTTTGTTTTAATGTAAGAAACAAGTTTCATCAAGTGACCAAAATTTTTACGTTTCATTTTGCGTGGAGGACGTACCATGTTATATGCCCAAAGTAAGACAATCTTGCTGTTTTATATTATGAACACTGTCGAAAGAAAAATAAACATTTCGTTTTATAAAATTAGCTGTTTTGCTATAAAACTATTAAGCCAAGTTTGTGAAATATTGCAATAAAAGCAGTCTCTGGACAGTGAAGTTTGTGAATTATTAAATAAATTATAAAGTTTTTCCAAAACGTTTGCATTAAATGTTGATTATATAAATTTTCGTATATTTCAACAAATTCTTTTAAAGACACCTCTTACGAAAACACAAATGAAATGTACACTGTGTTTGATAGAATTGTTATTAATTGAATTTGAAGGCTTCTAGAGCGATTCTGTAACTTTTAATAATCCGATAATCGTGTATGCTCCTGCAATATAAGCAGCTGTATTTTTGTGCAGAAAAAGTTAAATAGGATTAATAGATATCTATTAATATATAAATATTTAATTAATTAATATATATCTATTAATTAAGAATAAAAAAAAATTAAATTCAATTAAGAATATTAATATAATAAATTTTTATATTATTATATTTAATATAATTTTTATGTATAAATATAATATTTACAAAGAATTTTTAAAAATATAATGATATTTTATTATATATTTATATAAATTATTTATTAATTAATTTATTAATAAATCCGCTCAAATCCGAAAATTTCCAAAGATGATAATAGGACTACGGCAACGGATAGTAATAGATTTGCTATCTTTCAGACTGACGAGCCAACTACATCAAAAAAAACATTTAAACCGCCACCAATATACTTGAGAGAACCTACTTCTAGTGAGCTGGTAAAAGCACTTATTACGGCAATTGGTAAAGACACCTTCAACGTAACATCAGTTAAGCACGGACAAATAAGTGAAACAAAAATCCAAGTCAACTGTGAAAATGATTACCGAAAACTTTCTGCCGCTCTGGAAAAAGCGAAAAGATTTTTTTATACTTATCAACTTAAAAGTGCTAAAGGCCTCCAGGTTGCTATAAAAGGTATTGACCCTTATGTAGACACGGATGAGGTTAAGATTGCACTGCTAGATAAAGGTTTTAAATTAAAAAATGTGCTAAATATGCGGAACCGTGGAAAGATTCCTCAACCCATGTTTAGGGTTGAACTGGAACCAGGGGATGTTATTCTCAAAGAGAATGAAACTCACCCAATTTATAACCTCAAATTTATTCTTCATCGTAGGGTTACCGTTGAGGAGCCGCACAAGCGTTTAGGGCCCGTTCAATGCCTAAACTGCCAGGAATTCGGTCATACTAAGGCATATTGTAAACTTCCCTCTGTTTGTGTTGTATGTGGCGAACTTCACGGCACAACTCAGTGCAATAAGCCAAAGGCCGACGCAAGTGTTAAGAAATGCAGTAACTGTGGAGGTAACCACACTGCAAACTATAGAGGTTGCCCTGTCTACACTCATTTTAAACGGTCAATGACAAATAAGTTGTCGGTTTCGCCAGCAGCCCAGCAGCTAAATATCATTAGTAAAAACAATTTTCCCCAGGTAGGCCATTCAACCAACTACACAAACGCATAGAATTCCAAACAATTTTCATATGCTAATGTGGTTAAATCCGACCAAAACTTGAGCCAGAAACTCAAGCCCCAAAATTCCGATCCAAATTTTAGTAACCTAGAGGCAACTCTGCAGACTCTTGTTCAATCCATTAACACTTTTACCGTCTCTATGACAAACATGATGCAGAAAATGCTAAATATGCAATCCACTATTTTACAGGCAATTTTAAAAAAATGAATTGGTTAAAAATATGTTTCTGGAACGCAAACGGCATTTGCCAACACAAAAATGAACTTGAGCACTTCCTTATTGAAAAGCAGATCGATATAATGATGATTGCTGAAACCCATTTATTTCAAAATTAATGGCTACACATTATATGACACAAAAGATCCCCGTGGAAGATCTTGCGGCGGTTCGGCAATTTTGATAAAGACCAGAATTAAGCACTATCTAATGAACGGGACACGTGAGGAATATCTCCAAGCTACAAATATATGCCTTAATTATTTTCATGAAAAAATTGTTATATCCTCGATTTACTCACCACCACGATTTTCAATAACAGAAAGCCAATATTCAATTTTTTTCAAATCGCTTGGTTCTCGATTTTTTGGGGATCACGTTTAATTACCCCGAAAGGCCGTGTGCTTTTTGACACCGTTTCCAAAATAGGCTTAGGTGTGATTTCAAGTGGACACCCCACTTATTGGCCGTCAGACCAACGCAAGATTCCAGACGTTATAGACTTTGGAGTTACAAAAAATTTTCCCTCAGAATGGATGCAAATGGAGCCTTCATTGGACTTGTCATCAGATCACTTACCAACTATTGTTTCCGTTTCGTTCCCCCAGTGGGTTGGTTCCCCGTTTTGTGACTTGGCGTTGACTGTCACTCGAGCTAATTGGTTAAAATATAAAAAATATTTGAGTACACATTGTACGGAAAACATTGCCTTGAGAACGCCTCAGGATATTGATGTGTCGATTAACGAATTTTCTGAACACCTTAATCTAGCCGTACAACATGCCACTACTAGCCATATAAGATCCAGAAATGTGAGCAATAGAACATATTCGTTTGAAATTGAACAACTTCTAACAGAAAAAAGAAGAGTTAGAAGAGAGTGGCAACTTCGCAGGTCTCCCCAGCTTAAAAGCAGGCTACGAGAGTGCATAACTCAGTTAAGAAATCTGCTTGAAATCCAAAGAATGGCTTCCCTTAAAAATTATCTGGAAGGCCTTGATGGTACCCCTCAATCCGACTATTCTCTATGGAAAGCGACAAAAGGTCTGAAAAGACCCGTAATAGGTAAGCCACCTTTGCGAACTTCAACTGGAGATTGGGCAAGGAGCGATTCTGAAAAGGGAATGTTGTATGTCGATCATTTGAGAAATGTTTTTACCACAAATGATACAGCGAGTAATTCAGCTGAACTGCCGTCATACGCTGCTAGACCGCCTATGCCATTGAGACTTAGTTTTCAAGATGTTGAAAATGTTATTCGTCTCGAGTATTATCCTGCAGAGTGGAAGGTGTCCATGATTACTATGATACCCAAACCAGGGAAGGATCCCACTATAGTAGAATCATACAGACCAATAAGTGTACTGCCAACAATTTCAAAATTGTTCGAAAAATTGTTAATGGCAAAGTTGAGTCCAATGTTGAACAATGTGGGGTGTATCCCTGATCATCAATTTGGCTTTCGGGCTAAACACAGCACAATAGAACAAACGCACAGACTAGTCAATGTCATAAGACTGACCTTTGATGAGAAGAAGTATTGCTCAGCTCTATTTATTGACATTTCCCAAGGCAGCATACTGGGGCCTACTTTATATTTGATTTACGCTTCTGACATGTCAACGAGAGCCGGAGTCCATACTTCAACTTTTGCAGATGACACAGCATTCTGCAGTGTACATGAAAACCATCAAGTAGCTTCGCGAAATTTGCAGGAGTGTATTTCAAGAAATGGTTAAAACTTTGGAAAATTAAAGTTAATGAACAAAAATGTACTCACGTTACATTCACATTGCGTTAACAAATATGTTCAGCTATCCAAATTATCAATTCACCTATTCCGCAACAAAATGAAGTCAGGTACCTTGGTATTCATCTCGACCGTAGGTTAACGTGGAAGTTTCACATTGATGCGAAAGATACTCAGTTAATTGGCTTATGGGCAGAAATTCTACATTGAAGCTGGATTGCAAACTTTTATTACGCAATTTTAAAGCCTATATGGTGCTATGGAATTCAATTATGGGGCACCGCCTCCGCTTCAAACGTTGAAAAAATTCAAAGGCGACAAAACAAAATTCTTCGAACAATTACCGCAGCTCCATGGCACGTAAAAAACTCACGAATTCATAAGGATCTCTGTGTTCCTCTTGTAAAAGACGAATTTTCAAAGTACGCAACAAGGTATATTAGTAAATTGGAACTTCATCCAAATCGTCTTGCACGCAATATACTTAATTTTGAAGGCCACTCTCGGTTGAGAAGGAAGGATACCCTTGCCACCATCAGAACGTTAAATAGGTGATTTTACCGATATTGACCGTGCAAAATAAAACATTTTTGTCTAGCCTTGGCTGGAGTTAATTAATTTTATGTATTTAGTTTACTTATTGTTAGTTCACTTTGTGAAGATTCAATAAATAAATGAATGAAAAGTAACAGCTGATTTCGGTCGTCAGCAAATATATTTAAATAATATTGCTTAATATTAAATTTGATAAAATATCGTTATAATTATTGTAAAGGTAACATTATCTGAATAAAATTAACAGAGTTGTACTAGAGGAGTTTGGCAACCACTTCTAGCTGACAAACAATTCTAGCCGTTGAACGAATTTGATGGCATGCCAGCGGTTTTAAAAATGAAAAGAAAAAATTCTAAATTCGGCGCGTTTTTCTTGAAATAACGCGCTTTTTCCCCAGTTTGGTGCGTTTTGAAATTTCAAAGTTGACAACGCTGGCTGTTAATATGGTAAATTAAAAATCTATGAATTTTGTTGTTGCCTGGTTTTAAATTTAGCAAGATTTACTAAATCTACAATATGTACAAGCTCTACAACAGTACTTTGCTACGAAGCGTGAGAACCGCTTATATTAAATGAAAAATAGAAAATTTTAAAGCATTTTTCCTTAAATGTATATTACATACTCATTAAATATTTTGTTTTAAAAAGTTGTAAATACCTATTTTGCGCGAAACATAAAAATTCATAAATTTATATAGCTACACCTATATTTGCGTAGCAAATCAGTATCTGGGGGTTTGTTTAAACTGAATGCTTCCTCTCTGGATCTGACTGCGTTTTTGCACGTGTGATTAAACCAAGACTTCACTCTTGGTTTAATCGAAATTTGCTTGGACGGGATGAATGTTCTCATCCCTAGCAATATCATATTTTCGACCATTTTTGCAGAAGCATTTATGTCATTATCTAGAAAGCACAGTTTCCAAGTAAAATGCTTATAAAATCGGTTGAGCTCAGCCCATCGAGCCTTTTCGTAAATAAATTTTGACCGTAGCCGATTTCGAAACGCTATAAAGTTCAGAGGCCGAAAAGGAGGCAGAAATGGTGCAATGATCCGAATTGCCGAGAGGTGCACTATAGGTCAAGGTCAGGAATAGGTCAAGTGTGTTTGAATGGTGCCCTTCAACACATGCGCTAGGCGGTTGTACGCAGCGAATAACTCAACATATTGACCTTCTGGAGTTGTATGACTCGAATGGCGAAGCCAGGATGAGTTGTGAACATTAAAATTACCAGCAACAACGATTTCACTGCTCGGACACTCCAGGATCTTCGATATGGACTCGGAGAGGGCATCGAAACCAGCAAAGGTAAAATCCCTCCCCGCATTTGGACTTCTATATAGAAACCCGAAATGCAAAAAGTGTGACCTGATTTTGAATTTAACCCAAAGACAGGTAAATTCTGCGTCATGCATGCCTAATGGTTGCTGGCATTGGAACACAACTTCATTGCGAACGTAAATTACAAAGCCGCGATGGAAATGAAATAGAGATAGAAGTTAATAACCAGGTATATGAAAATCCTGTGGATCAGGATCCTCACATACCTGGGTCTTACATAAGGCGAAAATATCCGGCCGATGGAGACAAGTGTGAGCATAAACAGAGAAAAAATTCGTTCTCAGCCCACGTATGTTGCAGTAATCAATTTTAAATGTACCTGTCATTACGATGGAAGCCCAAGCGACAAACGTTTACTTTGCAGTATTAATGAAACCAGTATTGATTGTTGCTGATTTGACTGTAAAGTATTCAGTGTACATACCTTCAACACTGTACAGTCAACAACAATTAATTTGGCAACCTTAACACTGTAGTATGATTTTAATTTAGGTAAGGATCATGCTAGGTGTAGGAAAGTACAATGCGACAGGGCCATAAAAGCCCTGATCTGGCCGTGTATACATATCTGATGTTGATTTTAGTGCGTGTTTTTGTTATATTTTGAATTTTTATTGATTTCTATTGATATGTTTGTTGGGTAGCACTTATATATGTAATTTTTTGTTTTGTTTGTAAAATGATGCCGTTAGTTTGAATGTACTTATATTTTGTAGAATTTTTATTGCTTTGTTTTTGTATTTTTGTTTGAATTTATATAAATGGTTCATTTTCAATCTTGTTGCGAACCATGCAAAAACTACTATCATCTCCAAATTTGATAATCTGATCATCTGTACCAGCTCTCAAAAAAATGTAAAGAAAGAAAAAACAGATAATTAATGTGTGTAAAATCAAAAGGTACACATGGAACATATAAAAATTGGAAATTTACATAAAAGTTTTAGTAAAAATTTAAAAAAGAAGTAGTGAAACTCGTGCATAAAATATGTAAACATCAGTGTAGAACAATAACGATCGTCTGAACACTTAGTTTTCCAATAGTGATTCAGACAGCGAAACAAGTGTTTCATGTTGCCGTCTGAATATGGTATTATTCCATTTAACATCTTTCGATTATTTCAGTGTCACCACTGGAAAAGTGGCAATAATGTCGATTATTCTTGTGGCATCACTGAAAAAACGTCATTTGTTTTGAAAAAAAAAAAAAAAAAAAAAAAAAAATTTAAATAAATCATAATTTATTTATAATGTGTCAATTGTTTGCCTGCGTGTTTTCTTCCTTAATTTTTTTTTAATACTATTTCCTCCGTTTTTGCCAAATTTTTTTATGTGTCCTACATTTTGTTTATAAACATACATATATTTTATAATTAATTCTCTTTTGTCTTTCAAATTAATTTTTTTCGAAACAATTTTGCGAGCTTTTCTTAAATTGTTCGAAAATTGAAATTATAATATTTTTGATTGATAGTAAATGTTAAATGTGAGCAATGTAAACAGTGTTTCACATTTCCAACATCTTTCACGCCTTCCATGAAGATGTAGATCAGTGTAAAAAGCCTATTAGAAATTTGTATTTCCATTGAATAAAACAAAGTTTCTTTAAACAATAAATTATTTTTTTCAAGTTTCCTATAAAATTTGTCAAATAATTGTTTATTCAACATTTATGAATACGGCCGAAAAACTTTTAAAAACACAACAAAAATAATAATTCAGTCTTTAATCAAATATACATATGTTGCCAGTGATATAAAAAATACAAGGTAGTTTTATTCTCTTTTTATTATTTGTAACAAGGATTTTTGAAGTTTATTTTCAGAGAGAAATATAAAAAGGCGTTGTCACACAGTTGAATAAGGGAATTTACTCCTAGCATGGATCTTTTCTGAAATGTGTAGTGCATTGTTCATATTAGAAAAAGCTAGAAATAATAAGCTGATGTAAGTACGTAGGTTAACAGGCTACTAGCTATTGTAAAGCCAGCCCGATTGGGTCCAATTTGGTCCCAAAAACTAAAAGCACGGACTTCTGCTTATCAGTTAATTTTACGATTGCATTCAAACGAATGCCTATTTTAAAGAAAATATTATTACATTTAAAAGAAAATACTCTTTAGATATTGAAAACAAAGGGACAAATTTGATGCTTGTGGTTTAAAAATATATAAAAACTAAATTTTGCAGCTTCAGATTTTTGTTCTTTGTTTTTTATAAAAAATTTACAATTAAAAATCTTTTATTTCTCAATATTTCGATAACAATTTGTTATCATCGTCAGGAGAAATTAAATGTTATAACATTGAAGCTGCAAAAATTAAATTTATTTAACAAACGAATATCAAATAAGAATACTGTCACGAATCACCAAACAGACTGTTGAATGATAAATCATACAAAAATATTGAGATAAAATAATATATAAAAACTTATTTCTACTCGAATGACCCAGAAAGTAGCGACAAAACTAATACACGTAACCTTGAATATTCTTCATTACTTTCAATAAGAAAAACCTACTTCCAAAAGATGTCATTATTTTGTTAAATATCAAAGTAAGCATTTTTAGCGAAAATTTGCATATAGTTTTCCGTCGTTTCCGTGCCTTCAAACTTGTTCTGGACGTGACTTGTAACTTCTCTAACAAATGGCGCGATATAATTATTCAGTGCACTTAAAAGAAAAAATAATAGCTGATTTTAATACGGCCAATCAGTGACCACAATTGCAAAAAAAAATTTACATTCACCACAGCGTTATATTAAGAACTATAAGCCGTTTTCGTTGTTCGGATAATTTGGTTACAGAGAAAAAAGGTGGATGTTCCCGAAAAACCAGTAAACGAGATGGCCCGGCAATAATATGTTTGATAAAAAAAATACCAATTCATGACATCAAGAACCATCGCCACATAATTGTCATTAAATGTTAACCCCGAAGGACTCTAAAGGCAGGCTGCAGAAGGCGGACTAAAAGGCATATCTATAAAAGTGTAAAAAAGATCTTTATATCACGGACAAATAGACTGGCCAGGTTGGAATTTGCAAGGGAACACATTAATTTGACCACCACGCAAAGGAATTCCATACTATTCTTCGATGAGTCCAAATTTAATTTAAAAGGTTCCGATAGATTAAGACTGATTAGATGACCGAAAAGCCAACGTATTATTCCACGTTATACTAAAGGCACATTGAAACGTGGTGTCGGTAGCATTTCAGTCTGGGGGTGTTTTATTTTAAAATTTTCATTTATTTTTGTTAGAAACCACAATTATTATTTATATTATATTATTTTTCGACACAACTTCAAACTAAACTGAAAACAAGGGTATGTATAGACTAATACGGTAGTACAATTTTATGGAAAATGTCACAATCCCTATACTTGTTTGAGAGAATAAAACTACCTTGTATTTTTTATATCATGTTCTCTACCATATAGTCTAGCATTTCTTTCTTAAAATGTTCGTGTAACTTACATTTATAAACTTTTAAACTACTTTTTATTTTTTAAGCTTAGAAAAATTTTTGGCAAACGTTGCGTAACTGAAAAATCAATTGTGCAATAAAACTGCGACATACAACTCGTATTTCTTTCTCCGTTTCAGGATTTATAGTTTCTTTCTTAGATTTAAGAAAATTGGTACAAAGAAATCTTCTAAGCATGAACTGCAAAAAGGAGTATAGGCCAATTAGCCTATACCTTAGTGGCCTTCATGGATATTGAAGGTGCTTTCAATAATGTCGAGACACAGGCGGTCATAGATGCACTCGACGGTCTGAAAGTTGATCGACCTACAATCATGCTCATTACGAGCATACTAAAGCGCAGAACTATAACTGCAACAATGGGGAACTCCAGAATTGCGAGAAAAGTATGCAAGGGTACTATCCCCCCTCTTGTGATATGTTGTAGTGGATACTCTGCTTAAAGATCTAGATAATAATAAAATACAGATTGTAGCCTACGCCGATGACGTAGCGATTGCAGTCTCTGGAACCCTTTTAGACACCATAACAGAGCAGTTGGAATACGCTCTGAAGATGGTAAGTCAATGGAGTGTACAATGCCGACTAAAGACAAATCCAGCGAAAACGGAAATCGTACTTTTTAGTAAGAAGTATAAAATTCCACATTTCACACCTCCAAAAATGGATGGTACCGCACTTATCCTATCGAATAAGGCAAAATACCTAGGCAAACTATCATGGAAAGAGAACATACAGGCTAGAGTAACCAAGGCTACAATAGCCATCTATCTATGTAAAAAAGCAATAGGATCAACATGGGGCATACAACCAAAAGGACTTGTGTGGCTTTATGACATGGTTATAAAACCGATAATATTTTAAGGGGTATCAGTATGGTGAAAATCACTGGACGCCGCAACCAATAGACTGCAAATTGAAAAAGTCAGTCGAATCATGGCAATACTGACCCCAGGGGCCATGAGGACAACTCCAACCAAAGCACTTCTTGCAATAATGAGCTGGATGCCATGTGACTTAGAAGCCAGGCAGATAGCACTAAAAGCCGCGATCAGGTTGAACGCGACAGGAGTATGGACCCACAGACCGTGGGGACTGGAAATTCGAAGGGACCTAATCCCCGATCTAATTGACTACTGCATCCCAAAACCATTCCTCTCAAGGAGCTTTGGCTACCAAATTGAGGAATACCCCCTAGAATCTGGATTCTTCTATGTTTACACGGATGGGTCCAGAAGGGGGGAAAGGGCTGGGGGTGGCGTTTACATAGAAGAATTTAACACTAAAATATTCTGCAGATTATCAGATGGATGCAGTGTTCTTCAGGCTGAAATATCGGCTATAAATAAAGCGGCCAGATGGCTGACGTTTTACAAGATATTCGGTAGAGATATCATAATAGTAACGGACAGCAAAGCCGCCATCAACTCCCTGATTGGAATATACACTAATTCTAGTCTAGTCCAGGAATGCCGGACATCTTAAACAAGATGGCGAGACATTCTAACATAACCCTAAAATGAGTACGTGGACATGGGTCCAACAATGGCAACAACGACTCCACACACTGGAACATGCGCAAGAAAAGTGGCTCACAGAGCCCACATGCCTTATATCAAGAAACCTGTGGCCGCATATTAACTCTAAGAGAACGTGGGAGCTATTAAAACTGCCCAGATCTCAACTAAGCGTGACTGTAGCAGTCATCACTGGCCATTGCCCGTTTGGGAACCATGCCAGGAGACTATGACTACCCCATAACGACTTCTGTAGAAGCTGCCAAGACGAGGAGGAGGAGGAGACGATTCTTTACCTCCTGGGCACATGCCCAGCATTGGAGCATCATCGTCTAAGACACTTAGGCGAGCGGAGCTTTAATAGCCTATCTTGTCTGGCCTCGATCAAACCGACCGCGCTAGCCTCTTTCATAACAAGCAGCTGATGGCTAGTATAGCAGCATGTAACGCTACAATAAAAGGTTTCCGCTTCTCCTTTCCATCCCCGCCCATCCTTTCCACTCACTATCATTTTCCTATAACTTCTTCTCTTTACTCCACTATTTTAGTTTTTCAGGCAATCACAAAGGGAACGACTACAGGACCCAAGTGAGCTGGACAACCTAGATTATTCCGGGGTATCCAGCGGCCTGCCTACCTAACCTAACCTAAGCATGAACTGAAGCGATCAAAATGGTTTCCTTTAAAAACAATTTGGTAAAAGAGTTTTTTTAAAAGATTGCAAAATGAACGTTTGGAAAGTGCTAAATCGAAAATTTTGCTGCTAAATCAACAAAAGAAGTGCTAAATCTAGCACCGAAAGTGCTAATATGGGCAAACACTGTTCTTGGCATAAATGTGAGAGCATGAGAATTAAAATTTATAGAAATGCTCAAAACACACACACAGGAGCATACAGTAACTTATTTTAATTAAGTACTTATCCATTTACCCAAAACACATGAAATCAAGCATTTGATATAAAATGACTTAATCATATGATATCAAACATAATTCTCAAACCTTTTTCAATGTGTTGATTTTAAAGACCGGGCACATAGAATCCGTCGTATGTTATACGTTGCCTTTTTCAACAGACAACTAAGTTAAAACACATGTATTCTTATAAGCTTTGTCACATTCCGCACTTCCCCGTCAAGACAAAGTATTACAGTTGAGTTTTGACAACATAATAATTTTTTATATTTTGATTTAGTTGTTTGATAAAAAAAAATTTATGATTTGAAATCATGCTCAATTTGAAATTTAGCTTTGAGGCTATTTTTTAACACATACATACATATGTATATATTAATAACCACTTATATATATCAAAACTCTTTTTTATAGGTTTATCTCTCACTTTTTTAAATTGTTTAAAATCTTGTCGGGTCCTTTCTTTTCTCTTTAGACAAACATACACAACTTTTTGACACGGTGCCGATTTAAAGTACGTACATAAAAAAATTGTCGCCTGCGCTAGTAACGCTACCTAGTTAAATGCGTCTTGATTTGTGCGTATGCTGAAGCCTAGCCTGTTCGATAGCATTAGTTCCGCTTTTTTGCGGTACTACGATACGGTTCCCCATTTACTCTTAGACGTACGACTTGGTTTCCTTGATGTTTTGACATTTTAAATAGTTGTTAAAGGTTTTTGAAATATTATTGAAATAAATGTTCATCTTTCGACATTTTACTCTTTAATAAAACAAAAAAGAAGTGTTTGCAACATATTTGCTATTAAATACTCAATTTTATCAAAAACATTTCTATTCAATTGGACTAAGGAATGATGTTATAAGTATGTCGGCAGTGGCGTAGCTACGCAGGGGCTAAGCGGGGCAGTGTTTGGGAACTCTTAAGGTCAGGGAACCCTCGTATCCTTACCAGAAATCTCAATCGAACTACTTTTGGAAATTTCTCCGATTTTTAAAGTAAATATCACAGATTGCAATCCTACTTTAAGCATGACAACTCAGTTGAGATAAAATCAAAAGCTATGCCTAAGGAATTCCCCTAAATTCTTTCTATTGGTTGCCAGCTTTGTCAATTTGGCGGATAGTGACATGTGCATTTTATTATACATCGATGTGCGTTTTATTGGGTACTCTAGTTAAGATTTTTTTCGAGAACGGTTAAAAAATTGCTGTATCAGGAGTAAGTAAGCGTATAAGCAAGGCGAACTCATTATTAGGTGGATGCATCGGCGAATTCAGGCGAATTCGTTTAATATGGCGGCACTTTCTTTGTCAAGTTTTGTTTGCCTTTTCGGCGCCATTTAAATGGCGCATTGTACTGGAACTAGGAAAATAGGTTATGATGAGGTAGGAAAAAGGGAGTAGTGTTCGTGGAGGTTTAACTTAAACAATAACAACACGAAAGACTAAAAAAAACTCGATTGCAGCATTTAAAATGTTGGAATTAAATTAGTTAAAACTGCATTTGTAATATTAGAGACGTGTATAAATGAGAAAGCTTGTTTTTTCGTGTTTTGACGGATATTATTAGAGCATTTTTCTTTTTAGAAGTTTTTAGATTGTTGGGATATAAAGTTGAATGTTTGAGAATATCTTTCAAAAATTTACAAAGTCTACTGATGATTAGGGTAGCTCCTATGAAGTGTCGACATATAGATAGCAAGCTATTTATAATTTTTTATTGGTATCAATGTTAAAAGCTAATATAGCGAATAAAAAACTCAATTGTTTGTATATTTCATATTTTTATTTGATAAAACCTAATCAGTTTACAGAGCAGTGGGGCTCCATTTTATATTTGTCCCAGGGCCCTTGGTTACCTAGCTATGCCACTGTATGTCGGGTTATGAGTTCGCGTCCATATTTAGCTAAGAAGAATTTTTTTATTATAATATAATTGTCATGATCAGTAACTCTTGATCAAAGAAGACTAAGCTGAGGGACAATAAGCCGTTCCTAATCGGTGCAGTACACGTCAGAAGCCTCTAACATTTGTACTCGAGATCATGTAAACATGATGTATTATTAATACGGCCGTTTAACCAACTCAGCCACCGAAATCTTTAATTTATTTTTTCATCTACATTTGCCGCACATTAATCACATTTGCAATTTTGTTACATACGAATTCTTCTTAGATGAATGTGGAAAGAAATTCATAACCAAGCAAATAAGACCTTGAACTATTCAATAAGAAAATTCGACTATTTATCATGGGATTATGAATATTCAAGCAAAAAGATAAAAGGTGGCCAAAACTGTACAAATGTGGCTGTGAAACTTTATGTGTCTGATACAAACCCATTTATTTTTAATGTAAAATGTTGTATTTTTAACGTAGTGTTTTTATAGAAGTATAAACAATTAAATTGGGAAGAAACACTGTTTTAACTTGCGGCCATTTTCTCAGCTCTTAACAGTGCTACCACACAGGCAATCTGTTGTGTCTTAATACTAGCAATAACGCCGGCAGAATTACGTTATCACATTGCTAATGTTCAACGCTGTACTTTTAGTTGGCGAACATGTAAATATCTTAAAACATAATTTAAGATATTTTGGCAAAGAAGGTTGCGCATGTTTTAATTAATTGTAATTGTTTTATTTATTTATATTTTTTTTTTATTCTTTTATCTTTTTTTTTTATGAACTCAAAAATTTGCACATATTGAAGCGCATGTTTGTATGTATGTTCATAAACATCAGTGATGATAAGTGAATTTTGGCAGCTTATGTTCAAAGATAATTGCTCAGCAATATCTTCTAGCAATAACTGCTGAACATGAATGAATAAGTGAATTTTGGCAGCTTATGTTCAAAGATAATTGCTCAGCAATATCTTCTAGCAATAACTGCTGAACATGTGTTTGAACACATATTCGTGCGGTCCACACGCAAAAATCTTGTGTCGGCAATCGATTTTGGCAGTTGCCACGGCAATAATTGCCAATCAGATTGCCCGTGTGGACGGATAGTAAGTGAGTTATGTTTAGTATGGGTTGCCAATTTAACATAAATAGACTGATACCTGAACAACGCAATACATATCGTGCACTAGGTCCATTTTATAGTCAACGTGATATATGGCACAGTTTTGTTTTATAAGTCAATAAACAAAACTGCCACATTTGGATTTTTTTTTTTGCCATTCATTTATTTATTGAATCTTCACAAAGTGAACTAACAATAAGTATTCAAATCTTAAAACTAAATACATAAAATTAATTAAGTCCAGCCAATGCTAGACAAAAATTTTTTATTTTGCACGGTCAGTATCGGTAAAATCACCTATTGATGGTGGCCAGGGTATCCCTTCTTCTCAACCGAGAGTGGCCTTCAAAATTAAGTATATTGCGTGCAAGAGGATTTGGGTGAAGCTCCAATTTACTTGTTGCGTACTTTGAAAATTCGTCTTTTACACGAGGAACACAGAGATCCTCATGAATTTGTGAGTTTTTTACGTACCATGGAGCTGCAGTAATCATCCGAAGAATTTGATTTTGTCGCCTTTGAATTTTCTCAATGTTAGAAGTGGAGGCGGTGTCCCATAATTGAATTCCATAGCACCATATAGGCTTTAGAATTGCGTTGTATAATAAAAGTTTGCAATCCAGCTTTCGAATTTCTGCCCATAAGCCAATTTAGTTGCGCTGCTTTTAACTTTAACTGAGTATCTTTCGCATCAATGTGAAACTTCCACGTTAACCTACGGTCGAGATGAATACCAAGGTACCTGACTTCATTTTGTTGCGGAATAGGTGAATTGTTAATTTGGATAGCTGAACATGTTTGTTAACGCAATGTGAATGTAACGTGAGTACATTTTTGTTCATTAACTTTAATTTTCCAAAGTTTTAACCATTTCTCTAATATTAAAATATACTCCTGCAAATTTCGCGAAGCTACTTGATAGTTTTCATGTACGCTGCAGAATGCTGTGTCATCTGCAAAAGTTGAAGTGTGGACTCCGGCTCTCGTTGGCATGTCAGAGGCGTAAATCAAGTATAAAGTAGGCCCCAGTATGCTGCCTTGGGGAACTCCTGCCTCGATTGGTTGAGTTGGGCTTATAAAGTCGCCTTCTCTGATAACAAACTTCCGCCCATATAAGTAGCTTTCCAGAAGCTTGTGTGTATTTGCAGGCAAGTTTAATTTTATTTTGTGCATCAAGCCCTCGTGCCACACTTTATCAAAAGCTTGAGAAATGTCAATGAATAGAGCTGAGCAATACTTCTTCTCCTCAAAGGTCTGTCTTATGCCCTTGACTAGTCTGTGTGTTTGTTCTATGGGGCTGTATTTCGCCCGAAAGCCAAATTGATGACCAGGGATGCATCCCACATTGTTCAACATTGGACTCAACTTTGCCATTAACAATTTTTCGAACAGTTTTGAAATTGTTGGCAGTAGACTTATTGATCTGTATGATTCTAATTTAGTGGTTTGGGTATCATAGTAATCATGGACACCTTCCACTCTGCAGGATAATACTCGAGACGTAAAATAGCGTTAAAAATAAAAAGAAGAATTCTACGAGCTACGAGGTAGCTGCTCAAGCATTTTACCAGTCATTTTATCAATACCTGGAGCTTTCCTGGGGTTTGTGTTACGAATAACATTTTCAACATCTTGAAAATTAAGTCTCAAAGACATAGGCGGTCTAATTTGGAATGATGATGAGACACCCGAAAAAGCGATTAAGCTACTTCCGAGCCAACCATGGCAGTTATATGCCAGAAGTTATATTTAAATTATAATCTTTCGAATAAAGTAAATTGCATGCCAATTTAAAAAAAAGAATCATTTTGTTTTTATTCATTGCGAAGTTTCTAATTGCCATAAAATTGCCCTATATAAATAATATGGACAAAAGTTATTTATTAATTTATTGCATTTTTATAATTTTTTAAATTAAATTTTTGGTTTGTACATTTGTACAACGGGTCGGGTAGTTCAAGTTTTTTCCTTTCTTAAGTTTTTCCTTAAGTAGGATTTTTTACAATACAAATCTGCTGTGATCAATAATTTTTGATTGATTTGTTTTTTCCTCAAAAATTTTAAAGCCTTTATTTTCTTGTCTACTGTAAATGCAGCCATTGATAGATCGGACTGTTTCCTACCATTAAATGCAATAGATTGTGGCTCTGAATTTGAAGCTCATCTAAGGAATCCAAGAATAATTTAATACCAGGAGAAATAAATTATTCAAAATAAAATTGTCTCACATATATGTATATGAAAAAACTTTTGAAGGAAATGTTGTAATCCGCTAAGCCAAGTAAAGTTTTCCGTGATTCATGATTCGTTAAAACACTTTATGAACACAAAAGTTTCAGCAGGTGAGTATGAGATTCAATGGGCAAACTTGTGTTATATTAAATGAAGAGATTATTTCAATGAATTACGGATTTATTTCATTTTTGGCCTAACGTTTATAACTACAAAGATGCAGAGGGAACTTTTCACTTTAGCTGAACGTTTATCTTTGGCTGTATATATACATATATGCTGGCTATTCCAACTAGCGACGTGTGCGTATTAAGAGTATTTTCCATAATGAATTATACCAAAACACGTTCGCAATATAAAGGGCAAAATAAACTTATTGCTGCATTAATGAGGATAATAAATTATATGAATGTAAATAAGATCTGTTGCAATACGTTTGAGCCATGTATGATGTACATTACAGATCAAACAAACGGGACTGAGATTTATAACCTTCTAGATATGTGCTTTTACTTACTTGTATAGAAAGTTTTTGATACAGACATATGTATGTAATTTTATTTTATTTATTATATTAAAAGAATTAATATGTGTAATTGTTCGAGCTTAAGGTCTTTCTTGGAATTTTTAGTTTTTTTGGTTTTTAATTATCTGGCAATATTTCGCTTTCCTTTGGATAGCTTCTTCAGGCCAAATAATATTTATTTAATTTCAATTTCTACAAATTTAAATTAAATAAATATTATTTGGCCTGAAGAAGCTATCCAAAGGAAAGCGAAATATTGCCAGATAATTAAAAACCAAAAAAACTAAAAATTCCAAGAAAGACCAATTACACATATTAAAAAGGAAAAAACAGTCGAAATAAAGATATAATAAGCATATTAAAAGAATAATAACTATATATGGCTACAAAGCTATGAAAAATCATTTGAGGAGAATTTCGGGGATTATTGTCTTTTGAAGATCATAGAAAAAATATTTTGGCGAATTTGGATGGCCAGTTTGGTGCTGGAGGTGGAAAAAATCTGGCAACCCTGTTTAGTATAGGTGTGTAATATGCAATCAAAATTGAATACAACTCTCATGTATGGGCTATCGATTGAAAAAATTGTTTTATACACAGAAGACGAAAATGCTAATTGGGGTCAAAAGCATATCCAATGATTCAATATTATAGCTTTTCTACAATAGATATTTTTATACTCGAAACAATTTTTGTGCAGAAAAAAAACTGTAAATGTTATCTTTATTTAAAATTGTCAACAACAAAAGCTCTACATATGTATTATTTTGCACACATTCTAATACTGTATTTTTTACGACTACAAAACGATGCTTTTAAATTGAATATAATCTATAAGATCGGAATTTCGGGTATATCTCAGCTATACGTGAACCGATTTTACTGAATTTCAATAGTAAACCCGTGAATCGATTGAATAATAGAATAGTGAAAGAAAATACTTTTTAGTCTAATGGTTTTCTCAGAAACAGTATTTTAACGGCAGGCAGACAGACTGACGGACATCGCTTAATCGATTTTTCTCTTAATACTGATTCAGTATAGATATGTTCGAGTACTCGTATGTATACTTTATAGAGTCGTAAATTAAAATTCTGGAAATTACAAACGGAATAAAAAACTTATATATTTGTGCCGTTTACATTTTTCTGAAGGGTATAAAAATGAAATCATATCGCCACTTCCCAATTCATAAAAACTTAATAATTGTTTTGTTCAGTTAATACAACAAAATATAAATTCGAATTTCGATAAAAAAAAAATGAGAATTCTTTCTATAATCTATTTTGCAGAAAAAAAACGTCGAATTTATGATCAATATGGCAAAGAAGGTTTATTGGGCGACCGGGGGCACCATCGGTCACCAGGCCATCATGCACATGACTTCGATGACTTTGACATAATGGGTGGTTTTCCCTTCGTGTTTAGGCCGCCAGAAGAGGTTTTCCGTGATTTCTTTGGAGGAAATTCACCGTTTGCTGATTTATTTAGAGGTACGTTAAAAATTTTGGCAATTTCTCTTTTTGCAATAATTCAGGATTCGTTTTCTCGATGGCTCTTTAAAGATGTCCATTACACTTCACAGCAGGGTAATCGGCGTGCGAATGGCTCTTCTGGCAGTCGGAGCCATCACCATAGCTCAAGTTCAAAAATGGCTTCCCCTTTTGCTTCCCCCATGCTCAATTATTCAATGATGGACTTTTTAGTGCCCACAAATGGGTTTACCTCCTTTTCGTCTTACTGTTCCATGTCAAATGGTAGTAGCGCTCGGACTAACGGTAATGGGGCAAACGGAGCGGTAAAACGTACTTCAACATCAACCACATTTGTCAATGGCAAAAAGTTCATGAAAAAGACGTATGTTAATTTCAATTTTTAAATACAAATTGCCAACAAATTAATGATTCGTCTTTCATTCAATTGCAGGGTTTATGAAAATGGCAAAGAAACGGTATTTTCATATGAAAATGACGTCCTGAAATCAAAGACTGTGAACGGAGTAACACAAAAGCTCTCTTCAATTACCAATTAATTAAATTTACAGAAGTAATAATTTATACACTAAACAAAAAAGTCATTTCTTATACATAAATACAAAACTCAAGACCAAGATGTTCTTTACACGTTTTAGCAAAATAAAGTAATGAAAACAAAAATACAACAACAACTCTATTAAGCACACAAAATTATAATTTTAATTTTTATAAAAAAATTTGCTTGCAAATTAAAATTGCTTAACATTTAATTTAAGTTTACACAAAATTAATTAAATAACTTACAGAGATCATTTTACCATCAACAAATAAAAATCTCTTTTTCTAAAACAATTTTTAGTAGTAGATATAAACAAATATTTAGATGTAACATTGTCCTGCTTGCTTGCTGCCTGTATGAATCGTCATTTTTATGAATGAGTCTGAGAAAATTTAAAAAAGCAAAAGAAAGAAATCCCGAATTGTACCCCCATTTGAACATGAAGATAAATATGTAAATGGGCTACATTGATAGATTTTAGGTATTTCTTTCTTTAAATTATTATTTTTTTAATATGCTTAAGTTTAGTTTATATAAATTACAAATTTAAGATGTTCTCTAGTTTTTATATTTTAAGTTGTTTAATTAAATTACTTTAAAAATACAAATAATGTAATACATAAAAATCCATTCAATAAGAAATGCGAACTAATTAAAAGCAAAAAAATAATGAAGTAAAGAAAGGAATTAAATTTCAAAATTAATATTAATAAATTGAAAAACTACTTACAACATAATTTATTGAGGTTATAAATTCAAAATTGAATGAAAAAATTAAGAACAAAAAAAAACTTCGAAAAATAATTAATACAACTAGAAAATAATATACAACAAAATGATTAAATAAAATCCTTGAAAAATTTAAAATTGTTTTATTTACTACACTGTAGGCAAACGTTAAAACTTTTTACACATACTGTTAGTCAACATGGATGTGGCATATTCAATTCATTACAGCCTGTACTCCAACGTATGTAGATCGTAAGCAAAAATTTAAAGTGAGTTGAATTCGTTTGCAAGGTCTGCTGAACGACAATTGAAACGCTTACTGGCCGGGATTAAAATGGGGAATCAAAAACCATCCTTTTAAATGTCAGGGCAAGCAATGATGTTTTAAAAACTTTATTTCTGGAACGTTTGCCATCGATGTTTGTTTCGGAGATAGTTCCACCTAATAGCGAAAACATTTTTTCTAGAAAATTAGGCAATATAATTTCTAGGATTGGTGTTCTCGAATCTCGTTCAAGGCAGGTTCAAAGATCTGCCTCTTTCAAAGCTCGATCGCAGTCAAGGGGATGTTCAGCAACTAGAGAAGGATCTGGCTTGTGTTGGTATCACTGGCGTTTTGCTAAAAAAGCTCTCAAATGTATTCAACCGTGTGTATTAGCACCTTGTAGCAGGGCTGTTGTATAAAAAAAAAAAAAAAATCAAATATTATTTTGTTAGAGTGCTGGCTGTGGTAGCATGCTGGCGGATGCTCCAGCTTTAGCTCGCCGATGGGGTGTGGTTCTTGCCAGCCAATTCTAACTACGATCAGCTACAAATAAAAAATCATACCAGCCTTTTTATTAAACACCAAAACAGAAGTAAAAGTTACGTGGCCCGAAAGTGGAATAACCTGAAATATAGACAAAACTGAAACAATTTACCCACCACAGTTGCTGCTCCTCCAACATGCAGGCTAATGTTGTGCGTGTTTCGGCTGCCCTCCCTCTTGGAGCTTGGCGTGCTGTCCACGCCCCACCATGATGACTCTTGCCGAAGATAAATATGTTTGAGTCATCCCAAATCCGATCTCAGCCTTCTTGCATTATCGCCTTGCCTATCACCTTACCTGTATTAGCTTCCTATTCGCTCATAAGGGTTGAGCAACTAAACATTTGTCTTTAAAAATAATTCCTGTACATGTTTATTATATTTTTATTATGAGCCCAATTATGAATATTCTCACGGAATTTATTTCTCTCGGAAATTATTCCTCACGGAATTTATTTCCCACATAAAGTACTTTTTTCAATTAAAATTAAAGAAAAAAACACAATTTTGTCCGTAAAAATTGAAGAGTTGATCTCCCTTTAATGTTTTTAACGAATGGAGATAAGAAAAAATAAAAAAACCTCATACTAAATTTTTATTCATTATTGGAGGAAAAGTGATAAAATTCCTATGGAATTTTTATTTATAATTGGGCTGTATGATGTATGTAATGGGTGATTTTATAAGAACTATCGAAAATTAAAAAAAAACAAGTAAGAGTGTAGTATATTCGGCTGGGCCGAATCTAAAATACCCTTCACGATAGTCACGAATATGTATAGTATATTAAAAATGTGACCTAAATATGCTCGGTTATATATGAACCGATATCGGAATTTTCTATTTTCTGTATTTTAGTAACCTTCTTTTATAACAAGAATTGCTTCTCAGCAAAAAAAAAAATTTTTTTTAAATGAAAAATCGGTTCAGGCTATATCTCGGGTATATATGGACCGATATCGAAAATTTTAATTTTCCACATAACCTTATATCATTACCAGAACTGCTTTTGAGCACAACAAATTGTTTAAGTTCGCTTACGCGATATTTTCATGAAAACCCCGATTTAGGCTATATCTCGGGTATACATATATGGACCGATATCAGAAGTTTTAATTTTCTCTATTTTCGTAACCTTCTTTTATAACAAGAACTGCTTTTCAGCAAAAAAAAAAAAAAAATGTTATTGGAAAAATCGGTTCAGGCTATATCTCGAGTATATATGGACCGATGTCGGATATTTTCTTTTTCCATATATATATAACCTTATTTTATTACCAGAACTGCTTTAAGGTGAAAAAAGTTGTTTAAGTTCGCTTACGCGACATTTTCATGAAAAACCCGGTTTGGGCTATATCTCGGGTATATATGGACCGATATCGGAAATTTTCAGTTTTCATACCTATATAACCTTATTTTATTATTAGAACTGCTTTTAAGCAAAATATATTGTTTGAGTTCGCTTATGCCGCGTGTTCATGAGGCTATATCTCGGGTATATATGGACCGATGTTGGATATTTTCTTTTTCCATATATATATATATATATATATATAACCTTATTTTATTACCAGAACTGCTTTAAGGCGAAAAAATTGTTTAAGTTCGCTTAAGCGGCATTTTCATGAAAACCCCGGTTTAGGCTATATCTCGGGTATATATGGACCGATATCAGAAATTTTCATTTTCAATATTTATATCACCTTATTTTATTATCAGAACTGCTTTAAGGCGAAAAAATTGTTTAAGTTCGCTTACGCGGCATTTTCATGAAAACCCCGGCTTAGGCTATATCTCGGGTATATATAGACCGATGTCAAAAATTTTCATTTTCCATACTCATATAACCTTATTTTATTACCAGAACTGCTTTTAAGCAAAAAAAGTTGTTAAAGTTCGCTTACGCAGCATTTTCATGAAAACCCCGTTCCAGGCTATATCTCGGGTATATATGGACCGATATCGGAAATTTTCATTTTCCACATTTATGTAACCTAATTTCATTACCAGAACTGCTTTTGAGCACAAAAAAGTTGTTTAAGTTCACTTACGCGACATTTTCATTAAAACCGCAGTTTAGGCTATATCTCGGGTATATATGGACCGATATCGGAGATTTTCATTTTCCATATTTATGTAATCTTATTTCATTACCCGAACTGCTTTTGAGCAAAAAAAAGTTGTTTAAGTTCGCTTACGCGACATTTTCATGAAAAACCCGATTTGGGCTACATATGGACCGGGTACATATGGACCGATATCGGAAATTTTCATTTTCCATATTTATGTAACCTAATTTCATTACCAGAACTGCTTTTGAGCACAAAAAAGTTGTTTAAGTTCACTTACGCGACATTTTCATTAAAACCGCAGTTTAGGCTATATCTCGGGTATATATGGACCGATATCGGAAATTTTCATTTTCCATATTTATGTAACCTAATTTCATTACCAGAACTGCTTTTGAGCACAAAGAAGTTGTTGAAGTTCGCTTACGCGGCATTTTCATGGAAACCCCGGTCTAGGCTATATCTCGGGTATATATGGCCCGATATCGAAAATTTTTATTTTTCATATTTATATGACACTATTTCATTACCAGAACTGCTTTTGAGCACAAAAAAATTGTTTAAGTTCGCTTACGCGGCATTTTCATGAAAACCCCGGTCTAGGCTATATCTCGGGTATATATGGACCGATATCGGAAATTTTCATTTTCCATATTTATGTAACCTAATTTCATTACCAGAACTGCTTTTGAGCACAAAAAAATTGTTTAAGTTCGCTTACGCGGCATTTTCATGAAAACCCCGGTCTAAGCTATATCTCGGGTATATATGGACCGATATCGAAAATTTTAATTTTTCATATTTATGTGACCCTATTTAATTACCAGAACTGCTTTTGAGCACAAAAAAATTGTTTAAGTTCGCTTACGCGGCATTTTCATGAAAACCCCGGTCTCTCGGGTATATATGGATGGATATCTCGGGTATATATGGACCGATATCGAAAATTTTCATTTTCCATATTTATGTAACCTAATTTTATTACCAGAACTGCTTTTGAGCAAAAAGAAGTTATTTAGCTTCGCCTATGCGACAATTTCATTAAAATCCGATTTGGGCTATATCTCGGGTATATATGGACCGATATCTGAAAAAAAAATTTTTTTGTCTTTTAGTCACCATGCCTAATATGTGTGTGAAGTTTGAAGCAAAACGAACAACTTTTGTTTTCAAAAATTTTCATACAAAACTGCAAAAAAAATGGCTTTTTTCGGAATTTTGGATATATCTCAGCTATACGTGGACCGATATTACTGAATTTCAATAGCAAACCCATGAATCGATGGGGTAAAAGAATGGTGAAAGAAAAAAGTATCTAAGTCTAATGGTTTTCTCAGAAACGGTATTTCAACAGCGGACAGACGGACATGGCTTAATCGACTTTTCCATTAATTCTGATTCAGAATATATATACTTTATAGGGTCGCAAAAAAAACTGTAGAAATTACAAACGGAATCACAAACTTATAAATACCCTTTACATTTTTGTGAAGGGTATAAAAACACATAAAATTCAGAAAAATGCATGAAATATTTATTTGGATCGATAGTTGGGTCGTTATAATTTAATTTTTGAAGATTATTTCATGCAAATGTTGGCCGCGGCTGCGCCTCAAATGGTCCATCCGCTTAGTCCAATTTTGGCATACTCTCCAACATTTCGGCCGGTATCTCACGAATAATGTTGGCAATGTTGGCTTCCAGTACGTCAATCGAAGCAGGCTTGTCGCTATAGACATTAGCCTTAACATAGCCCCACAAAAAATAGTCTAGCGGCGTTAAATCGGACGATCTGGGCGGCCAATTGACTGGTCCCAAGCGTGAAATAAACTGTTCACCGAACTCGCCTCTCAATTGGTCCATTGTTTCGCGTGCTGTGTGGCATGTGGCACCGTCTTGTTGAAACCACATGTCATGCAAGTCAAGCTCTTCCATTTTGGGCAAAAAAAAGTTTGTTATCATCGCACGGTAGCGCTCACCATTCACAGTAACGTTGTGATTCTCATCATCTTTGAAGAAATACGGCCCAATGATGCCGCCAGCCCATAATCTGCACCAAACGGTTGTTTTTCGTGGATTCATTGGTAGCTCTTGCAATGCTTCTGGCTGCTCTTCACTCCAAATACGGCAGTTTTGCTTGTTCACGTATCCATTCAACCAGAAATGAGCCTCGTCGCTGAACATAATTCTTCGATAAAAAAGTGGATCTTCATCTATCTTTTCAAGAGCCCATTCACCAAAAATTTGGCGTTGTGGTAAGTCGTTTAGCTTCAATTCTTGCACCAGCTGTATCTTATAAGGCTTCACACCCAAATCCTTCCGCAAAATTTTCCACGTAGTGGAGTAACAGAGGCCCAATTGCTGCGAACGGCGCCGAATCGATAATTCACGGTCATCACCAAAAAAAGAAACTAAGTTCTACTATACAACGTTTTGTATAACATATGTATATAATTCAGCTAGTTAGAAGTATTTCAACGTTTCTTAGCAAATATTGCTTTAAGTTCTTTTTAAAAATGGATAGAGTAGAAGAATTCTTGATATTAGATGGTAGACGGTTAAATTCCTTTGGGCCAGCAAATGCTATACGTTGTTTGGTTAATTCAAGGCGACATCTTACTGCATTCAAATTCGTCGCTTGCCTTGTAGCTCTGTTGGTAATATATATATTTGGATTGAAATGGATTGCATGTTCTCCATATCCATTAAGGCATTTAAAAACATATGTTAGTAATTATTGTTTATAAAATCCTTTAATTGGAAGTATTGTTTTTGCGTATTGTTTGTACAAGTTCACAGTATTAAACCTTAACGGAAGGTTAAATACTATTTTTAAAGCTTTGTTTTGAGCATATTGAAGTGATTTCATTGCAATACTATTTTTATATCCATATATTATTGGCAAGTACGTGAGATGTGAATGTATTAAAGAATTATACAATAGCATTTTGGTTCCGGTACTAAGTTTGTTCCTGAATTTATATAAAATGTCTATGCCGGATGATAACTTGCTTTTTAGTTGGTTTATATAATTCTCCCAAGAAAGATTATGATACAGGTTAATTCCCAGATATTTCACAGTTACAGACTCCCAAATCAGATTCCCATCAATGTGAACACTCATTAATTCATAGTTTCTGTATACATAAGGTTTAAACATAATCAGTTTTGTTTTATTTGCGTTAAGCATCAATCTATTTAGTCTAAGGTACTCCGATAATACTGAAGCATCGTATTCGACCTGCGTTTGTAATACTTTCTCATACTTGTAATTATATAACAAACAAATATCATCGGCATACATAAATAAATTGCCAAAAAAGTTTATATTTTGTAGATAGTTGATATATATTTTAAAAAGCAAGGGTCCAAGAACACTACCCTGGGGAACTCGACAAACAACTTCCACCGTGTTGCTCTTTGCGCCTCCAACTTGCACGAACTGTTTCCTATTTCTTAGGTATGCTGACAGTATACCCACGCTATTGCGGTAAACCCCCATTAGCTCAGTTAGTGTTATGGTCAACTAAATCAAAGGCCTTTGATAGATCATAAAACACACCTGCAACCCCTTTATGGCCAGCATCAATTCCTTTGCATATGCATTCCACAACATTCACAACAGCTTCTTCAGTTCCTATACCTTTTTTAAATCCATATTGTTGTTCATATAAAATGTTACTTTCTTCAAGGAAGGTTAATATTTGCTCATACATAAGCTTTTCAAATATTTTGTCAATAATTGGTAAAATTGAAATTGGTCGATAGTTATCCACTTTGTTGCTTAAGTTGCATTTTGGTATAGGGACAATCTTATGTAATTTTAAAATATTTGGATATGTTGCTTCAGCAATCATCTTATTAAATATAGTTTTTAATATTTCTGAAATTGCGTTTTTGCGTATCAACAGCATTTTTGGCATAATACCATCACAGCCTGGACCTTCATTAATTTGCAAATTATCCAAAATACTTATAATTTTCGCACGATCTATACTGCTAAAATTAAAATTTTGTGTTCGCCAGTGCATAGTGCGAAACATGTTAAAATTATCTGCTGGATATATTAATATACGACGTCGAATTTTTTGTACAAAATTACAAAAAAAAAAAATCATTAAAAGCTATGGCCTTTTCATCGTTGTTTCTAATTATTTCACCATCATTCCTTACTAGTTCTTTTAAAACACTTTCTTTTTTTTTTTTGTTTAGAAATCTGCAAGTTTTTTTTGGATCAGCAGAACATTTTTCAACATTTATTGCATAATAGTCATTCATAAGTTTTTTATTGCAGATTCTAATAACTTTGCTAATACGTTGGAGTCGATTTGAAATAGTTTTATCTTTTTTATTTTTCCTCCTTGCTCTTAAGAGCTTGTTTTTATAGTCTATCAATAACGTAAGTTTTTCACTCATCCATGGGCTTACTTTTTTCCTAATGTCCACACATTCCTTTTTTAGCGAAGTGCACTGTAAGGCAAATGTTGAGAGATTGTTGGTGAGATCTTGACAAATTTGCTCAGAGCTAACAGTTTGATCTACTGTGTCCAAATTTTCATCCAGTAGTGAACCAAACTTTTCATAATCGGTTAAAATTTTTTTCTCCATAGTAATATCTTGATTTTCATAATTGGTACTAAGCTGGCAGTATAGAAAATTGTGATCAGTAGTGCAATTCACTAACTTTTAACGAATTTAAAAGAGCATAACTTAACGCGAGCTATTGTGGTTTGCACTAACGCTTATGTGATTCACTAACTTATTCTTAACACCTCTGGTTGTATGTTAAAAAAATTTGAGATAATGTGGCAGCTTTGTTAAAAATAAAGAAAACCAAAAAGAGGAACAGGGAAAAAACAAACAAATTTGCAAATAATTTCATGTTTAGGGTAAGTAAAACTATTTATATGTTTATTATTTAAAATATTTTTTGATAAGTAAGATAAGTTCTTCTCGCGGAGAACACGCCGAACGACTGTTGGAGTCTTCCGACAAGTTTGTATACCAAACACTGTGAAGTTATTCTAGTATAAATTTTAACAACATTGTTGTTAAGATAAACACCACAAAAATAATTAGTGTTTAGTTAACGCTAATCAGTCAGGCTATAAAAACAGCTGATTTAAAACGAAGACAAATAGTGTTAAAAACTGTTATAGAGTCGCGAAAACACCAACGCTAGTGTTAATTTCTCTAAACGAATTTTATTAGCGTTAAAACTGGTTAGTGAATTGCACTACAGAGAGTAGATTTTGAATTGAGTTGATTGAAATTAAATTACTATTGTTACTGAAAACACAGTCGATACAAGATTGACTTTTAGGCCTCGTGATAAGATTATGACATGATTTGAAATTGTGTTCCTCAAACATATCTAGTAAAAGACGACTACAATTGTTCATAAATCTCAAATTAATGTTAAAGTCACCAATATAGATACACGGATCATTGCGAATACTTGTCAATTATTACGATATTCCCATATCTTTCTCTTTCCGACATCTTTCTTTTCTTTAATTTTGACAGATATTTTATACTTGGCTTTACCTTTACACGGCAGAAATCAAGTGCTGCCATGTCACTGGTGCTACCATTTGTGCCACTGTGTTTACACACGACAACCTTCAAAAAACTAAACTCGAATCATACAAGTTCCTCGACCGCTTGTACGAGTATGGATGAATTATATAATGGTTGTTTATTTATTACAGAAAAATTCACAAAAACTCAATTTTTGGTTGACACAGGAGCAGAAATGTCAGTTTTTCCCTGTAAGAATCGCAGTTTACTTCGAAAATTTTCACTTTATGCTGCAAATGGCACAGAAATCAAATCATTTTGGCAAATAGTTCTAAACTTAGATTTAAGTCTTCGAAAGTGTTTCCGATGGAATTTTGTGCTCGCTGTAGTTTTTCGCCCTATCATTGGAGCAAGTTTTCTTCGTCATTATCATCTTCTTCTAGACCTAAAACGAAAATCACTTACCGATAGAAAAACAAATTTAAAATCTAGCGGTAGTGTTGTGAACGATTCATTTGTTGGCATTAAAATGCTTTCTGGTGAACTATTGTGGACATATCCAGAAATTTTTAGCCAATAACAATACTTATCAGCACATCATTACTCAAGATCTTAGCGTTTCATGTAGACCAAGACGTCTAGATTCTGTAGAACTCAAGGCAGCCAAAAAAGAATTCCAATACATGTTGGACAAGGGAATCATCAGACCATCCAGCAGTAATTGGACTAATTTCCTTCACATGGTTAAAAAACCCAACGGTGAATGGCGACCTTTTGGAGATTACAGAGCTCTCAATAGCGTAACGGTGACGGACAAATAACCTGTTCCTTACCTTACAGATTTTAAAATAAATTTTTTAATTTTTTAAAGCTGGATTTGATTAAGAATAACATCTAGCTCATCTTAAAATCCTTTTTGAGCATTTTTAAAAGCATGAAATCAAAGTCAATCCAGCCAAATGTGTTTTTGGCGCACCTGAAATCGATTTTCTTGGTCATCATATTATCTCGCAAGGGATAAGCCCGCTTCCAGAAAAAGTGAAATTAATTAAAGAGGATTTTTGGGCGTGCTGAACTTTTATCGGAAGTTCCTCCCAAGTAAAAGCTGATTTGAACATTTTTTTGAAAGGATCGAATAAAAAAAATTATAATCGCGAAATATCCTGGACTGATGCCTTAACGTTTTTAAAACTGTAAAAAAGCTTTAGCTAATGCAACCTTTTTAGGTCATCCTATCTCAAATGGGGAATTAGCCTTCAAAGTTGATGCTTCAAACTATGCTATTGGTGCTGTACTGAAGCAATTTGTAAACAATAACTAAGAATGTGGATCAGCGGACCGTTTCCTGCATTAAGCAGAAATCAAAAAACATTCAAAATTATATTAAATAACAAAAAGGAGACAGTTACTATTGATCGACTGAAACCTGAATTTAATAACAGCAGCAATTCAAACACTTTTAAAACAAAATCTGGCAGAATTATTAAATTTCTTGAACGCTTGGCGTTTAATGAGGGGGAAGTACTGTAGGTATTTACTACTTTTTGCAATACAACTTTGTATTTAAAAATGATTTTTAATCAACGTTTCATTTTTTATGGTGTTAATATTTTTTCACATAACTTTAAAAAAAAATTTTTTTTTTTTTAAGCTTTTTTTTTATTTATTGAATCTTCACAATGTGAACTAACAATAAGTATTCAAATCTTATTACTAAATACAATATATTAACTAAGTCCAGCCAATGCTAGACAAAAAGTTTTATTATGCGCATATTATATCGGTAAAATCACCTACTTAACGCTCTGATGGTGGCAACGGTATCCCTTCTTCTCAACCGAGTGTGACCACTAAAATTAAGTATGTTTCGTGCAAGAGGGTTTGGGTGCAGTTCCAATTTGCTGATATACCTTGTCGCATGCTTTGAAAACTCATCTTTTACCAGTGGAACACACAGATCCTTGTAAATTCGGGAGTTTTTTACGTACCATGGAGCTGCAGTAATTGTTCGAAGAATTTTGTTTTGTCGCCTTTGAATTTTTTCAATCTTTGACGCTGAGGCGGTGCCCCATAACTGAATTCCGTAGCGCCATATAGACTTTAGTATTGCGTTGTATAACAAAAGTTTGCAATCTAATTTCAATGTAGAATTTCTGCCCATAAGCCAATTTAATTGCGCTGCTTTTAATTTTAGCTGAGTGACTTTCGCGCCAATGTGAGGCTTCCATAATAACCTACGGTCGAGATGAATACCAAGGTACTTGACTTCATTTTGCTGCGTAATAGGTGAATTGTTAATTTGGATAGCTGAACATGTTTGTCTACGCAGTGTGAATGTAACGTGAGTACACTTTTGTTCATTAACTTTAATTTTCCAAAGTTTTAACCACATCTCTAATATTGAAATATACTCCTGCAAATTTCGCGAAGCTACTTGATGGTTTTTATGTACGCTGCAGAATGCTGTGTCATCTGCAAAAGTTGAAGTGTGAATACCACATCTGGTTGGCATGTCAGAAGTGTAAATTAAATATAGAGTAGGCCCCAGAATGCTACCTTGGGGAACTCCTGCCTCGATTGGCTGAGTTGGGCTTACAAAGTCGCCTTCTCTGATGACAAATTTACGGCCACATAAATAGCTTTCCAGAAGCTTGTGAGTGTTTGCAGGCAAGTTCAACTTTATTTTGTGCATTAATCCCTCGTGCCACACTTTATCAAAAGCTTGGGAAACATCAATGAATAGAGCTGAGCAATACTTTTTGTCCTCAAAAGTCTTTCTTATAACATTAACTAGTCTATGCGTTTGTTCTATGGTGCTGTGTTTAGCCCGAAAACCAAATTGATGATCCGGGATGCATCCTACATCATTCAATATTGGAGTCAACTTCGCCATTAACAATTTTTCGAAAAGTTTTGAAATTGTTGGCAGTAGACTTATTGGTCTATATGACTCTACTTTAGTGGGATCCTTCCCTGGCTTGGGTATCATAGTAACCATAGACACCTTCCACTCTGCAGGATAGTATTCTAGGCGCAAAATAGCGTTAAAAATGAAAAGAAGAATTCTTCTAGCAACACGAGGTAACTGTACTAGCATTTTGCCAGTAATTTTGTCAAAACCTGGAGCTTTTTTTGAGTTTACTTTATTTATAACGTTTTCGACATCTTGAAAACTAAGTCTCAAAGGCACAGGTGGTCTAACAGCATATGGCGGAAATTCAGCAACATCATCCACTGTATCATTTGCAGTAAAAACGTTTTTCAAATGATTAACATACACCATCCCTTTTTCAGAATCACTTCTTGTCCAGTCGCCAGATGAAGTTCGCAAAGGTGGCTTACCTATTACGGGTCTTTTCAGACCTTTTGTCGCTTTCCATAGAGAATAGTCACTTTGCGGGCTACCATCAAGACCTTCTAGATAATTTTTAAGGGAAGCCATTCTTTGGATTTCAAGCACATTTCTTAACTGAGTTATGCACTCCCGTAGCCTGCGAAGTTGCCATTCTCTTCTAACTCTTCTTTTTTCTGACAAAAGTTGTTCAATTTCAGACGAATAAGTTCTATTGTTCTCATTTCTGAACCTCGTATGGGTAGTGGTAGCATGTTGCACGGCCAGTTTAAGGTCTTCAGAAAAATCTTTAATTGATATATCAACATCCTCAGGGGTTCTCAAGGCAATATTTTCTGTACAATGAGTACTCAAATATTTCTTATATTTTAGCCAATTAACTCTAGTGATGGCGAACGCCAAGTCACTATACGGGGAGCTATCCTCCTGGGGGAACGAAACGGATATTATAGTGGGTGAGTGGTCCGATGACAAATATAATGAAGACTCTACTTGCATCCATTCTAAAGGAAAATTTTTTGCAACTCCAAAATCTATAACATCTGGAATCTTTCGCCGGTCCGAGGGCCAATAAGTGGGATGTCCGCTTGAAATCACGTCTAAGCCCAGTTTGGAGACTGTGTCAAAAAGCACACGGCCTTTTGGGGAAATTAAACGTGATCCCCAAAAAGTGTGCTTAGCGTTTTAGTCACCAGCCGCTAAAAATCGAGAACCAAGTGATTTGAAAAAAAGTGAATACTGAGTTTCTGTTATTGAAAATCGTGGCGGTGAGTAGATCGAAGAAATAACGATTTTTTCATGCAAATATTCAATGCATATATTAGTTGCTTGGAGATATTCCTCACGTGTCTCATGCAGACAATAGTGCTTAATTCTATTTTTTATTAGAATTGCTGAGCCTCCACAAGACCTTCCACGAGGATCTTTAGTGTCATACAGTGTGTAGCCATTAATTTTGAAATGACTATTGCTTGTCAAATGAGTTTCAGCAATCATCATTATATCGATTTGCTTTTCCATAAGGAAGTGCTCAAGTTCATTTTTGTGTTGGCGGATGCCGTTTGCGTTCCAGAAACATATTTTTAACCAATTCATTTTGTTAAAATTGCCTGCAAAATAGTGGATTGCATTTTCAGCATTTCCTGCATTATGTTCGTCATAGAAACCGTAAATGTGTTTATGGACTGAACAAGAGTCTGAAGAGTTGCCTCAAGATTGGTAAAATTTTGATCGGAATTTTGGGGCTTGGGCTCCTGATTCAAGTTTTTTGTATCGGTTTTGACCACACTAGCATATGAAACTTGTTTGGGGTTTTGCATAATTATTTGGCTGGTTGACTGGCCTATCTGCGGAAAATTGTTTGTATGAATTATGTTGTGCTGCTGGGGTTGTTTATAGGTGATTGATGACTTATTTGTCATTGACTGCTTAAAGTTAGTATAGACAGGGCAGCCCCTGTAATTTGCAGTGTGGTTGCCTCCACAGTTACTGCATTTTTTAACACTTGAGTCAGTTTTTGACTTTTGGCACTGTGATGTGCCGTGCAGTTCTCCACACACCACACAAACTGTGCGCAGTTTACAATAGGCCTTAGTATGGCCAAATTCCTGGCAGTTTAGGCATTGAACGGGCCCTAAACGCTTGTGCGGCTCCTCAACGGTAACCCTACGATGAAGAATAAATTTGAGGTTATAAATTGGGTGAGTTTCATTCTCTTTGAGAATAACATCCCCTGGTTCCAGTTCAACCCTAAACATGGGTTGAGGAATCTTTCCACGGTTCCGCATATTTAGCACATTTTTTACTTTAAAGCCTTTATCTAGCAGTGCAATCTTAACCTCATCCGTGTCTACATAAGGGTCAATACCTTTTATAGCAACCTGGAGGCCTTTAGCACTTTTAAGTTGATAAGTATAAAAAAATCTTTTCGCTTTTTCCAGAGCGGCAGAAAGTTTTCGGTAATCATTTTCACAGTTGACTTGGATTTTTGTTTCACTTATTTGTCCGTGCTTAACTGATGTTACGTTGAAGGTGTCTTTACCAATTGCCGTAATAAGTGCTTTTACCAGCTCACTAGAAGTAGGTTCTCTCAAGTATATTGGTGGCGGTTTAAATGTTTTTTTTGATGTAGTTGGCTCGTCAGTCTGAAAGATAGCAAATCTATTACTATCCGTTGCCGTAGTCCTATTATCATCTTTGGAAATTTTCGGATTTGAGCGGATTTATTAATAAATTAATTAATAAATAATTTATATAAATATATAATAAAATATCATTATATTTTTAAAAATTCTTTGTAAATATTATATTTATACATAAAAATTATATTAAATATAATAATATAAAAATTTATTATATTAATATTCTTAATTGAATTTTAAATTTTTTTTTTAGTCTAAATTAATAGATATCTATTAATTAATTAAATATTTATATATTAATAGATATCTATTAATCCTATTTAACTTTTTCTGCACAAAAATACAGCTGCTTATATTGCAGGAGCATACACGATTATCGGATTATTAAAAGTTACAGAATCGCTCTAGAAGCCTTCAAATTCAATTAATAACAATTCTATCAAACACAGTGTACATTTCATTTGTGTTTTCGTAAGAGGTGTCTTTAAAAGAATTTGTTGAAATATACGAAAATTTATATAATCAACATTTAATGCAAACGTTTTGGAAAAACTTTATAATTTATTTAATAATTCACAAACTTCACTGTCCAGAGACTGCTTTTATTGCAATATTTCACAAACTTGGCTTAATAGTTTTATAGCAAAACAGCTAATTTTATAAAACGAAATGTTTATTTTTCTTTCGACAGTGTTCATAATATAAAACAGCAAGATTGTCTTACTTTGGGCATATAACATGGTACGTCCTCCACGCAAAATGAAACGTAAAAATTTTGGTCACTTGATGAAACTTGTTTCTTACATTAAAACAAAAAGTTGAGTTAAATTTGATTTTGTGCCACCGAAATTTAAAAAACGCACCGAAACTCTATAAAAAAAGCACTCGCACCGACTAAAGAATTTTTCGCACAAATAATTTTAAAAAGCACCACAAACGGTGCGAAACGCACCGAGTTGACAACGCTGTTAACAGCCTTTACAACACCAAAAACCGTAGTAGATATAGTAAACGTAGTAAGTTCATTTATTTACAACTATGAAACAGCCGGCAGACTTGACGACATATTAATTTTTTTGAAGCTAATAAAATAAATGTACATAAACATTGTTACAAATGGAAAACATCGAAAACAAAAAATAAAAGAAAATGTGAAAAAACTTGAAATAAAAGATTAAATTAAAATTAGGTATTTTTTTTTTTTAAGTTTTATCTCTTTTCGCGAATCTCCCAACTGAAAAATTTCTTTGTGTCGCAAAAATATCTGAACAAATGTCAGCTTTTTCGGCTTTTTTACAAAACCAAAGAAAAAGTCGCTCACACTAAGAATTTTACAATAGTATTATATTTAAAAGCATTTTAAATTTAATACAAAAAGTGAAAACCGCTATAATATTTTTCCTCCGAGAAGTAAAAAGCAAACAAAAATTAAAACACGTTAACAGTATATGTGGAAAACAACCGAAAACTACTTTAATAATTTTCAATTGTTCCTTTAAGTTTATTATAATATTTTCTCAGAAAGATATTCTCAAACATTCAACTTTATATCCCAACAATCCAAATAAATTGCTGAGAATTTAAAAAGAAAAATGCTCTAATAATATCCGTCAAAACACAAAAAACAAGCTTTTCTATTTATAAACGTCTCTAACATTTCTTTACACCTTTCAAACAAATGAAAAACCGTTGGTTGCTACGATTTGCTTTTTGAAAGTATCAAAAAGCAGAGAACAAAAATTCAAACAATTAAGTTTTTTATTCGCTATTTAAGCTTCTAAAATTTATACCAGTAAAAAATTATAAATAGCTTGTTTTCTATGTTTCCCAGCTATCTATATGCCGACATTTCATAGGAACTACCCTAATCATCAGGAGACTTTGGAAATTTTTGAAAGATATTCTCAAACATTCAACTTTTTTTTTTAGCATTTTTATGAACAACTTATAAAATTAACAAAAAAAAATTATTGGTGCGTTTTTTAAAGTTAACGACGCTGCAAACTTGTAAGAAAACGACGAAACGCTGCTAATAAAGGGTTATTATACCAAATATAGGGTGTTTTTTTAAGCCCGATAGAACTTGAAATTGTAAAAAATAACACAAAAAATTAAATTGTAATCAAAATTTTTTTTTATTCGAAAGATCAATACGTGACATTAACATTTGAAAATGATTTCGGGCATATGGGCACCGCGGCTGTTCTTGACGAAGCGCATTCTGGACGTCCAATTTTGGGCCACTTTTTCGAGCACTGCTGGCCGTATGTCACGAACAACACGAACAATGCTGGCCTCCAAGGCGTCAATTGTTGCTGATTTATCAGCATAAACCAGTGACTTCACGTAGCCCCACAGGAAATAATCGAGAGGTGTCAAATCGCACGACCTTGGAGGCCAATTGACAGGTCCATTTCTCGAAATCAACTTATCGCCAAATTTTGATTTCAGTAAGTCGATGGTTGCGTTCGCCGTATGGCACGTAGCGCCATCCTGTTGAAACCACATCTCCTCCGGATCAATGTCATCCATATTTTCAAACAAAAAATCATTGATCATGGTGCGGTAACGATCTCCATTGACCGTAACGCGAGCTCCGGCCTCATTTTTGAAGAAATAAGGTCCGATGATGCCACCAGCATGAAAACCGCACCAAACAGTGCATTTTTCTGGATGTAATGGAGTCTGTAGGGTCTCTTGTGGATTGGTCTCACTCCATATGCGGCAATTTTGCTTATTAACAAACCCGTTAAGCCAAAAATGCGCCTCATCGCTGAACACAATTTTGTCGTCTATAAGTTGCGCGAATCGACGACTGATTTTCAAAGTAAATTTGGATAATTTCGTAGCGTTGTTCAAGCGTGAGTCTATTCATGATGATTTGTCAGAGTATACTGAAACAAATAAAAAAAATGTTTCATCAAAATTTAATTTTTTGTGTTACTTTTTACAATTTAAAGTTCTATCTAGCTTAAAAAAACACCCTATAGTTGGCTCGTCAGTCTGAAGGATAGCAAACCTATTACTATCCGTTGTCGCAGAGGTAATATCGCCCTTAGACATTTTTGGTTGCGATGATATTTGCGCGGATTTAGGGCTTCGCTGACGTTTAACCACGGTTATATACCTATCCATACCCACTTGAGTTTTCGGTTTATCAACAATAGCTACACTTGCAGATGGTTTGTCGTCTGTTGCAACAACAATGTTTGGCGAGCACGAACGCGTGCGTTTTTTATCTCTTAGAGACAGGAGATTGTCCAATGATTTTTTCAATGATTCCTCTTCAGAAATCCAGAGGTTTTTTCTAGTGGAGCTAAGATCCCTCTCAGAATTGCATCTACTAGGTGCACTCATGCAATTTTTTTTTTTTTTTTATTTATATTTTTTTTAATTTAAAAGTATATAAAAATAATTGTCATAAAGTTTTTCTTTTGTATAAATTCGCTCTTCCACTTATTGCGGTTTTGTAAGAAAACAAAAAATTTTAATGTATAGTTTTTTTCCCACTGGGTAGTTAATCTTCACGCACAATAACAACAATAACAATGCACTGCCACCGCACTTGTTTTATTGAAATTGATTTTATTGTTTAGTTATTGAAATGTAAGGAATTTATTTTCCCCTTGTTTTTTTAAAATAATTTGTTATTGTTTTTACAATTTAATTTTAAAGGCGTTTAAGCAATGATTTTATTTTATTTTTTTTGTTCACTTTTTACGACCGTTCGGTTGGAGAGTCACAATGATGAACTTTAAAAAATGAGGAGTCAATTCTTATCATTCAAACTGTAGTTTCTAACAGTTATAAATTAATTTATTATTTGATTTTTATAAAATATAAATCCGCATTCATTTATAGTATTAACAGTATTTTTTTGCGGCACTGTGACGAGCTGTACCGACCTATGCCTTCGAATAGGAAGTTGCCGCGTGATTAACAACGAAATACCTCAAAAAAACCTGCAAACTAAAACAGTTAGTTGAGGTAGACAGTCAACCAATGAGAGTGAGACGCAAAACTCTCCAAGGCCATACAGCAACGACAAGCCTGACCGTACTTAAGAATTAATTACGATGACGCGAGAGCTGTTCCCCAGCCCAGAGCTGCTTTACGACTGACATCCGATATAGTAGAATTAGCGATTTAGTCCAAAATTTGCAGTTTTTTGGCATCAATGCCTGCAAAATATTTGCTATGTTGCTTTTTTTTATTAATTTGTTGTAGTCTTTTAGATAATATAAAACCATTTTCTCTTAATTTCTTCTAAATGTCAGAAGTCCTAAAAAATGATATACGTCTATAATATTGCATCTCAGTGTATATTCTGAGTCAGAATTAATAAAAAAGTCGATTAAGCGATGTCCGTCTGTCCGCCGTTGAAATACCGTTTCTGAGAAAACCATTAGACTTAGGAACTTTTTACTTTCACCACTCTTTCACCCAATCGATTCATGGGCTTGCTATTGAAATTCAATATCGGTTCACGTATAGCTGAGATATATCCAAAATTCCGAAAAAGTCATTTATTTTCCAATTTAGTATGAAACTTTTTATATGTGAACTGATATCGGAAATTTTCATTCTCCATTTTTATATAACCTATATGGATAAATGAGAAAAAATGCGTGAAAAAAATCTAAACTTACTGAAAGAAACAACAGAAAGATTGCCAATTGTACAAGCAATTCCACAAAAAGTGCTAGACAAGTAGCAAATGAGTGAGGCATAAACGTGTCACGTTGGATAATTAATCGTGTCCTAAAGTAGTCAGGCTTTATCAAAAAGCAAAAACTAAATACTGCACCACGTTTGATTGATCGGCACAAGAAGGCGCTATCGGAATTTGTAAAAAAAGTATGAACACAGATGGAATAAGGTAAGTACATCTTCGAAATTTTAACCACTACTTTACTGAAATTGTTTGCAGATAATTTTTTCTGATGAGAAAAAATTTAAATTAGACGGCCCAGATGGGTAGAACTGTTACTGGAGGGACTCACGCTAGGAGCCACGCTATTTTTCTAAGCGAAATTTTCGTAGTGGTTTTCTCATGGTTTGGGGAGCGCTTCCCAAGGAGCTTTTTGCAAAATTGCTCCAAAGTATTCCGAATAAAATTTTTGAGCTTATATTGAAAAATGGTGGACCAACTCATTATTATTTTTTAATAACTTCAAGTGAAAGCTGCATATTTTAAATGCGGCTATAATATTGCTCAGCTAAAAACATGACTATATTTACCCATTTTCGTTATATTGAAATAAATTGTTAAGTTTATTATTGTTTTCCTACTAGTTTTTAATAGTCTTTAAAGTAGAAAAAAACTATTTTCTTTCACTTGTTTGTGAGTGCCAGAAGTTTTCAAAAACGAGATGCGTCTATAATAATGCACTTTATTGTATATATACTTTATAGGGTCGCAAATGAAAATTGAAGAAATTAAAAACGGAGTCACAAACTTATATATGTATATCCTTTACATTTTTGTGAAGGGTATAAAAAAGTTGTTTGTTTTGCGTCAAACTTCACAAAATTATTAAGCATGGTGACTAAAAGTAACACACTTTTTGGGGATCACGTTTAATTACCCCGAAAGGCCGCGTGCTTTTTGACACCATTTCCAAAATGGGCTTAGGTGTGATTTCAAGTGGACAGCCCACTTATTGGCTGTCAGATCAACGCAAGATCCCAGACGTTATAGATTTTGGAGTTACAAAAAATTTCCCCTCAGAATGGATGCAAGTGGAGCCTTCATTAGATTTGTCATCAGATCACTCACCACCTATAGTTTCTGTTTTGTTCCCCGTTTTGTGACTTGGCGTTGATTAAGAAATCTGCTTTAAATCTAAAGAATGGCTTCCCTTAAAAATTATCTGGAAGGTCTTGATGGTACCCCTCAATACGGCTATTCTCTATGGAAAGCGACAAAAGGTCTGAAAAGACCCGTAATAGGTAAGCCACCTTTGCGAACTTCAACTGGAGATTGGGCAAGAAGCGATTCTGAAAAGGGAATGTTGTATGGCGATCATTTGAGAAATGTTTTTACCACAAATGATACAGCGAATAATTCAGCTGAACTACCGTCATACGCTGTTAGACCGCCTATGTCTTTGAGACTTAGTTTTCAAGATGTTATTTTTTTTTAAGCATTTTTTTATTTATTGAATCTTCAAAATGAACTAACAATAAGTATTCAAATCTTAATACTAAATTTAAAATTAAAAAATGTGATTCTTAAGTCCGGCCAATGCTAGACAAAAAGTTTTATTATGCGGGAGCTATTTCGGTAAAATCACCTATTGAGCAATCTGATGGTGGCAGCGGTATCCCTTCTTTTAAGCCGAGTGTGGCCGCCAAAATTAAGTATATTGCGCGCAAGAGGGTTTGGATGAAGTTCCAGTTTACTTTCAAAATGTTGAAAATGTTATTTGTAACACAAACCCCAGGAAAGCTCCAGGTATTGATAAAATTACTGAAAAATGCTTGAGCAGCTACCTCTTTTTACTTTTAACGCCATTTTACGTCTCGAGTATTATCCTGCAGAGTGGAAGGTGTCCATGATTACTATGATACCAAAACTAGGGAAGGATCCCACTAGTCTACTGCCAATAATTTCAAAACTGTTCGAAAAATTGTTAATGGTAAAGTTGACTCCAATATTAAACAATATGGGATGAATCCCTGATCATCAATTTGGTTTTCGGGCTAAACACAGCACCATAGAACAAACACACAGACTAGTCAATGTCATAAGACAGACTTTATTCATTGACATTTTCCAAGCTTTTGATAAAGTGTGGCACGAGGGATTAATTTACAAAATAAAGTTGCAAACACTCACAAGCTTCTGGAAAGTTACTTATGCGGCCGGAAGTTTGTTATCAGAGAAGGCGATTTTATAAGCCCCTTATAGCCAATCGCGGCAGGAGTTCCCCAAGGCAGCATACTGGGGCCTACTTTATACTTGATTTACGCCTCTGACATGCCAACGAAATCCGGAGTTTATACTTCAACTTTTGAAGATGACACAGCATTCTGCAGCGCACACGAACCCCATCAAGAAACTTCGCGAAATTTGCAGGAATATATTTCAATATTAGAGAAATGGTTAAAACTTTGGAAAATTAAAGTTAATGAACAAAAGTGTACTCACGTTACATTCACACTGCGTAGACAAACATGCTCAGCTATCCAAATTAACAATTTACCTATTCCGCAGCAAAATGAAGTCAAGTATCTTGGTATTCATCTCGACCGAAGGTTGACGTGGAAGTCACTCAGTTAAAGTTAAAAGTAGCGCAACTGAATTGGCTTATGGGCAGAAATTCGACATTGAAGCTTAGTTGCCAACTTTTATTATACAACGCAATTTTAAAGCCTATATGGTGTTACGGAATTCTTATATGGAGCACCGCCGCAGCGTCAAACATTGAGAAAATTCAAAGGCGACAAAACAAAATTCTTCGAACAATTACCGCAGCTCCATGGTACGTAAAAAACTCACGAATTCATAAGGATCTCTGTGTTCCTCTTGTAAAAGACGAATTTTCAAAGTACGCGACAAGGTATCTCAGTAAATTGGAGCTTCACCCAAATCCTCTTGCACGCAATATACTTAATTTTTAAGGCCACTCTCGGTTGAGAAGGAGGAATACCCTTGCCACCATCAGAACGTGAAATATGTGATTTTACCGATATTGACCGTGAAAAATAAAACATTTTTGTCTAGCATTGGCTGGACTTAATTAATTTTATGTATTTAGTATTAAGATTTGAATACTTATTGTTAGTTCACTTTGTGAAAATTCAATAAAAAAATGAATGGAAAAAAATATCGCTCCATATATATCCGAGCATATTCAGTTCAAGTTTGCAATATATACTATACATATACGTGACTATCGTGAAGGGTGTTTTAGATTCGGCCCAGCCGAATATATCACATTCTTGTTTTTCAAAAATTTTCATACAAAATTGCAAAAAAAATGTATGTTTTCGGAATTTTGAATATATCTCAGCTATATGTGAAACAATATTACTGAATTTTTATACTAAACCCATAATTCGATGGGGTAATAGAATGGTGAAAGAAAAAAGTTTCTAAGTCTTATAGTGAAAGGCCAATGTAAGCGGCATGCGGCAGCGGGCGGTAACAATGTGACCCATTAAAAAAAAATTGTTTTTTTTTATAAAAATATTCAAGTAATCAACACATAGACCACAGCAGACTACACGACTTCACAACAGCAAAAGCTGCAACCGGCAATTGTAGTCAGTAGGGCACTACTGAATTCTTTTGAACACGGCAGCAGCATAAATATAATTTCAACAAATTATGTTTCAGTGTGGCCACCTAAAAGATTTTAGCTTCACAAAATTTGTTGATTTACAGAACAAGATCTGTTTATATTAAACTTTCATGAATAAGTAATGTCTTTAAAAGACAAAAAGAATAAATTAAATTAGAAAGTTTTCGTTTACTACGATTAACTCAGATTAGGTGGGCCTTCCAAGCTTAAAATATAATCGGATATAAGTTCTGATCTATAATGAGAACAGCGTTAAAGAAATTACCTACTTGAACGTAATGTAAAATAAACTGAGATATATATATATATATATATATATATATATATATATATATATATATATATATATATATATATATATATATATATATATATATATATATATATATATATATATATATATATATATATATATATATATATATATATATATATATATATATATATATATATATATATATATATATATATATATATGTATATTGGATTAGTAACTCTGTGTTAAAAGTGACAAAACGCGCAAAAATTAAGCTTTGTAATAAAATTGATAAATTTAATCATTTTAACAACAGAAATCCGCTGTTATCAACCTAATAATATAAAGTAGAGTAGGCTGTTTAGCACTTGCTTGACTTGATTATTGGAGCTGATAATTGCATTCTAACCTGTTGTTTTGCAAAAAATAAAAAACAACAACAACAAACAGCTGTTATATAGAATACATAATGTTACTTAATTTATTACTACATCCTTAAAGTATGTTGTAAAAGTGCATCCATATGAGTTATTAAAATCAAGTACCTGTTAAGTTAACAAACAAATCAAAACAAAAACTAATGAATAATAATAAGCGCCCAAGACAATTGTCATCACCAGAACAATTTATAAATAACAATAACAAAAGGCAATTAACAAATAAAGCTATGGATAACCAGACCTCTGGCTTGGACACTTTCTCATGGAGTAAAGTTTGCGAGCTACTGGATATAAAACTGAAAGATGTTACCAGAAAGGAGCATCTTGTATCTTTGCAAATGGAAATTAAAGATCTTAGAGAGGAAAACCTTAAACTTAGACAAGATGTCAAAAACCTTTCTGCTCGTCTTGAATATATTGACAGGAGGACTCGTTCATCTAATGTTGTGGTTAATGGCTTAAAAAGCACGAGCAGCAATGAAGCCAAAAGTGAATTTATTAAACTTTGTACAAATACACAAAAAATTAACGTGAATGTAATGACTGCTCATAGATTGCCGAGAAACAAATTTTTATTTTCACTTGGAACAAACATAGAAACAGCTAATGTAATGAATGCCAAAACCAAGCTGAAGAAGGATAGGATATATATACAAAAGGATTATACCAAAGAGGAATTGAGTGCAAGTTATAACTTAAGACAAATTAGTAAAGGACTATCTAAGATACAAAAAACTTAAAGATCAGAACTGGTGAATTATGTATTTTTATAAACAACAAAAGGTATACTTGGTCTAAAAGAAATGCAGTTGCAAGTAGTAATGAGGATGCTGATTTTCTACGAAACTTATTGATGGAAGCGAACATAGCTATTCCAGTTCAAAGCATAAGACGAAATAGCAATGATGGAGCTCGTGCACCGAATACTACCTCTACACAATAGCAATGTACTTAATGTCGTCTAATTTCATACAACGTAGCGGATCTTGCAAGTCCTCGTAACTATGGAAATTTTATTAATTATATAAATAAATTCAATATTTTTTTCCTCTTTGAAACTCATGTGTTAGCAAATAATCAAAATGTTTTTAAATTATACTTTCAAAACTATAACCTGTATTGGATTAATGCTAAAAAATTATCTAATGTTGGGCGTGCAAGTGGTGGATGTTTGTATGGCTTCAAAAAGGAAATACAAAAGACTTTCAATTTAAAATTTAATACACATTTAAATGATAATGTATTTATCACCGCCTGCTTTGATGATTGCCTGTTTTATATAATTCCCCGATATATAAATTGCACAAGTTTGAACGCTGATTTTGAATCATTTGAAGATTTTTTATTAGATCTATCTCCGACAAAGTTTTGCATAGTTGGTGATCTGAACGCACGTATTGGTGAGGAACAATATTTAGATCCTAATTTGTTGTTCAATATGCCGCATATTAATAAAACCAGACGTTCGAAAGATAAAGTTTGTAACTATAAAGGGCGTAGGCTTTTAGATCTATTCGAAAATATAGGTGGAATAACTCTCAACGGTAGAACTACAGGTGATGCAAATGGAGAATTTAGTTTTTGTGGTGCGATAGGCAGCTCGGTTATAGATTACTGTGTTGCTTCGCAGAGCTTACTGAGCTATATGGAAAACTTTAGTATTGAGTGTAAACCATATTCGGATCATATGCCACTGACAGTCAATATAGAATGCCCAACAAATTCAAATCTGATTCATATAGACGGAGCTCCTTGCAGATTCCGATGGAATGATAAATTTGTAACAAAGTATGTAGATAAACTCAAACAACTTTCCAGAATCGAAAAAAAACGAGACTTACTTCACAGTGGATGAAATGGTAACTTACCTCAAAAACAAGATCATAAAAGCCAACGTATCGCAAAAACATATACATATATAACTTTGAACCTAAACAAAAATAGTATAATTGAAAATGTGAACGTGCGCGCAAAATATTTTTTTTTCTCATTCAATTATCTATTGAATCTTCACAAAGAGAACTAACAATAAGTATTCAAATCTTAATACTAAATACATAAAATTAATTAAGTCCAGCCAATGCTAAATGTTTTATTTTGCACGGTCAATATCGGTAAAATCACCTATTTAACGTTCTGATGGTGGCAAGGGTGTCCCTCCTTCTCAATCGAGAGTGGCCGTCGAAATTAAGTATATTGCGTGCAAGACGATTTGGATTAAGTTCCAATTTACTGATATACCTTGTCGCGTACTTTGAAAATTCGTCTTTTACAAGAGGAACACAGAGATCCTTATGAATTCGTGAGTTTTTTACGTACCATGGAGCTGCAGTAATTGTTCGAAGAATTTTGTTTTGTGGCCTTTGAATTTTTTCGATGTTTGAAGTGGAGACGGTGCCCCATAGTTGAATTCCATAGCACCATATAGGCTTTAGAATTGCGTTGTATAATAAAAGTTTGCAATCCAGCTTCAATGTCGAATTTCTGCCCATAAGCCAATTCAGTTGCGCTGCTTTTAACTTTAACTGAGTGACTTTCGCGTCAATGTGAGACTTCCACGTTAACCTACGGTCGAGATGAATACCAAGGTACTTGACTTCATTTTGCTGCGGAATAGGTGAATTGTTAATTTGGATGGCTGAACATATTTGTTTACGCAGCGTGAATGTAACGTGAGTACACTTTTGTTCATTAACTTTAATTTTCCAACGTTTTAACCATATCTCTAATATTGATATATACTCCTGCAAATTTCGCGAAGCTACTTGATGGTTTTCATGTACGCTGCAGAATGCTGTGTCATCCGCAAAAGTTGAAGTGTGGATTCCGGATCTCGTTGGCATGTCTGAGGCGTAAATCAAATATAAAGTAGGTCCTAAAATGCTACCTTGAGGAACTCCTGCCTCGATTGGCTTTAAGGGGCTTATAAAATCGCCTTCTCTGATAACAAACTTCCGGCCGCATAAGTAGCTTTCCAGAAGCTTGTGTGTATTTGCAGGCAAGTTTAACTTTATTTTGTGCATCAAGCCGTCGTGCCACACTTTATCAAAAGCTTGGGAAATGTCAATGAATAAAGCTGAACAATACTTTTTGTCTTCAAAAGTCTGTCTTATGACATTGACTAGTCTGTGTGTTTGTTCTATGGTGCTGTGTTTAGCCCGAAAGCCAAATTGATGATCAGGGATGCATCCCACATTGTTCAACATTGGACTCAACTTTGCCATTAACAATTTTTCGAACAGTTTTGAAATTGTTGGCAGTAGACTTATTGGTCTGTATGATTCTACTATAGTGGGATCCTTCCCTGGTTTAGGTATCATTGTAATCATGGACACCTTTCACTCTGCAGGATAATACTCGAGACGTAACATAGCGTTAAAAATAAAAAGAAGAATTCTACGAGCTACACGAGGTAGCTGCTCAAGCATTTTACCAGTAATTTGATCAATACCTGGAGCTTTCCTGGGGTTTGTGTTACGAATAACATTTTCAACATCTTGAAAACTAAATCTCAAAGGCATAGGTGGTCTAACAGCGTATGACGGTAGTTGAGCTGAATTATTCGCTGTATCATTTGTGGTAAAAACATTTCTCAAATGATCGACATACAACATTCCCTTTTCATAATCGCTTCTTGCCCAATCTCCAGTTGAAGCTCGCAAAGCTGGCTTACCTATTACGGGTCTTTTCAGACCTTTTGTCGCTTTCCATAGCGAATAATCGGATTGAGGAGTACCATCAAGACCTTCCAGATAATTTTTGAGGGAAGCCATTCTTTGGGATTCAAGCAGATTTCTTAACTGAGTTATGCATTCCCGTAACCTAGTTTTAAGCTGGGGAGACCTGCGAAGTTGCCACTCTCTTTTAACTCTTCTTTTCTCTGACAGAAGTTGATCAATTTCAGATGAATAAGTTCTATTGCTCACATTTCTGGATCTTATATGTCTAGTGGTAGCATGTTGTACGACTTGATTAAGGTGTTCAGAAAATTCGTTAATCGATATATCAATATCCTCAGGCGTTCTCAAGGCGATATTTTCAGTGCAATGAGTACTCAAATAATTTTTTTTTTTTAACCAATTAACTCGAGAGACGGTCCACGCCAAGTCACAAAACGGGGAACCAACTCCTTGGCGGAACGAAACAGAAACTATAGTTGGTGAGTGATCTGATGACAAGTCTAATGAAGGTTCCACTTGCATCCATTCTGAGGGAACATTTTTTGTAACTCCAAAATCTATAACGTCTGGGATCTTTCGTTGGTCTGACGGCCAATAAGTGGGGTGTCCACTTGAAAAAATTTGAGTATTGGCTTTCTGTTATTGAAAATCTTGGCGGTGAGTAGATCGAGGAAATAACGATTTTTTCATGCAAATATTCAATGCATATATTAGTTGCTTGGAGGTATTCCTCACGTGTCTCATGCAGACAATAGTGCTTAATTCTATTTTTTATTAGAATTGCTGAGCCTCCACAAGACCTTCCACGAGGATCTTTAGTGTCATACAGTGTGTAGCCATTAATTTTGAAATGACTATTGCTTGTCAAATGAGTTTCAGCAATCATCATTATATCGATTTGCTTTTCCATAAGGAAGTGCTCAAGTTCATTTTTGTGTTGGCGGATGCCGTTTGCGTTCCAGAAACATATTTTAAACCAATTCATTTGCTTAAAATTGCCTGCAAAATAGTGGATTGCATTTTCAGCATTTCCTGCATCATGGTTGTCATGGAAGCCGTAAATGTATTTATGGATTGAACTAGAGTCTGCAGAGTTGCCTCAAGATTGCTAAAATTTGGATCGGATTTTGGAGGCTTGGGCTCGTGATTAAAGTTTGGTTTATTGGATTTTACCACATTTGCATAAGAAATTTCTTTGGGGGTTTGCACGATTATATAGCTGGCTGACTGACTCATCTGGGGAAAACTACTTTTAGAAATGATATTTGACTGCAGGGGTTGGTTAATGGGTATTGATGGCCTGTTTGTCATTGACTGCTTAAAGTGATTGTAGACAGGACAGCCCCTGTAATTTGCAGTATGATTACCACCACAGTTACTGCACTTTTTAACACTTGCGTCAGCCTTTGGCTTATTGCACTGAGTTGTGCCGTGAAGTTCACCACACACAACGCAAACTGCGGGCAACTTACAATAGGCCTTAGTATAGCCAAATTCTTGTCAGTTAAGGCATTGAACGGGTCCTAGACGCTTATGTGGCTTACCTTACGATGCAAAAGAAATTTAAGGTTATAAATTGGATGAATTTCACCTATTTTTAGGACAACATCCCTGGGTTCTAGTTCAACCCTAAACATGGGTTGAGGGATCTTTTCACGGTTCCTAATATTAACAACATTTTTTATTTTAAATCCTTTTTCTTCCAGTCCAGTCTTAATGTCATCCGTATCTACACAAGGGTCAACACCTTTAATAACTACCTGAAGGCCTTTAGCACTTTTAAGTTGATAGGTGTAAAAAGATCTTTTCTCCTTCTCCAGAACGTCAGACAACTTTCGGTATTCAGTTTCACTGTTTACCTGGATTTTCGTTTCGTTGATGCTGCCATGCTTTACTGATGTAACGTTGAAGGTGTCTTTTCCGATTGCCGTAATAAGTCGTTTCACCAGCTCATTAGAAGTAGACTCTCTCAAATAAATTGGTGGCGGTTTAAATGTTCTCTTGGATGTTGTTGGCTCATCTGTTTGGAATATAGCAAATCTATTACCATCCGTTGCCGAAGTCCTATTATCATCTTTACAAATTTTTGGTTGAGATGATATTTGAGCTGATTTGGGGCTTCGCTGCCTTTTAACCACGGTTATGTACCTGTCCATGCCTACTTGTGTTTTCGGCTTATTAGCAACAATTAAACTGGAGGATGGTTTATCTTCAGCTGTAACAACAATATTTGGCGAACACGATCGCGGGCGTTTCCTATCTCTAAGACACAGGAGATTTTCCAATGATTTTTTCACAGATTCTTCCTCTGAAATCCAAAGATTTTTTCTACCGGAGCTAAGCTCTTTTTCAGAATTACATCTGATAGGTACACTCATGCAATTAATTGTTTCTATTTTTTTTTTATTTACAAATTTATAACGGTAATAAAAAAAAAGATGTCAAAAAGTTTTTCTTTTAATTAAAATCACTCTGTTCACCTATTACGGTTTTTATTTATTTATTTATTTATTTTATTTATTTATTTATTTGATAAACTAACACAACAAGATATACATCTTATAAATGACAGTGTTAGTGGTAAGAGCAAACAATAACAATGAATATACTCGTATGTATGTAAATTTAAACAAAAGGGAAAAATTAAAAGTAAAAAACGGAACAATTTATGTTATCACTTAAATTAAAGGAAAAACATGAATCATTATTGTACTTTGCAAAAAGAAACCAAATTTATCGTTAAAAAATAAGTTACAAAAATAAATTTTTTAATTCTATTTTAAACCTATTAGCGTTGCTTATCTTTTGAATATGATTTGGTAATAAGTTCCAAAGACTAAATGCATGAATTAAATACTGGCGTTGCGATAGAAGACTCCTATATTTTATTTGAATAATTTTTCTACCACGATTTGACCTAGCAAATTTTATTCTATCATAGATATATGACGGTTGTTTTGAAATGATTATTTTATGCAAGAAGGTTAGACATTTGTATTTTAGCAGATCATCAAATTTGAGATGAAATATTTGATATGAGTATTGTGAAATGTGATCAAAACGCCGCTTCTGGAAAATATACCGTGCTATATTGTTATAAACCACATTTAGTTTACGTCGGTCTTCGCTGCCACAATTTGCAAAGATTTCACAACCGTATAAAAGAGAAGGAATAAGATACGTTTTTGCTAGTAACATACGTATGTTAAATGGGGTGGAGTCTTTGACAATCCACAAATTCCTCAGCATACTATACACTCTACTTACAACAATGCCAATATGTGAAGACCATGTCAACCTTTCATGAAACATGACCCCTAGATTGGTTGCTTTGGTAACAAAGGCGATTTCGTCATTATGGATCCTAATGTGAAGATTCTCACGCATAATTTTTGATTTTGAAATTACAATACATTTGGACTTAGAGGAATTTATATTCAGACCATTTGCCTCGGCCCAGTTGTTAATTTTATCCAGGTCGCTATTAATCTTGCTTATACAGGAAGTAGCATCACCAATCGTGCAAAAGTTATAAACTTGAACATCATCAGCGTACATATGAATTGAACTGCTGATATGAATGTCAGGGAGGTCATTAATGTACATACAAAAAAGAAGGGGACCAAGTATCGAGCCCTGTGGAACACCTCTTTTAACATTAAGTCGGTCGGAAGTTTTGTCATTAAGCTTAACTACTTGCGAACGATTTGAAAGATACGACGCAATGAGTCTACAAGCTGAAGTTGAAAAATGGAAAAGTTTTCTAAGTTTTGATAACAACACCTGGTAGTCCACCGTATCGAATGCCTTACTGTGATCTAAAAGAATCAGAAACGATATCATATTGTCGTCAATTTTAGATCTTATGTCCTCAACGACATCCACTAGTGCTGTTATACAGCTTCTACCCTTCATAAAACCAGATTGTTTTACTGAGATCAAGTTCATGTTGTTCAAATATTCGTTTATTTGTTTAGAAATAAGGTTCTCAAGCACTTTAGATAAATACGGAAGTATAGCTATCGGACGGAACTCATTATTAGGTTTTGGGATTGGTATAATTCTTGACAATTTCCAAGCTTCTGGGAATGTAGATTTTGTAAGAATTGTGTTAAAAAGGTACGTTAAAAAAGGTAAGAGTTGAGGAATTAATATTTTTACAAACAGGGGATTTATACCATCCATGCCAACTGCATTGGATTTAATCTCAGAAAGACTTTTAAGAATTTCGAATTGATCGACACAACGAAAACTTAATGTTCTTTCGAAATGCACATAACATAGGTCAGAGTAAATATTGTTTGTAAGAAATGGAACATTGGCCTTTACAAACAGTTCGTTCAGGGAGTTTATATCAGTATCTTGAGGACATGTGTTAGAAATTCTTTGCCCAATCCCAATTCTACGTATTTCAGCCCATTTTGATTTGCAATCAATTGCAGAAGTAAACTTTCTTCGATAATGATTGGATTTGGCCTGATTAATTCTTTTTGTAACTTCCCTTCGAGCTCGTTTATGTGTGGCTTTAAGCTCGCTGGTTCTAAATCTCTTCCATCGATTATAAGCCTCATCGCGTTTTTTGATCAAAACTTTTATTTCAGTATTAAACCATGGTGTCTGACCGGCTTTAATTCGTTTAGTTACTACTGGGACGCACTGGTCATATAAATTTTTAATAGTTCCCTGAATAAAGTAGAGTTGCTCGTCAGCGGACTCCATAGTATAGATTTGATTCCAATCTATATTTCCTATGCATTGATTTAAAGTTGTGTAATTTATGTTACGTAAGTCTCGATAAGATATTATAGTGTCATCATAATGCACTGAGAAATCGTAAGTCATAAAAAGTATGTCATGTTTTGAAAATACTGACGCTGACAGTTGGTCATAAAGCAGCACTTTAGATTTATGATTAACGAAAGCAAGGTCTATTAAGCTACTACAAGTTGTATGAAAGTGAGTGGGATAAGTCGTATTAACGGGATAAAGATCAAGAGCGTTCATTGGTTCGACTAGAGGATTGTCACACAGAAGATTATTGTTGAAATCGCCAACAATCACAATACCCTCGTATTGAAAGGACACTTCTTCAAGCACTGAAATAAAAGAATTTACACTTAAGCCTCTGTTGGCACGGTATACACTTCCTAATAAAATTTTTCTTTTAGCTTGGTTTGATACCTCGAGGAATAAATACTCTATTTCACTACCTACGTTGTGTTTTAAAATTTCCCTGCAAAAAATATCATTACGAACGTATACTGCAACCCCACCACCCTTTGCTCTAATCTCAATGTTGTCACTAGCGATTCTTCTATCGGAGCGAAATAGTTTATAGCCCTGCAGTTTGAGAATTGAGTCAGATATATTTATTGTAGAAATTACAAACGGAATCACAAACTTATACTTATACTCTTTACATTTTTGTGAAGGGTATAAAAAATTGGTGAAAAATAAAGTTTTTATTAAGGATTTTGTGAAACGACAAAATTTTCATTGCTCACACACTGTATTCGGTGTAAATTCAGAATCACTACAGCCGAAAAGTTTACCCTTAGCGCTTTTAATGCAAATTGCGATCCCGAAGTATAAAAGAAACACACACCTTACATTTTGTTTAAATTACGATCTGATACGCATCGTTTGTCATAATCTACACGTGTCGTAATGTTATTCGATACGATAATTATTGCAATATCGTATGCGGCGATTAGACTCCAGGTTAGGTTACCAGTTTCACAAATATTTCGTCTGCAGGTCATATGTTTTGATTTCGAATCACTTTCATAAAAGGTGTTTCTTTACTCTACTTTGGGATCCCACGGGATAAAATTTTGCATGCAAAGCGTTCCCGTACTTTGAAATTGGGCAAATGAGAGCGCTTTTGAGAGAATAGTATGCTTCCTCTTCTTGCACGAAATAGTCCGTACTTTTTTCTTTGGGCTAGTTTGGGCAAGCAGTTAAGTAATCAGCTGTTCGAAAAATGAACAATAACAAAGTTCATTTGAATCAACTCGCATACAAAGTGTAAAATATCACACTCGTAGTATTTTTTCGTAAAATTAAATGCTAATTTTTGTTACCACATCAAAACATGTCATATGTTTCTTTTTGGGCTAGAAATTTCGCTTGATGCGTTCCCCTTACTTTAGGTAAATTTTCCTTTATTTGAGATAAGCTATGAATGCTCCCTTTTGCACGAAACTTGCCCGGAAAGTAAAGAAACATATCTAAAAAGTAATTGCATAACAGGGGCCAAATCCCCGCATACGATATCGAGCAAATATTATCGAAAGTTTTCATTTTGGTATCATGGGATACGATCAGCGTTGCCTTTTATGATACTAAAATGTCAATTTGACCCTTTTTGATGTCCATGACACTTTTCATGACCCCTTTTGTATCATTTTTAATAATTTCTCGATACTTTTTGCCCCTTTTTTCAAACATGAAATTTTTGGTTGAGAACGATCTTAACAACGCTGGTGCAAAAGTTTCTTATCGTAAGCAGCTCTTATATATATGTTGCTATTTATGTTTAAGCATGGGTTTATAAAAACTGCTCTCATATATGTATATCAACATGCATATATGTATTTGAGAAAATAATAACGCTCCAAAGCGAATTTATTTTAATAGTTTAAACTGAAAAATCAGATGTTCTACCTTTTCCGACTTTTAGAACATCAAATATCAAAAGTTCTTTCGTTTTATACACATACGTACATGCTTATTTGGAAGTAAAGTGTGTATGCAAGTACATACATACAAGCGAGTCTTCTCAAATAACATATCTAGTTCCCTCAACAAAGGAATTTTTAGATACGATTTTTAAAAACTTTATTAAAAAAAGAATACGTTACCGGAACAGAAATAGCAAATATTGATTTTGAAAATAGCTTGCACATTAAAGAAACGTGTAGCATACATATAGGCCATGAAGCCGAGACAGAAGTATGTGCTATAAAGTTGCAAAGAAATTATATCATACAAATAAAAACAAATATTTTAAATTTTTAATAAATGATAAAAGATTGAACGCCTTAAAATTTTTAGACTCAAGTTTTATAAAATCGAAAGAAGATATTAATTATTTTGTAATTGGTTCACAATTCGTAAACATAATCGCCGGCGTAGAGGATTTTGTCAACGAATTTAAATTTTTAGAAAGCAAAATACAGGACAAAACGTATGAAGCTATATTTAAAATAACTAACGCAGAAATATTTTGGTTTAAGGTCGAAAATTTAAAATATAGATTTGGCGAAAACTCTTTTCCAAATTTATATGAATTTGTTGGATATATGTATATTTACTTTGCTTCATAGTAGTGCTTCCGCTGAGCGGGTATTTTAAAAATTAATATTGCTTAAAAATAAACTATCGAACAGATTTAAAGTAAAGACTTGTGATTCCATGCTTTCGTCTCTTAATTTGATGGAAGCCGGACTGGAAGAATGGAATCCAAGTGAAGATTTAATTACCAAATATAGAACTGTCATTTCTAAAAAGTGATACTAATTCTTCATATTTTTTACAAAAAAAAAAAAAAAAAAACAAAAAAAAAAAACAATTGAAATAAATATTTATATTTTTGGTTTTAATATTGTTTACCCTTATTTTTCTTAAATACCGTTTTTGTGACACCTTTTTTTTCAAAATACCCTTTTCGTGCTACTTTTTGAAAATTGGCGAAGGCAACGCTGCATACGATATCGAATGAATTATATTGCAATAATATAAAAAAGTTAAACAATTTTTTTTTTGTATTCGTACTTTTAAGAAACATATGGTCTTCAATCTATTAGATTATGTTTAAATTACGATCTAATATGCATCGTTTTCCATAATGTAGATGTACGAGTATCGTAATGTTACTCAATACGGTAGTTAAATCGATATCGTATGCGGTGATTAGACCCCAGTTGTTTTTAGTGAAATTTTGCTTTACAGCATTTTAAATTCTAAATGGAATCCTTCAGTCAAAATGGCGTGTGGAGCACATAAGCCCTCGGGCGATTTTATTTGATGACTGGAAATAAAACAACTATAGATTTTATTTAGGTTTTATTTTGACACAGTAATTTTGATGTACTACATTCATTGATTTTGTTAATATTAAGAAAAAATGTTGAGTATAATTAATTGAAGTGTTTAAATATCAGACGATGTGTCCTTTTTGCACATCAATAACCTAATAAATTGCTGCATGCACTCGCATATGTTGAATAAACAAATACATAAACAAAAATCTTTAATTTTTTTTTATTTAGTATGACTAGGAATACTGTATTGTGCAGAATTATAATTTTTGTATGATATACTGCGTGACATTAATATCAATAGTTTTTCATTAATACTACTTAAATAATAAAATTGTAATTAAGTTCCAGAAAAAGCGATGAAAATGAAGCACAAAACAGTTTCCGATATCTGTCTATAGCGAGTTAAGGCGTTTGTCACGCATTTAATGTTTATTTTTCATGTTTTGTGTTTTTAATATCATTTGATTTTGTTTTGTTTAGTTTAGTTTGAAGACAACAAGATGATGCTACACTGTTTAAGCGTGTCCTACCTTTTTTCATACCACAAAAATAAAATAAAAAAAAAAACATACCCAAAGTTAAGATTGAAGTGTAACTAAAGTTTGGTAAATAAAACATTAATTCTAGATATTCTAAACAATTAAAACGAAACAGATTGGCGTACAAGGGCATAGGAAGGCCCGTAGCAGTAAACTGTTTTCAAGTTGAAGTATTATGCTGAGCAGCTGTTAAATGTTTATAATAATGAGTCTTTTGACGATCTGTGCGATTGTGCTTAAAATTAAACTAATGTTAAATACATATGTATATATAAAAAACAAAACCTAAAATATTTTAAGTAAAAAAAAAAAAAAAATTATTTTCGACATTAAAATAATTTTAATAAACACGATAACAACAAAAAATATCTATATATATTGTCATTAAATTCATAAAGACTGTTTCAGTTTATTCAAAACAAAATATAAGTAAAAGAGGGGAAAAATAACAAACTATTAATAGTAATTGAGTTGTAATGGTTAAAGAGACGGGAGTAGCAACAATGGCAGCAGTAGCAACATCTTGTGAAGAGCCTCAATATTGCATTCTATGTATCTAAAGAGAGGCCATCGTCACCTGTTATGACCATGACCGGCTGTATGGGCCTTTGCTTGTTTTTGATGTGTTTGCATAGAATGCGAACCATTGGAATGACTAGATGTATTGGTTCCTCCTCCAGTCGATGAGGATGATGTAGATGGTGTGGACGAAGAAGGAATGTGGTTATGTTGAAATCGCTCTCGATCACGTTCAGATTGATGCTGATTGTGGTGATGATGATGATTATGCCTACGGCCGCCTCGGAAATGATGGCGTCTACCACCATGATGTTGATAATTATTGTTAGTTGGGTCATCACGTTGTGTTTGTTGTACAACCGGAGCAAAGGCGGATTTACTAGTAGACCCATGAGAATCCTAAAGAAAAAAATACAGTTTTTAAATTCAATAAATATTGGATGAGAAGATAAGGGCTTTGTAGCTCGTTCATATTATTAAGTATATTATAATATTAAAACTTTTTACTTGAGGAATACACATATACCAACCAAACAAATGGATTCCCGAAACAAGATATATTTTAAACTACAAATGTTTTAAAGTCATTTTCATTTTCCATTTTATTTATTCTTTAAAAAGAAAACTAAGAATAAGTTCAACTAAAATTTTATTCCAATAGAAATCGTTCGCCAGTTATCAAAACTTAGTATTTTGTTAGGTTCCCTTATTTTTAATTACTGCATCATAATATCTACGGTGCATTGCTCCAATCAATTTGTCAACCAACTGTCATAACACATTTTGTGTCAAGGTGCATTAACGTATACACGGTGGCAGCACTACGGCATATGAGAGTTTTTTGCTACTGGCAATATAGTAAGCTATTTACGTCAAATGTATTGTTTACATTTTTGAAAGAGAATTTAGTGTTTTAATTTGAATTAAACATATAAAAATTATTTTGTGAACATAAAAATAATTCAAATAAAAATAATTTATAATTATGAAAAGATACATTCTTAGTTTATAATTGTGAAAAAAGTTACAAATATTTTTGATAAACATAGCTTACCACATGCCTGTTTTTGTTGTATTGTTGTAATTTTGCTCTAGTGCTGCCACCGTGTAGACGTTAATGCACCTTGGTTTGTCTCCTTTATAAAATGTTATCATTTCTATTTGTAATCAACTAATCTGATAACACTAAATGACGCAACATTGTGGTGTGGCTGTATTTTATACTTGACTTGAGTAAATGCTTTTCAAGAGAAGAGACGTGGTTTTAATTGAAAGGGGAATATCTTAAACATTCTCACAAAAATCAGAAGTGGGATTGGAGAACAGAAGCTGGTGAACCTGGAAAGTAAAAGGAAGCGAAGTCGAACGCGAGATAAGAAAATTAGCGTGTGTCGCAGAGTATAGAATAGCATTGTGTTAAATTTTATGTGTCGAAATTTAAGGGAAAGTTACTGCAACGAGGAGTGCATTATTTTTTATTATTATTAGTGGATGGGATATGGCCTCATCGGCCATTTGCACTGCGACCAATATTGATCTATTGTGCATCCCTTGCCCCATTATGGGTTGAGTATGTCAAGAAAACGGACAAGCTCATTAACATATAAGCTTGTAGTAGCCTATATCTTCTGTGTCCCAATGCTCCACAGTGGGTTATTAAGTGCTCCATTGATTCCTCTTCATCACCGCAGAATCTGCAAATATCTGTGTTGGAAATTCCCATCCTGTGCAGGTGCTTGTAGCAGTTATAATGATTTGTAAGTGCACCGGTCAATGTTCTGAGACTTTTCCTGTCCAGTTTTAGAGCACGTTCGGCCCTCTTTTTATCAAAGTTTAGAAATTTCTTGGAGTGTTCAAGACCAGCTGTCTCGTACCAATGTTGTTCGACGATGGACACCGTCCATTTTTTTATCTCCTCATTCAGGAGACCCTTATTGAAGCCAAAAGTTACAGTGGGTCCAATAAAAGTCCCCTCCGCTGCTTTCTTGGCATAAATGTCAGCGATTTCATTGCCGTGATGCCCTTCCTGTCCTGGCACCCAGATCAGGGTAACCTGGTTCTGGCTTGTCAGTTCGTTTAGCCTGTTATGACATTCCAGTACTAACTTGGACGTAAAGACACAACTTCTCAGGGCCTTCAGCACTGATTGGCCATCAGAGAGTATTTTTATCAGCACTCCCTTGTGTCTGCTCTCGGAGAGCATTTCAACCGCTTTCCCTTATTACGTATAGTTCCACTTGGAAGATTGTGGTGTCTTTGCTAAGAGTTATATATTTGTGTGCTCTAGTGTGCATTTTGCATCAGCACTCCCATCGTGTCAGGATGGTCACCCCTGATTGTCACGCAGATGTCATCTGCGTATCCAATGGTTTTGTATCCCTTTCGGTAAAGGAGCCTGATGAGGTCGTCAGCAAGCTGATCATAGTAGGGGAGATAGTACTCCACCCTGAGGGCATCCTTTGACCGCAGTGACACAACGTTCAGCGGAGCCAAGTGAGGCTCTTACTGTCCTTTGGTTCAGCATGTTGCTAATCCATTTTACCATTGCTGGGTCAGCTCCTCTATTAGAGAGTGCTGTTTCCATAGCAAGGAAGTTTGCGTTATCGAAGGCACCCTCTATGTCCATGTCTATCTCCTTGGAGCTCAGAGCCTTTTCGATATCCGTTATCAGTTTGTGTAGGGCCGTGACCGTAGACTTGCCCTTTTGGTATGCAAATTGTAGTCCATGAATCGGACGTAAGGTGATTACCTCTTCTCTGAGGTATATATCTAATAACTTTTCCATGGTTTTTAGCATGAAGGAGGATAGACTAATTGGTATGTATGACTTGGGAGAGTCTGGAGGCTTATTTCCCCCTTTTGGTAAGAATATAGCCTTTACCTCCCTCCATATTTTTGGAATATATCCCAGTTGTAAACTTGGTCTAAAGATTTTCACCATAGTTCGTATGACTGTGGTGTTGCTTTTTGATAATAGTGCCGGAAAAATTCCATCCGGTCCTGGTGATTTGTAGGGTTTGAAGGTATTTACTGCCCATTCTACTCTTTCAAATGTTATTATCCTCTTGAGTCATCATCCCATGACTTGAGTTTGCCGTCACGTTTTGCGTGTCCGCATTTGTATTTAGTGTACAGTCTGGGAAGTGAGTCCTCAGAAGAAGCTCTAATGTCCCATGGAATGTATTTGTACAAGTCCTATCTGGTTTCCTGAGTGTGCCTATCGGGTTGATCGGCCCGTTTGAAAGTGCTTTATGCACCCTAGCAGTTGAGGAGTGCATAAAACTGAAATGGAATATTCTGAACACACCATGGTGGAGTTGAAGTAAATGCTCCAGCGTCGTGAAGAAAGAACATCAGGCAATAAGGCGGAATTGGTCGCCAGGTTGCAGAATTTTGACGTGAATAATCCACACTATGGTTCTGATTCTGATGAGACACTGTTGGGGTTTGAAGAAGAAACTGTGCAACAAAATGCACAACAAATAGGGGCTTTACAGAAGGATATGTCACGCTTAACGGAAGCAGTGACAGCTTTAACGAAGAAAATAGATTCTATGGAAAAGAATATAAGGAATAATAGTGTCCAAATTAGCATATAGAGCTAATTAAATATTTATATACATAAAAATTTATTTTGTACTTCTCTTGAATTATTTTTCGTATTATATTGGATTTTCGCTATTTTTATTATCAGTGTTATTGAAAATTTAAATATTTGAAGAATTACCTTAATACTTATGTTAACTGCAGTCCGTCCGTGCAGTGAATATTAATATGCTATTTATGTATGTGCATTTTTTCTTGTGCCTTAGATGCTCATTTTGCTCAAAGCATAATTATTAAATTATAATACTTTAATAAGCATCAATTATGTGTATGCATATATGTATATGCTTCATAAGCAACAATATATGTATAACTTTGTTTGTTTGTTTTTTACTGCAATTAAGTTATTTACATATGTATTTAACTGTAATGAATTCCTGAATTTTTTGTACTGCATTTGCTTCACAATTGCTTTTGAATTTTTATAAGTTAAGAAATGTACGTTGAATAAAGAAGTCGCTGTTCTTAATAATTTTCGTTCGTTTGCATTTTATTCGCACAACAGTTTGTAAAAAACATTGCAAACTCTAAACAACTTACTTGAATTTAAACAGTATTATAGACATTATTATTAACACTTTTTTTTTGCAAGCCCTAGATATGTTAAGTTATTAAATAAAATTTGTATTTGTCAAATTCTTACCGCCAAAAGAAAAAAGATGGCATCTAAAATAAGCCCTAGTGGCCGCTAGCTGAAATGCTTTTATTTAAACAAACTCTAACTTTGTTTAAATAAACTCTAGAATTGAAAACTTGATTGGGTATTTTTCCTGAGGTATTTTTCCTGATGTTATTTAATTCACTCTGTGACTCTCCAACCGCATAGTCGTATAATTAAACAGTGAAAAAAAAACAAACAAACAAAAAAAATCATTGTGCTCACTAATTTTTAAACTTACATATAAAAACAATAATATATTGTATTAAATTGTAAAAACAATAACAAATTATTTTGAAAAACAACGGGAAAATAAATTCCTGAGATTTCAGTAACTAAACAATAAAATCAATTTCAATAAAACAAGTGCGGTGGCAGTGCATTGTTGTTGTTGTTATTGTGCGTGAAGATTAACTACCCAGTTGGAAAAAAGTTAAAGTTTTGTTTTCTGTATGAGTGATCCCATCAGAAATAATTTTGAAAAAGAGCCTAGCTCCACCAGCAAAAGTATATGGACTTCTGAAGAAGAATCTATAAAGCAATCATTGGACAATTTTCTTTCTACAAGAGATAAAATCCGCTCCTGTTCCGGCTCGCCTAACATAGATGTTACAACAGAAGATAAAAGATCTTCTACTCTAACTAATGCCAATAAACAAAAAACGCAAGTAGGCATGGATAGGTATATCACCATCACTAAACGTCAGCAAAGCCCTAAATCTGCTCAAATTGCGTCCAAATCAAAAATTTCTAAAGATGCCGAATCCGCTAGACCAACCAACCAATCAAAACAGATTTTCTATTCTACAAACGGATGAGCCAACAGGATCGTCAAAAAAATCGTTTAAACCACCACCAATTTATTTAAGGGAATCTGCCTCCAATGAACTGGTAAGAAAAATTGTTTCAGTAATCGCAGAAAATACATTTAACGTTACCTCCATCAAGCACGGCAACATTAACGAAACTAAAATTCAGGTTAACCATGAAAATGACTATCGAAAACTGGCTAACGATTTTGAAAAAGAAAAAAAGCTTTTTATACTTATCAGCTTAAAAGCGCTAAAAGTCTTCAAGTCGTAATAAAAGGGATTGACGTAGACACTGATGAAGTTAAGACCGGTTTGACAGACAAGGGATTCAAAGTAAAAAATGTGTTAAACATCAGAAATCGTGAAAAGATCCCTCAACCCATGTTTAGGGTTGAATTAGAGCCAGGAGATGTGACTTTAAAGAAGAATGAAGTTCATCCAATATACAGTATAAAATTCCTTTTACATCGAAAAATAACCGTAGAGGAACCGCATAAGCGCTTAGGATCCGTACAGTGCCACAACTGCCAAGAATTTGGCCATACTAAAGCGTACTGCAAGTTGCCTACAGTTTGTGTTGTGTGTTTGGAGAACTCCATGGTACAGCACAATGCAATAAGCCGAAATTCGACCCAAAAATAAAAAAATGCAGTAATTGCGGTGAAAACCACACAGCTAATTATAGAGGTTGCTCCGTCTACATCCACCTCAAGCGCTCAATGAACAACAAACCAATAATTGCTTCTAAGCCACCACAGCAGACTCAATTTTTTTCTAATAATTCTTTTCCTCCGACAGGACAGTCAGCTACCGACATAACCGTTCAAAATCAAAAACAAATTTCTTATACTAATGTAGTTAAGTCTACATTCGCAAACCCGAATCAACAATCTATATCTCAACCGCCCGATCAAAATTTCAGTAACCTTGAGGCAACAATGCAGACCCTTATTCAAACTATAAACACTTTTACGTCGTCTATGATGACGATGATGCAGGAAATGGTGAAAATGAAATCCACCATTTTGCAGGTTATTTCGAAAAAATGATTTGGTTAAAAATATGTTTCTGGAACGCGAACGGCATCCGCCAACACAAAAATGAACTCGAATACTTCCTGATGGATAAGCAGATTGATATAATGATGATTGCAGAAACTCACTTGACGTCAACAAGCTTATACGATACTAAAGACCACCGTGGAAGAGCTTGTGGAGGTTCTGCAATCTTGATAAAATCTAGGATAAAGCATTTTTTATTGAACGACACATGTGAGGACTATCTTCAAACAACTAATATCTGTGTGGAAAATTTTCATTACAAATTGGTTATCTCATCGATTTATTCGCCGCCTCGATTTTCAGTGACGGAATCACAATATTCAAGTTTTTTCACCTCATTAGGACCTCGTTTTATAGCAGCTGGAGATTACAACGCAAAACACACATTTTGGGGCTCACGTTTAATCACCCCGAAGGGTCGGGTGCTTTTTGATACAATTTCTAAAATGGGCTTAGACGTAATATCAAGCGGACATCCCACTTACTGGCCGACTGACCGGCGAAAGATTCCTGATGTGATAGATTTTGGAGTGATAAAGGCGTTCCCTGTGGAATGGATGCAAGCTGAGCCTTCGTTAGACTTGTCATCGGATGATTCACCTACTATTATTTCAGTGCGTTTTCCCGAGGAGACTTGGTCCCCGATTAACAATTTGCATAGGACTGTCACCCGAGTGAATTGGCTAAAATATAAAAAATTTTTGAGTACCCATTGTACTGAAAATATTGTTTTAAGAATACCTGAAGATATTAATGTGTCACTAAGAAACTTTAGAGAAAACCTTAAACAAGCCGCTGAACTTTCTTCTAGCGTTTATTTAACACGCAGAAACCTTCAAAATAGAACATATTCTTCAGAAATCGAGCAACTTGTGTTAGAAAAAAGAAGAGTTAGACGAGAGTGGCAACTTCGCAGGTCTCCGCAACTAAAAACAAGGCTACGTGAGTGCACAAATCAACTAAGAAGTTTGCTTGCAAACCAAATAAGGGCTTCTCTACAAACGTATTTAAAAAGTCTGGATGGTACTCCTCAGTCCGACTATTCTTTATGGCGGGCGACTAAGGGTTTAAAAAAGCCAGTTAGAGGTAAGCCGCCCTTGCGTGAACCATCTGGTGACTGGGCTAGAGATGACTCGGAAAAGGGTATTTATTTGTTAACCATTTGAAAAACGTTTTTACCACAAATAGGTCTGACAATGCAAATGAGTTGCCACCTATTGTTAGTAGACCTCCTGTGCCTTTAAGATTCAATATTGAAGAAGTTGAAAATGCTATTGGTAAACCTTAAAAAAGCTCCAGGTATGGATAAAACCAGCAACAAAATGCTCGTAGAGCTGCCTCGTGTAGCTAAAAGAATAGTTCTTTTTATTTTTAATGCTATTTTACGACTTGAGTATTACCCTGCAGAGTGGAAGGTGTCCATGATAACAATGGTTCGTAAGCCAGGGAAGGATCACACGAAAGTAGAATCATACCGTCCAATAAGTCTACTGTCAACAATATCAAAACTTTTCGAAAAATTGCTAAAGGCGAAGTTGGATCCAATGCTTCATAAGGTTGAATGTATTCCTGATCACCAATTTGGTTTTAGAGCGAAACATGGCACCATTGAGCAAACACACAGGTTAGTTAACGTCATAAGAAAGGCATTTGAAGATAAAAAATATTGCTCTGCCTTATTCATCGACGTCTCACAGGCTTTTGATAAAGTGTGGCACGATGGCTTAATCCATAAAATAAAGTTTAACTTACCTGCAAACGCACATAACCTTTTGGACAGCTATTTATATTGAAAGAAGGCGATTTCATAAGCACCGCCCAGCCTATTGAAGCTGGAGTTCCCCAAGGCAGCATATTAGGGCCTATCTTATATTTGATCTACGCATCTGACATGTTGACAAGCACCAACATTCACACTTCAACATTTGCAGATGATACAGCATTCCTTAGCATACATAGTAACCACCAGCAAGCATCAATAAACTTACAGGAACATATCGACAAACTAGAGAAATGGCTCAAGCTTTGGAAAATCAAGGTTAATGAACAAAAGTGTGCCCATGTTACATTCGCACTGCGTCTAGGAACATGCTCACCCATTACTATTAACAATAAAGTAATTCCTCAACACAGTGAAGTCAAATACCTCGGTATTCATCTTGACCGTAGACTAACATGGAAGACGCACATCGAGGCAAAAGTAACGCAAATGAAATTGAAAGCAGTGCAAATTAACTGGCTAATAGACAGAAATTCGACCTTGAAGCTTGATTGTAAACTTTTGCTGTACAACTCGATTCTAAAGCCAATATGGTGCTATGGAATTCAATTATGGGGCACAGCCTCTGCATCTAACATTGAAAAAATTCAAAGGAGTCAAAATAGAATACTTCGTAGAATTACAGACGCTCCATGGTACGTTAAAAACTCACGAATCCACGCAGATCTGAACGTACCTTTTGTGAAATCTGAATTTGTGAAGTACGCGACAAGGTATATTAACAAACTTGAATTCCATCCAAATCCTCTTGCAGTTAATATTCTTAATTTTGGTGGGCATACCCGTCTGAGTAGAAGGGATACTTTGGCTACCATTAGAGCTCTAAACAGATGACTGAATTCTGAAATAATATTCGCATAAAAATAAATTTTTGTCCAGCACTGGCAGGACTTTAATCACAATTTTTTTTAGTATTAAGATTTGAATACTTATTGTCATTACATTTTTTTTATGTAGATTCAATAAATAAAATAATGAAGTTAAAAAAACTCTTCAGGAGTTCTTAAAATAATATTTTCAGTGCAATGGGTACTCACAAATTTTTTATATTTTAGCCAATTCACTCGGGTAACATCCTATGCAAATTGTTAATCTGGGACCAAGTCTCCTGGGGAAAGCGTACTGAAATAATAGTAGGTGAGTGATCTGACAAGTCTAACGAAGGCTCAGCTTGCATCCATTCCACAGGGAACCTCTTTACCACTCCAAAATCAATCACATCAGGAATCTTTCGTCGGTCAGTTGTCCAGTAAGTGGGATGTCCGCTTGATATTACGTCTAAGCCCATTTTAGAAATTGTATCAAAAAGCACCCGACCCTTCGGGGTGATTAAACGTGAGCCCCAAAAAGTGTGTTTTGCGTTGTAATCTCCAGCTGCTATAAAACGAGGTCCTAATGAGGTGAAAAAACTTCAATATTGTGATTCTGTCACTGAGAATCGAGGCGGCGAATAAATCTGAGTTGTTATTAAGCCATCTGAGTTGTTATTAAGATTCTCCTCATATACTAGAGCATTACGCGTGATGGCATACGTATTTCGATTCATAAACCTAGCCAAGCCATCTTGCAATAACCCAGTTCTGCCGCACTATACAACCGTAAGTCTAAACCAACAAGAAGTTAATGTAGTCAAAAATAAACTGATCGCTCTGACTCAACAGCAGTTCTATCATATTGAATATTCCGCATTAACTAAATCTGAAGCAATTCCAAAATCCAGCAGTTTAATCCCCCTGAATCCCTTCCTAGATAAAAATGGAATTTTACGTGTTAATGGGCGGCTAGCAACTACCATTCAATGAACGGTTCCCAATAATCTTACCGCGCAATTCTCATTTTTGTGATTTATATTTGACATACTTACACGAACTTCTAGCTCATGCAGAATATAATCTCATGTGCCGGATGGTTCAAATTGAGTTTTATATAACTCGTCTTAAGCTTCGCATTAAAAAGGTCATTAAATACTGCAAAACATGCATTATTCTAAAAAAGCGGGCTGGTACTCAATTAATGGGAGCTCTAACCCCAGAAAGATGTATTCTTTCATACCCATTTCACACTATTGGAGTTGACTTTGCAGGTCCCTTCGAGCTTAAAAGCTCTGTACTTAGAAACTCACCAATTACAAAGGGTTATGCATGCATATTCGTTTGCGTTTCTACCAAAGCGGTGCATTTGGAAGCCTGCTCGAACCTATCGTCAGCAGCTTTTCAAGCAGCCTTTGCAAGGTTTGACGGCAGACGTGGACTACCCCAAAAAGGTTTTTTTCGACAACGGCAGTAAATCATTGGAGCAAACCGCGCTTTCAGCAAGGAATTTTCAAAGTTTGTGAAATCCATTTCTCATGATATTCAACAAAAATATCTTAAGCAGGGATTCGAATGGACCTTTATTCCGCCACATGCGCCTCATATGGGAGGTCTCTAGGAAGCGGCCGTGAAAAGCTTCAAGTTCCATTTAAAACGAATTGCTGGGTCTCGACGCTTTAACTATGAAGAATTCTCCATAGTGCTGACACGAATTGAAGGTGTTCTAAATTCCAGACCTAATTCTGCTTTGTCCGAGGATCCTACGGATTTCACCGCATTGACGTCGGGACATTTTCTTCGAGGCGGGCCAATAATGGGGTTGCCCAAGCCTCCGTCTCAGAGCCTTTCACTAGCTAATAGATGGGAAAAGCTCAAAGCACCAATTTGCAATTCAGTGGAAGCAGGGCTACTTGAAACCGCTTCATAAGAGATACAAATGGAAACTCATGAGCCATAATCTACAAAAGGATGATATCGTCGTTGTTATGGATGATCTCTTACCCCCGAATGAATGGCGGTTAGGTAGAGCAGAGAATGTTTATAGTGGAACTGGCCAACTTGTAAGTGGTCGATGTGCGTACCAGTAGTGGTCTCTTAACACGTTTAATCACAAAAATATGCTACCTACCACTCAAAAATTAATTTAACTTTTCTTTCGCTCTCGATTCTTAACCTGAAAGATACTCTTCCGAATATTATATCTCCTAAGCAATTGATTATCTTCCTCTTCTAGTACCTCCCGAAAACCACCACGCGATCCAGCTGTACATAAGTGTCAAGTGTGCTTTCGCTATCATTAGCTCCGTTATTGCAAAAAGTTTTTATCCATATCTGATGGAGGATCTTCGTGTCCTTGCTGCTGTTTTGTGTGCTCAGCCAACCACTTCTTAACTTACAGTAGTGCAAGGTGCGGCGGCATGTTGAAATTGCATATGTAGCTAATTAAATATTTATATACTTAAACATTTATTTTGTACTTCTCTTGAATTATTTTTCTTATTATATTGGATTTTCGCTATTTTTATTATCAGTGTTATTGAAAATTTAAATATTTGAAGAATTACCTTAATACTTACTTAAATTTAAACAGTATTACCGACATTATTATTAACACTTTTTTTGGAAGCCCTAGAGATGTTAAGTTATTAAATAACATTTGTATTTGTCAAGTTCTTACCGCCAAAAGAAAAAAGATGACATCTAAAATAAGCCCTAATGGCGGCTAGCTGAAATGCTTTTGTTTAAATAAACTCTAGAATTGAAAACTTGATTGGATATTTTTCCTGAGGCATTTTTTCTGGGGTACATATCGGCTGGCTGAGAAATCTCAATTAAACCACACATCAACAAATCTTTCAGCCATCGGTTTCTTGGTCACATTTATATGAAGAGAAGAGACGGTGGAAATATTTCTTTCAGTGGATCGATAATCCAACGCAAACCATTATCACCATCAAGCCCTATTTCAAACAGATAGCCATGTACAAACAACTGCCAACACGCAAGCAAGGAATCACTGGGTAGAAACATCGGTTTCATGCACTAACACAGCAACGAACACAACAACAACAACTACAAACAGTCAGCCGATGGCCACGGTATTGAGTCCCTGCCAGCAACTCAGTTAGCTTTAAATTAATTTTAAACTAATTTTTTTGCAGCTGATGGTGGGCGACACTTAGATTATTTTCAATTTTAACATGGCGATGTCCTAGGAGGTAGTCAATTGTCCGACTCTGCATTACTTTTCAACTAACTTAAAGTTAGTTTTCTAAAAGTCAACTTTAAACGTAGGAGGCAGGAGGCCATTTTATGTTACGGCCGCAGAGACCAGGGAGGTTTCCAACAAGCTACTTTTCTCTGAGCACAGACCACTCAGTGGGTTCCAACCCTCTCCCTGGGTACGCCGACATTGTTTCCCCATTGCCCACCCAACCTGGTTGCAAATAGTTTGTCCTGCACTCAATTTTTGTTTTGCAACCCCAAAACCGTACCGACATCTCCTGCCTTTTAACGCTTAACTCAGAAGTTAAGCGTTCATCAGAGGAGTTAAAGTTGTTTTTTTGTTTGTTAGATAATAGGTAGTTAGTTGTTTAACTAACTACCTATTATCTAACTTCCTCCTAGCCTATATGCTAACTTTAAAAAAGAAAATCCTGGTTTTTTCCTCTATAACGATCGACTTCGTTAAAAAACGATTATTATAATCTTACAAAAATATAATTTAAAAACGAAATTTCTACTACCAGCTTGAAGCCGTCGTGTATTTAAAGACATCGTCTTTCAACTTCTGCAAGCAAGTTATATCATACGATTGACTAACGAAGAAACAAAATCAAAACTACGCATTAAAATAAACTAAAAAACAAAAAAAATTAAATAGCTGCGTAGAAAAATAAATACACTTTCATTTGGGAAAATTCTGCATTACATTGTAGCAAGCTTGTAGTTAGGCCAAAAAAGTGAATTACTAGTAGATTTTAATTGTAGTCGACTATCAATTTGCTGGCAGGGGTACAGCTTGTCGGCCGGTGAATCTATATGTGACATCAAGTAATGGGGTTTCTTTGCATACACACTCAGCAACAGCAAATGCGTTTGATCAACATCCGTTAAATTCAAATAATATGGCACTATTCTCTGAGGATGCCAGATCAATGAGAAAATCAACTTTGCATTTTAATCATATCAGCACTTTAAATGGTAACTATGTGCTAGCTAGAGTAGAAGAAAATAACGTTCATATTCATAGCATTAATGAAATTTGCAAAATGCTACCAGAGTTTGATCCGTTGAAAGGAGAATTGACATCAGTAAAATTTATTGAACGAATCGATCAACTTAAGCATGTTTATGGGTGGAAAGATTCAGCTCTGTTGTTTGCTGTAAAGAACAGCTTAAAAAGTTGTGCTAAGATGTGGGGAGATTCTCAACCGGTGCATCGCTCATGGTCGCAGTTTCTTATCGGATTTTCCATCTATAACAAACTCAGCTGATACACATATCGAAATGGTGAAGTCAAGAATTAAACAAAATGAATCGGTTATAGAATATTATAACAGAATGTTGTCCATTAGCCGTCGCCGTGATATTGATGAAAATGCAATAATAAAGTACATAATCAGTGGTATAACAGATAAACATTTACATAGAACGCTGACAGCAATGAACTTTTCATCGTGTACTGATTTATTCAAAACATTAAATCGAGTTTCGGAAGAGGGTAGAATGAAAAGTTTACAAGGTGAACGAAACCAGAAATTGTATCGGTGTTTAAGATGAGTACTCTTGTTGAATTCCAATAAAACAAGAGTTTTGTACAATTTATTATATTAATATTATATTAATGCAGCGCGGCAGTTACATATAACCTTTTTCACGATCAGTACAATAATGAAAATGATATAAAATGTTCTTATGCTTCAAAAAGGTATTGAAGTCATAAAACTTGTGTTAAAGCAAAAAAAAAAAAGAGAATTTACAGAAAGCAATAAAATGTAACGTTATAAATTCGGAGTTTGTAATATTTAAAGTTAATGCGTAATTAGCTTATTATGTGTACTTTTTATCTGGTGGTTGTTGTAATTTTATTACAATATTTTAATGAGAGTCAAATGCACTGTGACTTAATACGAAAATAATTAAGATAAAGAGCATTAAGGAGACGCAGAATTATAGAAATAAAATAAAAAACGAAATACAATTGAAATAATTAATGTAGCAAGTTTTTCACCAACAATCGGTATAGCAAAAATGTCACTACTGGGAAACCAGGCTGCAATAAAATGGTTACTAGTGAAGAAAGTGAAAATGTGAAAAAAGTTCCTATGTGTTTTAACTGTTGGGAACTCGGTCACATCGCTAAAGATTGTAGGAATAGATTTAAAAGTGATAAAAGAAAGACATGTGAAAAAGAGACAGACAAAAATGCATCATGATAAGAACAATGATACGTCAAATAAAGAAATTTTCAAGAACGTGGAAATTAATAACAAACAATATAATGCTTTTATAGACTCGGGTAGTGGAAAATCATTAGTGGCCAAACGTGTGTCGACGAACTTGAAAGTATCTCTTGCTAACTGCGAGGAAAAACTATACGGGTTCGCGGGTGGTAAATATTTATGCCATGAAAAGCTTTTAGTACCGATGAGAATTGATAATTTATGTGTTGAAGTTGAACTATTAATTTTTGATGATGCTGTCATGCAATACGACTTAATAATCGGTAGGGACATTTTGTCAAAAAGTCACGTGATAATGGAAAACGGTCCGAGTCGTGTAGTTGGTTTGAATAATCAAACTGTTGATATTAACGAATCCTTAAGTGAGAGCGACAAGTATCGATTACAAGCCCTTTTGGACAAATTTTCGATGTGTTTTGTGGATGATATGAAAGATATTGGAAAATGTGATGTAATGGAAATGAAAATAAAGGTAAATTCGGATAAACCTATAGCTAAAAATCCCTATAACATACCGATACCGAAAAAAAGTGCAGTTGAAAAAATATTGAATGAACTTGTAGAATCCGTCCAAATCTTTTTATGCATCACAGATTGTGCTTGTACCGAAACAAAATGGTGAAGATCGAATGTGCGTTGATTATCGGGAACTTAACTCAATCACAGAAAAACAACCGTGGAAGGTGTTCTGCAAGCGGGAAAAAAATATTTTCAAGTTGTCGACATGATGTCAGGATATTATCAGATACCAATTAGTGAAGACTCTAAGCAGTATACAGCTTTTGTGACGCATAATGAGCACTATGAATATAACAGAATGCCGTTTGGGCTCAAGAATGCTCCAAGTAGTTTTCAGAAAATGATGTCAACTTTACTGGATCCGATCAAAAATCAAATTGTTAGCTATGTCGACGAGATCATCCGAGCCGGTTGACGAAGGTCTGTTAAAATAAATGATCTTTTTTGAAGTCAAGTGTAACATTTTTGGGTCATGAACTGAATAAAAATTGATTAATGCCTGGACGAATAAAAACATTAGCAGTTGCATGTTTTCCCACACCCACGAACGTCAGAGAAGTTAGAAGGTTTATCGGCCTTACTGGGTATTTTCGTAAATTTATTCACCATTATGCTGTGGTTGCTGCTTCTTTAACACAATTAACGAAGAAAAACAACGAATTTATATGGTCAGAGGAATGCCAAAACGCATACCGGAAGTTAGTCCACTTGCTTACTAGTGAACCAGTTTTGGGGATTTACGATATGTCAAAGCAGCATGAATTACACATTGACGCATGTGGCATAGCCGGGATTTTATTACAACGAAATGTAGAACGCGATTTGAAACCAATAGCCTATGTCAGTCGGTTGTGCACTGAGGCGGAGAAAAAATATCATGCATACGAATTGGAAGTGTTAGCTCTTGTTGAGGCTTGTCACCGATTTCGAATGTATTTGCTAGGAAAAAATTTCTTAATTGTTACAGACTGTTCTGCGATATCTAGCATCAAGTTATCAAAGCCTATGGTTCCCAGAGTTTCAAGATGGTTTTAAAGCTGATGGAATACGATTATAAAATAATCACCGAGAAGGTAGTAGAATGTGTCATGTGGATGCGTTAAGTCCAGCTCCAGTGGAAGTTGCTGACGACAAGAACTGTTTTCGTGTGCTAATTAGACCTTGTATCGAAGGTTGGGTACATATTATGCAACGCGAGGATAATAATCTGAAAGAAATAATCGATGTGTTAAATGGCCACAAACAGTCAAGTCAACAAAAACAATACGCTAATAATTTTATCATTAAGAAAAATCGATTATTTAGAAATGGTACTGATGGAAATGGTACTCTTGGTTGTCCCAAAAGGCTTAAGATGGCGTGTGGTCAAATCAGTACACGACGTCGGACATCCAGCACTTGAAAATACAATAAAACGATTATTTACGCATTTTTGGTTCCCAAGGTCAAGAAAGTTAGTTAAAAGTTACATAAGAGCATGTGTCGAATGTTGTTTCTGCAAAGAACTTATGATAAAAGAGTGTGAATTATATGGAATGGATATCCCAAAAATTCCGTTTGAAACCAAGCACTTTTTTTTACATATGCAGTGCACTGTACCAGAACTAGGAAAATAGGTTGTGAGGAGGGGGAAAGAGGGAGTAGTGTTTGTAAACATTTGACTTAAATTTTCCAACGTTATAACAGACGGGAAACACTTCTGCAGGCAACTTGTTCCACAGACGGATCATTTAGGTCCCTTCATCAGGAGCCGTAAAGGAAATGAACATTTGTTGGTCATCGTCGATGCTTTAACTCGATATGTTGTTCTGTGCCCCGTAAAGTCAACCAAGACCAAACCGATGGTAGATGCGTTCCTTGAGTTGTCTCTATATTAACCATATCAAAGTAGCTGTTAGAACTCCTAGAGCCAATGGGCTAGCCGAACGGGTTTACAAATCTATTTTATCATATCTAAAGGCAACAGTACGTGACGACAATGATTGGGATATTGAGATCAGAAAACTGCAATTGACTCTTAATACTCATGTAAATGGCACAACAAAATATGCTCCAATAGAACTCGTGTTTGATTTTCCAGTCAGGGATATAGTTGGAGAACATAGTAGTGTTCTGTGTCTCGTCGTGTACACACGTTTTTTATGCCATCCGCGTTCTGTTGTTTATTTCAAATACATGTTATATGTTTAAATTAAGATTTATGTGTTTTTTTTTCTGTGAACAAAAATTCAATATTAATAAACACAAATTAAATAAATGCAATTGCAATAAAACTGATATTACAATAAAACTGAAAGAAATTAAAAAAAATCTACCAACAACAAAAAATATATATATGTTTAGTGATAAATGATCAAACACATAAAGTTATAAAAAAAATATTATACGTGCAATATCTTAAATAACTGTTCAATTTTAGCCCAACAAACATTAATATATAAGACGTGATGAAAACCAAAATCTTCTTAATTATTTAAAATAAAAAATAAAAAAATAACACATAAAAATAAAGAAAATGAGTATTTGGCTAGACCATGGCTTTTATGGCCTTGTTTTAGTGATTGTTGCCATCATCCTTCATTTTCCTTCCTAAATTTTTAACTCCAAAGCACTGCAATATTCAACGTTTGTTCTTTGGTTTTTCAGTGGAATGACAGATAATTTAAAATTGTTTATTGTAACATACGTGGGCTGAGAGCGAATTTTTTTTTTTCGGTATATGCTCACACTTGTCTCCATCGGCCGGATATTTTCGCCTTGTGTGAAACGCAGGTGTCTGAGAATGCTGATCCACAGGATTTTCACATACCTGGGTATCAACTCCTATCCCTTTTCAATCTTCATCGGGGTCTTGTAATTTACGTTCGCAATGAAGTTGTGTTCCAATGCCAGCAACCATTAAATTAAATTCAAAATCAGGTCACACTTTTTGCATTTCGGGTTTCTATATAGAAGTCCAAATGCGGGGAGGGATATTACCTTTTCTGGTTTCGATGCCCTCTCTGACTCCATATCGAAGATCCTGAAGAGTTTTCCGAGCAGTGAAATCATTGTTGCTGGTGGTTTCAATGTTCACAACTCGTCATGGCTTCGCCATTCGAGTCATACAACTCCAGAAGGCCAATATGTTGAGTTATTCGCTGCGCACAACCACCTAGCGCAATTAGTGAATGAGCCAACTCATATTCCATGTGTTGAAGGGCACCATTCAAACACACTTGACCTATTCCTAACTTCACACCCTGAAAAGTATGAAGTCAGAGTTAGTGCACCTCTCGGCAAATCGGATCATTGTAGCATTTCTGCGTCCTTTTCGGTCCCTGAACATCGTAATGTTTCGAAATCAGGCACGTAACGGTTAAAATTTATTTACGAATAGGCACGTTGGGCTGAGCTCAACCAATTTTATGAGCATTTTAATTGGAAACTTTGCTTTCTAGATAAAGACATAAATGCTTCAGCAAAAATGGTCGAGAATATGGTATTACTAGGGATGAAATCATTCATCCCCTCCAAGCAAATTTCGATTAAACCAAGGGTGAAATCTTGGTTTAATCAGATGTGCAAAACCGCAGTCAGATCCAGAGAGGAAGCATGCAGTAATTGGCGTTTAAATAAAAACCCAGACAGTGATATGCTACGCAAAAAGGCAAGATCTTCGTGTGCCAGAGTACTTCACCAACAGCGTCTTCGTGCCAAAGTTCTTACAGCTGCCCGGGGCAGTAAGACCTTTTGATCTTTTACTAAGAGAGTAAAGAACAATGCCAGTTCATCAATTCCAACTCTCTTAAAGAATGAGACACATTCACCGACCCGGTTGACAAAGCTAACCTGTTGGCTGAAATTTTTGCAAGCAATTCTTACTTGCCGGAAAGCAGTCAACCACTCCCCGAGCTTGAAAGAGTAGCTGTAACAATGCCAAATATATTTTTCCGGGCTCGGGCAGTCAAAAGGATTTTGGCCGACCTAGACATAAATAAGACTCCTGGACCGGATGGCATTCCAGCACTGGTCTTGAAGCAGAGTTCTTCCACGCTTGCGTGTCCGTTAGCACACCTCTTCAGCCTACTTTACCATGTTGGTGAATTTTCATCATTCTGGAAGGTTGCTAATGTAACGCCAATTCCCAAAAAGGGTGAAGCAAATAACCCTGAAAATTACCGCTCAATTGCAATTTGCTCTGCACTTTCCAAAGTAATTGAAAGTATGGTTAACTACCACCTTGTGAGGTACCTAGAGACGCATAAATTACTTTGTGATCGCCAATACGGATTTCGTAAGGGTCGCTCTACTGGCGATCTTTTGGCATACCTCTCTGAGAAATGGTGCCATTCAATCCATCATTTCTTCGAAAGTAAAGTGGTGGCTCTAGATATCTCCAAAGCATTTGACAGAGTGTGGCATGCTGCACTACTGGCAAAAATTGCTGCTTTTGGTGTCGGTGATAACTTCTCTCGGTTTATATCGAGCTTTCTCAGGGACCGCACTATAAGAGTTGTTATAGATGGGGTCCGATCAAACGATTTCAAGATTAATTCAAGGGTACCGCAAGGCTCCGTTCTTTCTCCTACCCTATTTCTTATTTTCCTCAACGACCTTCTATATCAAACTTCCAACCATATCCAGCATTTACTATTCATTCGTTTTTCAGCCGCACGCTTCGTGTGTGGAATAAGTTGCCTGCAGACGTGTTTCCTGTCTGTTATAACGTTGGAAAGTTCAAGTCAAATGTTCACAATCGCTACTCCCTCTTTCCCCCTCCTAATAATCTATTTTCCTAGTTTCGGTTCAATGCACTGCATATGTAGGGGTCATCCCCTGAGTACTGGTCCAAGACAAAAAAAAATAAAAATAAATAAAATGTTTGCAGCAGTGCAAGATGCCTATTTTGATTATGAAAATACTATGATTTTTTTTTTCAATTCAATTATTTAATGTATCTTCTAGAAGAACTAACAATAAGTATGCAAATCTTAAAACTAATAAAAATTAATTAATTAATATAGAAAAAAATATATTAATATCGAAAAATTTTATTTACTTAGGTCCGGCCAATGCCAGACGAAAAGTTGCTTCATGCGTGTATTTTGTTGGTAAATCACCTTTCCAACGCTCTGATGGTTTTTTTTTTATTTATTTATTAATTTATGCCTATGGAGAATAACTCCTTACAGGCAAATACTATATATGTACACGCATATAAGTTTAAAAAATTAGGAAAATTAATAAAAAAAATAAAAAAAATAGCAAAATTGCTAATTACTGGAATCACAAAAATTTATAAACAATAGAAAAAATTTTTAATTACTGGAATTTAATACTAAGATAATACTACGCTTAATAAAATTTAAGTTCACTGAAAAGTCAGTAACGTGGTACAGTTCATTAAAACAACAACATAATCTACGGAAGGGATCTGCATTCGCATAATTCTGATGGTAATAAAGCACTGACAAAGGTTGATATTGACGAAGACTACGCTGGGGAGCATCAAAATTTAGTTTGGACACCAGATACTCAGAGCAGATATTGCCGTTAATCAATTTGAAGACAAAAATGACATTTAACATTTTTCTGCGACTTGTCCAAGAAGGCAGCTTTATTTGTTGCAGTCTGAACTCATAGGATGGTAAGTTGGCTACAGTGTTGGGGTAGATATTGCGCAGGATGAAAAGAAGGAATTTTTTGCAAGGATGTCCATCCTTCTCAGTCGAGTGTGGCCGCCAAAGTTAAGGATGCTACGTGCGAGAGGATGCCGGTGAAACTCAAGTCTGTTAACGTACCTTATCCCGTATTTTGAAAATTCATTTTTCACCAAGGATACACCTAGATCTTTGTGAATTCGAGACGTTTTAACATACCATGGAGCTGCAGCAATTGTACGGAGAGGCGGTACCCCACAATTGAGTTCCATGGCTTTTGGATTGCGTTATACAACAAAAGTTTCTGCCGATGAGCCAATTTAGTTGCACCGCTTTTAATTTCATCTGGGTGACTTTAGCGTCAATGTGAGACTTCCACGTGAGCCTACGGTCGAGATGAATACCAAGGCATTTGACTTCACTGTGCTGCGGAACAATGTAGTTGTTGATTTTAATAGCCGAACAAGTTTTTCTAAGTAGTGTGAATGTAACATGGGTACATTTTTGTTCATTTACTTTGAATTTCGAAAGTTTCAGCCATTTCTCCAATATAAGAATATGTTCTTGCAAATTTTGTGATGCTAATTTATAGTCTTCATGGACACTGATGAATGCTGTATCATCTGCAAAAGTTGAAGTGTGAGTTTTGCAGCTCGTTGGCATGTCTGAAGCATAAATCAAATTAAAGTTGACCCAATATACTACCCTGGGGAACTCCAGCTTCGATTGGCTGAGCCGCTCTTTTGAAATCACCTTCCTTAACGACAAATTTCCGGTCATATAATGTAGCAATATATTTCATATATTGCTTAGAAACGATCCACAGCAGACTAACTACCCTAGTCCTTTATGTAAAGTATATATAGATTTATTATTAACACCTTATTTGCTTTACGTTGTGACAACATTGTGTAATCTTTATAAACATATTATCCTGTATATACATCGATACACATTGATATGTTTATATACATGTTTTTTTTTTTTTTGGTACACATACTACTTCTTAAAACATTTTTTAAATTGTTCATGAAAAACACAGTAGGATTGCTTTAAACGTTGACTGGAATGAACATTATATGAGAATAAAATAGGCAACTGAACCGAAAGAACGTGAGTTTTATTTGCTTAAACGCCGTAAAAATTTCAGAAGTGGGATTAAGTTTTACACAACGTGTGGTTTAAAGGAGAGAGGATTTTTTTTTTATTTGACGCTTTTTGTAAAAGGAAAAATGATTAATTCTGTTCGTGGAACAAAATATACATTTCCACAATTACGTGGTTGGCTGCAACAGCTTGGTCTCTCATCAAGGGGTACCAAAAATGCCCTGTTAATTCGTTTAAATAATTTACCAGCCGACGAAAGGGGAGAATGTCCAGGGAACACAGATGGATCGTCTGAATTGGCTATTCTTGAAGAAGCTCTTGATTTAGAAGATGAATGTGTAGAAGATGATGAAAGCGAAGTATTAAGCAGCGATAAGAAGCAGCAAAACGAAAATAAAATGCAAAGAAATCATTTGCAAAGGAGAGCGACTGAAACAAGAAGAAAAGAAAAGGATGTACTTTCAAAGGAGAATGAAGTGCTTAGAGCAATAGCGGAGGCAGGAACCCAGCAGCAAGGGGCAGTATTTCATGAAGATTATATTATGCGTCAAAACCGTAGTGCCAATATGCTCAATATTACTTTTAACGTTTTGAAGGAAACCGGAATTATGGGTAAGCCAGTTTAGAAACATTCTTAATATCTATAGTCCAGATGAGAACACGGTTAAAACATTATTAATGTGCAAACTAAAGGGTAAAGCGCAAACGTGGTTGCACATGAAGCAAGATATGCTCAATGATTCTGTAGAAAATATCTTAGAGGAAATGAATACATTTTTCTGTCTCATATGGTTTTTGCTGACAGAAAGGGTCATAACATCTAATATGGGACGTAGAGTGGCAAACAAGGGTACTCCGCAGGGGGGAATCTTATCTCCTTATCTATGGAATCTTGCCCAGAACTCATTACTAGTGTAATTAGACTCCATGTTATTCAAGACTGTGGCATATGCCGGACACACTGTCACAGTGTTTGAATTCCGCACTGAGGATCATAGATGGATGGGACACCCACAATGGACACAGTGTGAATCCACAAAAGGCGGAACTTGTACTTTTCCTCCTCCTTTCAATTTGATAACCTTGAGGGGTGTCAGGTGTCACTAAGGGTGAGCATAGTTTGACGGATAGTGCCAAATACCTGGGAATCTATCTTGATTCAAACCTGTCTTGGCGGGAGAATATCCAATTTAGAGGGGGCAAATCGGCTGTTGATTTGTATCTGTATTGTAAGGCAAAATGAAAGACTTGGGTTATAAATCCTTGGAGTTCTTGCTGGCTATTTAACATTGAAATAAAGCTCATATGAATGTATGAGGCGCTTATTTGGTGGAAGGCTTTGGAGAGTCATAGAGAAAACTCTGCGTACGTCTGCTTGGATGGTAACTGATGCTTCTTTCACTACGCCAAACTAAAGCAAAAAGCCAGTGGGATGTGGATAGAATCGACAGAAGGTCATGCTTCGATAATAAAAAGTATAACGGACCTCCCGGAATATATTGATTACTGTACACAAGCTCTACTGCCCGAGAAGAGATTTGATGTAATCTTATAAAGGACGGCCTCGACAGGGACCCAAATAGGTTGCCAAGAGGACGAGCTTGAGATCACAGATGGATCTAAGTTGGACCTGGGAGTTGCGTCAACTTGTTGAGACTGCACAGGACAGGTGGTCTGAAGAGGTTACCTGCTGAGTAGCGAGACTAACATGGCCTGCGCATGATCGTAGAAGGACTACGGTTCTAAGGGGTCTTCACCGTCAAAGGTTACGTACCTTGGTGGCAGTTCTGACAGGACATTGTCACATAGGGACGCTTCACCCAAATCCTCTTGCACGCAATATTTTAATTTTGAAGGCCAATCTCGGTTGAGGAGGAATACCCTTGCCACCATCAGAACGTGAAATATGTGATTTTACCGATATTGACCGTGCAAAATAAAACATTTTTATCTAGCATTGGCTGGACTTAATTAACTTTGTGTGTTTAGTATTAAGATTTGAATACTTATTGTTGTTAGTTCACTTTGTGAAGATTCCATAAATAAATGAATGAAAAAAAAAAACATAGGGACCCATGCTAGGAGGCTAAATTTTTCATTTAATGATTTCTGTATACTCGTAAGTTGTAGGGATGGGGATGAGGAAGAGAGTGTTGAGCACTTCCTCTGTCGGTTCCCGGCCCTCTGTTCTATGAGAGCGATGTATCTAGGCAGACCGATGCTGCACGGGTTAGCAGATATATCGGAATGCGAAGTAAACGGACTGGATTCCTTTCTCTGGCTTGTGGGTTGGTTTGGATCTGAACCATCGGGGGAACAATTTGTAGCACGCCCTCAATTAAAAAAATAAATAAATAAAATTATTGACCTCCTCCACACAGTCTTACAAAAGTTTACATACGATCTAGAAAATAATATTTTTTTCGAAATATAAGAATATTTTTTATATTTTGTTGGTCTATATTATTTCATATGAAAAAGAAAAATATTATACATACTCGGCAATAAATATTCAATTGTATTTCCTAAAACAACAACAAAAACCTTAAATCGCTTAAAATGTCACATTTACAAAAGTATACATACCCTAAAAAAACACACACAATGTGTCGTTATGAGTACCGCTGCATATTTTCTTGATATTTGCTTTAAATTATCAGTAAAGTATGTAATTTCCGAGTAAGTGTTTACAATTAGAATTCTTTAAACTCTAAGCGGTTTTCATTAAGTAAAATGGGTAAAGGAAATTTCCGAACGAATTCAAAAACCGTAGTTAAATTGCGGAATGAAGGTGATTCTCTAAGCAAAATTGGGAGAATTTTAAAATTAAAGAAGCCGACAGTGCAAACAACAATGAAAAACTTTAAAGAAAGTGAACATTATGAAAGTAAACCACGTTCAGGACGCCCCCGTCTTTTAGATAAGCGCACCGATAGAGCAGTTATCCGGTTGGTAAAAGAGGATCCCAAGCGAAGTGCAGTCGAAATAAATCGGAAAATAAAAGCGGATCTAGGAGTAAACGATTCTAATCAAACTGTCCGAGGAACTATAAAAAATAATGGTTACAGCAGCAGAGTTGCCAGAAGAAGACCACTTCTCAGAGCTATAAACATACAAAAGCGCTTGGAGTGACCCAACATTTTGGGAAAGGGTAATATTCAATGACGAATGTAAATTTTTGGTTTTTGGGGGGTGACGGTCGGGCCAAAGTTTGGCGAAAATCGAATGCAGCCTTATTATTGGGATGATGTTGCTGAATTTCCGCCATATGCTGTTAGACCGCCTGTGCTTTTGAGACTTAGTTTTCAAGATGTCGAAAACGTTATAAATAAAGTAAACACTAAAAAAGCTCCAGCTTTTGATAAAACTAGTGGCAAAATGCTTGTACAATTACCTCGTGTTGCTAGAAGTATTCTTTTTTTATTTTTAACGCTATTTTGCGCTTAGAATACTATCATGCAGAGTGAAAGGTGTCTATGGTTACTATGATACACAAGCCAGGGAAGGATCCCACTAAAGTAGAGTCATATAGACCAATAGGTCTACTGCCAACAATTTCAAAACTTTTCGGAAAATTGTTAATGACGAAGTTGACTCCAATATTGAATGATGTAGGATGCATCCCTGATAATCAATTTGGTTTTCGGGCTTAACACAGCACCATAGAAACTAGTTAATGTTATAAGAAAGACTTTTGAGGACAAAAAGTATTGCTCCGCTCTATTCATTGATGTTTCCCAAGCTTTTGATAAAGTGTGGCACGAGGAATTAATGCACACAATAAAGTTGAACTTGCCTGCAAACACTCATAAGCTTCTGGAAAGCTATTTATACGGCCGGAAGTTTGTTATCAGAGAAGGCGACTTTATAAGCCCAGCTCAGCCAATCGAGGCAGGAGTTCCCCAAGGTAGCATTCTGGGACAAACTTTATATTTAATTTACACTTCTGACATGCCAACCAGATCTGGTATTCACACTTCAACTTTTGCAGATGACGCAGCATTCTGCAGCGTACATAAAAACCATCAAGTAGCTTCGCGAAATTTGCAGGAGTATATTTCAATATTAGAGATGTGGTTAAAACTTTGGAAAATTAAAGTTAATGAACAAAAGTGTACTCACGTTACATTCACACTGCGTAGACAAACATGTTCAGCTATCCAAATTAACAATTTACCTATTCCGCAGCAAAATGAAGTCAAGTACCTTGGTATTCATCTCGACCGTAGGTTAACGTGGAAGTCTCACATTGACGCGAAAGTCACTCAGTTCAAATTAAAAGCAGCGCAATTAAATTGGCTTATGGGCAGAATTTCTACATTGAAATTAGATAGCAAACTTTTGTTATACAACGCAATACTAAAGCCTATATGGCGCTACAGAATTTAATTATGGGGCACCGTCTCAGCGTCAAATATTGAAAAAATTCAAAGGCGACAAAACAAAATTCTTCGAACAATTATTGAAGCACCATGGTACGTAAAAAACTACCGAATTCACACGGATCTGTGTGTTCCACTGGTAAAAGATGAGCTTGCAAAGCATGCGACAAGGTAAATTGGAACTTCACCCAAGCCATCTTGCACGAAACATACTTAATTTTTACTGGTCACACTCGGTTGAGAAGAAGGGATACCGTTGCCACCATCAGAGCGTTAAGTAGGTCTAGTTCACATTGTGAAGATTCAATAAATAAAAGGTCTGAAAAGACCTTATAAGTAGATAACTACTTATAAGGGCGGAAATTTGTTATCAGAGAAGGTGATTTTATAAGCCCAACTCAACCTATCGAGGCAGGAGTTCCCCAAGGTAGCATACTTGGGTCTACTTTATATTTGATTTACGCCTCTGACATGCCAACGACATCTGGAATCCACACTTCAACTTTTGCAGACGACACAGCGTTTTTGAGCGTTCATGAAAACCACTAATTAGCTTCACGAAATTTACAGGAATACATTTCAATATTAGAGAAATGGCTAAAACTTTGGAAAATCAAAGTTAATGAACAAAAATGTACTCATGTCACATTCACTCTGTGTAGGCAAACATGTGCACCTATCATAATAAACAACTCACCTATTTCGCAGCACAATGAAGTCAAGTACCTCGGTATACACCTCGACCGTAGGCTAACGTGGAAGTCTCACATTGAAGCAAAAGTCACTCAGATGAAACTAAAAGCAGCGCAACTAAATTGGCTTATGGGCAGAAACTCGACATTGAAGTTGGATTGCAAACTTCTGCTATACAATGCAATTCTAAAACCTATATGGTGCTACGGAATTCAATTATGGGACACCGCCTCAGCGTCAAATATTGAAAAAATTCAAAAGCGACAAAACCAAGTTCTTCGAACGATTACAGCGGCTCCGTGGTACGTAAAAAATTCACGAATTCATAAAGATCTGAGTGTTCCGCTGGTAAAAGAGGAATTTTCTAAGTACGCGACAAGGTGTGTCAGTAAACTGGAACTTCATCCAAACCCTCTTGCGCGTAATATACTTAATTTTGGCGGCCACAGTCGGTTGAGAAGAAGAGATGCCGTTGCCACCATCAGAACGTTAAATAGGTGATTCTACCGATATTGCTCCCGCATAATAGAACTTTTTGTCTAGCATTGGCTGGACGTAAGTAAAAAGCACATTTTATTTTTTTTTTTTTTTTTATAAATTCTTTTATTTTTATATTTAGTATTAAGATTTGAATACTTATTGTTAGTTCATTTTTAAGATTCAATAAATAAAAACGCCTAACAAAAAAAAAAAAAAAAAAAAAAAAATATATATATATATATATATATATATATATATATATATATATATATATATATATATATATATATATATATATATATATATATATATATATATATATATATATATATATATATATATATATATATATATATATATATATATATATATATATATATATATATATATATATATATATATATATATATATATATATATATATATATATATATATATATATATATATATATATATATATATCAGGGCTGTCATAGAAACCAATGTTGTCACTATTGGTTTTGAAAACGACAAGAAAAAATGCTTGGGTGTCATGAAAACCATGTTATCGGTTTTATGTTCGAACTAGAATTTATATCGGTTTTAGGTGTCACAGAAACCAATGTTATCGGTTTTGTTATTGTAAATAAACCAAGCAGGTAGCAGTTGTCAGTTTTCATTTGCGGCATTTTGAATTATTTGTTTGCTCCGGGATATTTTGTAAAAATGTAAGTGAATTGATTTATTTTAATATTTGCTTAATAAAAAGATATATTTTTCCATTGTTGTTCTTATACTCTAGCGGAAAGCATAAAAATAGGACACAAAGTAAAATAATCTTGGAGTTCATGGAGAAATATCCTGACCTGGCAAAGTGATTCTCAAAGCGCGACAAGCCAACTGTAGATGCCCTATGGCAACAATTGACAGAGTCCGTAAATGCTGCAGGTCCACCACAATACGAAGCTAATGGATGGAAAAAGGTAAACAAAGTTTTTGCTACAAAACAAATTACATTGTTAACTAGTAGTTTTATTATTTGTATAGAAATGGATTGAGTGGAAAAGCGAAATTAAGAGAAAGCTTGGGCACAATAAATCAGAATCTAGGGCAACTGGCGGTGGACCTTACGCAAAATATCAGCTGACAGCTACTGAAGAGGCTATAGTACGTTTATGTGGCATGGCGCAGTCGGTAGATGGTGTGTCCGGCATTTCACTTGACCTCAACGAAGATGCTGAGGTTTCAATTGAAGACGAAATGCCCTCAACGTCTTCAAAACGGCCATTGTATGCAGATCTGCCCAAGAGTACTACAAAAAGGATCAGAACCGAAAGTAGCAGTGACCGCTTAAAAAAATTTTTAGATGAGGATAGTAAAAGTAAGGTGGAACTAAATAAAAAGCTTGACGCTTTAATTGATATAGAGCAACAAAACGCAAGCAGCCTAAGACGCACTTATAGGGCTATTGAGTCTGTCGCGAGTGCAGTAAACGATTTGAAAACAGGAATTTTGAAATGTAAGCAAGAAAAAATCGAACTTATGAAGAAACAATTGGAACTGGAAACGCTAAAGTTTGAATTCGAAAAAAACAAAAAAGACTTTTAATTTTAAACAATTTTATTTTGAAACTTTGTACCTAAGAAGAATTGAACTCAGTGCCTTTATTTTAGAATTAGTTTTAAACATATGTACAAAGAATGCACCAAATTTTTATTTAACTTAATACTGAAACCAAATTTCTTAAGTTTTTAGTTTAAATGTTTTAAACATGTATATGTACATAGAATGTACCTTTTAATTTTGTGTTTTAATGTTTAATTTTTGTGTTTTACTCTTTTAATTTTTACCTTTTTATTTTTCTTAAACAATGAATAAAAGACTGAATTTGCCAAATGAAAGTTATACATATTTTTTATTTAACTATAAACTGTTAGCTATTTCATCCCTGATTCTCTGACCTTCACTTTGTTGGGAAGTTGATGATGGCAATGTAACGTTCTCCTCTATATCGTTGGATGGTAAACGTATATCATTTTCGTTGTATTCCAACTTGTAGTATATGCAGATGTTGTGTAAAGCGCAGCAGACATTTATAACTTGTACCACTTTTTCTGGCTGATAATGCAATGTACTCATTAAGCATCGAAACCGGCTTTTTAAAACTCCAATAGTTCGCTCAACGATATTTCGAGCTGAAGAATGAGCCATATTGAATTTATATTCTTTGGAGTTATAGCTGGGATCTCTATACGGTGTCAACAAAAAGGGTTCAATTCCATATCCACAATCTCCCAGAAGCTTCGATGTTCGGTCGCCCGACTCATACATCCTAATAAAATGTTGCCTGGCAGTACTTATATTCCACACAAATGAGTCATGGTTGGAGCCGGGATACCGTGCATCCACAGATCGAATTTTCATTTCACCATCACAAATCTGAGTATTAATAAGTACGAGTTTTATTAGAAAATATGAACATTTAATTCGTTTTAACTTACAATCATGGCGTTCATACTATAATACCCCTTTCGGTTAAAGTACAAATGCTCGTCAATGCGAGGCTTTATAATTTTGACGTGTGTCCCGTCAATGCAACCAATTACAAAAGGAATTTTATATTTATTGTAGAAATGGTTTCTTGATCTACTTTTTTCATTGCTGTCCATTTCCAGTTGAACCCACTGACGACAAATGAGCCGCTCCATAATCTTGAGCACGTCACTTAAAATTGTTGATACGGTGCTTCTTCCGACACTTATATTAGAATCGTTACCGACTGATCTCTGATAAGATCCTTCCGCTAAAAACCGCAACGTAGTAGCAACTTGCAATATCGGAAGTATTTTAGAACGTGACAAATGCCCTTTGATGGTGTCAAGTACCATACGAAATGCTTCTTTGTTTAGCCTATAATTAGCTATAAATCTGCAAAGCAGCTTTACAAGTAAGCCCACAATAAAAACAAATTACCTACGCTGTCTCCGGCAACTCAAGTGGGTTGCTGCAATCTCTCAGAATTTTTCTCTTCACCTTTTCTGAGCGTTCTTCTTCTAACAACAAAAAAGCTACAACTGCTGATGTCATCTTATTTTATTTATGGCGACTTTTTCCTTTTTTATATTTTTTAGTGCAATACAATAACTTCTACTGATATTTCAATGACACAAGTAAAATAAAACTGCAAACAAATAAACACATGTAAGCAACAGCTGATTCGAACATTGGTTTTATTTACATTCGAAATTGACAAAACCAACTTGGTTTCATGACACCAAATGAAACCAACATTGGTTTTCAAAAACGACAATTAGCAAAACCGACATGGTTTCTATATAAAAGTTTTTTTTTTTTGTTTAATATTAGATTATTTTTATACAAAAAATAATCTAATAAAAAAAATTCATTCGAGAAAAAGAAAAAGACATCTAACAGGGCTGTTCTGCAAATCACTTATTGGCAAAGTGATTTCAAATCACGCAAAAGATGTTCTGCACACAGAAAATATTCAAATTACGTGATTTTAAACCATTTAGCCAAATGGTTGACTTTTTGATAGCACTTGGTTGTTTTCTCTGTGTTTTTCAATACAAATTTAATAAAACTATTTTTATGTGTTTAAAATGATGTGTTGTTTGTTGATTTTTGTAATAAAATTAAGTTTTATTCATACAGAAACATAAGTATTAATAAAATTGTTGACACTGCTTGTTTTTTGAGAAATTGTTTTGCTGTGTTTACCAATAGTAGTGATTTACATTTTGTCTTTAGCAGTCAGCTGGTTTATTTTTTTTATACTTAATATTCACTTTTTATTGTGGTTAAGAATATAAAACTATAAATAAACAAAACAAAAATGTAAAAATAGCTGTTTTTTTCGTGCTTTTGACAAATTAAAAGCACGTCGAAAACCGTAAAATCACGTGATTGGCAGAACAGCTTCAAATTGTCTGCGTGCTTTCAAAACGGTTTGTGATTTGAAAACACGCCGTTTTTAGAACAGGCCTGTAAATGTCATTTATGTTATGTTTCGTAAAAGATTTGAAAATTGCTGTATGCTGTTAAGGTTTGGAGCAATCCAGTGCATGTTCAAGTGGAACGGGCAAACAGGATACTGGACAATCCACAAGAATATGAGATACGCTATTCAGCAAACCACAGAAATTGCACGTCGAGGGGTTCGAGTTATCATAATATTGTTGTGAGTGAAATAAACATTTTCCTGCTCTTATACGGGCAAGAGAAACACACTGTAATCTTGAATAGTTGTCATGGTATCCGGGTCTGGATATGTCTGGATTGTGAGTTCTTAAGACGCTATGACAATTATTCCATTCTTCCGTTAGTGTATTCAAAAATGAACTTTTATAAATGTTGGTTATAACCACGCTGAAACATGGCATTTCCATGACTAGAGGCATGGTGATTGCTTCCTTCGCTGCTCAATCCGCTAGCTCGTTGCCGCTTATACCCAAATGTGGTGGTATCCACATAACAAGCAGAGGCTGAATTGCACAGAAATTTCTAAAAATATTATATAAATCATTTTTATTGTAGAATATAGCCTTGATTGCGCTAAGGCTGTCCGTGCATATGATAGATTTCTGGTTATTTTTGACAGCATGACTAATTGCTGAAACAATTGCAGCAAGATCAGCTGGGAAAATACCAGAAAATGGAGGCAATTGGCTCTGTTTAACCACCACCCATTCGGAACCGGGCTGATGTTGAACCACTGAGTAAGATGTTATTCCATTTTGAAAAGATCCGTCATATATAACTCAATATCAGCTGAGTAGGTTATTAGTCTCCTAAAAATTTCCAGATTAGTATTAGATTTTTTGTGTACAGATAAACTACCGGCTTAGAGGGTAAAGGAATTTCGAACTTTTTAAATAAAAGCATGATGCTATGTATTGCACTGAAGCTTTTCTTATGGTCAGTTTTGGTATCCCAAAAGGTATTGTGCAAACCATCGTTCGGATCTGTTATGGATCTTGCTGCCATATTTATTGATCTTTTATAAAGCAATGTAGAAAAGTCTAGTGATCTCGATTCAACTCTGAGAGACGGTACTGGAGTTACCCTCAAGAGACCCGAAGCGGTTCGAAAACAATTATTTAATGCTGCATTTATCTTAGCGATATTTGTTTTCGAACTCCAACCATAAACGGTTATGCCGTGCTGAATGAAACCATAAGCTAAAGCTTTACATACGTCAATAGCAATATCAATATGAGGGCCCTTTTTCTTAGAACATATTAACTTTAGGATGTTATTAATTTTTCCCAATTTTTGAACCAAGTATTTAATATGGCAGTTCCATAACAAGTTTTTGGTAAACATTATACCAAGAATTTTAAATTCATTTTTGAACTGTACTACAGCGTCCCCAAATTGAATAAAAGGTGGACAGCAATTTCTTCGTCGACAAACATGTAGTATCTCTGATTTGCTTACTGGTATTACCGCTCCGCGCGAATTTGCCCAGTTCTGGATGCAATTTTTCAGATGATTTAAGTGATTAGAAACAGTTTCTTGATGCCCTGAGGTTACAGTAAATAAATTGTCCGCATATATTCCAATAAAATCCATACCTGGTATGCTTTGAATTGATCTTGCTAGAGAATTCATATAAATAGTGAAAAGCACAACCGACAGAGGTGAGCCTTGTAGAATCCCGTTGTCAAGATAGTATGGTTGCGAAAGATCGCCATGAATTTTTACCATAATTTGGCGATTAGACAAAAAGGATTTGATAAGCTTAATAACTGAAAAAGAGATACCCCAGACACACAGTTCATCTAGAACGAAAATTGAAACCACTCTATCAAAAGCTTTTTCGATATCCGCTGACACAACCACGCTGTGCTTTCTTTTCGATAAATTTTGCCGAAGTTTATCTTCAAGTTGATGGATCAAAGAGTGAACCCCATACTTGGGTAAGAAGGCATGTTGCAATGATGAAATTTTCTCTCTAGCCTTCTTCCAAAAACGCATTGCAATTATTTTCTCTAACAATTTGGATAACACAGGTATTAAAGATATTGGCCGATAACTTTCTGTTCAATTTGGATTTTTCTCCGGCTTAGGAATAGGTGAAAACAGGGCAACCTTCCAATCGTGTGGAAAAGTGCCACTACTCAAAATATCATTATACAACTTTATAACACGTTTTTTAAACGAGATTGGTGAATTCCTTATCATTGAATATGTAATTCTATCAAGCGATGGTGTTGTCCCTTTAACCTTGCTAAGTGCCACATCTAAATCATCAGGTGTTATAGTTTCAGAAAGAAATGTGTGAGAAATCGCGCCTCTAAACCCACCCTACCATGATCCTATTGGCGGAAAAGATTGACTTAGGATCCCACTTCTTATTCTAACATCTTATCACACTATAGAGAACGAAATTATATTTTAGTTATTCATTGTTAACTTCTGACAATTTATTGTATGCAAAAAATAAAAAAAAAAACTTAATGATTAATCCTTAATCACTATCGTATTCCAGATATAGCTGGTACAAAAAATATACAAAATAATATTATATAAAAAAAAAAAAAAAAAAAAAAAAAAATATATATATATATATATATATATATATATATATATATATATATATATATATATATATATATATATATATATATATATATATATATATATATATATATATATATATATATATATATATATATATATATATATGTATATATATATATATATATATATATATATATATATATATATATATATATATATATATATATATATATGTACATATACAAAAAAAAATTATTTAATATTGAAAAATTTTATTTACTTAGGTCCAGCCAATGCTAGACGAAAAGTTGTTTCTTGCGTGTATTTTGTTGGTAAATCACTTTTCCAACGCTCTGATGGTTGCAAGGGTGTCCTTCCTTCTCAGTCGAGTGTGGCCACCAAAGTTGAAGATGATACATGCGAGAGGATTCGGGTGAGACTCCAGTCTGTTAATGTACCTTATCGCGTGTTTTGAAAATTCATCTTGAACTAAGGGTACTCCTAGATCTTTGTGAATTCGAGAGTTTTTAACATATCATGGAGCTACAGTAATTATACGGAGAATTTTATTCTGGCGCTTTTGAATTTTCTCAATGTTAGATGCAGAGGCGGTACCCCACAATTGAATTCCACAGCTCCACATTGGCTTTAGGATTGCGTTATACAACAAAAGTTTGCAATCTAACTTCAAGATAGAATTTCTGCCGATGAGCCAATTTAGTTGCACCGCTTTTAATTTCATCTGGGTGACTTTAGCGTCAATGTGAGACTTCCACGTGAGCCTACGGTCGAGATGAATGCCAAGGTATTTGACTTCACTGTGCTGCGGAACAATGTAGTTGTTGATTTTAATAGCCGAACAAGTTTTTATACGTAGTGTGAATGTAACATGGGTACATTTTTGTTCATTTTAATTTATAGTCTTCATGGACACTGATAAATGCTGTATCATCTGCAAAAGTTGAAGTGTGAATTTTGCAGCTCGTTGGCATGTCTGAAGCATAAATCAAATATAAAGTTGGGCCCAATATGCTGCCCTGGGGAACTCCAGCTTCGATTGGCTGAGTCGAGCTTTTGAAATCACCTTCCTTAACGACAAATTTCCGGTCATATAAGTAGCTCTCTAACAGCTTGTGCGTGTTTGTAGGCAAGTTTAATTTTATTTTATGGGTTAAGCCTTTGTGCCACATTTTGTCAAAAGCTTTGGAAACGTCAATAAATAGAGCTGAGCAATATTTTTTATCTTCGAACGCATTTCTGATAACATTCACCAGCGTGTGTGTCTGTTCTATGGTGCTATGCTTAGCCCTAAAACCGAATTGATGGTTAGGAATAGATCCTACTTCACTCAAGATTGGGGTCAACCTCGTCATTTGCAATTTCTCGAACAGTTTTGAAATTGTTGGCAATAGACTTATCGGCCTATATGATCCAACTTTTGTAGGATCCTTTCCTGGTTTGGGTATCATAGTAATGACAGACACCTTCCACTCAGTAGGAAAATACTCGAGACGTAAAATAGCATTAAAAATAAAAAGGACGAGACTGCATAAGCATTTTGTTTCTCAAGTGGTTAGCGTACAGCATTACCTTTTCGGAGTCACTTCTGGCCCAGACCTCAGTTGGAGTACGCAAGGGTGGCTTAGATCTAACGGGTCTCTTTAACCCTCTTGCTGCTTTCCACAAAGAATAATCGGATTGAGGACTACCATCGAGGGTTTCCAAATAGGTTGTGAGGGAAGCCTCTCTTTGGACTTCAAGCAAATTTCTTAGTTGACTTACGCATTCTCGAAGCCTAGCTTTAAGCTGGGGAGACCTGCGAAGTTGTCATTCTCTTCTGATTCTTCTTTTTTCTGAGACAAGGTGTTCGATTTCAGAAGAACAAGTTCTGCTATTCATATTTCTAAAATTTGTAGTGGTAGCATGTTGCACGGCTTTTATAATATTTTGGGAAAAATCATTAATTGACTCATCAATATCCTCTGGAGTTCTCAAAGATATATTTTCCGTACAATGAGTACTTAAATATTTTTTATATTTTAGCCAATTCACTCTAGACTGGAATACACCTATGTCGTTAAATGGGGATCCAATGTTCTGGGGGAAACATATAGAGACCATAGTAGGTGAGTGATCGGAGGACAAATCCAATAAAGGCTCCACATGCATCCAATCTAAGGGGACGTTTTTTACGATTCCAAAGTCAATAACATCTGGGATCTTTCGCTGGTCAGATGGCCAATAGGTGGGTAACCCGCTGGAGATTACATCTAAACCCAATTTTGATATAGTATCAAAAAGCTCACGACCTTTCGGGGAGATTAATCTTGAGCCCCAAAATGTGTGCTTAGCATTATAGTCACCAGCAGCTATAAATCGGGATCCAAGAGAAGTAAAAAATTTGAGTAATGGTTTTCTGTAACCGAAAGCCGAGGCGGGGAATAAATTGATGAAATTACCAATTTACTGTGAATGTGTTCAGTACAAATATTTGTTGCTTGAAAATATTCTTCACATGTCATCATTTTTTTACAATAGCCTGTAAAATAGTTGATTGCATTTTTAGCATTTCCTGCATCATGGTGGTCATAGAAGCCGTAAAAGTATTTATTGATTGAACCAAAGTCTGCAATGTGGCTTCAAGGTTGCTAAAATATAGGTCGGGCTGTTGATTCGCGTTTGGTATATTAGTCTTAACCACATTGGCATAAGAAACTTGGTTAGAGCTTGGAACATTTATTTGGGTTGTTGACTGACCTTCTTGAGGAAAATTGTTGCTTGAAATGAATTGCGATTGCTGGGACGGCTTGGGAGGAGTTAATGATTTATTTGGCATTGAGCGTTTGAAGTGGGTATAAACGGGGCAGCCCCTGTAATTAGCAGTATGATTGCCGCCACAATTACTACATTTTTTTACATTTGTGTCCGTTTTTGATTTGGTGCACTTTGATGTGCCATGGAGATCACCACACACAACACAGACAGTGGACAATTTACAATATGTCTTAGTGTGGCCATACTCCTGGCAGTTCATGCACTGAACGGGTCCTGAGCGCTTATGAGGCTCCTCTACAGTAACTTTCCGGGTGTAGAAGGTATTTAACATTATATATTGGATGAACCTCATTCTTTTTTAAGGTGACATCTCCAGGTTCTAATTCCACCCTAAACATGGGCTGAGGTATCTTTTCTCGGTTTCTGATGTTAAAAACATTCTTAATTTTAAAACCTTTCTCCTCCAATCCAGATTTAACGTCATTAGGATCTACGTACATATGTATATATAAAATGTGAATTAAAGCCTGATTCTATTTTTTGTCATTGTTGTTGGAGTTTGAATTTGCTCTTATTTATGATTATCTCCGCTTTCTCAAAAAGGTATACGTACATACATACATTTATTGAGGAGTATGCAATGAAGCTATTCATTGATTGATATTTTTGTTTTTTTGTTTTTTTTTTTTGTTTTTGTTTTAATAATTTTGAATGAAATTTAAGGTATGCAAAAATAGTTTACTACAACAATGTAAACGTGATGCACTTTGTTTTACTCACCCAGATTCACAGCGATTAGAGATGAGGCCTCCTCGTGATCGATGTAATTGTTGTGGATGCTACAGTTTTAGAGGACTAGAAATGTAAATGGTTTTTGCATACCAATATTCTACTTAGTGTAGTACTGAATTCTTTTCTTATTTCTTCTTTTTAGCTCAAGTTATAGCTAGGTTATTTACTAATTATTTTGCAAGCATATTGCATCACTGTCACAATGGGTAAGTATAATAAATAGGTATAGGTTAGGAATGTTTTTTTTTTGTTCAATTAGATCGGCATAATTCTTAGACCGTAAGCAATTTGTACTTTCTTTTGGTGGTGGTTAGGAAAGGTTTTAGTTTAGATGACCGGTTAGGTATAATATAATTTCTAGCTCCGCAGTTAGTTCTGTTGGACGTTAGTTCTGTTATATACGGACTGCTTAGGGTATAAATGCGTGGTTAACCCGTAGGTAATGTTTCCTTAGATATTTCTTGTTGCAGACTTATGGTTGTAATGTGACGATTGGTATGGTCCTTGAAAACCTCTCTTTTCGACTCTTACGCCCTTTCCAGAACGTAATTTGCATTTTTTGTGGTTGTCGCAATTAGAGTATGGGTTCCCATTACCGTCTCAATACTGAATCCGTGATCGACAGTAACCCCCGCAATTCTGGACAAGCAGGAATTGGGCAAGCCAATCAATGCGTCACCAATTACCGTTTGATCCACTAGACCGAAAATACGAAATTCACACAAATTAAGTTTCTTCTTATTTTTTTATTTTTCTTTTTAAAGACGACTATTTACCAAAACTTTATTGTTTTAACAATAAAATGAAAACTAATATAAATGGCACTGATCTTCGATTGGTGTGATTTAACACGATTTAATTTACTTATTTTTCTTGCCTTGTAATGCCAGGTAAACTTTGCAATATCAATGTATCTATACCTTTAGCCGCTTAACGTCCGATCGATTCGAAAGCTCAAAGAAAAAGGAAATTGCACATGCGCTCTCCTACGAATTGGCTTCGGTGTGAAGAACGTTAGCGTCGCAATACTTCTACAATTCACAATTATAATTATGTATGTACGTCGCAGAAATCGTCCGCTAGGTTACTGATTTGATTATTGGTAGTAGACGTTGTAAAGTCCGAAAGGTAGCTGAAACATACATGGAGAATACACACACATGTACATATGTATATGTGCTTATGTATTAACGATTGATGCAATAAAGAGCGTAATATTGTCACTTTTTTGTGCTTATGTATTAACGATTGATGCAATAAAGAGCGTAATATTGTCACTTTTTTATAGGTAAAGTGTTACTTTTAACTCACGCGCAGGCCATCTCATCGCAACATGTTTATATTAATTTGACGATACAATGATGTCATCTTGTTTACTTATCGTACATCTCTATTTATGATACAATGTACATAAACCAAGTTGCATAATGTATATAAACAAAGTTTCATATCGATTGCACGGTTAATTACTTATAAAGAAACGAGTTACACTCGCAAAATAATTTGTTGCTTTACAGAGGAACGTATTTGTAATGAATTTATTTAAATCTGAGGGATCGTTCACTACAATGCCACCCCAGCAGTCAAACACCATTTCTACAAACAATTTTCCCCAGGTACGCCAGTCAACCAGCAATATAAACGTGCAAAACCCCAAACAAATTTCTTATACAAATGTGGTAAAATCCGATAAACCAAACTTGAATCAGGAGCCCAACCAAAATTTTAGCAATCTTGAGGCAACTCTGCAGACTATTGCTCAATCTAAAAATACATTTACGGTTTCCATGACGAACATGATGCAGGAAATGCTGAAAATGCAATCCACTATTTTCCAGGCAATTTTATATGTTTCTGGAACGCAAACGGCATCCGCCAACACAAAAATGAACTTGAGCACTTCCTTATGGAAAAGCAAATCGATATAATGATGATTGCTGAAACCCATTTGATAACCAACAGTTATTTCAAAATTAATGGCTACACACTATATAACACAATAGATCCCCGTGGAAGATCTTGCGGAGGTTCGGCAATTCTGATAAAGACCAGAATTAAGCACTATTTAATGAACGAGATACGTGAGGAATATCTCCAAGCTACAAATATAAGCCTTGATTATTTTCATGAAAAAATTGTTATATCCTCGATTTACTCACTACCACGATTTTCAGTAACAGAAAATCAATATTCACATTTTTCACTTGGGCCTCGATTTTTAGCGGCTGGTGACTATAAAGCTAAACACACTTTTTGGGGATCACGCTTAATTACGTCGAAAGGCTTTCACCGTTTCCAAAATGGGATTAGATGTGGTTTCAAACGGACACCCCACTTATTGGCCGTCAGACCGACGCAAGATCCCAGATGTTATAGATTTTGGAGTTGCGAAAAATTTTCCTTTAGAGTGGAGCCTTCATTAGATTTGTCATCAGATCACTCTCCCACTATAATCTCTGTTTCGTTCCCCCAAGAGATTGGCTCCCGGTTGACTGTCAATAGAGTTAATTGGCTAAAATACAGAAACTTTTTGAGTACACATTGCACTGAAAATATCGCCTTGAGAACGCCTGGGGATATTGATGTGTCAATTAACGATTTTTCTAAAATCCTCAAACTGGCCGTCAGCATGCTACCACTAGTCATATAAGATCCAGAACTGAAAACTCCTTTTCTCCTCAGTCCGAATAATTTTTATGGCGGGCGACTAAGGGTTTAAAAAGGCCAGTTAGATGTAAGCCGCCCTTGCGAGAACCGTCTGGTGACTGAGATAGAGATGACGCGGAAAAGGGTAATTTATTTGTTAACCATTTGAAAAACGGGTTTTCCACAAATAGGTCTGATAATGCGAATGAGTTGCCGCCTATTGTTAGTAGACCTCCTGTACGTTTAAGATTCAATTTTCAAGAAGTTGAAAATGCTATTGGTAATCTAAACCTTAAAAAAGCTCCAGGTATGGATAAAATCAGCAACAAAATGCTCGTAGAGCTGCCTCGTGTAGCTAAAAGAATTGTTCTTTTTATTTTTAAAGCTATTTTACGACTTGAGTATTACCCTGCAGAGGTAAGCCAGGGAAGGATCACACGAAAGTAGAATCATACCGTCCAATAAGTCTACTGACAACAATTTCAAAACTTTTCGAAAAATTGTTAAAGGCGAAGTTGGATCCAATGCTTAATAAGGTTGAATGTGTTCCTAGTCAAATTTGGTTTTAGAGCGAAACATGGCACCATTGAGCAAACACACAGGTTAGTTAACGTTATAAGAAAGGCATTTGAAGATAAAAAATATTGCTCTGCCTTATTCATCGACGTTTCACAAGCTTTTGATAAAATGTGGCACGATGGCTTAATGCATAAAATAAAGTTTAACTTACCTGCAAACGCACATAACCTTTTGGACAGCTATTTATATTGAAAGAAGGCGATTTCATAAGCCCCGCCCAGCCTATTGAAGCTGGAGTTCCCCAAGGCAGCATATTAGGGCCTATCTTATATTTGATCTACGCATCTGACATGTTGACAAGCACCAAAATTCACACTTCAACATTTGCAGATGATACAGCATTCCTTAGCATACATAGTAACCACCAGCAAGCATCAATAAACTTACAGGAACATATCGACAAACTAGAGAAATGGCTCAAGCTTTGGAAAATCAAGGTTAATGAACAAAAGTGTGCCCATGTTACATTCGCACTGCGTCTAGGAACATGCTCACCCATTACTATTAACAATAAAGTAATTCCTTAACACAGTGAAATCAAATACCTCGGTATTCATCTTGACCGTAGACTAACATGGAAGACGCACATCGAGGCAAAAGTAACGCAAATGAAATTGAAAGCAGTGCAAATTAACTGGCTAATAGACAGAAATTCGACCTTGAAGCTTGATTGTAAACGTTTGCTGTACAACTCGATTCTAAAGCCAATATGGTGCTATGGGATTCAATTATGGGGAACAGCGTCGGCATCCAACATTGAAAAAATTCAAAGAAGTCAAAATAGAATACTTCGTAGAATTACAGACGCTCCATGGTACGTTAAAAACTCACGAATCCACGCAGATCTGAACGTATCTTTTGTGAAATCTGAATTTGTGAAGTACACGACAAGATGTATTAACAAACTTGAATTCCATCCAAATCCTCTTGCAAATCCTTTTCATACCCGTCTGAAAAGGAGGGATACTTTGGCTACCATTAGAGCTTTAAACAGATGACTGAATTCTGAAATAATATTCGCATAAAAATAAATTTTTGTCCAGCACTGGCAGGACTTTAATCACAATTTTTTTTTAGTATTAAGATTTGAATACTTATTGTCATCACATTTTTTATGTAGATTCAATAAATAAAATAATAAAGTTAACAAAAAAAGAAATGAAAACAATAGAGCTTATTCGTCTGAAATTGAGCAACTTCTGTCAGAAAAAAGAAGTCAGAAGAGAGTGGCAACTTCTCAGGTCTCCCCAGCTTAAAACTAGGCTGCGGGAATGCATAACTCAGGTAAGAAATCTGCTTGAAATCCACAGAATGGCTTCCCTTAAAACATATTTGGAAAGCCTTGATGGTACTCCTCAATCTGATTATTACTTGTGGAAAGCGACAAAAGGTTTAAAAAGACCCGTAATAGGTAAGCCACCTTTGCGAACTTCAACTGGCGACTGGGCAAGAAGCGATTCTTAAAAGGGGATGTTGTATGTCGATCATTTGAGAAACGTTTTTATTGCAAATGATTCAACGAATAATGCAGCGGAATAACCACCATATGTTGTTAGACCTCCTGTGTGTTTGGGACTTAATGTTCAAGATGTCAAAAACGTTATCGCAAATACAAACCCAAGAAAAGCTCCAGGCATTGATCAAATTACTGGTAAAATGCTTGAACAGTTACCTCGTGTAGCTAGAAGAGTTCCACTTTTTATTTTTAACGCTATTTTACGCCTTAAGTATTATCCTGCAGAATGGAAGGTCTCAATGATTACTATGATACCCAAGCCAGGGAAGGATCCAACGAAGTTAGAGTCATATAGACCAATAAGTATTTTATCAACAATTTCAAAACTATCCGAAAAATTGTTAATGGCGATGTTGAGTCCAATATTGAACAATGTGGGATGCATCCCTGATCATCAATTTGGTTTTCGGGCTAAACATAGCACCATAGAACAAACGAACAGACTAGTTAATGTTATAAGACAGACTTTTGAAGACAAAAAGTATTGTTCAGCTCTATTCATCGACATTTCCCAAGCTTTTGATAAAGGTGGCACGACGGATTGATGCACAAAATAAAGTTAAGCTTGCCTGCAAACACTCACAAGCTTCTGGAAAGCTACTTATTTGGGCGGAAGTTTGTTATCAGAGAAGGCGATTTTATAAGCCCAACTCAGCCAATCGAGGCAGGAGTTCCCCAAGGCAGCATACTGGGACCTACTTTATATTTGATTTACGGTTCTGACATGCCAATGACATCCGGAATCCACACTTCAACCTTTGCAGATGACACAGCATTTTTGAGTGTTCATAAAAACCACCAATTAGCTTCACGAAATTTACAGGAATATATTTCAATATTAGAGAAATGGCTAAAACTCTGGAAAATCAAAGTTAATGAACAGAAATGTACTCATGTCACATTCACACTGTGCAAGCAAATAAGTATGTGCGCCTATCCAAATTAACAACTCACTTATTCCGCAGCACAACGAAGTCAAGTACCTAGGTATTCACCTGGACCGTAGGCTAACGTGGAAGTCTCACATTGAAGCAAAAGTCACTCAGTTGAAACTAAAAGCAGCGCAACTAAATTGGGTAATGGGCAGAAACTCGACATTGAAGTTGGATTGCAAACTTCTGTTATACAATGCAATTCTAAAGCCCATATGATGCTACAGAATTCAATTATGGGGCACCGCGTGAAACATTGAAAAAATTCAAAGGCCACAAAACAAAATTCTTCGAACGATTTCTGCAGCTTCATGGTACGTAAAAAATTCACGAATTCATAAAGATCTGAGTGTTCCGCTGGTAAAAGAGGTAAGTACGCGACAAGGTATGTCAGTAAATTGGGACTTCATCCAAACCCTCTTGCGCGCAATATACTTAATTTTGGCAGCCACACTCGTCTAAGAAGAAGGGATACCGTTGCCACCATCAGATTGGTCAATAGGGGATTTTACCGAAATAACTCCCGCATTATAAAACTTTTTGCTGGCATTAGCCGGACTTAAGTAAAAACCACATTTTTTTATTTTAAATTTAGTATTAAGATTTGAATACTTATTGTTAGTTTATTTTGAAAATTCAATGAATAAAAAAGTGCTTAAAAACATTTTAGACAATATATGCAATTGAAAACTCCGTAAGTTTAAATTTTCCTATATCTGCCAGATATATACAAATTTCTCTACATCGTATTCATAATTATGTTTTTGCAAAGTATAGGATGCATCATCGGGGTGACAAAGACCATATGCCCAAGATGGTATTAACAGTACGTTTGTGACGTCGCTGTGACTAAGTATAACGACCTAACCCTTCACATAGGAAGTTGCAGCGTGGATAACCCTGAAATACCTCCAAAAAACTGTAAAGCAATACAGTTAGTTGAGGCAAACCATTAACCAGTACGAGTGAGACGCAAAACTTTCGAAGACCGAACAACAAACACAACAAGCTTAACCGCACTTAAGAAATAATTACGATGATGCGGGAGCTGTTCTTCAGCCCAGAGCTGCTTTACGACTGACATTTTTTTTTGATTTTCATCAATCAGAGCCGACCACCAGCGTTGTTAACTTGGTTCGTTTCGCACCGTTTTTGGTGCTTTTTAAAATTATTTGCGCGAATAATTCATTAGCCGGTGCGGCGTCCACTTTTTTTTTAATTCTCGGCTCGGTTCAAATTCATCTCAACTTTTTCAAGTGTCATTTTGCGTGAAAAACACCATGTTATATGCACAAAGTAATATAAGTTTGCTGTTGTATATCATACAAACTCTTGAAATAAAAAGAAACATTTTGTTTTATAAAATTTTCTGCTTTTAGAGAGTGTTTTGATGTTAAACGATCAAGCCAAGTTTGTCAAATATTACAAAAAATGCAGTCTCTCAACAGTGAATTTCATAGCGCGCGAATTCATAAATGTTTTGACAATTGAGAAATTACCAAATTATTAAACAAATTATAAAATTTTTCCAAAATGTTTCCATTAAATATTACAGAGTCTCTCTCAAACACATCCTAATTCACTGCCCAGCTTTCAGCGATACGCGAAATCAGTACTTCAGAGCAATTCTTCTTCAATACATAAAAAATCCTTCCATAACCAACATAGAAACCCTTATGAATTTCTTTAAGGCTTGCAACATATATAAAGATATTTAGAGTTGGTAAAAAGAAGGATAAGTTAATATTTGCAAATCTGCTATTTTCTAAATTAAACTAATAACAAACCAAAAAAAAAAAATATGCATTCATAGTTATTTTATACAAGTTGAAGGCCAAAGTAGGTTAGGTAGGCAGGTCGCTGGATTCTCCAGAAAGTATCCGGATACTCCAGCCCACTTGGGACCGGAAAGTCGTTCCCTTTGTGAAAGCCAAAGTAGCCATTGATTGCTTTATAGACCGAGTTATTTTAACTAATAGGCGGCAAGGTATATCACTAAGCTGGAACTTCACCCAAATCCTCTTGCGTGCAAAATACTTAATTTTAGCGGGCGCACTCCGTTGAGAAGAAGGGATACCGTTGCACCATCAGAGCGTTAAATAGGTAATTTCACCGATATACTATATATATTGGCGCAAAATAAAACTTTTTGTTTAGAACTGGCTGGATTTAGTTAATTTTTCGTATTTAGTATTAAGGTTTGAATACTTATTGGTAGTTCACATTGTGAAGATTCAATAAATAAATAAAAGCTAAAAAAATGCCATCAGGTGGTGCTATCAGACCAATTTTATTTGTATAATAATCGCTTAAAAGGCTGCTATTATCATTGTGTTCTTAATATAAAAATATTATTTAATATAAAAATATTTAATGTAAAAATATTATGTTTTTAAAAATGAAAGAAAGAATTCAAATTTCGATGCGTTTTTGTTGAAATAACGCATTTTTCCCCCATTTTGGTGCGTTTTGAAATTTCGAAGTTGGCATCCTATAGGTGTACCCGAAAAAGCACGAATGAACACAGACACTTAAAACGTTGATGTGTTTTTTTGATCGTCTCCAAAGCACTTTACGCAAATACGCACTCACACACATGCTTGCGAACAATAAACAAGTAACAACAACAAACAATAAGAAATAAAATACGAAGAATGCAAGAACAACATTATTTAAAGTTCATTTACTTGGAATTTTGCGTAGTTTGTATGTTTGTTTGTGTATTATGTTTCTAGTTTTTATCTTGTTTATGTGAATGTTCTGTACATTTATAACAAACAGATCAACGGCTGCACACTGCACATCATTTTTTGTTCATTTTTCTTGGAATTTTGCGTATTTTATAGAGTTGGGTAGTTCGCGAACGAACTAGTGTCACTGAACTATTCACCTCAGGGAGCTAAGTGAGCCGAACATTTCTGCAAGCTCTTTTAGTTCCGTAGTTCATGTTTCATTCTTTTGTCTTCAAATTTTCTTTTTCGTTTATGTTTCTTTCTTCCTGGTACATATGTATAAGGATATGTGGTAGATATGTGCTGCCAGAATTTGACGTAGAAAGTACATATCTATGTTATATACAACTATTCAGAATATTAGACAACACAATTTTACTTTGGTTTTTTGTATTATAAAAATATATGATATGATATGCGACCATAATTTTTTTTTTTTTCTTTTTAATAAAATTATTTTTCATCGCACCTGAACATTTCTAATCTCACCCTTTATTAATCCTTATAATAAAGGCCTGTTCTAAAAATCACGTGATTTCAAAGCACATGCCGTTTCAAAATCACAAATGTGGTTTGTGCCTGTTCTGCAAATCACAATTTTTTGTGATTTTCGATGTGATTTACACTCTTTTAAAGCACAAAAAACTGATGTTTTTTGGTTCAATTTACTGATATTTTTATTTTCAGGTTGAATGTTTTTATTCTCGGTATTGTTTACAAAATATAACCTTATTTCTAATAAATATAAAAGGTAAAATAAAACAAACCAATAAAGCAAATCACAAAATAATACAGCAAATTTTGCACCAAAACGAGCGTATCTAGCTTTTTCTTAATTTAATTAATTATTTCGTATAAAATAAATGATTTTACTTAAATAATCAATGGAAAACACATTCAGTTATTTATTAATGTAATAAATTATGAAATTTACAATCAAGTACGCGCAAAAATTAGGATGTGATTTCAAATTGAATGCAAGTTAGCTTACCGGGTTAAAATCACAAAAATCAAAAATATTTTGTGTGCAGAACACCTTTTTTGTGATTTCAAATCACTTTCACAAAAAGTGATTTGCAGAACAGCCCTGATAATTGTACTTTTCATTTGTTTACAGCAATTTTGTTTTGCTTTTCTTTATCATGAAACCTGGACAGAGAAGTTCATTGAAAATATTATTTACGGAGCACAGATCTATTGAACTAAAAGAAAGACATATTTCAGTAAAAAGAGCTGAACTAAAAAGAGCACTCTCTCAAAAGAGCTCATGAACTCAAATACATGATGAAAAAATACTATTTTATCGTCATGTATGTTTGTTTGTGTATTATGTTTTTAGTATTTATATTGTTTGTGTAAATTTATAACAAGCAAATCAACGGCTACACACTGGATTAGATGTGATACAAATTTGTTGCAATTTTAAACTTAATTATTGCTTACAGAATCTTCACATACATAGTATTACTGCTTTTTGGCTAAGGAAGCCATATTCGTTATTATCTATTTTATATATTCAGAGGCTGAGTTATATGCTTATTATTTGGTAGTATTAGTAATATTTAATATTACGATTATATATTTTTATTTACCGATTTTAATGTCATTGACTGATAGTGGCTTAAAATACTACAAGAATAAACAAATAATAAAACATACTTACTTTCTGCAATTGTTGTTCAGCAAGAGATCCTGCTTCAGGAGTAGCTGAATCGCTGCTACTTCCTCCACTCAACTCAACAATACCGGAGGTAAAGCTATTGTTACCAACCTCCTGGATTTCATTAGATGCTGCATCTTCCTGCTGTTTACGTTGTTGCCGTCGGCGAATTTCTTCTTCAGTTTCTATAGATAGAACTGCTCCCATTTCGGCTTCAGAGTCTATAATGGCACCACGACTTTTTTGATGCATAAACAATGTCGACATTCGTTGTTGTAATTCTCTCAATTCAGGAGTTGCCTGAAAATCAGGAGCATTTTCCAAATCAGAAGGTGGCATAGCACAGCGTAAGCTATCTGTCTCATCTTTAATGTCTTCACGGCAAACTGGACAATGAGCTTGAAAAGGTTTTGCTGCTTTTTGTTGCCATGCTGGCAATTTATTAAACTCTTCTTGATAATTACGACGCATAGCATTTAAGTGACGTGCTAAACAATAGCTATGCAAATAGTGGAAGCATTCAGTACGTGTAAACTCGTCGCCATCACAGAACCCATACAAACAAACTACACATTGCCCACTGGGCAGATTACTGTCCGTTAGGTGCTCACGCACGACTTCAATCAAATCAAATACTACCGGAAAACCAATAGATTCACACAGTTTGTTTTCGATTGCAGACTTTATTTCAGATAGCCGAGTATCATCAAGCCCCCGTGGACGTACTAACTTATACTCAGGGCTAACTTCTGGATAGCCTGGCGTAGGTATAACCTGAAGAGTCACACACACGTATTGCTGATCTGTATCCTCTCCGACAACAGGAAAGACAGTTGTCTCAATTAGTTCTGGAATGCTGAAATTAAATAATTTTGGTTTTAAATTAATTGAGGAAATTCAATTTTACCCCTCTTTTTCTTTCAACACTTGCCTTTCTGAATTTCTTTCAATAATTACATCGTCCATTAAAATTGCTTCCAAAGATTCTACCTCGTCTATTAAACTGTGCACATTTTATTTTTTCAGAAAAATATATTTACTTAATTTTGGGTTATCTATTATTATTACTTACGCGTCCATTATTAGTTCGTAAATTTGCTAAAAATCTTAGTGTTAAAAGATTTTTCCTTCTTTTTTCCCAAGTTGCAACCAAAAATCGATTTTGAACGACTCCTTCTTTTTTATTTATGAAGTTTGTTGCAGTAATAAGCAAAAATAACAACAACAATTTTTCCCTTTTGTTTTTGACAGGAGCTCGAATGCAATTCTTTAAATATGGGTTGCCAAGTTTGGAAATAAATCGGTATTTTCTATATGTGTAACAGAATTTTTTATATTATATACACCAGAGTATTTATGCACACATCTTCAATATGTGGACCAAATACCTAGCAAGTAGAACGTGAAAATCGAAAATTTTTTTACACTATCTGTGTCGCACATTCCAACAAATTTCATACAAACCATCACAATAATGGCTCTTAAGGAGCTTTATATTATTAAATATTTAGCTGCGGCTACTGTGGCATATAATTATTATTGAGGCAATGAAGAGTGCTGCTTAAGGCCCGATCAGAATATTATACAAGTATAAATACTTTCATTCGATTTTGTGAGATAAACGTCTAAACACATTTCTTGCGACTGTCTAAAAGTCTAACGTAAATTACAAGGTGCATTAATGTATACACGGTGGCAGCACTACGGCATGTGATAATTTTTTGCTACTGGCAATATAGGAAGCTATTTGCGTCAAATGCATTGCTTACATTTTTGTAAGTGAATTTAGTGTTTTATTCTGAATTAAACATATACAAATTATTTTGTGCACATAAAAATAATTCAAAAAAATATAATTTATAATTATGAAAAGGTACATTCATAGTTTATAATTGTGAAAATAGTTACAAATATTTTTGATAAACATAGCTTACCACATGCCGGTTTTTGTTGTATTGTTGTAATTTTGCTCTAGTGCTGCCACCGTGTATACATTAATGCACCTTGGTAAATTAGATTTTGCATTCACACCATCACACCAGAGACCTGCGCCGTCCATTTTTATCGGCGGCGGCGGCTGATGATATATTACTCGGCCGCGGCTCAAAGCCGGCTATAGCCAGGATTTGACTGGCTAGCCTTTTTCCCATCGGCTCTTATAAAAAATCGGCTAAAAATTAATAAAAAATTTTAAATTCCTATTCCTATTTTGCACGTTAATGTTTTAATAACACATTTGCACTGTTATATTTAATATAATTAATTTAATATTTTTGGTAATTAAAACAAGCAGAATTATTTTAATTTGTATTTTGATATTTTAATACGTTCATTCACTTGAAATAAGAAAAAGTAAATATTCGAACACATTTTTTTTATATTAAACAAAATTCTTTTCTTTAGAGATATTTACATATACACATATATTTACAGGAATAAGTGTATGTACAAAAAAGAAAATACGTATGTACAAGCAGGGCTGGGCAAAATACTCACTTTAAGTATTTGAAATACAAGATACAAAATACTTCCCAGTTGTGTATTTCAAATACAAGATACAAAATACTTTCAAGTTGTGTATTTTAAATACAAAATACTTTCCAGCTGTGTATTTTAAATACAAAATACAACTAAAAACTACAAATACTTTTTTGTCTTTCGATCTCATAAGAATAATACCACTCTGGTTTTAGATAAATATTTTATTTTATATATGCACTTCAACTAAGTTGTATATTGTCACATACAACTTAAAAGGGCGTAACTGGCAAAGTATTGAAAGCCTATTAAAAATTGTGGATAGTTGTATTATTGATAATAACTAGTCTAGACTAGAATTTTTTTTGTCAGTTATGCTCTTTTTCTTTTTAGGCGACAATATACATATATGTTCATACTTACAACTGCATATATACTTATTATGTATTCAAGTATTAGAAATAAAGCTGTGTAATATTATATAAAATTTGTTATATTTTTCTATTATATATATTTAACATTCTATACATTTTACATATATACACGTGTGACATACGTGTGTATATTCATATGATTGTTCTAAACTCGCCAACTGGGAAATTAATAATATTTAGGATTTAATAGATAGCAAATAAAAGATTCATTCGGCAAAACAAGTATTTCCTTTAATAAAACAAGATAATTTAATAAGTCATTCGACAAACAACCTCTTGTTCGAAGCGAATAAAATCTGCCGAGGAAAAAAATATTTCTACAGGTTCTGCGGAACCTGCTGCCAAATTCTATAAATGCAAAAAAACAATAAAATTCTCATCATCTTTACTGCAACTACTACTTCTTCTATTGCATCCATTCCCGTTTTTTGTAATCTTTCTCTAAGGTATCTATTGCAAGGTTTTGAATTCGTTGCCTCTCTTTTAATGAAATGATTTCTGGTGACCAGTGTATTTTGAAACTAGGGTGGGCTCTATTTGCTTCAGGTGTCGTTATATGTCCTTTCTAAGCTCTCCATTAGTTTTGTTAAAATACAACTGAAATACCTCAAATTATTATTTTTGCAATCGATATAATCTGGTTCTCACAGACATTAAGGTATAATATAATACAAAGCGTTGGGAAAAGGCTGGTGGCGAATATGTGAAAATTCCTATTGATATCACCTGATTAGTGTAAAATGTATATGCTCTGGACAAGACAATTGTAAGCTGAATTGGGGTATTGCAAAATAATAAACATTTTAGTGGTCGCAGTTTCTAGCAATTTTAGCTTTTGTGTGAAAAAACTTATTTTGAACTTATATAAATGTATTTTGTAAAAATGTATTTCTAAGCCATATGTATTTGAAATACAAGATACAAAATACTTTTAAGTTATGTATTTGAAATACAAAATACTAAATACTTTCAGGTTGGGTATTTGAAATACAGATACAAAATACGTATTTGTAATTCCAATACGTATTTCAAATACATGTATTTCAAATACTGCCCAGCCCTGTGTACAAGTGTATATATATGTGAATCAAAATCTTAAACCAAATTTCTTAAAACCATATTTTAAGCTTACCTTTTAAGACGCATAGGGGTCCCATGAAAACAAACTTTGCATATATTATAGTTTTTCAAAACGGCCATTTTTGCAATCACCATTTGGCCAAAAAGGTTACAAACCTTAGATCCACCGGCGTTTCTTTTGTTTTAAAATATAAGTTTCTTCCTGGAGGCGTCTTTTAGATTTTAAGAGCTCTTCATACTTAAAAACGCCATTTTTGTGTTCCAGCATATTCCCACCGGGGAACAGGTTTTGCCTTGGCGTATTCCTAACTTGGGCGCTCTGTTTTTCGGCGAAAAGAGGGGAAGGGGTCCCTCGTTTGGTTCGGCAAACAAAACTCTAGGAAGCTGCATGACTTATGTTGTGTTGGCTTCCGAAACCCTTACCAAGGGCATAAATTGGCAGAACGGGGATTAGCATGGCAACGCAAGCAGAATCCGGGTGGCTCTGCTATATATATATATATATATATATATATATATATATATATATATATATATATATATATATATATATATATATATATATATATATATATATATATATATATATATATATATATATATATATATATATATATATATATATATATATATATATATATATATATATATATATATATATATATATATATATATATCTTTAAGCAAAAAAAAGTTGTTTCAGTTCCCTTACGTGACATTTACATGAAAAAACCCATTTAGACTATATCTCGGGTATATATGGACCGATATCAGAAATTTTCATTTTCAATATTTATATAACCTTATTTCATTACCAGGACTACTTTTGAGCACAAAAAATAGCAAAACCATGAATCGATGGGCTAAAAGAATGGTGAAGGAAAAAAATTTCTAAGTCTAATGGTTTTCTCAGAAGCGGTGTTTCAACGGCGGAGAGACGGTCAGACGGACATCGCCTAATCGACATTTCCATTAATTCTGATTCAGAATATATATACTTTATAGGGTCGCAAATGAAAATTGTAGAAATTACAAACGGAATCACAAACTTATATATACCCTTTACATTTTTGTGAAGGGTATAAAAAGAGATTCAGTACAATAGCTAATAACTATTTTTACCGTATTACCGTAAAAAGCGGTAATTATCATAGAGTTTGCATCACTGCACTTGATTGAGTTAGTGCCAGGCACATACAGCAACTTTGGTTGGGCAATTATTGACTTTATAGAAGCTTTCGGTGAGGGGAATAAGAAGAGAAAAAGAATTGCCGGTACTCGGCAGTTCTCAGCAATTCCTTATTTTTTTCTCTCATGTGTGTATGTGTGTGTGCATATACAATGTAAATTGTATGAAATAATAAGTAGAGAAAGCTCGAGAATTGCCGAAAAAAGTGTTTGTGTGTGGACAAAAAAGCAATTCCAAAAGAAAATTGCCAAAAAGTTCGGCAATTAAAATCGCTCTGTCTGATCTTACACTAACTTTTCTCTCATGTGTGTATGTGTATGTGAATATACAATGTAAATTGCATGAAGCAAAAGGTAGAATTGAATTACCGAAAAAAGTTTTTGTGTGTGGACAAGAAAGCAATTCCAAAAGAAAATTGCTAAAAAGTTCGGCAATTAAAATCGCTCTATCTGACTGTAGACTTACCGTATTAAAAACAAAAAACGAACTTTATCATTGTTGCCGTATCAAATTCCAAGTAAACAATGTTTCTTTTTTAATTTCTTTCGGTGAAAACATTACGATAGTCTCAAAAATCGCTAGAGTATCGTTTAATTTGTTCTGACGAACAAGAAGCGATAAAATGTGTTGCGCAGAAAATGTTTATCCATTGTGTTACGTAAATACTAATTTATTTTTTAAGCTAAGTTTGGCAATTATAGCTACAAAACGTACAATTTGGCTTATATTCCATAATTTTGTGACCTAGCATCGGCGGCTCATTTTTAGCCGAAATATGCCGTAAACATTTCGGCGGCGGCTATCGAATATCATCGGCGGCTCGACTAAGTCTGCTATAGCCGCTTCGGCGCAGGTCTCTGCATCACACTTGATACAAGCCAACAAATTTGAGTAGAAATGAAAACAGCTGTTCATATTTTTTTATTTATTCAGCAGAGAGATGTGCCAACATAAAACATTACACGGCGGTACGTGAGCTCTTCGCCGTAGGCGGTAGACGTGCCGGAGCTTGAAAATCTTTAGCAGCTAATATAATAATTATGTAAAACAGATCCAAATTTAAAAGCACCAAAATATTTTATGTTCTACATATAGCATGAGCAAAATTCATTTATATACGACAGCTAAATCCCAAATTTCGAGCTTTCTTATAACGACAAAAAATACTATCGGTGACGGCACGCCATCAGCTAATAAATAGTCGGCTAGTAAATCTTTTTACAACTGGTTTCCTAAAAAACACAACCCTGATCCAATGAAAAGTATTATCGTTTTGAAAAGTTTCAAAAACAAAAAAGTCGTATGGGCTGTCAAATTTTTATCGTATTTCGTATGTATGACGGATTACCTTCAGACTTGCACGTATTATTTGAATTTTTGACAAGTATTAATACACAGTACAATAGTTTGAACTGGGCTTTATAAACCACTGTCTAGATATTCAAAAAGAGTTGTGAAGTCCAGCTTTTGCTGGTTTGTATTCTCTTTATATTTGAATAAATTAATTGTAAACCTAAAATATTTCTTTTATTCAATGTTGTTTCTACTGATTATTGTTTTTGGTCCCTGTCAATTTTAAATTGACTTAACAGCTTTACCGTTTATCACGCCATTACCATAAAAAGAACAGAGCACTGCATGGTATGGTATAAATATATATATATACATATATATATATATATATATATATATATATATATATATATATATATATATATATATATATATATATATATATATATATATATATATATATATATATATATATATATATATATATATATATATATATATATATATATATATATATATATATATATATATATATATATATATATATATATATATATATATATATATATATATATATATATATATATATATATATATATATATATATATATATATATATATATATATATATATATATATATATATATATATATTTATAAATTTGTAATATAGACTATCAGTCTAATTTATAAAAATTCCATATTTCAGCTTATAAGCTGGTAATAGTTATCATGCTATAAGCAACTAATAAAAAGTTTGATTCATAAACACATAATACCAAGCAAATAACTATTCAACACTTTTATGACTTTTGTACTATAGTGTTGGCAATGATTTGGTATTTTCATTGTCATTTCGTAAGCATAGACGGCGCTAGTTTTATTGCACAATTTTTGCTTCAATCTGATAGTGAACGGACGTAATTTATTTTTTTAATCATTGAAAAATCTCCTGTCTCTAAGAGATAGGAAACGCCCGCGTATCGTTGTTACAACTGAAGACAAAAGATCTTCTAGTTTAATTATTGCTGATAAGCCGAAAACACAAGTAGCGAAGTCACAAATCAGTTCAAATATCAGCACAATCGGAAATATCTAAAGATGATAATAAGACTACGGCAACGGTAAATAATAGATTTGCTATTCTTCAAACAAATAAGCCAATAATATCCAAGAAAAAATTTAAACCGCCACCAATATATTTGAGAGAGCCTACTTCTAGTGAGCTGGTGAAACAACTTATTACGGCAATTGGCAAAGAGACCTTCAACGTTACATCAATAAAGCATGGCCGCATCAGCGAAACGAAAGTCCAGGTAAACAATGAAAATTAATACCGAAAGTTGTCTGACGTTCTAGAGAAGGAGAAAAGATCTTTTTACACCTATCAGCTTAAAAGAGCTAAATTCCTTCAGGTAGTTATTAAAGGTGTTGACCCTTGTGTACACACGGATGACATTATGACTGAGCTGGAAGAAAAAGGATTTAAAATAAAAAAATTCAAAGTCAACTGGGTTGAACTAGAACCCAGGGATGTTGTCGTAAAGAATTCATCCAATTTATTACCTTAAATTTGTTTGCATCGTAAGGTTACCGTTGAGGAGCCACATAAGCGTCTAGGACCCGTTCAATGCCTTAACTGCCAAGAATTTGGCCATACTAAGGCCTATTGTAAATTACTCGCAGTTTAACACTTTTACCGTCTCTATGACAAACATGATGCAGGATATGCTAAAAATGCAATCCACTATTTTACAGGCAATTTTAAAAAAATGAATTGGTTAAAAATATGTTTCTGGAACGCAAACGGCATTCGCCAACACAAAAATGAACTTGAGCACTTCCTTATGAAAAAGCAGATCGATATAATGATGATTGCTGAAACCCATTTGACAACTAACAGTTTTTTCGAAATTAATGGCTACACACTATATGACACAAAAGATCCCCGTGGAATATCTTGCGGCAGTTCGGCAATTTTGATAAAGACCAGAATTAAGCACTATCTAATGAACGAGACACGTGAGAAATATCTCCAAGCTACAAATATATGCATTGATTATTTTCATGAACAAATTGTTATATCCTCGATTTACTCACCTCCACGCTTTTCAGTGACAGAAAACCAATATTCACATTCTTTCAAATCACTTGGGCCTCGATTTTTAGCGGCTGGCGACTATAACGCGAAACACACTTTTTGGGGATCACGTTTAATTACCCCGAAAGGCCGTGTACTTTTTGACACCGTTTCCAAAATTGGCTTAGATGTGATTTCAAGCGGACACCCCACTTATTGGCCGTCAGACCGACGAAAGATCCCAGATGTTATAGATTTTGAAGTTGCGAAAAAATTTCCTTTAGAGTGGATGCAAGTGGAGCCTTCATTGGACTTGTCATCAGATCACTCACCCACTATAATCTCTGTTTCGTTTCCCCAAGAGATTGGCTCCCCGTTGACCGTCAATAGAGTGAATTGGCTAAAATACAAAAAATTTTTGAGCACACATTGTACTAAAAATATCGCCTTGAGAACGCCTGAGGATATTATTGTGTCAATTAACGATTTTTCTGAAAACCTGAAACTGGCCATACAGCATGCAACCACTAGTCATATAAGATCCAGAAATTAAACCAATAGAACTTATTCGTCTAAAATTGAGCAACTTCTGCCAGAAAAAAAAAGAGTCAGAAGAGAGTGGCAACTTCGCAGGTCTCCCCAGCTTAAAACTAGGCCACGGGATTGCATAACTCAGTTAATAGATCTGAAATCCACAGAATAGCTTCCCTTAAAACATATTTGCAAAGCCTTGATGGCACTCCTCAATCTGATTATTCCTTGTGGAAAGCCACAAAAGGTTTAAAAAGACCCGTAATAGGTAAGCCTTCTTTGCGAACTTCAACTGGCGACTGGGCAAGAAGCGACTCTGAAAAGGGGATGTTGTATGTCGATCATTTGAGAAACGTTTTTATTACAAATGATTCAGCGAATATTGCAGCGGAATTACTGCCATATGTTGTTAGACCTCCTGTGTCTTTGAGACTTAATTTTCAAGACGTCGAAAATGTTATCGCTAATACAAACCCAAGAAAAGCTTCAGGCATTGATCAAATTACTGGTAAAATGCTTGAACAGTTACCGCGTGCAGCTAGAAGGCTTCTACTTTTTATTTTTAACGCTATTTTACGCCTTGAGTATTAAACTACAGAGTGGAAGGTCTCAATGATTACTATGATACCCAAGCCAGGGAGCGATCCCACTAAAGTAGAATCATATAGACCAATAAGTCTACTACCAACAATTTCAAAACTGTTCGAAAAATTGTTAATGGCGAAGTTGAGTCCAATATTGAACAATGTGGGGTGCATCCCTGATCATCAATTTGGTTTTCGGGCTAATCATAGCACCATAGGACAAACGCACAGACTAGTCAATGTCATACTGGGGCCTACTTTATACTTGATTTACGCCTCTGACATGCCAACGACATCCGGAAGCCACACTTCAACCTTTGCATATGACACATCGTTTTTGAGCGTTCATGAAAACCACCAATTAGCTTCACGAAATTTACAGGAATACATTTCAATATTAGAGAAATGGCTAAAACTTTGGAAAATCAAAATTAATAAACAAAAATGTACTCATGTCACATTCTCTCTGTGTAAGCAAACATGTGCACCTATCCTAATAAACAACTCACCTATTCCGCAGCACAATGAAGTCAAGTACCTCGGTATACACCTCGACGGTAGGCTAACGTGGAAGTCTACGGAATTCAATTATGGGGCACCGCCTCAGCGTCAAATATTGAAAAAATTCAGAGCCGACAAAACCAAGCTCTTCGAACGATTACTGCAGCTCCATGGTACGTAAAAGACTCACGAATTCATAAAGATCTGAGTGTTCCGCTGGTAAAAGAGGAATTTTCAAACTACGCGACAAGGTTTTTCAGTAAACTGGAACTTTATCCAAACCCTCTTGCGCGCAATATTCTTAATTTTGGCGGTCACACTCGGCTTAGAACAAGGTATACCGTTGCCACCATCCTGTGCTGCAAATTACAGGGTCTGTCCTGTCTATAATCACTTTAAGTGGTCAATGACAAATCGGTCATCAATCCCCATTAACCAACCCCAGCAGTCATACATCATTTCTAAAAGTAATTTTTCCCAGATGGGTCAGTCAACCAGCCACATAATCCGATAAACCAAACTTGAATCAGAAGCCCAAGCCTCAAAAATCTAATTCAAATTTTAGCAATCTTGAGGAAACTCTGCAAACTTTAGTTCAATCCATAAATACATTTACGGTTTCCATGACGAACATGCAGGAAATGCAATCCACTATTTTGCAGGCAATTTTAAAAAAATGAGTTGGTTAAAAATATGTTTCTGGAACGCAAACGGCATCCGCCAACACAAGAATGAACTTGAGCACTTCCTTATGGAAAAGCAAAATGACATAATGTTGATTGCTGAAACTCATTTGACAACCAACAGTTTTTTCAAAATTAATGGTTACACACTACATGATACTAAAGATCTCTGAGGAAGATCTGTCACTAGTCATATGATATCCAGAAATGAAAATTGAGCAACTTCTGTCAGAAAAAATAAGAGTCAGAAGAGACTGGCAACTTCGCAGGTCTCCCCAGCTTAAAACTAGGCTACGGTTAGTTAAGAAATCTGCTTGAGATCCACAGAATGGCTTCCCTTAAAACATATTTGGAAAGCCTTGATGGTACTCCTCAATCTGATTATTACATGTGGAAAGCGACAAAAGGTTTCAAAAGACCCGTAAGAGGTAAGACACCTTTGCGAACTTCAACTGGCGACTGGGCCAGAAGCGATTCTTAAAAGGGGATGTTGTATGTCGATCATTTGAGAAACGTTTTTCTTCCAAATGATTCAGGGAATAATACAGCGGAATTACCACCATATGTTGTTAGATCTCCTGTGTGTTTGAGACTTAATTTTCAAGATGTCGAAAGCGTTATCGGTAATACAAACCCCAACAAAGCTCCAGGCATTGGTCAAATTACTGGCAACATGCCTGAACAGTTACCTCGTGTAGCTAGAAGACTTCTACTTTTTATTTTTAACGCTATTTTACGCCTTAAGTATTATCCTGCAGAGTGGAAGGTCTCAATGATTACTATGATACCCAAGCCAGGGAAGGATCCAACGAAGGTAGAGTCATATAGACCAATAAGTCTTTTACCAACAATTTCAAAACTGTTCGAAAAATTGTAAATGGCGAAGTTGAGTTCAATTTTGAACAATGTAGGATGCATCCCTGATCATTAATTTGGTTTTCGGGTTAAACATAGTACCATAGAACAAACGCACAGACTAGTCAATGTCTTAAGACAGACCTTTGAGGAGAAGAAGCATTGCTCAGCTCTGTTCATTGCCATTTTTCAAGCTTTTGATAAAGGTGGCACGACGGTTTGATTCACAAAATAAAGTTAAACATGCCTGCAAACACTCACAAGCTTCTGGAAAGCTACTTATGCGGCCGGAAGTTTGTTATCAGAGAAGGTGCTTTTATAAGCCCCTTACAGCCAATCGAAGCAGGAGTTCCCCAAGGTAGCATTCTAGGACCTACTTTATATTTGATTTACGCCTGTGACACGACAAAGAGATTCGGAAACCACACTTCAACTTTTGCAGATGACGCAGCATTCTGCAGCGTTCATGAAAACCATCAAGAAGCTTTCCGAAAATTGCAGGAGTATATTTCAATATTAGAGATGTGGTTAAAACTTTGGAAAATTAAAGTTAATGAACAAAAGTGTACTCAGATTACATTCACACTGCGTAGACAAACATGTTCAGCTATCCAAATTAACAATTCACCTATTCCGCAGCAAAATTAAGTAAAGTATCTTGGTATTCATCTCGACCGTAGGTTAACGTGGAAGTCTCACATTGACGCGAAAGTCACACAGTAAAAGTTAAAAGCAGCGCAACTGAATCGGCTTATTGGCAGAAATTCGACATTGAAGCTGGATTGTAAACTTTTATTATACAACGCAATTCTAAAGCCTATATGGTGCTATGGAATTCAACTATGGGGCACCGCTTCCGCTTCAAACGTTGAAAAAATTCAAAGGCGACAAAATCAAATTCTTCGAACGATTACTGCAGCACCGTGGTACGTAAAAAACTCACGAATTCATAAGGATCTCTGTGTTCCTCTTGTAAAAGACGTATTTTCAAAGTACGCAACAAGGTATATCAGTAAATAGGAACTTCATCCAAATCATCTTGCACGCAATATACTTAATTTTGAAGGCCACTCTCGGTTGAGAAGGAGGGATACCGTTGCCACTTTAAGCATGATCGTAGAGACACTGATGATGCAGAACGTAGTGGACGTCAAATGAGGCGGTAACACCAGAAAAATAAAAAATCTACAAAATCGTTTTGAATGATCGGAAATTGAAGTAGCGTGAGTTAGCTGGCATCGTAAATATATCTAAATATATACTAAATTCTGGGGTCGCGTTTCGGACATTAGAGGGTGAGAATACATTAGGTTCTGGTTGCACAGGATATCCTGATCATGTCTGCGTACCTAACACCGGTGGTCTTATCACGTTATTCTGTTGCATTTTAAATTTTATAACTTGTCGGTTAGTAAGATTAATAAAAGTTTATAAAAAAGTTACTTTATCTTTTTTTCTTTTTTTTTAATATTGAATTTTATTCCCTTTTTTTGTGAATTTTGATTGCTTGAAAATTTGTTTCAAATGTTTCAATTAAAAGTTTGATTAAAAATTTGCTTAAGTACTGTTAGGTTTATACGCCTTGTTTTTTTTTTTTATTAAATAAAGGATTAAACTTTTCTCACTCTGTGTTTTTTCTTTTTTTCTGTATGATAATAACGTTAATTTAGATAGTTCAATAATTGTTAATATAATATACGCAAAATTTCTTTGATATAATAATGAATTTTATGTAAGATAATAATAAACTTAGCCTGTACTAAAATCAGGAACATCCCATGGCGTGCTGAATTGCTCCCTTTCGACGAGTACTTGGGTACAAACTTTGCGCACTCTTTGTGGGTTCGTGGCTTGCTTAGGGTCGGTTGAGTTTTTTTTTAGAAGTACTAAAAACTCCTTCCGAGAGTTGCTCGTGTTGAGGGCCTTACTCTCGACAGCATACCGGCAGTTGGGCGCCAGTTATCGAATAAAAATTTTGTTTAAAAAAAAAAAATATTTTTTGGCTGAAAAGCCAACTTTGGTTTTAAGATTTTAATTAAACAATGAAGTTGGCTTTTCAGCCAAAGAATGCTTTTTATTTAAAAACGGACTTATAATTTGTTAACTTGTTGAGTGAGCATTTGACTATGAGAAAGCTTTGTTAAAAATGGGTGCAGCATTTGATCACTATTGACAAAAAACGAGAACGTGTTGATAATTCTGAGCAGTGTTTAAACGTAACAAATCGGAATTTTCGCGTCGATATGTGGCAATGGATGAAACATGGATCCACTCCGTAATCAAAACGATCGTCATCTGAGTGGACAGTAACTGGTGAACCTCGTCCAAAGCACAGCAATCGGCTGGAAAGGTTATGTCCTCGGCTTTTGGGATGTGCGAGGTGTAATATTCAGTGATTATCTTGAGAAAGGAAATACCATTAACAGTGAATATTTTATAGCATTGTTAGAGCGTATGAAGGCCGAAATTGCAAAGATACGACCGCGTATAGCTAAGAAAAAAATTTTATTTTATAAAGACTACGCACCATGTAATAAGTCAATCAACACATTTTTTTATAGCTTTTATTAATTTATTGAATCTTCACAGTGTGAACTAACAATAAGTATTCAAATCTTAATACTAAATACAAAAAATTAACTAAGTCCAGCCAATGCTACACAAAAAGTTTTATTATGCGCATATTATATCGGTAAAATCACCTACTTAACGCTCTGATGGTGGCAACGGTATCCCTTCTTCTCAACCGAGTGTGACCAGTAAAAATTAAGTATGTTTCGTGCAAGAGGGTTTGGGTGAAGTTCCAATTTGCTGATATACCTTGTCGCATGCTTTGCAAGCTCATCTTTTACCAGTGGAACACACAGATCCTTGTGAATTCGGGAGTTTTTTACGTACCATGGTGCTTCAGTAATTCTTCGAAGAATTTTGTTTTGTCGCCTTCGAATTTTTTCAATGTTTGACGCTGAGGCGGTGCCCCATAATTGAATTCCGTAGCGCCATATAGGCTTTAGTATTGCGTTGTATAACAAAAATTTGCAATCTAACTTCAATGTAGAATTTCTGCCCATAAGCCAATTTAATTGCGCTGCTTTTAATTTGAACTGAGTGACTTTCGCGTCAATGTGAGACTTCCACGTTAACCTACGGTCGAGATGAATACCAAGGTACTTGACTTCATTTTGCTGCGGAATAGGTAAATTGTTAATTTGGATAGCTGAACATGTTTGTCTACGCAGTGTGAATGTAACGTGAGTACACTTTTGTTCATTAACTTTAATTTTCCAAAGTTTTAGCCATTTCTCTAATATTGAAATGTATTCATGTAAATTTCGTGAAGCTAATTGGTGGTTTTCATGAACGCTCAAAAACGATGTGTCATATGCAAAGGTTGAAGTGTGGATTCCGGATGTCGTTGGCATGTCAGAGGCGTAAATCAAGTATAAAGTAGGCCCCAGTATGACATTGACTAATACTGAAATATACTCCTGCAATTTTCGGAATGCTTCTTGATGGTTTTCATGAACGCTGCAGAATGCTGCGTCATCTGCAAAAGTTGAAGTGTGAATACCACATCTGGTTGGCATGTCAGAAGTGTAAATTAAATATAAAGTGTGTCCCAGAATGCTACCTTGGGGAACTCCTGCCTCGATTGGCTGAGCTGGGCTTATAAAGTCGCCTTCTCTGATAACAAACTTCCGGCCGTATAAACAGCTTTCCACACTCAGAAAAGTATGTACGTAAAATTAACTGAAATTGCATTTTAAAAGAAATGAAAGTTCAGTTAAAAACCGGTCTACTAACATTTCATTTAAATTTAAATGCAGATTCATTTAATTTTTAACAGTAAAAATATAACTGATTTAAAACCGTAAAAAATACGGATTTTTTCTTTTATAATGGTTGATTTAACTATCAAAAAAACAATTTACATATCCCATAAAAACAAAAGCTTTTTTCCTTTATTTCTCTGACACATACTGTAATTTATTTAACTGCAGATTCTGTAGAAACAATAGACTGATTATTTTATTTTAACTGTCCGAAATTTAAATGCAGATTCCGTAAAAACAAAAAGATTTTCCTTTATTTACTGTTTTAGTTTTACTATCACATATTTAAATAGAATTTCCGTAAAATCAAATGATTTTTCCCTTATTTCTCCGAATTCTATCATTGAATTTTTAAATGCAGATTCCGTAAAAAGCAAGAGATTTTTCCTTTATTTTTCCTAATTTTACTTTCCCTTTAACCCTTTAAAATTAAACACAGATTTTGTAAAACGGTATGATTTTTTCTTTTATTTAAAAGTATTTTTATATACATACATACTTACAAATATATATAATAATAATCGTATTTATGTATAATACCAAAAAATAATAAATTCATATTTATTAAACATAAAATTAAATAATTTTTAATTCAGAGAGTTAAACATATGTATTTCTTAAAAATATAATTTGCAACACATATTTTAATTAAAATGAAATTAAATAAAATATAAAAATTAATTAAATATAAAAATTGCATCTTTTGAATCTTAAAATAAAAAATAATACAATTGAATTACTTCGGTGAAAACACAATTTTTCTGTATACAAAGAGTTTTTAATTCACCCTAATATAAACACATACTACATATATTATTAAATACAAATCACAATATAAAACTCAATGGGATAAAAGAACAAAACTTTGAAATAATTTTTTTTATATTACTGCCAGTTTCACAAGAAAGCGTTTTTTCGCATAAATTTAATTTCTTTATTGTAAAACCAGCCTTTAATATATTTGAAAATATCTACATTGCGTACTTACTTTGATTTAATGTTGACCATTTGTCCTTTGCATCGTTCCATACTGCCTTAATGTTTTGGTACCTAAAAAAGAGTTTACCTTTTGCCCGTTGGTTTTTGTGTTTTATAAAGTAAACTTCTTGCGCTTCATTGGGAAATAAAGCAACGATTTGTGATGCAAGATTTTGCAAAAAGCTTGAATCTAGTTTCATATTTTTTGATACATAGAAATCTATAACTGCCCTGGTCAATTTGTTCTCCTCGGCTGACCCCAGTTGACCATACTTTTTATAGTACGATATTAGTTCAGTATAGATTGGATTATCTTTAAATACGTGGTTTAATGTCTAAACAAACAAATTCATTAATTTTGTTGAAACTTGAAAAGTAACGAAATATGTAAACAATAACTTACATAACTGTTAGAATCTTCTTCGCTTGTGTGTGGTAAATGATTATATAAACGATTGTCGCTGATAGCATTATCACAATTTTGGGAAGATTTCCAAACATAAAATTTGTCAATAAACTCTCTTCTTCCAAATTTTTTTTTATACAACTGACGTTTTAAACAACGTTGACTACTTTTAAATTTAAACAAAAAAACACTCGGTTTCGTAAAGAAATGATTGCTTTATTCATATACATACATATTATTAAACAACTGACAATTTTAAATGTAACTGAAAATCAGTATTTCTGTGCAGTTATTTTTTTAAATAAATGGGCGAATCAGTTAAAACTAAAATTTCTTTGTATTTTGAAAGATTATTCATTTAAAAATAACTGCACGGACTACTTCCTCAATAAACTACAGTCAGTTACTGTAAAAATATTCTGAGTGCAGAAGCTGATGAGTGTTTGCAGGCAAGTTCAACTTTATTGTGTGCATTAATTCCTCGTGCCACACTTTATCAAAAGCTTGGGAAACATCAATGAATAGAGCGGAGCAATACTTTTTGTCCTCAAAAGTCTTTCTTATAACATTAACTAGTTTCTATGGTGCTGTGTTAAGCCCGAAAACCAAATTGATGATCAGGGATGCATCCTACATCATTCAATATTGGAGTCAACTTCGTCATTAACAATTTTTCGAAAAGTTTTGAAATTGTTGGCAGTAGACTTATTGGTCTATATGACTCTACTTTAGTGGGATCCTTCCCTGGCTTGTGTATCATAGTAAACATAGACACCTTTCACTCTGCATGATAGTATTCTAAGCGCAAAATAGCGTTAAAAATAAAAAGAAGAATACTTCTAGCAACACGAGGTAATTGTACAAGCATTTTGCCACTAATTTTATCAAAAGCTGGAGCTTTTTTAGTGTTTACTTTATTTATAACACATTTTTTATAGCTTTTATTAATTTATTGAATCTTCACAGTGTGAACTAACAATAAGTATTCAAATCTTAATACCTTATTTCATTACCAGAACTGCTTTTGAGCACAAAAAAGTTGTTTACGTTCGCTTACGCGACATTTTCATGAAAAACCCGATTTGGGCTATATCTCGGGTATATATGGACCGATATCGGAAATTTTCATTTTCCATATTTATGTAACCTAATTTCATTATCAGAACTGCTTTTGAGCAAAAAAAAGTTGTTTAAGTTCGCTTACGCGACATTTTCATGAAAAACACGGTTTGGGCTATATCTCGGGTATATATGGACCGACACCGAAAATTTTCATTTTTCATATTTATATGACCCTATTTCATTACCAGAACTGCTTTTGAGCAAAAAAAAGTTGTTTAAGTTCGCTTACGCGACATTTTCATGAAAAACCCGATTTGGGCTATATCTCGGGTATATATGGACCGACACCGAAAATTTTCATTTTTCATATTTATATGACCCTATTTCATTACCAGAACTGCTTTTGAGCACAAAAAAGTTGTTTAAGTTCGCTTACGCGACATTTTCATGAAAAACGCGGTTTGGGCTATATCTCGGGTATATATGGACCGATATCGGAAATTTTCATTTTCCATATTTATGTAACCTTATTTCATTACCAAAACTACTTTTGAGCACAAAAAAGTTGTTTAAGTTCGCTTACGCGACATTTTCATGAAAAACGCGGTTTGGGCTATATCTCGGGTATATATGGACCGATATCGGAAATTTTCATTTTCCATATTTATGTAACCTTATTTTATTACCAAAACTACTTTTGAGCACAAAAAAGTTGTTTAAGTTCGCTTACGCGACATTTTCATGAAAAACCCGATTTGGGCTATATCTCGGGTATATATGGACCGACACCGAAAATTTTCATTTTTCATATTTATATGACCCTATTTCATTACCAGAACTGCTTTTGAGCACAAAAAAGTTGTTTAAGTTCGCTTACGCGACATTTTCATGAAAACCCCGATTTGGGCTATATCTCGGGTATATATGGACCGATATCGGAAATTTTCATTTTCATATGTATGTAACCTAATTTCATTACCAGAACTGCTTTTGAGCCCCAAAAAATTGTTTTAGTTCGCTTACGCGGCATTTCCATGAAAACCCCGATCTAGGCTATATCTCGGGTATATATAGACCGATATCGAAAATTTTCATTTGCCATATTTATGTAACCTAATTTTATTACCAGAACTGCTTTTGAGCAAAAAAAAAGTTGTTTAGCTTCGCCTATGCGACATTTTCATTAAAAATCCGATTTGGGCTATATCTCGGGTATATATGGACCGATATCTGAAAAAAAAATTTTTTGCCTTTAAGTCACCATGCTTAATAAGTGTGTGAAGTTTGAAGCAAAACGAACAACTTTTGTTTTCAAAAATTTTCATACAAAACTGCAAAAAAATGGCTTTTTTCGGAATTTTGAATATATCTCAGCTATACGTAGACCGATATTACTGAATTTCAATAGCAAACCCATGAATCGATGGGGTAATAGAATGGTGAAAGAAAAAAGTTTCTAAGTCTAATGGTTTTCTCAGAAACGGTATTTCAACAGCGGACAGACGGACATCGCTTAATCGACTTTTCCATTAATTCTGATTCAGAATATATATACTTTATAGGGTCGCAAAAAAAAACTGTAGAAATTACAAACGGAATCACAAACTTATATATACCCTTTACATTTTTGTGAAGGGTATAAAAAATTAACTAAGCCCAGCCAATGCTAGACAAAAAGTTTTATTATGCGCATATTATATCGGTAAAATCACCTACTTAACGCTCTGATGGTGGCAACGGTATCACTTCTTCTCAACCGAGTGTGACCTCTAAAATTAAGTATGTTTCGTGCATACAACACAATGGCAAAACTAAGTGAATTGAACTTCGAATTGCTCCCACATCCGCTGTATTCGCCAGAGTTGGCTCCCAGCGACTACTGGCTGTTCGCGGACTTGAAAAAAAATGCTCGCCAGTAAAAAATTTCACACGAATGATGTGGTTATCGTTGATACTGAGACATATTTTGTGGCAAAAGCCAAATCGTTCTACAAAAGTGATTTTGAAATGTTAGAGCGGTACTGGAATAATTGCGTTGCTCTTTATGGAGACTACGTTGATGAATAAGGCTAATTTTGGTTAAAAACAAGTAAGAGTGTGATATATTCGGCTGGGCCGAATCTAAAACACCCTTCACGATAGTCACGTATATGTATGGTATATTTAAAAATGTGAACTAAATATGCTCGGTTATATATGAAATGATATCGGAATTTTCTATTTTCTGTATTTTAGTAACCTTCTTTTATAACGAGAACTGTTTTTCAGCAAAAAAAAATGTTAATGGAAAAATCGGTTCAGGCTATATCTCCGGTACATATGAACAGATATCGGAAATTTTCATTTCCCATATTTATATAACCTTAATATCATTACCAAAACTGTTTTGAAAGTTGCTTACGTTCGCTGACGCGGGCATTTTAATGAAAAATCCGGTCTAGACTATATCTCGGACCGATATCGGCAATTTTAATTTTCCATCAATACACAAAATTATTTCATTACAAAAACTTTGGCTACCATTAGAGCTCTAAACAGATGACTGAATTCTGAAATAATAGGTGTGTTTCTTTACTCTACTTTGGGATCCCGCGGGATCCCAATTTGCACGAAAAGCGTTCCCGTACTTTAAAATTGGGCAAATGAGAGCGGTTTTGAGAGAATAGTATGCTTCCTCTTCTTGCACTAAACAGCCCGTACTTTTTCTTCGGGCTAGTTTGGGCAAGTAATTAAGCAATCAGCTGTTCGAAAAATAAACAATAGCAAAGAAACAAAGTACATTTGAATCAACTCGTATACAAATCATTTCAGTGTTTTTATATAAAAATTAAATAAACAGGAATGTACAAAAGACCTTAAAAGCTAAAAAGTGAAAAATATCACAGTATTTTTTCGTAAAACTAAGTGACAATTTTTTTTGCCATATCAAAACACAGCATATGTTTCTTTTTGGGCTAGAAATTTGGCATTTTGCGTTCCCGTACTTTAGGTAAATTTTATCTGTATTTGAGAGTAACTTATGCATGCTCTCTTTTGCCCGAAACTTGCCCGGAAAGTAAAGAAACACACCTAATATTCGCATAAAAATAAATTTTCGTCCAGCACTGGCAGGACTTTAATCATAATTTTTTTTTTTAGTATTAAGATTTGAATACTTATTGTCATTACATTTTTTTATGTAGATTCAATAAATAAAATAATGAAGCTAAAAAAAAAAAAAAAATTACAAAAACTGTTTTTGAGCAGAAAAGAGTTATTTAAGCATTTTCATGAAAAACCCGGTCTAGGCTATATCTCGGGTATATATGGACAATATCGGACATTTTCATATTTATATAACCTTGTTTCATTACCAGAACTGTTTTTGAGCACAAAAAAGTTATTTAAGTTCGCTTAAGCGACACTTTCATGTAAAAGCCGGTCTAGGCTATATCTCGGGTATATATGGACCGATATCGGAAATTTTCGTTTTCCATATTTATATCGGTTGATATATAACTGAGCATACTTAGTTCAAATTTTTAAATATACTATACGAGATTATCGTGAAGGATATTTTAGATTCGGGTCAGCCGAATAACCACATTCTTACTTTTTATGTACTGTAGCGGGTTTATATAGTACTTATAAATACTTATGTTATAGGTTTGTGGCTGAAATAGTCGACTTTCTCGTAATTGTCCGATAGGGGTCGCGGGAATTTGGTATTTCCACTGAAAAAGCGAAAATTAGAAAAAAAAAAAAACCTGAAAGGCTCACAACTGCCTTGGAGCACAAATATTAAAATAAGTAAACATTTTTTAAAATTTTATTATTAATAAAGTAAAGATTTTTTTTAATTTTTAAAATTTTGAAAAGTTGTCAGAACATATACATACATACATACATACAAACAATTGTATAATTTGTGGTTGCGGAACAATGATGACGTATATATATATATATATGTAGGTACGAGTTAGGAGTGGGTAGCCGCGTGGATATTCGTATGCAATGTCTGTAAACGAAAATAAATAGTTAAATAGAGCAAAATAATTGTTTGTTACCTTTGAGTGAAATGGTTGTTGGGGTGTGTCGTGCGCATGTATGTACATACACATATGGATGGATGTGTATGCGTGTGGTGTAGGTTTTTTCTTGTGGAAAACTGTTTCCGATGGTAGGTGGTACCGTCACAGGTTGTTCAGGGCAAGTGCTTGCACTTGCACCGACGTTGTTGCAACTGTGGTGTGGTTGTTTTGAAGCTATCGGCGGCAGATGTGAGACGCTTCAAACTGTTGGTTGCACCCTCAATGACAGCGACTTCGCTAACAGAAAAATGTTTAAACCACAAATGAAAAACCAAATACTCACCTTAATTTTTGCCGATTGCTCCAGTGAAAAGTTGTATTTCTGTATTTATAATGCATTGGATTTGCGAAAATCTATGGAGAAGTTTACATCTGATTTAATTATTTCTGGTATGGCCAGCTCAAGGTGCATTAACATCTACAAGGTGGCAGCGCTACGGCATATGACAATTTTTTGCTACTGGCAATATAGTAAGCTATTGACGTCAAAACATTTGCGAAAGTGAATTTAGTGTTTTATTCTGAATTAAACATATAATAATTATTTTGTGAACATAAAAATAATTCAAATAAGAATAATTTATAATTATGAAAAGGTACATTCATAGTTTACAATTGTGATAAAAGTTGCAAATGTTTTTGATTAACATAGCTTACCATATGACTGTTTTTGTTGTATTGTTGTAATTTTGCTTTAGTGCTGCCACCGTGTAGATGTTAATGCAGCTTGGGCCAGCTGTTTTTCTTTTATGGCCAATTGTTGTTGGTAACATTTTTTAGTTGGGACAATCTAAGCGACAGGGTGTTCCCAATATGCAGAAACAGAGCCAAAACCAGGGTTGTGATAGAATGTCAGTAAATAAGCGGGCAGGAAAAAACTGATAGAGAAAAAAATATTTTGAAACAAAAACAAATATTAATAGATTTTAAAAAGCGGTAAGAAAATGGTTAAAGCGGTTGGAAAAAATGGAATTTAGATTTCTGGGAAAGGTTAATATATAAGAGAAAAACGGGAGAGAAAATTGTGACTCGTGGACAGGCATTAATAAAATATTGAAGAGTTGAGGCTGAAAGATTTTGAAGCAAAAAGTTTTTTTTGAAAGCTATAAAGTTTTGTGAAGCTGAAAAGTTTTTTTTAATTGCTGATTAGAGAACATCTATTTTCTATTGTTTTAATTGGCATCAACAATCTGATACAATGTTCCATTTGGAACATTGTATCAGAATCTATTGTTTTTTTTTTTGTTTTTATTTATGTATTTGAATTATCATATTATATGTAGGTAACACCGTTTAGGATTAAGGAAAACTCAGTAACATTGTAGATTTTTATTCGAGCGTGTGCGGTTTGTGTGTCTGATGTATATCGGAACTAATTGCCATTAGAGGGCGCCTATCTGTTATTTTCTTTTGCCACAAAATTAAACAAAAGAAAACAGGAAGTCATAGGCTGAAGTTAACCTGAACTGGTTTATATAAATCTTTAGGAAAAGAAAACCGAATTTAGTTGAAGCATACTTTAGGGAGCTCCTTCAAGTTAGGGACTCAACGGTGAAGAAGTTAGGTGGTTTTAGCCTATGCAAACGGCGAAAAGCTCATTGTAATTCGCGTAAAATTCTGGTAGTGCAGAAATAGTACGCACAAGCTATTGAACGCTAGGATAATAGTTAGGCAAATTATTGATAAGGAATACATTGTTAATAGTATTAAGATTTAGTAGAGCATAATTATATAGTTTTTTTTTATTATTGTTTTAGATTTAAGTTTGTTTTAATAAATAGATTATAACGTTTTAAAGAAAATGTTGATATTTATCAATATGGAATAACTTCTGAAGGTAATGGCATGATGGTAAGTTGAGGTGGAAAAGTCGGGTGGATGTTGGGGCCATAAAATAACATATAGAGTGAAAGATAGGATGGGATTCATTTTTATGGCACGGCTGGGAGAGCTACTAACAGGGCAACATCATCTGGTCCTGAGTGAGTGGTGTCCGATCGAAGAAAATACCTCATTAAAGTTTGACTTTTTTTTTGTGTTTTCAAATATCGTCTTTTGCAGTTTTTCTTTTATGAACGGCGTACCCTGAGGGAGGGTTGGAACCTCTCTGAGCTATATGTGCTCCATCATGAGCTAGTTAGAGTCCCCTCATGTCAATAAGGCTGTTACATAAAATGGCGCCCAATAAAAATTTTAAGTGGAAGCTTGAGGAAAAATCCATTCAGGCCATCCATTAAGGTCGCGCCATAAAATGGCGCCCAAAATTTAAAATATATGTGGAGGCCTGAGTTACATCTAGTCAGGCAAGAAAACGAAACAATAGACCAAAATAGAATTAATAGCCCTAAATAACAAAGTGCGTAATTTGTGGTAAATTTTGATTGTATTCGTAGCCCTTTGCTGAGAAGAAACCAAGTTCAGAAAGGTAGTACGGAAAATTTCGAATTTAGCCAAATCAAGCATAACGTTGGAATAATCACATATGGTTTAGGTAGCAATAGCGTAACAATTTCCGCAAAATGGAATGTTAAATGTATTGAGACCGTACCGTTTACCTTTAAAATAGAAATCAATTACAATATGTAATATAGTAGGTGAAAGTTTTGTCCGTGAGAGGTCATATTGATAGCCACTTAATTAATGCATAGTAGTGAAGTATCAAATGATTTTCTTTTATGGCAAGCTAGATCTCATAACTCAGGTGCAAAGAAATAATGATTGTATGAGAAATTACGCCACGAAAAGTTTTGTTTTTTTTTCTTTTGTGTATACATATGTATTTTTTTTTTTTTTGAGTGAGACACCACTTTAAGATGAAATTATATACCACTTTGACAACCGCTTCGTACCTTCATGCCAAACGGAATTAATATTAATTGAAATTAAAAGAAAACAATTTTTATAGTATTTTTGTTATTTTGAATTTCAGTTTTTTTGGAAGATATTCTCTGGATTTCAAGCAGATTTCTTAGTCGAGTTATGCATTCCCGTAGCCTAGTTTTAAGCTGGGGAGACCTGCGAAGTTGCCACTCTCTTCTAACTCTTCTTTTTTCTGTTAGAAGTTGTTCAATTTCAAACGAATATGTTCTATTGCTCACATTTCTGGATCTTATATGGCTAGTGGTGGCATGTTGTACGGCTAGATTAAGGTGTTCAGAAAATTCGTTAATCGACACATCAATGCCCTCAGGCGTTCTCAAGGCAATGTTTTCCGTACAATGTGTACTCAAATATTTTTTACATTTTAACCAATTAACTCGAATGACAGTCAACGCCAAGTCACAAAACGGGGAACCAACCCCATGGGGGAACGAAACAGAAACTATAGTTGGTGAGTGACCTGAGGACAAGTCTAATGAAGGCCCCACTTGCGTCCATTCTGAGGGAAAATTTTTTGCAACTCCAAAGTCTATAACGTCCGGGATTTTGCGTTGGTCTGACGGCCAATAAGTGGGGTGTCCACTTGAAATCACACCTAAGCCCATTTTGGAAACGGTGTCAAAAAGCACACGGCCTTTCGGGGTAATTAAACGTGATCCCCAAAAAGTGTGCTTAGCGTTATAGTCGCCAGCCGCTAAAAATCGAAAACCAAGCGATTTGAAAAAAATTGAATATTGGCTTTCTGTTATTGAAAATCGTGGTGGTGAGTAAATCGAGGATATAACAATTTGTTCATGAAAATAATCAATGCATATATTTGTAGCTTGGAGATATTCCTCACGTGTCTCGTTCATTAGATAGTGCTTAATTCTGGTCTTATCGAAATTGCCGACCCGCCGCAAAATCCTCCACGGGGATCTTTTGTGTCATATAGTGTGTAGCCATTAATGTTGAAGTAACTGTTGGTTGTCAAATGGGTTTCAGCAATCATCATTATATCGATCTGCTTTTCCATAAGGAAGTGCTCAAGTTCATTTTTATGTTGGCGGATGCCGTTTGCGTTCCGGAAACATATTTTTAAACAATTTTTTTTTAATTGCCTGTAAAATAGTGGATTGCATTTTTAGCATTTCCTGCATCATGTTTGTCATAGAGACGGTAAAAGTGTTAATGGATTGAACAAGAGTCTGCAGAGTTGCCTCTAGGTTACTAAAATTTGGATCGGAATTTTGGGGCTTGGGTTCCTGGTTCAAGTTTTGGTCGGATTTAACCACATTAGCATATGAAAATTGTTTGGAATTCTGTGTGTTGGTGTAGTTGGTTGAATGGCCTACCTGGGGAAAATTGTTTTTACTAATGACATTTGGCTGCTGGGCTGCTGGAGAAACCGACGACTTATTTTTCATTGACCGCTTAAAATGACAGGGCAACCTCTATAGTTTGCAGTGTGGTTACCTCCACAGTTACTGCATTTCTTAACACTTGCGTCGGCCTTTGGCTTATTGCACTGAGTTGTGCCGTGAAGTTCGCCACATACAACACAAACAGAGGGAAGTTTACAATATGCCTTAGTATGACCGAATTCCTGGCAGTTTAGGCATTGAACGGGCCCTAAACGCTTGTGCGGCTCCTCAACGGTAACTCTATGATGAAGAAGAAATTTCAGGTTGTAAATTGGGTGAGTTTCATTCTCTTTGAGAATAACATCCCCTGGTTCCAGTTCAACCCTAAACATGGGTTGAGGAATCTTTTCACGGTTCCGCATATTTAGCACATTTTTTACTTTAAAGCCTTTATCTAGCAGTGCAATCTTAACCTCATCCATGTCTACATAAGGGTCAATACCTTTTATAACAACCTGGAGGCCTTTAGCACTTTTAAGTTGATAAGTATAAAAAGACCTTTTCTCTTTTTCCAGAGCGGCAGAAAGTTTTCGGTAATCATTTTCACAGTTGACTTGGATTTTTGTTTCACTTATTTGTCCGTGCTTCACTGATGTTACGTTGAAGGTGTCTTTACCAATTGCCGTAATAAGTGCTTTTACCAGCTCACTAGAAGTAGGTTCTCTCAAGTATATTGGTGGCGGTTTAAATGTTTTTTTTTGATGTAGTTGGCTCGTCAGTCCGAAGGATAGCAAACCTATTACTATCCGTTGTCGCAGAGGTAATATCGTCCTTAGACATTTTTGGTTGCGATGCTATTTGCGCGGATTTAAGGCTTCGCTGACGTTTAACCACGGTTATATACCTATCCATACCTAATTGCGTTTTCGGTTTATCAACAATAGCTATGAAGATGGTTTGTCGTCTGTTGCAACAACAATGTTTGGCGAGCACGAACGCGTGCGTTTTTTATCTCTTAGAGACAGGAGATTGTCTAATGATTTTTTCAATGATTCCTCTTCAGAAATCCAGAGGTTTTTTCTAGTGGAGCTAAGCTCCCTCTCAGAATTGCATCTACTAGGTACACTCATGCAATTTCTTTTTTTTTATATATATTTTTTTAATTTAAAAGTATATAAAAATAATTGTCACAAAGTTTTTCTTTTGTATAAATTCGCTCTTCCACTTATTGCGGTTTTTCAAGAAATCAAAACTTTAATGTATAGTTTTTTCCCACTGGGTAGGTAATCTTCACGCACAATAACAACAATAACAATGCACTGCCACCGCACTTGTTTTATTAAAATTGATTTTATTGTTTAGTTAATGAAATATGAGGAATTTATTTTCCCGTTGTTTTTTTTTAAATAATTTGTTATTGTTTTTACAATTTTATACAATATATTATTGATTTTAAAAGAGTTTAAGCACAATGATTTTTTTTTGTTCGCTTTTTATTAGTACGACCGTGCGGTTGGAGAGTCAATAGTGCAATACTGCACCAATGATGAGCCGTGAATATTCGTTATCTTTTGCTTTGGTTCGAGTAATAGAGTTTTTTGTGTGTTTTGATCTTGATATGCCTGTGAGTCCTCCGTTGACAAGAAATAGGAAAAGAGCAAGACAACTAAATTTGATTTGAGTAGATATACGCCGATTACATTTGAAAAATATCTTAAATCAAATACACCAGGGTGAAAACCTGTACATAGCGACGAGTGTAACATGAATAAAAATACGATAAATCCGCAAATAACCGATATATCGGAAACGATTATAAACGCACGCGCGGGCACTAGTGCAATGGCTCAGGAGCCATTGCGAGAAAATCAGCACATAGGGCAAATGCCAACTAGAAGTCATGAGGAACGCACTAACCATAGGGAAGAGAGGGAAATGTCTGAATTAAGTTTATTGAAGAGGCAAATGGCAGAGCTTACCGTCACAATGGGTAAAATGAGTCTGCAAGAAACTCAGCAAGAAAATAAAAGATTGCGGGAGGAACTAATACCCAATGTGAGTGGCAGTAATAGCAACCAGCAGATGGACATCTCTGCTAGATCTGTTCATTCCTCTCATTCGTCTCTGCATAACGGGGAAACAAATAATGGGCAAAATTCGCACTCACAAACTCATCATCGAATTCAAATGGATAAGTGGGGCGTAGAATTTGACGGCAATGCAAATAAGCTAGCCGTAGAAGATTTTGTGTTCAGAATCGAGCGTCTGCAAAGGCAATATGGTGTACCCTGGGGTGAAGTGCTCGACAATTTTCATTTGTTTGTGAAAGGTGCCGCTGAGAAATAGTATTGGCTCTATATCAAAACAAACTTCGTCACTGAATGGCCAACTTTAAAAGAAGCCTTGTTAAAACAATATATGTCTACGAGATCCAGCTTTGAAATTATGAGTGACATTGTTGAGAGAAGACAACATGTTGGAGAACGGATTGATGAGTTTTTCTTCACGATGACACAGATGCGCTCTCGTTTGGACATATCCCTGAAAGGGAAATGGTAAAAATCATTGAAAAGAATTTACGCGATGATATTAGAACGAGAGTTTACCCTATTGCAGTTAATTCAGTAGAATAGCTGCGAAGGGAGTGTGTTGAGGCTGAGAAAATCTTCGGCCGAAAAGAGTTAAGGAATAATCCCATGCCAATCCCAGTGACGAAATTCAAGAGACAGGTTAGCGGAATTTACAAAAATTCCGAATGCAAAGAAGTAGCGGCGATTGGTGGAAATAGGCCAGCCATTCCGAACCCCAGGGTCTCCACTCTAGTTTGCTGGAACTGTCGTGAAAGCGGCCATACTTTTGTAGACTGTTTGCAAGAGATGACTACGTTTTGTTTCCGGTGTGGCAAACCAGGTGTGAAAGCGCCAAATTGCAAATCAAAAAACGGTGACAGGAGCGAGGTAGCCCCGGGAAACCTTCGTTCAAGCCAAAACCGGTAATCGTCCCGGAGCTAGAAAAAAATAATAAAACGAATTTAATAAAAATAGTAAACAACTTTAATCGATTTATTCCTTAAATGCGTCATAATGAGAATTATGAAAAAGTAAGGCAGAAAATATTTAATGAGCCGATAGAGAGTAAAAATAAAATGTCCAATAAGATATTAAAGGTTAGACAAAAGTTCAAAACAAAAAGAAAATTGTACTCACAGGTAATTTCAACAGTAAGATCTGCTGACAGTAGGGATCCGAGGGCATATGCGGAAATAAAAATTAGCAATATTGTTGTTAAAGGTTTGCTAGACACAGGTGCCTCAATTAGTCTACTTGGGAAGGATTGCCGAGAAACTATGGATAAGTTAGGTGTTGGGTTTAAACCAATATTTTCGTTAGTAACTACGGCAGCAGGAGAAGTGCATAGATTATTGGGAAAAATTTATTTGGAAGTTTCATATAATAATAGAAATGAAATAATAACTTTTTATTTGTGCCTTGACTTGGTACAGAAGGCCTACTTAGGAATTGATTTTTGGAGAAAGTTTCAACTCTCGCCAGAAGAGTTTCAAGTCGAAGAAGTGAACGACGAACAAAGAGATGATGAGCTGCAAGTGGATGATCACAGATCAAATACTCACATCGTAGACGATGGGCAGAAGACAAAATTACAAAAAGTAATAGATTTATTTCCTGCATTCGAAAAAGAAGGTTTAGGGAGTACCCCTTAGAAAAACATACCATACAGCTAAAAGAAAATGCAATTCCTTTCAAGGATCGTCATTATCCTTTGTCACCAGCCGTTCAGGCCATTGTATACAGCGAGATTGATAAAATGTTAGCACTAAATGTCATCGAAGAAAGTGAAAGTCCATGCTCAAACAGGACAACAGTCGTTAGAAAACCGGGGAAAAATAGGTTCTGTCTCGATGCTAGGAAATTAAACGATGGAACCATAAAAGACGCTTATCCACTAAAAAATATGGAAGGAATTCTAAGTCGTTTAGATGAAACATATTATATATGTAAGTAGTGTATATCTGAAGGCAGTAGACCCTATACCGCGTTCACCGTAGCAGGTCAGCCACTCTACCAGTTTCGAGTGATGCCGTTTGGCTTATGTAATGCCGCGCAAAGACTTTGTAGGCTGATGGACAAGGTTGTACCGCAAACGTTGAAGGAGAACGTTTTCATTTATCTTGATGATTTGCTGGTTATTTCGAATAGCTTTGATAAACAACTTAAAATTCTAGAAGAGGTGGCCCTATGCCTACGAAAAGCAAATTTAACAATTGGTCTAGAAAAATCAAAATTTTGTTTTCAACAGCTGCGACATCTCGGATTTATTGTTGGAGGTGGCTGTCTCAAAACAGCTCCCGAAAAGACAAGAGCCATTAGAGACATCAGAATTCCAAGAAATCCTATAGAAGTGCGTAGTTTTTTAGGAACAGCGGGCTGGTACCGGCGATTTATTAAAGATTTTGCTTCGCTGGCCGCGCCGTTAACGGATTGTCTTCGAAAAAGCAAGAAATTTGAAATGACCTCAGAGGCTATATCAGTTTTTGGAAGTCTCAAAAATGCATTAACGTCAGCTCCAGTGCTAAGGCACGCAGATTTCAAGAAACGTTTTTGGATACAGTGTGATGCATGCGATTATGGCATCGGTGCTGTACTGTACCAGCTGGACGAGTAGGGTGATGAACATCCCATAGCATTTTATAGTCAAAAATTAAATGCTTGTCAGAGAAACTACAGCGTCACCGAAAAAGAGTGTTTAGCCGCGGTAATGGCCGTAAAAAAATTTTGCCCGTATGTGGAACTCATGCCATTTACCGTCGTCACAGATCACGCTAGTTTGAAATGGTTGATATCGTTGAAGGATCTAACGGGTAGGCTAGCACACTGGTCGCTTCAATTACAGGCATTTGACTTTGAAATTGTCCACCGGAAAGGCTGGGAGAACATCGTGGCGGATATGTTGTCTAGATCCGAAGAAGAGTCCATTATGGCCGAAGAGGTAGATGTGGAGAGTTTGTTTGACTTTGAAACAACAGAATTCGAAAGTGCAGAATATTTAGATCTGATAAAACACATCACCGAGAATCAAGAGAAGTTATCAGATTTAAAGGTATAAGGGTAGATAAGGGTTTGGTATGGGGATGGTAGATAAGGGTGTGGTATTTAAAAAGGTTAATTATGACCGAGGCGAAGGCAGCGAGCAGCAATGGAAATTGTGGGTTCCTCCAAACATAACACCTGTAGTCATAGAAAAAACTCATTCCAGCTTGACAGCAGCCCATGGTGGAACTGCAAAAACCTTAGAAAGAGTAAAGAGATTTTTCTACTGGCCAAAATTATCCATACAAGTCAAGAACTATATAAAAAATTGTGAAACGTGCAAAGAAATCAAGCCAGCCAATACAAACCTCTGTCCCGAAATTGGAAAGCAGGTGATAACAAAAAGACCATTTCAGAAGTTACACCTAGACTTTCTCGGAAAACACCCGAGATCCCGAAATGGAAACTGCTACATATGTCTGATGTATATCGGAACTAATTGCCATTAGAGAGCGCCCATCTGTTATTTTCTTTTGCTACAAAATTAAACAAAAGAAAACAGGAAGTCATAGGCTGAAGTTAACCTGAACTGGTTTATATAAATCTTTAGGAAAAGAAAACCGAATTTAGTTGAAGCCTACTTTAGGGAGCTCCTTCAAGTTAGGGACTCAACGGTGAAGAAGTTAGGTGGTTTTAGCCTATGCAAACGGCGAAAAGCTCATTGTAATTCGCGTAAAATTCTGGTAGTGCAGAAATAGTACGCACAAGCTATTGAACGCTAGGATAATAGTTAGGCAAATTATTGATAAGGAATACATTGTTAATAGTATTAAGATTTAGTAGAGCATAATTATATAGTTTTTTTTTATTATTGTTTTAGATTTAAGTTTGTTTTAATAAATAGATTATAACGTTTTAAAGAAAATGTTGATAGTTATCAATATGGAATAACTTCTGAAGGTAATGGCATGATGGTAAGTTGAGGTGGAAAAGTCGGGTGGATGTTGGGGCCATAAAATAACATATAGAGTGAAAGATAGGATGGGATTCATTTTTATGGCACGGCTGGGAGAGCTACTAACAGGGCAACATCATCTGGTCCTGAGTGAGTGGTGTCCGATCGAAGAAAATACCTCATTAAAGTTTGACTTTTTTTTGTGTTTTCAAATATCGTTTTTTGCAGTTTTTCTTTTATGAACGGCGTACCCTGAGGGAGGGTTGGAACCTCTCTGAGCTATATGTGCTCCATCATGAGCTAGTTAGAGTCCCCTCAGGTCAATATGGCTGTTACACATATGCTTTTGAGGTACAAAGTTATTTAGTTGCCTGGCCTTCAGACATGCGAGCAATAGTTCGAAAAACGCAATCCACTCAAATTTTTTACTACATAATTCACATTTTTCGCACTCGCAGGTCTATTCGTAGCTAAATTTACTTGCGAGCATGGTTCTCGCATTAGGTGGCAGCATAAGGAGTTGCTGTACAACTTTGTCAACTTTAAAATTTCAAAACGCACCGAAATGAGGAAAAAAACGCGTTATTTTAACAAAAGCGCGCCAAATTTAGAATTTTTTTTTTCATGTTTAAAAATCCACTTTGTATTATAACAAGTAAGAGTGTAGTATATTCGACTGGGCCGAATCTAAATTACCCTTCACGATAGTCACGGATATGTATAGTATATTTAAAAATGTGAACTAAATATACTCGGTTATAAAGGGTGTTTTTTTAAGCTAGATAGAACTTTAAATTGTAAAAAGTAACACAAAAAATTAAATTTTGATGAAACATTTTTTTTATTTGTTTCAGTATACTCTGACAAATCATCATGAATAGACTCACGCTTGAACAACGCTACGAAATTATCCAAATTTACTTTGAAAATCAGACCCGTTGTTTTATCGCAAAATTGTGTTCAGCGATGAGGCGCATTTTTGGCTTAACGGGTTTGTTAATAAGCAAAATTGCCGCATATGGAGTGAGACCAATCCACAAGAGACCCTACAGACTCCATTACATCCAGAAAAATGCACTATTTGGTGCGGTTTTCATGCTGGTGGCATCATCGGACCTTATTTCTTCAAAAATGAGGCCGGAGCTCGCGTTACGGTCAATGGAGATCGTTACCGCACCATGATCAATGATTTTTTGTTTGAAAATATGGATGACATTGATCCGGAGGAGATGTGGTTTCAACAGGATGGCGCTACGTGCCATACGGCGAACGCAACCATCGACTTACTGAAATCAAAATTTGGCGATAAGTTGATTTCGAGAAATGGACCTGTCAATTGGCCTCCAAGGTCGTGCGATTTGACACCTCTCGATTATTTCCTGTGGGGCTACGTGAAGTCACTGGTTTATGCTGATAAACCAGCAACAATTGACGCCTTGGAGGCCAGCATTGTTCGTGTTGTTCGTGACATACGGCCAGCAGTGCTCGAAAAAGTGGCCCAAAATTGGACGTCCAGAATGCGCTTCGTCAAGAACAGCCGCGGTGCCCATATGCCCGAAATCATTTTCAAATGTTAATGTCACGTATTGATCTTTCGAATAAAAAAAAATTTTGATTACAATTTAATTTTTTGTGTTATTTTTTACAATTTCAAGTTCTATCGGGCTTAAAAAAACACCCTATATATGAACCGATATCGGAATTTTCTATTTTTCACATTTTAGTAACCTTCTTTTATAACGAGAATTGCTTTTCAGTAAAAAAAATTTATAGAAAAATCGGTTAAGGCTATATCTCGGGTATATATGGACCGATATCGGAAGTTTTCATTTTCAATATTTATATAACACGATTTTATTACCAGAACTTCTTTTAAGCAAAAAAATATTGTTTAAGTTCGCTTACGCGATATTTTCATGAAAAACCCGGTTTAGGCTATATCTCGGGTATATATGGACCGGTATCGGAAATTTTCATTTTCCATATTTATATAACCTTATTCCATTACCAAAACTGCTTTTGAGCAAAAAAAACTTGGTTAAGCGCTTTCATTAAGCGAATAATATCGCTAGAATCACCTATTTAACGTTCTGATGGTGGCCAGGGTATCCCTTCTTCTCAATCGAGTGTGGCCGCCAAAATTAAGTATGCAAGAGGATTTGGGTGAAGTTCCAGTTTACTGATATACCTTGTGGCATACTTAGAGAACTCACAGATCCTTGTGAATTCGTGAGTTTCTTACGTACCATGGAACTGCAGTAATCGTACGAAGAATTTGGTTTTGTCGTCTTTGAATTTTTTCAACGTTAGATGTTGAGGCGGTTCCCCATAATTGAACTCCGTAGCACCATATAGGCTTTAGAATTGCGTTATATGACAAAAGTTTGCAATCCAACTTCAATGTCGAATTTCTCCCCATAAGCCAATTTAGTTGCGCTGCTTTTAATTTCAACTGAGTGACTTTCGCAGAATGTGAGGCTTCCACGTTAGCCTACGGTCGAGGTAAATACCAAGGTATTTAACTTCATTATGCTGCGGAATAGGTGTATTGTTAATTTGGAGAGCCGAACATGTTTGCTTACGCAGTGTGAATGTAACGTGAGCACATTTTTCTTCATTAACTTTTATTTTCCAAAGTTTCAACCATTTCTCTAATATTGAAATATACTGCTGCAAATTTCGTGAAGCTTCTTGATGGTTTTCATGAAGGCTGCAAAAAGCTGTGTCATCTGCAAAAGTTGAAGTATGGATTCCGGATCTCGTTAGCATGTCAGATGCGTAAATCAAATATAGAGTGGGTCCTAGAATGCTACCTAGGGGAACTCCTGCTCCGATTGAATGTGAGAGACTTGTAGAGTCACCTTCTTTTATAACAAATTTCCGGTCGTATAAGTAGCTTTCCAGAAGCTTGTGAGTGTTTGCAGGCAAGTTCAACTTTATTTTGTGCATCAGTCCGCCGTGCCACACCTTATCAAAAGCTTGGGAAATGTCGATGAATAGAGCTGAACAATACTTTTTGTCTTCAAAAGTCTGTCTTATGACATTGACTAGTCTATGTGTTTGTTCTATGGTGTTATGCTTAGCCCGAAAGCCAAATTGATGATCAGGGATACATCCCACATCATTAAGTATTGGAGACAACTTCGCCATTAACAATTTTTCGAAAAGTTTTGAAATTGTTCGTAGTAGACTTATTGGTCTATATGACTCTACTTTAGTCGGATGCTTCCCTGGCTTGGGTATCATAGTAATCATAGAGACCTTCCACTCTGCAGGATAATACTCAAGGCGTAAAATAGCGTCAAAAATAAAAAGTAGAACTCTTCTAGCTACACGAGGTAACTGTTCAAGCATTTTACCAGTAATTTGATCTATACCTGGAGCTTTCCTGGGGTTTATGTTATTGATAACGTTTTCGACATCTTGAAAGTTAAGTCTCAAAGATACAGGCTGTCTAACAGCATAAGGCGGAAATTCTGCTGCAGCATCCGCTGAATCATTTGTCGTAAAAACATTTCTCAAATGATCAACGTACACCATCCCCTTTTCGGAATCGCTTCGTGCCCAGTTGAAGTTCGCAAATGTGGCTTACCTATTACGGGTCTTTTTAGACCTTTTGTCGCTTTCCACAGAGAATAGTCAGATTGTGGAGTACCATCCAGGCTTTCCAAGTATGTTTTAAGGGAAGATATTCTCTATATTTCAAGCAGATTTCTTAGTCGAGTTACGCATTCCCGTAGCCTAGTTTTAAGCTGGGGAGATCTGCGAAGTTGCCACTCTCTTCCAACTCTTCTTTTTTCTGTCAGAAGTTGCTCAATTTCAGACGAATAAGTTCTATTGTTCTCATTTCTGGATCTTATATGACTAGTGGTAGCCTGCTGTATGGCCAGTTTGAGATTTTCAGAAAAATCGTTAATTGACACATCAATATCCTCAGGCGTTCTCAAGGCGATATTTTCAGTACAATGTGTACTCAAAAATTTTTTGTATTTTAGCGAATTAACTCTATTGACGGTCAACGGGGAGCCAATCTCTTGGGGGAACGAAACAGATTTTATAGTGGGTGAGTGACCTGATGACAAATCTAATGAAGTCTCCACTTGCATTAAGGAAAATTTTTCACAACTCCAAAATCTATAACATCAGGGATCTTTCGTCGGTCTGACGGCCAATAAGTGGGGTGTCCGCTTCAAACCACATCTAAGCCCATTTTGGAAACGGTGTCAAAAAGCACACGGCCTTTCGGGGTAATTAAACGTGATCCCCAAAAAGTGTGTTTAGCGTTATAGTCGCCAGCCGCTAAAAATCGAGGACCAAGTGATTTGAAAAAATGTGAATATTGGCTTTCTGTTATTGAAAATCGTGGTGGTGAGTAAATCGAGGATATAATAATTTTTGCATAAAAATAATCAATGCATATATTTGTAGCTTGGAGATATTCCTCACGTGTCCCGTTCATTAGATAGTGCTTAATTCTGGTCTTTATCAAAATTGCCGAACCACCAAAAGATCTTCCACGGGGATCTTTTGTGTCATATAATGTGTATCCATTAATTTTGAATTAACTGTTGGTTGTCAAATGGGTTTCAGCGATCATCATTATATCGATCTGCTTTTTCATAAGGAAGTGCTCAAGTTCATTTTTATGTTGGCGAATGCCGTTTGCGTTCCAGACCGGTTATATGTGGACCGATATAGGAAATTTTCATTTTCCATATTTATATAACCTTATTTCATTACCAGAACTGCTTTTGAGCACAAAAAATGTTTTGCAAGTTCGCTTACGCGATATTTTCATGAAACCCCGATTTGGGCTATATCTCGTGAAGTTTGAAACAAAGCAAACAATTTTTTTTCTTCAAAAATTTCCATACAAAATTGCAAAAAAAAAAGACTTTTTTTTGGAATTTTGGATATATCTCAGCTATAACCGATATTACTGAATTTCAATAGCAAACCCATGAATCGATGGGGTAAAATAATGGTGAAAGAAAAAAGTTTCTAAGTCTAATGGTTTTTTCAGAAACGGTATTTCAACAGTGGACAGACGGATGGACATCGCTTAATCGACTTTTCCATTAATTCTGATTCAGAATATACACACTTTATAGAGTCGCAAATGAAAATTGTAGAAATTACAAACGGAATCACAAACTTATATATACCCTTTACATTTTTGTGAAGGGTATAAAAATATTATAACAAAACAAGCTTTTAAGCGGCTATTAGACGTTCAACCGGGGTTGATACCACCGGCTGATGTCATGCCATCAAATTCGTCCAATAGCTAAAATCATGTTTGTCAAAATTGGCCTCTAATGCGATTCTATTACTTTTATTAATAATTATAACGATTTAAATTGATTCTAGTTGAATTTATATTAATCAATGATTGCAGTAAATTTGTTCATATTGATTTGTCTTATTGGTTTTTTTTTTAATTTTTGCCTTTGGAAAATTATATATTTAAAAATAAAATAAAAATTTTATACAAAACAACGTTATCAACTGCACAAGATACAGCTATTTACCGTCGTCAAAAGTATATTGCAGGACCTTACAATCGTTACTGCAAGGGATGAAATACGTCGAAAACATTTATGATTATCGAATTATTTAAAGTTGCAGAATCGCACCACAAGCCATCAAATTCGATTTATAATATAGTTAATAATTTGGTAATTTATTAGTTACTAAAGCTGTACGAATTCACGGGCCTTTATGAATACGAACTGCACTCGCTATTCAGTGTTTGCTTTTTTCATAATATCTGACAAACTTGATCGTTTAACAGCAAACACCGCAAAAACAGCAAATGTATAAATGTTTATATTTCTTTCGAGAAAGTGTATAATATACAACCGCACTTTGGTTATATGGTGTGATACGTTTTCTACATTATTACTCCGTGTTCTCATTGTGCCCTACAAAATAAGATGTAAACATTTTACACGCTTTTATTCATTAAAACCAAAAGTTGTATTGAATATGATTTGGTGCCACCGAAATTTAAAAAGCGTACCGGAAATTAAAAAAAGCAAACACAGCACCGACTAAATAATTTTTCGCTCAAAAAATTTTAGAAACCACCAGAAACGGTGCGAAACGCACCGAGTTGACAACACTGTTGCTGTACTACATACATACGGCCATATTCATAAAAATATTGTTTGTTTAAGACCCGATCAGACTATATACAAGTATAAATACTTTCATTCGATTTTGTGAGATAAAAGTCTAAACACATTTCTTGCGACTGCCTAAAAGTCTAACGTAAATTAGATTTTGCATTCGCACCATCATACTTGATATAAACCAAAAAATTTGAGTAGAAAAGAAATCAGCTCTTCATATTTTTTTATTCATTCAGCAGAGAGATATGCCAACATAAAACACCACACAAACGCGGCAGGTGAGCTCTTCGTCGTAGGCGGTAGACGTGCCAGCAGAGAAGCAAGCCGTATCGGCGCAGCCGCCGATTAGCCGCGCCGCCGAATTTTTTATAGAGACTCCGCCGCCGCGAAGAGCTCGGCTGATCGGCGGCTCAATTTCAGCCGAATTTTCCTTGGCATTTTATTAATAAAGCGCCAAGATGCCACTTTTTGCTGATATCTTTTCTTTATAATCGCTAGATTCAGTAGAAAACAGCCAAATTACCATAACTGATTACCATTTACTTTACTTTAAATAATCTTGATTAACGATTATTCAGTACAACATAGAAATTTTTTGCGTTCAACGGACTTTTTTCATTGTGTTAACAAAGCCAAATATTTAAATTTATTTTGAATCAAGTAAAATGAGCCGAAAGCTGGACAAATATTTTAAATCAAATGATAGTGCTCAAAGACAAGAATTAGGTGATGCTGTGAGTGATGGTTCTGACGACCCAGAATTTTTTAAAGATATATATACTAAAAGTTATTCTGAGCAACACCTCAGTGACTACGAAAGTATTCTACAGCGAAACAATAAGGCAAAAGAAGTCGCCAAAATAGTTTTGAGCGACCGGAAAGGACTTGGCTCAATAGTTTGGAACTATTTTGGAACTTTAACCATTCGTGGAAAATCAGTGTTTGAAAAGTTTCGGTTTTGCAAAATCTGTTTTGAAATGGATAAAACAATATTGAAAGAGTAAGTATTTCGCCATGATTTATGTATTTATTTGCTCTAGCCCATAAAGTTAAAATAATCTTTATGCAAAATTTGAGACTTCTGACCATAAATAGCTACTTTAATTAAATAAAAGACTGATTTATTTAAAAAAGTATTTTTTAATTCTGTTAATTTTTCAAAATGCTTTTTCATAGATTTAACGTAGCGACGTCCACTGCTAATCACATAATTCATTTACGTAGTGTCCACGAAATTACAATAAAATCAAAGATTTCACAAGTCTGTCTGAAGAAAACAGATGAAGCGCTATCAGGGTCGTCTTCAAACATTTTTAAAAGTGCAACAGATGCAAAATTTGTAAGTGGCAGAAGAATTGCAGAAATGTGCTGCACTGATTTGCAGGCATTTAATATTGTTAAAAGGAAAGGTTTTTTAAAGTATGCCTTACAACTTAGACCAGATTTGGTATTTCCAAGAAGTCGCACTATAGCTACAACTGCATTACAAGATGTGTATGATGTATATGAAACAATTGTCAAAAAAGTTTTAAGCAGTGCACGTAAGAATATCTCCTTAGTTCTGGACATGTGGACTGATAATTACAAAAAAATGCCTTACGTTAATATAAAAGTCCACTATTGCAGTAATTTTAACATTATTTGTGCTTCTTTAAAGACAGAGTATTTTTCACATCCCCACACTGGATCACGCATTGCCGACAGTATTATTAACACACTTCAAGCATTCAAATTAGATAACAGAACCATCCATGCTGTTAGTGATGGAGGTAAAAATATTATTGCTGGACTGAAAACTGCAAATATAACAAGATACGAATGCATGGCACATTCCTTACATAGATTTTTAGTCCACGACGTTCTAGAAAACCAGGAATTTAATTCCGTTAAAGAAATAGTTAAAAAACTAAAAAATGTTTACAAAAGGCTTTCTTATGCTTCAGAAGAGTTGGCATCAATTCAAAAAACATACAGTAACGATGGTCTGATTGACATTCTTTTACAAGCAAATGAAATTGCAGAATCTCTGCAGCTAGAAGAAGAATTTGGAATTTTTATTGATGAGTCAAACTTACAAGTACAAGATCCGACCACAATAAAAAACTCAAACGATACACGTTGGAACACCCTGCTTGTAATGCTTCGAAGTTTTTCTAGAAACTTTAATTAAATTAACATTGCTTTAATAAAAGCGGGTAAAGAAACTTTTAATTTTAATGAAATGGAAAAAAAAATAATAAATGAATTTATGGAGTTTTTGACTATTTTTGAAAAGGCGACAATTTATCTGCAAGGACGTAATTACCCAACTATATGCAGTATAATATTTTTTTATGAAAATATTATGAGTCAAATTTCAAAAAATGAAATTTCTGCTGAATTTGGAATTTCCATATCACTGTACCATTATGCAAAACACAACTTTAAAACTCGCTTCCGAATTAAAAAAATTCATGTGTTTGCTGCATTGATGGATCCCTGTCAGAGAAATTGGGCAACATTAAATTATTGGTTAAAGAAAATTCCAAAAAGCAACAACATGAATTTAAATGAAAATTTGAATTTTGATTACGACGAAGGCTTTTACATAACAAAAGAGGATCTAATTTATAAAGAGTTAATGAAGGTCTTAAATGACTCCCCGACAGCGGCTGACCCAAATATTTTCGATGAACCTGGTCCTTCAAAAAAAGTGGTTTGTAAAACAAAGTACATTTTATTAGTGTTACAGCTTCACTATTAATTTTTTTATAAATCTTAAACTTTAGAAAATATCTACAGTTCGAAAAGAAATGCTTGAGTTTGTGGCATCCAGCGCTGGAAGTTAAAGCCTATTTTGACGCACCACAAGAGGAAACCGAGTGTTTGGAATGGTGGCGAAACAAACAACAGGTACGTATATTAATATATTTAAAGATTTTGTTAGTTCACTTTAATTAGATTTCATTTACTTAAGGTGTTTCCAAAATTATCTAAGCTAGCAGAGTCCTGCTTTGGCATTCCAGCCACTTCAGCTTTACCGGAGGAAGCATTTTCTGTTGCAGGTGCTTGCATTACCGCCAGAAGAAGCCGCCTTAATCCATTCACCGTAAAGAGGCAATTATTCGTCCACGACAACCATCATATAGTTGAACCTTTTTTAAAAATTAAATGAATAATTTTAAAAAGCGTATCTTGATACTAGTTTTTCGACGTTTTCTAAGTATAATTGTTGTTTTAATTAAGCTTGAGGTTACTTGTTTTTGTAAAAAAGTAATGTTTAATCTTCTCGTTTCTTCCTGAAAAAGACACAAAACGGATGTCGAAATATTGAAGATTAAAAATTATTTTTTACAAAAACAAGTGACCTCAAGCTCAATCAAAACAGCAATTATGAATAATTTTTTGAATGAATTAATTTTTTCCCAAAACTATATCAGATCCTTTTTAAATGAGTGAAGTGCAAATTTGAATAAAAACAATGGTCTCATTACCCTGTACCTGATGTTACAATTAAATTTTTGTAATAAAATATTTATACATACATATGTATCACAAAGTAGAAATATGTATGTATGTATATGTATGTATGTATGTATATGTATGTATGTATGTATACAAAATAACATTTTCTTGTATTTCTCTATGCTTCTTTTTATTGTTTAAAATATCGGCGCAGAGCCGTTTAGCCGCCGCCGCCGAAAATATTTGTCCTTTAGCCGCCGCCGTAATTTTTTCTTCGGCTTGCTTCTCTGATAACAACATACAATATTTTGTATGTATACGGCCGATTGTATTTTGTTTGTGTAAAAATTACGGAGGCCGTCAAAAACTTGTTTACAAAACAGAAGAAAATGAAGAAAGAAAAGTGTATTTAAAGGAAATAAACAAAGAAAATTAATGTAATTGTGTTTAATTGTTTTCAACGCATTTTAAGTAATTAAAATATTTTTGAAAATTTGTTTATTGTGTTTCTTTTGCAATTTTTCAAACTGTTTAAAATATATATATTTTTTTTCACTTCACTTTGTGTAAATATACACAACTTTTGGCACCATCGGTCGTTGGAAACAAAAAATTATCACCTGCGCTAGTGATGTCACCTGGTTAATTGCACCATGCTTGCGTGCGCGGTTGCCAGAAATGCAGATTTATCTTCATTTTGCAGATTTTTCTTCTCTAAAAGCACTAAATAAAGATTTTTGGCCTAAAAACGCAGATTTTAAACATTTTTAATATTAAAGTAAATTTTTGTACTTTTCCCCTAATATTTCTACTACCATTTGTTTACGTTAATTTAGAACGAAAATATCAATTGTTCATGTTATAAAATAGAAAAAATGGAATAAAATCTTGCACATGTTTTTGAATGTTATGTAAAGCACCCCATACACGTTTCAATTCAGTCGGTTGTTGTCCAAATCAAAGCGTGTATGGCTTTTTCAGTTGATTAGTTTGGCAGTTATCGAGTTGGTTGAAAAAAAATTAAACTTTGTTGACTAGCAAGTCTTTCAATTCGATTGTGTTGTGTGCGTTCGAGTCTCTTGCTCAGGTCTCAAAATGTATATTTGTAGTGTTTTTGCAACGAGAACTTTATATACTTTTAAAATTGTCTATAATTTCATTGAATTTAATAGTTGAGTGAAAATCTTTCAGTTCAGTTTATGAAGTGTGCGGGCAATAATTAATTCAGTTGAAAGACTCAATTGAATTGAAACATGTATGGGCCGCTTAACAAAATTAAGCGAAATTTCGAAAAAATATAAAGATTGAAATCTACCTGCAATTGACTGTTTTTGGACTCAAAGTTTAAAAAGTTACTTTGTTAAAGCAACTTTGGTAAGTTTCTAGAAAGTAATATGAGCTTATTTATACGAAAATTTAAAGTTTTTTTTTATAATACCAAAATCATTTTACGTTTTTACGACGATTTTTAAGTCATGTGTTTTTCTTTAATTTTAATTTTTTTAATTGTCGATTGCTAATATCGATGTCAGTCAAATGAAAATAAAACAATTTTAAAAACATAACAAATGAGTCAAAAGGAAACTAGAAAAAAAACATGAAAAATGTTTTTCGTTGTGACAATTTTTCAGTACAACAAGAAATGCCGTTTAGACATGGCGTCCTGAAAATCTGTTCCATCTAAAATATTTATTTATATATTTAACTATAGGATGCACAGCGTGGGCGGAGTAACGAAGAGCTTTTGGCCAAGGGTAGTAATAACAGTAATTTGCAGCGGCGCTGTGACTAACTATAACGACTTATGCCTTCACATAAGAAGTTGCCGTATGGTTAATAAATGAGTACCTCAAAATAACTGTAATAGCGCATTTACACCAACTCAAAATCTAGTAGATTTGAATTGAAATCTACAACGAAATCTATATCGTTTACACCACCGTTTTTTGAGATCTAGCAAGATTTCATTTGCTCAAAAATAATTTATGCATGCGGGTTTGACAACACAATATTATCAGAGACTGAATACACCAGCATTAAAGTGTATATTTTTTGTGCCCAGAGACTGCATACACCACATTATAGTACAATTTTTGATGCAGCGTAGTATTTTTAAGCACCTTTTGCAAGAAATCACAGTTGCATCGCTTAGTACTGAGCAGATTTCAGGAGATTTCGTCGAAATCTACTCATAAAGTAGATTTCATTTTGTATGGGAAATCTTCTCAATATCTACTAGATTTGGCTTGAAATCTCGAATGAGCAGATTTCGCTTTGGTGTAAATTTAATAATAAATTTAAAATAGAAACAAAATATAGAAAGGAAACAAATTGTCTGAAGCTCGCAAGCTGACGACAAAATTTAAAATGAACTCTCACTGGCATGTGTAAACAAAAAAGAAAATTGCAAGAGTTTTTCGAAGAAAATTTCGTTGATAATACGTCGCATGAGCTTAATTGCTTATCTAAATGCTGTGTTACGAATAAAAACACAAAGTCAGTGTTGTCAGATCGTAATATTTATATTTTTTGTTTGTTTTTCGATATGCTGAAAAGATTTTCTTAAATTTCTTCTCTAGAAAAAAAAAAGTTTTTTGGGGATTTGCGCTGCTAACTTTTTTATATTTTTGGTTGTGTTTGTTTTAGCAAACAAGCTGTTTAAACATTGAGTAGTTAATTTTTTGCCGTTATAAAAAAGCTCTAAATTTGGAATAAATGTATAAATTTATATATGTATTTTGCTCATGTTATATGTAGAACATAAAATATTTTTGTGCTATTGAATATGGATCTGTTTTAAATAATTATTATTTTAGCTGTTGAAGAACTTCACGCGCCGGTACGCCTATCGCCTACGACGAATAGCGCACCTGACGCCGTGAAAAGTTTTATGTTGCCAAATCTATTTGCTGAAAAACGTTGAAAAATCCAAAAATGAGCGAAGATATTGTTATCAAGGTAAATAATTGTAAATAAAATTATACAAGTACGCACATGCGTACTACCAAAAACATGTTTTCTTCTGCTTATTATTTTTCAAATTTGTTAGTTTTATTATTTCATTTCTTCTTTAAAAATGTCCATCACTACATTTGTATCACGAACAAATTTTTTCCAATTTTAAGGAAATTAAATCAAACTTAAACACGATAAAATAATTAAAATTTATTGTTTTGTAAAAAAAAATATGAACAGCTGTTTTCTTTTCTACTCAAATTTGTCGGTTTATATCAAGTGTGATGGTGTGAATGCAAAATCTAATTTACGTTCGACTTTTTGGCAGTCGCAAGAAATGTGTTTAGACTTTTATCTCACAAAATGGGATGAAAGTATTTATACTTGTATAATAGTCTAATCGGGCTTTTACGACTTTTTCAAAATGCCATTGCAAACATCTAAGAATGTTGTATATATATTCCGCTGGGCCGAATCTGAAATCTTTATACATTTCTTTGCTCCGCAGTATTTTGGAATATTGTTCATTATTTGGAATCCCTATCATGTAGGTACATCTAGTCGTATTGAACGCATTCAGAAAATTTTTACTAAGGCAGCTTTAAAGTTAATATGGCCTTATGAGCTGCCTTCTTATGACATCAGGAGAAAGTTATTAGGCTTGCAATCATGAAATGATCGCAGAACTTCTTCTTTGCTATTGCTGGTCTATAATATTTTATCTAACAATATTGATTGCTTAGAATTAAAAAATTATTTTACCTTATATTGTCCTCCCAGTGATTTAAGAAATAATCGTATTTTTGAGGAGAGCTGTCTAAGGACTAATTATGCGAATAATGAACCTATTGCAAGATGCTTACATTTATGTAACAACTTGTTTCCTTTGTTAAATTTTAATGTTAGTTTTAGTTCGTTTAAATTTATGTTATTTAAATATTTTAATTAAAGTGTTCAGTAATCTGTAAGAATATAATTCTGTAGATGAAATAGTAAATAAATAAATAAAATACCCTTCACGATAGTCACGTACATACATATATGTATAGTACAAATTAAAAATTTGAACTGAATGTGCTCTGATATATATGGAGCGATATCAGGGAAAAAATATTTTTGCCTAGTAATCACTATTCCATAAAAGAAAACATTCATGGACATTTTCATGAAAAAGTTTGTTTAAGCTATATCTCGGTTATATATGAACCGATATCGGAATTTTCTATTTTCTGTATTTTAGTAACCTTCCTTTATAACGAGAATTGCTTTTCAGCAAAAAAAAAAAAGCAAAATAAATGTTAATGGCAAAAACGGTTCAGCCTATATCTCGGGTATATATGGACCGATATCAGAAGTTTTAATTTTCCATATTTACATAACCTTCTTTTATTACCAGAACTGCTTTTAAGCAAAAAAAAAAAAGTGTTTAAGTTTTAGTTGTTTGTTCGCTTACCCGACATTTTCATGAAAAAACCAGTTTAGGCTATACCTCGGGTATATATGGACCTATATCGAAAATGTTCATTTTCCATATTTATATAATCTCATTTTATTACCAGAACTGATTTTAAGCAAAAAAGGTTGTTTAAGTTCGCTTACGCGACATTTTCATGAAAAACCCGGTCTAGGCTATATCTCGGGTATACAGTACTGGACAATTCAATGGAAACTTTTCTAAAAATTTATTTATTTATTTTTAGAAGTCGAAAATCAAAAATTATTTCTAAAGAAACTTCACAAGTATTTTAGAATTTCATTTTATAGATTCTTTTTGATATATAAACAAAAAAATAATAACATAAAAATAACGTAGTTCTAAAATTATAAAGAAAAATTAAAAGTATAAAATTTTGAGGTATTGACAAAACAATGGAAACTTAAAATTTACTCCAATAAAAACCTTCGGCCTATTATCAAAAATTAATATTTTGTTGGGTATCCTTTGTTTTTAATTACTGCATCACAGCGACGATGCATTGACCCAATTAATTTGTCAATTGTATCCTTTGGTACCTTTTGCCATTCACTCAAAACTGCATTGGATAAATCTTCCTTCCATGTGTAATTTCGAGTTCTTATCTTGCGTTCTACAATTTCCCATAGATTTTCTATGGGATTGAGATCCGGAGATTGGGCAGGCCACTTCAAAACACGGACCTCATTTGATTGTAACCAGTCAGTTACAACCCTAGAGGTGTGTTTTGGATCATTGTCATGCTGAAATCTCCAAATTAGTGGCATGTTCTCCTCTGCATATGGATACATTATGTCGTTTAAAATGGATCTGTAGCCGACACCAGTCATTGTATCCTTTATAATGTGAATTGGGCCCATTCCTTGCCCAGAAAAACAGCCACACACCATAATATTGCCACCTCCAAACTTGACTGTCTTGCTTGTGTACTTTGGGTCTAGTCTCTTTCCCTTTGGCCGCCTTACAAATGATCTCCCATCATTGCCCCTTAAATTATATTTGGACTCGTCTGAAAAAAGGACAGTGTTCCATTTCTCTTTAGACCAATTTATGTGCTCTCTGGCAAATTTTAAACGAGCAGCACGGTTTTTCTCCGATATCAGAGGTTTTTTCGCAGGGCGGAAGCAACCAAGACCAGCCTCGCGGGCTCTACGGCTAATTGTTCGAGAGCTAACATCCAATCCAAGAACATTTTTAACCTCTCTTGATGCCATTTGGGGGTCTTTTTTGAACTCTCTTGATATTAAATTATCCTGTCTTGGAGTAGTTTTACGTGGTCTTCCTCCTGAATGCAGAGTTTTAACAGTACCCGTTTCACGAAATTTCTTGATAATCTTCGAAATTGCTGATTTATTCATAGAATATTTATCACAAATAGTTTTTTGTTTTAATCCAGCATTAAAATCATTTATTATTTTTATTTTTAAATCTTCACTTATCTTGACTCTAGCCATTTTTACTAATTATGTATTCAAGATTCTTGTGTTTAAAATATTTGAAAAAAGAAGCTGGCAAGAGAGTAATTTAAAAAATAACGGTAAATTATTATGCATTTTGCCTCGTTTTTTCATCAATACATTTTGCTTTAGTCATCTTTCGTGCAGAAGTGTAAAAGTTTCCATTGTTTTGTCGAACCCCAAAAATTTTATACTTTTAATTTTTCTTTATAATTTTAGAACTACGTTATTTTTATGTTATTATTTTTTTGTTTATATATCAAAAAGAATCTATAAAATGAAATTCTAAAATTTTTGATTTTCGACTTCTCAAAATAAATAAATAAATTTTTAGAAAAGTTTCCATTGAATTGTCCAGTACTGTATATGGACCGATATCGAAAATTTTCATTTTCCATATTTATATAACCTCATTTTATTACCAGAACTGCTTTTAAGCAAAAACAGTTGTTTAAGTTCGCTTACGCGCCATTTTCATGAAAATCCGGTTTAGGCTATATCTATATATAATTTTTTTTTTTTTGCCTTCCAGTCACCATGCTTAATAATCGTGTGAAATTTGAAGCAAAACAAACAACTTTTTTCCAAAAATTTTCATACAAAATTGCAAAAATGCATAATTTTTTTCGGAATTTTGAATATATATCAGCTATACGTGAACCGATAGTACTGAATTTATATAGCAAACCCACGATTCGATTGGGTAAAAGAATGTTTTTTTTTTTTTCTTTTTTTTTAGCATTTTTTTATTTATTGAATCTTCAAAATGAACTAACAATAAGTATTCAAACCTTAATACTAAATTTTAAGTTAACAAAAAAAGTGTGATTTAAAATTAAAAAAAAATTGATTTTTACTTAAGTCCGGCCAATGTTAGAAGAAAAGTTTTATTATGCGAAAAGTTTTATTATCTGATGGTGGCAACGGTATCCCTTCTTCTCAACCGACTGTGGCCGCCAAAATTAAGTATATTACGCGCAAGAGGGTTTGGATGAAGTTTCAGTTTACTGACATATCTTGTCTTAGAAAATCCCTCTTTTACCAGCGGAACACTCAGATCTCTATGAATTCGTGAATTTTTTACGTACTATGGAGCTGCAGTAATCGTTCGAAGAATTTTGTTTTGTCGCCTTTGGATTTTTCAATGTTTGACGCTGAGGCGGTGCCTAATAACTGAATTCCGTAGCACCATATAGGTTTTAGAATTGCATTGTATAGCAGAAGTTTGCAATCCAATTTCAAAGTCGAGTTTCTGCCCATTTATATATATATATATATATATATATATATATATATATATATATATATATATATATATATATATATATATATATATATATATATATATATATATATATATATATATATATATATATATATATATATATATATATATATATATATATATATATATATATATATATATATATATATATATATATATATATATATATATATATATATATATATATATATCTTAATTAAGAATATTTAATTTTACTCTTTTGGATATGAGTTCACGATTTTCAGTGGTTTCTTTTTACTACAAATAATTAATTCTGGTCGTATATTGATAAAAATGAACCTTTTATCACAAGAAACAAAATTCAAAACTTGCGCCTTCCTAATGCGCTTTTAAGTAAAAGGAAATCCTTCTGTGTTTCACACAGCGGCTGATACAAAGAACCAACAGCCAGAAGATATTTAAAGTTATTATAAAACTCAAATCAATTTTGTTGTAAGTTTATATATCTAATATAAAATAAATCGGAAACAATTTATATATTTTGTTTTAGATAGTGTACATATGTATATCAATATAAGTTCTGGTTATATAGAAACGGGTTGGGACAGTGCTACCAAGAATTAAAGTTCCACTTACTCTGCTGGATTCAGTTGACTTGGCTTAGTTGCAAAAATGCGCTTGCCCGAGAGTATTTTGCCGATAAACAAAACTGTGATAAGTTGTATACTATGCACCGTATAATAAACTTTCAATCACTAGGTAGTAAAAGATAAGTAGTAAGAGATAAAAAAAATTACTTACGGATGCTTCGTGATATTTATGGTGAAGACGATTAATGTCTCATAAAGTATACTGTTGACACTCACCAACAAGGCTTGAATATGCAGATGAAGCTATGTTAGCTTCAAAAATATTTTTAACGTAACTACTTATATATGTACGGCACACCGTTTACACCAGACTTTGCAAAAAAAACGAAACCTTTCACAGCACAATCACCTTTTTATATATTCAAAAATTTTAATTTGCATGTATAAATTATGTAAGATTTAAAAGTTAATTTTAAATTACTAAAGCCAATCACAAATAAACTTTATTAATTTGTAAACAAAACATGAAAACTAATTAAAGAAAGATGATAAATGTCTAGTGAAAGGAACAAGATGCGGGTAATTGAGGTTTGAGCACAGGGTAATTATAAAATAAAAATTTACTCGTGGCTCGGCTAAGTTTAGTGATAATATATAATGCAGTTTGTGATAATCAAAGAGTTTAACCAGTAACTCTCAAACTGCACTACTAAATATCAATAAGTGCGTTATATCGTTTTTATGTTTAAAACAAAATGTGATTCTCTAACCGAACGGTTGTGTTAATAAACAAGCGAACAAAAAAAAATAAAATAAAACAAAAAAAAAATAAAACCAACAAAAAAACAAAAAAAATTGTGCTCAAATACTTTTAAACTTATATCAATAATATATTGTATTAAAAAAAATAAATAATATATTGTGTTAAATTGCAAAAACAATAACAAATTATTTTAAAAAACAACGGGCAAATAAATTCCTCACATTTCATTTACTAAACAATAAAATCAATTTCAATATAACAAGTGCGGTGGCAGTGCATTGTTATTGTTGTTATTGTGCGTGAGGATTAACTACCCAGTTGGAAAAAAGTTAAAGTTTTGTTTTCTGCATGAGTGATCCCATCAGAAATATTTTGAAAAAGAGCTTAGCTCACTATGCTTTTTAAGCCCCAATTATTTCGGTTAAAATTATTAACCACAAAATTAACCTTTTTCCTATTCACAAGCACTTTAAACACCATATGCTGGGGTTTAAAGTCAGCTGTTTGAGGCAGCTGTTGTATTTAGCCACATAAATAGGTGTTAATTAACACCCCAATATTTGGTGAGTTTAAAAAAGTGTTGATTTATATTGTTTACATATTCATTTCATTTAATTTATGTAATAAACTATTTGTCTAATAAAAAAACAATAAAAATTAGTAAACACACAAGTTAAATCTTGAAAATAGTATTTTTGTATAAAACAATAATTAAAAAGTTTTTATTCAATATGTATTTCGTTTGCCTTTAGAAAACTTCTTAAGGAAAGTATTTGTAGATCGACTATAAAATCAAAAATGTTTTGATAGGCAATAAAATAACATTATTTTTATGTTAAATGTAATTATGTATGTATGTATGTGTTAAATCTCTTCATGTTATTTTATTTCCTATCACAAAATGTTTTTGATTTTATAATTCATCAACAAACACATACCTTAAGAAGTTTTCTAAAGCAAAACGAAATATTCAATAAAAAAAAAACTTTTAATTATTGTTTTATATATAAGGATCTCGTGCTCATATATTATTTTTAAGATTTTTATACATATGTACGTATATAAAAAATTCAAAGTTACAAAAGATGAAGAAAACATATAAACAAAAGGAGATTCAGTACAATAGCTAATAAAAATGAAATGGAGAGTTGCCACGTTATAACAATCTGAACGTGAAGAAAAATAAAACCCTTTACGGTGGCTAAATATAGTTAGTGAATAACGTTGGGGTTTGTGCAAACAACAAAATGTGTGGTTAAAATTAACACTTCTAATTGGGGTGTAAAGTTAGTGAATTGCACTACTGAAGAAGAATCTATAAAACAATCATTGGATAATTTTCTTTCTACAAGAGATAAAATCCGCTCTCGTTCCGGCTCGCCTAACATTGATGTTACAACAGAAGATAAAAGATCTTCTACTCTAATTAATGCCAATACACCAAAAACGCAAGTAGGCATGGATAGGTATATCACCATCACTAAACGTCAGCGAAGCCCTAAATCTGCTCAAATTGCATCCAAATCTAAAATCTCTAAAGATGCCGACACCGCTAGACCAACCGATCAAAACAGATTTTCTATTCTACAAACGGATGAGCCAACAGCATCATCAAAAAAATCGTTTAAGCCACCACCAATTTATTTAAGAGAATCTGCTTCCAATGAACTGGTAAGAAAAATTGTTTCAGCAATCGGAGAAAATACTTTTAACGTTACCTCCATCAAGCACGGCAACATTAATGAAACTAAAATTCAAGCTAACCACGAAAATGACTACCGAAAACTGTCTGACGAATTTGAGAAAGAAAAAAGAGCTTTTTATACTTATCAGCTTAAAAGCGCTAAAGGTCTTCAAGTCGTAATAAAAGGGATTGACCCTTGCGTAGACATTAATGAAGTTAAGACCGGTTTGGCAGATAAGGGATTCAAAGTAAAAAATGTGTTAAACATCAGAAATCGTGAAAAGATCCCTCAACCAATGTTTAGGGTTGAATTAGAGCCAGGAGATGTGACTTTAAAGAAAAATGAAGTTCATCCAATATACAGTGTAAAATTCCTTTTACATCGAAAAGTAACCGTAGAGGAACCGCATAAGCGCTTAGGACCCGTACAGTGCCACAACTGCCAAGAATTTGGCCACACTAAAGCGTACTGCAAGTTGCCTACAGTTTGTGTTGTGTGTGGAGAACTCCATGGTACAACACAATGCTATAAGCCGAAATTCGACCCAAAAATAAAAAAATGCAGAAATTGCGGTGAAAACCACACAGCTAATTATAGAGGTTGCTCCGTCTACACCCACCTCAAGCGCTCAATGAACAATAAACCAATAATTGCTTTTAAGCCATCACAGCAGACTCAAATTTTTTCTAATAATTCTTTTCCTCCAACAGGACAGTCAACCACCGACAAAACCGTTTAAAATCAAAAACAAATTTCTTATGCTAATGTAGTTAAGTCTACATTCGCAAACCCGAATCAACAATCTATATCTCAACCGCCCGATCAAAATTTCAGTAACCTTGAGGCAACAATACAGACCCTAATTCAAACTATAAACACTTTTACGTCGTCTATGATGACGGTGATGCTGGAAATAGTGAAAATGCAATCCACCATTTTGCAGGTAATTTCGAAACAATGATTTGGTTAAAAATATTTTTCTGGAACGCAAACGGCATCCGCCAACACAAAAATGAACTCGAATACTTCCTGATGGATAAGCAGATCGATATAATGATGATTGCAGAAACTCACTTGACGTCAACAAGCTTCTTCAAAATTAATGGCTACGTACTATACGATACTAAAGACCCCCGTGGAAGAGCTTGTGGGGGTTCCGCAATCTTGATAAAATCTAGGATAAAGCATTTTTTGTTGAACGACACATGTGAGGACTATCTTCAAGCAACTAATATCTGTGTGGAAAATTTTCATTACAAATTGGTTATCTCATCGATTTATTCGCCGCCTCGATTTTCAGTGACGGAGTCACAATATTCAAGTTTTTTCACCTCATTAGGACCTCGTTTTATAGCAGCTGGAGATTACAACGCAAAACACACTTTTTGGGGCTCACGTTTAATCACCCCGAAGGGTCGAGTGCTTTTTGATACAATTTCTAAAATGAGCTTAGACGTAATATCAAGCGGGCATCCCACTTACTGGCCGACTGACCGGCGAAAGATTCCTGATGTGATTGATTTTGGAGTGGTAAAGGGGTTCCCTGTGGAATGGATGACTTGTCATCGGATCATTCACCTACTATTATTTCAGTGCGTTTTCCCCAGGAGACTTGGTCTCCGATTAACAATTTGCATAGGACTGTCACCCGAGTGAATTGGCTAAAATATAAAAAATTTTTGAGCACCCATTGCACTGAGAATATTGTTTTAAGAACACCTGAAGATATTAATGCGTCACTAAGCAGCTTTAGCGAAAACCTTAAACAAGCCGCTGAACTTGGTTCTAGCGTTTATTTAACACGCAGAAACCTTCAAAATAGAACATATTCTTCAGAAATCAAGCAACTTGTGTTAGAAAAAAGAAGAGTTCGACGAGAGTGGCAACTTCGCAGGTCTCCGCAGCTAAAAACAAGGCTACGTGAGTGCACAAATCATCTAAGAAGTTTGCTGGGAAAGCAAAAAACGGCTTCTCTACAAACGTATTTAGAAAGTCTGGATGGTACTCCTCAGTCCGACTATTCTTTATGGCGGGCGACTAAGGGTTTAAAAAGGCCAGTTAGAGGTAAGCCGCCCTTGCGAGAACCGTCTGGTGACTGGGCTAGAGATGACTCGGAAAAGGGTAATTTATTTGTTAACCATTTGAAAAACGTTTTTACCACAAATAGGTCTGACAATGCAAATGAGTTGCCTATTGTTAGTAGACCTCCTGTGCCTTTAAGATTCAATTTCCAAGAAATTGAAAATGCTATTGGCAATCTAAACCTTAAAAAAGCTCCAGGTATGGATAAAATCAGCAACAAAATGCTCGTAGAGCTGCCTCGTGTAGCTAAAAGAATTGTTCTTTTTATTTTTAATGCTATTTTACGACTTGAGTATTACCCTGCAGAGTGGAAGGTGTCCATGATAACAATGGTTCGTAAGCCAGGGAAGGATCACACGAAAGTAGAATCATACCGTCCAATAAGTCTACTGTCAACAATATCAAAACTTTTCGAAAAATTGCTAAAGGCGAAGTTGGATCCAATGCTTCATAAGGTTGAATGTATTCCTGATCACCAATTTGGTTTTAGAGCGAAACATGGCACCATTGAGCAAACACACAGGTTAGTTAACGTCATAAGAAAGGCATTTGAAGATAAAAATATTGCTCTGCCTTATTCATCGACGTCTCACAGGCTTTTGATAAAGTGTGGCACGAAGGACTAATGCATAAAATAAAGTTTAACTTACCTGCAAACATACATAACCTTTTGAAAAGCTATTTATATCGTCGCCAATTTATAATAAAAGAAGGCGATTTCATAAGCCCCGCCCAGCCTATTGAAGCTGGAGTTCCCCAAGGCAGCATATTAGGGCCTATCTTATATTTGATCTACGCATCTGACATGCCGACAAGCACCAACATTCACACTTCAACATTTGCAGATGATACAGCATTCCTTAGCATACATAGTAACCACCAGCAAGCATCAATAAACTTACAGGAACATATCGACAAACTAGAGAAATGGCTCAAGCTTTGGAAAATCAAGGTTAATGAACAAAAGTGTGCCCATGTTACATTCGCACTGCGTCTAGGAACATGCTCACCCATTACTATTAACAATAAAGTAATTCCTTAACACAGTGAAATCAAATACCTCGGTATTCATCTTGACCGTAGACTAACATGGAAGACGCACATCGAGGCAAAAGTAACGCAAATGAAATTAAAAGCAGTGCAAATTAACTGGCTAATAGACAGAAATTCGACCTTGAAGCTTGATTGTAAACTTTTGCTGTACAACTCGATTCTAAAGCCAATATGGTGCTATGGGATTCAATTATGGGGCACAGCCTCTGCATCTAACATTGAAAAAATTCAAAGAAGTCAAAATAGAATTCTCCGTAGAATTACAAATGCTCCATGGTACGTTAAAAACTCACGAATCCACGCAGATCTGAACGTACCTTTTGTGAAATCTGAATTTGTGAAGTACGCGACAAGATATATTAACAAACTTGAAATCCATCCAAATCCACTTGCAGTTAATATCCTTAACTTTGGTGGTCATACCCGTCTGAGAAGGAGGGATACTTTGGCTACCATTAGAGCTCTAAACAGATGACTGAATTCCGAAATAATATTCGCATAAAAATAAATTTTTGTCCAGCACTGGCAGGACTAATTAAATTTTTTTTTTTTAGTATTAAGATTTGAATACTTATTGTCATTACATTTTTTATGTAGATTCAATAAATAAAATAATAAAGTTAAAAAAAACAAGTAAGAGTGTAGTATACTCGGCTGGGCCGAATCTAAAATACCCTTCACGATAGTCACGAATATGTATAGTATATTAAAAATGTGACCTAAATATGCTCGGTTATATATGAACCGATATGGGAATTTTCTATTTTCTGTATTTTAGTAACCTTCTTTTATAACAAGAATTGCTTTTCAGCAAAAAAAAAAAAAAATTTTTAATGGAAAAATCGGTTCAGGCTATATCTCGGGTATATATGGCCCGATATCGAAAATTTTAATTTTCCATATTTATATAACCTTATATCATTACCAGAACTGCTCTTGAGTACAACAAATTGTTTAAGTTCGCTTACGCGATATTTTCATGAAAAACCCGATTTAGGCTATATCTCGTTTATATCTGGACCGATATCAGAAATTTTAATTTTCTCTATTTTCGTAACCTTCTTTTATGACAAGAACTGCTTTTCAGCAAAAAAAAAAAATGTTATTGGAAAAATCGGTTCAGGCTATATCTCGAGTATATATGGACCGATATCGGATATTTTCTTTTTCCATATTTATATAACCTTATTTCATGACCAGAACTGCTTTTGAGCACAAAAAAGTTGTTTAGTCGGCATTTTCATCAAAAAACCTGTTAGGCTATACACCGGGTATATATGAACCGATATCGGAAATTTTCATTTTCCATATTTATGTAACCTAATTTCATTAGCAGAACTGCTTTTGAGCACAAAAAGTTGTTTAAGTTCGCTTACGCGGCATTTTCATGAAAACCCCGGTCTAGGCTATATCTCGGGTATATATGGACCGATATCGGAAATTTTCATTTTCCATACTTATGTAACCTAATTTCATTACCAGAATTGCTTTTGAGCACAAAAAAGTTGTTTAAGTTCGCTTACGCGGCATTTTCATGAAAACCCCGGTCTAGGCTATATCTCGGGTATATATGGACCGATATCGGAAATTTTCATTTTACATATTTATGTAACCTAATTTCATTATGAGAACTGCTTTGAGCACAAAAAAGTTGTTTAAGTTCGCTTGCGCGACATTTTTATGAAAAACCCGATTTGGGCTATATCTCGGGTATATATGGACCGATATCGAAAATTTTATTTTTTCATATTTATATGACCCTATTTCATTACCAGAACTGATTTTGAGAACAAAAAAGTAGTTTAAGTTCGCTTACGCGACATTTTCATGAAAAACCCTATTTGGGCTATATCTCGGGTATATATGGACCGATATCGAAAATTTTCATTTTTCATATTTATATTACCCTATTTCATTACCAGAACTGCTTTTGAGCACAAAAAAGTTGTTTAAGTTCGCTTACGCGACATTTTAATGAAAAACCCGATTTTGGCTATATCTCGAGTATATATGGACCGACATCGGAAATTTGCATTTTCCATATTTATGTAACCTAATTTCAATACCAGAACTGCTTTTGACCACAAAAAAGTTGTTTAAGTTCGCTTACGCGGCATTTTCATGAAAACCCTGTCTAGGCTATATCTCGGGTATATATGGACCGATATCGGAAATTTTCATTTTCCATATTTATGTAACCTAATTTCATTATGAGAACTGCTTTGAGCACAAAAAAGTTGTTTAAGTTCGCTTGCGCGAGATTTTTATGAAAAACCCGATTTGGGCTATATCTCGGGTATATATGGACCGATATCGAAAATTTTAATTTTTCATATTTATATGACCCTATTTCATTACCAGAACTGATTTTGAGAACAAAAAAGTTGTTTAAGTTCGCTTACGCGACATTTTCATGAAAAACCCGATTTGGGCTATATCTCGGGTATATATGGACCGACATGGAAAATTTTCATTTCTCATATTTATATGACCCTATTTCATCACCAGAACTGCTTTTGAGCACAAAAAAGTTGTTTAAGTTCGCTTACGCGACATTTTCATGAAAAACCCGATTTGGGCTATATCTCGAGTATATATGGACCGACATCAGAAATTTTCATTTTCCATATTTATGTAACCTAATTTCAATACCAGAACTGCTTTTGACCACAAAAAAGTTGTTTAAGTTCGCTTACGCGGCATTTTCATGAAAACCCCGGTCTAGGCTATATCTCGGGTATATATGGACCGATATCGGAAATTTTCATTTTCCATATTTATGTAACCTAATTTCAATACCAGAACTGCTTTTGACCACAAAAAAGTTGTTTAAGTTCGCTTACGCGGCATTTTCATGAAAACCCCGGTCTAGGCTATATCTCGGGTATATATGGACCGATATCGGAAATTTTCATTTTCCATATTTATGTAACCTAATTTCAATACCAGAACTGCTTTTGACCACAAAAAAGTTGTTTAAGTTCGCTTACGCGACATTTTCATGAAAAACCCGATTTGGGCTAAATCTCGAGTATATATGGACCGAAATCGGAAATTTTCATTTTCCATATTTATGTAACCTAATTTCAATACCAGAACTGCTTTTGACCACAAAAAAGTTGTTTAAGTTCGCTTACGCGGCATTTTCATGAAAACCCCGGTCTAGGCTATATCTCGGGTATATATGGACCGATATCGGAAATTTTCATTTTCCATATTTATGTAACCTAATTTCAATACCAGAACTGCTTTTGACCACAAAAAAGTTGTTTAAGTTCGCTTACGCGGCATTTTCATGAAAACCCCGGTCTAGGCTATATCTCGGGTATATATGGACCGATATCGAAAATTTTCATTTTTCATATTCATATGACCCTATTTCCTTACCAGAACTGCTTTTGAGCACCAAAAAGTTGTTTAGGTTCGCTTACGCGACATTTTCATGAAAAACCAGGTTTGGGCTATATCTCGGGTATATATGGACCGATATCGGAAATTTTCATTTTCCATATTTATGTAACCTTATATAATTACCAGAACTGCTTTTGAGCAAAAAAAAGTTATTTAGCTTCACCTATGCGACATTTTCATTACAAATCCGATTTGGGCTATATCTCGGGTATATATGGACCGATATCTGGAAAAAAAATTTTATGTCTTTTAGTCACCATGCTTAATAAGTGTGTGAAGTTTGAAGCAAAACGAACAACTTTTGTTTTCAAAAATTTTCATACAAAACTGCAAAAAAAATGGCTTTTTTCGGAATTTTGAATATATCTCAGCTATACGTGGACCGATATTACTGAATTTCAATAGCAAACCCATGAATCGATGGGGTAAAAGAATGGTGAAAGAAAAAAGTTTCTAAGTCTAATGGTTTTCTCAGAAACGGTATTTCAACAGCGGACAGACGGACAGACGGACAACGCTTAATCGACTTTTCCATTAATTCTGATTCAGAATATATATACTTTATAGGGTCGCAAAAAAAACTGTAGAAATTACAAACGGAATCACAAACTTATATATACCCTTTACATTTTTGTGAAGGGTATAAAAATGAAAAATTAGAGAAATGAATACGTGCTTCATAAAAGTTGTATCACCTTAAAATTTTCGTCTTTTTGCTGAATGCTGCGGTTCCACAACAAAGAAATCCGGTTCGATTAGACCAATAAAAATGTCTGCACTTAAGGTTCGAAACAGCCAGGCAGCCAAAATGAAACGCAAAGCACCAAGATGCGCAATAAGAAAATAAAACACAATAGTTAAAAAAAAACTATAAAGGAAGTGCACAATTTATTCCAAACAATATATGTATATAAGGTAAAAAATATACGAATAATACGATTGATTTTTTTGGATGCTAGCAGAGAACTGCATAAGGTGCATTAATGTATACACGGTGGCAGCACTAGAACAAAATTACAACAATACAACAAAAACCGGCATCTGGAAAGCTATGTTTATCAAAAATATTTGTAACTATTTTCACAATTATAAACTACGAGTGTACCTTTTCATAATTATAAATTATTCCTATTTGAATTATGTTTATGTTCACAAAATAATTTTTATATGTTTAATTCAGAATAAAACACTAAATTCACTTTCAAAAATGTAAACAACACATTTGACGTAAATAGCTTACTATATTGCCAGTAGCAAAAAATTGTCAAATGCCGTAGTGCTACCACCGTGTATACGTTAATGCACCTTGGAACTCCAGTTAGCACAAAGTTCAACCAGACTTTTTAAAGCAAGAATTTCAGCAGCACCCCTTAGATGTCAGTATAGTAGCCAGGGTTCGGAAATATCCACAATTCAAGCTTGAACAGATATAATACCATGTTCAGACGGTAATATGAAACACTTAGTTCGCTCTCTGAATCACTATTGCGAAACTAGGTGTTCAGAAGGTTGTATTTTGGTTCACACTGAAGTTCACACATTTTGCGCAAACGTTTCACTAATTCTTTTATCAATTTTTATTTATATCTTTATGTAAGTATCCAATTTTTATATGTTCTATGTGTTTCTTTTGATTTCACACACATTAAATATCTGTTTTTATACCCTTCACAAAAATATAAAGGGTATTTATAAGTTTGTGATTCCGTTTGTAATTTCTACAGTTTTTTTTTGCGACCCTATAAAGTATATATATTCTGAATCAGAATTAATGGAAAAGTCGATTAAGCGATGTCAGTCTGTCCGTCTGTCCGCTGTTGAAATACCGTTTCTGAGAAAACCATTAGACTTAGAAACTTTTTTCTTTCACCATTCTTTTACCCCATCGATTAATGGGTTTGCTACTGAAATTCAGTAATATCGGTTCACGTATAGCAGAGATATATTCAAAATTCCGAAAAAAGCCATTTTTTTTTGCAGTTTTGTATGAAAATTTTTGAAAACAAAAGTTGTTCGTTTTGCTTCAAACTTCACACACTTATTAAGCATGGTGACTAAAAGACAAAAAAATTTTTTTTCAGATATCGGTCCATATATACCCGAGATATAGCCCAAATCGGATTTGTAATGAAAATGTCGCATAGGCGAAGCTAAATAACTTTTTTTTGCTCAAAAGCAGTTCTGGTAATAAAATTAGGTTATATAAATATGGAAAATGAAAATTTTCGATATCGGTCCATATATACCCGAGATATAGCCTAGACCGGGGGTTTCATGAAAATGCCGCGTAAGTGAACTTAAACAATTTTTTTGTACTCAAAAGCAGTTCTGGTAATGAAATAGGGTCATTCATATAAATATGAGAAATGAAAATTTTCGATGTCGGTCCATATATACCCGAGATATAGCCCAAATCGGGTTTTTAATGAAAATGTCGCGTAAGCGAACTTAAACAACTTTTTTGTTCTCAAAAGCAGTTCTGGTAATGAAATAGGGTCATGTTAATATGAAAAATAAAAATTTTCGATATCGGGCCATATATACCCGAGATATAGCCTAGACCGGGGTTTTCATGAAAATGCCGCGTAAGCGAACTTAAACAACTTTTTTGTGCTCAAAAGCAATTCTGGTAATGAAATTAGGTTACATAAATATGGAAAATGAAAATTTCCGATATCGGTCCATATATACCCGAGATATAGCCTAGATCGGGGTTTTCATGAAAATGCCGCGTAAGCGAATTTAAACAACTTTTTTGTGCTCAAAAGCAGTTCTGGTAATGAAATTAGGTTACATAAATATGGAAAATGAAAATTTCCGATATCGGTCCATATGTACCCGGTCCATATGTAGCCCAAATCGGGTTTTTCATTAAAATGTCGCGTAAGCGAACTTAAACAACTTTTTTGTTCTCAAAAGCAGTTCTGGTAATGAAATAGGGTCATATAAATATGAAAAATAAAAATTTTTGATATCGGGCCATATATACCCGAGATATAGCCTAGACCGAGATTTTCATGAAAATGCCGCGTAAGCGAACTTAAACAACTTTTTTGTGCTCAAAAGCAGTTCTGGTAATGAAATTAGGTTACATAAATATGGAAAATGAAAATTTCCGATATCGGTCCATATATACCAGAGATATAGCCTAAACCGTGGTTTTCATGAAAATGCCGCGTAAGCGAACTTAAACAACTTTTTTCACCTTAAAGCAGTTCTGGTAATAAAATAAGGTTATATAAATATGGAAAATTAAAATTTCCGATATCGGTTCATATATACCCGATATATAGCCTAACAGGTTTTTTGATGAAAATGCCGAGTACACAACTTTTTTGTGCTCAAAATCAGTTCTGGTGATGAAATAAGGTTATATAAATATGGAAAAAGAAAATATCCGATATCGGTCTATATATACTCGAGATATAGCCTGAACCGATTTTTCCAATAACATTTTTTTTTTTTGCTGAAAAGCAGTTCTTGTTATAAAAGAAGGTTACGAAAATAGAGAAAATTAAAATTTCTGATATCGGTCCATATATACCCGAGATATAGCCTAAATCGGGTTTTTCATGAAAATATCGCGTAAGCGAACTTAAACAATTTGTTGTGCTCAAAAGCAGTTCTGGTAATGATATAAGGTTATATTAATATGGAAAATTAAAATTTTCGATATTGGTCCATATATATATCCGAGATATAGCCTGAACCGATTTTTCCATTAAAAAAATTTAATTTTTTTTTTGCTGAAAAGCTATTCTCGTTATAAAAGAAGGTTACTAAAATACAGAAAATAGAAAATTCCGATATCGGTTCATATATAACCGAGCATATTTACGTCACATTTTTAATATACTATACATATTCGTGACTATCGTGAAGGGTATTTTAGATTCGGCCCAGCCGAATATACTACACTCTTACTTGTTTTAGTTTACATTTTTTTGAGAGCTGGTTCAGATAAACTAGCGATAATTTATTATCAAATTTAGAGATGATAATAGTTTTTGCATGGTTCGCAACAAGATTCAAAATGAACAAAGTTGGTTCGCTCATAAAATTTTGTATGGAGAATCATGTTGGTTCAATCAAGATTGGGCGGCGAACCACGAATGAGAGAGCGAACCTATATATATATATATATATATATATATATATATATATATATATATATATATATATATATATATATATATATATATATATATATATATATATATATATATATATATATATATATATATATATATATATATATATATATATATATATATATATATATATATATATATATATATATATATATATATATAGTGCTGTTCCTACGCTAAGCAACTCACACTGTATTTTAGAAAAATGTTACTTTTCTCTCAAATAAGAAGACCTTAAGAACTCATTATAATACTTATTTATGACTTGTATGATAGCAAAAAAAAAAATGTATAAAAAAATAACAACAAAAACCTTTTTGGATATTTCAATAACAAACAAAAACAAAACTAACTCTATGAGAGGCTGTGCCTATGCTAAGCAACAAATTTTCTTATTCTCTTTCCCTTAAATATAACGGTTCTTTTGCGATGCATTTGAGTTCATTAATTGCAAATTACTTAAATCAATGCAGTTTAGTCCTACTAAGACTTTCTTCGTCTTTAAACTATAAATTTTCAACATGAAGCGCGTTCAATACGATAATAGCTTCAAATCTTCCGTTATATCATTGTGGAAGGCAGGGCAAAGTCAAATTGATATAGCTAATAATTTAAAAATTAACAAATCAATGGTTTCACGGTGGATTCAAAATTATAAAACGATAGGCACTGTCGTAAAACCCAATACAGGCGCACCTCCACGTAAAATTTCCGACCGTGACGACAGACAAATTAAAATATTAATAAAAAAAAAACCATTTATAACTTCAAAAGAGGTAATGAAATCACTTAATTTGAATGTGGATTCCAGCACAGTCAGAAAACATATCATCAAGCTGGGCTTAAAAAGTTATAGGGCTGTCAAAAAACCAATGCTGACAAAAAAACACATGAAAAAACGGTAAGTGAATTTTAATTTACTTTAACAACAAATTCTATAGGACTTTTGTAATTTTTAGTCTTGAATTTGCAAAGCAACACATTAATTGGACTATCACAAAGTGGAACAGTGTGCTCTTTAGCGATGAAGTCAAAGTAAACCTCTTCAATTCAGACGGCATATGCACTGTGCGGCATATGAAAGGAAATCGGCTCGATCCACGCTATTGTAAGCAAACAATGAAACATGGAGGGGGAAACATTATGGTGTGGGCATGTTTCTCTGGCAAACGCCTTGGTCCTGTGCACAAAATAAACGATAAAATGGATCGATTCGTGTATAAGGACATCTTAGAAACGAAAATGCTCCCATATGCAGAATGGAATATGCCACTTCGATGGGTGTTTCAACATGATAACGACCCGAAACACACATCGAAGTTGGTCAAGGAATGGTTTCAGACGAAAAGGATTCAAGTGCTTGATTGGCCGGCACAATCACCCGACTTGAATCCTATCGAAAATTTGTTCGCCATTGTGAAACGACGCCTCGGATCGAGTCGATTTACAAATAAAGAAAATTTGTTAAACGGTTTTCAAAATGAATGGAAAAACATCCCCAAAAGCACATTGCAAAATTTAATTGCCTCAATGCCCAAGAGATGTGCTGCAGTCATAAAAAACAAAGGGTCATATACGAAATATTAATAAGTTGCTTAGCGTAGGCACAGCCTCTCATAGAGTTAGTTTTGTTTTTGTTCGTTATTGAAATATCAAAAAAGGTTTTTGTTGTTATTTTTTTATAAACTGTTTTGTTATCATATAAGTGATAAATATATATTAAAATGAGTTCGTAAGGTCTTCTTATTTGAGAGAAAAATAACATTTTTCTAAAATACAGTGTGAGTTGCTTAGCGTAGGAACAGCACTGTATATATATATATATATATATATATATATATATATATATATATATATATATATATATATATATATATATATATATATATATATATATATATATATATATATATATATATATATATATATATATATATATATATATATATATATATATATATATATATATATATATATATATATATATATATATATATATATATATATATATATATATATATATATATATATTTATTTATAATTTTTATTTAAAATTGTCTGTCTGCCCGTTGGTTTGTCTATTTACAGGTCATTATGGCAAAATACCTGGTTGTTGGCGAAACAAACTACGAAACGAATTCCTCGGTGCACATAAAACGTGATGATGCGGCTGCTGATTCTTCTTGCGGGCAACTTGCTTAGCCCGTTCTTTGCACTGGTTCGGGCGGATTACCTGAACTTACGGCTGATGAGGATTCTGGTTGAATTTGCGGCTAATGCTTCTTTGTTTTTACTGCTTAAACTGGTGAATTCTTCATCTGTGCATAACCAAATGCCGGAGACTTCTTCTTTGAACTAATTTTGGATGTTCAACTTAGTTAAATTTAGCTTTTAAGTTTTTCTTGTATTTGTATTGAATATGTAATTTTTGTTTCAATGTTTTTTTAAAATATTACTATATTCGTTCAAATGTTATTTAAATCTTGTTGTTAAAATTTTATTTTCATTATTTCTTTCAATAAAATATTTAAAATTTTAAATTTCCATTTCTCTTTATTTCTATTAGTTATACAACTCGCCAATAAAACTTTATTTTTGCACCCACAAAATTCCGGCCTCCGTCCACACGCTTCCTCTTTCAAAACCAAAATTAATTTTTCCCCTTCAATCTCCATCTTCAATTTCTTCTTGGCGCTTAAAAAAATCTAGCTTCTTCGCCTGGGCAATTGTTGACTTTATACAGGCTTTCGGTAGGGGCAATAAGAAGGGAAGAAGAATTGCCGGTACTCAGCAATTCCTTTCTTTTCTCTCATGTTTGTATATGTATGTAAATTGCATGAAACAAAATGTAGAGAATTGCTCAAGAATTGCCGAAAAAAGTTTTTGTGTATAGACAAGAAAGCAATTCCAAAAGAAAATTGCTAAAAAGTTCGGCAATTAAAATCGCTCTGTCTGACCATAGACTTATGGCCTATTTCTGTATTGCAAATTACTCAAAAGTTTTGTTCAATTGGGTGGAAAAAACTACTTTGCGATTCTATATGACGTATTTCAAGTTTCTAGAGTAAAAACGTAATTTTAGTACTTTTTTTGCATTTCTGTGGTTTCCATATTGCAGTTACAATCGCCATAAATGTCAAAAGTCGCCGGTCAAAAAAAGTGCTCGTATTGAAATTAAAAATTTATTTCCACAAAAAATTTAACATAACATATGTACATAAAATAAACATAATAAATAATAAACATAAAGTGAAATAAACATAAAAGTGTCAAAAAACATTGAAAACAAAAATTATTCAAAAAAATGGATGTAAATAATAAAAAATTGTGAGTGCACACACAAATGTATGTACATGGGCTTAATAATCTAAAAACAAAATTAACAAAAATATTTATTATTTATATTCAGCATAAAAAAAACAAGCATTATCCAGTTTCAAAAACTCGTGGATTTAATGGAAATGTTCCCACAGCTTGCAATAGGCAGTCCTACATTTGGAAGCACCAAAACTGCGGTTGAAGAGATGTGGGAAAATGTGGCCGAACAAATAAATGTCTTAGGACCTCCAATAAGCAGTGGTTCGGAGTGGAAAAAGGTAATTTTTAAATGTTATTTGATCGAACTTATGTTCAATTTTTTACATATTATGAATGCATAGGTGTGGCAAGATCAAAAGTGTCGCGTTAAGAAAAAAATAGGCGACAACAATAAAAGTCTTCACGGAACAGGTGGAGGTCCGTGCAATATAAGCAACTTGAACCAAATGGAGCAACAAATTGATCGCATATGCCACGTTTCTTCTGCAGCAGCACCTAGTGGCACAATTTTGGGTGTATATAGTGCTACTAAAACAGTGAAAATGACGCCACCCAGAAAAATAACTAAAATAGCAGCTGTGACACCTACTACTTCGAAAGAAAAGTGCCATTCCGACAATATGTTTTCACCACATATCGCAACTATGGAACTTGTTCACCCATACCCATCAGAAAGATTAATTGAACCCACTTTTCACAACTATCCTCACAGAAAATAATGACATCAACCCCAGAATCAACTAAAAAAAGTAAGAAAAGAAAAAACACCGACAGCAATTCAGAGAGACTGCAACTGGTACAACAGCAAACAGACATACAAAGAAAAACATTACAAATAATGGAAAAACATGCCGAAGCAGCTAAAACACAAGCTGAAACTTCAAAAGTACAATCTGAAGCAACAAAACTTAACGCTGAAGCAGCTGTAAGTATCACAAAAGTGTTGGAAGATATTTCAGAGTCATTAAAGGTCATGGCAACTGCACTAACAAACATAATTAAACACTTAAAAGATGAAGATGTATAAATAAGGTAAGTTTTTCATATCAATTTTGTGCATATTTAACAAATAATTTATTCTAATTTTTGCAGCTAAAGGTCGTTTTAGTTTTATATAAAAGTTTAACAATATTTATTTTCAAAAAAATAAATATAAACTTTTATATAAAACTAAAACAATCTTTAGCTGCAAAAAATAAGAATTCATTACTTAAACAAGATCAAATAACTAAATATTAAATATTTACTTTTCATACATATTTTCTAGGCTCAAGACTGGCAAAAAATTCAAGTTTCATCACTAAACCAAATACTTGTCTTCCTTTTACATGCGATTATAGACAGCACATAACAATAGCGCACTGTGGCGCAGAATCAAATAAATTAGCAATTATATACATACATAAATACATACATACATACATACATACATGGTGGCGTGGGTGCGAGCGTTCAAGGGAAAGCGCTGGCTTCCCATCGGGTGTAGCCAGTTAGCGATCCTTGTCCCTGCTCAAACCAAGTTGTCACACGGCCTTCTCGTGGCGCTACTGAATAGTTCTCAACAAAAGTTGAGAATGAACTAACTGTGTGACAGCGATAATGGATTGGATGACGACCTGACGCAGACGATTATGGGCTGGGAGCTGACGTATTCCGTGACCTGATTAAGCACGAGTGACATCGTGCTGAAATGGCTCACGGGCTAATGCGGAAGCTACCTCCGTCCCGGTAAAACCCTGGCAGGGGCTTAAAGTATGATCAAAGTTTGTAGCCAATAGTTTTTGGCTGTGCAGGGTTAGTTGAGATGACTCCTAATCAGCTCCCGACCTGGCTCTGTACACAAGTCTCATAAGGCCTTGTGTCAACCCTCGCGAGGAACTCACTGCTTGCATAGCCACCCTCGGGGTCACTACAAGGGTAACTGCACATTCACTCAACAAAAAGTGAACTAAATTTTAATAAAATTAACTTAACCCGGAAAATGCGGGAATGTTTTGGACAAAGAAAAAACTTTTTATTGAGTGTGCGGCAAACGGAGACTACAGCTTTAAGCGGGGACCCAACTGAAAAAATGAATAAAAGTAATAATAATAATAATGAGAGTATAAATGAGTTGAGCATGGGTGAAATTGTAAACCCTTTTGCTAAGAAATCGGTGATAACCAGATCACCTCCTACAGCGGTGAGTAGGACCGTTCCGGTGCCAGGCACCGTTGAAAATAGTGAAAATGGACAAAATAACGTCCAGAGGCTAGGAGAGAAGATCTCAAAGCTCGTAGTTTTCCTAAAGGCACGTTCAAACGTGCATAAGGAAATAGTGACAATGTCACGTGAGATACAGGCATTGTACATGCAGGTCTCAGATGAATTGAGTAGTGGAAGTGCTAGTAGTACAAAGAAAGCACATACTAGTACGCATACTCAAACAGACGAACCACCAAAGCTCAATCCTGTGATGGGCGGAACTCCAAAGCGTAGAAGGGAGGACTTAAGCCCAAAAGGTAACAGAGCTAAAAAGAATAGGGGAACAACCCCTAATAAAGTAGTCAGGGTAGGTGGACACACTATACCCAAGGCTATAAACTCAAACTTGGCTGGCAAACCGGATCTAAGTGCTAAAGATCCTGGCTGGGTTAAGGTTGGCCCAAGGGCTAAAACAAAGAAAGCGTCCGTTAAACCAGATGCTATAGTGATTAAAACCTGTGGAGATACTTCCTATGCGGATATTCTCAGACAGGTGAAGAGGGACCCTAAGCTAAACAACCTGGGTCAAAATGTGAAGAGCATTAGGAAGACAGGGAAGGGTGAACTGTTGTTTGAGCTGAATAGACCCGCGCATCAGAATACGGGCGAATTTAGGTCGGCTATAGAAGAGGTGCTAGGTGATGCTGCTAAGGTTAGATCACTTTCTCATGAGGTCAGGCTTGAGATTAGGGATATAGACGAAGTAACCTCAAAGGAGGATATTTATGAAGCTCTCGTCAAAATATCTGACGAATTTAAAGCTTTGCACCCTACGGCAGTTAAGTCGCTAAGGAGAGCATACGGTGAGACACAGACCGCCACAATTGGCGTGAGTGCACTGATAGCTCGCCGCCTTATAGAGATGGCAAAGATACGTATTGGCTGGGTGGTTTGCCGAATACGCGAAAAGGTAGCACCAAAAAGATGCTTTAAATGTCTGGATTATGGGCACGTAGCAGGGAACTGTAAGGGGCAAGACCTTTCAGGGAATTGCCTACGGTGTGGCAAAACGGGCCACAAAATTGGAACCTGTTCCAATAAACCATCCTGCTTGCTCTGCAAGAAGGGAGCAGACACCGTTAGTGACCATGTCACCGGAGGTGCAGTTTGCCCGTTTTATAAAAGAGCTCTACAGAAACTTAGGGAGTAGAGTAGAACCTAAGTCACCAAAATGCGTATATTACAGTTAAATCTCAACCATTGCCAGGCAGCCCAGGAGCTTCTTAAGCAAAGCGTTCGAGATATAAGTGTAGATGTCGCTATTCTAAGTGAGCCATATCGGACCATGGCATCTGTAAACTGGGTTTCCGATAACACGGGTACATCGGCAATATGGAACACCAGCACGCTAACTATACGCGATAGAATAACAACGCAATGCGGATATGCTCGAGCGGTTATATCTGGCATCACTATTTACAGCTGTTATATACCCCCTAGGTATTCTATAGAAGACTTTCGGGTAATAGTTGACAGTATTGTAACGGATGCAGTTGGAAGAACCCCCGTAATAATAGCAGGTGATTTCAATGCGTGGGCTGTTGAATGGGGCTGTCCCTCAGCAAACGCAAGAGGAAGAATACTCTTGGAAGCCTTTTCTGTACTGGGTGTTGTACTCATCAATAATGGAGTTGAACACACCTTCAGAAGGGGTGATGCTGGCTCAGTCATTGACATTACATTCGTCAGTGCCAGTATCGCAACCCAAGTGAACTGGAGAATATCTGACATCTATACACATAGCGATCATAGCGCTATAATAATAGATGTGCAAGACGCACAGCCCCGTGCTATTGTACAAGCACGTGTCTTGACAGGATGGAAGGTAAATACCTTTGATAAGGATAGCTTCGCAGCCTGCATGGAGAACATGGAAATGGCTGGTTCAGCAGAAGACATGGCAGTGCAATTAGTGCGCAATATCACTAGTGCCTGCGATGTAGCTATGATAAGGCGAAAAAGATCGCCAAATAAGCCTCCAGTGTATTGGTGGAATGATGAAATTGCTAGCTTGCGTTCAGAGTGTATTAGCGCCCGAAGGCGGTATACACGAACGAGGAGTCGGTTAGAGAATAACGTGCAGCACCAGTTGTATAGGGATAAAAGAAAGGCATTGAAGATTGCAATTCGTAGGAGCAAGCGTAGGTGTTTCCTGGATGCTTGTGATGAAATAGATAGTAATCCTTGGGGCTTAGCATATAAGCTAGTAACCAGGAAACTTAAATGTCTTGGCCCATCACCGCCAAGAGAAGAGAATATCCTCAACGGAATTGTAGACCATCTTTTTCCTCAACAGGAAGCTCCGACATGGCAACACAGCTATCCAGCTGAATTATTCGACATTCCTCCGGTTACGGTCGTCGAGATAGAAGGTGCTGTCTCAAAATTCAAAGACAAGAAGGCACCAGGCTTAGATTGCATCCCAAATATGGTACTGAAGGAGGCTGTTAAGCTCCATCCTGATTATTTCCTGAAAGTAATAAGCGCATGCTTGATTCAGGGAACTTTTCCAACAATCTGGAAGAGGCAGAAATTGGTGTTGTTACCTAAGGATAACAAGCCGCTAGACGACCCTTCCTCCTATCGTCCGCTCTGTATGATAGATACAAGTGGAAAACTTCTGGAGAGTATAATCTGCAAAAGATTGGAAGATTGCGTACAAGCTAACCTAGGTTTATCAGATAACCAATTTGGCTTCAGGAAAGCAAAGTCAGCGGTGGACGCTATCAAAGTTGTAGTAGAAACCGCTGCTCAAGCTATCCAAGGGAATAGGTGGAGGAATGGAACAAAAGGGTATTGTGTGGTTATAACCCTAGATGTAAAAAACGCCTTCAATACGGCAAACTGGGAGCATATAGTTAATGCTTTGGTCCGTATAGACATCCCAGGGTATCTACTAGCAATTGTACGGGACTATTTCCGGGATAGAGAGCTAGTTTATGATACCGATAAAGGTACTAAGAGGCGCAAGATCATTGGTGGGGTGCCTCAAGGTTCAGTTCTTGGCCCACTATTGTGGAACGTCATGTACGACGGAGTATTAAGATTGGATCTACCGGAAAAGGTGAAGATAGTTGGATTCGCAGACGACATAGCGTTAGTGTGTGAAGGGAAAGAGTTACTAGAGGTGGAAACCATTGCAAACGCCAGTATTCAGATCGTAAGATCTTGGCTAAGATCAATGGGCCTAACTCTAGCTGACCATAAAACGGAAGCGGTTCTGATTAGTAGTAGGAAAACTAGGGAAACTGTCAGGCTAAATATTGGCACGTGTAGCATAGAATCTAAGGAATGTTTAAAATACCTTGGGGTCATGATTGACACTCGTCTGTCTTTTCAAGAGCACTTGAAGTACATAGGCAGTAAAGCATCAAAAACATGCACAGCGCTATGCCGGATCATGCCGAATACAAGAGGTCCAAAATATCTGCAGAGGAGATTACTCTCTAGTGTAGTAAGAAGCATTATCTTATATGCATCGCCTATATGGTCAGGCTCACTTAGATATCCTACTTATGTGAACCTGATATCTCCTGTGTATAGGCTGATCGCCTTGCGTGTATGTAGCGCATTCCGAACTGTATCGGACCTGGCCGCTTTTGTCATTGCCGGCATGATACCGATCGAGCTAGAGGCCGCTTCGGACATCACGGTTGGGTTGAGAGAATCGTGTCTGCGAAAATGGCAAGAAAGATGGGCGACAGCTGACAAGGGAAGATGGACCTACTTACTGATACCAGACATCAGAGCATGGCTATCAAGAAAGCATGGCGATTTGAACTACTATATTACACAGTTTCTAACTGGGCATGGTTGTTTTAGGTCGTACTTGTACCGTTTTGGACATGACAGTACTCCGTTCTGTCCGAGTTGTGATGGTAATGTCTTGGAAGATGCTGAGCATGTGTTCTTCATCTGTCCACGGTTTAATAGTGATAGGGAATATTTAGAAACAGTCCTAGGACGTAGCATCAGTCCGAGCAGTATCGTTCCAATCATGTTGGAATCTTTGTGCAACTGGACGTACGTCTGTAGTTTTGTAAAATTGGTTCTGTTGGAACTTCGTAGGTTAGAACAGATTCGCAGCAGAATCAATGTAGTTTAGTTTAGATGTAGGGTGTATCACCTTTCCCACCCCGAGACGTAAAGCCTTGCGGCAGTCCCTCGGGGAGCATCTGGGCGAAGGGGTGTTTTTTAGCGAGTTAAAGTCTCGCACTACTAATTCGAACGCATATACAGTAAACAGATAAATATCCGAATTTCCCCACAAGTACTCCTAATAAATATTCCATGTTTCAAACATACCACTAATTCACTTGGTTTTATTTTCTTTTCTTTCTATCGGTCCATCTGTAATCGAGGGTTATTTGGTGTAAACGAGCTAAGGAATTTCCCTCCATTTCAGCACAACGGCTCAGACAAATACTTACTTCTTCCTTTCACTCTAGGCTACCATCCTTTTCACAAGCTGAGCTACTCAGGCACTGAACGCTTATGTGGCTCCTCAACGGTAACCTTACAATGCAAAAAAAAATTTAAGGTTATAAATTGGATGAATTTCACCTTTTCTGATGTTTACTACGGTTTTTATTTTAAAACTTTATCTTTCAATCCGGTTTTGACATCATCAATACCTACACATGGGTCAATACCTTTAATAGCGATCTGAAGACCTTTAGCACTTTTGAGCTGGTAAGTATAAAATTATTTTTTCTCTTTTTCTAAAACATCAGTCAATTTTCGGTAGTCGTTTTCATTGTTTACCTGAATTTTCTTTTCACTGATGCTGCCGTGCTTCACTGATGACGTTGAAAGTATCTTTGCCGATTGCCGTAATACGTTTTCTTACCAGTTCATTAGAAGTCTGCTCTCTCATATATATTGGTGGTGGCTTATATGTTTTTTTGGATGTTGTTGGCTCATCTATTTGAAGTATAGCAAACCTATTACTATCCGTTGTCGCAGAGGTAATATCGTCTTTAGACATTTTTGGTTGCGTTGATATTTGCGCGGATTTAGGGCTTCGCTGACGTTTAACCACGATTATATACCTATCCATACCCACTTGCGTTTTCGGTTTATCAACAATAGATAAACTGGAAGATGGTTTGTCTTCTGTTGTAGCAACAATGTTTGGCGAACACGAAAGCGTGCGTTTTTTATCTCTTAGCGACAGGAGATTATCCAGTGATTTTTCAAAGATTATTCCTCAGAAATCCAGAAAAATCATTAATTGTCTCATCAATATCCTCTGGAGTTCTCAAAGATATTTTTTCCGTACAATGAGTACTTAAATAATTTTTATATCTTAGCCAATTCACTCTAGACTGGAATACACCTATGTAGTTAAATGGGGATCCAATCTCTTGGGAGACACATATAGATACAATAGTACCTGAGTTGTCGGAGGACAAATCCGACGAAGGCTAGACATGCATCCAATCTAAGGGACGTTTTTTACGATTCCAAAACCAATAACGTCTGGGATCTTTCGCTGGTCAGCACACGACCTTTCGGGGAGATTAATCTTGAGCCCCAAAATGTTTTAGCGTTATAGTCACCAGCAGCTATAAATTGGGATCCAAGTGAAGTAAAAATATTTGAGTATTGGTTTTCTGTAACTGACCCGCCCTCTCAATGCAAAAAGAATTGTCGAAATTGGTCCACATTTGACGAAGTTGCTGGATAATCAATTATTGGAGCTGGCAATTTGCTTCCCTTTCCCCTCTTTTACCAAATATATCCAAATATCTAAAACTAATTTTAAAAATTGGTCCATGAGCACATTCCATTCCATTTTGTTCATAAACTTTTTCAAAACTTTTTGCCATTTCTCTAATATTGTAAATTTCGTGAAGCTAATTGATGGTTTTCATGAACACTGCAGAATGCTGTGTCATCTGCAAAAGTTGAAGTGTGGATTCCGGATGTCGTTGGCATGTTAGAGGCGTAAACCACATATAAAGTAGGGCCCAATATGCTAACTTGAGTACCTCCTGCTCGATTGACTGAGTTGGTCTTATAAAGTCGCCTTCTCTGATAACAAATTTCCACCCATATAAGTACTCTTTGCCTTCAAAAGTCTGTCTTATGACATTGAATATTCTGTGTGTTTTTTTATGGCGTTACGTTTAGCCTGAAAGGCAAATTGGTGATCAGGAATGCATCCCACATTGTTCAATATTCAACTTTCAACTCAACTTCGTCATTAATAATTTTTCGAATAGTTTTGAAAAAGACTTATTGGTCTATATGATTCTACCTTATTTGGATCTTTCCCTAGCTTGCTTATCATAGTAATCATGAAGACCTTCCACTCTGCAGAATAATACTGAAGACGTAAAATAGTGTTAAAAATAAAAAGTAGAGCTTTTCTAGCTACACGAAGTAACTGTTCAAGCATTTTTCCAGTAATTTGATCCATGCCTGAATCTTTCCTGGGGTTTGTGTTACCGATAACGATTTCGCCATCTTGAAAAGTCTCAGTGGCACATGCGGTATAACAGCATTTAGCAGTTATTCCACTGTATTGTTCTCTGAATCATTTGTAGTAAAAACGTTTCTCAAATAATTAACATACAACATCCACTTTTCAGAATCGGCTCTTGTCCAGTCCTCAGTTGAAATTCGCGAAGGCTGCTTACCTATTACGGGTATTTTCAACCCTTTGTCGTTTTCCACAAGGAATAGTCAGATTTAGGAGTACCATCCAGCCTTTCCAAGTATGTTTTAAGAGAAGCCATTCTCTGGATTTCTTAGTTGAGTTACGCATTCCCGTAGCCTAATTTTAAGCTGGGGAGACCTGCGAAGTTCCAGTCTCTTCTGACTCTTCTTTTAGCTAGTAAAATGAAATTTTTAATAATTTATTTATAAAAATTTACAAGTATGGAAACGGTAGCAAAGTACTATGGTGCAAAATAATTTGTTTCTGTTAGAAAAATTTAATGTTTTTGCTGTGTGAAAAAATATTTTTTTTTATCGAAAAGTAGAGAACTTTCGATAGTTTCAAAAAACAAATCGTAGCAACCAATGGTTGTTCATTTGTTTAAAGGTGTAAAGAAATGTTAGAGACATGTATAAATGAAATAGCTTGTTTTTTTGTGTGTTTTGACAGATATTATTAGAGCATTTTTCTTTTTAAATTCTCAAAAATTTATTTAGATTGTTGGGATATAAAGTTGAATGTTTGAGAATATCTTTCAAAAATTTCCAAAGTCTACTGGTGATTAGAATAGCTCCTATGAAATGTCGGCATATAGATAGCTGGGAAACATAGAAAACAAGCTATTTATAATTTTTTATTGGTATCAATGTTAGAAGCTAAAATAGTGAGTAAAAAACTTTATTGTTTGAATTATTTTGTTTCGAAAAATTATGACACCTGAATAATGGTTAGGTGGCAGCTAGTTACAAAAAGTTGCTTTTCAGCTAACGTGTCAACAATTAACTTTTAGTTGATTTAAAGCTAATCAAATTATAGTTAATATAGACTAGTTAAAATATTTCCACCTTCAAAAAATTAACTGAAAGCTAACATTTAGAAAGTTATACGTTAGTTAGTTAGTTAAAAAATAGTTCAAAGTCGGACAATTGCCTACCTCTTAGGACATCACAATGTTAAAATAGTTAGTTGATTGCGTTGAAAAGTAATCCAAATATCCGTCAGCACTAGTTGGTGAGTACAGGGTTGTCAGATTTTTTTCCACCTGCAGCGTCAAACTGCTTATCAAAATTCGCCAAAATATATTTTGTATGATCTTTAAAAAACAAGAAATCCCTGAAAGTCTCCTCAAATAATTTTTCATAGTATTGTAGTCATATATAATATTTATTCTTTTACATATGATTGGCCCAATGGGTTTAGTATTACATATTATAAATTAATAAAATAAAGTTATTTCCATATATCTCTTTTAAAAAGCTTTCTATACAAGTAGCTGAAAGCACATATCTAGGTTATAAATCTCAGTCTCGTCTTTTTGATCTGTACTATTTTGTACATCATGCATCACATATTTGCATTTGAATTGAATTTTTTCAACACGTTATCTTATTTACATTCATTTAATTTATTATTCTTATTAATTCATCAATAAGTTTATTTTACACTTTACTTTGCGAACGTGTTTTGGTATAATTCATTATGCAAAATACTCTTTCTACGCAAGCGTTACTAGTTAGAATAACCAACATATTGAATATAGCCTACGAATATTCTTTAAGATGAAACGTACCCGCAGTGTCTTAGCAGTTATAAAGATTAGGCCAAAAATCAAATAAATTCGTAGGTATTTTTTCATTCTCCAATTAATATAGCACAACTTTGCCCATTGAATCTCGTACTTACTTGCATAAAGTTTTGTGCTCATAAAGGATTTTAACGAAAAGTTAATCACGAAAAACTTTGCTTGGATTAGCGGATTACCCGCATTTTGTCATTGAAAATTCTTAAAAGAAAACTTTAAATAGCTTCATGTCTTCAGGTAAGCGGCACAACATTTCCTTGAAAAGTTTTTCTATATATAAGACTATTTTCTTTTAAATAAATTATTCCTACATTCCTTAGCTGAGTTTCAAATTGCACTTAATGGTAGGAAAGAGTTCGATCTATCAATGGCTGCATTTATCGTAAGCAAGCAATTATCAGCATTTTCAACATTATTTGTTTTCAAATAATGTTTAGAAATAAACTTGTATACTAGAAAATAATTGATCATGCATTCTTCCTAATCTGATGGAAATTGATTCATTTTGATACCTATCGCACTTATAAATATCAACAGCAGACGATTTTTTTCAACACATATATCGTTATCAATCATTTGAGCTACACAACATTGGATAAAATAGGAATGGAAGATTTAACATGCAAAGTATGAAACAATAGCCAACTATTTCGCCACATGATTTTTAAATCGCCAGTCGCCAAACCAAAAATTTAGTCGCAATAGAAGATAAAAATTTGCCACGTTTGGCGAGAAATCGCCATACTTGACAACCCTGGGTGAATAGTTAACCAAAAGTGGGTTTAGTGTCAGTAGTGCAATTCACTAACCAGTTTTAACGCTAATAAAATTCGTTTAGAGAAATTAACACTAGCGTTGGTGTTTTCGCGATTCTATAACAGTTTTTAACACTATTTGTCTTCGTTTTAAATCAGCTGTTTTTTTAGCCTGACTGATTAGCGTTAACTAAACACCAATTATTTTTGTGGTGTTTATCTTAACAACAATGTTGCTAAAATTTCTACTAGAATAACTTCACTGTATTTGGGATACGACTTGTCGGAAGACTCCAACAGTCGGTCGACGTTTTCTCTGTGAGAACTTATTTATCAAAAAATATTTTAAATAATAAACATATAAATAGTTTTACTTACCCTAAACATGGAATTATTTGCAAATTTGTTTGTTTTTTTCCTGTTCCTCTTTGTGATTTTCTTTATTTTTAACAAAGCTGCCACAATTCAAATTTTTTTTAACATACAACCAGAGGTGTTAAGAATAAGTTAGTGAATCACATAAGCGTTAGTGCAAACCACAATAGCTCGCGTTAAGGTATGCTCTTTTAAAATCGTTAAAAGTTAGTGAATTGCACTACAGGTCAGACAACCATAGTTGCCATATTTGACGATTTATCGTCATTTTGACGATTTTGAGTGCTAAAAATAGCATGTTGACGATTTGACGATTTAAGCCCTGTTTTTGACGATTTCAAAAGATCCCACCACTTGTGGTATTCATGCCTTTTAAGCAACTTTGAATTTACGAATTGACAGCAATACACTTTCTTTTGTGTTGGTTTATAACTAAAAGGAATGACAGTAAGTGTATGGTCACACACAGCAACTTTAGTTGGGCAATTCTTGACTTTATAGAAGCTTTCGGTGAGGGGAATAAGAAGGGAAAAAGAATTGCCGGTACTCGGCAATTCTCAGCAATTCCTTACTTTCCTCTCATGTGTGTATGTGTATGTGCATATACAATGTAAATTGCATAAAGCAAAAGGTAGAGAATTGCTCAAGAATTGCCGAAAAAAGTTTTTGTGTGTGGACAAGAAAGCAATTCCAAAAGAAAATTGCTAAAAAGTTCGGCAATTAAAATCGTTCTGTGTGACCACAGACTAATAGCTATAGTATATTTATGAGTTGATAAATTTAGTATATTTAGTTTTAAAGATCCAAATTTCATCAACCGCTGTAAATGACCGCGTCTATTTAGTAAAATTTGTAAAAACGTAAAAAGAAGAAAATGTGTTTGAAAAGATAAAAGTTAATATCTGTGGTAAAAGTTTCAAAAAATAAAAGTTTAAAGAACCTTATTGACAAAGAGTACATAAAATGCTCAAATATTTGAAGAAAAACGGTAAGTTATTTTAGTGTACATACTTATGTAGTTAAATATATATATGTAAATACGTTTGTAATACACAAATGAATTTCTCTTAGTAGATTACGAGGGAAGTCCGATGAGTTTGAACGAAGATGACAGTTGTTCCTCCGTGAGTAGACAATTTATTTTATTTTTTTATTTATTTATGCCTATGGAGAATAACTCCTTACAGGCAGATACCATATATGTATGTACACGCATATGAGTTAAAAAAAAAAAAATTACAAAAATTTATAAGCAATAGAAAACATTTTTAATTACTGGAATTTAATACTAAGATTATACTACGCTTAACAAAACTTAAGTTCATCGAAAAGTCAATAACGTGGTACAGTTCATTAAAACAACAACATAATCTACGGAAGGGATCTGCATTCGCATAATTCTGACGGTAATAAAGCACTGAGAAAGGTTGAACGCTGGGGAACATCAAAATTTAGTTTGGACACCAGATACTCCGAGCAGATATTGCCGTTAATCAATTTGAAGACAAAAATGACATTTAACATTTTTGTTGGATGTATACAATTGCTTCACAACAGTTGAGTCAGCAAATTCTTTAGACCAGCGCTTTCCAAAGCCAAGCACCCCCCCTTGCTTTACTTGAGCAAAAGCTAATGTGTTGGTTGAATGTAAGTTTTTAAAGAACTAGTCCAAATCCAGTTGGAGGCAGGTTTGATTCCAGAGCCCACATGTTGAAAAAATGTTACGTCGTCTGCATAGATTAGAATATTAAAAATTTTATGACAGTAGGTAGATCATTGATGAACAATATAAAAAATTGGTCTTAGATGGCTTCCCTGCGGTACTCCAGAGCTTACAGGTATAGATTTAGATATATAATTATTGAATATGCCCCAAAATTCCGATCAAAATTTTAAAAATCTTGAGGCAACTCTGCAGACTCTTGTTCAATCCATAAACACGTTTACGGTTTCTATGACGAACATGATGCAGGAAATGCTGAAAATGCAATCCACTATTTAGCAGGCAATCTTAACAAAATGAATTGGTTTAAAATATGTTTCCGGAACGCAAACGGCATCCGCCAACACAAAAATGAACTTGAGCACTTCCTTACGGAAAAGCAAATCGACATAATGCTGATTGCTGAAACTCATTTGACAACTAACAGTTTTTTCAAAATTAATGGCTACATACTGTACGACACAAAAGATCCCCGTGGAAGATCTTGCGGAGGATCGGCAGTTCTAATAAAATCCAGAATTAAACACTTTTTAATGAACGAGACATGTGAGGAGTATCTCCAAGCAACAAACATATGTATTGAACATTTTCATCACAAAATTGTTATTTCATCGATTTATTCCCCACCCCGGTTTTCAGTAACAGAAAATCAATATACAAATTTTTTTCAATTCACTTGGGCCTCGATTTTTAGCGGCTGGCGACTATAACGCTAAACACACTTTTTGGGGATCACGTTTAATTACCCCGAAAGGCCGTGTGCTTTTTGACACCGTTTCCAAAATGGGCTTAGATGTGGTTTCAAGCGGACACCCCACTTATTGGCCGTCAGACCGACGAAAGATCCCAGATGTTATAGATTTTGGAGTTGCGAAAAATGTTCCTTTAGAGTGGATGCAAGTGGAGCCTTCATTAGATTTGTCATCAGATCACTCACCCACTATAAACTCTGTTTCATTTCCCCAAGAGATTGGCTCCCCGTTGACCGTCAATAGACTTAATTGGCTAAAATACAAAAAATTTTTGAGTACACATTGTACTGAAAATATCGCCTTGAGAACGCCTGAGGATATTGATGTGTCAATTAATGATTTTTCTGAAAACCTCAAACTGGCCGTACAGCATGCTACCACTAGTCATATAAGATCCAGAAATGAGAACAATAGAACTTATTCGGCTGAAATTGAGCAACTTCTGTCAGAAAAAAGAAGAGTTAGAAGAGAGTGGCAAACTCGCAGGTCTCCCCAGCTTGAAAGTAGGCTACGAGAGTGCATAACTCGACTAAGAAATCTGCTTGAAATCCTGAGAATATCTTCCCTTAAAACATATTTGGAAAGCCTGGATGGTTCTCTGCAACCTGACTATTCTCTGTGGAAAGCGACAAAAGGTCTGAAAAGACCCGTAATAGGTAAGCCACCTTTGCGAACTTCAACTGGCGACTGGGCAAGAAGTGACTCAGAAAAGGGGATGGTGTATGTTAACCATTTGAGAAATGTTTTTATTACAAATGATATAACAAATAATGCATCTGAACTACCACCATATGTAGCTAGACCGCCTGTGTCTTTGCGATTCACATTTCAAGATGTAGAACAAGGTATCAGTAACATACATAAACCCCAGGAAAGCTCCAGGTATTGATCAAATTACTGGCAAAATGCTTGAACAGTTACCTCGTGTAGCTAAAAGAGTTCTACTTTTTATTTTTAACGCTATTTTACGCCTTGAGTATTACCCTGCAGAATGGAAGGTCTCTATGATTACTATGGTACCCAAGCCAGGGAAGGATCCGACCAAGGTAGAATCATATAGACCAATAAGTCTACTACCAACAATTTCAAAACTATTCGAAAAATTGTTAATGGTTAAGTTGAGTCCAATATTGAACAATGTGGGATGCATCCCTGATCATCAATTTGGGTTTCGGGCTAAACATAGCACCATAGAACAAACACACAGACTAGTCAATGTCATAAAACAGACCTTTGAGGAGAAGAAGTATTGTTCAGCTCTATTCATTGACATTTCTCAAGCTTTTGATAAAGTGTAGCACGACGGCTTGATACACAAAATAAAGTTGAACTTGCCTGCAAATACTCACAAGCTTCTGGAAAGCTACTTATATGGGCGGAAATTTGTTATCAGAGAAGGTGATTTTATAAGTCCAACTCAACCTATCGAGGCAGGAGTTCCGCAAGGTAGCATACATGGGCCTACTTTATATTTGATTTATGCCTCTGACATGCCAACGACATCTGGAATCCACACTTCAACTTTTGCAGACGACACAGCGTTTTTGAGCGTTCATGAAAACCACCAATTAGCTTCACGAAATTTACAGGAATTTATTTTAATAGTGGAAAAATGGCTGAAGCTTTGGAAAATCAGGGTTAATGAACAAAAATGTACTCACGTTACATTCACACTGCGTAAGCAAACATGTTCGGCTATACAAATTAACAATACACCTATTCCGCAGCAAAATGAAGTCAAGTACCTTGATATACACCTCGACCGTAGGCTAACGTGGAAGTCTCACATTGAAGCAAAAGTCACTCAGTTGAAACTAAAAGCAGCGCAACTAAATTGGCTTATGGGCAGAAATTCTACATTGAAATTAGATTGCAAACTTTTGTTATACAACGCAATACTAAAGCCTATATGGTGCTACGGAATTCAGTTATGGGGCACCGCCTCAGCGTCAAACATTGAGAAAATCCAAAGGCGACAAAACCAAATTCTTCGAACGATTACTGCAGCTCCATGGTATGTTAAAAATTCACGAATTCATAAAGATCTGAGTGTTCCGCTGGTAAAAGAGGAGTTTTCTAAGTACGCGACGAGGTATGTCAGTAAACTGGAACTTCATCCAAACCCTCTTGCGCGTAATATACTTAATTTTGGCGGCCACAGTCGGTTGACAAGAAGGGATACTGTTGCCACCATCAGAACGTTCAATAGGTGAGTCTACCGATATTGCTCTCGCATAATAGAACTTTTTGTCTAGCATTGGCTAGACGTAAGTAAAAAGCAAATTTTATTTTTTTTTTTTACTTTTATTTTTATATTTAGTATTAAGATTTGAATACTTATTGTTAGTTCATTTTGAGTTTGACAATAGGTTTCAACACAAGCACATGAACTTGTATTAAACCTATTTTATTTGTCTAATGTCCTTCAAGCACTTTAACCTGAAGAACCCAATGTTAGCAATGATTACACCTTAAATTGGGTTTTATTACTGACTTAATAATTTATTTGTTCAATTGTTTTTATACAATTAATTAAGTAAATACAAAGAAATTTAATACGGAATGATTCAACAATAATTGTGTTTTCTGCAATTTAGCATTTTTCTTGGTTAATGCGGAAGTCAAGCGATCAATGCCCTAATTGTTAAATAACTGCAAGAGTTGCGGAATTTAGTAATACCTCAAATGCAGGTTGCAACAGTGACAAGCAAAATGTAATAATTAATATGTCAATAAATGTAACAAATGTAATAAATTAAAATGTAATAAATGTAATAAAATAATATGTTGACCTAGGTGTCAACATTCTCCCCCGCATTAACTCATGGTCGGTGATGACGCAAGTTAATCGAATTCAGGTGTCCACTACATCAATGATGAAAGCCCCTGGGCGTGGGGCTGGCTGAGGAATATGGTTGTTGCATCTATAATTGGTGTTCTTGTGCTGTTTTGAATATAGTTTGAAGCCTAAGATGGTTATCAGGAGGAATACGGAGATGACCAGTGCGGAGTAGCTTACGGTATGATGGTGGAGACTATTGGACTTGATGAGTTCGGGTATGCGAATAACGGTTGATTCATTTAATTGTCTTCTAAGTGAATTTAATTGGTTCAGATGGGTCTCGAGTTGGTTGTTGGTGGTGTTGAATATTTTGGTTATCTCCTGTGGTTCGCTAATGTAATCTATAGGCATCAGTTGTGTGTATGACGTATGTAAGGTGTTAGATAACCCAACATGACCTTGAATTGTGATGAAGGTACCCTTGAGTGTGCAGCTTGGCTCGAGCTCCATTATTCCAGTGTCTCTTAATGTGTATTGGGTAGAGTTGGCACCGCAAACTGCTGAAATGTCTAATTTTGCGGTAGTTGCGAAGATCCATTTGTTTGGATTTTTTAGTTGTGTCCAAGTTGAATTGCCTGTTAATTGAATGAGCTTACACTTGGTTGTTTGTCGATTGTTAAATATGTTGAATTCGCAGGAATCGTTCTCTTCATTTTTTCTTAATTTGAACTGCTTGTTATTGCAGATAAAGACGTCACTCTTAGCCGTGATGCAGTTCGATAGTTCGTGAGTTGTGAATGGAATGTATTCGTCTCTGTGGTGGTTTATAGCTAGAATTGATTCTTCTCCATTGATTGATATTAGAGTATTGTTCTTTATAGTTGGGACTGGTATTATGTTGAACAGTTCTAAGAACTGATGGTTGACTAAAGGCAGGATGACTTCGAATATCACTTCGCTTCTTGTCACTGCTCCCTTGACCTTCATTAATTTGTATAGTTGTATTAAACCGTCGTCTTCAATTGGAAGGGTTCGTTGTGTTGGAAGATGCGCCTTTATCATACTTAACTCGTGTTTTAGCTGTGTTGGGGATAACAAAAGTGGGCTAATTTTCCCATGGTGGGTGTCGGTTAATACATCAACGATTTCCCTTTCAATTCTTTGTAAATTTATTGCGGTTAATGTCAATTGGTTGGCCAAAAGAGATATTGAAAGTGTTCGACTGATCTGGTCAGATTGCTTGGCTATTGCATTCTCCTGTTCATTGACCTTGTTGACAATTTCCATTAATTGTCCTTGAGAGTTGCGTTCATCTTGTTTGATGATATTGATAGTTGAGTCAATAATAGATGTTTGATTTTTAAGTAGTTGAAAAAGATAATCTGTTTCACCCTTAGCCTGCCTTATGGTGTTTGACATTTCATTTGCATAGTCGGAATCCAGAACTCCAAACAAGGACCGTGCGACGTTCCCTACAATGTTGAAAGCTCCCCTCTTTACTCTGCTGCTTGAGAATAGCTCCTTCTCTTCAATCAATTCTTCCCTTAATTGATTTAAGTTCGTCGTCAAGATGTTGCAAGTGGAATTGTGTATAATGGGTGAGCATAGTTGTTGCAAGGTAGTTGTTCCTGACTGGAAAGCCCTTAACTCGGAAATAAATGGTGATAGGTCGTAGTAGATCATTAGTCTCCATTCAGCCGTGATCAGTTTTACGCTTCCGATTCCCTCAAAGTACAATCCTGGGTCACTATGAAAATTTTTTATTTTAACGTTCCCGCTCATTACCGCGGGAAGTAGGAGTAACGTTGTTATCAATGTGAGCAATATTGAGCTGGAAGCAGGCCTAGGTTTTTTAATTGGTGGAATGTCTGTTTCATCAGCCTGTACTGAGTGAGTGGGCTTGGACGCCTTACTTGTTTGCACTTCTTCCTCCTGAATTAGTGGCGCTAATCTATGAATGGGTCTTCGCTTTATTCCGGAGGCTGTCTTTACATCTGCCACTCTAACCTTGCGATCGGTACCCTCATACGTTTTGAGGATTCTTCCCAGCGGCCATTGCATTACTGGTAAATTGTCTTCCTTTATTATGACTAACCTTCCCTCCTTCGCATTTTCAGATGACGTTTTCCATTTCTGTTTTTCTTGTAGGTGGTGCAAGTATTCCACGGACCATCGATTCCAAAATTCATGCTTAAGCTGTGATACAAGATTCCATCTCCTTGCCAAGGAAGTAGTTGTATTCGTTGCTTCAGAGTCTACTTGTGCCGTCAGTGGTTCTCCGATTAAAAAATGGCCGGGAGTCAATGCCGTTAAATCATTTGGATCACTAGATAGAGGTATTAGTGGTCGTGAGTTCAGAATAGCCTCGATTTCAATGATGACTGTTTCTAATTCCTCATGTGTCAAAGAAGCCGTTGATACGCTACGTAGTAACAATTGTTTTGCGGATTTAACAGCTGCCTCCCATAACCCCCCGAAGTGGGGAGCGCGAGGAGGAATAAATTTGAATTCTATTCCATCATTACTGCAAGAACGAGTTATCGTTTCTTGTGCATGTTTGGTGAATATAGCGGTCTTCAGTTCATTAAGCTGATTTTGTGCCCCAATGAAGTTTGTTGCGTTGTCCGAATATATGGTTTGACAACGTCCTCGGCGTGCAACGAACCTCTTGAGAGCTCCAATGAATGCTTCTGTAGTAAGGTCGCTTACTACTTCTAAATGTACTGCCTTTGTTGAGAAACAGATGAATACTGCAATGTACACCTTGTGAGGTCTTTTACCTCTTAACTTGTAGTGGACCCACAGTGGACCACAGTAGTCAACTCCTGATATTAAAAATGGCCGAGCAGGGGTCACTCTACAGGCTGGCAATTCTCCCATAATTTGTTGCATTAGCTTCGGTCTTGCTCTAGTACATCGAACGCAGGATTGAACGATGTGTCTGGCCATTGACTTCCCCTTTATTACCCAAAATTGTTGTCTAGAAACGGATAGCAAAGTTTGTGGGCCGCAATGATGATTGTCGTTGTGCAGCATTCGCATTATTAATTTTGAAATTGGATCGTTGTATGGAAGGAGTATTGGGTGTTTAGCATTGTATGAAATTCTTGAAGCATTTAACCTTCCACCGACGCGTAGTATATCATTTTCATCAAGGAAAGGTGACAAACCGCATATAGAACTTGTCCTATCGAGTTCATCTCCTCTCTTAAGTGTACTCATTTCATTTTTAAATTCTGAAGATTGCATGGCCTTGACTATAAGAAGTTTAGCTGAATTGAGTTCTAGAGGGCTTAGTGTATTGCTAGCCGGTCTTTCATTCTTCGGTATCTTAGTATTGCGAATGAAACGCTGTATGTATGCTACAATCCTTAGAAGTGTCTTGAATGAGTTGCGATTTTCGATTTTATATATGATATCTTCTAATGAAGCTGAAGTTGTTGAAAAAGCACTGACAGAAATTTGTTTTAATTCCTCGGAGGAAGACGGTGTCTGATGTTTATTAAACTCTTTTGGCCATTGATTCATGTTACCGTGCAAAAACATTGGGCCAAAAAACCATAGGCTACACTGCGATAATTTCTCTGGATTCACACCTCTTGAAATGAGATCAGCCGGATTTTGCTTTGAACTGACGTGTCGCCATTGCATGCCTATGGTTTGCTCTTGGATCTTACTTACTCTATTTGCTACAAAGGTGCGAAGAGAGGATGGTGCTGAATTGATCCAATGAAGCACTATCTCAGAATCCGACCATAGATATGTAGGTGTGTTTTCAGCTCGTAGTTCCTTTTTCACCTTTGTAGTGAGTTGGGCCCCAAGAAGAGCTGCACATAGCTCCAACCTTGGTAAAGTCACCCTTTTTATAGGAGCAATACGTGACTTGGCACATAGAAGTCTCACTATGAGTCGCCCATCTCGAAGCTTGGAACGTATGTATACTGTGGCGCCGTACGCCTTTTCAGAGGCATCTACGAATGTGTGTATCTGTGCGTCGCTTGCACTTTCGCCATCAAAAACGTGCCTCTTGGTGTTTAAATTGTTAAGATGTTTCAAATTTTGACGGAATGTAGCCCATTGATTATGAAGATTTGCTGGTAATGGTTCATCCCATGAGAGTTGTAATTGCCATAGTTGTTGTATAAACATTTTAGCGGAGACCACCACTGGACCGGCGATTCCTAAAGGATCAAATATTCGAGCCAGATCTGATGTTACCGTGCGTTTGGTAATTTTATTGGTTTCTTGAATGTCTGCTCTGAGGCAAAAAACATCTGCCTTGGGATTCCATGTTAGTCCCAAGATCTTGGTCGATTGGTTATCGAAATCTAGGTTCAGCTGTATATTTTCGGGGGAAACGCCACTTAACAGCTTGGAGTGATTTGCGCACCATTTTCTTAGTTTGAAACCAGCTTCTTGTAACAGACTTGTCAATTGCCGTTGTATTTCAATTGCTGTTAGGAGGCTGTTGGATCCACTCATACCATCGTCCACATAAAAGTCGTGTTTTAATGCTGTAGCGCCTAATGGATATTTTTCCATATTTCTATCTGCTAATTGCTGCAAACATTTTGTTGCCAAATATGGGGCAGCAGAAGTTCCATACGTCACAGTGTTAAGTTGGTATGTTCCTACTGGTTCATTTGAACTATTTCTCCAATAAATAAGTTGCATGTTACGGTCTTCGGGATCAATGAGAATTTGTCGATACATTTTTTCAATGTCCGTACAAAACACAAATGTTGGAGTTCGAAATCGTAATATCATTCCAAAGAGGTCTCCTTGTGTTGGTGGGCCAACACATAATATGTCGTTGAGGGATATTCCTGATGATGATTTTGCCGACGCATCAAACACTACTCGTAGTTTTACTTTCAGGTTTGATTACACAATGATGCGGGATGTAATAGTGAGGATCCATAACCTCAGAGTTGGTTATACGGGTCATGTGGCCCAACTCTTCATACTCCTTCATGAAGTCAACATATTGCTTCTTTAGGTCTGGACTCCTTGCAAGACGCCTTTCCAAGGCAAGCAACCTTGAAAAGGCCAACCCTTTCGTATCTCCTAAACAGCTTGGGTTATCTGAAAGGCAAAGGCGTACTACAAATCTACCCTCATTATTTCTCGTGGTTGTTTGAATGAATTGTTGTTCGCATAGTTTCTCTTGTGCACTGAAGGTGTTGTCAGCATCAAATTCGTCTAGTCTCCAGAATCTTTGTATTAGCTCATCTGTGTCTGCTTCGCTTACACCGTGCACTGCGCATATTGCTGAGTTGCTGGTATTATCTCTTATTCTTCCACTTACAATCCAACCCAGCTTTGTGTTTCTTAAAATTGGTAATTCTGGTGAGAGTTGGATTTTACCGGTGGTCAACAACTCGAGGTAGTATTCAGCGCCTAATAAAACGTCAATATTTGCAGTGGTGCTGAATTCTGGATCCGCCAATTGGATGTTGTCTGGTATTGGCCAAGAATTGCAGTTCAACTCGGTTGAGGGTTGGGCTGGAATAATGTTAGGAAGTACGAAAGCCTCGAGCCTTGTACTGAAGTTGCTTGTTGTAGATTGAAGATTCAAATTAATACGTTGACTCGTAATTCTGGATTGATTGCCAATTCCTTCGATGCATAAGGATGTCTGCGAAGGCTTAAGTGATAGACGATTTAGTAGTCGATTAGTCACAATGTTGATTTGTGACCCTGAATCTAAAATTGCTTTGAAGACTCCAGATCGTCCATTATTGCCTGTAATTTTTACGCGAGCTGTGGCTAATAGCACGTAGCCCTTCCGCGCCCCAGAGTGGTTAGCTGATGCTACCGTTGATGGTTGTGTATTGCTACCAGTGGGAGCGTCGCTGGAAGAGTTTTGGGATGTTGAATTTAGTATTTTGGTATTTTGTGGATGACTGTCTAAATGTACTAAACTGTTGTGTTTTTTTTTACATTTTCTACAGGAACTTGATGTGCATTGTCTTGACATATGATCACCCTTGAAACAGTTAACACAGAGTTTCTGTTGCTGTATCCACTTTAATCGTTCAGGCACTGACCACGATAAAAAACGGTTGCAATAATACAACTGATGAATTCCATTGTTGCATAATTTGCAATGGTTGTTTTCTTGAGAAGTGGTTGCTGCAGATGAAGTTCTTTTTGGAGTAGTTTGTGTTCTTCCGACGGCTTCTAGTGACTGAAATCTGGTTTCCAGGAATCCCAACACTTCTTCTAATGATGGCAATGATCTTGGCAGCTGTACGGACTGTTCATATAATATGTGCGTTCCATGGTCTAGTTTCTTTAATAATATGTTGACCAATATGGGGTCCCAAGTCGATGTATTAATGTTCAAATTGTTGAGTGCTGCACAGCATTCGCGTGTTGTGTCGTGTAACCCCTTTATAGCTGCAGAAGAGGGGTTCTCAGATATTTTTGTCTGATTCAACAATCTGTTTATGATGTTATTTGTCAATATTCGTGGATTATTAAAGCGGTCTTGCAGTGTTTTCCAAGCCGTTTCGTAGTTAGTTTCCGTTAAAGAAAGGTTTTGTATTAATCTTGCGGCTTCTCCGGATATGTTTGTCTTTAAAAACCACATTTTTTGGATAGCTGGCATTGCCTTTTTGTGTATCATCTCGTTGAACATGTCATAAAAAGGTTGCCAACTCATGTAATCCCCATTAAATTTTGGTATTGTTACCTTTGGAAGATATAGTGTGTGGTTATCCTGTTGTAATGCTGTTTGATTGATTGGTTCTGGATTTAAAGTTGCCTTTAGGTCTTCAAGTTGTATTATCTTGTTCGTGATTTCTGTTTGTTGAGTTAAGAATGCATGTATGTCGTGCTCGATATTTTCACTGCATAATTTGTCTTGTAATTGCTGCATCGTTTTCATGTTGTATTCGACTTCCTTTTGCATGACGTCTAGTTGTTGCCTTGAGTACTGGAATTCGCTTGTTAGTATGTCGTTCAGTGTGCTCATGATTTTGGATATAGTGGCATCTCGCATTTTTAATAGATTGTGTTTCACTTCTGATTCTTGCTCACTTGCAAGACCTGAGCCGGATGCTTGCGTTTTTGCATGTTCCTTCTTTATGCTTTGAACATTTTTCTGTATGTCGTCATCAGCTTCTCTGTATCTTTGGCTCATAATTTCGTGCACTTTTTGGACCAGGTAAGGATGATCTTCTCTTGTTGTGGAGTCTCTTCTTATATAGTTGTCATACCTTTCGAAATTTTTCCAAAGTTCATCAAGCTCCTTTGACTTCCTTTGGTAATATTCTAACGATCTCCTTTCTTTGGGAGTCTTTTTTATGTTTGAAATAAACCGATTGATTTCTTCCGCATTTCTTTCTTGCGTTTGTACCAGCTCTTCTAGTGTCGGCATTTTCTTCTCTAGACGAGTAGAACGATTTGGTGTTGTCGTTTTGTACTACTGTTGTTAGGTACTTATAATAGTCCTTGGTGGCACTAAATGTGGGGTGTGTCTATCCTTTATAGTTTTGCACAACGCTTCCACAATTAGATGGATGTTTTCCGATGTTTGATAAGTGCTGCGCGATCCGTTTTTATCGTTAAAAGGTTCCTTACCACTGTTGGAGGAAACTTATAACACCTAAAAACTTCTGGGGTCACCAAATGTTGAGTTTGACAATAGGTTTCAACACAAGCACATGAACTTGTATTAAACCTATTTTATTTGTCTAATGTCCTTCAAGCACTTTAACCTGAAGAACCCAATGTTAGCAATGATTACACCTTAAATTGGGTTTTATTACTGACTTAATAATTTATTTGTTCAATTGTTTTTATACAATTAATTAAGTAAATACAAAGAAATTTAATACGGAATGATTCAACAATAATTGTGTTTTCTGCAATTTAGCATTTTTCTTGGTTAATGCGGAAGTCAAGCGATCAATGCCCTAATTGTTAAATAACTGCAAGAGTTGCGGAATTTAGTAATACCTCAAATGCAGGTTGCAACAGTGACAAGCAAAATGTAATAATTAATATGTCAATAAATGTAACAAATGTAATAAATTAAAATGTAATAAATGTAATAAAATAATATGTTGACCTAGGTGTCAACAATTCAATAAATAAAAACGCATAACAAAAATTATTGAAACGTACACGTTGTTGACGACCAACAAGATATGATTTGAGCCAATTTACTGTAGTTTTAGAGAACACCAAACCATCAAGTTTTTTAAGTAAAAGAACGTGGTCAACACTGTCAAAGGCTTTACTGAAATCTGTATAGATAACATCAGTACCCTGACCTTTGTAAAAACCGTCATTTATCGTTGAAGTAAGGTGTAATAGATTTGTAGTAGTTGAACGCCCTTTACAAAATCCATGCTGATATGGTGTCAAAAGCGAGTGTTTGATGACAAATGGACTGGGTCAAGCATTGCTCGAAAAGTTTAGGAATAGCACTAAGCTTTGCAATCCCTCTGTAGTTGTTAATATCAGATTTGTATCCAGACTTAAAAAGTGGAATGATATATGACTCCTTTCACACTTTTGGAAAATATCGCATCTTTATTGAAGTGTTAAACAATGTAGTTAACGGGTACGCCATATTCTGCGCACAGTTTTTTAAAATATAATTCGGAACGCCATCAGGCCCACTAGTTACAGATGGTTTGAGTTTATTAATGTAATATGTAACCTCAGAAGTAGTAATATAGTCAAATGATATAGACTGTAGATGATGCGAAGAAAAATCAGGTTATTGTGATGAATTGTGTTGTACATCTGAATAAATTGATGCAACAAAATCTGCAAACATGTTGCTAAGTACGGTTCCATCAGAAGATGTTTTAGAGGCATTTTTCATTATGGAGGGATATGAACAACTTTTTTTCTTCGAGTTAACGAACTTAAAAAAAGATTTAGGATTATGTTTGAGATCTTGTTTTATTTTGTTGAGGTAGTTTTTGTAAAGCTTTCGATTCATTAGGTTGTATGTATTTCGCTCGAAATAAACAATACTTTATATAATCGTTCGATGATGATGATTTTGTATACTTTTTGTAGTGTCTATTTTTAAGATGTTTAATTCTTGATAAACCACGAGTATTCCAAGGAGGTCCAGAAATTTCAGTTGTAGATCCCTTTGGTACGCATTGCTTCATATGTTCAAAAAGAATTTTATAAAAAGTTCTGACGATTTCATCCATCGCATCAGGGGCGGCACTTGAAGTGCTCAGCATATCAATCCAGTTCGTGGTTGTAAGTAAAAAATTTAATTCATCATAATCTGCATTCAGAAAGCGGAATACTTTTAAACCATTCTGCCTGCTATTGCAGTTTAATTCATACTAGAGATTGTAATTTAATGCGAGAGTGGGATGGTGCCGATCTTCAGAAGAAGTGATTGGTATATGACGCGATAAAGAGTACTCGGCAGGATCATTAACAAAGACGAGGTCAAGTAGTCTATTCGATTCGTTTCGGATATGATTTATTTGGAGGAGACACATGTCAGATAAATTTGATACAAATTCATCAATGAAGTTATTCCCATTAATTGGAAAGAGACAAGTTGAGTCCGGTGAAAAAGTCCAGTTAAGCTGAGGCAAGTTGAAGTCGCCAAACACAAACAATGTATCTTTTGGACGTAACATTTATGACACAAATTTAATGGCATTAAAGTGTAGCAGATAAATTATTTGTTCAGAGTTTGGTGGAATATACGAACAGGTAATAAGTATCTGCTTACCATTTAACGTGATTCCAATTGCAATAAACTCAATGTCGTTTGTTAACTCTAAATCAATCTCAACACCAGGAAGGACATTTAAAATCGCAATTAAAACCCCACCTCCAGTGGTTAATGTGACCCTATCGCGTCTAAATATGTGATACTTAGAGCAGAGAATTTCATAATCCAAAACGTTTTTTTTAAACCAGGTTTCAGTAAAAATAATGACATGTTGGTTGAATCCAAAACTTTCTATAAACAAATTGGAAACTTGTTGATTAAAACCCTACAAGAAGAATGAAGTTATTTTCTAGCACGTTTGCTATGTGTACATATAAATTTCGAATAATTTAAAAGTAAACAAAAGTTTCTATAATTTTTTACCATATTTCCTATTAGAATTTAATAGATACTTTAGAATTATTGTCCCAAAACGGCCGTTAATATTCGATTTGTGTCAATACATTTTTTACCACCTTATTGTTGTTAATTCATAGTGAATGTCATCTGTCATTTCTACCGCCTTTGCATTCTTTTTTGCTCTTATTCTTACTTTCTTTGTAATCAGTACCTCGTTTCTGTAACTTTAGTGAGAAGTTTTCACATCGAAAATTATGAAGCAAAAAATTCCATCGTTTCTCGATTAGTGACAAAATAGCGTTGCTGTATCTCAAAGTGAAAACAGACAACACTAGTTCTATTTTTATTGGAATATTTCCTATAAGCAACTGTCAAAGATAATAAATAAACAAAAAAAAAAAAAAAACACACACACACACAAAAAACGTTTCAATTTAAATAAATTCAAAAAATTTTGTGCTGCCGGTACTATTTGCGTTGGAAATATTTTAGAAATAACGCTAATACTCAATTAATAAACAACGGTAAGTTTGTTGGTAAAATTTTAATGTAGATTTTAAAATGTCCACACTTTCCGTAGATTCAACAAATAAATTAGCTGCAACCGTTTAAAAAAACAACTTTGGAATAGTTGCTTATGTGACGAGGATGGTGGAACGCCCACAAGAGAGGTTACTTAGAGCTGTTGGGAGTAAAATGCCTGAAGATAAGTCTGTTTGAAAATTTCAATTTTACGAAATTTTTGGGTTTTGATGCACTTCCACGTCCTATGTCACCACTACTTTTACCATCTCCTACCATAGTCAGACCACATTCAAATAACACCGGGTCCAGTTGAAATCAAGAAAAAGATGCATTAGACCAAGAACGGCAAGTTACACCTTTAAGAATTAAAAAAAGTACACCTATATAACAAAACAACAAAAGGTCATCCGCATGATAATTAAAAAAAAATCTTTTATAATCTGCCAATATGTTGCTTAAAAGGTCTAAGGTACCTATTAATCCAGGAAAAGTTAGAATTAATGAAAAATATATTAAGCTCCTAAGATAGGTAAAATGGATGTATTTTAAAATGCTGCAGAAAATGGCTAAACAAGGTAAAATAACACGAGAACTATTGGGTAATATATTAAGAGCAGGCAAAAAATCGAAAATTATAAATGGAGCAATTGTAGCCAGCATGTGGACCAAAAAAACTACAGTTAGAAAAATTACTGTGTAAGCAAAGGCGAAAAATTCACAAGCAGCAAATAATGTTGGAAGTTCAAAATCAATCAAATAAACCTATAGTACCAATATTTCCACCAAAACCAACAGATTCCCTTCACAAAGCTTTAACATTGCACTCAAGAGAATAAACTTAAAATGGAAAGTAGAGGTAATGCAATCACCAGTTAAGTTAAGTCGTTCTTTGGCACGAAACCACCAACTTTAGATGAGCCATTTCCCGTGAACGTTTTGGATATGTTGTAGCTAAATCTTTAACTACCAAAGTAGCAAAGAGCTCAAGTTGAATATATTCTAAACGATTTCAAAGCAAAAAACACCAAAGTCATCTGCATACCTGGACAAAGCAATACGGTTAAGTAGTCACCACTCACATCTTTACAATGTGAGTGGTGAAAATAAACAGAAAACAATAGGGGATAAAGATTCCAACAAAAGTATTGTTGCAATGTTTTATTAAAATATATTTACTAAATTTATTATTACCTTAAGCTGTCTTTAAAAAGATTTAAAATACACAAATGTACATATTTTTGGTTTTTATTATTAGTAATTGTTTTATTGTCTTTTAAATGGCTTGCAAATTAATTTTTAAGAGAAATGATCATTAACTTATGCATTTTTCTTAACTTTTCTTAATATATGTACATATTTCTGTTTTTTGTCGTTTTATTTTGTTTTTTAACCATATGTTTTCAATCTTACTAAATTTTATTACAATAATTTTACTGCAACTTCGATAACAGAATGCAATTTAGTTAAATGTAGTGAAAAAGTAAAAATAATTATGTAAACAAATTTTTAGTTAAAGGAACATTATATTTCGCAACAGCTTAAAACAAACTTGTTCACTGTTTTTCCTACAAACGATTTCTTTTAAATTTTTTGCATATTGTGCTTCATAACCGGCCACAGATTCAGCTGTAGTTTATTTCTTACATTCATTGGTGGCACCAAATACTCTAACCTTACCGTTTTTAGTTTAATTTTTCTGAAATAAATGATAAATATTATTTCAAACACAGCGCAATTAAAAATATATTATATTTTACCTCTATTCTGCACTTTTGAGATCCACTTGAATATATTGTTTTCTTTTTTTTATAATTCCACACCATTTTTATTTGGGGAATATTTTGGCAGCTACTTCTCACACATTTTAATTATAGAAACACTTTTACTCCCATCTTTCCAATAATTTACGTCAAAAAGCTCAATTGACAGAAAGTTTTCACAAAAAGAAATTGTAGAAACACTTGTGTGTGAGAATTGATTTTTTATTTCAATTCAAATCGATTTTCTTTCAATTCCCTTGTTCCATGTGAAAAATTTCTCGATGCGAGAAATACAGAAACGAGGTACAGAGCATTTGAGCGCAGACATAATTTAACTTTTATCAAAGACGGGTGCAAAACTGCGGTACCATAAATTTAACTTTATATTTATTCATAATTTAATTGTTATTTGTTTTTAGAAATAAACATACCATGCCATATTCTCATAGAAGTGTTTTTGAGTATTTTGTTCAACGCAAGCCCGTCTTTAGAAGCCAACATTTTTTTTTATTTCGCAGTTATTAGTGTATTGTTGTTTGTACAAAATAACTGCACTTGCTTGTAGCCGTGGTGTTTGATTAAAGGAAACAGTCAAGAACTTTGTAGGGTAACTGAACAACAAATCATCTATAATGTTACACCATTCTCCAGTACGCCAAAGCCCGAGACTACAAGGTGATAGTGTAATGCTTAACCCTGCTGATCAGTCATAGCTAGTGCCAGCCGCAGCCAGCGGCACTAACGTAACCACACAAGCAAAAGATGCCGCCAAAAGAAGTGGAGAAATGCCATGTGCTCCTCAAACTCAGATGCAGCCAGCGTTTACTACTGCTTCCACAGAAGCCAGTGCCAGTCAACAGATTGCATTTAAGTCGAAGTCAGCAACAAACCCTTTCAAAGCGCCAGCAAACACATCAACCACCATCGTGCTAGAAATGCGAAAACAGATTGCCCTACTACAACGTCAACTGTCTGATACACAAATGAAGCTTAGTAACAGCAGCCGCCAGTGTCAAGAACTGCAAACAGCCATCCAAGAAAGAGACCAGGTAAGTAAAAGTGTTTCGCAAACAACAATATCCGCCATTGACCAAATACCGCAAATTTACCCGTTACAATATGACAGCCGGCCAACAAATACATTAACGACATATGCAGCCACAACGCCGTGTATGCAGACTGCAGCGAGCTGCTCTCTTATACCGTCGACACAAGCGTCGTTTGCCTCAAATAATTTTATGGGTCTGCCGACGTTTAGCGACACAAATTCTTATTCTAGCCAAAGTGAAGCTGCTACTGCTAGCAGTGCTAACACGACAACACAAACAGCGCCAATGTTAAGTCAATTGTATGTGTCCCCTCTCACGAATAATAACACGCCGTTTTGGCATGTAAACCAACAGAATTCTACCATAGGGCCAAACTCTAATTCATGCAAAGTACTGCCTCGTAAAATCCAAGATTTGCCGGAGTTTTCCGGTGAGCCAGAAGATTGGCCATTGTTTTGTACAGCATTTATGCAGTCAGCTGCAGCATATGGTTATACAAATCTAGAAAATAATCAACGACTGCATAAATGCCTCAAAGGTGCTGCTAGATAAGTAATCAAATCTCTGTTAATACACCCAGACAACGTTAATGCAGTTATAGAACTACTTAAATTTAGATTTGGTCGTCCTGAGCAGCTCATTCATAGCCAGCTAAGGCAAGTAAGGGTATTGCCACATGTGAGTGAAAATAATATAATAAAGCTTGTCCCATTTTCCACAAAAGTAAAAAATTTAGCGGTGGTTTTACAATTCGTAAATGGGCAACAGCACATAGCCAACCCTACTTTATTGGAGGAGCTTGTAGGTAAGCTTCCCATGAGCAAGAAATTGGACTGAGCTAAAGTAGCAGCAAGTGTTAAGCCTTATCCAACTATTGTCAACTTTAGCAATAGGCTCAGCGACGTAGCAAACTTAATACGCACCGTAGAGCAAGTTGAACAAAAGGAGCAAAAACGGCGTGTCTTGTTACACACAACGATAAAGCAGTGTATTATTTGTAAAGGCCCGCACAAAATTTATGATTGTATACAGCTTCTAAACATGCCAGTACAAGACCGATGGAAACAAATAAAGAAACTTTACGCCTGTTTTTCATGCTTAAATATTGGCCACACTACTCGAAATTGTCTTCGTAAAAAGCAGTATTTGGAAAATGGATGCCAAAGGAGGCATAATAAAATGCTGCATGAAGATCCAACAAGCGAATCTTTATCTGTTCAGTCATCTGCTATAAACGAATCACAACAAAATGTTCTCAGTTGTTGTACCGAACATTTTTTTTTCATTCATTTATTTATTGAATTTTCACAAAGTGAACTAACAATAAGTATGCAAATCTTAATATACAAAAATGTTTTTTTTTGCACGGTCAATATCGGTAAAATCACCTATTTACCGTTCTGTTGGTGGCAAGGGTATCCCTCCTTCTCAACCGAGAGTGGCCTTCAAAATTAAGTATGTTACGTGCAAGAGGATTTGGGTGAAGTTCCAGCTTACTGATATACCTTGTTGCGTACTTTGAAAATTCGTCTTTTACAAGAGGAACACAGAGATCCTTATGCATTCGTGAGTTTTTTACGTATCATGGAGCTGCGGTAATTGTTCGAAGAAATTTGTTTTGTCGCCTTTGAATTTTTTCAACGTTTGAAGCGGAAGCGGTGCCCCATAGTTGAATTCCATAGCACCATATAGGCTTTAGAATTGCGTTGTATAATAAAAGTTTGCAATCCAGCTTCAATGTCGAGTTTCTGCCCATAAGCCAATTCAGTTGCGCTGCTTTTAACATTAACTGAGTAACTTTCGCATCCATGTGAGACTTCCACGTTAACCTACGGTCGAGATGAATACCAAGGTACTTGACTTCATTTTGCTGCGGAATAGGTGAATTGTTAATTTGGATGGCTGAACATGTTTGTTTACGCAATGTGAATGTAACGTGAGTACATTTTTGTTCATTAACTTTAATTTTCCAAAGTTTCAACAATTTCTCTAAGATTGAAATATACTCCTGCAAATTTCGCGAAGCTACTTGATGGTTTTCATGTACGCTGCAGAATGCTGTGTCATCTGCAAAAGTTGAAGTGTAGATTCCGGCTCTCGTTGGCATGTCAGAGGCGTAAATCAAGTATAAAGTAGGCCCCAGTATGCTGCCTTGCGGAACTCCTGCCTCGATTGGTTGAGTTGGGCTTATAAAGTCGCCTTCTCTGATAACAAACTTCCGCCCATATAAGTAGCTTTGCAGAAGCTTGTGTGTATTTGCAGGCAAATTTAACTTTATTTTGTGCATCAAGCCCTCGTGCCACACTTTATCAAAAGCTTGAGAAATGTCTATGAATAGAGCTGAGCAATACTTCTTCTCCTCAAAGGTCTGATCAGGGATGCATCTCACATTGTTCAACATTGGACTCAACTTTGCTATTAACAATTTTTCGAACAGTTTTGAAATTGTTGGCAGCAGACCTATTGGTCTGTATGATTCTACTTTAGTGGGATCCTTCCCTCGTTTGGGTATCATAGTAATCATGGACACCTTCCACTCTGCAGGATAATACTCGAGACGAAAAATAGCGTTAAAAAAAAAGAAAAATTCTACGAGCTACACGAGGTACCAGTAATTTGATCAATACCTGGAGCTTTCCTGGGGTTTGTGTTACGAATAACATGTTCAACATCTTGAAAACTAAGTCTCAAAGGCATAGGCGGTCTAACAGCGTATGACGGTAGTTCAGCTGAATTATTCGCTGTATCATTTGTGGTAAAAACATTTCTCAAATGATCGACATACAACATTCCCCTTTCAGAATCGCTTCTTGCCCAATGTCCAGTTGAAGTTCGCAAAGGTGGCTTACCTATTACGGGTCTTTTCAGACCTTTTGTCGCTTTCCATAGAGAATAGTCGGATTGAGGGGTACCATCAAGACCTTCCAGATAATTTTTAAGGGAAGCCATTCTTTGGATTTCAACTGAGTTATGCACTCTCGTAGCCTGCTTTTAAGCTGGGGAGACCTGCGAAGCTGCCACTCTCTTCTGACTCTTCTTTTTTCTGAACGAAGTTGTTCAATTTCAAACGAATATGTTCTATTGCTCACATTTCTGGATCTTATATGGCTACTGGTGGCATGTTGTACGGCTAGATTAAGATGTTCAGAAAATTCGTTAATCGACACATCAATATTCTCAGGCGTTCTCAAGGCAATGTTTTCCATATAATGTGAGCTCAAATATTTTTTATATTTTAACCAATTAACTCGAGAGATGCTCAACGCCAAGGCACAAAACGGGGATCCAAACCCCTGGGAGAACGAAACAGAAATTATATTTGGTGAGTGATCTGAGGAAAAGTCCAATGAAGGCTCCACTTGCATCCATTCTGACGGAAAATTTTTTATAACTCCAAAATCTATAACGTCTGGGATTTTTCGTTGGTCTGACGGCTAATAAGTGGGGTGTCCACTTGAAATAACACCTAAGCCCATTTTGGAAACGGTGTCCAAAAGCACATGGCCTTTCGGGGTAATTAAACGTGATCCCCAAAAAATGTGTTTAGCGTTATAGTCGCCAGCCGCTAAAAATCGAGGACCAAGTGATTTGAAAAAATTTGAATATTGGCTTTCTGTTATTGAAAATCGTGGTGGTGAGTAAATCGAGGATATAACGATTTTTTCATGAAAATAATCAAGGCATATATTTGTAGCGTGGAGATATTCGTCACGTGTCCCGTTCATTAGATAGTGCTTAATTCTGGTCTTTATCAAAATTGCCGAACCGCCGCAAAATCTTCCACGGGGATCTTTTGTGTCATATAGTGTGTAGCCATTAATATTGAAATAACTGTTGGTCTTAACAGTAAACTTCTTAGCGTGTCAGCTGATCCTAATATTGAGTTCATCAACATTGAAATTTCAAATAATGCTAGCAAAATTCTTATCTCTTGCGTGTATAATCCTAATAAATCATTCAGTGTGGAGCCATTTTTCAATGAGATAAAAGATTATTCTATAAACTATGATTTTTATTTCGTTTGTGGTCATTTCCATGTTAACTTGGTAATCTGTGTGAGGATTTATGTGACCTCGTCAGTTCTGTTGGAATGGAGATTGTGAATGACAAATTGCCTACGCGGTTTTTCCTAATGCGCCAAGTTTGTAGCAAATCTAATGTTATAACCTATAGACACTGTAATTCGATAAACTATGTATGTGTCTTTATATTCTGAACTTTTATTGATTCAGTCGGCCCAATCGGCTGACTGCTGGTATGATCCTTCGGTTGATGGTAAAGTGAATATTTTCGTATCTAAGGTTTAAAAATGTTTTCGAAAGACATGTTCCTTTGCGTAGCTTTCGTGTAAAGAACAACTCGTGTCCTTGGTATACTCAAGTAGTGGAGCAATCATTTCGATATCGTAATCGAATGTATAATTATTGGAAACGTGACCCTACCCCTCTGTCCAGAACTGCTCACACTAGAGCTAGAAATCGAACTAACCTGTTAGTCAGGCAGGCTAAAAAAGGTTATTTTGAACGGAAGCTAAATGTGTCCTTAACAACAAAAGGATTATGGAAGAATGTCAAAAACTAAGGTGTCCATTCTGGTAGCTCTAGTACAATTTCTTTAGATCCGAATGAATTAAATATGTTTTTTGTGATAGTAACGTTGTATGTAACAGTGGTGTTTTCTACTTTTTGGCGTTAATGAAGATCCGGTCCAATGCTATTGGCGAAGATGATCGTTGGAGCACTTACCCATATATATAATCACATAATAACTACATCATTCACTCTGTGATTCTTCAACCGCACAGTCGTGTTTTTAAAAAGTGAAAAAAAACAAACCAAAAAATCATTGTGCTAACATATTTTTAAACTTACATACAAAAACAATAATACATTGTATTAAATTGTAAAAACAATAACAAATTATTTAAAAAAAACAACGGGAAAATAAATTCCTTACATTTCATTAACTAAACAATAAAATCAACTTCATTAAAACAAGTGCGGTGGCAGTGCATTGTTATTGTTGTTATTGTGCGTGAAGATTAACTACCCAGTGGGAAAAAAACTATACACTAAAGTTTTGTTTTCTTGCTAAACCGAAAATCTTTATGACAATTATTTTTATATACTTTTAAATTAAAAAAAAAATATAAATAAAAAAAAAAATTGCATGAGTGTACCTAGTAGATTCAATTCTGAGAGGGAGCTTAGCTCCACTAGAAAAAACCTCTGGATTTCTGAAGAGGAATCATTGAAAAAGTCATTGGACAATCTCCTGTCTCTAAGAGATAAAAAACGCACGCGTTCGTGTTCGCCAAACATTGCTGTTGCAACAGAAGACCAACCAGCCACCAGTTCAGTAATTGCAGATAAGCCGAAAACACAAGTAGGCATGGACAGGTATGTTACCGTGGTTAAACGTCAGCGAAGCCCGAAATCCGCTCAGATATCATCACAACCAAAGATATCCAAAGAGGATAATACCGCTACAGCAACGCAAAGTAATAGATTTGCAAACCTCCAGACTGATGAGCCAAATACAACAAAAAAAAACATTTAAACCGCCACCAATATATTTGAGAGAACCTACTTCTAATGAGCTGGTAAAACAACTTATTACGGTAATCGGTAAGGACAATTTCAACGTGACATCAGTTAAGCGTGGAAACATCAATGAAACAAAAATTCAGGTAAACCATGAAAACGACTACCGAAAATTGTCTGATGTCTTAGAAAAACAGAAAAGATCATTTTACACTTACCAGCTCAAAAGTGCCAAAGGTCTTCAGGTCGTTATTAAAGGGATTGACCCATGCGATTGAACCGGATTGGAAGATAAGGGTTTTAAAATAAAAACAGTAGTAAACATCAGGAACCGTGAAAAGACCCCTCAACCCATGTTTAGGGTTGAACTAGAACCAGGGGATGTTCTGCTAAAAAAGAGTGAAATTCACCCAATATATAACCTCAAATATCTTTTGCATCGTAAGGTTACCGTTGAGGAGCCACATAAGCGTTCAGGACCCGTTCAGTGCCTAAACTGCCAAGAATTTGGCCACACTAAGGCTTACTGCAAGTTGCCCGCTGTTTGTGTTGTATGTGGCGAACTTCACGGCACAACTCAGTGCAATAAGCCAAAGGCCGACTCAAGTGTTAAAAAATGCAGTAACTGTGGAGGTAACCACACTGCAAATTATAGAGGTTGCCCTGTCTATACTCATTTTAAGCGGTCAATGACAAATAAGTCATCGGTTTCTCCAGCAGCCCAGCAGCCAAATGTCATTGGCAAAAACAATTTTCCCCAGGTAGGCCATCCAACCAACTTCACAAACACGCAGAATACCAAACAATTTTCATATGCTAATGTGGTTAAATCCGACCAAAACTCGAACCAGCAACCCAAGCCCCAAATTTCCGATCCAAATTTTAGTAACCTAGAGGCAACTCTGCAGACTCTCGTTCAATCCATTAACACTTTTACCGTCTCTATGACCAACATTATGCAGGAAATGCTAAAAATGCAATCCACTATTTTACAGGCAATTTTAACAAAATGAATTGGTTAAAAATATGTTTCTGGAACGCAAACGGCATTCGCCAACACAAAAATGAACTTGAGCTCTTTCTTATGGAAAAGCAGATCGATATAATGATGATTGCTGAAACCCATTTGACAACTAACAGTTTTTTCAAAATTAATGGCTACATACTGTACGACACAAAAGATCCCCGTGGAAGATCTTGCGGAGGCTACAAATATATGCCTTAATTATTTTCATGAAAAAATTGTTATATCCTCGATTTAGTCACCACCACGATTTTCAATAACAGAAAGACAATATTCAATTTTTTTCAAATCACTTGGTCCTCGATTTTTAGCGGCTGGCGACTATAACGCTAAACACACTTTTTGGGGATCACGTTTAATTACCCCGAAAGGCCGTGTGCTTTTTGACACCGTTACCAAAATGGGCTTAGGTGTGATTTCAAGTGGACACCCCATTTATTGGCCGTCAGACCAACGCAAGATCCCAGACGTTATAGACTTTAGAGTTACAAAAAATTTTCCCTCAGAATGGATGCAAGTGGAGCCTTCATTGGACTTGTCCTCAGATCACTCACCAACTATAGTTTCTGTTTTGTTCCCCCAGGGGGTTGGTTCCCCGTTTTGTGACTTGGCGGTGACCGTCACTCGAGTTAATTGGATAAAAAATAAGAAATATTTGAGTACACATTGTACGGAAAACATTGCCTTGAGAACGCCTGAGGATATTGATGTGTCGATTAACGAATTTTCTGAACACCTTAATCTAGCCGTACAACATGCCACCAGTAGCCATATAAGATCCAGAAATGTGAGCAACAGAACATATTCGTTTGAAATTGAACAACTTCTAACAGAAAAAAGAAGAGTTAGAAGAGAGTGGCAACTTCGCAGGTCTCCCCAGCTTAAAAGCAGGCTACGAGAGTGCATAACTCAGTTGAAATCCAAAGAATGGCTTCCCTTAAAATTTATCTGGAAGGTCTTGATGGTACCCCTCAATCCGACTATTCTCTATGGAAAGCGACAAAAGGTCTGAAAAGACCCGTAATAGGTAAGCCACCTCTGCGAACTTCAACTGGAGATTGGGCAAGAAGCGATTCTGAAAAAGGGATGGTGTATGTTAATCATTTGAAAAACGTTTTTACTGCAAATGATACAGTGGATGATGTAGCTGAATTTCCGCCATATGCTGTTAGACCGCCTGTGCCTTTGAGACTTAGTTTTCAAGATGTTGAAAATGTTATTCGTAACACAAACCCCAGGAAAGCTCCAGGTATTGATCAAATTACTGGTAAAATGCTTGAGCAGCTACCACGTGTAGCTCGTAGAATTCTTCCTTTTATTTTTAACGCTATTTTACGTCTCGAGTATTATCCTGTAGAGTGGAAGGTGTCCATGATTACTGTGATACCCAAACCAGGGAAAGATCCCACTAAAATAGAATCATACAGACCAATAAGTCTACTGCCAACAATTTCAAAACTGTTCGAAAAATTGTTAATGGCAAAGTTGAGTCCAATGTTGAACACTGTGGGATGCATCCCTCATCATGCTTTCGGGCTAAACACAGCACAATAGAACAAACGCACAGACTAGTCAATGTCATAAGACAGACCTTTGAGGGGAAGAAGTATTGCTCAGCTCTATTCATTGACATTTCTCAAGCTTTTGATAAAGTGTGGCACAAAATAAAGTTGAACTTGCCTGCAAATACACACAAACTTCTGGAAAGCTACTTATGTGGGCGGAAGTTTGTTATCAGAGAAGGCGACTTTATAAGCCCAACTCAGCCAATCGAGGCAGGAGTTCCCCAAGGCAGCATACTGGGGCCTACTTTATATTTGATTTACGCCTCTGACATGCCAACGACACCCGGAATCCACACTTCAACTTTTGCGGATGACACAGCATTCTGCAGCGTACATGAAAACCATCAAGTAGCTTCGCGAAATTTGCAGGAGTATATTTCAATATTAGAGAAATGGTTAAAACTTTGGAAAATTAAAGTTAATGAACAAAAGTGTACTCACGTTACATTCACGCTGCGTAAACAAACATGTTCAGCCATCCAAATCAACAATTCACCTATTCCGCAGCAAAATGAAGTCAAGTACCTTGGTATTCACCTGGACCGTAGGTTAACGTGGAAGTCTCACATGGATGCGAAAGTTACTCAGTTAAAGTTAAAAGCAGCTCAACTGAATTGGCTTATGGGTAGAAATTCTACATTGAAGCTGGATTGCAAACTTTTATTATACAACGCAATTCTAAAGCCTATATGGTGCTATGGAATTCAACTATGGGGCACCGCTTCCGCTTTAAACGTTGAAAAAATTCAAAGGCGACAAAATCAAATTCTTCGAACGATTACTGCAGCACCGTGGTACGTAAAAAACTCACGAATTCATAAGGATCTCTGTGTTCCTCTTGTAAAACACGAATTTTCAAAGTACGCAACAAGGCATATCAATAAATTGGAACTTCATCCAAATCGTCTTGCACGCAATATACTTAATTTCGAAGGACACTCTCGGTTGAGAAGGAAGGACACCCATGCCACCATCAGAACGTTAAATAGGTGATTTCACCGATGTTGACCGTGCAAAATAAAACATTTTTGTCTAGCATTGGCTGGACTTAATTAATTTTATGTATTTAGTATTAAGATTTGAATACTTATTGTTAGTTCACTTTGCGAAGATTCAATAAACAAATGAATGAGAAAAAAAACATAAAATAAAATAATAACTACATCAACATTCCCTAAATTGTAGAAAATTGCTCGTATTATTCCGATTGCTAAAATACCTACTGCCTGCTGCTCTAAAGATTTGCTACCAATCGGTATATTACCAGTGTTAGCTAAAGCTTTGGATACTATTCTATCGAATCAGATTACAAATTATTTGTAAAGTAAATTCTCTGATAAATCCATTGCAATCGGGATTTCGTGAAGCCCATAGCTGTACTACAGCTGTGTTAAAGGTTATGGATGATATTAGGCCAGAATATGATGATTGTAATATAACACTTATGTGCTTTTTAGATTTTTATAAAGCTTTTGATAGGGTGGATTATTCCATCTTATGTTTCGAGCTTGTCCAAGAAAAAACCAATTAATCGTTTCGTGTTCAATTATGCACTGAATTTTATTTAGTTTTGAAAATTCTTATACCTAAAAATATCTCTGTTAAATTCTTATTTACAAAAACAAAATGCAAAAGGTGTCGAACGATTATGCCGTTACTTTAAATGTGAAGTAAATAGGGAGTTTAGGTAAATAACAAAATTTAAAAACAATTTAACAAAAACAAAACATAGAATTCAATTACGTAGGTCAATTGTAAATTAATTAGTAAAAGTTAATAAAATAAAATTAATTCAAAGAAAACTTTCTTGATCATTCCGCCAGCCTTGGACGAAGTTCAACAATCCTTTGGCAGAGGATACAATTTAGTAGCTAGGCGTTTAAAAGTCGAGGTACTGGTTTTTACCGTAGCAACTCTTACAAGGCCATCAGTTCCAGCATGGGTTTCAATAACTCGACCAATCTTCCAGCAACAGGGTGGTAGATTGTCCTCACGTAGCAAAACGAGGTCATCAATTTTTAGATTTTCCTTCTCAGTTAACCATTTTGCAAGGAAATATAGGACCAGCGTAGTCGCATCCTACTTCATAGAAAGGATACGAAGCGGTAACACGAAATTTTGGGAGAGTACCCATAAGCTGTTGCGGAGTGCGTGTACTATATCGAATACAAACTCCACATTGTTGGGTTACAATATACTAAAAAATCGTAAGCAGTAAGCAAGTACTCTGAGTAATTTAGGCCAACAAGAAATTTTGTCACTTAATTTTTTAACTATAGCTGGATTGTCATCTAGATTTGACATTAATGCTACTTGCTGATTTGGGCGAATCTCCTCATTTGTAGTATATTGATTACCCTTTGATTGTGGCCAATGATTTTCTTCCTGAAGAAGCCAAGAAGGACCTCTAAACCACAGCTCATTATTGATAAGAGTACTCGATCTAACCCCTCTACTTGCGACATCAGCTGGATTTTCTTTACTAGGTACATACCGCCAGTTTTGACTTGGAAGGTTCTCCAAAATATGAGATGAACGATGGGCAATAAACGTCTTCCATTTTGATGGATGAGAGGAAAGCCAGGCTAAGATTTTTTTGCTATCCGACCAACATACTGCTTCATGTATATTTATATTAATAACAGATGATAAGTATTCAAAAAGTTGACACAACAAATACGCGGCACACAATTCCAGCCTAGGGATCGATAGTGAGGCAAGTGGAGCCACTTTAGTTTTTGACATAACTATATTTGTAGACACTTGTCCGTCTGCTGATATTTTACGGCAATAAATAACTGCTGCATAAGCTAAGCTAGATGCGTCGCAGAATCCATGAAACCTGACTTCGTTTTCTGTAGAAAAAATCAATCTTGGTATGTTAATATTATTTAGCAAATGAAATTCTGAAAATAACAGCTTGACTTGATCTAAGATGGCTGTAGGTAACAATTCATCCCATTCAATATTAGATAACCATAGTTGTTGAATTAGTATTTTTACAGCGACTATTGCAGAGGATATCCAGCCAAGGGGGTCAAATATTTTCGATATCTCAGAGAGCAGATGTCTCTTGGTGTCTAGGTGATATTCGCTTGTTTTAACCTTATACGAAAAGGAGTCGTTTAAAGGGTTCCATATAATACCCAATTTTGTCGCTATCCGGTATTTTTAAAAGAATTCTGCTATCATTCGCTGCCCATTTTCTTAAATTAAATCCGCCAGCCGTAAGCAAGTTGTTTAACTGTTCTGCCAGCTCTTTAGCCTCTTCTAATGTATTGGAGCCAGCCATGCAATCATCGACATAAAATGAACTTTTAACAGCTTCACTAGCCAATGGATATTTGTTTCTTTCGTCATCACTTAGCTGCAGAAGTGTACGTATTGATAAGTATGGAGCAGGTCGGGTGCCGTAAGTTACAGTGGTCAGTTGATAATGTTGAACTTCCTCATCTGGGGATTCTCTCCACAGAATCCGTTGGAAGCTCTGGTCACACTCTTGCAAGTTAATCATTCTAAACATTTGTTTAATATCAGCTGAAAAACAATACTTTTTGCAACGATATCTTAAAATTACACCCAGTAAGTCTTGCTGCAATGTTGGCCCTTTCAGTAAGTTATCATTAAGTGACTTACCATTAGAGGTTTTGGCAGATCCATCAAAGACTACTCTCAACTTTGTGGTTAAGCTATTATCTTTGAGCACAGCGTGGTGCGGTAAATAGCACACTCTTTCAGCTGGGAGGTTCAATATGTTACTAGAGACAAGCTTCATATGTCCTAGTAAAATATATTCATTTATAAACTCTGTGTATGCTTGTTTCAATTCAGGATCTAACTTAAACTTTCTTTCCATTGATTTTAGCCTATTCAATGCTGTAGAATATGAATTTCCAATATTTGCGTTATGGATAAATGGAAGTCTTACAGAATATCGATCATTCCTTATAGTTGTTGATTGGTAAAAATCTTCAGCTTGTTTTTCCTCAGGTGTCATGGTAGTAGTTGTAGCCTGAGGAACACTTTCAATTTTCCAAAATAGTTTTATTGTATTGTTTAAATCGACTTCAGATGTATCTTGAGTAGCTATATGACACGCATTAATATTATTTGGGTTGGCACTTCCTCCACACAAAACATACCCAAATATCGTATTTTGAGCTAGCAGAATACCATCCTTATGGATTTGGCCCTCTCTTAACAGGGTGAAGAAATAATCGTATCCTACAAGAATATCAATATCCTTTGGAGTATTGAAATCTGGATCAGCCAGGGAAAGATTTTTTACTTTATCCCAGTAATTAATAGTAAGGGGGGAAGGAGGCAACTTTGATGTTAGACATTTAAATACATGAGCTTGCATGACGATGCTATCCGAATTATAAATTGATTTTAGCTGTACTTCTACTATACCTCTTGTTGCTCCAGCTTTACTATTACCTAAACCACTAACAAAAATTTTAGATGGATTTCTCTTCAACCCAAGTCTATTTCCACTATTCTCTGAGATCAACGTATTTTGGCACCCAGAATCCAGTAGTATATTACAATGATGAAAACAACCTATATTATCTTCAACAAGAACTTTGGCAGTCGGTAAAAGCATGTTTAGTGTTTTGATTTTAAATGACGCGGCAAGATTTACTGAAGTATTAGAAGATGAATTAGATATATCAGACGTTGTATTGGATGTATCAGATGAGCTGGCAGCTTCTACGATAGTTTTGGGTTTAACAGACACTTCACTGATATGTTTAACTTCTTTAGATGTTGAACTTTTAGCACTAGTTGCTGTGGCTGATTTTGAAACCCGTTCTAAATGAATACAAGAATGATGATGAGCTTTGCATGACTCACACACGTGTTTAGATGGACAATTTTGCACTATATGTCCGGGCTTTAAACAATTAAAACACAATCTTTTTTCTTTAACAAATTCAATACGATTCGGCACCGTCATTCTGCTAAATGTAGGGCAATAAGCTAAATGATGATTCTGTGAGCACGCTGAGCAAGATTTTTTTTTATAAAGCTGGTATAAGACCGGACTGATTTAATCTGTACTGAGGCCGATCGACTCCTATCGTCTAAGGTAGGCATACGTTCTAATGCGTCGCAACGGTCGTTCAAAAATTGCATAAAATTTTCCAATGTAGGAAATGTAATCTTGTTGCAATGTTCAGCCCAATATTTATGACTGTCTCTATCAACCTTCTTTAGTAGAATGTGGATCAGCCATGGATCACGTTTCTCGGCATCAGGACCTTGTGCTCTTAGCCCTCGTATAACTTCATCAGCAACATTTGACACATTTCTAAGACCTTGGGGATTGTTTGCTTTTGGTATTAATAAAAAGGTTTCAATTAGTGAATCAATAACCAGCGAGGGTTTGTCATAACGTTCTTCAATTTTTTTTATTGCTTCAGTATAATTTTGATCAGATACAGCAAGATGTCGTATAAGCATTGCAGGCTCACCTTTCAACAGTCCCTTAAGATATTGGAACTTCTGAGATGCAGTTAACGAGTAGTTGTTGTGCACGGAACTGTTAAACAAATCAAAAAAAGATCTAAATTCAGAATAATTACCATCAAATAATAATATTCAGTTTAGGTAGCCGTACGTCAGCAGGCTGGACCGAGGTGTTAACTGACTCTTGGTTTGGAGTTGTGGTGGTTTGCAGCGCAGACAATTTTTCCAAAAATGCAGCTTGAGATTCTAATAGTTTCTGCATGGCATCTTGTTGAACAGTTGTAGAATTCAGATGATCACCTGCAATATTGGGGTTATGCAGCCTGGCATCAATTATCTCACAATATCTTGTTTTCATCCGAAAATATCTGTTTTCAAAATCTTCCAATTCGGTATCACGTTCAGGCATACTATCACTGTGGATACTCATCTCAATATCCAACGCTTGAAAGTTATCAAATATTTTTTCTAATCTTTCTAGTCTTGCTCTGATCTCGAAAAGCGATGTTTCATTGTTAATTTGGTTAAGAAAATTCTCCAACCTGGTTGCCGTTCCCATTATATGGGTTCGCTTTTTACGAAGACTTTCAACGCTACTCATATTTTAATTGGGTATTAAATTTATATTTAATAATATTTAAGCACTTAATAGCCAAAAAATGTTTTACACTAATTGTAATGGTATTTTACAAATTTTGTGCAGCTGGGCAATGGAATTTTAAATACCGTTAATTTTTTGTTTGTTTTTTAGCAAGAAAAAATCGAACAAATAACACTGATTTTCTTCTTTTTAATGTTCTGTTAGCACACAAATTAAATATAAAATAACTCTGTGATATTAGTGCATCACGTCGGGGTCACCAAAAAATGTCCAAGAAAAAACCAATTAATCGTTTCGTGTTCAATTATGCACTGAATTTTATTTAGTTTTGAAAATTCTTATACCTAAAAATATCTCTGTTAAATTCTTATTTACAAAAACAAAATGCAAAAGGTGTCGAACGATTATGCCGTTACTTTAAATGTGAAGTAAATAGGGAGTTTAAGTAAATAACAAAATTTAAAAACAATTTAACAAAACAGAATTCAATTACGTAGGTCAATTGTAAATTAATTAGTAAAAGTTAATAAAATAAAATTAATTCAAAGAAAACTTTCTTGAACAGAGCTCAAACACTACTTTGGATTCAGTTGTACTGTGCTAAGGATTTTAGAAAACTACCTTACGGGGCGTATACAGAAAGTTGTTGTTGGTGATTATGTGACGGGCATGAGAACAGCTATATATTGTGTACCTCAGGGGTCTGTTCTTGGTCCCTTTATGTTCAGCAAGTTTGTCAATGATATTTTTAGAGTCGTTAATTATGTAAAAATACATACATATGTACGTATGCTGATGACATTCAGTTGTATTTATCTGATCGTGTTGGTCTTCTAGAGGATGTGTGTCGTAAATTGAATGATGACCTGAATTCTATTGTTGGCTGGGCTAGACTTAATAATCTAATGCTTAGTCCAGATAAATCATTTGTTTTGCCAGTCAGTAGAGCTTAATTTAGCTTCCTATATTTCCCGGAAATTGACGTTAGTGACACGGTGCTCAAGTATGTTGAAAAAGTAAAGTACTTGGTACATTAATTCGACCTTAACGTGTAAAGACCATATAAATGTTGTTGTGAGAAATATTTATCTTACTTTGCGTAATTTAAGGATGTCCTCCGAGTTTGTCCCAATTGAAGTGAAAAAGAAATTAGTGATGCAGCTTATACTAGAGTCAGAGTGTAGCTTTGATAGTGAACGGACGTATTTGTTTTTGATCGGAGTGTTACAAAAAAGAAAAAAAACGGTATAAGTAGAAAACCGCAATAAGTGAAGAGTGAATTAATACAAAATAAAAACTTTGTGACAATTATTTTCATATACTTTTAAAGCAACAAAAATATAAATAAAAAAAAGTTGCACGAGTGTACCCAGTAGGTGCAATTCTGAGAGAGAGCTTAGCTCCACTAGAAAAAACCTCTGGATTTCTGAAGAGGAATCATTGAAAAAATCAAGTATGTTGAAAAAGTAAAGTATTTGGGATTCTACATTAATTCGACCTTAACGTGTAAAGAGCATATAAATGTTGTTGTGAGAAATATTCACCTTACATTGCGTAATTGAAGGATGTCCTCCGAGTTTGTCCCAATTGAAGTGAAAAATAAATTAGTGATTCAGCTTATACTACCGCTAATAACTTAAAAGTTTATAGTAATATTGACTCTCAATCATTACGTAAGATACAAGTGGCTATGTATGTGGCATAGATCGTTACAGTAGTGTTTCTTCCTGGCGTAGGACGATCCTAGGCTGTGACTTATTGGACTATTTGCGTATAAGAAATTTGTTATTTTTGCATGATTTATTGATAAGAAAAACACCATCATACTTGTATGAAAAACTTAGTTTTGGAACTTCAACCCGTTGCATTTTTTTTTTAATAATTCAATTATTTATTGCATCTTCTAAAAGAACTAATCTTAAAAATAAAAATCTTAAAAATAAAAATTCATTAATTAATATAGAAAAATCACCTTTCCAACGCTCTGATGGTTGCAAGGGTGTCCATCCTTCTCAGTCAAGTGTGACCACCAAAGATAAGGATGCTACGTGCGAGACGATTCGGGTGAGACTCCAGTCTCTTAATGTACCTTATCGCGTGTTTTGAAAATTCATCTTTCACTAAGGGTACACCTAGATCTTTGTGAATTCGAGAGTTTTAACATACCATGGAGCTGCAGTAATTATACGGAGAATTTTATTCTGGCGCTTTTGAATTTTCTCTTTCTTGGCTGCCGAGGCGGTACCCCACAATTGAATTCCATACCTCCATATTGGCTTTAGGATTGCGTTATACAGCAAAAGTTTGCAATCTAACTTCAAGATAGAATTTCTGCCGATGATCCAATTTAGTTGCACCGCTTTTAATTTCATCTGGGTGACTTTAGCGTCAATGTGAGACTTCTACGTGAGCCTACGGTCGAGATGAATACCAAGGTATTTGACTTCACTGTGCTGCGGAACAATGTAGTTGTTGATTTTAATAGCCGAACAAGTTTTTCTACGTAGTGTGAAGGTAACATGGATACATTTTTCTTCATTTGATTTTCCAAAGTTTCAGCCATTTCTCCAATATCGAGTTCAGTTCTCCTGTGACTCTCCAACCGCACGGTCGTAAAAAGTGAACAAAAAAAAAAAAATAAATAAAATCGTACTTAAATTCTTTTAAAATTGAATTGTAAAAACAATAACAAATTATTTAAAAAAACAACGGGAAAATAAATTCCTCACATTTCAGTAACTAAACAATAAAATCAATTTCAACAAAACAAGTGCGGTGGCAGTGCATTGATGTTGTTGTTGTTATTGTGCGTGAAGATTACCTACCCAGTGGGAAAAAAACTATACATTAAAGTTTTGTTTTCTTGCAAAACCACAATAATTGGAAGAGCAAATTTATACAAAAGAAAAACTTTACGACAATTATTTTTATATACTTTTAAATTAAGAAAATATAAATAAAAAAAAATTGCATGAGTGTACCTAGTAGATGCAATTCTGAGAGGGAGCTTAGCTCCACTAGAAAAAACCTCTGGATTTCTGAAGAGGAATCATTGAAAAAATCATTGGACAATCTCCTGTCTCTAAGAGATAAAAAACGCACGCGTTCGTGCTCGCCAAACATTGTTGTTGCAACAGACGACAAACCATCTTCCAGTCTAGCTATTGTTGATAAACCGAAAACTCAAGTGGGTATGGATAGGTATATAACCGTGGTTAAACGTCAGCGAAGCCCTAAATCCGCGCAAATATCATCGCAACCAAAAGTGTCTAAGGACGATATTACCTCTGCGACAAGGGATAGTTTTGCTATCCTTCAGTCTGACGAGCCAAATACATCAAAAAAAAAACATTTAAACCGCCACCAATATACTTGAGAGAACCTGCTTCTAGTGAGCTGGTAAAAGCACTTATTACGGCAATTGGTAAAGACACCTTCAAATTAACATCAGTGAAGCACGGACAAATAAGTGAAACAAAAATCCCAGTCAACTGCGAAAATGATTACCGAAAACTTTCTGCCGCTCTGGAAAAAGAGAAAAGATCCTTTTATACTTATCAACTTAAAAGTGCTAAAGGCCTTCAGGTTGTTATAAAAGGTATTGACCCTTATGTAGACACGGATGAGGTTAAGACTGCACTGCTAGATAAAGGCTTTAAAATAAAAAATGTGGTAAATATGCGGAACCGTGAAAAGATTCCTCAACCTATGTTTAGGGTTGAATTGGTACCAGGGGATGTAATTCTCAAAAAGAATGAAACTCACCCAATTTATAACCTTAAATTTCTTCGTCATCGCAGAGTTACCGTTGAGGAGCCGCACAAGCGTTTAGGGCCCGTTCAATGCCTAAATTGCCAGGAATTTGGCCATACAAGGCCTATTGTAAACTGCCCACAGTTTGTGTTGTGTGTGGAGAACTGCACGGCACATCACAGTGCAAAAAGTCAAAAACTGACTCAAGTGTTAAAAAATGCAGTAACTGTGGAGGCAACCATACTGCAAATTACAGGGGCTGCCCTGTCTATACCCACTTTAAGCAGTCAATGACAAATAAGCCATCAATTACCTTTAAGCAACCCCAGCAGTCAAACATCATTTCCGCAAACAATTTTCCCCAGGTAGGCCAGTCAACCAGCCACATAATCATGCAAAACCCCAAACAAGTTTCATATGCTAGTGTGGTCAAAACCGATACAAAAAACTTGAATCAGGAGCCCAAGCCCCAAAATTCCGATCTCTATGACGAACATAATGCAGGAAATGCTGAAAATGCAATCCACTATTTTGCAGGCAATTTTAACAAAATGAATTGGTTAAAAATATGTTTCTGGAACGCAAACGGCATCCGCCAACGCAAAAATGAACTTGAGCACTTCCTTATGGAAAAGCAAATCGATATAATGATGACTGCTGAAACTCATTTGACAAGCAATAGTCATTTCAAAATTAATGGCTACACACTGTATGACACTAAAGATCCTCGTGGAAGGTCTTGTGGAGGCTCAGCAATTCTAATAAAAAATAGAATTAAGCACTATTGTCTGCATGAGACACGTGAGGAATATCTCCAAGCAACTAATATATGCATTGAATATTTGCATGAAAAAATCGTTATTTCTTCGATCTACTCACCGCCACGATTTTCAATAACAGAAACTCAGTATTCACTTTTTTTCAAATCACTTGGTTCTCGATTTTTAGCGGCTGGTGACTATAACGCTAAGCACACTTTTTAGGGATCACGTTTAATTTCTCCAAAAGGCCGGGTGCTTTTTGACACAGTTTCCAAACTGGGCTTAGATGTGATTTCAAGCGGACATCCCACTTATTAGCCCTCAGACCGGCGAAAGATTCCAGATGTTATAGATTTTGGAGTTGCAAAAAATTTTCCTTTAGAATGGATGCAAGTAGAGTCTTCATTAGATTTGTCATCGAACCACTCACCCAGTATAATATCCGTTTCGTTCCCCCAGGAGGTTGGCTCCCCGTATAGTGACTTGGCGTTCGCCATCACAAGAGTTAATTGGCTAAAATATAAGAAATATTTGAGTACTCATTGTACAGAAAATATTGCCTTGAGAACCCCTGAGGATGTTGATATATCAATTAAAGATTTTTCTGAAGACCTTAAACTGGCCGTACAACATGCTACCACTAGCCATACAAGATCCAGAAATGTGAGCAATAGAACGTATTCGTCTGAAATAGAGCAACTTCTGTCAGAAAAAAGAAGAGTTAGAAGAGAGTGGCAACTTCGAAGGTCTCCCCAGCTTAAAAGCAGGCTACGGGAGTGCATAACTCAAATAAGAAATCTGCTTGAAATCCAAAGAATGGCTTCCCTCAAAAATTATCTAGAAGGTTTTGATGGTAGCCCGCAAAGTGACTATTCTTTATGGAAAGCGACAAAAGGTCTGAAAAGACCCGTAATAGGTAAGCCACCTTTGCGAACTTCAGCTGGCGATTGGGCAAGAAGCGATTCTGAAAAAGGGATGGTGTATGTTAATCATTTGAAAAACGTTTTTATTGCAAATGATACAGTGGATGATGTAGCTGAATATCCGCCATATGCTGTTAGACCGCCTGTGTCTTTGAGACTTAGTTTTCAAGATGTCGAAAACGTTATAAATAAAGTAAACTCAAAAAAAACTCCAGGTTTTGACAAAATTACTGGCAAAATGCTTGTACAGTTACCTCGTGTTGCTAGAAGAATTCTTCTTTTTATTTTTAACGCTGTTTTGCGCCTAGAATACTATCCTGCAGAGTGGAAGGTGTCTATGGTTACTATGATACCCAAGCCAGGGAAGGATCCATAAATATAAAGTTAGACCCAATATGCTACCCTGGGGAACTCCAGCTTCGATTGGCTGAGCCGAGCTTTTGAAATCACCTTCCTTAACGCCGAATTTCCGGTCATATAAGTAGCTCTCTAACAGCTTGTCCGTGTTTGCAGGCAAGTTTAATTTTATTTTTTGAGTTAAGCCCTCGTGACACACTTTGTCGAAAGCTTTGGAAACGTCAATGAATAGAGCTAAGCAATATTTTTTATCTTCGAACGCGTTTCTGATAACATTCACCAGCCTGTGTGTCTGTTCTATGGTGCTATGCTTAGCCCTAAAACCGAATTGATGGTTAGGAATACATCCTACTTTTTTCAAGATTGGGGTCAACTTGGTCATTAGCAATTTCTCAAACAGTTTTGAAATTGTTGGCAATAGACTTATTGGTCTGTATGACTCAACTTTTGTAGGATCCTTTCCTGGTGTGGGTATCATAGTAATGACAGACACCTTCCACTCAGTAGGAAAATACTCGAGACGTAAAATAGCATTAAAATAAAAAGGACGATTTTTTAGCTACTCGGGGTAACTGCACAATCGTTTTGTTGGTAATTTTATCAATACCTGGTGCTTTTCTGGGGTTTAAGTTACTAATAACACGTTTCTCAAGTGGTTAGCGTACATCATCCCCTTTTCGAAATCACTTCTGGCCCAGTGTCCAGTTGGTGTCATTATTTCTCGCAAATAAAAAGGCTGTGAGATAGTATTTTAAATAACAGTAATCATTATTAAATGAATAATAATTCTAAAAACCTAAGTATTTTGCTGTTAAATTAAGTTTCACATATATATTTACACAGTTTAGAATGATTGTCTTTTTTAATTTAACTTTTTATTTAATTTGTATACCCTTTACACAAGTTTTAAGGGAATACTTATATAAGTTTGTAATTTCTACAATTTTAATATCCGACCCAATAAAGTATATTGTAATAATTTTATGTTTTTTCAGAATTCACAAATGTCAATTGTTTTTTAATTTTACAAAATTTTGTGCATAAATATGTATCTATGTATTTGTAAATAAAATGTAAACGTTAGAGCCATACCATACATTTTCTAGAAAAGCCGGCGGCTATAATATGACGCCGTCGAACAAGATTTCTTAAGTTTAGTAATTTTTGGTCGGCGGCGGTACTAATTGTGGCTGGCGCTTTCATTTTTAAAATTGCATGTCGGCATCGTTTTATATTTTCAGACATTTCTAACGAAACGACGTAATCGCTTTGGGTAGTTTTCGACATGAGTTACAGACGCAGTTTTTTCTCACTTTTCGAGTAACGATGGAATAATTTGTTTTACAAGTTTTCGACGCGAGAACTTCTCGCCAAAGTTACAGAACACAGCCACAGAGCTTTTGCGTCTTCTACAAAAAGTACTTCATACCTGTTATACCAATTCGTAAAATAAATGTCTGAGTCTGGATCATAGAGAAATTCCACTATGCTTTTGGAAAGAAGATCCATCAAGGTTTCGTTGCCTGTTTGTATAGGAGGCTGCGAATTTGCTGCTGCAGTTGAGTTTTCTAATAGTATAAATACGTGTTGCCAGCGTGCTACTTTGTGGTTCTTGCCAACACACTTCTTCAGGGGATTTGTATTTTTGTGATTTTACAACATTAAACACAAATATATTGAATTATATTTATAACAAAGCAATACAACATTTATACATTAATTTACTTTAGCACTATTTTTTTATAAAAATAATGCTAAAGTAAATTAAAAATGATAAGAGAGATTGATAGTGACATGTTTGCCATGAATGATTGAGGCAGATAGTTACGCCATTTTGACCAAAGTGAACAAAAGTAAAATGAATCAAATAATGAAAAATCTTGACCTACTTTAGTTTAGATTTATTGTAATAAAATTCTGATAGGGAAATTCAGAACATATCACTTTAAAATTTTCAATTCATAACTTAACAATAGTCTTAATTCTGGAAAACTTGTGACAATTGTGTCATTAATGTTTACTGTGGCTCTAAATATGTTATTTAGGGTCACGGTTCCTAAGTTTAAATAAACAGAGTTTTTCTTAAATGCCTGTCACCCCGTTCTGTCTTGACGTTGAGTTCAGGGACACGTTGTGTAATACAACATCGAAAATTCTATACAAGCTTTACGGCTTAAAATTTTATTGGAAATTTGTACAAAAGAAGCAGTCAAACTTTTTAGTTTGGTTGAAAACCTCAGCCAATTTAATCGAAGTTAGTCATTTAAAAATTTATTTTTGAGCAACCTGTGGAAATGTTCTTGGAATATATAATTTTTGCAAAACTCAAACGATATTAATATCGGTTCGGAAAATCGAAAGATGCCATAAGAATTACGATCTTTGAAAAGTTTTAAAACATGTAAGCACTTCCGTAGCTTTACACGGTTTTAAAAATCGTCTTTTCGCAGACATCAATTTTCATTCATTTGCTGTATTTAAAAAAATCAAAATTTTTTAATAGTTTTTCGATTTTTTCAGAAATAAAGACATTTTATTTAAGCATAATATGTTGCCTTCCAACAACGTCACTGAAGATGTTTATGAGGATGCCATGGCCAAAGTTTCCATTAACGAAACCAAGGAATGGAAACTCGGAGAGTGTAGTCTGGCTCATGAGTTGGACAATGTAAGTAGAAGTATGATCGAGCCAGAACCAATTATAGCTTTCAAAACTATTTTTCTTTTCCGCTTTAAGGCTGCGGAAGGTACAGGGCTAGCTTTTATTGTTTTCACGCAAGCTATTGTGGAATTGCCGGGTGCACCATTTTGGGCTGTACTGTTCTTTACCATGTTGCTGTCACTGGGCTTGGGTTCACAGATTGGAATACTTGAGGGTTAAGAAACAACATGTTACTGGGGTGGTGTGTCTTTTCTGCTTTATTGTCGGTTTCATCTTCTGTACAGGTGCTGGCGAGTATTGGTTGAAGATGTTTGACTCCTTTGCCGGTACAATTGGTCTGGTGGTGATTGCATTGATGGAAATGATATCCGTTGTTTACATTTATGGCCATGCAAGGTAGTTTAGCGGTACACTATTGTTCTTGAAGACGAAAAAGTTTTTGAATTTTTTCTGTTCTTATTTAAAGATTTACTGAAGACATCTATCAAATGACTGGATACCGTCCTGGCATCTATTGGCAATTAACTTGGCGTTATTTCGGACCCATCATAATGGTTGGCATTCTGGTTTCATCGATTGTATTTATGATCATAAAGAATCCCACATATAGTGCCTGGAATGCGGATTTGGTAACTACTGCTTTGCTATAAAACGTAAAAAAGGACTGACTTACATAGTATGTATATATATTTTAAGGGCGCAGTTGAAGCTAAGGACTACCCGCCATGGGTTATGGGCATTGCTTTATCTATGATCTTAGCTGGCGTCCTCCCAATGCCAATAGTGTTCCTAATGCGAAGCTTCCAATGTCTCAAAGTTGATTTGGATATTCATCAAGGCTCAATTCGAAGAAACGAAACAACCGCATCCACCAAGGAAATGATCGATAATGACGACGATGTAAGTAGCATTGGAAAAAGGACTTTGAAACAAATTTTGAATCGCTCAAATAATTTTTCAAGTATATTTTGCACTTTTTGCTAAGGTATTTTAAAAAATGATCTTATGTATAAAAAAACTATTCATTAGTATGAATTTTAAATTAATCAGGGAATCACATTTATGTTGATATTTTCTTATGTAATCGATTTAGTATTGTATTTATATTTACATATAATATTTTGTGTTGTGCTTTTCTGGAGACAAATTTTATTTTCTTTATTTAACTAAGTATTTGCCACACAATTCCATTTTATATTCACTTTAATGTTTCGTCTCATTTTCGTTTTTTAATATATGCTTACATTGCCTCGTATTTGATTTGAATATTAAAAAAAAAAAAAAAAAACAAAATATTAAAATATTAATATTCAGATTGTGAGTCCGGATATGCCACCACAAGATTCATTAGCGGCGACACGTTTTACAATTGGAGACTTTGAAGTAAGTTGTAGATAAAATGCTTTCTTTTCTTTTGCTGACTTTTTATAAAAAATATTAATTTTACAATACGAATTCCAAAATCGATTTCAGAATAGTGTAACATTTAACTATGCTGAGTGTAAACTTTAATTATGTTGAACTATACTATTCTCAATAAATACGGATTAAGTGTTAAATGCTATTTTGAACGTGGCGCTGAAAACATATTTGCATGCTATGAGAACAAATTAGACTTTCTTATGCTACAACATCAGAACGTTTTAAATGGATGTGAGTTTGCGAAAAGATAGAAAGAATCATGGTAAGATGTACCGAGACCGTGCTAATTAAACATTTTTGTTTAACGGTTTGGCTTCATTCGAAGTTCACGTTAAATTAACACACCTATATAAGAAGTCTCCAACAACTACGTTTAATATTATATATGTATGTATATCTATTTCTTATATCGAATAAACTTTGTAACTCCGGTGGAAGCAATATGATTTTAAAAAATAAATATCAAATTCTTGTTAAAGCACATATGTACATACATGCTTGTATGTACAATAATAGCATTTTGTGATAAAATAACGAAAATCAATTTTTATCAATAATACCCATATACGAGTAGGTATTTATAACAAGATTTTTATAAAAACTGTATGCCTATACAAGCGCAAAGTTCTATGATTTTAGCTAAAAATATTTCAAAAGCACTTCCCTCTTGCCATAAACGTTTCTTCAGAGAGAAAAAAAATCTGTACAAGTTCTCTAAACGAAATATTCAATAAACTTATTAATTTTGCATAAAAAAATAACAACTTCAAGCTCAGAAGATATTAAAGTAAGAGTGCTTAGGTCCCACTTTACATTATACAACTTTTGTCGTCACCATATTTGTCGTTTCTTTTTTAAAATTTCATTTGCATTTATATTGTGAAATTTTTATCGCAGCAAATTTTTTATTGATATAAGAGTCTGAACACAATGTAACGAAAATTTATTGCGGTGCAGTTTTTCATACAATTTTGATGGAAAAAATCGCAGTGCGGAGCGGCATAAACTTAAAATTTATTTTATTTTCATTGGGGACTTTTCTATTCTATTCTATAAATTTTTTACTCTTTTTCTCTTTCCGATGATGCCATAGATTTTGAATAATTGGCGATTTTCACAACATTATTGTAAACAAAAAACATGATTTTGAAGTTTATAACTTTCTGTCGTGAATATAAAAGTTTTAAAACTATGTCAACGGAATAAAAAAAAAAAAAAAAAAAAAAAGTGGACAGTAACGAAAGGATTTTTTTTTCTTATAATTCAATTATTTATTGTATCTTCTAAAAGAACTAACAATAAGTATGCAAATCTTAAAAATAAAAATTCATTAAAGCCCTGTTCAGACTATTATACTTTGTATTAATACTTGCCAAAAATTCAAATAATACGTGCAAGTCTGATAGTCTGAATACATACGAAAAATAATACGATAAAAATTTGACATCCCATACGACTTTGTTGTTTTTTGAAACTTTTCAAAACGATAATACTTTAATGTACCTTATCGCGTGTTTTGAAAATGCATCTTTCACTAAGGGTACACCTAGATCTTTGTGAATTCGAGAGTTTTTAACATACCATGGAGCTGCAGTAATTATACGGAGAATTTTATTCTGGCGCTTTTGAATTTTCTCAATGTTAGATGCAGAGGCGGTACCCCACAATTGAATTCCATAGCTCCATATTGGCTTTAGGATTGCGTTATACAACAAAAGTTTGCAATCTAACTTCAAGATAGAATTTCTGCCGATGAGTCAATTTAGTTGCACCGCTTTTAATTTCATCTGGGTGACTTTAGCGTCAATGTGAGACTTCCACGTGAGCCTACGGTCGAGATGAATGCCAAGGTATTTGACTTCACTGTGCTGCGGAACAATGTAGTTGTTGATTTTAATAGCCGAACAAGTTTTTATACGTAGTGTGAATGTAACATGGGTACATTTTTGTTCATTTAGTTTGATTTTCCAAAGTTTCAGCCATTTCTCTAATATAAGAATATGTTCTTGCAAATTTTGTGATGCTAGTTTATAGTCTTCATGGACACTGATGAATGCTTTTTGCAGATGATACATCTGCAAAAGTTGAAGTGTGAATTTTGCAGCTCGTTTGCATGTCTGAAAGCATAAATCAAATATAAAGTTGGACCCAATATGCTACCCTGGGGAACTCCAGCTTCGATTGGCTGAGCCGAGCTTTTGAAATCACCTTCCTTAACGACGAATTTCCGGTCATATAAGTAGCTCTCAAACAGCTTGTTCGTGTTTGCTGGCAAGTTTAATTTTGTTTTATGAGTTAAGCCTTTGTGCCACACTTTGTCAAAAGCTTTGGAAACGTCAATAAATAGAGCTGAGCAATATTTTTTATCTTCGAACGCTATGCTTAGCCCTAAAACTGAATTGATGGTTAGGAATACATCCTACTTCAATCAAGATTGGGGTCAACCTCGTCATTAGCGATTTCTCGAACAGTTTTGAAATTGTTGGCAATAGGCTTACCGGCCTATATGACTCAACTTTTGTAGGATCCTTTCTTGGTTTGGGTATCATAGTAATGACAGACACCTTCCACTCAGTAGGAAAATACTCGAGACGTAAAATAGCATTAAAATAAAAAGGACGATTTTTTAGCTACTCGGGGTAACTGCACAATCGTTTTGTTGGTAATTTTATCAATACCTGGTGCTTTTCTGGGGTTTAAGTTACTAATAACACGTTTCTCAAGTGGTTAGCGTACATCATCCCCTTTTCGAAATCACTTCTGGCCCAGTGTCCAGTTGGTGTACGCAAAGGTGGCTTAGATCTAATGGGTCTCTTTAACCCTCTTGCTGTTTTCCACAAAGAATAATTGGATTGAGGGAAGCCATTCTTTGGACTTCAAGCAAATTTCTTTTTTTTTTATATTGGACCAGTACTCAGGGGATGACCCCTACATATGCAGTGCATTGTACCAGAACTAGGAAAATACGTTGTGAGGAGGGGGAAAGCGGGAGTAGTGTTTGTGAGCATTTGACTTGAATTTTCCAATGTTATAACAGACAGGCGAAGCGGCGGCTGAAAAACGAATTCTCTCTGTAATGCGTAGTACGATTCGCCGCGCAATCAACCACAAATGGATGAGCTGGCTGGGCCTATGACCAAAAGAGTACGAGTGAAAAATGCCGCTGTCATCTGCGAAAGAGTGGATAGGGTTGGAAGTTTGATAGAGAAGGTCGTTGAGGAAAATAAGAAATAGAGTAGGAGAAAGAACGGAGCCTTGCGGTACCCCTGAATTAATCGTGAACTCGTTTGATGAGACCCCATCTATAACAACTCGTATAGTGCGGTCTCTGAGAAAGCTCGATATAAACCAAGAGAAATCGTTACCGACACCAAAAGCAGTAAGTTTTGCCAGTAGTGCAGCATGCCACACTCTGTCAAACGCTTTGGAAATATCTAGAGCCACCACCTTGCTTTCACCGAAATGATGGATTGAGTGGCACCATTTCTCCGAAAGATATGCCATAAAATCGCCAGTAGAGCGACCCTTACGAAATCCATATTGGCGATCACAAAGTAATTTGTGCGATTCTAGATATCCCATAAGATGGTAATTAACCATACTTTCCATTACTTTGGAAAGCGCAGAGCAGATTGCAATTGGGCGGTAATTTTCAGGGTTATTTGCCTCACCCTTTTTGGGGATTGGTGTTACATTAGCGACCTTCCAGCACGATGGAAACTCACCACCTTGGTAAATTATGCTGAAGAGGTGTGCTAATGGACGCGCAAGCGTAGAAGAACACTGTTTCAAGACCAGTGCTGGAATGCCATCCGGTTCAGGAGTCTTGTTTATGTCGAAGTCTGCTAAAACCTTTTTAACTGCTCGCGCCCGGAAGAATATATTTGGCATAGTTACAGATACTCTTTCGAGCTAGGGAAGTGGTTGACTACTTTCCGGCAAGCAGGAATTGCTTGCAAAAATTTCAGCCAATAGGTTAGCTTTGTCAACCGGGTCGGTGAATGCTTGGTCATTCTTTAAGAGAGTTGAGATTGATGAACTAGCACTGTTCTTTACTCTGCTAACAAAAGACCAAAAGGTCTTACTGCCCCGGAAGGCGCTGTTCGTGAAGAAACTTTTCACGCCTAAGTACCTTGGCACACGAAGATCTTGCCTTTTTGCGTAGCAACTCAGTGTCTGGGGTTTCGTTTAAACGCCAGTTACTGAATGCTTCCTCTCTGGATCTGACTGCACGTCTGATTAAACCAAGATTTTGCTTTTGGTTTAATCGAAATCTGCTTGGAGGGGATAAGGGTTTTCATCCCTAGCAATATCATGTTCTCGACCATTTTTGCTGAAGCATTTATGTCGTTGTCTAGAAAGCAGATTTTCAATTAAAATGGTCATAAAATTGGTTGAGCTCAGCCCAACGCGCCTTTTCGTAAATAAATATTGACCGTTTCGTAGCTAATTTCGAAACGTTACGAAGTTCAGAGATCGAAAAGGAGGCAGAAATGGTGCAGTGATCCGAATTACCGAGAGGTGCACTAACTCTGACTTCATACTTTTCAGGATGTGAAGTCAATGTCAAGTGTGTTTGAATGGTGCCCTTCAACACATGGAATATGCGTTGGCTCATTCACTAATTGCGCTAGGTGGTTGTGCGCAGCGAATAACTCAACATATTGGCCTTCAGGAGTTGTATGACTCGAATGGCGAAGCCAGGATGAGTTGTGAACATTGAAATCACCAGCAACAACGATTTCACTGCTCGGACAACTTTCCAGGATCTTCGATATGGAGTCGGAGAGGGCATCGAAATCGGCAAGGGTAATATCCCTCTTCGCATTTGGACTTCTGTATAGAAACCCGAAATGCAAAAAGTATGACCTGATTTTGAATTTAACCCAAAGACAGGTAAATTCTGCATCAAGCATGCCTAATGGTTGCTGGCACTGGAACACAACTTCATTGCGAATATAAATTACAAGGCACCGATTGAAATGAAAGAGGGATTAGTTGATTATGCATTCTCGAAGCCTAGCTTTAAGCTGGGGAGACCTGCGAAGTTGCCATTCTCTTCTGATTCTTCTTTTTTCTGAGGCAAGGTGTTCGATTTCAGAAAAACAAATCCTGCTATTCATATTTGTAAAATTTGTAGTGGTAGCGTGTTGCACGGCTTCTATAATATTTTGGGAAAAATCATTAATTGACTCATCAATATCCTCTGGAGTTCTCAAAGATATATTTTCCGTACAATGAGTACTTAAATATTTTTTATATTTTAGCCAATTCACTCTAGACTGGAATACACCTATGTGGTTAAAAGGGGATCCAATGTCCTGGGGGAAACATATAGAGACAATAGTAGGTGAGTGATCGGCTCAACATGCATACAATCTAAGGGGATGTTTTTTACGATTCCAAAATCAATAACATTTGGGATCTTTCGCTGGTCAGATGGCCAATAGGTGGGACACCTGCTGGAGATTACATCTAAACCCAATTTTGATATAGTATCAAAAAGCACACGACCTTTCGGGGAGATTAATTTTGAGCCCCAAAATGTATGTTTAGCATTATAGTCACCATCGGGATCCAAGAGAAGTAAAAAACTTTGAGTGATGGTTTTCTGTAACTGAAAGCCAAGGCGGGGAATAAATTGATAAAATTACCAATTTACTGTGAATGTGTTCAATACAAATATTTGTTGCTTGAAAATATTCTTCACATGTCTCATTTAACAAGTGATGTTTAATTCTAATTTTAATTAGAATAGCAAGATCTTCCACGTGGATCTTTAGTGCCATTTATCCTGAAATAACTTCTTGACGTCAAGTGAGTTTCAGCAATCAACATAACATCGATTGCGTTTTCCCCAGGAAGTGTTCAAGTTCATTTTTATGTTGACGTATGCCGTTTGCGTTCCAGAAACATATTTTTAAATAAATCATTTTTTTAAAATAGCCTGTAAAATAGTTGATTGCATTTCTAGCATTTCCTGCATCATGGTGCAATGTGGCTTCGAGGTTGCTAAAATGTGGGTCGGGCTGTTGAGACTTGGACTTCTGATTCGCGTTTGGTATATTAGTCTTAACCACATTGGCATAAGAAACTTGGTTAGAGCTTGGAACATTTATTTGGGTTGTTGACTGACCTGCTTGGGGAAAATTGTTGCTTGAAATGAATTGCGATTGCTGGGACGGCTTGGGAGGAGTTAATGATTTATTTGGCATTGAGCGTTTGAAGTGGGTATAAACGGGGCAACTTTTGCAACCCGTTGCATGACACTACTGGTACCAAGACACTTACATCTCAATACATCCAGATTTTTTTTCATTAACGCCATTAAATTGTGGAACTCTTTACCCTTAAGTTTAAACGTATACAAGCGAAAAACAGTTTTGCTAAAGCTATCGTTGACTATTATTCAAAAAATTGACTATGATTCAAAAATGATTAACTTTAAATTTCTCTTAATTTTTTTTTGTTATGCTCAAGTATATTATATATATATGTGTTTATATTTTTTAACTTAATAAAAACAGGATTATAGCTTTATTTTTTAAACCCCTATTCTATAATAATATTTTGATATATGTACATTTGTTTTTTCCTTTATCGAAAATGTTATGGAACTAAAAAAGAATAATATTCTTACGGCCGTATTCATAGAAAATATTGTATGTTTATTAAACAGTTATTTGACAAATTTCCCATAGAAATTTGTCAAATAACTGTTTAATAAACATAAAATATTTTTTATGAATAAGGCCATTATTGTTCTAATGATGAAATAAAATAAATAAATAAAAAATTATATTTATTTGGGAGTTTATGTAAGAGATGTACTTGAGAGATCAAATATTGATAGCATTGAAAAAAAAAAATGTAATAATTGAAAATTGTACAAATTTTTATATAGAACTGTGTGATAAAATTTTAATGAGATTTAAATTTGAAAATAAAGTCAAAGCTTTAAATATTATAAATCCAAATAGTATTATAAAAGAAGATAATGTTTCTTTTTCTATTATAGTCAAAGAATTTTGTCATTTTATTGAAAAATGCGAAAGACAGGAAATTGAATCCGAATTCAGGCAACTAAACTTGTTAAATTTCAAAAACTTGCTTCCTAACGCAGATATAAACATTTTAGATTTATGGAGAAAAATATCAGAAATGAAAAGAAATGATTCGTCACTAATATTCCCTACTTTGGCTAAGTTTATAACCAAAATATTAATCTTACCACATTCTTTAGCAAATGTGGAAGGAGTTTTCAGCCAAGTAAACATAAATAAAACTAGAGTGAGAAATAGATTGGAGAAAGCTTCTTTAGAAGCAATTTTGTATACTAAAGATTAGTTAAAACTTTGTATTTGTAGTTGTTTTGATCTAAAAATTGTTCCCAATTTAATAAAGTTGTTCAATTGCAACATGTATTGTTAAATTTTGTATATAAAATAACTGTTCATACATATGTACTTTATACTTGTAAAAGAAAAATTAACAAAAAAAAAATATGTGATGTACAAAAATACATGTTATGTTTTGTGATGTACAAAAATACATGTTATGTTTTCCATTAATAAAAAATATGTATTGCTTAAAAACAAGTAGTTTTACTTATTGACGATTTGCGATGACAGTTTTGACGATATTTTTTCGCGAATTTTTTTTTTTATCTTGGACCACTACTCAGGGGATGACCCCTACATATGCAGTGCATTGTACTGGTACTAGGAAAATAGGTTATGATAAGGTAGGAAAGAGGGATTAGTGTTCGTGAAGGTTTAACTTTAACAATAACACGAAATACTAAAACAAACTCTACTGCAGCATTTAAAATGTTGGAATCAAATTAGTTAAAACTGATCAGTGCCCAGTGTATATACCTTCGACACTGCTCAGAGTAGCAAAAATTAGTCCAACGCCTTCCACACTACGAGGTAATGAAGTACATTCAGAAAAAATTAATATATATATATATATATATATATATATATATATATATATATATATATATATATATATATATATATATATATATATATATATATATATATATATATATATATATATATATATATATATATATATATATATATATATATATATATATATATATATATATATATATATATATATATATATATATATATATATATATATATATATATATATATATATATATATATATATATATATATATATATATATATATATATATATATATATATATATATATATATATTGAATATACGGACAACGGTAAAAAAAGAGAGAAAGAAAAAAAAATTGCACCGGTGCAATTTGATTTTATGTGACTTTTTTAATGAACGTACACATATAGAAAATACGGACAGCAGTAACAAAAGTCATGTGCACACGACGAGAGACAAAACACTCCGACGATTTTAGCCTCGATTTATCTGGCATCTATGCAGACAACTCAATTTTAGTTAGGCAATTCTTGATTTTTCGGAGAGGGGAATTAGAAGTGAAAAAAGTAACTCGGCAACTCTCAGTAATTCCACACTTTTCTCTCATGCATGTATGTATGTGAATGTGCATATGGGTATAATGTAAATTGTAAGAAATAAAAGCTAGAGAAAACACAAGAATAGCCGAAAAAAGTTTTTGTGTATGAACATAAAAGCAAGTTGAAAAGAAATTCTGAAAAAGTTGGGAATTAAAATCGCCCGAAATGATATGTACTCGTTCGTATGATGTACGTAGATGGAAAAAATTGACTTTAAATGTTTGTTTGTAGAGTACTTAGAAAGGTGTTCGTTCGGCTTAATAAAAACTTTTGTACTTTTAAAATTTCGTTTTGTTAAACATGCACGTGTTTTTTTAGGTTTATGCTTTAGTTTTGTTATCCTTAAAACCATGTGGACGAAATAAGCGTCGCAGAAAAGCTTTTTTTGTTCATACCTGCTCAACATTCAAGCAATTGGGCGCATATGCATAAAGAAAGAAAAAGCTTTTTGCAAAATCGTATTTCATTAAATGCTTCGATTCAAAATTGTTTCATCATGCCAATACACATACACTTCGACGTACTCGTATGTATGTAGTGTGTATGTAGTACATATGTAAGTACATACGTACATTGATATATTTAATAAAGTTTCACCCTTTGCGGTTCAAACAGTTTTAAACAAACGGCGAATTTCCACAGCACTGAATGAATCAGTTTATAACGGAAAGTTCTAAGCGCCGGTAGTCAGCGAAAAATAAACGCAGTGTTTTATTCTATTAAATATTGATAAAATAAAAAAATCAAAAAGATTTTACATGCTAATAAACTTGATTTTAAAAAGAATCTTGCATAAATCTGTTTAAAAGTCTATTCAAAATTAAAAGAAGTCATTTCAAAGAATGTTTTTAATGTATTTTATTAACGAAAAAGTTTGATTTTGGGCTTTTTTCTTCATGGAGTACTGAAAAAAAATATTTTGTGCGTTTTTGTGGAGTTCATCCCATCATCCCAACAAACCAACGTCTTTATATTGGAGTGTATAAGCAAAACTACCCTTACAACAGCTGAAAAAAATTAAAACGAAAAGTTTCTTTTTTTTTGAACTGTGTACTTGTGTGTTGTTCCAATATTTTTGTGATTGTGAGTGTGTGTGTTAAAGGATTTCTATAGACAAATTACAAAAAAATCAATTTTATTGGAGAATTATACAACAAAGTGAGTTAAATATTTTAAATAAAACTTTGCTTTAAAATTGATAAATACAAAAATCTCCCTATTCTTTAAGTTGGTGATTGTGGAGTGTGGTTTTTTTTATAATGGGATAATTTTAAAATATAAATTCTTTATATAAAATATTAGCATACATGCACACACGTGCGTATGTGTATGAGTCTTCTGTCTGCCTTCTTTTCAATGCGGAAAATTTATACAAGAATTGTTGAATTTTGCAAACGTCATTTAAATTTTATGGCTGTTTTACTTTGCTTTTGCGAATAATTTTGTATAAACAATTCTATTTTTTTTTTTCTTTTTTAATTTCGTTAATGTAATTTCAGTTTGTTGCAGTCTTTTCAGACTTCTCGCTCTCTCACTTTTACTGGGTGTATGTATTTTGATTTTTTTGTTTGCAATAGTATTGTTTTTTTTTTATCTTTACATTTATTTAACAAAAAAAAAAAAAAAAAAAATTAGTTTTAAAGTCATACACATTTTGCAATTTGACATTTTAAAATGTTTTTCTACGATTATTACGATTATTCAGCAAAAATACTGCGAAAACTATATTGTAAGTTTCAAAATTGATTGTTTTCAAAATCAGACAGAAAACATCTTGCGTGGTTGCAAATTAAAGGAAACAAATAAATAAATAATAAATTAAAGCAAACATTTGAAATTAAAAAAAAAACCTCTTTTGTCTTCTTTACATTTTTCGGTAATTAGGGTCGCACAGGAGGGTGGGCTACTTACCTCAAACTCATCATTTATCTTAACAGTCAGTATACATACACATATATACATATACAACGTTCACTCGTGAACTTTTGTGTACAAACGAAAACGAAAAACACATGAAGAAATTTCTGTTTCGATTTGTAAAAAAAATTGATATTGCGTAATATTCTTCACGTATTGCAGATACAGTAATCCAACGATAGCTAATTCGCTGAAAATTCTTAGCTTTTTGGGCAATTAAACGGGAAAAGAATTTAAACCAATTGTTTTAATTATTAGACGAAAATCCTTGCATTACCATAATGAGGAAATTACGCGAATATGCTTAAGTGCCCTCACGAGATACATATATTGTTTTCTTACTGAACAGAATTTATTTACATATGTAAACAAATTTTCTTTGATTCATTTTAAAAACTTAGCAAAATCCAAGGTCGTATTGTTTTTATAAAAATTTCCATATAAATTTATGCAATATTTCGTTTTCCGTTGAATATAAGTGTGTTAAGTGTCTACAAAATTTTAATAAAATTTTCGCCTAGAAGGTTTTTTCACCAACGTTGTGTCATGCGTTTACTGGTTTTTCAAAATAATTTCGAACGTCTGTTACTTATACTTTAATTTTTACCGTACGGCAACTTTATGATCCACAAAAAGTATTCGTACATTTACAAACAGGGGAATTCCATGTACTCATATTATAAAATTACATTTCTGTTTGTTACAGTTTGTGATTCCGTTTGTAATTTCTACAGTTTTTATTTGCGACCCTGTAAAGTATACATATTCTGAATCAGAATTAATGGAAAAGTCGATTAAGCGATGTCCGTCTGTCCGCTTTTCAGAATTACACTTACCCAAATCAGTTGTAATATTAAAGAATCTTTCGGAAAAGATGCATGAAAATACCGGCAGAAAAATATTAAAAAAATATAAATATCATCAACAGAAAAAATTGTATGGATTTCCCAAATTTGTGTGTAAAACAAGCCTCTGGAATCTTGGGAACGTGTTTTGTTTCAGTTGAAAGAAAGGATGGTATTTTTGGCATCAAAGAAAAAGACAATCTTGTGCCAACAGTCAAACACGGTGGAGGAGACAATTGTTTTGGGATATTTGGCGGGCGAAGAAGTTGGTTATCTCGTATTCACAGACTCTATAATGAATCAATTTGGATATTTAAATATTCTAAAAGAAAATTTAATGAAAACGCTGAAAAACTGGTGGTTGGAGAAGGCTTTTGATTCCAACAGCATAATGATCCGGCGTAAGCTCTGGTTGCTCTGCAACACAAAAAAACGGTTAAAATCACCTCCTCAATCTCTCGATCACAATCCAATTGAGCATTTATGGGACTTACTTGAGCGCAGAGTCCGACAACTTAAAATAACCTCAAAGGAAATGCTAAAAAGTATTGTAATGGTTGAGTGGGCCAAAATAAGTACAGATGATACTTTAAAGTTGGTTAAGTCAATGCTAAATCGACTTGCAGAAGTCCTTAAGTATAAGAGGTGTCCGACGACTTACTAACTTTAGTTTATTTCATTTAATTTATTTTTTTAATATAAACATTCTAAGCGCACGAATGCGTTTTTTTTGTGAATTTTTAGATTTTTTTAAGTTTTTGTTTGAAAGGTGTAAAGAAATGTTAGAAACGTTTATAAATGGAAAAGCTTGTTTTTTGTGTTTTGACGGATATTATTAGAGCATTTTCTTTTTAAATTCTCAGCAATTTATTTGGATTGTTGGGATATAAAGTTGAATGTTTGAAAATATCTTTAAAAAATTTCCAAAGTCTACTGATGATTAGGGTAGTTCCTATGAAATGTCGACATATAGATAGCTGAGAAACATAGAAAACAAGCTATTTATATATTTTTTTTTATTGGTTTTGTTTTATTTTATTTTTTTTTATAAATCACTAAACTGTAGAGTGACTTAAAATAGTTAGTAAATGAATTAATACTTAATATAAAAAATATTTGTTTAACAAGTGTTTTAAATTTTTTTCCAGTATAAAGTATATATTTCAAAGTGTACGGATACTTTTTTTGACAAGAGTAGTTTGTTTCTAAATAATAAAATTCGAAAAAATTTTGTAACACAAAATAACATAAAAAAATTACTTAACATACAATATTTAACATAGCACAAATAAATTTAACATAACAATATTGTCACAATGAAAACCATATACAAAAATCATTTTTGAAAATATTTTTAACATAATACCTACAGCATTCTTAAAATATTAATTTCTTATTCTATTTTTATAAATTAAATGCCTATAATTATTAGCTAAATTTTCCGTATCCTTTCTAACATTCATTCTATTTTCAATTGGCACATTTATAACTTGTGACATTTCGAGCATATAACGCATTTAATATAGCAACATTCTTAAAATCTGGATTGTGATTTGAATCGCAACAATGAGTCGACTCCTATACTTTTGATCAGCAGCCGTATTCTGTAACTCGCTTAGCTAAAGCTAAAACTCGATCGCTAAAATGCAAAAAAAAAATTAGGGCAAACATTTTAGCGATGTCGCTAAATCTGTATTCTGTAAGCTAAATTGCTTAGCTAAATTTTTATATTTTCGCCGCAGTTAATTTGCTAACTGTATACTATTTATTTCTTTCTACTTTGATGAACTTCTGTTAAAAAGAGATAAACATAATGTAATAATTTTTGGCAATTCATTATAGTGTTACCTTACTTTATATTGTGCTTCCCGTAAATATTCTTAAAACTTCTCTTCCATAACTTTTTAAAATATGTTTTGAAATCTCGATTTTAAATAGTTATTGTGAAAGACACATTCAAAATTTATTTTGTTTTTGACAAATATTACTTAAACAGCACTTAAGTCGACAAATTATGAGCGGTATTTTTTCATGATACAGAATTTCTGGGAAAATTTACAAAATATGGCATCACAAAAAAGTATTTGTTTATTTACATTTTAAATAAACAAAAAAAAAAAAAAAAAGTTCATAAGGTTTAGAAAAAATTTTCTGCATTTTATAATAATAAATATGTAAAAAAGTGAAAATAAGCGGTTTTTATCGGCGTTATATAATGAATTCATTAAGTGCAATTAATGAACACAATAAGCTAGATGTGAATAGGAAAAATTTGTGGAATTCACAAATCTTAAAAAAAAGAATTTTTGTGTTTTGCTTCACTTTAAGTTGAAATTAATTTTTTACCTAGCTCCTTCAAGTACAGAATAAGAATATATTTTTACTCCTTGTCCTTTGTAATTTTTTTTTGTTGTTTCTTCCATTATACTGCAACAATATTTTTTTTAACAAGAAACAATAGAAAAAAGAAAACATTTGTTATTTACTTACATTTTACCACTTAAAAATTTCCGTTGCTAATATTTTAGCGTTTTAGACAACAACAGAAATATATTTGGCGTTAGAGAATACAAAATTTAAAAATTTTAGCGATGCCACTAATCGCTAAAATTGCCTCGATTTAAATTTTTATATCATTGCCAAATTTAGCTATGCACGTTACAGAATTGCATTTGTGGCCAAAAATCGCTAAATCATTTTTGTAGATTTTTAGCGATGGAGATTTAGCTTTAGCGATTGAAACAATGGGTGGAAGTGCTTCGAAGGAGGCGAAGAAAGTGAAAAGGGGTGGCAAGATTATGACTACTGTATTTTGGGACGCACACGGAATATTGTTCATTGCTTATCTTGAAAAAAAGATCCACAATCACAGGAAAGTATTATCGTGCATTATTGGATCAATTGACTGATGCAATCAAGAAAAAGCGGACACATTTAAAAAAGAAAAAAGTTTTCTATCTTCAAGACAACGCACCGGTTCACACAGCATTATATACGATGCTAAATTTACGAGAAAAATACTTCGAATTACTTGATTATCCGCCTTATAATTCAAATAGAGTTCCTGGTGGCTTTTTCCTGTTTCCAAACTTGAAACTTAAAAAAATGGATCACAGGAAAAAGAGTCACCTCAAACGAAGAAGTGATTACCAAAACTAATGCTTATTTTGAGGAATTCTCAAAATCGTATTACTTTGACGGTATACAAAAGTTAGAGTATCGTCTTACTAAGTTTATTGAGCTAAAAGGAGAAATAAATGATTTTTGAAAAAAAGTTTGTTTTTCTTACTTAGGTAGCTATAATATCAATCCGCCCTTGCACATGTCATTTAGCAGTGCAGGTAAATTTTTGGTTGGTAAAGGAAAAAAATTGATTCCCACAATCGGGAATCTTTAAATTTTTCACAAGTATCACATGACTTTCCAGACTATGTTTTTTAGAAAGGATCTACTTTTTTCACTTAAAACGTTTCCCCAGCCTTTAATTGCTATTACCTTTAATAATATGTAATCGTCAAAAAAGCAATATGAACAAAATAATGGGCGCCTCTGTGTACATGTTTTTTCTAGCATTTTTTATTTACTGAATCTTCAAAATTAACTAACAATAAGTATTCAAATCTTAATACTAAGTGCCAATTTCAAGATAACGATGCTGTTCGTTCGTTCGCTTTAAAATGAAAAAAATGTACTTTTAATTTAAGTCCGGCCAATGCTAGACAAAAAGTTTTATTTTGCGGGAGCTATTTCGGTAAATCACCTATTGAGCAATCTGATGGTGGCAGCGGTATCCCTTCTTTTAAGCCGAGTGTGGCCGCCAAAATTAAGTATATTGCGCGCAAGAGGGTTTGGATGAAGTTCCAGTTTACTCACATACCTTGTCACGTATTTAGAAAATTCCTCTTTTACCAGCGGAACACTCAGATCTTTATGAATTCGTGAATTTTTTACGTACCATGTAACTGCAGCAATCGTTTGAAGAATCTGGTTTTGTCGCCTTTGAATTTTTTCAATATTTGACGCTGAGGCGGTGCCCCGTAATTAAATTCCGAAGTGCCATATAGGCTTTAGGATTGCGTTGCATAACAAAAGTTTGCAATCTAACTTCAATGTCGAGTTTCTGCCCATAAGCCAATTTAGTTGCGCTGCTTTTAGTTTCAACTGAGTGACTTTTGCTTCAATGTGAGACTTCCACGTTAGCCTATGGTTTAGGCGAATACCAAGGGACTTGACTTCATTGTGCTGCGGAATAGGTGAGTTGTTAATTTGGATAGGCGCACATGTTTGCTTACACAGTGTGAATGTGACAATAGTACATTTTTGTTCATTAAATTTGATATTCCAAAGTGTTAGCCATTTCTCTAATATTGAAATATATTCCTGTAAATTTCGTGAAGCTAATTGGTGGTTTTCATGAACGCTCAAAAACGCTGTGTCATCTGCAAAAGTTGAAGTGTGGATTTCGGATGTCGTTGGAATGTCAGAGGCGTAAATCAGATATAAAGTAGGCCCCAGTATGCTGCCTTGGGGAACTCCTGCCTCGATTGGCTGCGTTGGGCTTATAAAGTCGCCTTCTCTGATAACAAATTGCCGCCCATATTAGTAGCTTTCCAGAAGCTTGTGAGCATTTGCCGGCTAGCTTAACTTTATTATATTTATGCATCAAGCCGTCGCACCACAATTTATCAAAATCTTGGAAAATGTCAATGAATAGAGCTGAGCAATACTTCTTCTCCTCAAAGGTCTGTCTTATTACGTTGACTAGTCTGTGCGTTTGTTCTATAGTGCCATTATTAGCCCGAAAACCAAATTGATGATCAGGGATGCATCCCACATTGTTTAATATTTGGGTCAACTTCGCCATTAATAATTTTTCGAACAGTTTTGAAATTGTTGGTAGTAAACTTATTGGTCTCAATGATTCTACTTTAGTGAGATCCTTCCCTGGCTTGGGTATCATCGTAATCATTGAGACCTTCCACTCTGCAGGATAATACTCAAGGCGTAAAATAGCGCTAAAAATAAAAAGTAGAACTCTTCTTGCTGCACGAGGTAACTGTTCAAGCATTTGATCAATGCCTGGAGCTTTCCTGGGGTTTGTATTACCGATAAAATTTTCGACATCTTGAATATTAAGTCTCAAAGACACAGGAGGTCTAACAACATATGCTGGTAGTTCCGCTGTAATATTCGCTGAATCATTTGTAATAAAAACGTTTCTCGAATGATCGACATACATTATCCCTTTTTCAGAATCGCTTCTTGCCCAGTCGCCAGTTGAAGTTCGTAAAGGTGGCTTACCTATTACGGGTCTTTTCAGACCTTTTGTCGCTTTCCACAAGGAATAATCAGATTGAGGGGTACCATCAAGGCTTTCCAAATATGTTTTAAGGGAAGCCATTCTATGGACTTCAAGCAGATTTCTTAACTGAGTTATGCATTCCCGTACCCTAGTTTTAAGCTGGGGAGATTTGCGAACTTTCCACTCTCTTCTGACTCTTCTTTTTTCTGACAGAAGTTGCTCAATTTCAGACGAATAAGTTCTATTGTTTCCATTTCTGGATCTTATATGTCTAGTGGTAGCCAGTTTGAGGTTTTCAGAAAAATCGTTAATTAACACATCAATATCCTCAGGCGTTCTCAAGGCGATATTTTCAGTACAATGAGTACTCAAAATTTTTTGTGTTTTAGCCAATTAACTCTATTGATGGTCAATCTCTTGGGGGAACGAAACAGAGATTATAGTGGGTGAGTGATCTGATGACAAATCTAATAAAGGCTCCACTTGGATCCACTCTAAATGAACATTTTTCGCAACTCCAAAATCTATAACATCTGGGATCTTTCGTCGGTCTGGTGGCATATAAGTGGGGTGGGCAAATAGTGTTAAAAAAGCACACGGCCTTTCGGGCATATTAAATGCGATCCCCAAAAAGTGTGGTTAGCGTTATAGTCGCCAGCCGCTAAAAATTGAGGACCAAGTGTTTTGAAAATATGCGAATATTGATTTTCTGTTAATGAAAATCAGGGCGGTAAGTAAATCGATGAAATAGCGATTTTTCCGTGGAAATGTTCAATGCATATACTAGTTGCTTGTAAATACTCCGCGCGTGTCTCGTTCAGTAAATAGTACTTAATTCTGGTTTTTATTAGAATTGCCGACCCGCCACAGAATCTTCCATGGAGATCTTTATTGTCATATAGCATATTAATTTTGAAATAACTGTTGGTTGTCATATGAGTTTTAGCAATCATCATTATATCGATCTGCTTTTCCATAAGGAAGTGCTCAAGTTTATTTTTGTGTTGGTGGATGCCGTTTGCGTTCCAGAAAAATATTTTAAACCAACTCATTTTTTTAAAATTGCCTGCAAAATAGTGGATTGCATTTTTAGCATTTCCTGCATCATGTTTGTCATAGAAACGGTAAAAGTGTTTATGGATTGGACAAGAGTCTGCAGGCTTGCCTTAAAATTACTAAAATTAGGATCACACTTGTGAGGTTTGGGCTCCTGGTTCAAGATTTGGTTGGCTTTAACGACATTAGCATATGAAAATTGTTTGGAGTTTTGCGTATTTGTATGGTTGGTTGAATCGCCTACCTGCTTAAAATTGTTTTTACCAATGACATTTGACTGCTAAGTTGCTGGAGAAACCGATGACTTACTTGTCATTGACCGCTTAAAGTGAGTATAGACAGGGCAACCTCTATAACTCCACAGTTACTGCATTTTTTAACACTTGCGTCAGCCTTTGGCTTTTTGCACTGAGTTGTGCCGTGTAGTTCGCCACATACAACACAAACAGCGGGCAACTTACAGTAAGCTTTAGTGTGGGCAAATTCTTGGCAGTTTAGGCACTGAATGGGTCCTGAACGCTTATGTGGCTCCTCATCGGTAACCTTACGATGCAAAAGAAATTTGAGGTTATATGTATATTGGATGAATTTCATTCTTTTTTAGCACAACATCCCCTGGTTCTAGTTCAACCCTGAACATGGGTTGAGGGATCTTTTCACGGTTGCTGATGTTTACCTTTAATATCGACCTGAAGACCTTTAGCACTTTTCAGCTGATAAGTGTAAAACGATCGTTTCTCTTCTTCTAAAACATCAGACAAGTTTCGGTAGTCGTTTTCATGGTTTATCTGAATTTTAGTTTCACTGATGCTGCCGTGCTTCACTGATGTAACGTTGAAAGTTTTCTTACCAGTTCACTAGAAGTCGGCTCTCTCATATATATTGATGTTGGCTTATATGTTTTTTTTTATGTTGTTGGCTCATCTGTCTGAAGCATAGCAAACCTATTACTATCCGTTATCGTCTTTAGACATTTTGGTTGTGATGATATTTGCGAGGACTTAGAGCTATTCATACCTACTTGCGTTTTGGGTTTAACTGGAAGATGGTTTGTCTTCTGTTGTAACAACAATGTTTGGCGAACACGAATGCGTGCGTTTTTTATCTCTTAGAGACAGGAGATTATCCAATTTTTTTTTTTTTTGTGGAGCTAAGCTCTCTCTGAGAATTGCATTTACTGGGTATACTCATGCAATTTTTTTTTATATTTGTTTTGCTTTAAAAGTATGTAAAAATAATTTAACTAAGTTGTTCTTTTATATAAATTTTTTCTTTCCACTTAATGCGGTTTTCTACTCATACCGTTTTTTTTTTTTTTTTTGTATAACACTCCGATCAAAAACAAATACGTCCGTCCACTATCAAAGCTACACTCTGACTTAGACGTATACAAAACAATACTTTGCTTCTATATAGTCTAAACGCACCTAATTTGATAACCTTTGTAGATGTAAACAAACCATCAACCGAGTGTATGCGTTTCTTGTTATCACGAAAGTCTTATAGTGTACTCGTACAGTTAAAAGCGTCGCTGCAGTTGGATTTTTTAGTCCTACGCTAGTGAGCATAGGTAGTTCAGATTTTGGGCTTCGCTGTTATTAACGTATAACATATTATATACTATATCATTTTTACTATTGTGTTAGAAAAATAATTAAGTATGTGTTAGATTCCATTAGCTATTTCTTGTTCTTTTCTTCAAGCTTTAATCTTATTCTTTTCTTTAAGCTGCAATGGAAGGATTCATATATCTAGCTAGATCTAGCAATATCCTAGATAATTCAATCAGGATTGGAACACTTAGTATTCTTATGTATATGAAAAAAGAACAACTTTGAATAATATGACAAACTTCTTAAATTAAAGGCTTGCGACCTTATGTATAATAAAAAGCTTGTGCTAACTATCTTGCTGCTATCTTTCCCTTAGGGAATTTACACACAAAAAACTTAGCAGCTAGTTAGTTAGCATAAGGGTTTTGATTATACATAAGGCCGTTGATGTTTTATTTTAAACCACTGTTCATCCGAATAGGTTCTTTAATAAAAAGTATTGTCCTAAACAAAGTAAATAATGTTAAAAAGCAGGCGTGGAATTTGTGGTGCTGATAAAGAATTATACACTTTTAATATTTTGAAAGTTAATTAAAGTAAATTCTGTTTAACTATCTGTTCCTTTTTGGTAATCTACAATAGCTTGGAGAACTACCAAGAATTATAAAATTAGTCGTAACATCTGCTATACAAAACGTATTGGGGACTAAAGTTATGCTTTTCAGCTAAACATTAATTAAGGGTTGGGGGTTTAATTCGGTGTTTCGTTCTTAAATTAAGAGCGATTTTTTATTATAACTTATTACAATAATAAATAATTTAAATTAAAAAAATAAGAGAAGTAATAATAGGCATGTTAGCTGATAGAGAACTGGCTGTTTCATGGTAGCTGCTCTACTTATCAGCATCCTCTTCGGTTTGAACTCGGATCATGAAAAAACGGCTGCTAGTCACTCAGCCACTGCACTGTCCCGTCATAGCAACCAACGGTTGTTCATTTTTTAAAAGTTTTTTAAAGTTTTAAAAGTGTGCAAATGAAAAAATGTGTTTGGGAGGTAATATCAGAGCATTATGCTATTTTTAGATTCTCAATTTGTTTAGAATATTGTGACATAAAGTCGAATGTTTGAGAATATCCTTCAAAGGTTTGGAAGTCTACTAATGATTACTGTTAGATGTCGCCATTTAGACAGTTAGGAAATATAAAAAACACTTAAGAAAGGAAACATTTGAACAAAAATCCGATGTACAAATGTACAAAACCCAAAAATCTAATAAAAACAATTAAGAGTGTGGTATATTCGGCTGGGCCGGATCTAAAATACCCTTCACGATAGTCACATACATATATGTATAGTATAATTAAAAATTTTAACTAAATATACTCGGTTATATATGAGCCGATATCGGAATTTTCTATTATCTGTATATTAGTAACTTTCTTTTATAACGAGAATTGCTTTTCAGTAAAAAAAAAAAAAAAAAATGTTAGTGTAAAACCCGGTTTAGGCTATATCTCGGGTATATATGGAGCGATATCGGAAATTTTCATTTTCCATATTTATATAACTTTATTTCATTACCAAAACTGCTTTTGAGCTAAAAGAGTTGTTTAAGTTCGCTTACGCGACATTTTCCAGAAAAACACGGTTTACGCTATATCTCGTGTATATATGGACCGATATCGGAAATTTTCCATATTTACATAACCTTATTTCATTACCAGAACTGCTTTTAAGCAGAAAAAAGTTGTTTTAGTTGGCTTACGCGACATTTTCGTTAAAAACCCGATTTAGACTATATCTCGGGTATATAAGGATCGATATCGAAAATTTTCATTTTCCATTTTTATAAAACCTTATTTCATAACCAAGACTGCTTTCGAGCAAAAAAAGTTGTTTAATTTCGCTTAGGCGAAAACCGCGGTTTAGGCTATTTTTCAGGTATATATGTACCGATATTTGAGTGTGTGAAGTTTGAAGCAAAAAAAAAAATTCAAAAATGTTCATACAAAATTGCAAAACCATGGCTTTTTTGGAATTTTGAGTAAATCTTAGGTATACGTGAACTGATATTACAGAATTTCAGTAGCAAACCCATGAATCGATGGGGTAAAAGAATGGTGAAAGAAAAAAGTTTCTATGTCTAATGGTTTTCTCAGAAACGGTATTTCAACAGCGGACAGACGGACATTGCTTAATCGATTTTTCCATTAATTCTGATTCAGAATATATATACTTTATAGGGTCGCAAATAAAAACTGTAGATGTTACAAACGTAATCACACTTATATACAGTGCTGTTCCTACGCTAAGCAACTCACACTGTATTTTACAAAAATGTTATTTTTCTCTCAAATAAGAAGACCTTACGAACTCATTTTAATATATATTTATCACTTATATGATAACAAAACAGTTTATAAAAAAATAACAACAAAAACCTTTTTTGATATTTCAATAACGAACAAAAACAAAACTAACTCTATGAGAGGCTGTGCCTACGCTAAGCAACTTATTAATATTTCGTATATGACCCTTTGTTTTTTATGACTGCAGCACATCTCTTGGGCATTGAGGCAATTAAATTTTGCAATGTGCTTTTGGGGATGTTTTTCCATTCATTTTGAAAACCGTTTAACAAATTTTTTTTATTTGTAAATCGACTCGATCCGAGGCGTCGTTTCACAATGGCGAACAAATTTTCGATAGGATTCAAGTCGGGTGATTGTGCCGGCCAATCAAGCACTTGAATCCTTTTCGTCTGAAACCATTCCTTGACCAACTTCGATGTGTGTTTCGGGTCGTTATCATGTTGAAACACCCATCGAAGTGGCATATTCCATTCTGCATATGGGAGCATTTTCGTTTCTAAGATGTCCTTATACACGAATCGATCCAGTTTATCGTTTATTTTGTGCACAGGACCAAGGCGTTTGCCAGAGAAACATGCCCACACCATAATGTTTCCCCCTCCATGTTTCATTGTTTGCTTACAATAGCGTGGATCGAGCCGATTTCCTTTCATATGCCGCACAGTGCATATGCCGTCTGAATTGAAGAGGTTTACTTTGACTTCATCGCTAAAGAGCACACTGTTCCACTTTGTGATAGTCCAATTAATGTGTTGCTTTGCAAATTCAAGACTAAAAATTACAGAAGTCCTATAGAATTTGTTGTTAAAGTAAATTAAAATTGACTTACCGTTTTTTCATGTGTTTTTTTGTCAGCATTGGTTTTTTGACAGCCCTATAACTTTTTAAGCCCAGCTTGATGATATGTTTTCTGACTGTGCTGGAATCCACATTCAAATGAAGTGATTTCATTACCTCTTTTGAAGTTATAAATGGTTTTTTTTTTATTAATATTTTAATTTGTCTGTCGTCACGGTCGGAAATTTTACGTGGAGGTGCGCCTGTATTGGGTTTTACGACAGTGCCTATCGTTTTATAATTTTGAATCCACCGTGAAACCATTGATTTGTTAATTTTTAAATTATTAGCTATATCAATTTGACTTTGCCCTGCCTTCCACAATGATATAACGGAAGATTTGAAGCTATTATCGTATTGAACGCGCTTCATGTTGAAAATTTATAGTTTAAAGACGAAGAAAGTCTTAGTAGGACTAAACTGCATTGATTTAAGTAATTTGCAATTAATGAACTCAAATGCATCGCAAAAGAACCGTTATATTTAAGGGAAAGAGAATAAGAAAATTTGTTGCTTAGCATAGGCACAGCCTCTCATAGAGTTAGTTTTGTTTTTGTTTGTTATTGAAATATCCAAAAAGGTTTTTGTTGTTATTTTTTTATACATTTTTTTTTTTTGCTATTATACAAGTCATAAATAAGTATTATAATGAGTTCTTAAGGTCTTCTTATTTGAGAGAAAAGTAACATTTTTCTAAAATACAGTGTGAGTTGCTTAGCGTAGGAACAGCACTCTATGTATATCCTTTATATTTGTGTGAAGGGTATAAAAAGACAAGAAAATATTATTCTTAATAATTGCTCTTTGAGAAGTTTGCAACAAATTATTTTATCTGTTACAACAACTTAACAATACACGTATTGCATTTTTTATAATTTTTTTATTTAGGTTCTAACATAAAATTTTATCAGGGCTCATGTATCGTAATTCAAATGTAAACAAAATGCAGAATTAAACAAAAATAAAATTTATCAACTGTCGTAAACAAAAAAAAATTCTTCCAGTGTAGGCCATGAAAAACACAACCTGCAACGTAAAATTAAAGAGAGGGAGAGAGAGAGAGAGAGAGAGAAATGAAGAAATTGGTACAAAAAGGTATGAAAGCGGATGTGTATATTAAATACTCATTACATGTTTATACAGGGCTGTCCAAATTTACCAAAAAGGTGACGTTTAAAAATTGAAAACTTATTTCCTTATTATTATTTTCAGATTATAAAGTGCACAAAGAAACTGTTTTTTCCACTCAAGTAACCCCGTTTTCCGCTTCGCAATGATGATCATTTTCCATAACATTCTCCAAAATTTGCGACGGTGGCGCACGACTTTCTGCAACAATGTTATTGGATTGTCTTGGGTTAATAAATTTCCGAACTTCTGGACATTCTTCATACGTAGTGTAAACAAAACTCCATTTTTTCCAAAAAGATATTAAAACAATAATTTTTTTACTCAGAATACTGACAAATTGTTAGCGAAATATTGAAAATAGATATTCTGAAACAATTTTCAAGTTAATAAATTTTTTTAATTCAATTGTGACTTTTTGCCCACTCTGTACGTTTATACACACATACATTCAAATTTACTTATGCATGTGCACAATACGACAATGGTGATGACATTATGGCAGAGATGGTGGTTGTGGGGGTAACGAAATGGCGCTCCTGCGTATTGTCAATATTGAGTGGTCGGTCTTTTTGTATTGTAGTGAGGCTGGCAATGGCATTGGATCTATTTATGAGTATATCCACTTTATATTTAACTACTTTTCATTTTCTTTCGCAATGTCCGTTACACAGTGAACAATACATACTTTTTTATACACTCAACCCAATTTATGATTGCCCTACAATGTGAGGGAATGTGTGTGTGAGAGTTTTGGCTTTGATTATTTCTCCTTTTTTGTCTTCATGTTAAGCTTACCTTCCATTTCGCAATATATACTCGTACATACATTTGTCATGTAAGATTTTGCCATGGCCTTTCATTCTCTCTGTCTCTCTTTACTTCAGTATGATTTGTATATTTTTGGCAGACAATCAATTTTCATATGTATCTTAATTGTGCATGTGCATGGCTGTGTTTTGAACGTTTAGTTTCTCTTTTTCTTAGAAAAAATAAATTATTTAAAATTATGGTTTATTAAAAGTGGCAAATATGAAAATAGCTTATTATAATTTTCTGATGCTGTGTCACATGCCATTTTAAGAAATAATCGTGGAAACGGAGGAAAATCGTTTATGTATGGATGTAATTGTGAGAATTACATGCACAAGCATATGTACTGTTATTTTTACATATAAAATAAAAATTACCATCAAACATACATATGTATGTATATTTGTACAATACATTAGGTTGCCAAAAAAAAAAAAAAATTTTTTTTGTTTGTTGGGTGCTCAAGCATAACTTCTAATCTTATAGGTAAAGTATTTTTGGGGTTTTAATTATTGATTTTTCGAATAAGGTGTTATAGCTATATCGCTAGCGTGGAATTATTTCCAAAAATTGCTTTGCCGGCTTTTTTTTAGTTTTCTTCATAACATTGTCAGGACGTTTTTGCTAATCTGAGCAGCGTCGAAGGTATACATATACAGTGGGCACTGATCAGTTTTAACTAATTCCAACATTTTAAATGCTGCAATAAAGTTTGTTTTAGTCTTTCGTGTTGTTATTGTTAAAGTTAAACCTCCACGAAGACTGCTCCCTCATTCCTCCTCATCATAGCCTATTTTCCTAGTTCCAGTATAATGCGCTGTATATGTAGGGGTCATCTCCGAAGTACTGGTCCAATATAAAAAAAAAACATAGGTATACTACATGCATATATACATATATAGTATTGTATTCAGTTTACGACTCATATCAAAATACAAATAAAAAAGAAACATTTGCCTTGCTTTGTGTAAAAATTATTTATTGGAATCAGCCAGCATCGTACAAGTGAAATAAGATTGAATATCTTTTTCTTAAAATTAAGATTTTTGCGGATTAAGATTCTAATAAATGCATGAATTATTTTCAAATACCGAACGAAGTTTGTGGTATTTCATAAAATGAGGGTCTTAAACTTTTTACACTCTATATACATATGTATGTATATACAATAGTTACATACATACAGTACAACAAAACAAATTGTAATAACAATTGAGTTTTTTATTCGCTATTCTAGCTTCTAAGATTTATACCAATAAAAAATTATAAATAGCTTGTTTTCTATTGTTGGGATATAAAGTTGAATGTTTGAGAATATCTTTAAAAAATTTCCAAAGTCTACTGATGATTAGGGTAGTTCCTATGAAATGTCGACATATAGATAGCTGGGAAACATAGAAAACAAACTATTTACAATTTTTTTTGGTACAAATTGTAATAACTTTATAACGTTATTTAAAGATGTTATAGGAATTTGTTTTTTCTGAAAACTCCGCCGAAGCCACGAATATGCCTAAGCATTTGGTCTCGGCAAGATGGAACACGTGCACATTCAGCCAGGCCTTTTATGGCGCAACTTTTAACGAAATGCCCCAGCTACATTTCCATAGGCTCTCAAGCGCAGCGGGTCTAACTTTTTCGTCGGGTTATGTCAAGCAAGAAGTGTGATAGCAATTGAATCTCTACTACATAAAAAATAAAAATAATTATAATGAAATATATTGATTAAATAAATTATTGGAATTTTGTATTCGTCGGCCACCCTATAGTACTAATTTTAGGTAATTTGATTGCATCGAATTTTTGCTTTAAATGTTAGAATAGTCATTATTTTATAATAATCAACAAACATTATTTTTGAGTGTGATATAAAAAATTATAGAAAACATTTTAAGGCTTTTTACCTAAAATTAAGACTTTTTTGGTCAATGACGATTTTTCGACACATTTCATGGCACCACTGATTGGAGTTCTTACGATGTAGTTCTACGCCTTGCCAAGCCACACCTCGATCTGTCATATCATCTACCACTTGTAAATGTCTAACTTGGTTATTTGCATCTTGAAATAACTTGCTGGCTGGTCATTTTTTTTTTTTTGAGTTGCTTCAAAAAAGGTTAAAATCATATGGTTGGCTTTGGAAATTAATCCTTGAATTTCATTATTTTTAAGGTTGTCTTCAGTTAAAATTAGTTGTCGAATGTAGACTTTTTACCGTTAAACACAAAGTTTTACTATCGATCGTCATCAAAAACGCTAATGTAGCCAATTTAGGGTCAAGTACTACTGGTGACCTAGAAAAGTTTTCAACGTGGCGCTTTAAGGAAACTAAAAAACTAAATTCAAAGCATAAATTATTGTACTGGTAAGTTCTTAATATAAATGTTTTGCTACTATTCTGGAGCTGTTTGCGGCAGTATATTTTCTATTAAAATTAATTTAAAAAATCATTTCAGTATTTCTACTTTTAACGGCGGTTTGGTGCGATCAATAATTTTCCCACAAGCCACAAAAATCTTGTCATCAAAGGCATAGTAGAATTTAAATTTGTTACTACTTCATACGAAGACTTACCGGTGATATAAAAGCTACAAGATAATTGCACATATATTTGTGGCTTTTTGTAGTTTTCATTATTAAAAGATAACAAAGATAAAATACTATTTTAATTTTATTTTTTCGCCAGCTGATTATATAGCTAAATATTCTAAATTTAAAAATTTATTATATAAATATTATTATAAACTTTTAAAATATTGTAATAATATAAATATTTTAAGAATAAAAAAAGAATATTTAATTTTTAAAGAAGTAAAACTTGGACATTTTTCTCTAAAAATATTTACCCAAAACATTTGAACAATGTGGTTATTGACCAAGTTATAAATAAAGTAAAACGGTTGAAACCTGTGATTTTGAAAGTAAATGCGACTTTACCGACTTTTCCGAAAAATCTAAAAGAAACTTGAAAAATACTTGACTCTATAAGCGTTTAAATTAACTTAAGCCAAAACAAATTTTTTTTTTGGACACCCTTATGTACATACATATGTATGTAAATACATTTTCTAATCTACATAAATAAACTTTGTTAATTGATTTGTTTGAAAATTGAACAAAACAAAAAAAAAAAAGAATTTATAAATGTACAAATAATAAATTTGGCGTTTTCAAAAGCTGTGTGGCAAACTTTGTAAATTTTCACTCTTTTGCAATTTACGATCGAAAGTTCAGTGAATCATTAAAAATTTACAACGGAGGTGCACACCTATAAAATAAATTTATTTCTGTTTTGTGATGAATGTTGTACTTAATATAAAATCGTTTTGTATGAATGTTTAAATGTTGCTAATTTGTTTTAAATGTGTGCAGTTTTCGCTCACTAATAAAAAAAATCTATTAAAATATGAACGTCACATTACTTTTAATAAAGCTTTTAAAACGCAAAATTAGTTTGAGTTTGTTTAAAAGAAACAGAAAAAATGCACGCGGAAATGATGTAACGAATATAAAGGGTGGTTAAATATTAACGGTCGTATGCAAAAAGCTTAACAAAGCTTGCTAAGCAATTGTTATGAAAAATTTCCTAACGTTATATGCAAAAACGATTGTTAGCTTACCATCTGTTTGGGAAGCAAACGTTAACTTTAAGTATTTTAAAATTGAAATGGGCACACTTTAAAATGATATTTAAGTTCTTTGTTTCCATTCCTCTTGAAAAGCATTATTCTCTAAAAATTCTTAACAAAACTAATATATTATTTTTATTACATAAATAAATTAAAACATTACAATGTATGTGAATTGAAAATATTAATTAAAAAAAAAACAATCAGCTCGGTTAATCAAACGAATACAACGAAAAACGGTATTCGAATAATAAAAATATTTCTTTTATCAATTTCATTAATATACAACAATTTCATTGATATACTACATATTATATATTCATTATTTATTAAAAAGCTAAATCCAGGAAAAGTTTGCTAAAAATGTGTTATTTTATGTCATAATAAAAATTTTTTATTTTTTAAATTTGTTTTTCGGTTTTCGAATATTAGTTGTTATGCATCACTATTCAAAAAACATAACGGCACTGCCAGAATAAAACAATTAAATTCCTTACTACATTTATTAGTTAACGTACTGGGGTCTAATCACCGCATACGATATCGAATTAACTATCGTATCGAATAACATTACGATACATCTAAATTATGGCAACCGATGCATATTGGATCGTAATCTAAACAAAATGCAATAGATTGAAGACCATACGTTCCCTAAAAATAGGAATACAAAAAATAAATCCTTTAACTTTTTTATATTATTGCAATACAGTTTATTCGATATCGTATGCCGTGATACCAAAATGAAAAATTTCGATAATTTTGCTCGATATCGTATGCGGTGATTTGGCCCCTGTTTTTGCATAAACTTTTTTAACAAATGTATGGTAGTGTTAATGTGTTTGGTAACTAACGTATGTGTTAAAACTCATATATTTTTATATATATATTTTTTTTTTGGCCGTAAGGTCCGATGTTGATTTTGAAAAAAAATACAAATTATTTAGGAATTATTGTGATTTCTCTATCTCATTATGGCTACTTGTGCTTTAATAAAATCTAATGCAGTAGGGACTGATGATTTACATCCGAAATTTGTTAGAATACTTATGCCTCTGATTCTTCCATATGTTACTTATCTGCTAAATAATATCATCATGTCTTCAACATTTCCGTCAAACTGGAAGCATGCTAAAATTATTCCTTTACCCAAAGCAAATGGTGAGTTTAGGCCAATAGCCATCTTGTGTTTCCTTTCAAAAGTTCTGGAAAAAATCATGTATAAGCAAATAGTTACGTACATTAATACTAACAACATGCTGTCAAGTAAACAATCTGGCTTTCGTGAAAGTCATAGTTGTGTTACGGCTCTTGTCGAAGTGAGTGAAAACATACGACAGGGACTGGAGGCCGGAAATATAAATTTCTTAGTGCTACTTGACCACTCCAAAGCATTCGACACAGTAGACCACGCCATGTTAATCAAGAAATTAAAATACTTTTTCAGGTTTTCGCATACGTCCGCTAAACTCATTTCTTCGTATATTTCAAATCGAACACAGTCGGTTTTTTTAAACAATGTTTGGTCCGATAAATTGTCGCTTTTTAAAGGTGTGCCTCAAGGTTCCATCTTAGGGCCGCTTTTATTTTCAATATATGCAAATGACTTGCCAAAAATTCTTTCAAAATGCAATATTCACCTGTACGCTGACGACATTCAACTTACTTTAAGTATCGCACCTGAAAACTTTGATACCGGTATATCACATTTAAATTATGAATTAAGGAAAATTTATGATTGGGCTAGTGCAAACGGACTCTGTCTGAACCCGAAAAAGTCAAAATGTATAATAATCACTAAAAAAAGTGTAGCTGTATCTGATAGTGTGGATATTGTGTTAAATGACCAAAAAATTGAAATTGTTAATAGGGCGAAGAATCTTGGTATTATTTTTAACAACCATTTAACCTGGACAGATCATGTGAACTCAATGGTTGGCCAAACGTATTGCAAATTACGAGCTCTCTGGTTCACACAATATTTTACACCTCTCAAAATAAGAATTTTGCTTGCTAAGACTTACCTAGTTCCTTCCCTTTTGTACGGGTGTGAATTATTTTCAAAGTGCGACTCGGTTAGTCAAAGAAAACTAAACGTTTTGTTTAATAATATTATAAGGTATGTGTACGGATTGAGAAGATTTGATCACGTTTCATCTGTCTCTGAAAGCCTATATGGGGTTAGTTTTGATAAATTATTAAAAATCCGTACCCTGGTTTTTTTGCATAAAATAGTTCACACTCGTATCCCTAATTACTTATATGAAAAACTTCGATTTTTTCAATCGCCGCGAAACCGAAACATTATAATACCTCGATACCAATATCTAGTGTCCGAATGGCAATTTTACATACATGCTACCCGACTTTGGAACAATCTACCACTATGTCAACAGTTGAACAGAAATGCTAATAGTTTCAAAATTTTTTTATTAAATTTTCTAATGTAATCATATAAACTGTTTTTATGGGTATTTTTATATTTTTATTTCATTATGTTTATATATATATTTTTTTTTTTTATAATTTTTCTTTTCTTTTAAGTTTAAAATTTTGTTGTTTTTTAACTTAATTTAATTCAATAATTGCGATTTCGCATATACCGTTTCTGTACTATAAATATAAGATTAAATCTTGTTGTACAGAAAATAAACAAATAAAAATAAATAAATATGAGTATGTATGTACATATGTGCCTTACAAATTTTATATTTGGAAAAATACCAAGAACGCCACATGCATAGATAAGTTAATTCGGACCTCCTGAACATGAAAAACGCTGTAATTTTTTTCCTAAGTACCGTTCTTTAGATAACGGTACTTTTGTGTTTTTCAGTGTATGGTCCTACTCAAACCCATGTGGAGCTCAACCAAAAAGTCCGATCGAGGTAACTGGCATATCGTTGGAAAGATAATTGGACGCTTTTTCCGTTTATTTCAAAAATTTTCATTTTTATTTCGTTTTTTTTTCTACGTTGTAGTAAATATCTGGAATGTTTTAATTTTTTACCAAATAGTTTATTTAATTACCAACATTTTAAGCGTAATTTGAAAAAATAAACGGATGAAAAAAAAAGTTTTTATTAGGGATTTTGTGGAACCACAATATTTTAATTTTCATTGCTCACACACATACAGCGATGTCACAGAATTCATTTCCGTTCGGAAATAGAATTGAATCGGTTTTTTATTTCTTTAAAACACGAAAATTTAAAACTTTTTTGGAATAAAATCAATTCTGTAAGATAATACTTGCTTCACTCTTGCAATTAGAAATGATTTCATTCCGAAAAGTTTGTAGTTCTTCGTATATTCGGTATAAATTCAAAAAATTTAAATAAAAAATTTTTTTTTGTTTATAATTCCATTATTTATTGTATCTTCTAAAAGAACTAACAATAAGTATGCAAATCTTAAAAATAAAAATTCGTTAATTAAAATAGAAAAAAAATTAATTAATATTGAAAAATTTTATTTACTTAGGTCCAACGAAAAGTTGTTTCTTGCGTGTATTTTGTTGGTAAATCACCTTTCCAACGCTCTGATGGTTGCATGGGTGTCCAGCCTTCTCAGTCGAGTGTGGCCACCAAAGTTAAGAATGCTACGTGCGAGAGGATTCGGGTGAGACTCCAGTCTGTTAATGTACCTTATCGCGTGTTTTGAAAATTCATCTTTCACTAAGGGTGCACCTAGATCTTTGTGAATTCGAGAGTTTTTAACATACCATGGAGCTGCAGTAATTATAAGGAGAATTTTATTCTGGCGCTTTTGAATTTTCTCTTTCTTGGCTGCCGAGGCGGTTCCCCACAATTGAATTCCATAGCTCCATATTGGCTTTAGGATTGCATTATACAACAAAAGTTTGCAATCTTACTTCAAGATAGAATATCTGCCGATTAGCGAATTTAGTTGCACCGCTTTTAATTTCATCTGGGTGACTTTAGCGTCAATGTGAGACTTCCACGTGAGCCTACAGTCGAGGTGAATACCAAAGTATTTGACTTCACTGTGCTGCGGAACAATGTAGTTGTTGATTTTAATAGCCGAACAAGTTTTTCTGCGTAGTGTGAACGTAACATGGGTACATTTTTGCTCATTTACTTTGATTTTCCAAAGTTTCAGCCATTTCTCCAATATAAGAATATGTTCTTGCAAATTTTGTGATGCTAATTTATAGTCTTCATGGACACTGATGAATGCTGCTGCATCATCTGCAAAAGTTGAAGTGTGAAGTTTACAGCTCGTTGGCATGTCTGAAGCACAAATCAAATATAAAGTTGGGCCCAATATGCTACCCTGGGGAACTCCAGCTTCGATTGGCTGAGCCGAGCTTATGAAATCACCTTCTTTAACGACGAATTTCCGGTCATATAAGTAACAGCTTGTGCGTGTTTGCATGCAGGTTTAATTTTATTTTATGAGTTAAGCCTTTGTGCCACACTTTGTCAAAAGCTTTGGAAACGTCAATAAACAGAGCTGAGCAATATTTTTTTATCTTCGAACGCGTTTCTGATAACATTCACCAGCCTGTGTGTCTGTTCTATGGTGCTATGTTTCGCCCTAAAACCGAATTGATGGTTAGGAATACATCCTACTTCATTCAAGATTGGGGTCAACCTCGTCATTAGCAATTTCTCGATTAGTTTTGAAATTGTTGGCAATAGACTTATCGGCCTATATGACTCAGCTTTAGTAGGATCCTTTCTTGTTTTGGGTATCATAGTAATGACAGACACCTTCCACTCAGTAGGAAAGTACTCGAGACGTAAAATAGCATTAAAAATAAAAAGGACGAGTCTTCTAGCTACTCGGGGTGACCGCATAAGCATTTTGTTGGTAATTTTATCAATACCTGGAGCTTTTCTGGGGTTTAAGTTACTAATAGCACTCTCGACATCTTGAAAACGAAGTCTAAAAGGTACGGGAGGTCTAACTGCATATGGCGGCATATTAGCTTCATCATTCAGTCCGTCAATGGCAAACACGTTTCTCAAGTGGTTAGCGTACAGCATTCCCTTTTCGGAGTCACTTCTGGCCCAGTCCCCAGTTAGAGTACGCAAGGGTGGCTTAAATCTAATAGGTCTCTTTAACCCTCTTGCTGCTTTCCACAAAGAATAATCGGATTGAGGACTACTATCGAGGCTTTCGAAATAGGTTGTGAGAGAAGCCACTCTTTGAACTTCAAGCAAATTAAAATGACGAGCGACTTGAACTTTTGCGTTTTTTCAGATGGATCTCCGCGAATGAGGAACCAACAATAGCCCGCCATCATTTGTTCATCCCACCAGCCTTTGTAACGTCTCTCGATTTCTTCCATTACATGGTGAAATCTTTCACCTTGTTCATCACTTTTAGAGCCAAAATTCTTGGGGAAAATATCCAATTGACTGAATAAGAAGTGTAATTTAGATGTCATACTTGAACCTAAAATTTAAAAATAATAAATTTTCAAATGATAACGGCCTTTTGATTAGAGTAATGTACCGATCTTCTCAGCGTAATCAGGATTGCTGTAGTTTCCCAAAAAGCTCTGAACGATGTCGTGGAATGCTTCCGATGTCTCCAAATGAGCTGGATCTAAACACTCATTAAATGCATGGGCACCATACAGAGCCCGAATTTGAAGTCCATCAAATATACCAGCTTCAAATTTGCTCGCTGTTTCTTTTGGAAATTTTTGTTTAAGGTAATTCATGGCAAGAGGGTCTTTTGGCCACTTTTTCACAATACTTGTAACCAACCCAAACTATGTAATGGAGATAGTATCTCCTGAGGAATAAGAGGTCATTTTTGATATTGTACTCTCCGTGCGTACGTCCACTTCGCTCGTGGTAAACTTTTCGGGTGTAGTAATTCTGACGGTCACGCCTGTCCCATAGGCATAGAAAACAGGGAAACTTCGCATTGCCCCCTTGCAAATCAGATAGTATGGCAAACTTTCCATTGATGTTAGTCATTATGTATGAGACCGTGAAGTTCTTTCACTGCTTCAAATGTTTCCTTTGTCTGTTTCCCACATCCGATTGGAATTGCTGGTTTCGTATTCCCTTAAGGAAACAAGATTGCTTTCAAACTATCCTTGCCTAAATCCAGAAAAAGGCTCTATTTTAATTAAAATTTGTTCAATTTACACCGAATATATTTTTGGTTTGTACATTTGTACAACGGGTTATAGTTCAGGTTTTTTCTTTCTTAAGTTTTTTTTTCTTAAGAAGGATTTTTTTACAATACAAATCTGCTGTGATCAATAATTTTTGATTGAAGAGGACAAGAAAAATAATAATCAAATCTTTAGCTGGGGGACAAGTAGCTGTTTCGTAGTCGCTACACTACTCAGCAGCACCCACTGGGATTTGAACTCGGGACATGACGTATCATGATCTACTGCTTTAACCACTAAGCCACCGAGCATTTAATTATTTTCTATCTATATTCATCTCATATTGAATCACATATGCATTTTGTTAATTGCCCACATTGTTTGTACAGCGTTTGCTGTCTCAGAACTAGCGGTATTTATTTTTATTTATCAACATACATATTTTTGTATTTTAATACTCTCCGTACCCAGAGATGTAAATATAAATTTATTGAATTTTTGATGAACTTTTTATAATTTTTTAAATTCAATTTTTGGTTTGTACATTTGTACAACGGGTTATAGTTCAGGTTTTTTTTAAGAAGGATTTTTTTACAATACAAATCTGCTGTGATCAATAATTTTTGATTGAAGAAGACAAGAAAAATAATAATCAAATCTTTAGCTGGGGGACAACTAGCTGTTTCGTAGTTACACTGAATATAGTTTATGAGCAACGAAAATGAAAATACTGTCGTTCCACAAAATCCTTAACAAAAACTTTATATTTCATCCGTTTTTTTTCAAATTACGCTTATAATGTTGGTAATTAAAAGAATAAAAACTTTCAGATCTTTACTAAAACGTATAAAAAAAAAAACGAAATAAAAATTTTAAATTTTGAAACTAAGGAAAAGGCGTTCAATTACCTTTCCAACGATATGGCACTTATCTCGATCGTACTTTTTCGTTCAGCACCACAAGCGTTTGAGTGGGAGTCTAAAAACGGTACTTGGGAAAAAAATTACAGCGTTTTTCGTATTCAGAAGGTCCGAATTAACTTATCTAGGCATTTGGCGTACTTAGTATTTTTTGGCTGTAAACCAGTGTTATGCATGTGTGCCGCGAATTCGGCGGCCGAATTAGATCATCCTTTAGCTCTTGAATTGTTGCTGGATTATCGATGTATACACTTTTCCTTTCAAATAACCCCAAAGAAAGAAGTCCAACGGTGTCAAATCAGATGATCTTGGTGGCCAATTGGTATCGCCACCACGTGAGATAAAATGGCCATTTCGTTTGTTGCGCAAAAGAGCCATTCAACTGTGTGATAAGTGGCAGCACTGTTGAAACCACATATCGTCCATAATTCATATCTTCGAATTCAGGCCATTCACAGTAACTGCCCCACAGGAGACATTTTGGCCGATGATGCAGTCAGCTGACAATCGCTATTGGGTAATATTCGCCCAAATGTAATGCATTCTACGATTCTTTGGGCAATCGACCACAAATGGATGAGCTCTTGTTTCGTAAAAATGTGCGATTTTCGGGAATAAGATCCTTAATCTCGTCAGACCAAAATACACTGTATTAACGATAGAAGAGAGTAACACACCCCACACTGCGTCGATGCTCCAGTGAGTCAATACAGTTGGATACCCTGCTGCCACCGATGAGCTTCTTCGCCTTTTCATGTACACGGTCGAGTAACCCCTAATAAGACTTTGAGGCACTGGCTCGATGGACTTGAATGCTTCTTTGGAGACATGAAAAATATGTTCATTCCAGCGAACGTCGCACTGTATTTTCATTCGAAGGTCAGAGTGTAGCTTTGATAGTGAACGGATGTATTTGTTTTTGATCGGAGTGTTACAACAAAAGTAATAATAATAATAACGGTATAAGTAGAAAACCGCAATAAGTGAAGAGCGAATTAATACAAAATAAAAACTTTGTGACAATTATTTTTATATACTTTTAAAGCAACAGAAATATAAATAAAAAAAAATTGCATGAGTGTACCCAGTAGGTGTAATTCTGAAAGAGAGCTTAGCTCCACTAAAAAAAACCTCTGGATTTCTGAAGAGGAATCATTGAAAAAATCATTGGACAATCTCCTGTCTCTAAGAGATAAAAAACGCACGCGTTCGTGCTCGCCAAACATTGTTGTTACAACAGACGACAAACCATCTTCCAGTCTAGCTATTATAGGTATATAACCGTGGTTAAACGTCCGCGCAAATAGCGTCGCAACCAAAAATGTCTAAGGCCGATATTACCTCTGCGACAACGGATAATAATAGGTTTGCTATCCTTCAGACAGATGAACCACCAACTTCCAAAAAAACATACAAACCCCCACCAATTTATTTGAGAGAGCCGACTTCTAGTGAACTGGTGAAACAACTTATTACGGCAATCGGCAAAGATAAATTCAACGTCACATCAGTGAAGCACGGCAGCATCAGTGAAACTAAAATTCAGGTAAACCATGAAAACGACTACTGAAAATTGTCTGATATCTTAGAAAAACAGAAAAGATCATTTTACACTTACCAGCTCAAAAGTGCCAAAGGTATTTAGGTCGTTATTAAAGGGATTGACCCATGCGTAGATATTGATTATGTCAAAACCGGATTGGAAGATAAGGGCTTTAAAATAAAAACAGTAGTAAACATCAGGAACCGTGAAAAGATCCTTCAACCCATGTTTAGGGTTGAACTAGAACCAGGGGATGTTCTGCTAAAAAAGAGTGAAATTCACCCAATATATAACCTCAAATTTTTTTTGCATCGTAAGGTTACCGTTGAGGAGCCACATAAGCGTTCAGAACCCGTTCAGTGCCTAAACTGCCAAGAATTTGGCCACACTAAGGCTTATTGTAAATTGCCCGCTGTTTGTGTTGTATGTGGCGAACTTCACGGCACAACTCAGTGCAATAAGCCAAAGGCCGACGCAAGTGTTAAAAAATGCAGTAACTGTGGAGGTAACCACACTGCAAATTATAGAGGTTGCCCTGTCTATACTCATTTTAAGCGGTCAATGACAAATAAGTCATCGGTTTCTCCAGCAACCCAGCAGCCAAATGTCATTAGTAAAAACAATTTTCCCCAGGTAGGCCATTAAACCAACTCCACAAACACGCAGAATTCCAAACAATTTTCATATGCTAATGTGGTTAAATCTGACCAAAACTTGAACAAGGAACCCAAGCCTCAAATGTCCGATCCAAATTTTAGTAACCTAGAGGCAACTCTGCAGACTCTTGTTCAATCCATTAACACTTACCGTCTCTATGACAAACATGATGCAGGAAATGCTAAAAATGCAATCCACTATTTTACAGGCAATTTTAAAAAAATTAATTGGTTAAAAATATGTTTCTGGAACGCAAACGGCATTCGCCAACACAAAAATGAACTTGAGCACTTCCTTATGGAAAAGCAGATCGATCTAATGATGATTGCTGAAACCCATTTGACAATCAACAGTTATTTCAAAATTAATGGCTACATACTGTACGACACAAAAGATCCCCGTGGAGATCTTGCGGAGGATCGGCAATTCTAATAAAATCCAGAATTAAACACTTTTTAAGGAACGAGACATGTGAGGAGTATCTCCAAGCAACTAATATATGCATTTATTATTTTCATGAAAAAATTGTTATTTCCTCGATCTACTCACCGCTTTTCAATAACAGAAAGCCAATACTCAAATTTTTTCAAATCACTTGGTCCTAGATTTTTAGCGGCTGGCGACTATAACGCAAAACACACTTTTTGGGGATCACGTTTAATTACCCCGAAAGAACGTGTGCTTTTTGACACCGTTTCCAAAATGGGTTTAGATGTGGTTTTAAGCGGACACCCCACTTATTGGCCGTCAGACTGACGAAAGATCCCAGATGTTATAGATTTTGGAGTTGCGAAAAATGTTCCCTTAGAGTGGATGCAAGTGGAGCCTTCATTAGATTTTTCATCAGATCACTCTCCCACTATAATCTCTGTTTCGTTCCCCCAAGAGATTGACGCACCGTTAACTGTCAATAGAGTTAATTAGCTTAAATACAAAAAATTTTCTGAGTACACATTGTACTGAAAATATCGCCCTAAGAACGCCTGATATTGATGTGTCAATTAATGATTTTTCTGAAAACCTCAAACTGGCCGTACAGCATGCTACCACTAGTCATATAAGATCCAGAAATGAAACCAATAGAACTTATTCGTCTGAAATTGAGCAATTTCTGTCAGCAAAAAGAAGAGTCAGAATAGAGTGGCAACTTCGCAGATCTCCCCAGCTTAAAAACAGGCTACGAGAGTGCATATCTCAGTTAAGAAATGTGTTTGAAATTCAAAGAATGGCTTCCCTTAAAAATTATCTGGAAGGTCTTGATGGTACCCCTCAAACCGACTATTCTCTATGGAAAGCGATAAAAGGTCTGAAAAGACCCGTAATAGGTAAGCCACCTTTGCGAACTTCAACTGGCGACTGGGCAAGAAGCGATTCTGAAAAGGGGATGTTGTATGTCGATCATTTGAGAAACGTTTTTATTACAAATGATTCAGCGAATATTACAGCGGAATTGCCACCATATGTTGTTAGACCCCCTGTGTCTTTGAGACTTAATTTTCAAGATGTCGAAAACGTTATCGCAAATACAAACCCAAGAAAAGCTCCAGGCATTGATCAAATTACTGGTAAAATGCTTGAACAGTTACCTCGTGCAGCTAGAAGGCTTCTACTTTTTATTTTTAACGCTATTTTACGCCTTGAGTATTATCCTACAGAGTGGAAAGTCTCAATGATTACTATGATACCCAAGCCAGGGAAGGATCCCACTAAAGTGGAGTCATATAGACCAATAAGTCTACTACCAACAATTTCAAAACTGTTCGAAAAATTGTTAATGGCAAAGTTGAGTCCAATATTGAACAATGTGGGGTGCATCTCTGATCATCAATTTGGTTTTCGGGCTCAACATAGCACCATAGAACAAACGCACAGACTAGTCAATGTCATAAGACAGACCTTTGAGGAGAAGAAGTATTGTTCAGCTCTATTCATTGACATTTCTCAAGCTTTCGATAAAGTGTGGCACGACGGGTTGATGCACAAAATAAAGTTAAACTTGCCTGTAAATACTCACAAGCTTCTGGAAAGCTACTTATATGGGCGGAAGTTTGTTATCAGAGAAGGCGATTTTATAAGCCCAACTCAGCCAATCGAAGCAGGTGTTCGCCAAGGCAGCATGCCTTGACATGCCAACGAGATCCGGAATCCATACTTCAACCTTTGCAGATGACACAGCGTTTTTGAGTGTTCATGAAAACCACCAATTAGCATCACGAAACTTACAGGAATACATTTCAATGTTAGAGAAATGGCTAACACTTTGGAAAACCAAAGTTAATGAACAAAATTGTAACAAAAATGTGTAAGCAAACATGTGCGCCTATCCATATAAACAACTCACCTATTCCGCAGCACAGTGAAGTCAAGTACCTTGGTATACACCTCGACCGTAGGCTAACGTGGAAGTCTCACATTGATGCGAAAGTCACTCAGAGGAAACTAAAAGCAGCGCAACTAAATTGGCTTATGTGCAGAAACTCGACATTGAAGTTGGATTGCAAACTTCTGTTATACAATGCAATTCTAAAACCGATATGGTGCTACGGAATTCAATTATGGGGCACCGCCTCAGCGTCAAATATTGAAAAAATTCAAAGGCAACAAAACCAAATTCTTCGAACGATTACTGCAGCTCCATAGTACGTCAAAAATTCACGAATTCATAAAGATCTGAGTGTTCCGCTGATAAAAGAGGAACTTTCTAAGTACGCGACAAGGTATGTCAGTAAACTGGAACTTCATCCAAACCCTCTTGCGCGCAATATACTTAATTTTGGCGGCCACACTCGGCTTAAAAGAAGGGATACCGCTGCCACCATCAGATTGCTCAATAGGTGATTTTACCGAAATAGCTCCCGCATAATAAAACTTTTTGTCTAGCATTGGCCGGACATAAGAATCACATTTTTTAATTTTTAAATTTAGTATTAAGATTTGAATACTTATTGTTGGTTCATTTTTAAGATTCAATAAATAAAAAACGCTACAAAAAAAAAAAAAAAAAAAATTCGAAGGACATCAAGAGCATACGATCCCTCAATATTTACACCATCCATGAGTACAGATAGTGCAGCATCAGCGGTAGTGTGTTTGTGTGTTAATAAACAATACTGGGACTTACGAGGGTTGAAGGTGTTTTTACGACCCCATTCGGAGATTAATAGAAAAATGTTCAATCCGACCAAACTTGGATCTACTTTTTAAATATTTAAAAACATATATATACCATACGTACTTCTTATATAAAGTATAATTTTTCCACCAAACTTTTTAAATTATAGATTTTTTTTTTTTATAATTCAATTATTTATTGTATCTTCTAAAAGAACTAACAATAAGTATGCAAATCTTAAAAATAAAAATTCATTAATTAATATAGAAAAAAAAATTTATTAATATTGAAAAATTTTACTGCCCCGGGGAGCTGTAAGGTGGACGGTTGTTCGTCCGTTAGCCTCTTCTTTCTTTGACTGGCTTCCGGAGGCGTTTCTTCCTCAGACCTTTGCCTTTTGGGCCTTGTTCTTTGCCCTTGCCCTCCTCATTTTGCAGGGTCACAGGCTGTCTGGCCTTGAGGTACGCCTCTTCCTTACTAAGGCCTTGTTTTAATAAGTAGACCAGCCTTTTTTTACCCGCTCCACTAAGTCTCTTAGGCCTCATTTCAGAGTCGGTTTTTCTGAGAGTTACTCCCGCCCAAGCCGAGGGTTTTTCTGCCTCTTTTACTATTTTCGAGGTTGATTTGCCTCTTTGTTGAAGCTCTCTTGGCTGCTTCCGCCATTTTTTTTATTTTCATTTTTTTCTGTGTTCATTTTTGCTCCCACGAGTATAGGGGAACAGACGGTCCACTGCACCAGAGCCCCGGTAAAGCAGTAAGGCACTTATTAAAATGGGATCTTGCCTGAGCATCCCAAGTCCGCATACTAGGAACTAGATTAACCCACTAGCCATTCATCCCTCGAGGTATGCTGTTCCCTCTTGGATTGGGGTTTGTGTAGAGTTTTCTCTCTCAGCCCGACTATATCAGCCAGACCCGCCGCAGAGACATGACCTCAGTGGTTGGCCTGTTCCCAGCGGCCACCACGAGGAGGTTATAGCCGCACTTCTGCACAGTCTAGCGTTTACGGCACAGTGCACACTGTGCACTGCGCTGATCCCCCTACATAGACTTGCAGCTGACCGCCTTTGTGGGTTAAGAGTACTAGTTGTCATATTTATTCCATTGTTCTCGCAACTCTTCAACCATACGGTCGTGTTAATTGAAAGCGGACAAAAATAATTTTTTATACATGTTGGTAAACATACAAAAACAATAATACATAGTGCTAAATTACGAGCATAACAAACCAAATACGTTGTAATAAATTGTGCGAACAACAACAAACTATTAAAAAAAAAAACAGCGGGAAAATAAATTCCTTAAACTTTTAATAATAAAGCAATAATATCAATTACAAAACAAGTGCAGAGATAGTGCATAAGTTTTATTTTTGTTATTGTGCGGAAGATTACGAAGGTAGTCTGAGAAAAAAACTATAAATTTAATTTTTGTTTTCTATAATAAAAAACTTTTTTCTTTAATAAAACACTGCATGAGCTTACCTAGCAGATGTAGTTCTGAGAAAGAGCTTAGCTCTACTAGCAAAAATTTATGGATTTCCGAAGAGGAATCTATTAAAAAATCATTGAATAATCTACTTTCCATAAATGATAAGAAACGCCAGCCTTCGAGCTCGCCAAATATTGTTCTTACAACAGAAGACAAACAATCATCCACTATAATTGTTGCAGATAAGCCGAAAACACAAGTAGGCATGGACAGGTACGTAACTGTAGCTAAACGCCAGCGAAGCCCCAAATCCGCTCAAGTGTCGTCTCAATCGAAACTACCTAAAAATGATAGCACCAAAACAACAACTGAAAGTAATAGATTTGCTATCCTTCAGACTGTGGAGGCAGCAACATCTAAGAAAACCTTTAAACCACCGCCAATATATTTGAGAGAGCCTACTACAGGGTGGCCCAGAAAGACCGAAGTGGTGTGAATTGCTTATAACTTTTTATTTAAGAGATATTTTTTTAATTTTTTTTTTTTAAATACATTAAATTTATGGGGAATATTTTTGGATTAGTGTTATTAAAAATGATATCCCGCAAATGGTGGCCATATTCTGCTTCGCACAAATGTGCTCTTTCCAACACATTTTCCATGACCTTTCGCAAAACTTCCGGTGGTATGTTGTTAATTTCTTCTCGAATATTGGTTTTTAACTCCTCAATAGTCCTAGGCTTATTAACATAAACTTTTCCTTTTAAATAGCCCCAAAGAAAACAGTCTGGAGCGGTTAAATCCGGGGAACGCGGAGGCCAATTAAAATTGCTGTTACGAGAAATTATTCTTTCACCAAAGATGTCGCGTAAAAGAGTCATTGTGGCCCTCGCAGTGTGCGCTGTGGCTCCATCCTGTTGGAACCATATTTGCGGATAGTTTTCCACGGCTGGCCTTACAAAATTTTGCAACATGGCCCGATATCGATCACCATTGACGGACACCTTGTTCATTTTCAAAAACAAATTGGCCAATGATCCTTTCTGAAGAAACACCGCACCAAACGGTACACTTAACTGGGTGCAATTGTCGTTGATGAAGTACACTCGGGTTTTCCGTAGCCCATATCCTACAGTTTTGCTTGTTAACGAACCCATTTAATTGAAAATGGGCTTCGTCACTCATTATTAAGTTATGAATAAAATTATCATTATTAAGTTATGAATAAATTTCAACAATTTGGGCACGTTGTTCAATTGTGTATTGCTCCATTATAAATTATCCAAGTCTTCTTTACAAAATACTGAAAAGAAAAGAAAAAAAAAATTATAATAAAAAAGTTATAAGGAATTCACACCACTTCGGTCTTTCTGGGCCACCCTGTACTAGTGAGCTGGTAAAACAACTTATCACGGCGATCAGCAAAGACACTTTTAACGTTACATCAGTTAAGCATGGCAGTATCAGTGAAACAAAAATCCAGGTAAATAATGAAAGTGAATACCGAAAACTGACTGACATTCTGGAGAAGGAGAAAAGATCTTTTTACACTTATCAGCTTAAAAGTGCTAAAGGTCTTCAGGTCGTTATAAAAAGAATTGACCCTTGTGTAGACACGGATGATATTAAGACTGGATTGCAAGAGGAAGGCTTTAAAATAAAAAATGTAACCAACATAAGGAACCGTGAAAAGATTCCTCAACCCATGTTTAGGGTTGAAATGGAACCAGGGGATGTCGTTCTGAAGAAAAATCAGATTCATCCAATTTACAACCTTAAATTTCTTTTGTATCGTAGGGTCACCATAGAGGAGCCGCATAAACGTTTAGGTCCCGTTCAATGCCTAAACTGCCAAGAATTTGGCCACACGAAGGCATACTGTAAATTGCCCGCAGTTTGTGTTGTGTGTGGAGAGCTTCACGGCACATCACAGTGCAAAAAATCAAAAACTTATTCGAGCGTTAAAAAATGCAGTAATTGTGGAGGTAACCACACTGCAAATTACAGAGGGTGCCCAATGTATGCTCACTTTAAACAGTCAATGACAAATAAGACTTCTATACCTCCTAAGCAGCCACCGCAGTCAAATATCATTGTTGCAAATAGTATTCCCCAGGCAGGCCAGGCAACTAGCCATATTAACTTGCAAAACGCCCAACAAATTTCATATGCTAATGTGGTTAAAGCTGATACCCCAAATTTAAATCAGCAACCCAAGTCCCAAAACTGCGATCCAAATGTTAGCAATCTTGAGGCAACGCTGCAGACTCTTGTTCAATCAATAAACACTTTTACGGCTTCTATGACGAGCATGATGCAAGAAATGCTGAAAATGCAAACCATAATTTTGCAGGCTATTTTAAAGAAATAAAAAAATGATTTGTTTGAAAATATGTTTCTGGAACGCAAACGGCATCCGCCAGCATAAAAATGAACTTGAGCACTTCCTTATGGAAAAGCAAATCGATATAATGTTAATCGCTGAAACTCACCTGACGTCAACAAGTTATTTCAGGATTAATGGCTACATACTATATGACACCAAAGATCCCCGTGGAAGATCTTGTGGGGGATCGGCAATTTTGATAAAAGCCAGAATTAAGCACTATTGGTTCAACGAAACACGTGAGGAATATCTGCAAGCAACTAATGTATGCATTGAATTTTGTAATGAGAAAATAGTTATTTCCTCGATTTACTCACCGCCTCGGTTTTCAGTAACAGAAAACCAATATTCGGATTTTTTCAAATCACTTGGGCCTCGATTTATAGCGGCTGGTGACTATAACGCTAGACACACTTTTTGGGGTTCACGTTTAATTTCTCCGAAAGGCCGTGTACTTTTTGATACCATATCTAAAATGGGCTTAGATTTGATTTCAAGTGGTCACCCCACGCATTGGCCGTCAGACAGACGAAAGATTCCAGATGTTATAGATTTTGGAGTTTCGAAAAGTTTTCCTTTAGAGTGGTTTCAAGTGGAGCCTTCGTTAGATTTGTCATCAGATCTCTCACCCACAATAATATCTGTTTTGTTCCCCCAAGAGTTTTACCCCCCGTCTACTGACTTAGACTTGACGACCACTAGAATTAATTGGCTAAAATATAAAAAATATTTAAGTACTCATTGTACGGAGAATATTGCTTTCAGAACGTCTAAAGATATTGACGTGTCCATTAATAGTTTTTCCAAAAGCCTTAAACTGGCCGTACAACATGCTAGCACTAACTATATAAGATACAGATACGAGAACAATAGATCTTATTCGTCGGAAATTGAGCAAATTAGGCTACGAGAATGTGTAACCAAATTGAGAAATCTGCTTGAAATAGAAAGAATGGCTTCCCTTAAATCATACTTGGAAAGCCTTGATGGCACTCCTCAATCAGACTATTCATTGTGGAAAGCGGCGAAAGGTTTAAAAAGACCCGTTAGAGGTAAGCCACCTTTGCGGACTCCAACTGGCGACTAGGCAAGAACCGATTCCGAAAAGGGGATGTTGTATGTAAATCACTTGAGAAATGTTTTTACAGATAATGCAGCAAACGACATAGCAGTATTTCCGCCATTTGCCGTAAGACCGCCTGTGTCCTTGAGATTTAGTTTTCCAGATGTGGAAAACGTTATCAATAAAATAAGCTCTAAGAAAGCTCCAGGTATGGATAAAATTACTGGTACAATGCTTGTACAACTACCTCGCGTGGCTAGAAGAATTCTTCTTTTTATTTTCAACGCTATCTTACGCCTTGAGTATTATCCGGTGGAGTGGAAAGTGTCTATGATAACGATGATACCTAAGCCGGGGAAGGATCATACTAAAGTAGAATCGTACAGACCAATAAGTCTACTGCCAACAATTTCAAAACTATTTGAGAAATTGCTAATGATGAAGTTGAGTCCAGTACTGGAAAAAATAGAATGTATTCCTGATCATCAGTTCGGTTTTAGGGCCAAACATAGTACCATCGAACAGACACACAGACTAGTTAATGTCATAAGAAAATCATTTGAAGACAAGAAGTATTGCTCTGCACTTTCCATTGACGTTTCCCAAGCTTTTGACAAAGTGTGGCATGACGGTTTAATGCACAAAATAAAACTAAACTTTCCTGCGAACACCCACAAACTTTTTGAAAGTTATTTGTATGGACGTAAATTTATCGTTAAGGAAGGTGACTTTTATAGCCCAATTCAACCAATCGACGCAGGCGTCCCACAAGGCAGCATACTGGGCCCTACCTTATACTTGATTTATGCTTCTGACATGCCAACAAGCGATAAAATTTATACATCCACGTTTGCAGACGATACGGCTTTTTTCAGTGTACATGAAAACCACCAAACAGCATCACAAAATATGCAGGAACATATTTACAATTTAGAGAAATGGGTAAAACTCTGGAAAATCAAAGTCAATGAACAAAAATATGTCCATATCACGTTCACACTGCGTAAAAATACATGCACGTCAATAAAAATTAATAATCAAATAATTTCACAACACAGTGACGTCAAATATCTCGGCATTCACCTCGACCGTCGACTAACTTGGAAGAAACACATTGACGCAAAAACAACCCAGATAAAATTAAAAGCCACGCAATTGAATTGGCTCATCGGCAGAAATTCCACCCTTAGCTTAGACTGCAAACTTTTGCTGTATAACGCGATCCTAAAGCCAATATGGTGCTATGGAATTCAACTATGGGGCACCGCCTCCGCATCGAATATTGGAAAAATTCAAAGACGTCAAAACAGCGTTCTACGTACGATTACAGCAGCCCCATTGTATGTAAAAAATTCTCGAATTCACAAGGACCAAACGCACCTTTAGTAAAAGATGAATTTGTCAAATATGCTGGAAGGTACTTATATAACCAAACTTGAAATCCACCCAAATCCACTTGCTCGAGACATCCTTACATTTGGTGGTCCCACACGATTAAAAAGAAGGGACACCCTGGCTTCCATTCGGGAGCCTAACAGATGATGTCCTGTGGCACGGTATTCTGATACATTCGCTGAATCATAATTTTTTGTCTAGCATTGGCTGGACTTAAAGAAAATTTTTTAGTTATTAAAATTTGAATAATTGTTGTTAGTTCTTCTTGAAGATTCAACAAATAAATAAAAAAAAATATATATTTATTCAGCCGTCACTGTTAAATACCGTTATATAAGAGAATTTAAGAATTTAATTTCTCCTTGGAAGTTTTTTTTTTTGTAAAAGAACCGTTTTATATATATTTATTGTTTTAAGTTTTCTTAAAAATCCCAAATTTTTTGCAGTAAAAAAATAGTAGCATTTGACACGTAAGAGGTTTTTTTTTTTTTTTTTTTTTTTTTAACTTCATTATTTTATTTATTGAATCTACATAAAAAAAAATGTAATGACAATAAGTATTCAAATCTTAATACTAAAAAAAAAAATTATGATTAAAGTCCTGCCAGTGCTGGACGAAATTTTATTTTTATGCGAATATTATTTCAGAATTCAGTTATCTGTTTAGAGCTCTAATGGTAGCTAAAGTATCCCTCCTTCTCAGACGGGTATGACCACCAAAATTAAGAATATTAGCTGCAAGAGGATTTGGATGGAATTCAAGTTTGTTAATATACCTTGTCGCGTACTTCACAAATTCAGATTTCATAAAAGGTACGTTCAGATCTGCGTGGATTCGTGAGTTTTTAACGTACCATGGAGCATCTGTAATTCTACGGAGAATTCTATTTTGACTTCTTTGAATTTTCTCAATGTTGGATGCCGAGGCTGTGCCCTATAATTGAATCCCATAGCACCATATTGGCTTTAGAATCGAGTTGTACAGCAAAAGTTTACAATCAAGCTTCAAGGTCGAATTTCTGCCTAGTAGGCAGTTAATTTGCACTGCTTTCAATTTCATCTGCGTTACTTTTGCCTCGATGTGCGACTTCCATGTTAGTCTACGGTCAAGATGAATTCCGAGGTATTTGACTTCACTGTGTTGAGGTATTACTTTATTGTTAATAGTAATGGGTGAGCATGTTCCTAGACGCAGTGCGAATGTAACATGGGCACACTTTTGTTCATTAACCTTGATTTTCCAAAGCTTCAGCCATTTCTCTAGTTTGTCGATATGTTCCTGTAAATTTATTGATGCTTGCTGGTGGTTACTATGTATACAAAATTCCGTTTAACATGTTACATCCTACTTATGTACATATTACTTTTGAAATCACTTAACATAATAGTAAAAATGTTAATGTTAAAATGTTATAATAAAAATTAATGTAAAGAGAATTATGCTCTAGATGCATGTACGAGTATATACTGTAAGATTGGTTTTTTTATATAATCCTGTTAATGTTAAACATGTAATGTTAAAAATGTAATCTCATGTACAGCTTTAACCAAAATACTTGATTACTCAATTTATCTTAACATTTTCTGGTATTCATAATTATGTAAATACATAATAAGTATGTTTGTAGTTACATAGATAGTTATAAATGATTTATTAAGTGGTTTTCCTTTGTCTATACTTAGCTCTTATGTGAGATTTTGTTAATTCCTTAAGTTTGCGGTTATTCTCATTATTTATATATTTTTCTCTTTCTTTCAACTTGTTAGCCTCCAGACTCAGTGTAATTTAGGTTAATTTTTCTGTTCCCGAAACGTGTTCTGCTAGCCTTGCTTTGATATGGGAATCTGATTTTTTTTTTTTATGCCACCTTTTCTGTCCCACGCTTCTATAGCAGATTTAGCGTCTCAACGCACGTTAAATTATTATATTTTATCATATAATTAAAACCCTATAATTGCACTCAATAAGTACATGTGTATACATATATTTAAAAGAAATATATATATATATATATATATATATATATATATATATATATATATATATATATATATATATATATATATATATATATATATATATATATATATATATATATATATATATATATATATATATATATATATATATATATATATATATATATATATATATATATATATATATATATATATATATATATATATATATATATATATATATATATATATATATATATATAATTTTGTCAAATCTTCAAACAAATTGGGTTTTTATTTTTTTGTGAAATCTCTTTATTTTTTTAAAGAAATTTTTAATTAAATTACTGATGATTTTGATAAATCTGAAATTTTATTTTCTCAAAATAACTACTGAGCACTTAACGATCCCAATCGAAAAAGGAAGAACGGAAAAAGTATTAACTTACATGTGACAAAGTATTGTAATATAATCAATTATTTAATAACTAGGTAATCGATAGTACTTTAGTGTTGCTAACTTTAAAAATAGCAGTTTGTAGTATAATTTTTATTATGTTACGTTGACTATGTATGTTATGCCATTACTAACTTAGTTAACATAGTAAAATGTTAACTTATAGTAGAAAGGTTGTTATCAAATTACCTTTTTTCGCGGTAGTTTTTCTTTTATATGTTAGTATTTTAGTGAACGATATTATGTTAAAAAAAAAAATCTGTTACAAAACCTTCTTTGTAGTGCTAGTTCAACTAGAACGAAAATAAGGAATATCTGATTTTTTTTTTTTTTTTTGTGGGGCACGACCACGCCCTGAGATTAGTTTAGCCGGGCAATTCCGCCACCTTATAGAGGCTTTAGATCTTTGGCATGGTACATGCCAACGTATTTTCCTGTAGGTGACTCAAGATCATAATATGAACTACCTACTCTTTTCCTAACTATGCTTTTTATATATGGTGGAAGAAGTTTAGAATTTATGCCTTTCTTCATATCTGAATGTTGAAAATTTTTTCTAAAAATTGCTTGTCCTCGTTTATATTCCACATTTCTGCTTCTTAAGTTGTACCTCTTTGTAGCTTTTTCGTGCGCTATTAACAAGTTTTCTCTTATGTTTTCGTGTAATCTAGATATTTTGCAATCATTAGGGACAAAATTTAGCTGCGATTCATTCAGACAGTGAAGTTTTTGCAGAATTTTGTATGCAGATCCATGAGTGACCATATTATAACCAAAAAGACAAAAATAAGGTGTACATTTTATTGCGTTATGAAAGTCACTTCTTAGGACACTCGCTATTTTTGAAACATGCATGTCCCATGTATCTTGTTTTTCTTTTAATAAAATTCTAAGCTTTACCAGAAATTCACGATTAGTTCTCTCGGAAGCGTTTGCTTGAGGAGAGTACAAAGCAGTTTTTATGTGGGTGACTCCATAAACTTTTAAAAAACCAGCCATTTGCGAGGAAACAAATTGTTTCCCATTGTCCGAATGTATAAACTGCGGCACTCCAAATTGGTGAAATATATCTGTTTCTAAAAAAGTTATTATTGAAAGACTTGTTGCCTTTTTAAGTGGCTTTAAAAATATATATTTAGAAAAATGGTCTAGTGCAACAAAAACAACGGAATTCCCTAATTTTGTTCGGGGGTATGGACCCAAAAGATCTACGTATATTCTTTGGAATGGACGTTCTGTGATAATTTGTTGGCCCATGGGGGGTCTAAGTATTTGATTTGTAGGCTTAACTTGCTTACAAATTTCACAATTCTTGACAAATTCTTTTATGTCATCAGACATTTTTGGCCAGAAATATTTTTCTTTTATCCGGCTTAAAGTTTTTTCAAAACCTCCGTGTATTGAATGGAATATGTGGTTTGCCTCAATCACTTGTTGTTTTAGTTCCCTAGGTAACCATAACTTCCATAATGACATTTCATCAGTGAATTCACCTTTCCTAAACTTAACCCTCTGGTAGATATAACCGTCAGAAATTATTGTGTCTGGAAAACTACCAGGCGCTTTTGTCAATTCGTTCCTTAAGTTTTCATAGTCTTCTGCATTAAAGGCTTCAGAGTTTAAATCAATTTCGTCTGGAATAGAGGAATAGGTAACTTCATCCACATCTAACCTAGAAAGAGCATCAGGAACTATATTGGCTGCACCTTTTCTATACTGTACATCAAAATCAAAACTCTGCAGCTTAAGACTCCAGCGACCAAGTCGTCCAGATAAATCCTTTCGGGAAATCAACCAACGAAGACTAGAGTGATCACTCACAATTGTGAAAGGAAGACCTTCGACATAAGGACGAAATTTTTTCAGACAAACAATCGCGGCAAGACATTCTAGCTCCGTTACCGTATAATTTTTTTGATTTTTATTTAACTTTTGCGATACGTACGCTACTGGGTGCTCTTTCCCTTCACTGTCAGACTGTGTGAGAACACCTCCTACACCAACACGCGATGCATCGCACTGAATAGTAAACGGTCGGCTAAAGTCTGGCTGAACCAAAACTGGTGTGGATGTTAGAGCTTCTTTTAACTTACAAAATGCAGTTTTAGCCTCAGGTGTTATGTTAAATTTTGTTCCCTTTTTCAGGCAGTCTGTAAGTGGTGCTGCTAAATCTGCAAAATTCGGGATAAACTGACGATACCAACCTGTCATACCTATGTATCGTCTAATTTGTCTCGGAGTCTTTGGTAACGGAAAGTCAACTATAGCACAAACTTTCGCTGGGTCAGTTCTTAAACACCCTTGTCCTACGATGTAACCTAAATACTTTATCTCCTTTTGACAGAAACGACTTTTCTCAACGTTTATGGTTAGCATTGCGTTTTTCAATCACTTAGCCACCTCTCGTAAAATGTTAGTATGTGTTTTGAAATCTTTTGTACAAATCAATAAGTCGTCCAGGTATACAAAGACATTTTCACGAAGTCGGCCAGGTATTACTTTATCCATTAGCCGACTCATCCTTTGTGCAGCATTGCAGAGCCCGAAAGGCATAACTGTGAAATGGTACAATGGACGGCCGGGTACTGCAAATGCTGTTTTCTCTTTCGAATGCTCATCTAAAGGTATTTGCCAAAAGGCGTCTTTTAAATCAATACCTGATATGTAGTGAGTATCCTGTAAGCGGCTTAAAAGACCATTAATATGTGGCAATGGGTATGCATCTTTCTTTGTCAGTGTGTTTAACTTCCTTGAATCGAGACAGAGCCTTATTTTGCCGGGTTTCCTCACTAAAACTATAGGGCTACAATAAGGGCTGTTACTTTCTTCAATAACGCTTAGTTGTAACATTCGATCTAATTCGGTATATGCCTCTGCTTGTCGTGGAGGTGATAAAGGATAGTGTTTGATTTTAAATGGTGGCGAGTCTCCTGTGTCTATTACGTGTGTTTCCAGGGGGGTACGACCTAGTCCTAACTTACTGAATGAAGGAAATTCTTCAATGACGTTTTTCAGTTCGAAAACTTCTGACTCTGTAAGTTCTATGAAACTACATTTTTCACTACTATCCAATACTTCACTATCATATGTGATCTCTGATAAAGATAGTTGCGGTGCAATATTAAAAGCTTTCCAGAAATTAATTCCTAGATATACAGCTTGCTTTAAATTTGGGGCTAAATAAAAGGTAACTTTTTTCAAAGTGCTGTTATATGTTACTAGAATTTCTAGAAACCCTAAAACATTTTGTTTGCCACCGTCTGCTGTTTTTAACGACGATTTCAGTGGAGTGTAACTCAGTTGCAGTTTTTTTAATACTGAGAGACAATCTTTGCCTAAAACACTTATTGTTGCTCCTGAGTCAAGCAAACCGTACATTTCTAAGTTTCCCAGAAATATTTTTGCATATGGTCTATTGTCTTCAATTTCAGAAATAACCGTTGATTCAACTTTCTTAATAAAATCTTTTCTTTTCTTATATCTTTCCCTACATTTTTTTATTTTTTTAGAAACTTTATTTGTAGAATTTCGTGCTTTGTTACGTTCATATGTAACTTTTCTTTCGTGAAATGATTCATCGACTTCAGAATTCATATTATTCGAAGCCGCTTTATTCTTATTATTAGAGCTGTCAACATTAGTAGTTCCATTTGAATATGTGATTGAGGGGTTTTTAGGTGGGAACGATAGACCCTCTGTTACTCGTTCGAGCTTAAGTTTTTTGTGTGTTTCTGGCACTGTAGTGTTGTAACATTCTTCTCTCCACACTTAAAACAATGCAGATTTCGTTTTTCAGATGGGCAATCGTAAAAGGAGTGACCAACTTGATCACAGTTCCAGCATCTAAAATATTTTGTGTCGAGATCTTTACGTTCTCGTTTTTGATAGTTTTGGAATTTGATGGCTGCTATGTCTTCATCATCAGTTAGACTGTCTGGATGTTCAAGCTTGTCTACTTCTGAAACTTGTCTTTTTTGAAATTTTAGTTCGTGTTGCCTACTTAAATATTTTTCTGCTTTTCTAGCTGACTCTCTTAATTGATCTAGACTGAATAACTCTTTCGAGAATAAAAGTGACCCTAATGACTCTTTCACATTATTCTTGATCAAATCGATCATTTTCTTTTCGCTCAATGGTTGTGAAAGTCGGGCGTTCATCGTCAACACTTCTGCGAAAAAGTCATCGAAAGTTTCCTTAGCCATTTGTCTGCGTTCTATTATTTTGACGAGTTTGTCACAATCGTTTTCGGCTTTCCCAAACTGTTTGTTTACCGCAAGCTTAATGTCATTATAGCTGGCATTAGGCTGCTGTTTCAAAAACAACCAAAACCATGTACTTGCTTTGCCTTTTAAAATCATGTGAAAGTTGTTGCTAATATAAATATCTGTAGCATTATACCTTCTCTTTAGTGTATAGACCTTAAAAATAAAGTCGTTAACATCATCTGAACCATCATAGCTAATGTTCCATTTTTCTATTCTGACATCAGTTACTTCGTTTCTAACATGATCCAAACCCGAGCTTTGGTTGTGAATTGAATAATTATTATCATTATTTTCATTAATTCCTGAACTATTAGGGTTTAATGTGGGGTTATTTAAATTTGAACTACTAGTATTTGGAGGTGGAGGATTATTCACATTAGGATTTCTGTTAAACCCTTCAACTAAGGTCTGTCTTAAACAGCTTATTTGGCTCTTAAACTCATTATTATTAATCGACATTATCCTTTCAAGTCTTGAAGTCAAGACATTTAAATCAGTAATGCTTACCGCGTTTGGTGGAAGTGGTTGTGTAACATTTGTTGGCAAAGCACCGGCTTCATGATCGTTTTCTATGGTTACAGCTGATACAAAAGGCTCTAATTGTTTATTCATAATTTGAGTTCCTGGAATAGATTTTACTACTTCATGCCTTTCTAATGGCGAATCTACAAATTCATCATTCGTTTGTGCTGTTTTGGGACTACGTGCTTTTGACCTCGTTAAAATAGGACTTTTGTTTATTCTTTGTCTTGGCGTGAAAGGATTTTCTGACTTTTCATCAAACGTGTAACTGTTAGATATTTCGTCGCTGTTCTTTAACTTTCCTCCCTTTTTTGACATATCCTATTTTATAACATACACCAGCTATACATATATTTATAATATATACTAATTTATATTTTGTTTTTATTTATTGACGTACTTATACTGCAAGATTATTTGGAAATGCTCTATAAAAAAAAACTGAAAACGAATGCAATACTATTTTCTCATCTAATACATCCCCTCCTGTTAGACTTCAATTAGAATTTTATGTCGCAAATGAGATTTCCTCTTTTTTTTTGAGAAAAAATCATGACTTACATGAAAATATAATCGATCTAGTGAAACTAAAACAAAACATCGGTTTAAAGTAGCAAATACAGTGTTTAATTTAAACAAAACACTGGCCGACTTACTTCGCAACCGAGTTCTAAAACTTGTGGTAGAATGCCCTATCACCGCTTCATGAACCCAAAGACTAGTATCATAAGACTGGTGCATAGGTATTGTTTGAGAAGAAAAATAAATAAATAATTAAATTGCGAAATCAATCAGAACAAAAACTTAGATCTGATTGAGACTAACTTATTTATATTATATATATATACGACCGAATATTGCAGTTCGGACGTTGGGCGCCATTCTATTTATGTAGCAATTGTTTTAATTATTCTGTGAAATTTAAAGTCCATATGATCTGCGCTTGGAAAGATGAAAGTAGCTTAGCTCGCCGGATTGGGAGGGTTCTTAATCATACGTGACTCTCAAACTACATAAATAGAAAAATTAATTAAATCTTTCCAAGACTTATTTGGCAAAAGAAGTTTAAATAAATAAACTAGCCTACTAGTGAAATTATGTCTTATCTGAGTAAATAGTTTGCGGCGATTGATGTTTTATCACCTGAACACCTTTGAAATTTACCCACTCTCTATTACCAGAGATACTACAGTGTTCATGTAATTCAATAAAGATCAGTATCTCTCCTTAATGAGCTAGGAATTTCTAGCTCATCATCCGCTTTTCAGGTTTAGTCATAGGCATTTCCAAATAAAATATTTATTTACTTTAGCTATCCATTTTTCTTTAATTCATCTTTAATTCAAGTCAGTTAAATTAATTAATAATAGTTTTATAATAAATTGCTTGTGTCCACAAATATTTGAATAATTAAATTTTATAAACGTTTTACTTGTATTCATAGATAAGTATATCTGTATTGTTTTATAATTATGTAATTCTTGAAAAATGTATATGCAGCTTATTAATAAATGTTGAACTTTGTTTTCTTTCTTTTTTTTTCTTTTTTTTTTAATTTGTAGACCTATGTTAAATAGTTTGTATGTTATGACTTACGATATTTTTGGCAATCTTCATTGTTGATGTGTATATATATGTCTTTTAAACTGTTACATATAAATTTAGCAGGCTTTAAATGGTTTGAGCTCAAAACATCTGCATCAGCTGCAACTAAAGAGAGTTCTATTAATTAAAATTTAAACATAATATACAAAATTCCGTTTAACATGTTACATCCTACTTATGTACATATTACTTTTGAAATCACTTAACATAATAGTAAAAATGTTAATGTTAAAATGTTATAATAAAAATTAATGTAAAGAGAATTATGCTCTAGATGCATGTACGAGTATATACTGTAAGATTGGTTTTTTTATATAATCCTGTTAATGTTAAACATGTAATGTTAAAAATGTAATCTCATGTACAGCTTTAACCAAAATACTTGATTACTCAATTTATCTTAACATTTTCTGGTATTCATAATTATGTAAATACATAATAAGTATGTTTGTAGTTACATAGATAGTTATAAATGATTTATTAAGTGGTTTTCCTTTGTCTATACTTAGCTCTTATGTGAGATTTTGTTAATTCCTTAAGTTTGCGGTTATTCTCATTATTTATATATTTTTCTCTTTCTTTCAACTTGTTAGCCTCCAGACTCAGTGTAATTTAGGTTAATTTTTCTGTTCCCGAAACGTGTTCTGCTAGCCTTGCTTTGATATGGGAATCTGATTTTTTTTTTTTATGCCACCTTTTCTGTCCCACGCTTCTATAGCAGATTTAGCGTCTCAACGCACGTTAAATTATTATATTTTATCATATAATTAAAACCCTATAATTGCACTCAATAAGTACATGTGTATACATATATTTAAAAGAATATATATATATATATATATATATATATATATATATATATATATATATATATATATATATATATATATATATATATATATATATATATATATATATATATGTATATATATATATATATATATATATATATATATAATTTTGTCAAATCTTACCAAACAAATTGGGTTTTTATTTTTTTGTGAAATCTCTTTATTTTTTTAAAGAAATTTTTAATTAAATTACTGATGATTTTGATAAATCTGAAATTTTATTTTCTCAAAATAACTACTGAGCACTTAACGATCCCAATCGAAAAAGGAAGAACGGAAAAAGTATTAACTTACATGTGACAAAGTATTGTAATATAATCAATTATTTAATAACTAGGTAATCGATAGTACTTTAGTGTTGCTAACTTTAAAAATAGCAGTTTGTAGTATAATTTTTATTATGTTACGTTGACTATGTATGTTATGCCATTACTAACTTAGTTAACATAGTAAAATGTTAACTTATAGTAGAAAGGTTGTTATCAAATTACCTTTTTTCGCGGTAGTTTTTCTTTTATATGTTAGTATTTTAGTGAACGATATTATGTTAAAAAAAAATCTGTTACAAATCGCCTTCTTTTACTATAAATTGGCGACAATATAAATAGCTTTCCAAAAGGTTATGTATGTTTGCAGGTAAGTTAAACTTTATTTTATGCATTAAGCCGTCGTGCCACACTTTATCAAAAGCCTGTGAGACGTCGATGAATAAGGCAGAGCAATATTTTTTATCTTCAAATGCCTTTCTTATGACGTTAACTAACCTGTGTGTTTGCTCAATGGTGCCATGTTTCGCTCTAAAACCAAATTGGTGATCAGGAATACATTCAACCTTATGAAGCATTGGATCCAACTTCGCCTTTAGCAATTTTTCGAAAAGTTTTGATATTGTTGACAGTAGACTTATTGGACGGTATGATTCTACTTTCGTGGGATCCTTCCCTGGCTTAGGAACCATTGTTATCATGGACACCTTCCACTCTGCAGGGTAATACTCAAGTCGTAAAATAGCATTAAAAATAAAAAGAACAATTCTTTTAGCTACACGAGGCAGCTCTACGAGCATTTTGTTGCTGATTTTATCCAGACCTGGAGCTTTTTTAAGGTTTAGATTGCCAATAGCATTTTCAATTTCTTGGAAATTGAATCTTAAAGGCACAGGAGGTCTACTAACAATAGGCAACTCATTTGCATTGTCAGACCTATTTGTGGTAAAAACGTTTTTCAAATGGTTAACAAATAAATTACCCTTTTCCGAGTCATCTCTAGCCCAGTCACCAGACGGTTCTCGCAAGGGCGGCTTACCTCTAACTGGCCTTTTTAAACCCTTAGTCGCCCGCCATAAAGAATAGTCGGACTGAGGAGTACCATCCAGACTTTCTAAATACGTTTGTAGAGAAGCCGTTTTTTGCTTTCCCAGCAAACTTCTTAGTTGATTTGTGCACTCACGTAGCCTTGTTTTTAGCTGCGGAGACCTGCGAAGTTGCCACTCTCGTCGAACTCTTCTTTTTTCTAACACAAGTTTTTTTTTATCTTGGACCAGTACTCAGGTGATAACCCCTACATATGCAGTGCATTATACTGGAACTAGGAACTTAGGTTATAATGAGAAGGAAAGTGTTCGTTAAGAATAACAACACGAAAGGCTAAAACAAACTCTAATGTATTACGGCATGTAAAATGTTGGAATTCAATTAGTTAAAACTGATCAGTGCCCAGTGTATATACCTGTGACACTGCTCACATTAGCAAAATTCAGTCCAACACTTTCCACACCACAAGGTAATGAAGTTCATTCAAAATGTATTATGAATGGACACATAAAGAAAACACGGAACACGATGAAAAATGAGAAAAAAAAGAAATTGTTTGCTACCTATTCCGGTGCAAATTGGTTTCATACGAAGTTACTAGCGAACATATATATATAAAATACGGACAACAGTGAAAAAAGAGACAAAAAATAAAATAAAAACACGTGTACACAGTTTGCTACCTATTCCGGTGCAATATATAGAAAATGCGGACAGCAGTAACAAAAGACGTCTGTACAGGAAGGAAGACAAAACACTACCAAATGTTGAATTTGTCTGCGTGTTAAATAAACTCTAGAAGCAAGTTCAGCGGCTTGTTTAAGGTTTTCGCTAAAGTTGCTTAGTGACGCATTAATATCTTCAGGTGTTCTTAAAACAATATTCTCAGTGCAATGCGTACTCAAAAATTTTTTTTTATTTTATCCAATTCACTCGGGTGACAGTCCTATGCAAATTGTTACTCGGGGACCAAGTTTCCTGGGGAAAACGCACTGAAATAATAGTAGGTGAATGATCCGATGACAAGTCTAACGAAGGCTCAGCCTGCATCCATGCCACAGGGAACCCCTTTATCACTTCAAAATCTATCACATCAGGAATCTTTCGCCGGTCAGTCGGCCAGTAAGTGGGATGTCCGCTTGATATTACGTCTAAGCCCATTTTAGAAATTGTATCAACAAGCACCCGATCCTTCGGGGTGATTAAACGTGAGCCCCAAAAAGTGTGTTTTGCGTTGTAATCTCCAGCTGCTATAAAACGAGGTCCTAATGAGTTGAAAAAACTTGAATATTGTGATTCCGTCACTGAAAATCGAGGCGGCGAATAAATCGATGAGATAACCAATTTGTAATGAAAATTTTCCACACAGATATTAGTTGCTTGAAGATAGTCCTCGCATGTGTCGTTCAACAAAAAATGCTTTATCCTAGATTTTATCAAGATTGCAGAACCTCCACAAGCTCTTCCACGGTGGTCTTTAGTATCGTATAAGCTTGTTGACGTCAAGTGAGTTTCTGCAATCATCATTATATCGATCTGCTTATCCATCAGGAAGTATTCGAGTTCGTTTTTTTTTGTTGGCGGATGCCGTTCGCGTTCCGGAAACATATTTTTAACCAAATCATTTTCTCGAAATTACCTGCAAAATGGTGGATTGCATTTTCACCATTTCCTGCATCATCGTCATCATAGACGACGTAAAAGTGTTTATAGTTTGAATTAGGGTCTGTATTGTTGCCTCAAGGTTACTGAAATTTGGATCGGGCGGTTGAGATATAGATTGTTGATTCGGGTTTGCGAATGTAGACTTAACTACATTAGCATAAGAAATTTGTTTTTGGTTTTGAACAGTTATGTCGGTGGTTGACTGTCCTGTCGGAGAAAAAGAATTATTTGAAAAAATTTGAGTCTGCTGTGGTGGCTTAGAAGCAATTATTGGTTTGTTGTTCATTGAGCGCTTGAGGTGGGTGTAGACGGAGCAACCTCTATAATTAGCTGTGTGGTTTTCACCGCAATTACTGCATTTTTTTATTTTTTGAGTCAAATTTCGGATTATTGCATTGTGCTGTACCATGGAGTTCTCCACACACAACACAAACTGTAGGCAACTTGCAGTACGCTTTAGTGTGGCCAAATTCTTGGCAGTTGTGGCACTGTACGGGTCCTAAGCGCTTATGCGGTTCCTCTACGGTTACTTTTCGATGTAAAAGGAATTTTACACTGTATATTGGATGAACTTCATTTTTCTTTAAAGTCACATCTCCTGGCTCTAATTCAACCCTAAACATTGGTTGAGGGATCTTTTCACGATTTCTGATGTTTAACACATTTTTTACTTTGAATCCCTTGTCTGTCAAACCGGTCTTAACCTCATCAGTGTCTACGCAAGGGTCAATCCCTTTTATTACGACTTGAAGACCTTTAGCGCTTTTAAGCTGATAAGTATAAAAAGCTTTTTTTTCTTTTTCAAAATCGTTAGACAGTTTTCGATAGTCATTTTCATCGTTAACCTGAATTTTAGTTTCGTTAATGTTACCGTGCTTGATGGAGGTAACGTTAAATGTATTTTCTCCGATTACTGAAACAATTTTTCTTACCAGTTCATTGGAGGCAGATTCCCTTAAATAAATTGGTGGTGGCTTAAACGATTTTTTTGACGATCCTGTTGGCTCATCCGTTTGTAGAATAGAAAATCTGTTTTGATTGGTTGGTCTAGCGGATTCGGCATCTTTAGAAATTTTTGATTTGGATGCAATTTGAGCAGATTTAGGGCTTCGCTGACGTTTGGTGATGGTGATATACCTATCCATGCCTACTTGCGTTTTTTGTTTATTGGCATTAGTTAGAGTAGAAGATCTTTTATCTTCTGTTGTAACATCTATGTTAGGCGAGCCGGAATAGGAGCGGATTTTATCTCTTGTAGAAAGAAAATTGTCCAATGATTGCCTTATAGATTCTTCTTCAGAAGTCCATATATTTTTGCTGGTGGCGCTAGGCTCTTTTTCAGAATTATTTTTGATGGGATTACTCATACAGAAAACAAAAACTTTAAGGTATATTTTTTTCCTACTGGGAATATGAGATAATCTTCACGCACAATTACAACAATAACAATGCACTGCCACCGCACTTGTTTTATTGAAATTGATTTTATTGTTTAGTTACTGAAATGTGAGGAATTTATTTTCCCGTTGTTTTTTAAAATAATTTGTTATTGTTTTTACAATGTATTATTGTTTATATGTAAGTTTAAAAATTAGTGAGCACAATGATTTTTTTGTTTGTTTGTTTTTTGGTTGGAGAGTCTCTCCAACCGCACATATATATATATATATATATATATATATATATATATATATATATATATATATATATATATATATATATATATATATATATATATATATATATATATATATATATATATATATATATATATATATATATATATATATATATATATATATATATATATATATATATATATATATATATATATATAAAAGTCGATTAAGCGATGTCCATCTGTCCGTCCGTCCGCCGTTGAAATACCGTTTCTGAGAAAACCATTAGACTTAAAACCTTTTTTCTTTCACCATTCTTTTACCCCACCGATTCATGGGTTTGCTATTGAAATTCAGTAATATCGGTTCACGTATAGTAGAGATACACTCAAAATTCCGAAAAAAAAAACTTTTTTCAGATATCGGGTTTGCGTTGTGTGTGGAGAACTTCACGGTACATCATAGTGCAAAACCTAAGACTGACTACAGGGGTTGCCCTGTCTATACTCACTTCAAGAGGTCAATGATAAATAGGCCATCAATTTTAAATATGCCACCCCAGCAGTCAAAAACCACTTCCTCAAACAATTTTCCCCAGGTACGCCAGTCAACTAGCCATGTAAACTTGCAACACCCTAAACAAATTTCTTATGCGAATGTTGTAAAATCCGATAAACCAAACTTGAATCAGGAGCCCAAGCCTCAAAACCCCGACCAAAGTTTTAGCAATCTTGAGGCAACTCTGCACTCTTGTTCAATCTATAAATACATTTACGGTTTCTATGACGAACATGAGGCAGGAAATGCTGAAAATGCAATCAACTATTTTGCAGGCAATCTTAACAAAATGAATTGGTTTAAAATATGTTTCTGGAACGCAAACGGCATCCGCCAACACAAAAATGAACTTGAGCACTTCCTTATGGAAAAGCAGATCGATCTAATGACGATAGCTGAAACCCATTTGACAACCAACAGTTATTTCAAAATTAATGGCTACACATTATATGACACAAAAGATCCCCGTGGAAGATCTTGCGGCGGTTCGGCAATTTTGATAAAGACCAGAATTAAGCACTATCTAATGAACGGGACACGTGAGGAATATCTCCAAGCTACAAATATAAGCCTTGATTATTTTCATAAAAAATTGTTATATCACCGATTTACTCACCACCACGATTTTCAGTAACCGAAAACAAATATTCACTTTTTTCAAATCACTTGGGCCTCGGTTTTTAGCGGCTAGCGACTATAACGCTAAACACACTTTTTGGGGATCACGTTTAATTACCTCGAAAGGCCGTGTGCTTTTTGACACCGTTTCCAAAATGGGCTTAGATGTGGTTTCAAGCGGACACCCCACTTATTGGCCGACAGACCGACGAAAGATCCCAGACGTTATAGATTTTGGAGTTGCGAAAAATTTTCCTTTAGAGTGGATGCAAGTGGAGCCTTCATTAGATTTGTCATCAGATCACTCTCCCACTATAATCTCTGTTTCGTTCCCCCAAGATATTGGCTCACCGTTGACTGTCAATAAGGTTAATTGGTTAAAATGCAAAAAATTTTTGAGTACACATTGTACTGAAAATATCGCCTTGAGAACGCCTGAGGATATTGATGTCTCAATTAACGATTTTTCTGAAAACCTCAAACTGGCTATACAGCATGCTACCACTAGTCATATAAGATCCAGAAATGAAACCAATAGAACTTATTCGTCTGAAATTGAGCAACTTCTGTCAAAAAAAACAAGAGTCAGAAGAGAGTGGCAACTTCGCAGATCTCCCCAGCTTAAAACTAGGCTACGGGAATGCATAACTCACTTAAGGAATCTGCTTGAAGTCCATAGAATTGCTTCCCTTAAAACATATTTGGAAAAGTTTTAAGAAGACCCGTAATAGGTAAGCCACCTTTGCGAAATTCAACTGGCGACTGGGCAAGAAGCGATTCTGAAAAGGGAATGTTGTATGTCGATTATTTGCGAAATGTTTTTATCACAAATGATTCAGAGAATAATACAGCGGAATTTCCACCATATGTTGTTGGACCTCCTGTGTCTTTGAGATTTAATTTTCAAGATGTCGAAAACGTTATCTGTAATGCAAACCCGAGGAAAGCTCCAGGCATTGATCAAATTACTGGTAAAATGCTTGAACAGTTACCTCGTGTAGCTAGAAGGGTTCTACTTTTCATTTTTAACGCCATTTTACGCCTAGAGTATTATCCTGCAGAGTGGAAGGTCTCAATGATTACTATGATACCCAAGCCAGGGAAGGATCTGACTAAGGTAGAATCATATAGACCAATAAGTCTTTTACCAACAATTTCAAAACTATTCGAAAAATTGTTAATGGCGAAGTTGAGTCCAATATTGAAAAATGTGGGATGCATCCCTGATCATCAATTTGGTTTTCGGGCTCAACATAGCACCATAGAACAAACGCACAGGCTAGTCAATGTCATAAGACAGACCTTTGAGGAGAAGAAGTATTGCTCAGTTCTATTCATTGATATTTCTCAAGCTTTTGATAAAGTGTGGCACGACTGCTTGATGCACAAAATAAAGCTAAACTTGCCTGCAAATACACACAAGCTTCTGGAAAGCTACTTATATGGCCGGAAGTTTGTTATCAGAGAAGGCGACTTTATAAGCCCAACTCAGCCAATCAAGGCAGGAGTTCCCCAAGGCAGCATACTGGGGCCTACTTTATATTTGATTTACGCGTCTGACATGCCAATGACATCCGGAATCCACACTTCTACCTTTGCAGATGACACAGCGTTTTTGAGTGTTCATGAAAACCACCAATTAGCATCACGAAATTTACAGGAATATACTTCAATATTAGAGAAATGGCTAAAACTTTGGAAAATCAAAGTTAATGAACAGAAATGTACTCATGTTACATTCACACTGTGTAGGCAAACATGTTCGCCTATCCAAATTAACAACTCACCTATTCCGCAGCACAACGAAGTCAAGTACCTTGGTATTCACCTGGACCGTAGGCTAACGTGGAAGTCTCACATTGAAGCAAAGGTCACTCAGTTAAAACTAAAAGCAGCGCAGCTAAATTGGCTTATGGGCAGGAATTCGACACTGAAATTAGATTGCAAACTTTTGTTATACAACGCAATACTAAAGCTACGGAATTCAGTTATGGGGCACCGCCTCAGCGTCAAACATTGAAAAAATCCAAAGGCGACAAAACAAAATTCTTCGAACGATTACTGCAGCTCCATGGTACGTCAAAAATTCACGAATTCATAAAGATCTGAGTGTTCAGCTGATAAAAGAGGAACTTTCTAAGTACGCGACAAGGTATGTCAGTAAACTGGAACTTCATCCAAACCCTCTTGCGCGCAATATACTTAATTTTGGCGGCCACACTCGGCTTAAAAGAAGGGATACCGCTGCCACCATCAGATTGCTCAATAGGTGATTTTACCGAAATAACTCCCGCATAATAAAACTTTTTGTCTAGCATTGGCCGGACTTAAGAATCACATTTTTTAATTTTAAATTTTGTATTAAGATTTGAATACTTATTGTTAGTTCATTTTGAAGATTCAATAAATAAAAAAAATGCTTAAAAAAAAAATAAAAAAAAAATTGGCCGGACTTAAGTAACAATCAATTTTTTTAATTTTAAATCACATTTTTTAACTTTAAATTTAGTATTAAGATTTGAATACTTATTGTTAGTTCATTTTGAAGATTCAATAAATAAAAAATGCTTAAAAAAAAAAGATATTGGTCCATATATACCCGAGATATAGCCTAGACCGGGGTTTTCATTAAAATGCCGCGTAAGCGAACGCAAACAACTTTTTTTGCTCAAAAGTTTTTTGGTAATGAAATAAGATTATATAAATATGAAAATGAAAATTTCCGATATCGGTCCATATATACTCGAGATATAGCCTAAACCGAGTTTTCCAATAACATTTTTTTTGCTGAAAAGCAATTCTCATCATAAAAGAAGGTTACTTAAATATAGAAAATTCCGATATCGGTTCATATATACCCGAGATATAGCCTAGACCGGGTTTTTCATTAAAATGCCGCGTAAGCGAACGTAAACAACTTTTTTTGCTCAAAATTTTGTTGGTAATGAAATAAGGTTATATAAATATGGAAAATGAAAATTTCCGACATCGGTCCATATATACCCGAGATATATCCTAAACCCATTGTTTCATTAAAATTTTTTTTTTTTGATGAAGAGCAATTCTCGTTATAAAAGGAGGTTACTACCATACAGAAAATAGAAAATTCCGACACCGGTTCATATATAACCGAGCATATTTAGGTCACATTTTTAAATATACTATACATATACGACACTATCGTGACGGGTATTTTAGATTCGGCACAGCCGAATATATTACACACTTATTACTACTTCGACTTTGGCATTTTAAGTAATTATTTCACTTGGTGATATCATTACAAAATACTCATTAAAAAGCTTATTGCTTATAAGTCCTTGATTTACGAGTTGGTGTCGACAAAAATGATCAAAACGGCTTAAGATACAAAGTGTATAAAATGTAATGTAAAATGGATAACTTTATATAATATAAAAAATATATACATATCTTTAAATCATGGTATACTCGTAAAGGACTTACAGAAGTTTGTGTGTCTATATATTCAATATTTTTCTAAAAAACCTCTATAAAAATTATTTTTTAACGTTATGGAATTAAGTACGGTACGGAGTGTTAGCACCGTGATTTATCATTTTAGGATTTTAGAAATTTCTATTTAAGAACGAGGATGGCAGCGCATTAACATCACGTTTACGATGGGTGTTCATAATCCTGTAAGCCGTAATCATAGCAAAACAAACGCCACTAATAGTAACATTTTTCATTTTATACAAATTTTTAATCCCGTTTCTATCACCTTATCTTAGCAAATATAGGTTTACTCTCAAATTCTTTCATTAAATTTTCTTTGCATATAATGCACTCGTACATGTATATTTGTCAAGAACAACTACTTCCGTACGTAAGTAGTTGTTCATATACAACAGATATTAAACAAGTAATTATTTGACTAATTATAAGTAATTCAGGTAAATACTATGATATTGAGAAATATATTCTTAGGTAAGTGCAACACATTACCAAGTTTTCGCTGGGTACCAACGGCAAAAATATTACAATATCTAAGCTAAGAGCAGTGTTTTGTCTTCCAGCATATACACACGTGTGTTTTAATGTCCTCCGTATTCTCTATATGTATACGATCATTATTAATTTCCTTTAATTGTTATTATTGCCATGTGATTGCAACAAAAATTTCAATAAAAACGCCATTGAAGAATCAAAAACATAATGGCCGTATTCATAAAAATATTTAACAAATTTTGTATAGCAATTCGCCAAATACGAGTAATTCAACATATAAGTTAGCAAAAAAGATTTATGAAATCCTCCTCTAGCTGCGGACGTATTTTTGATCGTAAAAATCCAAATTACACCGGAACAAGTAGCAAGCAAGTTTTTTCACTGTTGTCCGTGTTCTCTTTATTTATATCTATGTATGTACGAGTATATTAATTTCTTTTGAATGTTCTGGCTACATAATTCATTACATAGCACAACACTGAGCGCTGATCAGTTTTTATTAACTTAATTCCGTCATTTTAGAAGCTGTTCTAACGTTTGCTTTGGTCTCTAGTTTATTTTAAAAGCCACTAAAAATTTCAGTTTATACACCTTGTTGGGGTAAAATTTTATTGTTTACATTTGTTTGCAACTAAATATTTTTACATATTTCTTTTTGTTCAAGCTGTTTAGTGCAAATGAAGCAAATTATTTTTGCTCACGTTTGGATAATATACATATAGTGAATAGTCGTGACACTATTTTATTTTTATAATTAATAAAGATTGAAAATTTAATTTAATTTTATTCATGGTAAAACGTTTAAGTTGTATTTTGTAAGGTGACTTACCAGTAAGTATATCTTGGAGCTCTTCATCATTTTCTTGTGCTTGTGCAAGTTCCTCAAAGTCAACGGTTGGATGAATTGTTACCACTGATATTCGTGACAGGTAATCTGCAGTGATGTTGTTCTTTCCTGACACATGCCTTATGTCCGTTGTAATTTGGGCTATATAGTCCAGTTGCCTTGCCCGGCGATTGCTTGCTTTTTCAAGCTTTTGGCGAAAAGCGAAGGTAATTGGTTTATGGTCCATATATATATGACAAGATCTGCCTTCCAGCATATACTTAAAATGTTAAACTGCTAAGTACATAGCGGTGAGCTCGCGGTCGTAAGTGCTGTATCGAAGTTGTGCTTTGTCAAACTTTTTGGAAAAAAATCCAAGCGGCTGAATGTCTCCATTGATTATCTGATGAAGAACCGCTCCTGCAGCGGTATCGGAGGCGTCGACCCACAGGGAAATTTCAGCATCAGATGCCGGATGTGTTCACAACGTGGCATTAGCGAGCTGTTTCCTACACTCTTCGAAACTTTTGTTGTTTCATCGTTCCACATTAAATTTGAGCGATCATTTTTTATATTACCTGGAATCATTTCTAATAGGGGTGCTTGAACTTTAATAGCTTGTGGAGGAAAACGTCTATAGAAATTGATTGTTGCGAGGACACGTTTCAGTTCGTTTGCTTGTGTTGGTTTTTTGAAATTTAATATAGCCTCTACTCGTTGTGGAAGAGGTTCTATGCCTTGAGCTGTAACCTTGTGACCTAGAAAAGAAATTTCAGATCTGCCGAATTCAGACTTTGTTAAATTAATTGCTAAGTGGTGACGATGAAAGCGCTCAAAAACGGTTTTTAAATGCACCTGATGTTCTGCTGGTGATGAAGATGCTATACATAGGTCGTCTATGTACGGGAATACAAAATCAAGACCTCTGAAAATATCATTTACTAGGCGCTGAAAAGTTTGAGCTACATTTCTAAGACCAAATGTCATATAGGCAAACTCGAATAGACCAAAGGGTGTAGTGATGGCCGTCTTTGGTATGTCGTCTGCGTGTACGGGCCCCTGGTGGAAAGACTTTTGCAGGTCAACCTTTGAGAATATAGTTTTTCCATGCAAAATTGTGGTAAAGTCATGAAGGTATGGCAAAGGGTAACGATCTGGTACCGTTACAGCATTTAACGCCCTGTAGTCACCGCATGGCCGCCAACTACCATCTGGTTTTCGAACCATGTGCAGGGGACTAGACCAACAGCTGTTTGAAGGCCTGCATATACCAAGCTTAATTAAATTTTCAAACTCAGCACGTGCGGCTGCTAGCTTTTCGGGTGATAAGCGTCGCGGACGTGAAAAAACTGGAAGACCTGTTGTTTCAATGTGGTGAACAACCGATGACTGTACAGGTGTACCATGTTGAACAAGCCTCGTAATGCTTGGGAATTCACGTAGGATTTCTACAAAAGGTGTTGATGACTGTAGCATTTTTATTGATGAATGTTTGATTTGCTTTACAATACCAACTGAGTTTAGTTGCGTTACGTTGTCAATTAACCTTTTCCGTTTAAGGTCAATAAGCTAGTCAAAGTGGCATAAAAATCAGCACCAATAATGTGTGAACTTACGTCTGCGATTAAAAAGGTCCATAAAAATTCTCGCCTAAGGCCCAAGTTCACCTTGATTATCGACTCGCCGTAAACTTTTATTGGGGAACCGTTGGCCGCAAAAAGTTGCATTTTCGTTGGTTGCACTTTTGATGTCTTGAGAGTTTTCGGAATAACCGATACGTCGGCGCCGGAAACGATAAGATAACGAATGTTTGTGTCTATATCAGAAGATTCGCCAATTTCTGATGCTTGCGTATTTTGTCATTGGCGTTCGTTGTTGTTTTTACCATTGCATGTAAATGCACATGGTTTTCGGCATGCACGAGCTTTTACTCCATACATTCGGTGGTACCAACATATCGCTGATTCAGAATCATTTCGACCTTGGCGTTTTTCAAATATATCGCTACGGGTTTTCGATCTGGAACGGTTTGATCTGTTGCCAGTCTCATAAGGAAAAGCATTTTTCATCAATTTTGTCAGTTGTACCAGTTGATCTTGTATGATTGACAGGTCGTTGCTTGCACGTGTTGACGATGTATCTTTTGCGGTTAGATTAACTTCTTTTATCTCATTGATATTGCGTAAACCGAGAGAATCAATAATTGCATCTGCAATAGTTACTCTGTCGGAGACATCAACTTTAGATGCAATTACAGCAGCTTGAGCATGTGGTGGTGAGCGTGCCGCCCATAAATCGATTAAAATATTTTCACTTAATGCAGTCCCCGCAACCCGTCTCATTTCATGTAATAACTGTGATGGCTTTAAGTCTCTTAGAGGCATTTCCTACAAAACACGTTGCAGGCGTCGTTGTTGGCTGTCCGCAAAATGGTTTAATAGCTTACCCTTTATGTATTCATATTTATTCTGTAGTGGCGTTGCATCAATTACGGAACGCAGCTCACCTAATTTTTGCGGCGGAACTTGTGCCATTGTGATATTGTATTTAAGTTGGTCACGCTGTATGCCCGACGCAGCAAACCAAAATTCTAGCGACATAAAGTATGCATCGATATTTGTGGCGCTCATGCTCGGTGGAGTTAAACGAACTGCAGATAATACGTCCATGTTAATGTTGGTGTCTCGTGCAATATCTGCGGGAACATTGGCGCTGTTCTCCTGAGTTTCCTCATCAGCCATTTTTTTGAATATTTTATGAAAAGTGCGTCGGGGTCACCAATATAGTGAATAGTCGTGTCACTATTTTATTTTTATAATTAATAAAGATTGAAAATTTTATTTAATTCATTTATTAATTTATTGAATTCAATTTACAAAATATAATCTTAAAAAACGTGGCTAGAAAAAATGTTGAGAAAAATGTGTGTGAGCGAATGATGTCAAAGTTGCATGTTTTGTTTTATTTTCGCTGCCAAAACTTAACGTGTGCAGTGCTGCCACATACATATGTACATTCGAGTGAAAATCCTTGTTATGTTAATGTGTTTATTTATTGTAATAGTAACACTACCTGCTAATGTTTGGCTTGATTTTTAGTATATACTTAAATAAAACATTAATAATTAAAATTCCATCGATATTTATTGTACGAATGAGAGCTGTCTTAAACAGCGCTGTATAAAAAACATTTACATGTACATATGTATATATCGCTCCTCTATTGCAACATAGTTATAACTAAAAAAAGCTCGTTTCGAGAAAAACGCATTTCAAATTTTTAGTTTCCACACAACTCTTAGAAATTTTTTAAAGAAAATATCTCCTAAAGGAAACAGTTTAAAAGTTATTTGAATACATTTTTGGCACAATATAAAAGGTAGTACTGTTAATAATTTTGCATTATTAACTCGAAAAACTCATTTTTTGAGATATGACTATGTTGCAATAAAAGAGCGATATGTATATAAGCCTCCTCTTTGCTAAAACAACAATTTATTGCGTCGCAGAAATTTATAATTAAATTTCATCTATCACTTTGTTACGTTGGAACAATAGCATACGACAGCATGACTCACTAAGAGATTTGTTAAATAAAAACGCAAATAATTTCAAGAACCTTCTTCAATTGTTGTGCTTTATTTAGGCTTTTGTTCCTATCGTATAGTTTTGGTAGTTTTTGGCTTCAAGAAATTAATGCATACACATAAGTAGATACACGAGTATGTATATGTACGTAGATGTAAATATGTATGTGTTCAGTACGCTTGAAATAATCGTATGGAAAAAATAAAGTCTGGCGGGCTAGGAGATCACAACAATGAGGGATGATAATGAAAAAATATGTATTTATACCCAACAAACGCAATCGGTTTGAACATGATACGAGTACTTACTGACTTTTATGAAAAGGTACTGGGTGTATGATGGTTTCCGGTGTCGGATTGGTCGAGTCAGCATCGAGCGTTCGCTGTGGATACCTTTTTGAAGAGAAATGATTCTTACGTAATTGGTCATCGTCAATTTTGTTTAAAGATCAGTATTCGGCGAATACGTGATAGACCGAGTGTAAATTTAATTCGTTCGTAGGTGCAATTGCAAAGCAACTGCTTTGGCTATGAATGTTCCAGGGCCCAGTAGATCTTCAATGACTCGTGAATACATTGAACTGGTTGAAAGCAGTTTAGGTGAAAATCCGCGAATTTCAATATGGAAAAGAGCAGCCTCACAGGAACTTTCAGGAGCGATTATTCAAGAAATTTTAAAAAAGATCTAAAATTCTATAAAATCATTCAAGAACTTACAGAAAGTGACTTTGATTTATGCAAACATTTTTTTGAAACGATGTTGGAGCCTTTTCTCACTATAAATTTCATTATTTGGAGCAACGGGACACATATTCACGTAAACGCCCGCCATCAAGCAAAACTGTCGTTACTGGGCTTTACAATCCAGCAAAACTCGTTGAAGCATCAAAAACCATTACATTCCCGCCACCACTGTGTGGTATGCCTTATCCATGCATGAGATAATTAAACTATTTTTTTTTTTTTTAGTTTTTTGAGGCCAGGCGAAGAATGTCAACGGTAAAAATTATCGGCGCATTATTAGGGAATTCTTTTTGCCCAACCGACAAGCTCATCCATCGTACTCTTTACATACATGGTTTCAATAGGATGGGGCGACTGCACATACAGCAAGAGCTTCGATAAATTCGCTTTGGGAAAATTTCCCCCAAAAATAGATCAGTCGCTTTGTAAACATCCCATGTCTGATCTAACTCCCATGGATTTTTTTATGGAGCTACCTCAGAAAGAGGGTTTATAATGACAATACCTAATCTCTTATTGCTTTAAAGGAAAATATTCGTCGAGAAATCATTTCAATTGAACCAAGTTTACTGCAGCGTGTGGCGCAGAACACAAGTCTCCGTTTTGAATAGTGTGTTTAAATCTTAAGCAAATAATAACCGCATTGTCATTCTATCGTTCAATGCTCTTAATAGAACTTTGTATAAATTATTACGTTTTTTACTTAAGTTTGAACATATACATACATCTGCTACCAGACACCTGTTTTTTTATTTACTGCCTTATTCATAAAAAAGTTACACAGATATTCAAATCATGTTTAAGGAAAATTCGATAAAACTGTATTCATAAACGAATTTTACGAACATTTGTCCTTTTTTGCACTTTTTTAAATCAGCCGTCTTTAAAACTGATTGCACCCATTTCTAAAGCAATTTTAAGGCGACGTTTGTGTATTGTGTAAAATTTTATTCCAATCTAAAAATTTGTTTATTCATCATGGATCCGCTGTTTGTGATCAAAATATGTGGTAATAAAACGATGCATTATTATTAAAAGCGTTGGATAATTTTTATCCTGTGTGTGCTTTAATAGAATAAATGGCTCAAGTTTTGATCAGCCGGCAACAGAAATTTTTCAAGAAAAGAAGAGCATAACCTATTTTAGGTTCCTGATAAACAATTACGCTTTACATATATTTTGTTGATCTTTTTAATTATTATTTTTATTTATTCATAAGATTTTTCCCAATCCCAATGGGTGCTGATGAGTAGTGCTAGTAGCTAGTTGTTCCCAGCTAAAGATTTGATTATTATTTTTCTTGTCTTCTTCAATCAAAAATTATTGATCACAACAAATTTGTATTGTAAAAAAATCCTTCTTATGATAAAACTTAAGAAAGAAAGAAAACTTGAACTAAAACTCTATGTACAAACCAAAAATCTAACAGATTTTTTGTTTACAATATTATTGGTGATGTGTAAAAAACAAAAGAATAGAAAAAAACCCGTTCGTTATTCATATTTTTCTGCTATGCGTAAGCAAGATCAATCAAAGTAAAACTTTTTCGACTCGGTATTTTTTGTTATTCAATTAAAAGATTAGATGGAGTTTTAACATTTACTTATTTGTTTTAGCATTTATTTTCATAAAAAACAATACAAAACAATTCTTTACACGACTACTACATGAATTAATAACCGTTTTTAATGCGGCACTATTGTTCATATGGGAACTGAATATGATCGCGATACCAATCACAAATAGAAAATTTCAATAAAATGTTTTTAGCTAAAATGCTGTTTACATTTTTATAACATAATTTTTTTATAGAAAAGTTTTTTTTTTTTTAACTTAAAAAATTGTTAAAATGCTGATTAGCGTTTTTATGAATACGGTTATTAGAATATATTTCATTTTCCTGAAATTGCTAACAATTTGTTAGCGAAAACTTGTGCATAAACCAATTTAGTTGCGCTGCTTTTAATTTAAACTAAGTGACTGTCGCATAAATGTGAGACTTCCACATTGGCCTACAGTCGAGGTATATTCCAAGGTACTTGACTTCATTGTGGTGCGGAATAGGTAGGTTGTTAATTTAGATGTTTTTTGAACAAAGCGTGAATGTACGAGCAACATAAGCACATTCTTATTCACTAACTTTGATTTTCCAAAGTTTTAGCCATTACTCTAATATTGAAATATATTTCTGCAAGTCCTGTGAAGCTAATTGATGGTTTTCCTGAACGTTGCAGAATGTCTTATAATCTGCAAAAGCTGAAGTGTGGACTCCGAATCTCGTTAGCATGTCAAAGACTTAAATTACATATAAGGTAGGCCATAACATGTTACTTTGAGGAACTCCTACCTTGATTGGCTGAGTTGGGCTTATAAAATTGCCTTTTCTGACAAGTTTTCAGTCACATAAGTAGCTTTCCAGAAGCTCGTGAGTGTTTGCGGGCAAGTTTAACTTATTTTGTGCATTAAACCGGAGTGCCACACTTTATCAAACGCTTGGGAAACGTCCATGAATCGAGCTGAGCAATACTTTTTGCCTTCAAAGTCTGTCTTATGACATTGACTAGTCTGTGTGTTTGTTCTATGGGGCTGTATTGTATCAACTCCGCCATTAACAAATTTTCGAACAGTTTTGAAATTGTTGGTAGTAGACTTATTGGGGTACATGATGATACTCTAGTGGGATCCTTCTCTGGCTTTGGTTATCATAGTAACTTTCCACTCTACAGAATAATACGCGAGACGTAAAATAGTATTAAAAATAAAAATTAGAATTCTTCTAGCTACGCTAGGGAGCTGTACAAACATTTTTCCAGCAATTTTATCAATACCTGGCGACTTCCTAGAGTTTATTTTATCTATGATGTTTTCGACATTTTGAAAACTAAGTCTCAAAGGAACAGAAGTGCGTTGTACGGCTAGTTTAAGGTCTTCAGAGAAATAATTAATTGAGACATTAATATCCTTTGGTTTCGGTGCACGCCAAGTTACCACACGGGGAGCCAACCTCCTGGGGGAACGAATCAGCGATTATAGTGGGTGAGTGATCTGATGACAAATCACGTAGAAAAAAACATATGGTTGATACGACAATATTCTAAGGACGCATAATATGGTTGTATCTGATAGTACTATATTGTCACATTTAAAACATCATTGATAAGACACACCATAGTATTGCAAAAAAAAAATATTATAAGTAACCATACTATTAAGAATTTAATCAAGTGTGTAGCAGTTGATCTGCTTAATATAAATGTACAACACATTCATACAAACAAGTTAAAACTTAGAACATAATATCGCTCCTTTATTGCAACATAGTCATGTCTCAAAAAATTAACTTTTTGAGTTAGCAACGCAGAATTGTTAACAGTACTACCTTTTATATATATATATATATATATATATATATATATATATATATATATATATATATATATATATATATATATATATATATATATATATATATATATATATATATATATATATATATATATATATATATATATATATATATATATATATATATATATATATATATATATATATATATATATATATATATATATATATATATATATATATATATATTTATTTATTTATTTATTTTTTTTATTTTTTTTTTTTATATATTTATTTTTTATTTTATTTTTTGGTAGCTGAACAACTATATGTATATATTTTTTAAAATTAAATACCCTTAAAACATCTTTTTTTTCAACACAAAAAGCAAACTGAAAGAAAATTATATGTCAATGACTAGAAGGAAAATATTGTTAATGACAAAAATAGTAATTATTATCTGTAAACTTACTTTTATTGCATATGAATTATCGTATTATACATATTATGATAAAACAATTATATTGGGTGTGACAGAAGCTATTATTGTTTTTAAACAAATTTTTAAATTGTTGGTATTGTATGTTACCATATCTGGAAATAACAACAATAAAAATAGAATTACAGAAATGCTAATAGTGACATGTTTTAGAGAATCAAACTATAATTAAACTGATAATACACAGATTTTAACAATAATGCGCAATGTTATGGAATATATACTAATGTTGTCGCAACCATATTTATAACTGCCTTTTCTTTGTGTGTGCATCCATTCTAAAGGAAACTTTTCTGCAACTCCAAAACCTATAACATATGGCATCTTTCGTCGGTCAGACGGACAATATGTGTGGTGTCCGCTTGAAATCACATCTAAGTTCATTTCAGAAACTGTGTCAAAAATCACACGGCCTTTCGAGCAAATTAAAGATGATCCACAAAAAGTGTGTATAGCACCCGCCGCTAAAAATCAAAGCCCAAGTATTTAAAAAAATTTGAAAATTGGTTTCCTGTTACTGAAAATCAGAGCGGCGAATAAATTGAGGAAATAACAATTTTTTCATGAAAATGTTTTATAAATAATATTTGTTGCTTGGAAATACTCCTCACATGTCTCATTCAGTAGATAGTGCTTAATTCTGGTTTTTATCAGAACTGCCGACCCTCCACAAGATCTGCCATGGAGATATTTAGTGTCATATAGTATGTAGCCACTAAATTTAAATTAACTTGTGAGTTTCGGCAAACGGTATTATACGAATATAATATGGGATCTGCTTTTCCATTAGGATGTGTCAAATTCATTTTTGTGTTGGCGGACGGCGTTTGCATTCCAGAAGCATATTTTAAAACAAATCAATTGTTTAAGTTGCCACCACGGTTGTCGTTGAAACCGTAAAAGTGTCTATAGGTTAAACAAGAGTCAGCAGAGTTGCCTCAAGACTGTTAAAATTTTGATCGGAGCTTTGAGACTCGGGTTCCTGATTCAAGTTTTGTTTATCGGATTTTACCACATTAGCATAAGAAACTCTTTTGGAGTTTTGCATGTTTTTGTGACTGTTTGACTGGCCTATCTGGGGGAAATTATTTGTAGAAATGGCATTTGATTGCTAGTATTGCTTAAGAGAAATTGAAGACTTTTGTAGTTTGCAGTATAGTTACCTACACAGTTGTTACATTTTCTAACACTCGAGTCAGTTTTTAATTTCTTGCACTGTGATGTACCGTGAAGTTCGCCACATAAAACACACTGTGGGTAATGTACAAGAAGCCTTAGTGTGGCCAAATTCTTGGCAGTTTAGACATTGAACAGCACGTAGACCCATATGCGACTTCTCTACGGTAATCTTATGATGCAAAGGAAATTTGAGGGTATATACTTCATTCTGTCTTAGGACAACATCCCCTTGTTCCGGTTCAGCCCTAAACATAGGTTGAAGGATCTTTTCATGGTTTGTGATGTTTACAACATATTTAATTTTAAAGCCTTTATCTTCCAATCCAGTCTTAACATCATTCGTGTCTACACAAGGGTCAATACCTTGAATAACGAACTGAATACCTTTAGTACTTTAAAGCTGATAAGGATCTTTGCTCTTTCTCCAGAAAGTCAGATAATTTTCGGTAATCTTTTACATCGTTTACCTGGGTTTATGTTGCACTGATGCTGCCGTTCTCCACTGTTGTTACGTTGAAAGTGTCTTTACCGATTGCCGTAATAAGTTGTTTTACAAACTCTCTCAAATATATTTGTGGCGATTTAAATGTTTTTTTTTTATGTTGTTGCGTCATCTGTCTTAAGGTTAGCAATATTGAATCTTCAAAATGAACTAACAATAAGTATTCAAATCTTAATACTAAATTAAAAAAAAAAAATTAAAAAATGTGCTTTACTTAAGTCCAGCCAATGCCAGACAAAAAGTTTTATTATGCGGGACTTATTTCGTTAAAATCACCTATTGAGCAATCTGATGGTGGCAACGGTATCCTTTCTTCTAAGCCGAATGTGGCTGCCAAAATTAAGTATATTGCGCCCAAGATGGAAAACTAAACTAACTAAAATAAGCTGCTTATTCATTCCAGTCTTTTAAAAGTTATCTTATTATGATTTTGCAATAAAGCCTACATTTTCATTTTACCTTTTTCCCAATAAAGTTGCTGCTAAGAGGGAACATATAGGCCATCCTGCTATAATATAGCTATAAGCTTTTCCATTTTTCTGCACGAAATTTTTATTTTGTAGCGGACCGCAAACCTTCCACAGGGCTCTACAAACTGTTGTCACTTTTTCTATTTTTATACAAAATTAAAGTTAAGTGATGTTAAAGTTCTAACTTCTCGTAGTACAAAAACAAAAATGGTGAAAAACAACTACAAATAACAGGCTGTTGTCAATTTAAGTTGTAACAGAGTTTCCAAATGAAATGTTATCAAGTTATCACTTTAACCAAACTTCAACATGAGCGGTCCACATTTAACTTTAACTCGAATTTTGCGTTAAAGATAGTATTTTCATGTCAGGCGGAGACCGCACTTTATAAGACATTTTTCTTGTCCCTCTAATTCATATGTATTCGTATGTATGTATGTGTTTGGAGGGATAACAGTAGAGATTTCAAAATTAAATTGGGTTACGCAGAGATTCTTTAAAGATTTCAAAGACTTATGGCCTTATGTATGTATAATAAAAAACTTTGTGCTTATGGGAATTTACACACAAAAAACTTAGCAGCTAGGTAGTTAGCATAAGGATTTTGATTGTACATAAGGCCGTTTGTTACTAATTTTATGATGTGGAGTTTTTAAAAAGTTAACAATGTAAGAAATTAATTTTTTTTAAAGCATGTACTATGACTTAGGTTGTTATTGCCAGTGACCACAGAAATATTTTAAAAACGGTTTCATTCTCACTTTCTCACTCTCTCTCTCTATGCGTGCGCATTTTGCTTTTAAGTATACACAAACAATTGAACGTATTCACGACGGAAATAGAAGGCGAATTCATGGTAATTCGCATTACTTTGTTTCACTTTCTCATGGTTGTGTTTTAGTTTATTTCATTCCACTCTCATCATGTGTTATTATATACATACATATGTACATACATTTATACTTACAAGGATACCGATGCACTCGTACATAAATTAATACTTGTACATACTATCTTTTGTGGTATACACATGCATACATACATATATACATACATTAAATAAAATGGAACACATAGTTTTGCCGTTTGTTTTCGTTTGCTTGAACATCTCGTGGCGTCATTAATATCCTGGTATTTTACATATTCATATTACTATAAAAGGATTTGTGCACTTTTTTTATTATTCACTTCTTAAAAATAAGTCGTTAAGCAAGTGCACAGACAATAAGTTTTTACGTTTAAATAGTGTGTAAATAAGTATTGCTTAAAAATTAACACGTTTTTTACAAAATAAAACAAAATTAAAAAAGATACATTTCTATTTTTAAACATTCTATTCTAGGTATAAATGTTAGTATTAAGAGATATATACAAATACACGTATATATGTATATGTGTGAGTATTTCGAGTTTTTTGTTAGTGTGTGTGCAAACCTCTATAACTACGTCAGCATGGACGAGCCTCCATTATGTATATAACGACTTTTCTTTTTGTTCTTCTTCAAATATTCGAGTGAATGTCAAAAATATGGGTGAATGAATTTAGAACATGCCATTGTGTATATGTAAGAATACATTTTATAAATACCAGAGTATATACATACATATGTGTATGGGTATATCTGTGTGAATGTATACATATTTTCATGAAATATTACATAAGAATATAAAATTATATGTATGCGTTACATACATTCAGAAATACGTTTATTAACATACACGTTTACATATGTACATACATACATATGTATATTATTGCATTTGCGAGTGTACAGATGCTAATATGCATTAGTTTTCTCAATGAGATATTTACTTGCATAATCCTTTTAGTTTCAATATCTTGTTAAAAATTTAACATTTTACAATAAGTCTTTCAATAATGAGTCCAAGGACTTTTGCATTTTAGCACAACATAATAGAAATGAAATAAAAATTCTGTTATCTTAGTAGAGTTAAAAAGGTTTATGCAGATCATTTAGAAATAGAAATAAAAAATAAAAAAAGTTTAATATTTCACTATATACATATGTATGTATTTGTGTTTATTGACTAAAGGTCTCATTAGTTTTTACTTTCAGCTGGCGTTCTGCGACGTTCCCGTGGCAAATATTTTACAATTACATTTTCTATGAAAATATTCAGCTATTTTTTTAAAGTAAGCCATAATCAGAAGAAAAGCAGTTAAGAATAAAAAATTTTCATAAAAAATTTCTTATTTAAAAAAAAAAAAAAAAAAAAAAAAAAATACAAATTAATAATTTAGAAATCGTGACCGCTTTTATCTGACAATCTGCAGATTTTTTTACCGCAAAAGTAATATTCAGTAGCTTATCCATTAATTGATTAAAATGCGTTAATTTTTAAAACTCTTTAAAACAAATTAGAGTGGCTCGCCCACCGTACAAAAAACAAAAATTGTGTACAGTTCGAAAATTAATTTTTTATTTTTTGCCACGCCTCCAAATTCCGCCCTTTTAATATTTTGTTCACTGTGTCGCCTTTTATATATCGGTGTTCACGACTCTGTAAGGGCTATTTTTCTCTCTTAATAGTTTTTCACTACCACGGCAAATTCTAGTCATGCGTGTTGGTCGAAGATAAAAAAGTTATATACATGCCTATGAAAAAAAAGGTTTTCATACCACAACAAAGTAGTACATACGCATACCTGGCTGTCACTTAAGTCACCTTTACATGGTAATACAAGTATTTAGACCTGCCAAATTTGAATGAGAAATTTTATCGTGTAAAAATAAAATATATTCAGTAGGAGAGAAATCCAAAACCAAAAATTGACAAGCGGTCGGTAAATCTTCATTTTGTAAACCATTTCAAAAATTTCTGTATTCTCATCACATCAGGAGTTGTAGTTTTAAATTTGCATTGGCAGCACTTCGAGTATTTATTGAAGATGGTACAACATTAACAAACCCAAACAATTGCAGTGGCTGTGTTCTGTAACTTTGGCGAGAAGTTTTCGCGTCGAAAACTTGTGAAACAAATTATTCCATCGTTTCTCGAAAAGTGAGAAAAACTGCGTCTGTAACTCATGTCGAAAACTATCCAAAGCGATGCCGACATGCAATTTTAAAAATGAAAGCGCCAGCCACAATTAGTACCGCCGCCGACCAAAAATTGCTAAACTTAAGAAATTTTGTTCGACGGCGTCATATTATAACCGTCGGCTATTCTAGAAAATGTATGGTTTGGCTCTAATGTTTACATTTTATTTACAAATACATACATATTTATGCGCAAAATTTTGTAAAATTAAAAAATAATTACAATTTGTGAATTCTGAAAAAAACATTATAAAATTGTTATAATATACTATGTTGGGTCGGATATTAAAATGGTTGAAATTAAAAACTTAAGTATTCCCTTAAAACTTGTTGTGTGAAGGGTATAAAAGTTAATTAAAAAGTATAAGTTTTTTATTCGCTATTTTTAGTTTCTACCATTTATACCAATAAAAATTATAAATAGCTTGTTTTCTATGTTTCCCAGCTATCTATATGTCGACATTAGGGTAGTTCCTATGAAATGTCGACATATAGATAGCTGGGAAACATAGAAAACAAGCTATTTATAATTGTTAATTAAAAAGTTAAAATAAAAAAAAACAATCATTCTAAACTGTGTAAATATCTATTTGATACTTAAATTAACAGCAAAGTACTTATTTTTCAGCATTATTATTCATTTAGTGATGATTATTGTTATTTGAAAACCTATCTCACAGCCTTTTTATTTGCGGGAAATTTTTGCGATAAAGTTTTACAGACACAGTTTTTCTGTAAAATGGCGAGTAAATTCCTTACGTGACAGCTATTACTCACCAAAAAAGTTATAGCTACAGTTTAGTGAGAAAAGCAGCTGTTTGTTTCAACTTTGTTTCATATCGCACGTTTCAGTCGAAAAGTTTCTCGTGGCGAGAGTTACAGAACACAGCCACAGGTCGAGAATATGGTAAGTTATTTTTGTAAATGTTGAAAGTATGTAAACATCAGTAACTTAATTAGACTTTCATATAACGCTTTGATTTTACTTATCCCACAAATCTAAACATGAGAAATACTTACAACACATTTTTGTTTACTCTTTTCTAAGAATTTCGTAACATTTTGTTCCCGAAAACTCTAAATATCTTGTATTACCATGTAAACGTACCTTTAACGCTGAAGTTTATTTTCAACATTAATCCACGACAGAACAGAATGAAAAATACTCATATATAGCGTCGCGGGATGAAGATTTTTCAAGCTAAATAAGATTTGTAGATCTTTTTTTCAAAGTTAAGATTTTTGAACTTTGGGGTATATATATGTAAATATATATATGTATATATGCAAAACTTTACAACGCTTTTCCTTTTCTACTTAACAACTGATTTTGTTAATTCTTTTATCGATTATTAGATATTTTTGAGACTTAGGACACCGCATATACATATATGCATAAAATCGGTTCAGTATTTCAGGTTTAAATAGCTAATTAATTTGATACTACTACTCGTAAAAAAAAACTTACATGTATGTATATATGTGATTACATACGAATTACACATTCGCAGAAAAGCAAATAGGAAACATGTGTGAGTAACTAAATGTTTTTGTGAAAAAATCAATGAGTTGAGTAAATGAATGAGTTGCAGAGATTAGAGTTGATGTATAAATGCAGGAATGCCAGTGTGATGATTTTACCTCAATTTTAGAGATGTTTCAACAATATGCAATTTAAAAAAAAAACTTTTCAAGAATTAAGCTTTTGAGAATTCTAATAATAAATAAATTTTATTATATGTTGAAATTCGAATCTTTTTATAAAATTTATTAAGTATTGATTTGCATATCGTTGGCCTCATGCAGAAAGGCCCTACCAATCATAATTGCAGTTTTACAGGAGAAGGAAAAATCGTAATGGAAACTGTATAAATAGGTACATCTAAAAGTATTTTTTTTTTGCTCAATTTCTTGTAAGAGTGATATGTATGAAATTGTATAATTAAATCTTTGTGATACTGTGTACTTGTGTGAAACGTAGGAAAATGCGGTTTAGCGTCTTTCTACGTGAGACTAACTAACTAGTAATTAGTATTTATACATTTTATTAAAAAAAAAGTGTATTCAACTGGATTTTTGTTTTGCTTACATATATACTTATTTATATTGTATTTTTGTATTTCATTTAGACACATGCATATAATTTCTAAAGTTCATAGAAAACATATTTTTGTTCCAGAGATTCAAAGTTGTTTGTATGTATAATAAAACAACACTATGTAAATAATATGTATGTAAATCACACACTAAATCAGAAACAATCACAATTATTCTGAGGAGATGAAACTGGCTTTCACAATACGGTTGTAATATTATCAAATTACAATAAAAAAAATCGACTTGGAAGAAACTTTACATTATCGTTAGAGATTTGATCTGTAAACTAATTTATAACAAAATGAAAGCGATTTTAAGTAAATTAGAATTCTCTCTGGCTGTTTACAATTTAATGTGCCACATGTTCATATCACTTTGTAAATATAATAAAAGATCTGGGCGATTTTCAACCACAGGACGAGCTCTTCTAGTCCGAATTTATCTTTACCGCCAGGGTTTCGCCTCGGCGTACATAAAGCGAAGTTATTCTGCTTTCTGAGGCATAGAGGGAAAGGTGTCCCTCGTTTGTTGTAGCAAATAAAACTCTCGGAAGCTGCATGATTTATGTTGTGTTGGACTTCCGAAACCTTACCAAGGACTAAAATTGGCAGAACGGGAATCAGCAAAACCCCCTGGAAGTTCTTCTTGCAGACCATCCCGACGCTGATTATGGTTGAGGAGTATACCTTGGCTGAAACGTTTTGGCTGTGGTTTAAACCTAAAATTGGAGGGAGGGGAATTAGTTTCCGTGACTATGGTGATAACTTTAATGTAAGGAACCAGAAGTGATAGTTAGACGGGCGAGTTGGTTAATGTACTTAATCGGCTTAGGTCTACCAACGCATTAAGCCAGACTGCTGGGAAATTGTATACAGGAGGGACTAGTAGTTCCGAACTCTTAAGTAAGGTATTTTAAGGCAAAAAGTTGTGACCTGTGGGAGCCGGTGAATCGTGAGTAGTTCACTCCGTCGATTTGGTTCATTATCAGATAAGGCTGTCAAGGCAAACATATGACAAAAAGTTGCGCCCTATGGGAGCCTTGCAATCCACAAGAGGCCGCTGGCGAATCGTGAATAGTTCACTCCGTGGAATTGGTTCATCATCAGATAAAGCCGTCAAGGCAGGTGCTGATGTAAATGAATTTCAAAATCTAATAAATCTGTGCCTTTTTTTCAAATAACCCATTAATTTTCACTAAATTAATAACATGAATCTGCTATATAAACATAGCTATGTACATATAAATTTACATATATTCTCGTATCTACATAATTTTTTGATATATATACGGTATCTAAGCAAAATATAATTTTTAATTCTTTTAATATTGCTGTTATTTTTTTATTCGATTATAAAGAATGCATGTTGCGATTCGTTAAATTGCTCCCACGACTCTGATGATAGGCCTTAACTCTTTTCATGAAATTTTCCAATTCTTTTTACAGAGATGTAAACATATATCGGCGGTAACGCGCGGGATCCCGAATTTTATCTCAGGAAACGTTTTAGGCTAATTTGCTTAAGCATGGCTTTAAATCGTATGATCTTGGTAGCCAGTTGTCATTAGCATTTCTTGATAGATATAATTTAATCTAAAAATCTTGGCTACAATAAATCGGTTGTCTCATATGTGGCCTAACTTGGGACGCTGTGTTGCTGAAACCATATGTCGTGTAAATCCATGCCATACCGTTTATGCCACAAGAGCTCTATTGCTATGTTCCAATAATGAACTTCATTCATACTCATTGCAGTCTCAATATGATATTGCCAACATATATAACAGACATGTGTACCAACATAACAGAAAAAATGCGAAAATCGAACACACGTAACTCACGAAATTTTAAAGCAACGCGTATTTTTTTTTTTTTTTTATCAGTAATTGTTTCTTTACAGTGAATGGGTTAAGACGGCTTCTTTTGCCGTTAATGAAAAAACCTGCAACAGAAAATGCTTTCTTCGGTGAAGCTAAAGTGGGTGGAATTCCAAAGCAGAACTCTGCTAAATTATATAATTTTGGAAACAAGTAAACGTAATCTAATTAAAGTGTGTTTTGCATTGTAAAAAGTGTGTTTTGCATTGTAATCTCCAGCTGCTATAAAACGAGGTCCTAATGAGGTGAAAAAACTTGAACATTGTGATTACGTCACTGAAAATCGAGGCGGCGAATAAATCGATGAGATAACCAATTTGTAATGAAAATTTTCCACACAGATATTAGTTGCTTGAAGATAGTCCTCGCATGTGTCGTTCAACAAAAAATACTTTATCCTAGATTTTATCAAGATTGCAGAATCCCCACAAGTTCTTCCACGGGGGTCTTTAGTATCGTATAGTACATAGCCGTTAATTTTGAAGAAGCTTGTTGACGTCAAGTGAGTTTCTGCAATCATCATTATATCGATCTGCTTATCCATCAGGAAGTATTCGAGTTCGTTTTTTTTTGTTGGCGGATGCCGTTCGCGTTCCGGAAACATATTTTTAACCAAATCATTTTCTCGAAATTACCTGCAAAATGGTGGATTGCATTTTCACCATTTCCTGCATCATCGTCATCATAGACGACGTAAAAGTGTTTATAGTTTGAATAAGGGTCTGTATTGTTGCCTCAAGGTTATTGAAATTTTGATCGGGCGGTTGAGATCTAGATTCCTGATTCGGGTTTGCGAAAGTAGACTTAACTACATTAGCATAAGAAATTTGTTTTTGACTTTGAACAGTTATGTCGGTGGTTGACTATCCTGTTGGAGGAAAAGAATTATTAGAAAAAATTTGAGTCTGCTGTGGTGGCTTAGAAGCAATTATTGGTTAATTAAAAGTTAACCAATGTGTTGTTTGCTTCACCACCATTCCAAACACTTAGTTTTTATAAATTAAATGCCTTTAATTCTGAGCCATATGTTCCATATGCTCCTTAAAATTAATTACATTTTCTATTTGTACCTGTATAATCTATAGTTTGACACAATAAATAAAGTAACCGCTTCGTTACAACGATACAACACTAATAAAAACATCAGGGGGTTACTCTCTATTGCGATGCGAAAGAAAAATCAAAGAATTGGTACTCTGTATTGCGTTTTCGTATTTTACTGTCCCATTTAATTTGTCAGTTTCGCACATTTTGTTTTATCATTTTTCACTATTGTTTATTTTGTGGTACCAGTGTTGGTTCATTTACAAACTAGTTTGCGAAAAAGTTTGTGCAAATGGCACAGACTACCAAATTATACTCTTATCGCATTTACCTTTCACATCGTACTTACTTTCGCATCGCAATAGAGAGTAACCCCCCAGGGGTCTAATCGCCGCATACGACATCGAATTAATTATCGTATCGAATAACATTACGATACATCTAGATTATGGCAAACGATGCATATCGAATCGTAATTTAAACAAAATTTGATAGATTGAAGACCATACTATTCCTAAAAGTACGAATACAAAAAATAAATCCTTTAACTTTTTTGTATTATTGCAATACAATTTATTCGATAACGTATGCCATGATACCAAAATGACAAATTTCAATAATTTTGCTCGATAGCGTATACGGTGATTTGGCCTCAGGTGTTGTGTCTTTGTAAATGACGAATTTAAATCCTAAGCTGTCAAAAGGCGCACTGATAAAGAATCCGTTTTGAACTCGTATTCCAATTCTATTACTGAGAAAGTTAGCACGATTTATGTAAGTAGCTACATAACAAACAAAAATATTAATTTTTGTTATAATATATATAAGAGTAAAAAGTTTTTGGGAGAAATTTCGATGAAAAACTATTGTTGAGAAAAATAAAAGTAAACCAAAATTTCAACAAAATTTTGGCAATAATACGACAAAATATTCGGACAAACAAACATTTTACTTACATACATAATATAAATTAATCCTGTTATATAAATTTTTTCAATTTTTAAAATTTGACTTAACTTGTTATGATAAAACACCACAGATATAATGAAAAGGTACCCTCGTACCCTCAATATGAAAGTAGGAAAGTCATCACCAATCTTGGACCAGTACTCGGTAGATGACTCCTACATATACAATGTATTGTAAAGCATTTAAGAAAATATGTTGTGAGGAGGAGGAGGAAGTAGTATATAATATATAATCCTGTAGACCTTTGAGTTGAACGTTCCAACATTGTATATGGCAGGAAACAGGTCTGTTCACCAGACGAACGCTATGTTTTGAAAAGAAATTCTCTCTGTAATGTGTTGTATGATTCGCTGGGCAATCGGCCACAAATGGATTAACCCTGGTTGATGAACGTGTGTTGTGTAAAAAACTCATCGGAGTAAAATCCGTTGTAGCAGTGATAAAAGAGAGAAATCCACCACATACTGCCTCTTTGCTCTCTCTTGTACATGGCCGAATAACCCCAAAGTAGAGGCGGCGGCACAAGCATGTGAGATGTGTTCCATTTTCGGTCGCACATAGATGGTATAAATAGTAAGGATATCGGATGGACAGAAGTACATCCTACACCGTTTCAAAACCGAGACACTTGTCTGGTTCTTTAGAGACATGAAAATGTGTTCAGTCCAGCTTGCATTCAATTCGTACTTACTCGTAAATTAAAGTTTTTTCTTCAAATAGTTTTTTAAAAATAAAGGTTACCCGAAAAACGAAGAAAAGATAAATAAAAAAATTCAAATTCACTTTATTTCCATAATATTACACTTTCATATAATTAATTCACAATAAAGAGTTCAAGATAATCTTCTAATCTTTTTCTTCTTAGTTATTAGGTTTTTAGTTACAATATTAATAAATACATATTCCATATTTAAAAAATTTTTAATTTATTTGGAGGTAAAAATTTTCAAAAACCTATTTGAACGTTTTAGTTTTTTAATAAAAAGGCTTATCCTAGAAAACTACTAAACTACGTAAGATGGGCTAGCTCATTGAAATGTTCAAACTCTGAGTTCTGACATTTTATACTAAAATTATTATTAAGTCTGACAATTTTGTCTGTAACTAATTCTATATCTGCGAGCAAGTGGAGCCTCGCAGTTGAATAAAACCATGGAAGGTTCTAGATTAGTTTTAACATCTTGTTTTGTGCTATTTGCAATTTTTTTAAATGACAATTTGCACTAGTCAACCATACAGGGGCTGCATAGTAAAGTATGGCATGGAAAATTTATTTTAGTGTTATTTTTTTATTAGCTAGGCTCAGGGAGGAATTCCTGTTTAGAAATGGGTAAAGAATTCTTGTAAGTATATTTACTTTATTAACAATGTATGATATATGTTCGTGGAATTTTATTTTGGGGTCTAATATAACTCCTAGATATTTTACTTTATGTTCCCACTGAATAGGATAATTGTTAAATGTCACACTATTGTGTTTTATTGGAGTTTAACTTTATTTTCCATTTATTGAAATAATTTTGGAGTTCCGTTAAGGCTCGCTCAAGATTGACTATTATGTGGGTGGATAACACGTCGGAGCAGATAACCGCTGTGTCATCTGCAAAAATTGAAACGGTATAATAATTTGATTGCGGAAAATCGCTAGTATATAAGTTGTAAAGAATGGGTGACAAACAGGAGCCTTGAGGACACCCTGCTGGAATTGAAAAAACGTCGGACGAGAATGAACCAATATGGACTTTGAATGAGCGTTGTACAAGAAAGGAGTTTATAATTCTTATAAGATTTGTAGGGAAGTGTAAATTAATCATTTTAAAGATGAGCCCATCATGCCATACCGAGTCAAAAGCGGCCTGAATATCCAATATTATCATTCCTGTAGATTTCTGGTGGCTGAAATTCGAATTTATTAGATTTCTTAATCGAATCAAAGAATGGGAAGTACTATGTTCATGCCGAAAACCAAATTGTTGGGGCGGAATTATGTTATTTAAGTTCATAAAATTTACTAATCTGTCCTTAATTATTTTTTCTAAAATTTTACCTAACGCGGATAGTAAGCTTATAGGACGATATGAAGAGGGGCAATCAAGTGGTTTTTTCGGTTTCTTAATAGGGATAACTTTAGCTTGTTTAAATACATTGGGGAAGTAACATTGCTTAATACATGCATTTATAATTAGTGTAACAAATTTTAAGCCTTTTTTGGCAACGCTTTTAAGTAAATATGATTGATTCCAGGCGATTTTCGACTTTTTAGTGATTTGACAATAGCAGATACTTCAGCAAGGCTTACGGGCGAGCCATCCATATGATCTAATTCTAAAACCCTGAATGAATCAACACTATTTCGAACAAACAAATCATTATTCAAATCTCCAAGATTAGCTGAAATTGAATGGTTTAAAGCAAATGTTTGAGCCAGAATTTCTGCTTTTTCTTGATTATTTGTATATTTAAGGCCATTGTGTTTTAGAATGGGAATACTCTGAGTCTTCTTCCTAAAAATTTTGGTTAAATTCCAAAATGGAGGAGAGCTTTTGTCTAAAGTGGATAAAAGATAATCCCATGATTTATTTTTGTATTTAATAATTTCTTCTCTAATTCTCTTTTTAAAAACTTTCATTATATGCAAGTCATTTGTATTTCTACACAATAAACTCCTTACTGAATTAGAGGCTTGTTTGATTTCAAATTGTCGATTTATTTTATTTAAAATTCTGTAAACTGCAGTGCTTCTGTAAAAAACTGCTGTTACGTCAGAGGTTCTCATACTTCTGCTTTCTAGCTCGCAAACTATGTATTGTCAGAATATAAAATACTTCTTCTCCTCAAAGGTCTGTCTTACGACATTGACTAGTCTGTGCGTTTGTTCTATGGTGCTATGTTTAGCCCGAAAGCCAAATTGATGATCAGGGATGCATCCCACATTGTTTAATATTGGAGTCAACTTCGCCATTAACAGTTTTGAAATTGTTGGCAGTAGACTTATTGGTCTGTATGATTCTACTTTAGTTGGATCCTTCCCTCGTTTGGGTATCATAGTAATCATGGACACCTTCCATTCTGCAGGATAAAACTCGAGACGTAAAATAGCGTTAAAAATAAAAAGAAGAATTCTTCTAGCTACACGGGATAGCTGTTCAAGCATTTTACCAGTAATTTTATCAATACCTGGAGCTTTCCTGGGGTTTGTGTTAGAAATAACATTTTCAACATCTTGAAAACTAAGTCTCAAATACAGAGACGGTCTAACAGCGTATGACGGTAGTTAAGCTGAATCATTCGCTGTATTATTTGTGGTAAAAACATTTCTCAAATGATTAACATACAACATCCCCTTTTCAGAATCGCTTCTTGCCCAGTCGCCAGTTGAAGTTCGCAAAGGTGGCTTACCTATTACAGGTCTTTTCAGACCATAGCGAATAATCGGATTGAGGAGTACCAACAAAACCTTCCAGATAATTTTTGAGGGAAGCCATTCTTTGGGTTTCAAGCAGATTTCTTAACTGAGATATGCATTCCCGTAGCCTAGCTAGGGAGACCTGCGAAGTTGCCACTCTGTTCTAACTCTTCTTTTCTCTGACAGAAGTTGATCAATTTCAGATGAAAAAGTTCTATTGCTCATATTTCTGGATTTTATATGGCTAATGGTAGCATGTTGTACGGCTTGATTAAGGTGTTCAGAAAATTCGTTAATCGATATGTCAATATCCTCAGGCGTTCTCAAGGCAATGTTTTCTGTACAATAAGTACTCAAATATTTCTTATATTTTAACCAATTAACTCGAGAGATGGTCAACGCCAAGTCACAAAACGGGGAACCAACCCCTTGGGGGAACGAAACAGAAACTATAGTTGGTGAGTGATCTGATGACAAGTCTAATGAAGGTTCCACTTGCATCCATTCTGATGGAAAATTTTTTGTAACTCCAAAATCTGTAACGTCTGGGATCTTTCGTTGGTCTGACGGCCAATAAGTGGGGTGTCCGCTTGAAATCACACCTAAGCCCATTTTGGAAACGGTGTCAAAAAGCACGCGGCCTTTCGGGGTAATTAAACGTGGTCCCCAAAAAGTGTGTTTAGCGTTATAGTCGCCAGCCGCTAAAAATCGAGGAACAAGTGATTTGAAAAAATTTGAGTATTGGCTTTCTGTTATTGAAAAGCGTGGCGGTGAGTAGATCGAGGAAATAACGATTTTTTCATGCAAATATTCGATGCATATATTAGTTGCTTGGAGATACTCCTCAAGTGTCTCGTTCATTAAAAAGTGTTTAATTCTGGATTTTATTAGAATTGCCGATCCTCCGCAAGATCTTCCACAGGGATCTTTTGTGTCGTACAGTATATAGCCATTAATTTTGAAAAAACTGTTGGTTGTCAAATGAGTTTCAGCAATCAACATTATCTCGATTTGCTTTTCCATAAGGAAGTGCTCAAGTTCATTTTTGTGTTAGCGGATGCCGTTTGCGTTCCAGAAACATATTTTTAACCAATTCATTTGTTTAAAATTGTCCGCAAAATAGTGGATTGCATTTTCAGCATTTCTTGCATCATGGTTGTCATGGAAACCGTAAATGTATTTATGAATTGAACTAGAATCTGCAGAGTTGCCTTAAGATTGCTAAAATTTGGATCGGATTTTGGAGGCTTGGGCTCCTGATTCAAGTTTGGTTTATCCCATTTTACCACATTTGCATAAGAAACTTCTTTGGGGGTTTGCACGATTATGTGGCTGGCTGACTGACTCATCTGGGAAAATTGCTTGTAGAAATGATATTTGACTGCTGGGGTTGGTTAATGGGGATTGATGGCCCATTTGTCATTGACCGCTTAAAGTGATTGTAGACAGGACAGCCCCTGTAATTTGCAGTATGATTACCTCCACAGTTACTGCACTTTTGAACACTCGCGTCGGCCTTTGGCTTATTGCACTGAGTTGTGCCGTGGAGTTCGCCACATACAACGCAAACTGCGGGCAACTTACAATAGGCCTTAGTATGGCCCAATTCTTGGCAGTTAAGGCATTGAACGGGTCCTAGACGCTTATGTGGCTCCTCAACGGTAACCTTACGATGCAAAAGAAATTTAAGGTTATTAATTGGATGAATTTCACCTTTTTTTACGACAACAACCCTGGGTTCTAGTTCATCCCTAAACATGGGTTGAGGGATCTTTTCACGGTTCCTAATATTAACAACATTTTTTATTTAAAATCCTGATTCTTCCAGTCCAGTCTTAATGTCATCCGTATCCACACAAGGGTCAACACCTTTAATAACTACCTGAAGGCCTTTAGCACTTTTAAGTTGATAGGTGTAAAAAGATCTTTTCTCCTTCTCCAGAACGTCAGACAACTTTCGGTATTCATTTTCACTGTTTACCTGGATTTTCGTCTCTATGATGCTGCCATGCTTTACTGATGTAACGTTGAAGGTGTCTTTGCCGATTGTCGTAATAAGTTGTTTTACCAGTTCTTCACAAAGTGAACTAACAATAAGTATTCAAATCTTAATACTAAATACATAAAATTAATTATGTCCAGCCAATGCTAGACAAAAATGTTTTTTTTTTGCACGGTTAATATTGGTAAAATCTCCTACTTAACGCTCTGATGGTGGCAAGGGTATCTATTCTTCTCAACCTAGTGTGACCACTAAAATTAAGTATGTTTCGTGCAAAAGGGTTTGGGTGAAGTTCCAATTTGCTGATATACCTTGTCGCATGCTTTGAAAACTCATCTTTTACCAGTGGAACACACAGATCCTTGTGAATTCGGGAGTTTTTTACGTACCATGGAGCTGCAGTAATTGTTCGAAGAATTTTGTTTTGTCGCCTTTGAATTTTTTCAATGTTTGACGCTGAGGCGGTGCCCCATAATTGAATTCCGTAGCGCCATATAGGCTTTAGTATTGCGTTGTATAACAAAAGTTTGCAATCTAATTTCAGTGTCGAATTTCTGCCCATAAGCCAATTTAGCTGCGCTGCTTTTAGTTTTAACTAAGTGACCTTTGCTTCAATGTAAATCACCTATTTAAGCTTCTGATGGTGGCAAGGGTATCCCTCCTTCTCAACCGAGAGTGACCTTCAAAATTAAGTATATTGCGTACAAGAGGATTTGGGTGAAGCTCCAATTTACTGATATACCTTGTCGCGTATTTTGAAAATTCGTCTTTTACAAGAGGAACACAGAGATCCTTATGAATTCGTGAGTTTTTTACGTACCATGGAGCTGCAGTAATTGTTCGAAGAATTTTGTTTTGTCGCCTTTGAATTTTTTCAATGTTAGAAGTGGAGGCGGTGCCCCATAATTGAATTCCATAGCACCATATAGGCTTTAGAATTGCGTTCTATAATAAAAGTTTGTAATCCAGCTTCAATGTCGAATTTCTGCCCATAAGCCAACTTAATTGCGCTGCTTTTAATTTCAACTGAGTGACTTTTGCGTCAATGTGAGACTTCCACGTTAGCCTACGGTCGAGATGAATACCAAGGTACTTGACTTCATTTTGCTGCGGAATAGGTGAATTGTTAATTTGGATAGCTGAACATGTTTGTCTACGCAGTGTGAATGTAACGTGACTTTAATTTTCCAAAGTTTTAACCACATCTCTAATATTGAAATATACTCCTGCAAATTTCGCGAAGCTACTTGATGGTTTTCATGTACTCTGCAGGATGCTGTGTCATCTGCAGAAGTTGAAGTGTCAATACCAGATCTGGTTGGCATGTCAGAAGCGTAAATTAAATATAAAGTGGGTCCCAGAATGCTACCTTGGGGAACTCCTGCCTCGATTGGCTGAGCTGGGCTTATAAAGTCGCCTTCTCTGATATTAAACTTCCGGCCGTATAAATAGCTTTCCAGAAGCTTATGAGTGTTTGCAGGCAAGTTCAACTTTATTGTGTGCATTAATTCCTCGTGCCTCAAAAGCTTGGGAACCATCAATGAATAGAGCGGAGCAATACTTTTTGTCCTCAAAAGTCTTTCTTATAACATTAACTAGTCTATGAGTTTGTTCTATGGTGCTGTGTTTAGCCGGAAAACCAAATTGATGATCAGGGATGCATCCTACATCATTCAATATTGGAGTCAACTTCGCCATTAACAATTTTTCGAAAAGTTTTGAAATTGTTGGCAGTAGACTTATTGGTCTATATGACTCTACTTTAGTGGGATCCTTCCCTGGCTTGGGTATCATAGTAACCATAGACACCTTCCACTCTGCAGGATAGTATTCAAGGCGCAAAATAGCGTTAAAAATGAAAAGAAGAATTCTTCTAGCAACACGAGGTAACTGTACAAGCATCTTGCCAATAATTTTATCAAAACCTGGAGTCTGCAGAGTTGCCTCTAAATTATTAAAATTTGGACCTCACTTATGACGTTTGGGCTCCTGGTTCAAGATTTAGTCGGCATATGAAAATTGTTTGGAGTTTTGCGTGTTTGTATGGGTGGTTGAATCGCCTACCTGGGGAAAATTGTTTTTACCAATGACATTTGGCTGCTGGGTTGCTGGAGAAACCGATGACTTATTTGTCATTGACCGCTTAAAGTGAGTATAGACAGGGCAACCTCTATAATTTGCAGTGTGGTTACCTCCACAGTTACTGCATTTTTTAACACTTGCGTCGGCCTTTGGCTTGTTGCACTGAGTTGTGCCATGAAGTTCGCCACATACAACACAAACAGCGGGCAACTTAGAGTAAGCCTTAGTACTCACGTTACATTCACACTGCGTAAGCAAACATGTAAGGCTATTCAAATTAACAATACACCTATTCCGCAGCATAATGAAGTTAAATACCTTAGTATTTACCTCGACCGTAGACTAACATGGAAGCCTTACATTGATGCGAAAGTCACTCTGTTGAAGTTAAAAGCAGCGCATCTAAATTGGCTTATGGGCAGAAATTCTACATTGAAGTTGGATTGTAAACTTTTGTTATATAACGCAATACTAAAGCCTATATGGTGCTACGGAGTTCAATTGTGGGGAACCACCTCAACATCTAACATTGAAAAAATCCAAAGGCGACAAAACAAAATTCTTCGAACGATTACTTAATTTTGGCGGCCACAGTCGGTTGAGAAGAAGGGATACCGTTGCCACCATCAGAACGTTCAATAGGTGATTCTACCGATTTTGCTCCCGCATAATAGAACTTTTTGTCTAGCATTGGCTGGACGTAAGTAAAAAGCACATTTTTTTTTATTAATTCTTTTATTTTTATATTTAGTATTAAGATTTGAATACTTATTGTTAGTTCATTTTGAAGATTCAATAAATAAAAACGCTTAACAAAAAAAAAAAAAAAAAAAAAAAAAAACAAACAAAAATGTCAGCCTTGATATTCGACAGGTATCCTCACTAGACCATTTGTCTTGAGCGGTCTGAAAAGTTGACGCTGTTCTTGTTTCTTACATCTCGCAAGCGGGATACCAGCGATCCCATCAATATCTCTTTGTTGTAGCTGGACACTGGCCTTTGCCAGTTAATCCGCTACAATATTTCCGGACACTTCACTGTGCCCTCGTACCCAGATAAGCTCCAGGTTCGAATGTCTCGCTAACTCGTTTAGAGATATCCGGCATTCACGAACCAACCTGGATGTCGAATAAACTCCAGCTAGTGCATACAACGCAGCCTTGCTATCAGTACAAATTCGGGTATCATTCCCGTATATCCTGTAGTACCTTAACCAGTTAGCTGCCCTCATAATAGCCGCTATTTCAGCCTGCGCTACGCTACACTCATTTTGCAGCCTGAAACTCATCCTCCCCGCATGCAAGGGGATAAAGATACCCCCACCGACTCCCGAGTCCGACTTGGATCCAACTGTAAAAATTTCAAGCACGTCCTCTTGACGATCTGTGCCAGTCGTCTCGGAGAACGAGTCTGATAAGATTACATCAATTGAAATAAAAAGTAAAACTAATAAAATGGCTGAATGATGTAAGTGCCGGTCAGCAGTCAGAGGTGAAACTGGAATACGTTGCAATGGTGTGTGTGAAAAATTATATCATTTTTCAAAAAAATGCGCGGGAATTGGCCAATATTCTGCTAAAATATTTAAAGAAAATAATTTTATAAGATTCGTTTGTGATGATTGCATGCAATATATTCAAAATGTTGATATGATGCTGAAAGAAATACACAATATTGTGAACAAAAACAAACAAACATTGTTAGACTATAAGAATCAATTTGAAAGCTCGCTTAAGCAAAATGAAAATGAAATTAAAGCATTATTAGAAGCAATTGAAAATAGATACGATGCAAGATTCAAAAAATTTGATAATATTCAAAAAAAGTGTGAAAAAATGTCGAAGAAGTCAAAAATCTTTATGGAAGTGTAAATGAAGTTGAAAATAAAAACAAAGTAATAAATGAACAAATTAACAACAACAACATGCAAATGTGCAATGAAATTAAGAACATGGTAAAAGAAACAAAAGCAAAAACAAAAATGTCTTATGCGCAAATGGCATCAAACAATAAAGTGATGCCAGATGTATCAAAAAATGTTCCCTTAATAATAAAACCAAAGGAGAAACAAGCTGCACAAAAAACGAAGGAGGAATTAAATAAAAAAGTAGACCCTATTAATTTTAAAATTGTAAATGTTGAAAATAGAAGAAATGGCACAGTAGTTATACAGAGTGAAAATTCGGATGAAAGGGAAAAAATAAGAAGAGCTATAGAAAATGGAATAAGCCAGAATTACGAAGTAGAAATACCAAAAGAAGTAGAGATGTCAATAATAATAACCGACATGAATTTTAAATATAATGAAGATGTATTATTAAAAAAATTAAAAACGCAAAATAATATCTTGAAAAATAGTAACGTTGAAATTATAAAGTGTTTTGAAACTAAAAGATTTAACAGACCAATATATAATGCTAAAATTAAAATTGATGTGGATACATATTCTAAAGTAATCGCGTTACAAAAAATTAATGTAGGATGGGAGAAATGCAGAATCTTCGATGGAACAACTATAATTCAATGCTTTAGCTGTCAAGGCTATAATCATAAGGCAAATGAATGCAGAAATGAAGCAGTTTGTTTTAGATGCCATGGAAGTCATAAGAGCAAAGATTGCAATAAAGAAATTTCAAAGAAATGTGTTAACTGCCACAAAGAAAATCAAAGGCTAAACTTAGGCCTTGATGAAAATCATTCAACTATAAATAAAGAATGCCCTGTGTATAGAAATAAAATAAATTTGAAGAAAAAACGAATTGGGCTAGATTTAACATTTAACAACCAAAGTTCATTCATGGCATATATACTAATATTCAAGGGCTAACTAATAATTTCACTCAATTGGAAATAATAATAGAAAGCAATAAACCAGATTTTTTAATTCTCTCTGAAACGCATATGACAGACAAAATTGATGAAGAAGAGCATGAAATAAAAAATTATGATCAATTTAGCACGATATCGAAATCAGCAAAGACAGGCGGAGTTATATTATATATAAAAAAGAATGGGCTGTAACAAATATTAAAACAATTGTAAAAGATACAGCTTACTAGATTACTGCTTACTAGGTTAAAAAAGGGAAGACATCGTTTATTATAGTACTAATATATCGCTCGCCAAGTTATTCAAAGGCAGAATTCTGTGATACACTGCAAGACTTATTGGAGGAATTATGTGAAAGAAATTGTGACTTAATTATGGCAGGTGATTTCAATATAGACTGAAAAACTGACTTCTATATGCAGAGAATTAAAAGCATGCTAAATGATAATAAATGAATACACTAGGATAACACAAACCTCAAAAACAATAATGGATTATAAATTGTTTGGATTGTACATATGTACATCAGGTTTTTATTTCAAGTTTTTCCTTTCTTAAGTTTTTTTCTTAAGAAGGATTTTTTACAATACAAATTTGCTGTGATCAATAATTATTGATTGAAGAAGACAGGAAAAATAATAATCAAATCTTTAGCTGGGGGACAACTAGCTGTTTTGTAGTCGCTACACTACTCATCAGCACCCACTGGGATTTGAACTCGGGTCATGACGTATCATGATCTACTGCTTTAACCACTAAGCCACCGAGCATTTAATTATTTTCTATCTATATTCATCTCATATTGAATCACATATGCATTTTGTTAATTGCCCACATTGTTTGTACAGCGTTTGCTGTCTCAGAACTAGCGGTATTTATTTTATTTATTAACATACATACATATTTTTGTATTTTAATATTCTCCTGACCCAGAGATGTAAATATTAATTTGTTAAATTTTTGTTGAACTTTTTATAATTTTTTTAGTTCAAGTTTTACCTTTCTTAAGTTTTTTTCTTAAGAAGGATTTTTTACAATACAAATTTGCTGTGAGCAATAATTATTGATTGAAGAAGACAATAAAAATAATAATCAAATCTTTAGCTGGGGGACAACTAGCTGTTTCGTAGTCGCTACACTACTCATCAGCACCCACTGGGATTTGAACTCGGGTCATGACGTATCATGATCTACTGCTTTAACCACTAAGCCACCGAGCATTTAATTATTTTCTATCTATATTCATATCATATTGAATCACATATGCCAAAAACCTGATGTACATATGTACAAACCAAACAATTTTTAATTTAAAAAATTATAAAAAGTTCAACAAAAATTTAACAAATTAATAATGGATTATGTTATAACAAATAGTAATTTAATATCGGCTAGAACTAATATAGCGAACAAAATATCGGATCATGAAGCATTAGACATATTTATCGAGTGTGAACACAATAATTTAGAAGACAAAAAGAAACAAATAGAATTATTCAAATACAAAAAACGCAGTTTTAAAAATTAGCTAAGTGCAATATTACAGTATAATGATAGTTTAAATGTTAATGAAAGTCCAAGTGCATTCAGGACACAATTTCAAAATTTACAATAAGAAAACAAATAAATATTTAGTATTAAGATTTGAATACTTATTGTTAGTTCATTTTGAAGATTCAATAAATAAAAACGCTTAACAAAAAAAAAAAAAAAAAAAAAAGAAAAAAGTAACAATAAATGGTTTAACGATGAAATCAGAAACTTGAAAATACAAAAGGTGAGATCATACCAAAAAGCAGTAATTGAAAACACAAATGAAGCTTGGTTAGATTATAAAATGGCAAGAAATAAATAAAAAACTAAAATCGGGAAAGAAAAAAACAAATATATAAATAATAAAATTTCATTTTCTAATGATCAAAAGGAAATGTGGGCTATGATAAAAGAACTTGTGATACGAAAACCGAGAAATGAAATAAGAACTGTGATGTTTAACCAGATAGAGTATAAAAAAATCTATATATAGCTGAAAATTTCAATACTTACTTCATCGATAGCATTAAAGGAATAAGAGACTCAATAGAAAATGTGCAATACAAAAATCAAATACCTGTGATAAATAATATATTTAAGTTTCGTACAATATCTATGCTAGAATTAAGAACCCTATATAAAAATATAAATAGCAAACCTGATTATAAGAAAACTACAAAAAACATAATATTAGACGATTGGAACACGACTGAAAGTATTTTACTAAATATAATAAATAAATCTATGGAAACGGGATTTTTTCCTACAAATTGGAAAGAATCAATGATTACTCCAGTTAAAAAAATTAAAAAGACAAACAAATGCGAATATTTTCGTCCAATAAATGGGTTAAAAATATGTGAAAAAGTTATGGAGAAGGTTGTGAAAAATGAATTGGAACAATATATAGAAGCAAATTATTTGATTTATAAACATCAGTCAGGTTTTAGGAAAAAACGTTCGTGCGAAACAGCAGTGAACTACCTAATTAGCAGGCTGAAATTAGTAAAGAAAAATAACAAAATGTTGACTATAAGCGTGCGTTCGAAACAATAGATCGGAACATATTAATACAGAAGCTTGATAAATATGGTGTTAAAAATAATGAATTAAAATGGTATAAATCATATCTTACAAATAGAACACAAAAAACGAAAGTTAATAATATGGAATCAACCGCAAAAGTGAATGAATATGGTGTGCCACAAGGCTCAATATTAGGATCTCTGTTATTTATTATATACATAAATGATACTGAAACAATAATAGATAAATCGAATATAATTTTATACGCAGATGATACACTTATATTAACGGAAGCAGAAATGTGTTACGAAAATATTAAAAAAGACATGAAACAAATTAATCAATGGTTAAACATTAATAAGCTAAAATTAAATGAATCTAAAACTAAATTAATGGAACTAAACATAGATTCTAACAGAACGCTTGAAATAAATAATATAACAGTAGAAAAAGTGACCAATATGAAATATCTCGGTTTCGTTATAGACACAAACTTAAAATTTAATGATCATATGGAGTACATTTGTAAAAAGATCGGGAAAAATATTGGGTTCTTTAAACGTATAAGAAATAAGATTTCAATTATGACAGCAATTAATATACAGTACTGGACAATTCAATGGAAACTTTTCTAAAAATTTATTTATTTATTTTTAGAAGTCGAAAATCTAAAACTATTTCTAAAGAAACTTCACAAGTATTTTAGAATTTCATTTTATAGATTCTTTTTGATATATAAACAAAAAAATAATAACATAAAAATAACGTAGTTCTAAAATTATAAAGAAAACTTAAAAGTATCAAATTTTGAGGTATTGACAAAACAATGGAAACTTAAAATATACTCCAATAAAAAACTTCGGCCTATTATCAAAAATTTTGCCATTCACTCAAAACTGCATTGGATAAATCTTCCTTCCATGTGTAATTTCGAGTTCTTATCTTGCGTTCTACAATATCCCATAGATTTTCTATGGGATTCAGATCCGGGGATTGGGCAGGCCACTTCAAAACACGGACCTCATTTGATTGTAACCAGTCAGTTACAACCCTAGAGGTGTGTTTTGGATCATTGTCATGCTGAAATCTCCAAATTAGTGGCATGTTCTCCTCTGCATATGGATACATTATGTCGTTTAAAATGGATCTGTAGCCGACACCAGTCATTGTATCCTTTATAATGTGAATTGGGCCCATTCCTTGCCCAGAAAACAGCCCCACACCATAATATTGCCACCTCCAAACTTGACTGTCTTGCTTGTGTACTTTGGGTCTAGTCTCTTTCCCTTTGGCCGCCTTACAAATGATCTTCCATCATTGCCCCTTAAATTATATTTGGACTCGTCTGAAAAAAGGACAGTGTTCCATTTCTCTTTAGACCAATTTATGTGCTCTCTGGCAAATTTTAAACGAGCAGCACGGTTTTTCTCCGATATCAGAGGTTTTTTCGCAGGGCGGAAGCAACCAAGACCAGCCTCGCGGGCTCTACGGCTAATTGTTCGAGAGCTAACATCCAATCCAAGAACATTTTTAACCTCTCTTGATGCCATTTGGGGGTCTTTTTTGAACTCTCTTGATATTAAATTATCCTGTCTTGGAGTAGTTTTACGTGGTCTTCCTCCTGAATGCAGAGTTTTAACAGTACCCGTTTCACGAAATTTCTTGATAATCTTCGAAATTGCTGATTTATTCATAGAATATTTATCACAAATAGTTTTTTGTTTTAATCCAGCATTAAAATCATTTATTATTTTTATTTTTAAATCTTCACTTATCTTGACTCTAGCCATTTTTACTAATTATGTATTCAAGATTCTTGTGTTTAAAATATTTGAAAAAAGAAGCTGGCAAGAGAGTAATTTAAAAAATAAAGGTAAATTATTATGCATTTTGCCTCGTTTTTTCATCAATACATTTTGCTTTAGTCATCTTTCGTGCAGAAGTGTAAAAGTTTCCATTGTTTTGTCGAACCCCAAAAATTTTATACTTTTAATTTTTCTTTATAATTTTAGAACTACGTTATTTTTATGTTATTATTTTTTTGTTTATATATCAAAAAGAATCTATAAAATGAAATTCTAAAATACTTGTCAAGTTTCTTTAGAAATAATTTTTGATTTTCGACTTCTAAAAATAAATAAATAAATTTTTAGAAAAGTTTCCATTGAATTGTCCAGTACTGTATATAACGTGACCATTAAACCACACTTTGATTATGGTTCAACACTCATATACTCAAGCTGCACTGATCAACAACTTGTAAGACTCCAAAAACTACAAAATAAAGCTATGGGTGCAATGTTAAAATGTAGCCGTTTTACATCAATAAATCAATGCTAAATACGTTAAAATGGTTAAATATTAAACAGAGATTTCAATTAAACACAATAAATTTTATTCAAAAATTAAAAACGGGAAACGCTCCGGACTACTTAATAGAGCAGACGAGATATGTTGATGAAGTTCTGTCATATAATCTCAGAAATGCTAATGATTTTAGGCTTCCACAAGCGCACACTAATGCGATGCAGAGAACATTGTTTTACAAAGGATTGAAACTATATAGCACCATGCCAAATGAAATTAAAAATGAGCAAAATGTAAAATTATTCAGAATGAAAGTTGTTAATTTTATTAAAAATAATTTGGTTCAGAACACATAATAATTTTGTATTTGCTAAAAATTTTTCGTATTTCATAATACTACTTAATATCTAAATAAAAAAAATATTGTCCGGAAAGTTCACTATTCTTCCTATTATTGTGGCATGACCATATGTCGCTTCCTTCCACATCCCGCTTGACCACAGCCTGATAGCCGAATTCATGGCTATTTTCTTCACCATAAGATCAGCCGGCAGCCAGTTCAGCATAGTGAAAAGTGCTTTCGATGGCGTAGTGCCGGAAGCACCAATCACCATCAAAGCAGCAGTACGCATTATCTTTAATGCGATTTTGCAGTTGGTGCTTTTTTCTCCAACGACTTTCACCAAACAAGCGCCCCATACGTTAGAATGGGCAATTAGAAATGGACAATTTTTGATAAGCTTTCTCGTTGCCCTCAAAAAGTAACAAATCCAAAGCCATCTTGGTAAATAAGCAAGGCAAATTTATACCAGGTATATGCAATAGATACCACGCTACTAAAAATAAATCTTTTTCAAATGTCAGGAGAAAACTATAAACACAAAAAGGAATTAAAAAAATATTTAAAAAATTACAAGAAAAAACAAAATTTTAATTATTTCGTGCAACTTTTAATTATTTCGTGCAAATTAAAGTCCCAGATCAAAGAGCTTGGAAAGGTGAAATTGGCCAGCTAGATTGGGGAGGATTCTAGATGATACCTGGCGCTCAAGATACAAACATAATATAAAAAAATGGTTAAAAAAAATTTTTTTTTTCAAATTTCTTTTAATTATTCCATTGACATCCGAAGCAGATTAAAATTAAAAAAAAGTTATAAGTTGCGCTGACAATTTGAAAAAAAAAATTTAACTAAAAGAATTTGTTTTTAGTATATCCATACTTAGCTGGTGAGGCTTAACTTTTTTTATGTCAATAAAAATGCAAAATCTTTATTACATATTATTCCCAACGTTTCGTGAATTTTATGTTCACTTCTTCAGGGGATTTTGTATTTTTGGGATTTTACAACATTAAACACAAAATTATTGAAATTATATTTATAATCAAGTAAAACAACATTTATACACTAATTTTCTTAAGCACTATTTTTTATAATAATATTATAAATGGCGCTTAAGTTGTCAGTATCTTCTTTTTTGTTCAAAAAATAAAGATAAAGGTTTTAAAATAAAAACCGTAGTAAACATCGGGAACCGTGAAAAGAGGTGAAATTCATCCAATTTATAACCTTAAATTTCTTTTGCATCGTAAGGTTACCGTTGAGCAGCCACATAAGCGTTCAGGACCCGTTCAGTGGCTAAACTGCCAAGAATGTGGCCACACAAAGGCTTACTGTAAGTTGCCCGCTGTTTGTGTTGTATGTGGCGAACTTCACGGCACACCTCAGTGCAATAAGCCAAAGGCCGACGCAAGTCTTAAAAAATGCAGTAACTGTGGAGGTAACCACACTGCAGATTATAGAGGTTGCCCTGTCTATACTCATTTTAAGCGGTCAATGACAAATAAGCCAACGATTTTAAATATGCCATCCCAGCAGTCAAACACCATTTCTACAACCAATTTTCCCCAGGTACGCCAGCCAACCAGCCATATACACGTGCAAAACGCCCAACAAATTTCTTATGCGAATGTGGTAAAATCCGATAAATCAAATTTGAATCAGGAGCCCAAGCCTCAAAACTCCGACTAACATTTTAGCAATCTTGAGGCAACTCTGCAGACTCTTGTTCAATCTATAAATACATTTACGGTTTCCATGACAAACGTGATGCAGGAAATGCTGAAAATGCAATCCATCATTTTGCAGGCAATTTTAACAAAATGAATTGGTTAAAAATATGTTTCTGGAACGCAAACGGCATTCGCCAACATAAAAATGAACTTGAGCACTTCCTTATGGAAAAGCAGATCGATATAATGATGATTGCTGAAACCCATTTGACAACCAACAGTTATTTCAAAATTAATGGCTACACATTATATGACACAAAAGATCCCCGTGGAAGATCTTGCGGTGGTTCGGCAATTTTGATAAAGACCAGAATTAAGCACTATCTAATGAACGGGACACGTGACGAATATCTCCACGCTACAAATATATGCCTTGATTATTTTCATGAAAAAATCGTTATATCCTCGATTTACTCACCACCACGATTTTCAATAACAGAAAGCCAATATTCAAATTTTTTCAAATCACTTGGTCCTCGATTTTTAGCGCTAAACGCACTTTTTGGGGATCACGTTTAATAACCTCGAAAGGCCGTGTGCTTTTTGACACCGTTTCCAAAATGGGCTTAGATGTGGTTTCAAGCGGACATCCCACTTATTGGCCGACAGACCGCCGAAAGATCCCAGATGTTATAGATTTTGGAGTTGCGAAAAATTTTCCCTCAGAATGGATGCAAGTGGAGCCTTCATTAGATTTGTCATCAGATCACTCACCCACTATAATCTCTGTTTCGTTCCCCCAAGAGATTGGCTCCCCGTTGACCGTCAACAGAGTTAATTGGCTAAAATACAAAAAATGTTTGAGTACACATAGTGAAAATATCGCCTTGAGAACACCTGAGGATATTGATGCGTCAATTAACGATTTTTCTGAAAACCTCAAACTGGCCGTACAGCATGCTACCACTAGTCATATAAGATCGAGAAATGAGAAAAATAGAACTTATTCGGCTGAAATTGAGCAACTTCTGTCAGAAAAAAGAAGAGTTAGAAGAGAGTGGCAAACTCGCAGGTCTCCCCAGCTTAAAACTAGGCTACGTGAATGCGTAGCTCGACTAAGAAATCTGCTTGAAATCCAGAGAATATCTTCCCTTAAAACATATTTGGAAAGCTTGGATGGTACTCCGCAATCTGACTATTCTCTGTCGAAAGCGACAAAAGGTCTGAAAAGACCCGTAATAGGTAAGCCACCTTTGCGAACTTCAACTGGCGACTGGGCATGAAGCGATTCCGAAAAGGGGATGGTGTACGTTGATCATTTGAGAAATGTTTTTACGACAAATGCTTCAGCGGATGCTGCAGCAGAATTTCCGCCGTATGCTGTTAGACAGCCTGTGTCTTTGAGACTTAACTTTCAAGATGTCGAAAACGTTATCAATAACATAAACCCCAGGAAAGCTCCAGGTATAGATCATATTACTGGTAAAATGCTTCAACAGTTACCTCGTGTAGCTAGAAGAGTTCTATTTTACGCCTTGAGTATTATCTTGCAGAGTGGAAGGTCTCTATGATTACTATGATACCCATGCCAGGGAAGGATCCGACTAAAGTAGAGTCATATAGACCAATAAGTCTACTACCAACAAATTCAAAACTGTTCGAAAAATTGTTAATGGCGAAGTTGGGATGTATCCCTGATCATCAATTTGGCTTTCGGGCTAAACATAACACCATAGAACAAACACATAGGCTAGTCAATGTCATAAGACAGACTTTTGAAGACAAAAAGTACTGTTCAGCTCTATTCATCGACATTTCCCAAGCTTTTGATAAAGTGTGGCACGACGGACTGATGCACAAAATAAAGTTGAACTTGCCTGCAAATACTCACAAGCTTCTTGGAAACCTACTTATACGACCGGAAATTTGTTATCAAAGAAGGTGACTTTACAAGTCGCTTACAGTCAATCGGAGCAGGAGTTCCCCAAGGTTGCATTCTAGGACCCACTCTATATTTGATTTACGCATCTGACATGCCGACGAGATCCGGAATCCATTCTTCAACTTTTACAGATGACACAGCTTTTTTTAGCGTTCATGTAAACCATCTAGAAGCTTCACGAAATTTGCAGCAGTATATTTCAATATTAGAGAAATTGTTGAAACTTTGGAAAATAATGTTTAATGAACAAAATTCTACTCACGTTATATTCACACTGCGTAAGCAAACATGTTCGGCTCTCCAAATTAACAATACACCTATTCCGCAGCATAATGAAGTTAAATACCTTGGTATTTACCTCGACCGTAGGCTAACGTGGAAGCCTCACATTGATGCGAAAGTCACTCAGTTGAAATTAAAAGCAGCGCAACTAAATTGGCTTATGGGCAGAAATTCGACATTGAAGTTGGACTGCAAACTTTTGTTATATAACGCAATTTTAAAGCCTATATGGTGCTACGGAGTTCAATTATGGGGAACCGCCTCAACATCTAACATTGAAAAAATTCAAAGACGACAAAACCAAATTCTTCGTACTATTACTGCAGCTCCATGGTACATAAGAAACTCACGAATTTACAAGGATCTGTATGTTCCGCTGGTAACTGACGAGTTCTCTAAGTATGCCACAAGGTATATCAGTAAACTGGAACTTCACATACATACTTAATTTTGGCGGCCACTCTCGGTTGAGAAGAAGAGATACCCTGGCCACCATCAGAACGCTAAATAGGTGATTCTACCGATATTATTCGCGCGAAATGAAACTCTTTTGTCTAGCAGTGGCTGGACTTAAATAACTTTTGTATTTAGTATTAAGATTTGAATACTTATTGTTAGTTCATATTTTGAAGATTCAATAAATAAATGAATGACAAAAAAAAAAAAATTTCTTCTGTCTTGCTTACAATCAGTGTTGTCGGATCGTAAGATTTATATAAATATAATTTGGTTTGTAAATTTTTGCAGCTTACTTTTTTATATTTTTTATATAAAATTGAACCAAATACACACTCAGAAACGTTTTTTTTAATCGAAAAATTTTTTTCCAGAAAAAGAGAGATTTTGCAATTAAAAAAACCAACATTGCTTACAATAAGCCCATTAAAGTTTAAATATTTTATTCTGTTCATAATAATAAAATGATTACAAGTAACTATTGAACGAGCATTTTCCGCGTTAACGGATTGTAAAAACCGATCAAGTGAGGAAACATTTGAAAACATATGTATTTCTACTGAAGCTTAATCCCAAAATCTTATTGTAAAATTGATCAATTGTAAAAGTGTAACACTTGTTCAAAATGAACTATAGTTATACTTTTTTAAACAACCACAGTTTTTAAATGCTGGTACTGGTCTCGTCTTGTTTAATATAAAATTATTGAATGTTAATATTAAAATATAATAAAAAACTCCTATTAATATATGGATGGTAGGAAAATCGAACCTTATGCAAACAAAAGCGAAAATAATTTTTCAGCTCACCTGTCTTTTTCCAAAATCATTGACAAAATTGTTAAAGTTGATGCTCTATGACGTTAGATTCCACATGACTCACAGTGTAAGTTTGTTTTTCTGTTTTTTTTTCCTTTTGTCCTGAATATTCGTGCCAAAAAATGTTAAATTTTGTGTAGGAGTTGCATTTTGTACTCGTTTTACAAATAATTGTTATGGAACGGGTACTTTTGTTAAGCGGGTACTGTGATTTTTGTAATAATATTTATTTTTAGCCACAACTACCATTTGCTTAATAGATGTTTGTGTGTGCTTAAGGGAGAATGCACTTCGAAGGTTAAAAATCAATAATTTAAAACCTTGAAACTAAAATATAAATCAAAATAAAAAAATACTTCATGGTACGATTGTTAATTTGTTAGTCTATTTATTTTTGAGATAGGGACTTTGTTACTGGTACTATTTGTACTCTGGGGGGTTACTAAGTGCGATAACTTGATACTCTGTGCCGTTTGCGTAAATTTTTTCGCGAAATAGTTAGAAAATGAAGAAACACTGATACCACAAAATAAACAATAGCGAAAAATTATCAAATAAAATGTGCGAAAGGGAAAAATTAAATGCAAAAGGAAAATTTTAAAACGCAATACAGGGCACCAAATCTTCGATTACGAACCATTTTTCTTTCGCATCGCATTAGAGAATAATAAAAATGTTATACATAAATAATAAAAATGTTATACATTTCAAATTTTAAAAAATCTGGAGCGGTTGGAAATGAATAATACACCGCCAAAAGACTTGAGCAGTGTGATCCAAGTGGGTTACCTCAAAATCATCGAAGTATAAAAAAAAATACGGCAATACGAATTTATTATTACAATCTAGTCAGAGTCTAGCTTTGATAGTAAACATACGTATTTGTTTTTAATCGGAGTGCTATAAAAAAATAAAAAAAAAAAACGGTATAAGTAGAAAACCGCAATAAGTCGAAGAGCGAATTTATACAAAAGAAAAACTTTGTGACAATTATTTTTATATACTTTTAAAGTAAAAAAATATAAATTAAAAAAAACAAAAATTGCATGAGTGTACCTAGTAGATGCAATTCTGAGAGGGAGCTTAGCTCCACTAGAAAAACCTCTGGATTTCTGAGAAAGAATCTTTGAAAAAGTTATTGGATAATCTCCTGTCTCTAAGAAATAAAAAACGCACATGTTCGTTTTCGCCAAACATTGTTGTTACAACAGAAGACCAACCATCCACCAGTTCAGTTATTGCAGATAAGCCGAAAACACAAGTAGGCATGGACAGGTATGTAACCGTGGTTAAACGTCAGCGAAGCCCGAAATCCGCTCAGATATCATCCAAAGATATCTAAAGAGGATAATACCGCTACAGCAACAGAAAGTAATAGATTTGCAATCCTCCAGACTGATGAGCCAAATACAGCAAAAAAAAAAAAAAACATTTAAACCGCCACCAATATATTTGAGAGAACCTACTTCTAATGAGCTGGTAAAACAACTTATTACGGCAATCGGTAATTACAATTTCAACGTGACATCAGTTAAGCGCGGAAACATAAATGAAACAAAAATTCAGGTAAACCATGAAAATGGTTACCGAAAATTGTCTGACGTTTTGGAAAAGGAGAAAAGATCTTTTTACACTTATCAGCTTAAAAGTGCTAAAGGTATTCGGATGATGTTAAGATTGGTTTGGAGGACAAAGGGCTTAAAATCAAAAGTGTAGTGAACATCAGGAACCGTGAGAATATCCCTCAACCCATGTTTAGGGTTGAACTGGATCCAAGAGATATTGTTCTGAAACGGAATGAAACTCACCCAATTTATACCCTCAAATTTCTCTTGCACCGTAAAGTTACCGTAGAGGAGCCTCATAAGCGTTTAGGTCCCGTTCAATGCCTAAACTGCCAGGAATTTGGCCATACCAAGGTCTATTGTAAACTGCCTGCAGTTTGTGTTGTGTGTGGAGATCTACACGGCACTTCACAGTGCAAAAAACCAAAGACTGACTCGAGCGCTAAAAAATGCAGTAACTGTGGAAGTAACCACACTGCAAATTACAGGGGCTGTCCTGTTAACACTCATTTTAAACAATCAATGACAAATAAGTCATCAATTACCTTTTTTTTTTTTTTTTTTTTTTATTGGACTACTCAGGGGATGACCCCTACATATGCAGTGCATTGTACCAGAATTAGGAAAATAGGTTGTGAGGAGGTGGAAAGAGGGAGTAGTGCTTGTGAACATTTTACTTGAACTTTCCAACGTTATAACAGACAGGAAACACGTCTGCAGGCAACTTGTTCCGCAGACGAAGCGTACGGCTGAAAAACAAGTTCTCTCTGTAATGCGTAGTACGATTCACCGGGCAATCAACCACAAATTGATGAGCTCTGGACGATGAGCGCGTATTACGTAAAAAAGTGCGAGTTTCGGGAACAAGATCCCTAATCTCGTCAGAGCAAAATCCATTGTAGTAACGATAGAACAGAGTAACGCACCCCACACTGCTTCGATGCTGCAGTAAATCAATAGAGTTGGATACCCTACTGTCACTAATGAGCTTCTTCGCCCTCTCCTGCACACGGTCAAGTAGCCCCAAAATAGACTTTGAGGCACCGGCCCAAACATGAGAGTTGTATTCCATTTTCGGTCGGATGTATGTGGTATAAATAGTAAGGAGGTCGGATGGAGTGAAGTACATCTTACACCGTTTCAAAAAACCGAGGCACTTGAATGCTTCTTTAGAGACATGAAAAATGTGTTCAGTCCAGCGAACATCACACTGTATCTTCATTCCTAGAACATCAAGAGCATCCGATTCCTCAATATTTATACCATCCATAAGTACAGATGAAGCAGCATTTGCGGTCGTTTGTTTGTGCGTTAATAAGCAACATTGGGTCTTACGAGCGTTAAAGGCGACCCTGTTTTTACGACCCCATTCGGAGATTAATAGAAGATCACTATTCAGTGAATCGTCCATATTTTGCCTCTTGGCAGCGATCTCTATAGGCTGGGCCTATAACTAAAAGAGTACGAGAAACAAATGCTGATGTCATCCGCGAAAGAGTGTATAGGATTTGAAGTTTGATGGAAAAGGTCGTTGAGGGAAATAAGAAATAGAGTAGGAGAAAGAACGGAACCCTGCGGGACCCCTGAATTAATCTTGAACTCGTTTGATGAGACCCCATCTATAACAACTCGTATAGTGCGGTCCCTGAGAAAACTCGATATGAACCGAGTGAAGTCATCACCGACACCAAAAGCCGTAAGCTTTGCTAGTAGTGCACCATGCCACACTCTGTCAAACGCTTTTGAAATATCTAGAGCCACCACCTTACTTTCACCGAAATGATGGATTGAGTGGCACCATTTCTCGGAGAGATATGCCATAAGATCGCCAGTAGAAATCCATATTGACGGTCACAAAGCAATTTGTGCGACTCCAGATACCTCACAAGGTGGTAATTAACCATACTTTCTATTACTTTGGAAAGCGCAGAACAAATTGCAATTGGGCGGTAATTTTCAGGGTTATTTGCCTCCCCTTTTTTGGGGATTGGCGTTACATTAGCAACCTTCCAGCACGATGGGAACTCACCAACACGGTAAAGTTTGCTGGAGAGGCGTGCTAATGGGCGCGCAAGCGTAGAAGAACACTGCTTCAAGACCAGTGCTGAAATGCCATCCGGTCCAGGAGTCTTATTTATGTCGAGGTCGGCTAAAACCCTTTTGACTGCCCGAGCTCGGAAAAATATATTTGGCATTATTTCTAATATTATATGATGATGGGTTGGTATCATTCGTCTAGCTCGAGTTCAATCCTGGTTAAAGCCAAGAAATATTTTTATTTATAATTATAACAATAATTGCCGCGATCATTAACTCGTGATCAAAGAAGACAGGAAAAAATAATTGAATACACTAAAGCTGGGGGACAACTAGCTGTTTCACAGTCGCTACACTGCTCATCAGCACCCACTACGATTCGAACTCAGTACCATGTAAACATGATGTATTTTTAATACGGCTACTTAACCAACTCAGCCACTGAGCCCTTATTTATTTTTTCGTCTATATTTGTCTCGTATTGATCACATATGCAATTTGTTATAATCCCAGTTGTTTGTACTGCAGTTTGCTGTCACTGAACAACCAGTTATTTTTCATTATTTATCAACGTACGTATGTATGTATGTTGACAGTCTCTGTGCTGTGAGATATATGTATATGTATGTATATATATGTATATGTATGTTCATACATATATATATTTGGCATTGTTATAGATACTCTTTCGAGCTCGGGGAGTGGTTGACTGCTTTCCGGCAAGTAAGAATTGCTTGCAAAAATTTCAGCCAACAGGTTAGCTTTGTCAACCGGGTCGGTGAATGCTTCGTCATTCTTTAAGAGAGTTGGAATTGATGAACTGGCACTGTTCGTTACTCTCTTAACGAAAGACCAAAAGGTCCATGGCCCGAAGGCGCTGTTCGTGAAGAAACTTTTCACGCCTAAGTACCTTGGCACACGAAGATCTTGCCTTTTTGCGTAGCAAATCAGTGTCTGGGGTTTTGTTTAAGCGCCAGTTACTGAACGCTTCCTCTCTGGATCTGACTGCGATTTTGCACGTCTGATTAAACTAAGATTTTGCTTTTGGTTTAATCGAAATCTGCTTGGAAGGGATGAATGATTTCATCCCTAGCAATATCATGTTCTCGACCATTTTTGCTGAAGCATTTATGTCATTGCCTAGAAAGCAGAGTTTCCAATTAAACTGCTCATAAAATTGGTTGAGCTCAGCCCAACGTTTCGTAGTTGATTTCGAAACGTTACGAAGTTCAGAGATCGAAAAGGTGGCAGAAATGGTGCAATGATCCGAATTGCCGAGAGGTGCACTAACTCTGACTTCATACTTTTCAGGGTGTCAAGTGTGTTTGAATGGTGCCCTTCAACACATGGAATATGCGTTGGCTCATTCACTAATTGCGCTAGGTGGTTGTGCGCAGCGAATAACTCAACATATTGGCCTTCCGGAGTTGTATGACTCGAATGACGAAGCCATGATGAGTTGTGAACATTGAAATCACTGCTCGGACAACTCTCCAGGATCTTCGATATGGATTCGGAGAGGGCATCGAAGCCAGAAAAAGTAATATCCCTCCCCGCTTTTGAACTTCTGCATAGAAACCCGAAATGCAAAAAGTGTGACCTGATTTTGAATTTAGCCCAAAGACAGCTAAATTCGGCATCATGCATGCCTAATGGTTGCTGGCACTGGAACACAACTTCATTGCGAACGTAAATTACAAGGCCGCGATGGAAATGAAATAGAGATAGAAGTTGATAACCAGGTATATGAAAATCCTGTGGATCAGCATTCTCAGATACCTGGGTCTCACATAAGGCGAAAATGTCCGGCCGATGGAGACAAGTGTGAGCATATACCGAAAAGAAATTCGATCTCAGCCCACGTATATTGCAATACACAATTTTAAAATTGCCTGTCATTACGCCGGAATACCAAGTAAAACGTCATATCTTGCAATGCAGATGAGGCCAGGACTAATTACTGCCGTAATTGAGCTGTAAAGTACCCAGTGTACATACCTTCGATACTGTACATTTAGCAGCAATCAATCCGACATCGTCAACGTCACAAAGATTTCTATTTAAGCAACCCCAGCAGTCAAACATTATTTCTGCAAACAATTTTCCCCAGATAGGCCAGTCATCCAGCCAAATAATTATGCAAACCCCCAAACAAGTTTCATATGCTAATGTGGTCAAAACCGATATACAAAACTTGAATCAGGAGCCTATGCCCCAAAATTTCGATCAAAATTTTAAAAATCTTGAGGCAACTCTGCAGACTCTAGTTCAATCCATAAATACATTTGCGGTCTCCATGACTAACATGATGCAGGAAATGCTGAAAATGCAATCCACTATTTTGCAGGCAATTTTAAAAAAATGAGTTGGTTAAAAATATGTTTCTGGAACGCAAACAGCATTCGCCAATACAAAAATGAACTTGAGCACTTCCTTATGGAAAAGCAAATCGACATAATGCTGATTGCTGAAACTCACTTAAAAAGCAACAGCTATTTCAAAATTAATGGTTATAGACTATATGATATTAAAGATCCCCGTGGCAGATCTTACGGAGGCTCAGCAATTTTGATAAAAACTAGAACTAAGCACTATTTGCTAAACGAGACATGTGAGGAGTATCTTCAAGCAACAAACATATATGTTAAATATGTTCATCATAAAATTGTTATTTCATCGATTTATTCCCCACCCCGGTTTTCAGTAACAGAAAATCAATGTACAAATTTTTTCAATTCACTTGGGCCCCGATTTTTAGCGGCTGGCGACTATAACGCTAAACACACTTTTTGGTGATCACGTTTAATTACCTCGAAAGGCCGTGTGCTTTTTGACGCCATTTCCAAAATGGGCTTAGATGTGGTTTCAAGCGGACACCCCACTTATTGGCCGTCAGACCGACGAAAGATCCCTGATGTTATAGATTTTGGAGTTGTGAAAAATTTTCCTTTAGAGTGGATGCAAGTGGAGCCTTCATTAGATTTGTCATCAGATCACTCTCCCACTATAATCTCTGTTTCGTTTCCCCTAAGAGATTGGCTCCCCGTTGACCGTCAATAGAGTTAATTGGCTAAAATACAAAAAATTTTTGAGTACACATTGTACTGAAAATATCGCCTTGAGAACGCCTGAGGATATTGATGCGTCAATTAACGATTTTTCTTAAAACCTCAAACTGGCCGTACAGCATGCTACCACTAGTCATATAAGATCCAGAAATGAGAACAATAGAACTTATTCGTCTGAAATTGCGCAACTTCTGTCAGAAAAAAGAAGACTCAGAAAAGAGTGGCAGCTTCGCAGGTCTCCCCAGCTTAAAAACAGGCTACGAGAGTGCATAACTCAGTTAAGAAATCTGCTTGAAATCCACAAAATGACTAACTTTAAAACATATTTGGAAAGCCTGGATGGTACTCCGCAATCTGAATATTCTCTGTGGAAAGCGACAAAAGGTCTGAAAAGACCCGTAATAGGTAAGCCACCTTTGCGAACTTCAACTGGCGACTGGGCAAGCAGCGATTCAGAAAAGGGGATGGTATATGTTAACCATTTGAGAAATGTTTTTATTACAAATGATATAACAAATGATGCATCTGAATTACCACCATACGCAGTTAGACCGCCTGTGTCTTTGCGATTCATATTTCAAGATGTAGAACAAGGTATCAGTAACATAAACCCCAGGAAAGCTCCAGGTATTGATCAAATTACTAAATTATAAATATATAAAATATATAATTATAATATATAAAAATTATAAATTGATAAAAAATTAACAAAAAAAAAGTGCAAGAAAATTTATTTTATTAGGGAATAATCAGTCATGCTTTGATATTGAACGGACGTATTTGTTTTTAATCGGAGTGCTATAAAAAAAATAAAAACGGTATAAGTAGAAAACCGCAATAAGTGAAAGAGCAAATTTATACAAACGAAAAACTTTGTGACAATTATTTTTATATACTTTTAAAGTAAAAAAATATAAATTAAAAAAACAAAAATTGCATAAGTGTACCTAGTAGATGCAATTCTGAGAGGGAGCTTAGCTCCACTAGAAAAACCTCTGGATTTCTGAGAAAGAATCTTTGAAAAAGTTATTGGATAATTTCCTGTCTCTAAGAAATAAAAAAAGCACGTGTTCGTTTTCGCCAAACATTGTTGTTACAACAGAAGACCAACCATCCACCAGTTCAGTTATTGCAGATAAGCCGAAAACACAAGTATGCATGGACAGGTATGTAACCGGGGTTTAAACATAAGCGAAGCCCCAAATCCCCTCATATATCATCAACAATTTCCAAAGATGATAATAGGACTACGGCAACGTATAGTAATAGGTTTGGTATCCTTCAGACTGGCGAGATGGTAAAAGCAGTTATTTCGGCAATTGGTAAAGACACCTTCAACGTAACATCAGTGAAGCACGGACAAATAAGTGAAACAAAAATCCAAGTGAACGGCGATAATGATTACCGAAAACTTTTTGCCGCTCTGGAAAAAGAGAAAAGATCTTTTTATACTTATCAACTTAAAAGTGCTAAAGGTATTCAGGTTGTTATAAAAGGTATTGACCCTTATGTAGACACGGATGAGGTTAAGACTGCACTGCTAGATAAATGCTTTAAAATAAAAAATGTGGTAATATGCGGAACCGTAAAAAGATTCCTCAACTTATGTTTAGGGTTGCACTGGAACCAGGGAATGTTATGCTCAAAACGAATGAAACTCAGCCAATTTGTAACCTCAAATTTCTTCTTCATCGTAGGGTTACCGTTGAGGAGCCGCACAAGCGTTTAGGGCCCGTTCAATGCCTTGTTGTGAGTCAGAACTCACTTCTTCCCCGAGCTAATAATATTGAAAATGAACAACCATAAACTGCTGCCTGAATAACAAATAAAAAGAATATTCGGGTCAGGCCCAATATTGCAAGGCAACAAGTATATATTAAACAAAAGAAAGAACAGCAGTACCAACAAAAAGCTGCTACAACCCGGAAATTACATAAACTATAACAATTGCTGACACGATGAAATACTGATGTGGGTCATGAATTCGGGCACACTCAGCTATAGCTCCAGGTTTGCGGCAGCAGGACACATAAAAGAAGAAGTAAAATTAAGAGAATAGATCAGTAATGTTCAATAGTGAACAGAAGTAATCGTTTAAACAAATAAATAATTATAATTTCAATAAAGTGAGTGATAATAAAAAAGGGGTTTTATTTAAATTAGAATAGGGCTATAACATAATAGTAAATCCTGCGATTCCCAAGGGACCTTCCAGGATAAAATAATAACTACACCTATATATAATAATAACAAGTATTTCCTGCGAAATAGTATTTCCCTCCAGGAAATACTATAACAGCCTAAACTGCCAGGAATTCGGTCATACTAAGGCATATAAAACTAAGGCATATAAACTTCCCGCAGTTTGTGTTGTGTTTGGCGAACTTCACGGCACAACTCAGTGCAACAAGCCAAAGGCTGACACAAGCGTTAAGAAATGCAGTAACTGTGGAGGTAACCACACTGCAAATTACAGAGGTTGCCCTGTCTATACTCACTTTAAACGGTCAATGACAAATAAGTCATCGGTTTCTCCAGCAACCCAGCAGCCAAATGTCATTGGTAAAAACAATTTTCCCCAGGTAGGCGATTCAACTACCCATACAAACACGCAAAGCTCCAAACAATTTTCATATGCTAATGTCGTTAAAGCCGACCAAATCTTGAACCAGGAGCCCAAACCTCAAAAGTGCGACCCAAATTTTAGTAATTTAGAGGCAACTCTGCAGACTCTTGTGCAGTCCATAAACACTTTTACCGTTTCTATGACAAACATGATGCAGGAAATGCTAAAAAGGCAACCCACTATTTTACAGGCAATTTTAAAAACGAATTGGTTAAAAATATGTTTCTGGAACGCAAACGGCATTCGCCAACATAAAAATGAACTTGAGCACTTCCTTATGTAAAAGCAGATCCACATAATGATGATTGCTGAAACTCATTTGATAACCAACAGTTATTTCAAAATTAATGGCTGCACATTATATGACACAAAACTTTAAGCGGTCAATGACAAATAAGTCATCGGTTTCTCCAGCAACCCAGCAACCAAATGTCATTGGTAAAAACAATTTTGCCCAGGTAGGCGATTCAACCACCCATACAAACACGCAACACTCCAAACAATTTTCATATGCCGACTAAATCTTGAACCAGGAGCCCAAACCTCATAAGTGAGGTCCAAATTTTAGTAATTTAGAGGCAACTCTGCAGACTCCTGTGCAGTCCATTAACACTTTTACCGTTTCTATGACAAATATAATGCAGGAAATGCTAAAAATGCAATCCACTATTTTACAGGCAATTTTAAAAAAATAATTGGCTAAAAATATGTTTCTGGAATAAAAACGGCATTCGACAACACAAAAATGAGCTTGAGCACTTCCTTATGGAAAAGCAGATCGATATAATGATAATTGCTGAAACCAATTTGACAACCAACAGTTATTTCAAAATTAATGGATACACATATATGACACAAAAGATCCCCGTGGAAGATCTTGCAGCGGTTCGGCAATTTTGTTACAATTTTGTTACTTCAACTGGAGATTGGGCAAGAAGCGATTCTGAAAAGGGAATGTTGTATGTCGATCATTTGAGAAATGTTTTTACCACAAATGATACAGCGAATAGTTCAGCTGAACTACCGTCATATGCTGTTAGACCGCCTATGTCTTTGAGAATTAGTTTTCAAAATGTTGAAAATGTTATTCGTAACACAAACCCCAGGAAAGCTCCAGGTATTGATAAAATGCTTGAGCAGCTACCTCGTGTAGCTCGTAGAGTTCTTCTTTTTATTTTTAACGCTATTTGACGTCTCGAGTACTATCCTGCAGAATGGAAGGTGTCCATGATTACTATGACACCCAAACGAGGGAAGGATCCCACTAAAGTAGAATCATACAGACCACTAAGTCTACTGCAAACAATTTCAAAACTATACGAAAAATTGTTAATGGCAAAGTTGAGTCCAATGTTGAACAATGTGGAATGCATCCCTGATCATCAATTTGGCTTTCGGGCTAAACATAGCTAAACGCACAGACTAGTCCACGTCATAAGACAGACTTTTGAAAACAAAAAGTATTGTTCAGCTTAATTCATTGACATTTCCCAAGCTATTGATAAAGTGTGGCACGAGGGATTAATTTACAAAATAAAGTTGAACTTGCCTGCAAATACCAACAAGCTTCTGCAAAGCTACTTATATGGGCGGAAATTTGTTATCAGAGAAGGCGACTTTATAAGCCCAACTCAGCCAATTGAGGCAGGAGTTCCCCAAGGCAGCATACTGGGGCCTACTTTATATTTGATTTACGCCTCTGACATGCCAACGACACCCGGAATCTACACTTCAACTTTTGCAGACTATACAGCACTCTGCAACGTACATGAAAACCATCAAGTAGCTTCGCGAAATTTGCAGGAGTATATTTCAATATTAGAGAAATGGTTAAAACTTTGAAAAATTAAAGTTAATGAACAAAAATGTACTCACGTTACATTCACATTGCGTAAACAAATATGTTCAACTATCCAAATTAACAATTCACCTATTCCGCAGCAAAATGAAGTCAAGTACCTTGGTATTCATCTCGACCGTAGGTTAACGTGAAAGTCTCACATAGATGCGAAAGTTACTCAGTTAAAGTTAAAAGCAGCGCAACTGAATTGGCTTATGGGCAGAAATTCGACTTTGAAGTTGGATTGCAAACTTTTATTATACAACGCAATTCTAAATCCTATATGGTGCACCGCCTCCGCTTCAAACATTGAAAAAATTCAAAGGCGAGAAAACAAAATTCTTCGAACAATTGCCGCAGCTCCATGATAAGTAAAAAACTCACAAATTCATAAGGATCTCTGTGTTCCTCTTGTAAAAGACGAATTTTCAAAGTACGTAACAAGGTATATCAGTAAATTGGAAATTCATCCAAATCGTCTGGCTCGCAACTCTCGGTTGAGAAGGAGGGATACCCTTGCCACCATCAGAACGTTAAATAGGTGATTTTACCGATATTGACCGTGCAAAATAAAAGATTTATGTCTAGCATTGGCTATGTATTTAGTATTAAGATTTGAATACTTATTGTTAGTTCACTTTGTGAAGATCCAATAAATAAATGAATGAAAAAAAAAAATTATTGCAATCTTTAGATTTATTTTTCCAAATTTTTTCATTGCAAATATTTTTCAATGTTGTTATGTGCATTCTGATATGTTTTTCATATTTTTTTTCGAACTCTTCGTAGATATCCGACTTCATCAAGAGAATTTTCGTGATTTATAATTGTGTTGCTAATAACGATATTCAAAGTTATAACTTTAGGGCTTTTATGCAAGTGCATTTCACGTAATATTTTAATGAATTTGTACTCGCTATCAAAGTTTCCAAAAGGGTTATTGCAAAATGTTCTAAGTGTTTTAAGTTATTTTTCATTTGACACAAATTGCTAGAATTTAATGCAGCAACGATTTACTCTTACTTCGTCCCTAACTGGATGACTAACATTTTTTTTAATGCTGACTTGCATTTTTGTTGCATCTTTTCTTGAAAAGTTTTTATTTGCATAGGTGCTTGAGTATAATTTGAACGAACTAGCAAATAGAGATGGATATTTGGTAATTTACATAAATAATCTTCGTTAAGCTATGTTCACACGGTTGTCAGATGTTACAATATTGCAAGATCTGGCAACATGCTGACAATGTAGTCACAATGAAAAATGGTCCCGCAGAAGTAAATTGTGTGTTCAGACGATCGTAAGAAAATCTTACAATCTCACTGTCAGCCTATGGTCTGACAAATAATTCATCTGACAACAAAAACTGTCAGTTCACACGGTTGTCAGATTGTTAGATGATTGCCACTTATGTATGTATATCAACAACCATCTGTTTGGCAGTGTTGCCCATTAAACTTTTTTCTAACAATAATGCCATTCTCAGGTGCATTAATTTTATACATCTGATAATTAAAACTGATCTTACAATACCAGCTTACGATTGTCAGATGCCTGACAATATTGTCGTCTTACAACTGATTGACAATGGTTTTTCTGACAACGTTGTGAGTTAAAAATTGGCAGTTCATACGATTGTAATACATTTTCAGACAATTTTACTGGCAATATTGTAAGTTCTGACAACCGTGTGTACGTAGCTTTAGGGATAGTTTCACTACTTATTGGAGCTAATTCAAAATTTTGGGTTTTCAAATTGTTGGAATATTTTTCACATATTATGAATGAACTAAATTTTTAGGAACATGTTGACACTCAGCATTCATACACATGATAATTGATGTAGATACTTTAAATGACAAAATAGCTTTGAGCAATTTTCAAATTTTACTTTACAAAGAAAACACTTAATATCCATTTTCAAGTCCCTATTTTATATGCGTAAAATTTAAGTAGCTCAAGTGTCTTAAGATTAGTTCATTTCATACATATAATAATACTTTTATTTAATGTTTTTAATATAATTTAAATAAATAAAATGGTACTTTTTTCAGAGGCTTTTACATCTATTTAAAAAAAATATTCTTGGAAAAATAACCAAACATTTTTGCAATCTTCGGGATATTTTTAGTTCAGGACATAAAATGTTTTAAACGCAACGTCAATACATGTTATAAGGTTTGGAAGCTTATGAAAACATTGCCATAAAATTCATAAAAATCTTCTAGATGTAACAGACATTTACCAATACTACAAATTATCGGTTTGAATGTACTCGTAGAGGTAATCGATTATTAGCTTCATTTTTGTGTTTAGTTCCATTATTGCTGGTGCCCATAGCAAAAATGCATTTCTGGCGTCTGCAACTGATGTTTTTATAAATTTTCTTATCCGATTATTTTCATCGATTAGACATTTTCTAGTACTAGGTTTTAATAATGCATGTAAAAGATGTACTATTACAATATTACTTAGATCTGAAGATATTAATGACATTTTCGATTTGTAAATAAATTATTTATAAAAAATTTTATGTATGTATACTAACATTTAGAAGTATGTACATACATATTTACAAAACATTAATATCGTCATATATGAGTACTATGAGAAAAGTCTTAACTTATAATTAGCTCAAAGTCTGCTAATTTTTTGTATTAGGAAAGTTTTTTGCTTCTCCCGTAAAATTTTTTCAACAAAAGTTAGGGCTTTTATGAATTTAAATGACGATACAGTAGTTATGTTATGTACGATTCTTTTAATGAATAGATAATAACTTTTTAATATAAAAAAAAGTTGCCATATTTATCTAGGAGGCATTAAAGAGATGTTTGTTTCATTACGATATCAGAAATTCAGGAATATCTAACCAATCTGTATCCATATGTCTGTCTTAGAAGTGGCCACTCCATTGTTTCTAACAAACTACGTTGTTATCTAATTAATGTATGTTCTTCTTTATATAAAAGTTTGTTCCCATTTTTGAAGAACTTCATTTATGGGCTCGACATTGTATTTAAGCCAGTTTTTGCTTGAAATTTCATTTTCAGCTAAATGAAACTGGGCGGCCAATTGACTGGTCCCAAGCGTGAAATAAACTGTTCACCGAACTCGCCTCTCAATTGGTCCATTGTTTCGCGTGCTGTGTGGCATGTGGCACCGTCTTGTTGAAACCACATGTCATGCAAGTCAAGCTCTTCCATTTTGGGAAAAAAAAAGTTTGTTATCATCGCACGGTAGCGCTCACCATTCACAGTAACGTTGTGATTCGCATCATCTTTGAAGAAATACGGCCCAATGATGCCGCCAGCCCATAATGCGCACCAAACGGTTGTTTTTTGTGGATGCATTGGTAGCTCTTGCAATGCTTCTGGCTGCTCTTCACTCAAAATACGGCAGATTTGCTTGTTCACATATCCATTCATCCAGAAATGAGCCTCGTCGCTGAACACAATTCTTCGATAAAAAGTTTATCTTCATCTAACTTTTCAAGAGCCCATTCACCAAAAATTTGGCGTTGTGGTAGGTCGTTTGGCTTCAATTCTTGCACCAGCTGTATCTTATAAGGCTTCACACCCAAATCCTTCCGCAAAATTTTCCACGTAGTGGAGTAACAGAGGAACAATTGTTGCGAACGGCGCCGAATCGATAATTCACGGTCATCACAAACACTGGCCGATACGGCTGCGATATTTTCTTCAGTTCGCACTCTACGTAAGCGTGCTGGTGGTTTAATGTCCAACAATGTAAATTTGGTGCGAAATTTTTTTACAATAGCCCGAATAGAAGCCTCAGTAGGTCGATTAAACTGACCATAAAATGGAAGAAGCGCGCGATGAACTTTCTTAACAGAGCACGCATTTGGGTAATAAAATTCAATAATTTGCAAGCGTTGTATGATTAAATTATAGACCAAACTGAAGATGTTTGACAGTGACATAAGATACAAAACGTGCGTGAGCTGTCAAAACTAGTGTTGCCAAAAAGATAATAGCAAAAAAATCACTCGTTATATATATATATATATATATATATATATATATATATATATATATATATATATATATATATATATATATATATATATATATATATATATATATATGTATATATATATATATATATATATATATATATATATATATATATATATATATATATATATATATATATATATATATATATATATATATATATATATATATATATATATATATATATATATATATATATATATATATATGTATACATAAAATAATTTTTATACATACATATAATAATATTTACTTAAGAAATAAAGTACCTCGTCAAAAGCCAATTGTATGAATTTTGTTGCGCTTAAACAGTTTTCAACTGTAACTCCCTGTAATACATTAAGAAGAGTAACAACAATTTAAAAAAATATGTTTGCGTTCTTTTATACCTGATCTACCACCACTTACCTAGATGATATTCAAACTCCAATCTGTGGCCATACAAATATTTAGGGATAATTTCATCCAAACAAGATTTTGTTAAATATTTTAAATTGTTTGCGTCAAAACTATGTTCTAAAAATACAGAAATTTTTAAGAATTTTCTTAAGAAATTCTGTATCAAACTTTTAATTCATAAGCGTGTTTTCTTTCCAAATTAATTTGTTAATATTACACTAAATAGTTAATATTCAGTCGGGAAAAAATCCCGATTTAGAATTAAAATGATTTTTGCATTTATTGCTTTCTTCAAAATGTTTTACCATTAAGAATTTGGATAGGTTAGGTTTAACAGGCTGCCAGCTATTATGAAGCCAGCCCACTTGGGTCCAGTCAGGTCCCGTTGTGTTGCCTGGTTCTGATATGTACCTCAGTAGATCTACATATCACTGGCTTAGTACCAACCCGAGGATTGGATAAAGGAGTCCAATCCACTTACATCGCATTTCGATACCTCCGTCAAATCATGCAGCATCGATCTGCCTAGGTACAATGCCCTTATATAAGAAAGAGCTGGACACTGACAGAGGAAGTGCTCAACGCTCTCTTCTTCCTCGTCTCTGCAATTTCTACAGAAGTCATTAAATGGAAGATTTAACCTCCTTGCCTGCGTCCCTATGTGGCAATGTCCCGTCAGAACCGCCACAGCAGAACGCAACCTCCGTCGGGGCAAGCCCCTTAGGTTAATAGTCCTCCTGTTATCATACCTCATTAGACCATCTGTCTTGAGCGGTCTGAAAAAGTTGACGCTGTACTAGTTTCTTACAGCTCGCAAGCGGGATTCCAACGATCCCATCAATATCTCTTTGTTGTAGCTGGACACCGGCCTTTGCCAGTTCATCCGCTACTAGATTTCCGGACACTTCACTGTGCCCTCGTACCCAGATAAGCTCCAGGTTCGAATGTCTCGCTATCTCGTTTAGAGATATCCGGCATTCACAAACCAACCTGGATGTCGTATAGACTCCAGCTAGTGCATACAACGCAGCCTTACTATCAGTACAAATTCGGATATCATTCTCATATATCCTGTAGTACCTTAACCAGTTAGCTGCTCTCATAATGGCCGCAATTTCGGCCTGCGCTACGCTACACTAATTTTGCAGCCTAAAACTCATCCTCCTCTCATACAAGGGGATAAAGATACCCCCACCGACTCCCGAGTCCGACTTGGATCCATCTGTAAAAATTTCAAGCACGTCCTCTTGACGATCTGTACCAGTCATCTCCGAGAACGAGCCTGATAAGATTACATCAAATTTCCTATCGGGCAGTAGAGCCGGCGAGCAGTAATCAATATTTTCCGGAAGGTTCACTATTCTTCCTATTATTGAGGCATGACCATATGTCGCCTCCTTCCACGTCCCGCTTGACCACAGCCTGATAGCCGAATTCATGGCTATTTCCTTCACCATGAGATCAGCCGGCAGCCAGTTCAGCATAGTGAAAAGTGCTTTCGATGGCGTAGTGCCGGAAGCACCAGTCACCATCAAAGCAGCAGTACGCATTATCTTTTCTGCGATTTTGCAGTAGATGGTTTTCTCCAACGACTTCCACCACACAAGCGCTCCATATGTTAGAATTGGCTTTACAACTGTGCTGAAAAGCCAGTAGGAGTTCCTAGGATTTATTCGCCAGGTCTTTCCAATGGCCCTTTTGCACAAGAATAAGGCGATAGCCGCTTTTTCTGCCCTTGACTGGACATTATGCTGCCAGGATAGTTTGGAATCCAGGTAGATGCCCAGATATTTCGCACTGTCTGACAACACTAGCTCAACCCCCCTTACGGTTGGCAGAGTAAACGATGGAGTCTTGTATCTTCGAGTGAAGAGCACAAGCTCCGATTTTTGCGAATTCACACTTAGACCGCTATTTGTACACCATCCTACTATATGGCTTAGCGCAGAGCCTAGTTGCTGTGATAGTATAGGGTGTTTTTTTAAGCCCGATAGAACTTGAAATTGTAAAAAATAACACAAAAAATTAAATTGTAATCAAAATTTTTTTTTATTCGAAAGATCAATACGTGACATTAACATTTGAAAATGATTTCGGGCATATGGGCACCGCGGCTGTTCTTGACGAAGCGCATTCTGGACGTCCAATTTTGGGCCACTTTTTCGAGCACTGCTGGCCGTATGTCACGAACAACACGAACAATGCTGGCCTCCAAGGCGTCAATTGTTGCTGGTTTATCAGCATAAACCAGTGACTTCACGTAGCCCCACAGGAAATAATCGAGAGGTGTCATATCGCACGACCTTGGAGGCCAATTGACAGGTCCATTTCTCGAAATCAACTTATCGCCAAATTTTGATTTCAGTAAGTCGATGGTTGCGTTCGCCGTATGGCACGTAGCGCCATCCTGTTGAAACCACATCTCCTCCGGATCAATGTCATCCATATTTTCAAACAAAAAATCATTGATCATGGTGCGGTAACGATCTCCATTGACCGTAACGCGAGCTCCGGCCTCATTTTTGAAGAAATAAGGTCCGATGATGCCACCAGCATGAAAACCGCACCAAACAGTGCATTTTTCTGGATGTAATGGAGTCTGTAGGGTCTCTTGTGGATTGGTCTCACTCCATATGCGGCAATTTTGCTTATTAACAAACCCGTTAAGCCAAAAATGCGCCTCATCGCTGAACACAATTTTGCGATAAAACAACGGGAAATCGACGACTGATTTTCAAAGTAAATTTGGATAATTTCGTAGCGTTGTTCAAGCGTGAGTCTATTCATGATGATTTGTCAGAGTATACTGAAACAAATAAAAAAAATGTTTCATCAAAATTTAATTTTTTGTGTTACTTTTTACAATTTAAAGTTCTATCTAGCTTAAAAAAACACCCTATATATCCGGGTACTTACCCGACACAGCAACCGCAATATCATCGGCATATGCCCCTGTCCTAAACAGCATGGAATCTAATTCCATCAATAACGAATTCAGAGCTAAATTCCATAGAAGAGGAGATAGAACCCCTCCCTGTGGAGTACCCCTTCTAGCCACTCTGCAAATTGTGGCTCGCCCCATATTGGAAGTAATGACCCTATTGGTCAGTAAATTCTTTATGAAGCTAACAATTGGCTGATGAACGTTCAGTCTTTCCAGAGCGATTATTATAGCCCTTGGCAACACATTATTAAATGCCCCCTCTAAATCAAGGAAGGCAACCAATGCATACTCCCCCTGCTCCAGAGCTCTCTCTACATACCCCACGAGCGAATGCAATGCAGTCTCAACAGATTTGCCCTTGGTATAGGCATGTTGCGATGCTGATAAATGGCTCGGAATAATTGACATTCTAAGATGTAATTCAATTATCCGTTCCAGGGTTTTAAGCAAGAAGGATGACAAGCTTATAGGCCTGAAATCATTCGGAGTGTGTGAAGCCTTCCCCCCTTTCGGAATAAAGACTACAACACATGTATGTAGGACCAACCAAAGCAGGCCGAGAAGATCCTTATCAACCATGGCACTATAAGTTCCGCATTTTTCTGCAAATCAGCTGGTATAATACCATCTGGACCTGGTGATTTATATGGGTCAAAGCTATTCAACGCCCAAAGCATTCTGCTTCGATCAAAAGATAAGCAGATATCCCCTTGGCCATTGTCTACACCGGTCATGCAGTCTCCCATAAAGGGTGTGCATCCAGGGAAATGCGTGTCCATGAGAACTTCTAGAGTCTCATGTCCGCTGGTTGTCCAGCTACCACACTGTTTCTTAACGAAACTTGGTATGGGCTGGGTGCTAGATAGGATTTTGCGAAGCCTACTCGTCTCAGAAGCTCCTTCCACACTACTGCAAAAGGACCTCCATGAACTCCGCTTCGCATTCCTTATCAGGTTCTTGAATTTATTTACTGAGGCTTTGTACTCTGACCAGTTACCCAGTCTTTTGGCCTCATTAAAAAGCCTACGAGACTCTTTTCGAGCCTTCGCTATCTCAAGATTCCACCATGGTGGCTTACTCTTACCCCGACACAGACTAGGCCTGCATGAACCTGAGATGGCCGTTTCGAAGAACCCAGTCAATATCTCCACAGCTCTCTCAATGTCCTCACACTCCTGTATAGTCGGAGGATCCGGAAGAAGATCTGAGAGAATTCTACCCTGCATCTCCCAATCCGTCTTCCTCCTGTTTTTTCTGGGTGTTAATCCTCTCCCCTGAGTTCCTATTTCGAATTCAATGTACCTGTGATCAGAGAATGAGCAATCTTGCGATACTCCCCATCCTCTAGTCAACTCCGAATGTTTAGTGCTAGTGAGCGTGATATCTAGAACCTCCCTTCTGTTTACCACAACAAAAGTGGGTTCCGAACCAACATTCATAACATCTAGATTATTACAAAGAATGAATTCAAAAATTGACTCAATCCTTGCGTTAGTATCGGAGCTGCCCCACACCACATGGTGTGCATTTGCATCAGCTCCTATGATTATTGGCAGGTTCTTTTCTACCGCCATTTCTACAGCCTCCCGAACCCTGATTGGTGGAGATTCGCTGTCATGCGCCATATAGCTGGAGACAACCAGGAAAGTACCTGCATCCGTCTCCCAGGCATCCGTCACTGTGTCTTCATCACTGAAGTCAGAGAGAATGAAGATTTTTAAATCGCTCCTCGCCATTATACAGGATCTGACTCTACCTTGATCCGTGTATAGTAGCTTGTAGCCCTTCTTCCTTAGTCCGCAAACCCTGCCCTTACAAAGCCAGGGTTCTTGACCAGAATCAGCTCCTCTTGTTTTTCCGACAGACGGAGGAGCAATGCAGCCGAGGCTGCTTTTGCATGGTGAAGGTTAACCTGCAGAGCCTTCACCATCATCTGCTTTCTGTACCACCGTGACGTTGACGTCCTCTTGGTCCTGATCTTGATCAGAGTCCAAGAGGGCGTCCTCATCAACTGCATCGTCGTGACCATGTTCGAAGATCTCCCCCACCAACTCAGAGTTGGAGAGGGCGTCTTCGCCCGATGTTGCACTCGCAGTCTCATAAACAGACATGCGTTCCACATCCCCCGGAACCAGTTCGCCCATGGCATCACCCCTGTGTACTCGGAGAAAGATAGTATCAAAACACAGATACATCTTCCCCTTTCTAGCACGAAGTGGCGCCAGTGACCCCTGATTCAGCAGGATGGTGATATCCCTGGTATTGCCCTTTGATTCGGATACCCTGACAACCTTCCAGTCATGGGTCGGTATGCCAGGATTTCCGCCTCTTAGGACCTCCAGGATCTCTGCCGCAGAACCAGAGATGTCTGGTATCCTGGCGATGGTTCTAGGTCTCCGTGGAACCTCTGAAAGAGGAACCACGTCAAGCCTAGCTCCTTCCCATGGCCCGTTCACAAGAGCGACCGCTTGTTTAAGTAACAAGGCCGATCGCTCATCTGCACAGGCCATAAGTTTGATACGCCGCCGATACCAGCCAGCCTCCTCACACCTGGGGTACGCACCCGGATTGTCCTTCAAATCTCTCCGGATCGTATTAATCCCCATGATTTCCCGTTTCACTATAACCCAATTAGAAGGGGTCATAGCCAGATCCACGTTGCCCCTGTCAATGATGGCCATCACGAGATGGTCTTTCGCCACCTCGCTGTACGACCTTTCCATTGACGTTTGGGGTCTTACACGCTTACTTGCGGGTTGTTGACCCTGTAGCACAGCCTCCTCCTCAGAACGTTGCCGCTTAGGCGCATCCTTGGATGTGAGTGGAGGCGAACATTGCAGCTCAGCTATTACTGCTTTTGCCCACGATAAGCGGGACTTTTCTACAGCCGTTAAGGCATCTACTGGCTTATTCACCAGTTCATTGAAAATTTTGTTCGCGGCACGCCGCTTCAAAAAGACCCGTCTAGCAGGGTTGATGTGCCTTTGGAATCTTTTCGCTGAAGGTTCAGTTTGGGTACCCGAAAACGAGTTCGCAGTGCCCACGCTGTTCCTTCCGCGAGAGATCTGGGTTGTGACCTGGGCACCCGAAAACTGGTTCGCAGTTCCTCCGCCAACATTACCCAGATTTCCACCGGTTTGGGAGCCCGAAAACTGGTTCGCAACTCCCTTACCAGTGGGGGGTGGTGGAACTCGGTGACCCGAGAACTTACTCGCGGTCACCTTATCCATAACCGGCACTTGGGTAGCTACCGTGCCAGAAGCACTGATAGCTCCCGAAACGAGGTGAGATGCCGTAGAGGCCTGAGTCTTTGTCGCAACCGAGGTACTTGGTTGAAAGGACAGAGGTACCCCAGTGCCAAGGTTGCGTTCTTCTTTTGAGGAAGCCTTTTCGCATTTGGTAGCCTTGAGTTTCCTCAGATTTCCTCCTGCAGGTAGCGTCCCAGTCCTTGTCCAAGTGACCCCACCCTTCGCGTTTCGTTTGTCCTTGTCGTCAACGTTTTGTCCTGTTGTTTTGTCTGTTTAAATATTTGTGAATGTTTTGTGTTCCCACGAGTATGGGGGAAAGGAATACCTCCACATCATAGCCCCCTTTAACGTGGAGGGGGCGTAGTCTATTTGCTGAGGTGCCCAGGTATCAGCAAAGCTCCGTTTAAATACAGTCACTTAACCCCCGACTGCAAAGTGAACAGATGGGCACGGGTCGCGTAACACCCCTGTTTGAGGGTTTGGATAACCTTTAGTTTGTAGGCCGGCTTTAAAACACTCTTTCCTCTCTTCAGGCTCAACCATGAGAGCCTGAAACAGTATTCTCATGATTTAGCCCTCGAGAGAGAACAGACGTCCAGCACACACTTAAGCCCCCACACCACGTCAAGGTAGTTACCCAGGTGAGGGAAGAATTTGGATAAATCGTTCCCATTTCAAAAATATTAATAGCTGCGTCGAATCGTTTTCCATGGCAGAAATTCTGTAAATAAAGGATTTTTATTTTTAACACATCTGTTCAAGATACGAGGGGTGGTCAAAAAATAACCGTTATTTTAAATTTTTTCAAAAAGTATTTATTTATTCATCAATAACTATCATGTTCTTTTTAAAGTAATCCCCCTCAGATATAACACACTTATGCCAGAGCTTTTTCCAGTCCTCGAAACACTTCTGAAAACCGCTTTTTCGTATCGCTAGCAGCTCTTGTTTCGATAGTTCTTTTCAGCGGGGGCCAAGTCCAGTGAAGACGGTGGTTGAGGCATGATAACGATTTTGTTGTACAAGCATCGATGTGTGAGTTGGTGCGATGTCGATGCTAGATTGTTTTTGCTCAAAATTTAGTAAAAAGATTTGCAGAGTCCACCAAAACACGACTAACCTTTTTATCTGTCAAAAATAAACTGACAATCCGAAGTGGCATATATAACAGACTTACATACATACATACAGACATATATAACAGACATACATATGTATGTACCAACAGAAAAGAAAATGCGAAAATCGAACTTACGTAACTCATGAAATTTTAAAATAGTGGTTATTTTTTATCAGACCTTGTATAATACGTGTATATATAGCATGAAATACAGTAGTATACACATACTTACATATGTATGTATGCGTATATGCTCAAATACATTCAAAATAGCTAAAATAGTATTTTTAGGAGTTTTTATTTTGGCTCAACACGAATTCAGATGTGGCATTTTTCGATTTAGGAATATTTTTCAAAACTATTTTGGAACATTTTACTTTCTTAACAGTTACATATATATGTATGTGTTTGTTTGTTTTTATTAATGCTTTATGCTTATCTTAATTTATTCCTCAGAGGTGTAAATTCAGATGAGCATAAATAAAACCAAGCACATACATACATATATAACAGAATGTAAAATCTGATCGAAATAAATGTTTACTAAGAAATGCGAAGTATTTCTGTTTTTTCTGTGTATTTAAAATGCCTTTTCTGCAAAAGTATACATACACATCGCTGTCTTAAACATAAAACGTTATATTAATTTAAACTATATTAATTTTGAACTATAACCCGTTGACCAAATTTACAAACCAGAAATCTAATAAAACGTTATAAATGCGTTTATTTAAATTAATTATTAATAATTTTTTATGTAAAAATTTTATTTATTGTATTTTTACGTTTGTTTAATAATTTCTCTCTTATTTCATTTATTAATTTTTTATTTACATACTTTAACTTGGTTTTTGAACTTAAATTTATATTTTAATAAAAAGCATCTTGCTAATCAAATAATAAGCTATAAATTGCTTGTCTTTTAAGTTCATGTCCCTTATTTTCTACATGTAGATCTTCTTCTTCACCTGGTTGTTGGTAAGGGTCTACATCATCTTGATATTCTTCAATTATTTCAGGCACTTGTATGTCTCTAAAATATATTAGAATATTGTGCAAAATACTGCACTGGCAACAAAATGTATCGCTTTGGGAGGAATGTATTCGCATTTATAAATTTTTTAAACTGTTTAACTTCCCTTTTAGCACTCCAAAACAATGCTCGATTCTTACTCTAATAGTGCTGTGTCTTCTGTCGAATTGTTTTCGTTTTCTGCTGTCCATTTGACTCGAATTCATATGGCGACCCAGCAAAAAATTTGACATTACTCTAAGAACTACTTGCCATAGAAATACTTACTTTTGCAATTGCCGAATTTCGCTTCTCTATTACCTAATATATTACATAAGACCTTATGGAAAAGGAAGTAACATTTGAACTACTTCACTGACTTAAATAAGAAGTCCTGAAAACTTTTTACAAAAAAGTAATTATTTTAAAGAGTATCAAAATATGTAAGATACCTCATTAGTGGTTTAAAATTAAAATGTAAGTAATTACATTAAAATCGAAAAATTAACAGAAATAAGTAATTCCTAATTTACTTTTAAATTTTTTAATAAAATAAAATGATGTTAAATTTTTAAGTTGTAAATATATGTATATGTGTATTCATATTATGGATGTAAGTGTAATTAATTAAATTTTGTATTTTTATTCTTCTTAGTGTATTATCTAAATACCCTAAAATTAAGTTTTTCTCTTTCCTACATATGTATGTAAACTTGATTACATTTTGAAAATATCTTACGTTTAATTTAGCAGAAGTACTTCTCTTCGGCTAAAGGAAATTACATCTTTTATAGATATAGAGTAACGAATTCCCAGGAACTAAATATTTTAGTCTCACGCCTTGCTAAAATCATTAGAACGGTAATCCAGTTGGGAAGCCATTCCATCAAAAATGCTTAATTCCGAACTCGATTACCATTTTGGAAATTTTTTGCTGGGAAGGTGTTATAAGGTTATTTGATAGAGAATAAGCTGAATCACCAGCTATCCAGTGGTGTCCAGAAAAATACCTTGTAGGTTGTTTGCAAATATCCCAATTTTTAAATATTTTTGAGTCATGCACACTTCTAGGATATCCTACAACAATATGCCTTATACGTAACTTAAAATCACAAACCATCTAAGTTTTAATAGAGTATTTAAGTGTACATGAAAAAAATGACACCTTATTAATAATAGGATCATCTGTGAGGGGAATTTCAGAACCATCTACGTATCCAATACAAAATGGTAGTTCACTGTAAGTTTCAGTAACGATTGATGCCCTTTCATGTTCATTTGGCCAAGATATGTATTTTGATTGCATGTTCAAAAACGACTTCAATATTCGTCGAGTTATTTTGTCAATCGCGCCACCGTCTTCAATTCCGAAAATTTATGCAATTTTTTTCAAATTTGCTCATTCTCCACGTAGCCCAAAGCAAGCACTATTGTGAGCTAATATTCTATTGGAAACTGTTCGCAAGAATTTGTTAAACTGAGGGTTTGTTAAACTGAGGGTCTTCAGAAACAAAGGATACGAGTGTATTAAATTCCAGTCGATTTACGCGCAACACTTGCAAAAATCTGTTGTTATCTAACTGCGTAAGTATATTCAAGGACCACGTCATCGATTTCGGAACCAAATTCGAAATTGTACCATACGACGGTTTGGTACAACCAAGATTATGTCGTCAATAACATCATCCAAAATGTTTTCCAATAATTCATCTTGAATTGGATCTGTGCAAACAACATATGCATAAGTCTCCGGTGTAAGAATATTTATATATAACTTACCTTTCTGCTCTAAAATCTTCACACATTCAATGTCATCAACAGCATTTTGAATCAAAAAATTTATGATTTTATTTTTTTCTGTTGGCTTAGGCAGTACACTTAGTTTGATAAAATTTTAAAACAAAATCTTAATAATAAAATTTTTGTAATTTCTTTACTAAGCTCCCTACTCAATTTGCAATCCAAAAATATTTATTTTTTTCATTACTCTAAAATCTCACGCTTGCAGCAAAAAATCATGCTAGGTCTGCTAATATTGCAGATGTGCAACGAAGAGTGATTTCCGCTAATGTATTTTTTCACACAAACTATTTATAAAATTTGTACTTTTTTCACCAACACACGCGTCCGCTTTCGAAAATGTTAGTTAGTTAGTTTTATTGAGACTTCCTTTTTTTCCATATTACAGGTTTAGGCAACATTAATTTTGTGAAAACTTAAAACTATAATGTATTATTTTAAAAACATTTTTTTTTGGTTTGTTAATGCGTCACGCTTATGAAAATTAAAAGAAATATAATATAATAATATTAAAAACAAGTAAGAGTGTGGTATATTCGTCTGGGCCGAATCGAAAATACCCTTCACGATAGTCACGTATATGCATAGTATATTTAAAAATTTGAACTAAATATATTGAACCAATATCGGAATTTTCTATTTTCTGTATTTTAGTAAACTTCTTTTTTAACGAGAATTGCTTTTCAGCAAAAAAAAAAAAAAAAAATTAATGGAAAAATCCGTTCAGGCTATATCTGGGGTATATATAGACTGATATCGGAAATTTTCATTTTCCATATTTATATAACCTTATTTCACTACCAAAACTGCTTTTGAGCAAAAAAAAAAAGTTGTTTCAGTTTGCTTATGCGACATTTTCTTAAAAATCTGGTTTAGGCTATATCTGGTGTATATACATATGGACCGATATCGGCATTTTTAATTTTCCATATTTAAATAAGCTTATTTCATTACCAGAACTGCTTTTGAGCAAAAAAAGTTGTTTAAGTTCGCTTACGCGACATTTTCATAAAAACCCGGTCTAGGCTATATCTCGGGTATATATGGACCGATATAGGTAATTTTGTTTTTCCATATTTATATGACCTTATTTCATTACCGGAACTGCTTTTGAGCAAAAAAAGTGGTTTAAGTTCGCTTACGCGACATTTTCATGAAAACCCCGGTCTAGGCTCTATCTCGGGTATATATGGACCGATATAGGTAATTTTATTTTTCCATATTTATATGACTTTATTTCATTACCGGAACTGCTTTTGAGCAAAAAAAAGTTGCTTAAGTTCGCTTACGCGGCATTTTCTTAAAAATCCGGTTTAGGCAATATATATGGACCGATATCGGCATTTTTAATTTTCCATATTTATATAACCTTATTTCATTACCAGAACTGCTTTTGAGCAAAAGAAGTAGTTTAAGTTCGCTTACGCGAAATTTTCATGGAAAACCCGGTCTAGGTCTCCGGTATATATGGACCGATATCTGAAAAATGAACGACCGAGTACGTATCGAAAAGCTACTAGATTTTGTTAAAATCGGGTGTTATATCAAATTTGAGTTTGTAATGAAATTCTAATTTCTGGCACCACTGTTCATATTTGTAGTTCCAACTAAACAGAAACAAAATAGCTGATTCAGAACAGAAGCGATTTACTCTTTTAAGAAGGGACGTACTTATTTTTGGACCTTTCGAAGGTAAAAACTATTCATTTCATTTTTATAAAAGGTGCAACTATATGCGATGGCTGATAAAAAAACTATCTTGTCGCCTTTAGAGTAATCCCCCTCAGACATACTTCTGAAACTGGATTTTTGGTATCGCCAACAGCTTCAGTTACGATTTTTTCTTTTATCTCTTCAATAGTAGCAAATCGCTTTCTCTTCATCGGTGTCTTCAGTTTTGGGAAGAGGAAAAAGTTAGCAGGGGCCCAGTCCTGTAAATACGGTGGTTGAGGCATGATAACGGTTTTGTTTTTGACCAAAAACTCACGCACAAGCATCGATGTGTGAGCTGGTGCGTTATCATGGTGAAAAATCCATGATTGCTTTTTCCCCAATTCTGTGTGTTTCTGACGAATTGCTTCGCGCAAACGGTGCATAACTTCAAGGTAGTATTCCTTATTGACTGTCCGACCTTGTGGCAAGAATGATGCACCACGCCATTGCAGTCGAAGAAAATAGTGAGCAAAGTAGTTTTTGCGGCTTCAGATCTTATTATATGGTTTTTTATTAAAAAAAAGGAAACAATTTTATTCCTATATTTCGCTAACAGAGTGTCAGCATCGTCAGGAAAATTGAAAATAACGAAACTAACAAATTGTAGGGAAATATCGGAATAAAAATTGTTACTTTTTTAAAAACAATTATATATGAGTACAATAAGATCTGAAGCTTGAAACATTAAATTTATTTGACAAAAAAGATCGAAGAATATTAGATTATTTATCGAACAAACAAACTTTATTAGCTTCTAATAATGATACCAATCAAAAAAGTACAAACAGCTTATTTTCTATGCTTCCTAACTATCTAAGGGCCATTATTACAACCTAACGATGAAGTTCTTGATAGCTAATCTTAACATTAGTTAACGTGAACGATAAAGTCACCATTAAATTTTCTCCATTTTTACAACCGAAGTTACAATATTTTCAGCAGAAAGTATGCCAGCTTCAAATGTTTAAAGTTAACTTTGAAATTTACCATGAGGATAAACCTGCTGTTAAGTTATCAGGTTAATGTTAACTTGTAATAAACAAAAATCTCTAAGATAAAATCCTACTGTTCGTCAGTTGTAATAATGGCCCTAAGAGTATATGTCGATGTTTCATATTATTAACTGCCCGGCTCACGATATCGTTTCGTTAACGTTCGCTAATGTTTTATATTAAAAATAAAGGACTTATAGTCAACTATTATTCAACTAACTGATATATCGGAGTTAGAAAAGGCAAGTGATACAAGATCAGGGAAAAATAAAGCTTATAAACGGCATTGGAATAGGTTTTTTGAACTTAAAAATTATGTCGAACGTTTACGAAACGATATCGTGAGCCAGGCAGTAAAAGTTTTTCTTTTTAAGAATTTATATATAGTTGAATGTTTGAGAATATCTTTCAAAGGTTTCCAAGTCTACTGAAGCTCGTATGAAATGTCGATATATAGACAGCGAGGAAACATGAAAATGCGGTTTTACATTTTTTTAATTGTTGTAAAGTAGCAAATATATTCCCTACAGAATTTTGAAATTGCGATCATTTCGTAGTAAGGAGAGCTCTTGACAGTGCTAAAGAATTAAAAAAAACGTGATTTGAAAGTTTGAAATGTTAAATATAAAAGATAGTCATATCAATATTTATTTTATGAAAGAAAGTAACAAAAATGAAAAAAAATATTCCCATCCCCAAATAGAAGAAATTACCAAAAACAGCTGCCCTGATTACAAGTCAAAACTCTCATGACGTTCGTGGTAAATTGCTGCTCTTTGCCATTGTGAGTCAATGGTCTTATACCATTCACTCCTATGAAAAATTATGAACACATGTTAAATTTTGCGTGTTGCCAATGGCAAGTCGAAACAGGGTAACAAGATTGATTGTAACCGTCATGAGAAAAATCAGAAAAAAAATCTAAAAAAAATAAGAGGGCTTGTGCGAAGAAAAAATATTTGAACTAAAATGTTTTTTTTTTTTTTGTTAGATTTTTGTCATATTTTTCTGATGAAAGTTGCAATCAATCTTGTCACCCTGTTTATGTACTTGTCATTTCATGCAGAAACTGTATATTAATAGATACAGATCCTTGAGTATTGCTTTTTACAAATGAACCCATAACATGAAAATAAAAAAGAAATTGCAAAATTGTTAAGCAAACGCAAATTACCATCAGGAAGTCGAAAAGACGTTGATATTGATCAAACAATGGATATACACAACTATACACATGTGTAGTATGTATAACGTGTATGTTACCACACTGTTGGGAAGTGGAAAAAAATTCTTCAGATTATTCATCCTAAAGGCGCTAAAAAACTGAGCAGGGTTCCAGACTTAGAGTTCAAACGTTTTAAATGAAGAGTAGTAATCAAGGCAAAATTTTGTTTACGAGGTATTGTAACAACATTAATTTCTGGCAACAAGTGATATTTTTTAGTGTTGTATTTATTGTAAATCAAACACTACCTGGTAAAGCTACCTTGGTAGTAGTAATGTTGTTTTAAAACATATATATGCAAATCGCAAACTGACTTAAAATTTTAACGAGAATCCTGTGGACAAACGAGATTAACACCAAAGCATATAGAACACAGAACCAAAAACATAAACAAATTATGTACATTTGTACAACAGGCTATAGTTCAAGGTTTTCCATTCTTAAGTTTTTTTCTTAAGAAAGGTCTTTTACACTACAAAGTTGCTTTGATCAAGAATGTTGGATTGAAGAAGACAAGAAAACTAAAACTCAACAACTAGCAGTTTTGTAGTCGCTACACTACTCATCAGCACCCATTTTCGGATTTGAATTGGGGTCATGACATATCAATCAAAATTTATCAATAAAAAATTATCGATCACAGCAAATTTGTATCTTAAAAGATCCTTCTTAAGAAAAAACTTAAGAACGCAAAACTCTATGTACAAATGTACAAAAACCAAAAATCTAATCTAAAAAATTATAAAAAGTTCATAAATAAATTAGTTTTCACAAAAACAGCAATGGTACAAGTAGAAAAGGTCCAGACTAATTTACATAAAAATATTGATTTCCTAAAAAATAACATCAAAAAAATGACAATGATCAAAAAAGACTTTTCAGGTTTCAAAACAGAACAGTGAAAAAATTTTATAATATTAGAAATAGAACTGAAAATACCCACACCGACAAAACCAATACATTAAAAGAAGAATAATTTAAACAATTTATATTCACGCTCGTAAGACCCAATGTTGCTTATTAACACACAAACAAACGACCGCAAATGCTGCTTCACCTGTACTCATGGATGGTATAAATATTGAGGAATCGGATGCTTTTGATGTTCTTGGAATTAAGATACAGTGTGATGTTCGCTGGACTGAACACAATGGAATACAACTCTCATGTTTTGGCCGGTGCCTCAAAGTCTATTTTCGGGTTACTCGACCGTGTGCAGGAGAGGGCGAAGAAGCTCATCGGTGACTCACTGGAGCGTCGACGCGGTGTGGGGTGCGTTACTCTGTTCTATCGACACTACAATGGATTTGGCTCTGATGAGATTAGGGATCTTGTTCCCGAAACTCGCACCCTTTTGCGCAGCACGCGTTCATCGTCCAGAGCCCATCTGTTTGCTGTCGATTGCCAGGGAAACCGTAATACGCATTACAGAGAGAATTCGTTTTTCAGCCGTACGCTTCGTCTGTGGAACAAGTTGCCTGCAGACGTGTTTCCAATCTGTTATAACATTGGAAAGTTCAAGTAAAATGTTCACAAACACTACTCCCTCTTTCCCCCTCCTCACAACCTATTTTCCTAATTCTGGTACAATGCACTGCATATGTAGGGGTCGTCCGCTGAGTACTAGTCGAAGTTAAAAAAACATTCAATGAATTATTTATAAATAATACGAATGTTAACTTTAACTTGGACGTAAAGTGGTTACTATTATTAGCAAAGTTCGCGATCCCAATTAACAATAAAAATTTTTCCTTCGATAGCCGATATTGAAGAAAGAGTTCGGAATATTGAAGAAGATTCTGTCAAAGATGTGGTAAGAATAAAAATAGCAAATAGAATTGTATAATGATGAACTTATTTTCTGTGTAGCTATCCTGTTCCATTTTTATTGTATTTTATAGGCTGATTTTTAAGTTTAACTAAAATGGAGAATTGGGATAATGAAACAAGAATTTGGTTAGTGCAAAATTTTCATGGTTTGGAGTCCATTGTTTCGGTTCAAAGAGGATATAGGCGCACGTTTGGCGGCACTCATCCTAGCAGATGGACTATAATGGGGCTCGTGAAGAATTTTGGCGAGCGTGGCACAATCGCCAGAAGTCCTTATCATCGAGACCCGTCAGTTCGGACGCAGGAAATTATCGCTGCTGTAGCTGCTGCCATATAATACAATACTTCGACAAAGAGCTTATCTGCTGAAATGGGTGACAGCAGACAGTCACTGTCGACAATTTTGCACCAAGATTTAAACCTATTTTCATATAGGATTCAATTAACAAACAAACTGAACCCTAGAGATTTCCCGATTCGCTTGGAATTTTGTGGGAAGATCATTCAAACGGTGTCAGAGGATGAAAACGTCTTGAACTGCATTTTTATGTCTGACGAGGCACTTTTTGATTTAACGGCAATGTTAACAAACAAAGTTGTCGAATATGGAGTAATTACTGTTACAATCAATGGAGACCGTTACTTAAGATGTTCAAAGAGTTTTTCTTTCCAGAATTACGCCGAAAGAGAATCCCTTTCAACTTTGTTTGGTTTCAACAAGATGGGGCAACTTGTCACATAGCCACGCCTGTTATGACAGAATTGAGGCAAAAATTTCCCAACATGTATTGTCGGGAGAAGAGGTCATATAAATTCAATTACTTTCGAAACTTCAAGGAATACTTTGAAAAAAAATGTATTATTTTTCAAATGAATTACTAAAAAATAAATTAATAAAAGTTATTTGAGGTTCTTAATGTAGCAGAATTGATTAGCCACCCTGCATAACGCAATTCTAAAGCCTATATTGTGCTTCGGAATCCAAATACGGGGCACCACCTCAATATCTAATTATGAAAAAATTCAAAGGCGACAAAATCAAATTTTTCGAACGATTACTGCAGATCCATAGTACGTAAAAAACTCACGAATTCAAACGGATCTGTCTACTCCACTGGTAAGAGACGAATTTTCTACTCGACAACTTGAGGCAAAAATACTTCTTCTTCTTCGCTACGACACAATATGGTTGTATCCCTCTATCATTTTACCCCACTTTCGGCAGCGTCATTAAAAGCGTGTAATATATGCAATATTATTATCGCTTCCTGGTAGTTGTCACGTTTTTCCCAGATTTCCGGTCTAACAATCATATAGATCATTGTAGTTCAAAATGTAGGAAGTAATCAGTTGTTTCGAATGATTTAGCAGTTATTTCTTGTGTTGTTGAGTCCACATTCGTTTTGCACCTTGTGCAATGTGGTTTCAATCAGAAATTTTATTTACAAAACTAAGTACAGACAGAAATCAAATTTAGACCGTATAAGCACATATTTAGTAAAAGACGTAATGTTTGTATTATGGCGAATATTGTTATTGTAAAAATTATAATTTAACAGTCATATCAACTTGCAAATTCTATTGTTACAGTAAACCCCGCTTAATTACCTCACTCAAGTTGCTGTAATGTAATAAAATGCGAATATTGTTATTGTAAAAATTATAATTTAACAGTCATATCAACTTGCAAATTCTATTGTTACAGTAAACCCCGCTTAATTACCTCACTCAAGTTGCTGTAATTTTTGGGTAATTGAGCGAGTAAGGTATTAAAGCGGAGACGTTTAATTACCTCATATCTGCAATTATGCGATTACGCTTAAATACCTCTACAAAAGCATTTATTCAAACGGACTTAAATTAAATCAAAGTCATTACATACATGCGTCAAAATAAAATGTAAACGCAAAAGAAGTTTTCAAAATAAAAAAAAAACAAAAACTAGCACATTCATATCACAACAATTATACGTACATACATACAATTATCTACATATATAGAAAACAATAACAGGAGGAGTACATGCAAGTATGTTTATAATAAAAGCGTATCAGAACGTTAAAAAACATATTAGCTGGATTCACAAAAATTTACTCTTTATGTTTAACAAGTGACAAATTTGTCAACAGAGTTGAGTGAATTGGTTGGTGGAATTGGCAGTTTGGGTAAATAAATGAAGGCATTTTTAAGGAGTTTTTGGTTTTGGGATACACTCCCAAATGGGTAATTACCCAGAAAGGGCAATTAAAAGAAAGTTAATTAACCGTACATTTTTGCATGGGATGCAATATAAGGGGTGAATAAACGAAAAAGGCATTTAAGCGTTGGGTAAATATACGGGGTATACTGTATAATCAATTGTAGTAGTGTTGAAGGTACAATATTATATGATTAAATAATAAATAAATTAGAACACACGTAATTTTTGTAAGTTATAATATATTTTTTGTAATTTATTAAATGTTTTGCCATTAATATTTTAAAAATAAATTACAAATTTGTCTAAATCTCGCTCTTCAATGATTATATTCGATCTGGCCCATATATCTGGAAAAATATATTAAAATTCATACATAAATAGATTTGTTTAGATAAGTTCTTACTCGTATACGAACATTTTTGGTTCCAAACCTTTATTTTGATAACCATTTTAATGTTTAAATTATTATTATTATTATTATTATTATTATTATTATTATTATTATTATTATTATTATTATTATTATTATTATTATTATTATTATTATTATTATTATTATTATTATTATTATTATTATTATTATTATTATTAAAACTAATTAATATTTAAATAGTATTTAATATTATTAATACAAAAAAAAAAACATCTACAAAAGAAATGATTGATTCAACACACAAAATAAAATATGTATGTGTGCATTCATATCGGCCATGTCATAGAGTTCAATTTGCGTTTGGAAATTTGCGCTTTTTGGAGTGAAATCATTCTAAATAGGAACTATCAGTTCTTGATGTTAAAAATAATTTCATTCCAGAAATATTTTATTTTTCGTTTTTAAAAAACCAAGAAACCAATTCAACCGCTCACCGGGGGAAGGTTTTTTGGCAGTCTGGAAACTTGGCTTTCTGCAATCCAGTAATTTCGGCGTATTCGATCTCTTTTTGTGAGAAACTTGTGATTTGTCACATTTGCACGGTACTCGTATTTATCCAAAAATGAAAGAAAGAAAATTAATAATGTTGGCGCTCCTGTAAGTATTGTCTTCTGGCGAATAAACTAAATATAATAAGATAATTGAGAGTTCATCTCTATATAAAAACACAAGTAAAATAAATAGTAAAACGGCCATAAAATATTCTTAATCTTATTGAAATTTTTATATTGCGTTTTTATTTCATTTGTGTGAAAAAGATTTTTTGATAATTTATTGATTTATTGTTTCTTTTTTCTAGTATTGCCATTAAATACAAACACGTGTGTTCACTTTAATAGACTTTTTTCGCGAGTAAAATTAAAAGAAATACACATAATTGATTGCAGTTAAATTTCACTTGTTGATGGCTGCTACTAAAATTATTGATGCGCCTCGCAATGGCCATGAAATGGCGCCGTTGAACACTAGAGCCCGCGGAGATGGTACTCATGGTGTAACAATTGTTTTGACTGCTCCTCAAAGAAATTCCGTTAGTTCTGTGGAGATACCTGGCGAACCAGAACGAGCAGCATGGTCTGGAAAAATGCAATTTTTTCTCAGTATTATCGGCTACTCAGTGGGATTGGGAAATATTTGGCGGTTTCCGTATTTATGTCAACAGAATGGTGGCGGTAAGTAAAATAGAAAAGCAAAATAACACATTTCATTTTTTAGACAAGTATGCCACAATACTTGCTACTTTTTCTAATAAATCATAGTTGATAGTGCAAGTAATATTATAGGACCACTAAGTTGATATATACATATGAGACTTAATTATTTGCTGTACTTTTGTACAGCAAATAAGTATTATTATTTCTTAATCTGTAGAATAATTTGATGAATTTCCTTCATATAACAGACTTAAATTGATTTGTAAGTTCAATTTGAGGTGGTTTTTGGCACATCTGTGGAACTCATTGATCCCTGGTTGATCCATATATAGGTTTTGGACTTGCGTTGTATATCAAAAGTTTGCAATCCATGTTCAAGGTAGAATTTCTGACGATAAGTAATTTAGTTGCATGGTCAATGTACATACCAAGGTATTTGATCTCTTTCTACGTTACGGAATAAGTAATTTGATAAGTGTGATGGACAAACTTGTTAAGTTTGATTTTTTAAAGCTTCAGCTCCATCTGTAAGAAATCAAATCTGTAAGAAATCACGAAGTTAATTTATGGTCTTCAAGACCGCTGAGAGGTGATTTATCATCTGCTAAAGTTGGCTGAGCGGGGCTTATGAAATCACATTCACCGATGACAAATTTTTCGCCACATACTAGTAAGTAGGTCTCCAAAAGCTTGTGAGTGTTTGTAGGCAAGTTTAACTTTATTTTATACAATAAGTCATCATGCATTTATAAAAGCTTGGGAAAAGTCAATAAATATAGCAGAGCAGTATATTTCATTATGCAACCATGGTTGCCATATTTGATGATTTATCGTTATTTCGGTGATTTTGAGTGCTGGTAATAGCTTTTTGACGATTTAATGGCTGCTTTTATCGATTTTTGTAGATCACATTTTTACTGTCAAATCTTTGAAGCAACTTCAGGCATACTTCCTTTTTTTAAGTTAATTTATATTGGAAATGAAAGTAATATTATGTATGTATGAAAGTATATTTATTTAAAATATCATATCGCTCCTTTATTGCAACATAGTCATAACGCAAAAAAGCTTGTTTCTAGAAAACCACATTTCAAATTTTTAGTTTTCATACAAGTCTTAGAAAAAAAATTTAGAAAATATCTCCTAAAGGTAACAGTTTAAAGGTAATTTAAATCAAATTTTGGCACAATATAAAAGGTAATACTGTTAACAATTCTGCATTGTTAACTCGAAAAGCTCATTTTTGAGATACGACTATGTTGCAATAAAGGAGCGATATGCGAATCTTACTGTATCTTTGTACCTTTTTTGCATTCAAATCTTCGTAAATCATAAAGAGTTTTAACGAATCATGAATCACGGAAAATCTAGTGGATTAGCGGATTACAGCATTTTCTTACTGAACATTATATAAAAACTTTAAATATCTTCATGTTTTCAAGTAAGCTGTTGTGCCGCTTACTTACTTCAAAAGTTTTTTCATATACTCATATACATGAGACAATTTTCTTTTAAATAATTTATTTCTCCTGGTATTAAATTATTCCTGTATTCCTTAGCTGAGCTTCAAATTCAGATCCATAATCTATTGAATTTAATGATACGAATGCCGTAATTATCTGAATTTTCAATACTAACGAGTGATTTTTGTGCTATTATCTTTTTGGTAACACCAGTTTTGACAGCTCACGTACGATTTGTATCTTGTGTCACTGTCAGTTTAGTCTATAATTTAATCATGTTTAGTCTATAATTTAATCATGAATCGTCTTACAAACGAACAACGCTTGCAAATTATTGAATTTTATTACCAAAATGCGTGCTCTGTTAAGAAAGTTCATCGCACGCTTCTTCCATTTTATGGTCAGTTTAATCGACCTACTGAGGCTTCTATTCGGGCTATTGTAAAAAAATTTCGCACCAAATTTACATTGTTGGACATTAAACCACCAACACGCTTACGTAGAGTGCGAACTGAAGAAAATATCGCAGCCGTATCGGCCAGTGTTTGTGATGACCGTGAATTATCGATTCGGCGCCGTTCGCAGCAATTGGGCCTCTGTTACTCCACTACGTGGAAAATTTTGCGGAAGGATTTGGGTGTGAAGCCTTATAAGATACAGCTGGTGCAAGAATTGAAGCCAAACGACCTATCACAACGCCTAATTTTTGGTGAATGGGCTCTTGAAAAGTTAGATGAAGATCCACTTTTTTATCGAAGAATTGTGTTCAGCGACGAGGTTCATTTCTGGTTGAATGGATACGTGAACTAGCAAAACTGCCGTATTTGGAGTGAAGAGCAGCCAGAAGCATTGCAAGAGCTACCAATGCATCCACAAAAAACAACCGTTTGGTGCGGATTATGGGCTGGCGGCATCATTGGGCCATATTTCTTCAAAGATGATGCGAATCACAACGTTACTGTGAATGGTGAGCGCTACCGTGCGATGATAACAAACTTTTTTTTGCCCAAAATGAAAGAGCTTGACATGCATGACATGTGGTTTTAACAAGACGGTGCCACATGCCACACAGCACGCGAAGCAATGGACCAATTGAGACGCGAGAGACGCTTGGGACCAGTCAATTGGCCGCCCAGATCGTGCGATTTAACGCCTCTAGACCATTTTTTGTGGGGCTATGTTAAGACTAATGTCTATAGCGACAAGCCCGCTTCGATTGACGCACTGGAAGCCAACATTGCCAACATTATTCGTGAGATACCGGCCGAAATGTTGGAAAGAGTATGCCAAAATTGGACTAAGCGGATGGACCATTTGTGGCGCAACCGCGGCCAACATTTGCATTAATAATCTTCAAACATTAAATTATATCGACCCAACTATCGATCCAAATAAATATTTCATGCATTTTTCTGAATTTTATGCGTTTCTTTTATTTTAAATATCCGATAGTTCTTATATGGGCCGGTGCCTCAAAGTCTGTTTTGTGGTTACTCGACCGTGCGCAGGAGAGGGCGAAGAAGCTCATCGGTGACAGTAGGGTATCCAACTCTATTGACTCACTGGAGCATCGACGCAGTGTGGGATGCGTTACTCTGTTCTATCGATACTACAATGGATTTTGCTCTGACGAGATTAGGGATCTTGTTCCCGAAACTCGCACATTTTTACGTAGCACGCGTTCATCGTCTAGAGCTCACCCATTTGTGGTCGATTGCCCGGGGAATCGTACTACGCATTACAGAGAGAATTCGTTTTTCAGCCGCACGCTTCGTCTGTGGAACAAGTTGCCTGCAGAAGTGTTTCCTGTCTGTTATAACGTTGGAAGATTCAAGTCAAATGTTCACAAACACTACTCCCGCTTTCCCCCTCCTCACAACCTATTTTCCTAGTTCTGGTACAATGCACTGCATATGTAGGGGTCATCCCCTGAGTACTGGTCCAATATAAAAAAAAAAAATCACCCATTATTTAGTTTAAAATTTTTAAGGAAAAAAATTGTGTAGTGGAAAAGAGTTGATCATGCATGCTTCCTACATGCATGTAATAAGACTGAAATTTAAGGTTTAATTGATTCATCAGACTTATGAATATTAAAAAGAGACGATTTTTTCGACACATAGTTCATTATAAATCATTTGAGCATTCAGTATGACAACAAAACATTGGATAAAATAGGAATGACAGATTTAAAATACAAAGTATATAAAAATAGCCAACTATTTCGCCACATGATTTTTGAGTCGCCAAAAATATCGCCAGTCGCCAAACCAAAAATTTAGTCGCCACAGTAGATAAAAAATCGCCACGTTTGGCGAGAAATCGCCATATCTGACAACCCTGTTGTGGTCAGTGTTATCATATTATATTCAAGAAATCTTTTTTCTTTGTGTTTTTGGTTCCATTTTCTTCAAAAAATATAAAAGAAGCTAACCTAAATTCCAAAAAAAAACTTTTTTAATAGAAAAAAATAAAAAAAATATGTTTTCGGCATCTCAAAAACCCAGTGGTGTAACTAAAATCAAAGTATAATACATATAATCAGGTTAATGATGATGGTTGTAGGTCTACAATATAGACAATGCACTAGCAATACTCTTGAATTGTAACTGTAGACGCCATACCACAGTATGTACTCAAAATAGTGGCAGCAAATGCGATTGTGATGAGAATACGTTGTCTGGAATGGTTTAGAAAGTGAAGATTTTCCGACAATTTGCAAATTTTTACACAAATCTATGATAGATCTAATTACTTGTATTACCGTGCAGATATAGGATTCACAAACTGGTAGTTAGTTAGTAAACTTTTGATAGCAACTTAATTTTGGATGGTAAATATGATCCCAAATTGTGGGTATTATGCGTAACATGTTCTTACCCTTCCCCTTGCAAGATTTTTTTAATTATCTAGTACAATGCAAAACAAGTTCTTACAAAGTTTAAAATATTTTATTTAACGTATGTACGTTAAATAAAATATTTTAAATTTCTAATTATCATACATACATATATATAACACCTTCCAATGGAATGCTTGTGTCTGCATATGTAAACACAAATTGACATAATTTCGTTCGAACCTGACTCAGGAATTAATGAAATTAAATAGAATTCCATTTAAACAATAATTTCAATTTGGCGCTATTTGATTTGTATTTTTATTTACATTTATTAAGTGGCAAATACACTTTGTTAAGTTTTTTATTTCACATTTTTGTGTCTCATTTTTTATTAATAAACTTTTCCTATTTGAACTATTTTTATTATTTTTTTTTTTGCAAGCAATTGTTTGTTTTGGTTTAATTTTCTATTGTTTGAATTATAAACGCGTCATACGCCGGCGACGTTACACAAATTGCAAGTATCTAGCGAAACAATGAGTGTTTTTTCGTTGCAATACAGTAAATGGTCAAGGTATTGGAATTTGAACAATTGAAATAAAATTGATTTTGAACTTGATATTTAAAAAATGAATTAATAATAATAAAAGTAATTTATTCTACACAATAGTTAAATTGTTTCCAAAAACTAAACTTATCATCAAATGAAAGTTTCGCGTTATAAAATAGCTGAAGTAGTTCATAGCTAACATGTCTAGAAAGTATTTCGAATTCACATCAGCTCTCTGATCCGAATGAAAATGGCACAAAAGCAGTGAGAGTTTTCTCTTGCTATAAGTTAATTTAGCTGTTAGTTGACAACTAACAACCATTTCAAAATTAATGGCTACACACTATATGATGCTAAAGATCCCCGTGGAAGATCTTGCGGAGGCTCGGCAATTTTGATAAAAACTAGAATTAAGCACTATTTGCTAAACGAGACATGTGAGTAGTATCTCCAAGCAACAAACATATGTATTGAACATTTTCATGATAAAATCGTTATATCCTCGATTTACTCACCACCACGATTTTCAGTAATAGAAAATCAGTATTCACATTTTTTCAAATCACTTTTGGTCCTCGATTTTTAGCGGCTGGCGACTATAATGCTAAACACACTTTTTGGGGATCACGTGCTTTTTGACACCGTTTCCAAAATGGGCTTAGATGTGGTTTCAAGCGGACACCCAATTTATTGGCCGTCAAACCGACAAAAGATCCCAGACGTTATAGATTTTGGAGTTGCGAAAAATTAAATAGAATTCATCAGATCACTCACCCACTATAATCTCTGTTTCGTTCCCCCAAGAGATTGGCTCCCCGTTGACCGTCAATAGAGTTAATTGGTTAAAATACAAAAAATTTTTGAGTACACATTGTACTGAAAATATCGCCTTGAGAACGCCTGATGATATTGATGTGTCAGTTAACGATTTTTGTGAAAACCTCAAACTGGCCGTACAGAATGCTACCACTAGTCATGTAAGATCCAGAAATGTGAGCAATAGAACTTATTCGTCTGAAATTGAGCACCTACTGTCAGAAAAAGGAAGAGTCAGAAGAGAGTGGCAACTTCGCAGGTCTCCCCAGCTTAAGACTAGGCTACGGGAATGTATAACTCAGCTAAGAAATCTGCTCGCAAAACATAGAATGGCTTCCCTTAAAACATATCTCGAAAGCCTTGATGGTACTCCTCAATCTGATTATTCCTTGTGGAAAGCGACAAAAGGTTTAAAAAGACCCGTAATAGGTAAGCCACCTTTGCGAACTTCAACTGGCGACTGGGCAAGAAGCGATTTTGAAAAGGGGATGCTGTATGTCGATCATTTGAGAAACGTTTTTATTACAAATGATTCAACGAATATTACAGCGGAATTACCGTCATATGCTACTAGACCGCCTGTGCCTTTGAGACTTAATTTTCAAGATGTCAAAAATGTTATCGGTAATACAAACCCCAGGAAAGCTCCAGGCATTGATCAAATTACTGGTAAAATGCTTGAATGGGTACCTCGTGCAGCAAGAAGAGTTGTGTTTTTATTTTTAACGCTATTTTACGCCTGGAGTATTATCCTGCAGAGTGGAATGCTTCAATGATTACCATGATTCCCATGCCAGGGAAGGATCTGACAAAGGAAGAATCATATAGACCAATAAGTATTTTAGCAACACTTTCAACACTATTCGAAAAATTGTTAATGGTGAAGGTGACTCCAATATTAAACAATGTGGGATGCATCCCGGATCATCAAATTGGCTTTCGGGCTAAACATAGCACCATAGAACAAAAGCACAGACTAGTCAATGTCATAAGACAGACCTTTGAGGAGAAGAAGTATTGCTCAGCTCTATTCATTGACATTTCTCAAGCTTTTGATAAAGTGTGGCACGACGGCTTAATGCACAAAATAAAGTTAAACTTGCCTGCAAATACTCACAAGCTTCTGGAAAGCTACTTATATGGGCGGAAGTTTGTTATAAGAGAAGGCGACTTTATAAGCCCAACTCAGCCAATCAAGGCAGGAGTTCCCCAAGGTTGCATACTGGGGCCTACTTTATATTTGATTTACGCCTCCGACATGCCAACGACATCCGGAATCCACACTTCTACTTTTGCAGACGACACAGCGTTTTTGAGTGTTCATGAAAACCACCAATACGTCTCGACCGTAGGCTAACGTGGAAGTCTCACATTGAAGCAAAAGTCACTCAGAGGAAACTAAAAGCAGCGCAGCTAAATTGGCTTATGGGCAGAAATTCTACATTGAAACTAGATTGCAAACTTTTGTTATACAACGCAATACTTAAGCCTATATGGTGTTACAGAATTCAGTTATGGGGCACCGCCTCAGCGTCAAACATTGAAAAAATTCAAAGGCGACAAAACAAAATTCTTTGAACGATTACTGCAGCTCCATGGTACGTAAAAAACTCACGAATTCATAAAGATCTGAGTGTTCCGCTGGTAAAAGAGGAATTTTCTAAGTACGCGACAAGGTATGTCAGCAAACTGGAACTTCATCCAAACGCTCTTGCGCCCAATATGCTTAACGCAATATATTAATTCACGAGTTACCAAGAACTCGCAACTGGAAAATTGGCGAGTACAAGAAGGATTTGTTGAATGATATAGAGCAGCGTTGTCAACTCGGTGCGTTTTGCACCGTTTTTGGTGCTTTTTAAAATTTTTTGTGCGAAAAATTCTTTAGTCGGTTCGGTGTGCGCTTTTTTTTAATTTCAGGTGCGCTTTTTAAATTTAGGTGGCACCAAATCATTTTCAACGCTACTTTGGTTTTAATGTAAGAAATTATTATTCAAGTGGCTAAAATTTTTACATCTAATTTTGTAGAGCGTAATGTGAACACGAAGTAATAATGTGGAAAACGTATCACGTCATACACCCAAAGTGAGACAATCTTGTTGTTGTATATTATAAACTATCTCGAACGAAACATAAACATTTCGGTTTATACAATTTAATAATAATGAACATACATATATAGAAAATACGGACAGCAGAAACAAGAGACGTGTGCATAGGATGAAAGACAAAAAACTACTCCTCATCATAACATATTTTCACAGTTCTTGTACAATGCACTGCATATTCATCCCCTGAGTACTGGTCGAAGATAAAAAATAAAATTTAAATTTTTGCCAAGTGTTTGCTGTTAAACGATCAATCCAAGTTTGTCAAATATTACGAAGAAAGCAAACACTGAATACTGAGTTCGTATTCATAAAGGCGCGTGAATTCGCTACTGCTTTAGTAATTAATAAATTATCAAATTATTAACTCAATTCTAAATCGAGTTTGAAAGCTTGTAAATTTTTTCGACATACATATTTCATCCCTTGTAGTAACGATTATAAGCACCTGCAATATAATTTGGACGGCCGTAAGTAGCTGTATTTTGTGTAGCTCATAACGTTTTTCTGTAAAAAATTTTTATTTTATTTTTAAATATTTCGTTTCCCACAGGAAAAAAATTAAAAAAAAAATCAATGAGACTGAACAAATTTTTTGCAAACGTTGATTAATTTAAAGGCCGAAGCAACTAGGATCAATATAGATCGTTATAATTATTGTAAAGACTCCATTGCCTTATTAAAGGTAACAGAATCTCACTAGAGGCCAATTTTGACAATCACGATTTTTAGCTATTGGACGAATTTGAAGGCATGACATCAGCCGGTGCTATCAAACCCGGTTTAACGTCTAATAGTCGCTTAAAAGGTTGTTTCGTTGTTTCGTAATATAAAAATATCCTTTTTATAATACAAAATGGATTTCTAAACATAAAAGAATTATTCTAAATTTGGTGCGATTTTGTTGAAATAACGCGCTTTTTCCTCATTTCGGTGCGTTTTGAAATTTCAAAGTTGACAACGTTGATTGAAAGCATAAGTTTAAAGTGATGCAAAATGAGATTTGCATTCTCAATGAGAAAGTAACTAAATTGGAAGTGGAAGTAAACGAGGTCTCAACATTAAAAGATGAAATTAAGGTGTTGAAAAGCAAAATACAACATCATGAGAATCAAAGAGTTATTAATGAGCTAAGGATAAATGAAACACCCTATATACCAAATGAAAATCTATCGAAGGTTTTTCATGATATATGTCAAAAAATAAATGTCCCAACACCTAGCTTAAAACACATTCACCGCTTATTAAATTACAACAACAAGCAGAAACAAACTTCTAAAAATGCAGTTATAATAAGTAAAGATGTGGTCTGCCATGATAAGAACTTTTTCTCAAGTCTTTAGGGCATTACAAGAAACGTAATAAAGGATTTGTTTTTCGACTCAGCGAAAAATTAAATTATAATAAATTCTGATAGTAAGTCCTATGTGAACCATAATTTAACTCAACCAAACTTTAACATACTTCACACTGCGCTCCAATTAAAAAAGAAGAAATTAATTCACAGTGCCTTTACTATGCGTGGTTTTGTGAATATTAGAATACGGCCAGATCGAAACTTGGTTCGGTTAGACGATATTGAGCGCCTCAATTTGTTTTTTCCGAATCAGAAAACTCAAGATATGTACCACCTATTGATGAATGAAGTTACCAGCACACTAGTAAGTTCACAATTTCGTTTATTACTAAGCAATATTCTTTTCACGCATCAATTAGCGCCGAATAATTTCACCAATATATTAGCATACTTTTAATTTGAATCTTTTACGGTATTTATCAAAAGAAACCATTTTATAAACTTTTATTACCAAATTTCTATATAATTAACTGATTTTTTTTTTTTTATTATTATTGTGCATTGTACCAGAACTAGGAAATTAGGTTGTGAGGAGGGGGAAAGAGGGAGTAGTGTTTGTGAACATTTTACTTAAACTTTCCAACGTTATAACAGACAGGAAACACGTCTGCAGGCAACTTGTTCCACAGACGAAGCGTACGGCTGAAAAACGAATTCTCTTTGTAATGCGTAGTACGATTCCCCGCGCAATCAACCACAAATGGATGAGCTCTGGACGATGAACGCGTGCTACGCAAAAATGTGCGAGTTTCCGGAACAAGATCCCTAATATCGTCAAAGCAAAATTCATTGTAGCAACGATAGAACAGAGTAACGCACCCCACACTGCGTCGATGCTCCAGTGAGTCAATAGAGTTGGATACCCTACTGTCACCGATGAGCTTCTTCGCCCTCTCCTGCACACGGTCGAGTAACCTGAAATTAGACTTTGAGGCACCGGCCCAAACATGAGAGTTGTATTCCATTTTCGGTCGAATGTAGGTGGTATAAATAGTAAGGAGATCGGATGGAGTGAAGTATATCTTACACCGTTTCAAAAAACCGAGGCACTTGAATGCTTCTTTATGTGTACAGATGAAGAAGCAGCAGTGTTAATAAGCAACACTGGGTCTTACGAGCGTTAAAAGCAACCCTGTTTTTACGACCCCATTCGGAGATTAATAGAAGATCACTATTCAGTGAAGCATTCATATTACGCCTCTTGGCAGCGATCTCTGATAGGCTAGGCCTATAACTAAAAGAGTACGAGTAACAAATGCTGCTGTCATCCACAAAAGAGTGGATAAGGTTGGAAGTTTAATAGAGAAGGTCGTTAAGGAAAATTAAAAATAGGGTAGGAGAAAGAACGGAGCCCCTGAATTAATCTTGAACTCGTTTAATGAGACCCCATCTATAACAACTCGTATAGTGCGGTCTCTGAAAAAGCTGGATATAAACTGAGAGAAGTCATCACCGAGACCAAAAGCAGTAAGTTTTGCTAGTAGTGCACCATGCCACACTCTGTCAAACGCTTTTGAAATATCCAGAGCCACCACTCTACTTTCACCGAAATGATAGATTGAGTGGCACCATTTCTCTCAGAGATATGCCATAAGATCGCCAGTAGAACGACCCTTACGAAATCCATATTGACGATCACAAAGTACTTTATGAGACTCTAGATACCTCATAAGGTGGTGGTTAAGCATGCTTTCCATTACTTTGGAGAGTGCAGAGCAAATTGCAATTGGGCGGTAATTTTCAGGGTTATTTGCCTCACCCTTTTTGGGTAATGTTACATTAGCAACCTTCCAGCACGATGGAAACTCACCAAAATGGTAAAGTATGCTGAAGAGGCGTGCTAATGGACGTGCAAGCGTAGAAGAACACTGCTTCAAGACCAGTGCTGGAATGACATCCGGTCCAGGAGTTTTGTTTATGTCGAGGTCTGCCAAAACCCTTTTAACTGCTCGTGCCCGGATGAATATCTTTGGCATAGTTACAGATACTCTTTCGAGCTCGGGAAGTGGATAACTGCTTTCTGGCAAGCAGGAATCGCTTGCAAAAATTTCAGCCAACAGGCTAGCTTTGTCAACCGGGTCGGTGAATGCTTGGTCATTCTTTAAGAGAGTTGGGATTGATGAACTAGCATTGTTCTTTACTCTCTTAACGAAAGACCAAAAGGTCTTACTGCCGCGGGGAGCTGCAAGGACCATGGCCCGAAGGCGCTGTTCGTGAAGAAGCTTTTCACGCCTAAGTACCTTGGCACACGAAGATCTTGCCTTTTTGCGTAGCAAATCAGTGTCTGGGGTTTTGTTTAAACGCCAGTTACTGAACGCTTCCTCTCTGGATCTGACTGTGTTTTTGCACGTCTGATTAAACCAAGATTTTGATTTTGGTTTAATCGAAATCTGCTTGGAAGGGATGAATGTTTTCATCCCTAGCAATATCATGTTCTCGACCATTTTTGCTGAAGCATTTATATCATTGCCTAGAAAGCAGAGTTTCCAATTAAACTGCTCATAAAATTGGTTGACCTCAGCCCAACGCGCCTTTTCGTAAATAAATATTGAACGTTTCGTAGCTGATTTCGAAACGTTACGAAGTTCAGAGATCGAAAAAGTGGCAGAAATGGTGCAATGATCCGAATTGCCGAGAGGTGCACTAACTCTGACTTCATACTTTTCAGGGGTGTGAAGTCAGGAATAGGTCAAGTGTGTTTGAATGGTGCCCTTCAACACATGGAATATGCGTTGGCTCATTCACTAATTGCGCTAGGTGGTTGTGCGCAGCGAATAACTCAACATATTGGCCTTCCGGAGTTGTATGACTCGAATGACGAAGCCATGATGAGTTGTGAACATTGAAATCACCAGCAACAACGATTTCACTACTCGGACAATCTTCCAGGATCTTCGATATAGAGTCGGAAAGGGCATCGAAACCAGAGAAGGTGGTATCCCTCCCCGCGTTTGGACTTCTGTAAAGAAACTCGAAGTGCAAGAGGTGTGACCTGATTTTGAATTTAACCCAAAGACAGGTAAATTCGGCATCATACATGCTTAATGGTTGCTGGCATTGGAACACAACTTTATTGCGTATGTAAATTACAATGCCCGGATCGAAATTAAACAGGGATAGAAGTTGATACCCAGGTATATGAAAATCCTGTGGATCAGCATTCTCTTATACCTGGGTTTCACATAAGGCGAAAATATCCGGCCGATGGAGACACGTGTGAGCATAAACAGAGAAGAAATTCGTTCTCAGCCCACGTATGTTGCAAAAGTCAATTGTAAACCTTCTTGTCATTACGATGGAAAATCAATGACCAAATGTTAATTGTTACTTTTGCTGTGCTGGCGGAATTTATTGTCGCTTAAATGACTTTACAGCATCCAGTTTGTATACCTTCGATACTATAAAGCAAACAACAATTAACTCGACATCCCCAGCACAGCAAAAACAATTGTTTTGTTTTTTATTTTTAAACTGATAGTGAAGAGGGACGACACCATGACTGAAGGTCATAAAAGCCCTGATCTGGACGCTTATTCATTATTAATTTGATTATTTATTATTATTATTATAATTTATTTTATTTTTATTATTGTGATTTTGGCTAGTTTGTTTAAGTTTAAAAAAAACTATTGCTGCCTCGTAATTGCAAACGATTTGTTTGTTGGGTAATCAGTGTTTGTAAATTTGTTTGTTGTTTTTTTTTTTTTTAATTATTTATATTTGTTTCTTAATAGCGCATTTACACCAACTCAAAATCTAGTAGATTTGAATTAAAATCTACAACGAAATCTATATCGTTTACACCACCATTTTTTGACATCTAACAAGATTTCATTTTCACATAAATAATGTATGCATGCGGGTTTGACAAAACATTTTCATTAGAGGCTGAGTACACCAGCATTAAAGTGTGTATTTATGTTTCCCAGAGACTGCATACACCACATTAAAGTGTAATTTTTGTTGCAGCATAGTATTTTTAAGCACTTTTTGAACAAAATCACGGTTGCATCACTTGGTACTGAGTAGATTTCATCGAAATCTACTCATAAAATAGATTTCATTTTGTATGGGAAATCTTCTTAAAATGTGCTAGATTTGGGTTGAAATCTCAAATGAGCAGACTTCGCTTTGGTGAAAATAGGCTACAAAAAGAATTTAGTGGCTGTTTGTGTTCTCTATTGTATAGATTGTTGTGTTTGTTGTTGTTTATTAATATTTATATTTGTTTTGGAGATTTAGTAACTGTTGTGTTATTTTTTTCGCATATTTTTGTTATTTTATTAATTTGCTTTTTTACCTGTGTATATATTTTTTTTGTTGAAATTTTAATTTGGCACAAACAAAAAAAACAAACCAAGCACTGCACAGAAAAAATACAAAACGCGAAAGGACATAACACGTGTACACTGCTCAACAGACAAATCACTACTTTACTATCATATTTAGGACACTCTGTTTTTAATTTAGCAAAACTGCCTTTCTCTTGATTTATTATGAGCTTCCCTAATAATAGAGTTGGCGTTGCTGAAAATCAATCTGTGTTGCTAAATATTTTGTGGCCTACATATTGTACACTTCAATGCAAGAAGTTTAAATTATCTAAAGCTCGATTATGTTAGAAAAATTTTCGAGAATTCTGCAGTTGACATAATATGTGTGACTGAAACCTGGTTTAATAATAAGGTATCTGAAACTCACTGTAATATAAATGGTTACAATGTAGTAGAGTGAATAGAAGAGGAGGTGGTGTCGCTATATATTGTAAAAACTATATTAACAGTAAACTTCTTAGCGTGTCAGCTGATCCTAATATTGAGTTCATCAACATTGAAATTTCATATAATGCTAACAAAATTCTTATCTTTTGCGTGTATAATTCTAATAAATTATTTAGAAAAATGGCTCCATTTTTCAATGAGATAAAAGATTATTCTATAAACTATGATTTTTATTTAGTTTGTGGTTATTTCAATGTTAACTTGGTAATCTGTGTGAGGATTTATGGGACTTGGTCAGTTCTGTTGTTGGAATGGAGATAGTGAATGACAAATTGCCTACGCATTTTTTCCTAATGCCCCAATTTTGCTAGATTTAATTTTACTATCTGATTCGGATCTTTTGCTTTTATACGATCAAATCTGCTTTACCTCTGACCATGATCTACTTTTTTGTACAGTTAATTTGAATCTCAGCAGAGTCAATGCATCTAATGACTATAGAGACTATAATTCGATAAACTATGTGTCTATGTGTTCTGAACTTTCATTGATTGATTGGGCTGACTGCTAGTATGATCCTTCGGTTGATGGTAAAGTGGATATTTTCGTTTCTAAGGTTTTTTTTTTAACTTTATTATTTTATTTACTGAATCTACATAAGAAATGTAATGACAATAAGTATTCAAGTCCTTCCACTCTGCAGGGTGAGTATTGCAGGAGTCGTAAAATAGCATTAGAAATAAAAAGAACAATTCTTTTAGCCACACGAGGCAGCTCTACGAGCATTTTGTTGCTGATTTTATCCATACTTGCAGCTTTTTTAAGGTTTAGATTACCAGTAGCATTTTCAACTTCTTGAAAATTGAATCTTAAAGGCACAGGAGGTCTACTAACAATAGGTAGCAACTCATTTGCATTATCAGACCTATTTGTGGTAAAAACGTTTTTCAAATGGTTAACAAATAAATTACCCTTTTCCGAGTCATCTCTAGCCCAGTCACCAGACGGTTCTCGCAAGGGCAGCTTACCTCTAACTGGCCTTTTTAAACCCTTAGTCGCCCGCCATAAAGAATAGTCGGACTGAGGAGTACCATCCAGACTTTTTAAATACGTTTGTAGAGAAGCCGTTTTTTGGTTTGCAAGCAAATTTCTTAGTTGATTTGTGCACTCACGTAGCCTTGTTTTTAGTTCCGGATACCTGCGAAGTTGACACTCTCGCCTAGCTCTTCTTTTTTCTAACACAAGTTTTTTTTTATCTTGGACCAGTACTCAGGTGATAACCCCTACATATGCAGTGCATTATACTGGAACTAGGAACTTAGGTTATAATGAGAAGGAAAGTGTTCGTTAAGAATAACAACACGAAAGGCTAAAACAAACTCTAATGTATTACGGCATGTAAAATGTTGGAATTCAATTAGTTAAAACTGATCAGTGCCCAGTGTATATACCTGTGACACTGCTCACATTAGCAAAATTCAGTCCAACACTTTCCACACCACAAGGTAATGAAGTTCATTCAAAATGTATTATGAATGGACACATAAAGAAAACACGGAACACGATGAAAAATGAGAAAAAAAAGAAATTGTTTGCTACCTATTCCGGTGCAAATTGGTTTCATACGAAGTTACTAGCGAACATATATATATAAAATACGGACAACAGTGAAAAAAGAGACAAAAAATAAAATAAAAACACGTGTACACAGTTTGCTACCTATTCCGGTGCAATATATAGAAAATGCGGACAGCAGTAACAAAAGACGTCTGTACAGGAAGGAAGACAAAACACTACCAAATGTTGAATTTGTCTGCGTGTTAAATAAACTCTAGAAGCAAGTTCAGCGGCTTGTTTAAGGTTTTCGCTAAAGTTGCTTAGTGACGCATTAATATCTTCAGGTGTTCTTAAAACAATATTCTCAGTGCAATGCTTTTTTTTCTTTTTCAAATTCGTCAGACAGTTTTCGGTAGTCATTTTCATGGTTAAGCTGAATTTTAATTTCGTTAATGTTACCGTGCTTGATGGAGGTAACGTTAAATGTATTTTCTCCGATTACTGAAACAATTTTTTTTACCAGTTCATTGGAGGCAGATTCCCTTAAATAAATTGGTGGTGGTTTAAACGATTTTTTTTGACGATCCTGTTGGCTCATCCGTTTGTAGAATAGAAAATCTGTTTTGATTGGTTGGTTGGTCTAGCGGATTCGGCATCTTTAGAAATTTTTGATTTGGACGCAATTTGAGCAGATTTAGGGCTTTGCTGACGTTTAGTGATGGTGATATACCTATCCATGCCTACTTGCGTTTTTTGTTTATTGGCATTAGTTAGAGTAGAAGATCTTTTATCTTCTGTTGTAACATCTATGTTAGGCGAGCCGGAACGGGAGCGGATTTTATCTCTTGTAGAAAGAAAATTGTCCAATGATTGCTTTATAGATTCTTCTTCAGAAGTCCATATACTTTTGCTGGCTCTTTTTCAGAATTATTTCTGATGGGATCACTCATACAAAAAACAAAAACTTTTGTCTGTTTACAAGTGGACTGTATAAAAATTAATATCCAACACTTTATAGTTTATATTTAAATTCTTTATTAAAATTCTATCACAAGAAAAATGTTCTGTGCCTGTTGTTACTTGCTGAAAAACTTTAACTAAAACTGACAAAAAACAGGGTTACTCAAACAAAAATAATACATTAATGTGTACAGCGTTGCAATCTAATATGTTAATACTGTGGCCATCAACATACCGGCCCACCTTAAAAGGTTCCCTTTCAATCATCCAAAAACAGGGGGCAAATTTTTGATACCGGACGTTTAAGCAGACCCTTGTTTGTTTGAACTGATACTACTCTAACGATGTCATCTTTACCAGGATGTGTAGCTGCTACTCTTCCAAGAAGCCATTGAGTAGGTGGAAGGTTTTCATCCTTGATGAGAACTACGTCATCGACACATAGATTTTTAATTTTTTGTTGCCACTTGGAGCGCTGTTGCAGTTGACCCAGGTATTCGTTAGACCATTTAGACCAAAACTTTTGAACCAGATTCTGTATGTATTGCCATCTGGTTAAACGGTTTACGTTGCAATTAAGTAAATTTTCGTCTGGAATTGATTTCATAGAGCGAAGTATTAAAAAATGTGCTGGTGTGAGGGGGTCGACATCTCCTTCAAATTTCAAGCATAGTGGCCTAGAATTTAAACAGCTCTCGATTTGACAAAGCAGCGTATTTAGCTCCTCATATGTTACAGCAGATGCTCCCAAAACACGTTTGATGTGATACTTTGCAGATTTAACACCTGCTTCCCAAATGCCACCGAAATTGGGTGCAGACGGAGGTATAAAATGCCACTGTATTTGTTCGTTAGCCAGTTCCTTTTGTAAAGATGGGAAATCTGTATGGAGAAAATCGTACAAGTCCTTCAACTCTCGATTACAGCCAACAAAATTGGTGCCATTGTCTGTATAAATGTGAAGTGGGTTTCCTCGTCTGGACGTAAAACGTCGTAATGAAGCAAAAAATGCTGCAGTCGAAAGATCTGTTACGGCCTCCAGATGGATAGCCTTTGTATTGAGGCAAACGAATACAGCTAACCAGCATTTATACGTCTTAGCGCCACGTCCTTTCCACGACCTTATATATATTGGCCCTCCAAAGTCGATGCCGACGTATAAAAATGTTGATCCAGGTTGCAAATGACAGCGAGGAAGATCTCCCATTCGTTGTTGATACGACTTTTGCTTGAATCGCATACATGTTGTGCACTGGTAGATTACTCTCTTAATGATTTGATAAACTTCTGGGATCCAATACTTTAGACCTAGCAAATATTGCAATTGACGTTTTCCAGCATGCATATATTTTATGTGGTAATGACGAACGATAAGTTTTGTAAAACTGTTGTTTTTGTGCAGGATGTATGGATGTTTCTGGTCATAGCTGATAGATGCGTTTTCAAGACGACCACCTACTCGTAAGATTCCGAAACTATCAAGAAATGGTGACAGGCTTGAAAGCTTGTTTTTCGAATTCATCTGATTGTCTGACGATAAAGTCCGTATTTCTGCTGCATAGGAGTCTTGTTGAGCTTTTCGTATCAAAATTGTATGAGCAGTTTGCAGTTCTGCAGATGTGATGAAACCAATTTTCTTCTTATGCTTATCCCTACAGTTGTCAACGAAGCGTAATATTAAGGCGGTTACACGAATCAACATATTGAAACTGGAAAATAAATCAAACAAATCTGTTGGTTTGAGGGATGTTGTTGTTGCAATCACTTTCCGTTCTTCCAAGTCAATATCTTTTGAAACAGGCTCTTTTGCCATTGTAGTTATACCCATTGTAAACTTCTGTAATATATCTGGTCCTTGCCACCATAATTTGTTATTTGTAATTTCTAACGAAGAAATGCCACGTGTTGCCAAATCTGCAGGGTTCTCCTTTGAAGAAATGTGATACCAATGACTTGCGGGAATGTTGTTGAGAATATGAGACGTTCTATTGGCAATAAAAGTCTTCCATCGTCTAGGGTGATCACTTAACCAGGCGAGAACGATGGTTGAATCAGTCCAACCAAATGTAGGCACATCCTGAAACTCTAAAGCTTCTTTTACTTTTATCATCAATTTTACCATTAAATGAGCTGCACACAGTTCTAGTCGAGGAAGTGTAATTTGCCGGATAGGCGTAACTCTTGTTTTAGAAGTTATTAAAATTGTAGTTATTGATCCAGTTGGTGCAATAACACGTATGTATATGGATGAAGCATAAGCCATCTCTGATGAATCCGCAAATCCGTGGAGTTCAACACGATCACCAACGTTGAGGTTGAACCATCTGGGAATGTGTAGATTTGTGATGTTCTGGACGTTATGCTGAAGCTGTAGCCATTCAGATTTTAATTCACTTGGTAGATCTTGATCCCAGTTAACACCTCTGATCCAAAGTTTCTGCATAAATATTTTCATTCTAATTAAAACAGGAGATAACCATCCAATAGGGTCATAAATTTTAGAAATATCAGAAAGCACATGCCGTTTCGTAATAACATCAGGTACCTGTTGAAAACATACGCTGTATTGAAAGCTATCTGTTGACGTATTCCACAATAATCCTAAAGTTTTGACTGTTTCTGATTGGTCTATTATCATTTCAGAAGTTTGCGTACGATTTTCAGGTGTTACATTCTCCAACAATTCCCTTGAATTTGTCGACCATTTACGAAGGTTGAAGCCTGAACTTGATAAAATAGTGCACAATGTTTTGTGACGTGATATAGCCGTTACTATATCTGGAGCAGATGACATGTAATCATCGACATAAAAATTATTTATAATTTCATCAGCCTCATTAGGATATATTTGTTGGTTATCAAAAGCAACTTGCATCAACGCACGAGTAGCTAAAAATGGAGCCGCTGCGGTTCCATACGTAACTGTTTTTAATTGGTATGTTAAAGGTGGATCACTGATTGAATTTCGCCATAGAATACTTTGATATGACCTATCATTTGGATGTACAAGTACCTGACGGTACATCTTCTCGATATCAGCCGTGAAACCTATTTTATATTTACGGAATCGCAAAAGAATGGTGTACAAGTCATTTTGAATCGTTGGCCCAACTAACAGATGATCATTTAGTGATGCATTGTTTGAGCTTTTGCAAGAAGCGTCAAAGACAACACGCAATTTTGTTGTTGTACTAGACGGTTTTAGGACAGCGTGATGCGGCATGAAGTAAATACTGTCTTTGTTGTTTTCAATAGCTACTTCCATATGCCCGAGCTGTATATATTCATTGATAAATTTGTGAAATTCAACTTTAAGTTCTGTATTTTTTCCAAACTGCCGCTCCATTGATTCCAGCCTGCGCATCGCAGCTGTTCTTGATTCACCAAGTTGGAAAGAGTTAGTTTTAAACGGCAGTCTCACCATGTACCGTCCATCGATGTGTTTCTGAAGGTTTTCTTTAAAATGTTGTTCAGCCTTTTCTTCATCGGGGGTGAGAAGTTTTGTTTGACTATTACACTCTTCTGTCTCCCAAAATCGTTGAAGTTGTTCATCTAAGCTAGCATATGAATGGGCTATCACTATTGTTTTGTCAGATTGCTTAGTTACATTGCCCATTATCACCCAACCGAATATTGTATTAAGCGCTATTGGGGAACCTGAAGGATGTGACACCTTGTCACCTAAAATGCAATGCGGAACTACATCTGCCCCTAGAATCATATCTATGCGGCCTGGTTTATGATAAGCAGAATCTGCTAGTGTTAAGTTTTGAAAATAATCAAGTTTTCGGGTTTCTATTGTCTGTGACGGAATGTATTGTGTGAGGTTTGAAAGACAATAAGTTTGAACTACAATCCTTTTGCCACTACCTTTACCAACAATCTCTACTTGCACCTTTCCCTTAGTGTAACTTGTATTATTACCCCCAACCCCGCATAATACTGTTTTATCATACGATCTTTGTAGCTGAAGACGTTGAACACACGCTTCTGAAATGAGGGTTGACTGCGCACCAGTGTCTATAAGCGCTCTACATTGTTGCAAACTGTTGTTTTTATCACGAACACTGATAACTGCTGTTGGCAAAAGTGTGGTCTGAGTCGATGGTGATGGTTGACTTGAATTTATTGCAATAGCCGATATGTTCTCAGTACTGGTATTCTGATGTTTGGCGTTGAATTTACTATTATTGGCATGAAGTAAAGTATTATGTTTCAGGCCACAGGTTTTACATGAACCAGACTTGCAGTCCTTTGAAAAGTGTTTTTCCTTTAAACAGTTGAAGCAAATACCGCTTTTACGAACAACATTTCGTCGTTTTTCGATATCAAAATTTTTAAACTGTTGACATGCGAATAGGAAATGATCACTATTGCAAATTGGACATGAAATAGTTGTTGTTGTCGTTGCAATCAACTTGTTGCTTTTAAACTTCGATGATTGTATTGGTATCTGTAACTTCTCTAACTCGATTACTCGATTTTCTAAAAAATCTAATAAACTTTGAAATGACTGATTGTCATTGTTGTTCTGCTGACGATACCAAATTGTTATTGTCTCCCGATCTAATTTTTCTTTTATTAAAAACATTAAAAGCGGATCCCATGAACCTACACAGTCATATAAAACTGTAAGTGCGTTATAACATTCAACAGTGTTGTTATAAAATTGTTTAATTTCAGGCAAAGTCCCATTTTTTATTGACGGCTGTGTTAAAAGTAAACGAATGTATGATTCTCGTATCTGGTCTGGTTTGTCATACTTTTTCTTTACAAGTTCCCATGCTATTCTGTAATTGCTATTTGTCGGAGTTAAATGTTTAATTACTGACGACGCTTCTCCCTTTAGCTTCGTCTGCAAATACTCAAGCTTCTCCACATCAGACAAACTCGCTCTAGCATCAACCATGGCGATAAACAAATCCCTGAACCGAATCCAATTTGATAACTTGCCATCAAAATCTGGAATTTCGATACGTGGTAACCGAATACTGGAACTGTTGTTGTTACTTGACTCGTTTATGTCAGAAACCTGCCTATTAACGACCGAAGACAATGTTGTGGACATTGTTTGTAATATTGCTGTCAGCTCACTATTTACCTGTGGAGTGCTCGCAGCAGCTCCTTCTACAACAGTATTATCTAGATTATCTTGACCGAATGCTAAGTACACAGATTTCGCGTTGAAATATAATTCCTCAATTCCATTACGATATGCATCTTCGCCTTGCATGTCAGTATCGGTTTCGATCAGCATCTCGATTTCATTTTGAATGTCTTTGTATGTTTTAAATATATTTTCAAATTCATCGATACGTACCTTGATATCATTATAATTAGCATTCTGACCACATATAAAATTATACAACCTTGTCATTGATCTTTTCAATTGAGTGCGTTTCTTTTTTAGTTGATCCATTTTTAATAAGTTAAAGTTCTGTACGAATGTTATTATTTATTCCTTATTTATTCACTCAATTAAAATCAGTTTTTTTTTTTTATTTTTTTTTATTTTCAGTTATAACAGTCAATTCACCGTCTTCTTTTGAGTTTATACGATATTTTCAGTTTATACTATTCCTCACTGTTGTGAGAATATAAATTCTTCTACGTTAACGATTTCTATTTTGAGATTTCCAATTGATCAGTAAATATAGCAACCAACACAAACTAAGTCTTAAATGCACTGAACCATATGTGATACTAAAAGAAACCAGTTTGAAATGTACTGATTACTATAGAATTTTTTATAAAACACAGTCTAAAATGCACTGATGAGTATATTTGAATTTATAACCGATCATTACACACACTGTTACCGAGAGTCTTATATACATGTATGTGTGTATGTTGTATATTCCCTTTGTTTGTTGTGTTCAACAAGCACTTGTTTCCATGTATGTATGTATACGCGTATGCACAAATGTATTCCGTAAATATGTTTATGCGTGTATTCGCGTGTGCGATGTGCGTATGTATGTACCACTTTTGCAGAATTTCTATGTATGTAGAAGCTTTCTGCGCATTATGTGTTCATAACTTTAAGTACATGTATGCACATGTGTGTGTACTAGTAATAAATCCAAAATGTGTAATCTTGGAACACCAAGGGACACTAAGTTTCATTCACTGTTAGAAACACTTCACCACCACTGATCCGATTCGGATCGAAGAACCAAAAACTATGTCTGTTTACAAGTGGACTGTATAAAAATTAATATCCAACACTTTATAGTTTATATTTAAATTCTTTATTAAAATTCTATCACAAGAAAAATGTTCTGTGCCTGTTGTTACTTGCTGAAAAACTTTAACTAAAACTGACAAAAAACAGGGTTACTCAAACAAAAATAATACATTAATGTGTACAGCGTTGCAATCTAATATGTTAATACTGTGGCCATCAACAACTTTAATGTATATTTTTTTCCTACTGGGAGGTAATCTTTACGCACAATAAAAACAATAACAATGCACTGCCACCGCACTTGTTTTATTGAAATTGATTTTATTGTTTAGTTACTGAAATGTGAGGAATTTATTTTCCCGTTGCTTTTTTAAATGATTTGTTATTGTTTTTACAATTTAATACAATATAGTATTGATTTTGTATGTATGTAAGTTTAAAGTATGTGAGCACAATGATTTTTTTTTTGTTTGTTCACTTTTTAATAATACGACCGTGCGGTTGGAGAATCACAGAGTGAATGTTAAACATGTTTTCGAAAGACATGTTCCTTTGCGTAACTTTCGTATAAAAACAACTCGTGTCCTTGGTATACTCGAGTAGTGGAGCAATCATTTCGATATCGTAATGGAATGTATAATTATTGGAAAGGTGACCGTACCCCTGTGTCCAGAACTGCTTACACTAGAGCTAGAAATCGAACTAACCTGTTAGTCAGGCAGGCTAAAAAAGCTTATTTTGAACGGAAACTAAATGTGTCCTTAACAACAAAAGAATTATGGAAGAATGTCAAAAACTAAGGTATCCATTCTGGTAGCTCTAGTACAATTTCTTTAGATCCGAATGAATTAAATATTTTTTTTGTGATAATAACGTTGTATGTAACAGTGGTGTTTTCTACTTTTTGGCGTTAATGAAGATCCGGTCCAATGCTATTGGCGAAGATGATTTACCCCTAAAGTTCTTGAAAATTGCCGCTTCTTTTATCGTTGGAGCACTTACCCATATATATAATCACATAATACCTACATCAACATTCCCTAAATTGTGGAAAATTGCTCGTATTATTCCGATTGCTAAAATACCTACTGCCTGCTGTTCTAAAGATTTGTTACCAATCGGTATTTTACCAGTGTTAGCTAAAGCTTTGGATACTATTCTGTCGAATCAGATTACAAATTATTTGAAAGTAAATTCTCTGATAAATCCACTGCAGTCGGGATTTCGTGAAGCCCATAGCTGTACTACAGCTGTGTAAAAGGTTATGGATGATATTAGGCCAGAATATGATGATTGTAATATGACGCTTTTTAGATTTTTCTAAAGCTTTTGATAGGGTGGATCATTCCATCTTATGTTTCGAGCTCAAACACTACTTTGGATTCAGTACTGTGCTAATGCTTTTAGAAAACTACATTTCGGGGCGTATACAGAAAGTTGTTGTTGGTGATAATGTGACGGGCATGAGGACAGTTATATATGGTGTACCTCAGGGGTATGTTCCTGGTCCCTTTATGTTCAGCATGTTTGTCAATGATATTTTTAGAGTCGTTAATTATGTAAAAATACATACGTATGCTGATGACATTCAGTTGTATTTATCTGATCGTGTTGGTCTTCTAGAGGATATGTGTCGTAAATTGAATGATGACTTGAATTCTATTGTTGGCTGGGCTAGACTTAGTAATCCAATGCTTAATCCAGTAACATTATTTGTTTTGCCAGTCAGTAGAGCTAAATTTGGCCTATTATATTTCCCGAAAATTTACGTTAGTTACACGGTGCTCAAGTATGTTGAAAAAGTAAAGTACTTGGGATTCTACATTAATTCGACCTTAACGTGTAAAGAGCATATAAATGTTGTTGTGAGAAATATTCACCTTACATTGCGTAATTGAAGGATGTCCTCCGAGTTTGTCCCAATTGAAGTGAAAAAGAAATTAGTGATTCAGCTTATACTAGAGTCAGAGTGTAGCTTTGATAGTGAACGGACGTATTTGTTTTTGATCGGAGTGTTACAAAAAAGAAAAAAAACGGTATAAGTAGAAAACCGCAATAAGTGAAGAGTGAATTAATACAAAATAAAAACTTTGTGACAATTATTTTCATATACTTTTAAAGCAACAAAAATATGAATAAAAAAAAATTGCACGAGTGTGTCCAGTAGGTGCAATTCTGAGAGAGAGCTTAGCTCCACTAGAAAAAACCTCTGGATTTCTGAAGAGGAATCATTGAAAAAATCATTGGACAATCTCCTGTCTCTAAGAGATTAAAAACGCACGCGTTCGTGCTCGCCAAACATTGTTGTTACAACAGACGATAAACTATCTTCCAGTCTATCTATTGTTGATAAACCGAAAACGCAAGTGGGTATGGATAGGTATATAACCGTGGTTAAACGTCAGCGAAGCCCTACAGATGAACCAACAACATCAAAAAAAAAATTTAAGCCACCACCAATTTATTTGAGAGAGCAGACTTCTAGTAAACTGGTGAAACAACTTATTACGGCAATTGGTAAAGATACTTTCAACGTCACAGCAGTGAAACCAAAATTCAGGTAAACCATGAAAACGACTACCGAAAATTGTCTGGTATTTTAGAAAAAGAGAAAAGATCATTTTACACATACCAGCTCAAAAGTGCTAAAGGTCTTCAGGTCGTTATTAAAGTTATTGACCCATGTGTAGATATTGACGATGTCAAACCCGGATTGGAAGATAAAGGTTTTAAAACTAAAACAGTAGAAAATACCAGGAACCATGAAAAGATCCATCAACCCATGTTAAGGTTGAACTAGAACCAGGGGATGTTGTGCTAAAAAAGAGTGAAACTCATCCAATATATAAACTCAAATTACTTTTCGTAAGGGTACCGTTAAAGAGCCAGATGAGCGTTCAGGACCCGTTCAGTGCCTAAACTGCCAAGAATTTGGCCATACTTAAGCCCGCTGTTTGTGTTGTATGTGGCGGACTCAGTGCAACAAGCCAAAGGCCGACGCAAGTGTTAAGAAATGCAGTAACTGTGGTGGTAACCACACTGCAAATTATAGAGGTTGCCCTGTCAATTTTTTTTTTTTTTTTTGTTATACGTATACAGATATTTCATGAAAGAACTTTCCTGTGTAATGGCAGCGAGAAAGTTTCGGGTAAAGCCCGGTAGAATAAGAGTAAACAAAAAATCCGTGTTGGAGTCGTCATACTCCCATCGGACGCGTCCCCAGGTGACGGATAGATGAGGACAGGGGCATTCACATATATGACCATGACACAAACTTGGCTTATATATGAATATCCCACGTCCTGGGCTTGAGGGGAACATAGGGCAGAGGAATACACCAATCCGCTGTCATGTGCCAACCATGTTTAGGGTTGAACTAGAACCCAGGGATGTTGTCCTGAAAAAAGGTGAAATTCATCCAATTTATAACCTTAAATTTTTTTTTCCTTGTAAGGTTACCGTTGAGGAGCCACATAAGCGTTCAGGACCCGTTCAGTGTCTAAATTGCCAAGAATTTGGCCACACAAAGGCTTACTCTAAGTTGCCCGCTGTTTGTGTTGTATGTGGCGAACTTCACGGCACAACTCAGTGCAACAAGCCAAAGGCCGACGCAAGTGTTAAGAAATGCAGTAACTGTGGAGGTAACCACACTGCAAATTATAGAGGTTGCCCTGTCTATACTCACTTTAAGAGGTCAATGACAAATAAGTCATCGGTTTTTCCAGCAACCCAGCAGCCAAATGTCATTGGTAAAAACAATTTTCCCCAGGTAGGCGATTCAACCACCCATACAAATACGCAAACCTCCAAACAATTTTCATATGCAAATGTCCTTAAATCCGACCAAATCTTGAACCAGGAGTCCAAACTTCAAAACTGCGACCCAAATTTTAGTAATTTAGAGGCAACTCTGCAGACTCTTGTTCAGTCTATAAACACTTTTACCTTTTCTATGACAAACATGATGCAGGAAATGCTAAAAATGCAATCCACTAGGATTGCATTTTTAATTTAAAATTGCCTGTAAAAACAGGCAATTTTAAAAAAATGAATTGGTTAAAAATATGTTTCTGGAACGCACACGGCATTCGCCAACATAAAAATAAACTTGAGCACTTCCTTATGGAAAAGCAGATCGATCTAATGACGATCGCTGAACCTCATTTGACAACCAACAGTTATTTCAAAATTAATGGCTACACACTATATGACACAAAAGATCCCCGTGGAAGATCTTGCGGCGGTTCAGCAATTTTGATAAAGACCAGAATTAAGCACTATCTAATGAACGGGACACGTGAGGAATATCTCCAAGCTACAAATATAAGCCTTGATTATTTTCATAAAAAATTGTTATATCCTCGATTTACTCACCACCACGATTTTCAGTAACCGAAAACAAATATTCACTTCTTTCAAATCACTGGGGCTTTGATTTTTAGCGTCTGGCGACTATAACGCTAAACACACTTTTTGGGGATCACGTTTAATTACCCCGAGGCTGCGTGCTTTTGGACACGGTTTCCAAAATGGGCTTAGGTGTTATTTCAAGTGGACAGCCCACTTATTGGCCGTCAGACCAACGAAAGATCCCAGATGTTATAGATTTTGGAGTTGCGAAAAATTTTCCTTTAGAGTGGATGCAAGTGGAGCCTTCATTAGATTTGTCATCAGATCACGCACCCACTATAATCTCTGTTTCGTTCCCCCAAGAGATTGGCTCACCGTTGACCGTCAATAGAGTTAATTGGTTAAAATACAAAAATTTTTGATTACACATTGTACTGAAAATATCGCCTTGAGAACGCCTGAGGATATTGATGTGTCAGTTAACGATTTTTCTGAAAACCTCAAACTGGCCGTACAGAATGCTACCACTAGTCATATAAGATCCAGAAATGAGAACAATAGAACTTAGTCGTCTGAAATTGAGCAACTTCTGCCAGAAAAAGAAGAGTTAGAGGAGAGTATCAAACTCGCAGGTCTCCCCAGCTTAAAACTAGACTACGGGAATGCGTAACTCAGTTAAGAAATCTGCTTGAAGTCCACAGAATGGCTTCGCTTAAAACATATTTGGAAAGCCTTGATGGTACCCCTCAATCTGATTATTCATTGTGGAAAGCGACAAAAGGTTTAAAATGACAACTTTGCGAACTTCAACTGGCGACTGGGCAAGAAGCGATTCTGAAAAGGGGATGTTGTGTGTCGATCATTTGAGAAACGCTTTTATTACAAATGATTCAGCGAATATTACAGCGGAATTACCACCATATCTTGTTAGACCTCCTGTGTCTTTGAGACTTAATTTTCAAGATGTCGAAAATGTTATCAGTAATACAAACCGAAAAAAAGCTCCAGGAATTGATCAAATTACTGGTAAAATGCTTGAACAGTTACCTCGTGCAGCTAGAAGGCTTTTACTTTTTATTTTTAACGCTATTTTACGCCTTGAGTATTATCGTACGGAGTGGAAGGTCTCAATGATTACAATGATACATAAGACAGTGAAGGGTCCCACTAATGTAGAATCACCCTGATCATAAGTCTACTACCAACAATTTCAAAACTATTCGAAAAATTGTTAATGGCGAAGTTGAGTCCAATATTGAACAATGTGAGATGCATCCCTGATCATCAGTTTGGTTTTCGGGCTAAACATAGCACTATAGAACAAACGCACAGACTAGTCAATGTCATAAGACTCTTGCGCGTAATATACTTAATTTTGGCGGCCACAGTCGGTTGAGAAGAAGGGATACCGTTGCCACCATCAGAACGTTCAATAGGTGATCCTACCGATATTGCTCCCGCATAATAGAATTTTTTGTCTAGCATTGGCTGGACGTAAGTAAAAAGCACATTTTATATTATTTTTTTAATATTTAGTATTAAGATTTGAATACTTATTGTTAGTTCATTTTGAAGATTCAATAAATAAAAACGGTAAAAAAAAATTTACTCCCTTCTCTCCTTCTAATCCACTTATTGCCATATAGTCCTAGTTTATAGACATCATCAGGATTTCTTGATAAATTCTGCTTCAATTTTCTTTTGAACTTGCATTTACGTTCACACACAAAAGCTTTGTATCGTCAAGTTTAATTTTTTGCCTTCAAGTTTTGAAATTTTTTGAAATTTGGTTTAAATTTGAGGGTACCGTTAATTCTGCACCCTTTTCCACTCTCTTCTCCGTTCTCCCACAGATCCAAGACTTGACGAGTCAAAACTTGATGTGTGTAAACTAGTAGTTACTAGCTCATTTGTGTATGTCATGTCTACTTTACCAGTATAGTGGTCTAAGTATACACAGCTGTCTTTCGTTTCCTTTGCGTAAAGTTGTCAAAATTTTGTTTACAAGTTACATAATTCCGAAAAACTACATAGACTTCCTTTTAAACAAAAGAAAAACAAAGTTTTGACACCTTTTCGTAATTTCTGCCAACAAAATATATATGAGTATGTAGTTGTTAAAATAAAAGCGATATAATGAAATTGTAATATAATAAAATTGTAATCATTACATGTCTTTGGTTATTCGGCAAGTCCTACAATTCAGAAGTGGGAAAAATAAATATATTTTTTTATATATAATTAAAATTTTTAATCAATTAAGTTTTTTATTCGCTATTTAAGCTTCTAACATTTATACCAGTAAAAAATTATAAATAGCTTGTTTTCTATGTTTCCCAGCTATCTATATGTCGACATTTCATAGGAACTACCCTAATCATCAGTAGACTTTGGAAATTTTTGAAAGATATTCTCAAACATTCAACTTTATATCCCAACAATCCAAATAAATTGCTGAGAATTTAAAAAGAAAAATGCTCTAATAATATCCGTCAAAACACAAAAAACAAGCTTTTCTATTTATAAACGTATATATCTGTGGATCCAATACAAAATCCATGAAACCAGCTTTGCGATAATTTTATTTAAAAACTAGGTTTTTTTAATGCGTAATTTTTGGAAACTCCAGCGCGGCTTCAAGATGTAACTTTATTAACTTTTCTTTAGCACTTTTTATTTGTTTTAGTGTAAGACAAACAGAATTTGCTATTAGAATATGATTCAAGAACTTTTATTTACATCAGTGATCCACCCTATTATACATCTTAGGGTCTGAACACAATGTTTGCGGTGCGGTACGATTTCCCGTTGCGGGAGAGAAAAATGAACATAATACAACGAAAGACGGTGACGGCAATAATTGTTTTATTGTGCATACATTTTTATTTGTGCATACATTTTTATAAAATTTTCTAAAACCTATATACCAGTAAAACATTATAAATAGCTTGTTTTCTATGTTTCCCAGCTATCTATATGTCGACATTTCATAGGAACTACCCTAATCATCAGTAGACTTTGGAAATTTTTGAAAGATGTTCTCAAACATTCAACTTTATATCCCACCAATCCAAATAAATTGCTGAGAATTTAAAAAGAAAAATGCTCTAATAATATCCGTCAAAACACAAAAAACAAGCTTTTTCTATTTATAAACGTCTCTAACATTTCTTTACATTTCCTATGAAATGTCGACATATAGATAGCTGGGAAACATAGAAAACAAGCTATTTATAATTTTTTACTGGTATAAATGTTAGAAGCTTAAATAGCGAATAAAAAACTTAATTGTTTGAATTTTTGTTCTCTGCTTTTCGATACTTTCAAAAAACAAATCGTAGCAACCAACGGTTGTTCATTTGTTTGAAAGGTGTAAAGAAATGTTAGAGACGTTTATAAATAGAAAAGCTTGTTTTTTGTGTTTTGAGGGATATTATTAGAGCATTTTTCTTTTAAATTCTCAACAATTTATTTATGTTGTTGGGATATAAAGTTGAATGTTTGAGAATATCTTTCAAAAATTTCCAAAGTCTACTGATGATTAGGGTAGTTCCTATGAAATGTCGACATATAGATAGCTGGGAAACATGGAAAACAAGCTATTTATAATTTTTTACTGGTATAAAATTTTTAATTATAAAAAATTATCTGAAATGGAGAATATTGACGGAGCAAAATACACAGCAGAGCATTTGCGGTTGTGGTTAGAGAAGCTGGGCATGTCTTCCTCAAAGAGAGTATTTATATTGAAGTTAAACAGCGTGCCATCTGAAGGACGAGGAGACTGCCCAGCAGTGGAACTCAATAAACAGGAAGCGGAATTAATACGCTTTAATACTGCAGTTTGTTAATAACCTTGATCTGCTTTTCATACATTAACTCTTTTTTTTGAACATCCATTGCTTGTTTTTTTTTACATTTTTTCTAAAAGCTAATACAGTTTAAAGACCAAATGACGCTTGCCGCTTTGAATGAGTTTTCGTCAAAATATCAGTAGTTTAGCAGCAAAAAATCTTTTAATTAAAATCTTATTTTTATTTAATTTGCCACCAACATGCAAAATGCACAAGCATTGCATTTGTAATTACTAATCCAATTTGATTAGGTTGCAGATGGCTTATAATGAGCAACGAACGTAAAATTAAAAAAAAAAAATAAATAAAAAACAATAACAACAAATGCGAATTGATTTTGTGTCAGTAGAAATAATGGAACGCTGTATAATTATTTTACCACTTTTTTTATTCTTCTTTTCAAGACACAGCTCAACTTTTGTTTATCTTTTCTTGTTGGAACTTTCAGGTGCATTTTTAATACCATTCATGGTGATGTTGGTGCTGGAAGGAATACCATTGTTTCTCATTGAATTGGGAATAGGGCAGCGCATGCGCCTAGGTGCATTAGGTGTTTGGAATACTATACACCCCTGGTTGGGTGGCATTGGTATCTCTTCGTGCATAGTAACGCTGTTTGTGGCACTCTACTATAACGTCATTATAACGTGGGTGTTCTTTTATTTGTTTAATAGCTTCCGGGTGAGTAGACAAGAAATCATTATTTGTTGCCAGTTAGTGATTTGTAAGATTTTAATAATAAAAATTGCATTTTATTTTCAATTTATTTAGTATCCTTTGCCCTGGGCGTCTTGTCCCGTTAATGGTACGGGTGCACCGATTGAAGAATGTGCACGTTCTTCGGAGACATCATACTTTTGGTATCGCACAACACTGGATGCAGCTCCGTCAATGGATGAGCCCGGCGGCCTCAAATGGTGGATTGTGCTCTGCTTGTTGTTATCTTGGACAATTGTGTTCTTTATTGTGATGAAGGGTATTCAGAGTTCGGGTAAAGTGGTGTATTTTACTTCACTCTTTCCCTACATTGTGCTGACAATCTTCTTTATTCGTGGCATTACCTTGCGCGGTGCCAGTGCGGGTCTAATGCACATGTATACACCAAAAGTTGAAAAACTGGCAGAGCCGACTGTGTGGTTAGACGCCGCAACGCAAGTCTTTTACTCATTTGGTTTGGCCTTTGGCTCCCTGATTGCCTTTGGTAGCTATAATACCCCAAAGAACAATTGTGTCCGCGATGTTTTGCTGGTATCTGTTTGTAATGCCATCACCGCCATTTACGCCAGTGTCGTAATTTTTGCTATTTTGGGCTTTAAGGCAACCGTCAACATGGATAATTGCATTGAAGCGTAAGTACAATTTAATAGCCAAAACAAAAATGCATAAACTCTAACGAGAAAAAATATTTGTAAAAGATCATTATTAAATTTCAATTAAAATAAAAACTATTATTATTATGGCTGAGCGCCAGTGTGTATGTAAGTACGTACTAGAATTGCATTCTATTTATAACAGAGAGCTCTACCGCCAGCCAGCTTTATTAAATGAATGAGGCGCTTGTGTGCTAATGTGTCCGCAATTGATTTGTTTGATCATTTAGGTAAACAAACCAATTGCAATTGTTTCATAAAAATGCAACAACCGAGCGTGACAATTGAAAAACAGCTTAAAAGCCAATTAACGGCAAATGAATTATTGCTGACGATTAATTTCTAATTAAATGCAGAATTTTGAGCTCAATCACTCTATTTTAGCGGGAAGATATACGAGTACGTACATACACACTAGCGTTTTTAATTGTAGACTTTTCAATCAAATACTAATGAAAGGGTTTTTCAATTGTCGATGAGCACGCCCCCCGGGGAACAGGTTTTGCCTTGGCGTATTCCTAACTTAGGCGCTCTGTTTTTCGGTGAAAAGAGGGGGGCTTGCCCTCGTTTGGTGCGGCAAACAAAACTCTATGGAGCCGCATGACTTATGTTGTGTTGGCTTCCGAAACCCTTACCAAGGGTATAAACTGGCAGAACGGGTATCAGCATGGCCCCCGGGAAGTTCTGCTTGCGGTTCGACCCGGGCTGATCATGGTTGAGGTGGCTACCTTGGCTGAAACGTTCTGGCTGTGGTTGAAACCTAAAACGCAGGATGAGCACGTTTTTTAATCGCAAATGTGAAACATCAAAAATTGTAGGAGGCTCTTGTCAAAATCTAAAAGGTTATTCCATAACGAAGAATAATAGGACACGCGGTTTGCTTCTATTTTTTTACAACAGCACATTCAATATGAATAAAAACTATAACGTTAATGGTAGATTTTTCGACCTTTATAATTGGTAAATAAAAATATCAGGAATTTTTCGAGATTGAGGACAAATTTTTAATTTTTTTTAAATTTCCAATATTTCGCTACACCACTGGGTAGCATCGTAAAGGATTTAGATATTGTTTTTTTAAGAACTCTACAAAATAGGGATCCTTTTAAATTGCAAGAACAACATTCGACACAAGTGCGAGAATCTGTGGTCCAAGTTTGGAAAAATACCATAAAACGAGCCCGTTTGGCAAGCAATTGTGGCGGTGCCAATTAGGCCGAATTGACCAATATTTTTTTCCATTAATTTATTTATTGAATCTTCACAAAGTGAACTAACAATAAGTATTCAAATCTTAATACTAAATACATAAAATTAATTAAGTCTAGCCAATGATAGACAAAAATGTTTTATTTTGCACGGTCAGTATCGGTAAAATCACCTATTTAAGCTTCTGATGGTGGCAAGGGTATCCCTCCTTCTCAAACGAGAGTGACCTTCAAAATTAAGTATATTGCGTGCAAGAGGATTTGGGTGAAGCTCCAATTTACTGATATACCTTGTCGCGTATTTAGAAAATTCGTCTTTTACAAGAGGAACACAGAGATCCTTATGAATTCGTGAGTTTTTTACGTACCATGGAGCTGCAGTAATTGTTCGAAGAATTTTGTTTTGTCGCCTTTGAATTTTTTCAATGTTAGAAGTCGAGGCGGTGCCCCATAATTGAATTCCATAGCACCATATAGGCTTTAGAATTGCGTTCTATAATAAAAGTTTGTAATCCAGCTTCAATGTCGAATTTCTGCCCATAAGCCAATTTAGTTGCGCTGCTTTTAACTTTAACTGAGTAACTTTCGCATCTATGTGAGACTTTCACGTTAACTTACGGTCGAGATGAATACCAAGGTACTTGACTTCATTTTGCTGCGGAATAGGTGAATTGTTAATTTGGATAGCTGAACATGTTTGTTTACGCAATGTGAATATAACGTGAGTACAATTTTGGTCATTAACTTTAATTTTCCAAAGTTTTAACCATTTCTCTAATATTGAAATATACTCCAGCGAATTTCGCGAAGCTACTTGATGGTTTTCATGTACGCTGCAGAATGCTGTATCGCCTGCAAAAGTTAGAGTGTGGACTCCGGCTCTCGTTGGCATGTCTGAGGCGTAAATCAAATATAACGTAGGCCCCAGTATGCAACCTTGGGGAACTCCTGCCTCGATTGGCTGTAAGGGGCTTATAAAATCGCCTTCTCTGATAACAAATTTCCGCCCATATAAGTAGCTTTCTAGAAGCTTGTTAGTATTTGCAGGCAAGTTCAACTTTATTTTGTAAATTAATCCCTAGTGCCACACTTTATCAAAAGCTTGGGAAATGTCAATGAAAGCTGAACAATACTTTTTGTCTTCAAAAGTCTGTCTTATGACGTTGACTAGTCTGTGCACTTAGCTATGTGTAGCCCGAAAGCCAAATTGATGATCAGGGATGAATCCCACATTGTTCAACATTGGACTCAACTTTGCCATTAACTTTGCCATTTCGAACAGTTTTGAAATTGTTTGTAGTAGACTTATTGGTCTGTATGATTCTACTTTAGTGGGATCCTTCCCTCGTTTGGGTATCATAGTAATCATGGACACCTTCCACTCTGCAGGATAATACTCGAGACGTAAAATAGCGTTAAAAATAAAAAGAAGAATTCTTCGAGCTACACGAGGTAGCTGCGCAAGCATTTTACCAGTAATTTTATCAATACCTGGAGCTTTCCTGAATCATTCGCTGTATCATTTGTGGTAAAAAAAATTCTCAAATGATTAACATACAACAACCCCTTTTCAGAATCGCTTCTTGCCCAATCTCTTTTCAGATCTTTTGTCGCTTTCCATAGAGAATAGTCGGATCATAGTACCATCAAGACCTTCCAGATAATTTTTAAGGGAAGCCATTCTTTGGATTTCAAGCAGATTTCTTAACTGAGTTATGCACTCTCGTAGCCTGTTTTTAAGCTGGGGAGACATGCAAAGTTGCCACTCTCTTCTAACTCTTCTTTTTTCTGTTAGAAGTTGTTCAATTTCAAACGAATATGTTCTATTGCTCACATTTCTGGATCTTATATTGCTAGTGGTGGCATGTTGTACGGCTAGATTAAGGTGTTCCGAAAATTCGTTAACCGACACATCAAGATCCTCAGGCGTTCTCAAGGCAATGTTTTCCGTACAATGTGTACTCAAATATTTTTTATATTTTAACCAATTAACTCGAGTTACAGTCAACGCCAAGTCACAAAAAGGGGAACTAACCCCCTGGGGGAACGAAACAGAAACGATAGTTGGTGAGTGATCTGATGACAAATCTAATGAAGTCATCCATTCTGAGGGAAAATTTTTTGTTACTCCAAAATCTCTAACGACTGGGATCTTGCGTTGGTCTGACGGCCAATAAGTGGACTGTCCACTTGAAATCACTCCTAAGCCCATTTTGTAAACGGTTTAAAAAAGCACACGGCTATTTCGGGGTAATTAAACGCGATCCCCAAAAAGTGTGTTTAGCGTTATAGTCGCCAGCCGCTAAAAATCAAGGACCAAGTGATTTGAAAAAATTTGAATATTGGCTTTCTGTTATTGAAAATCGTGGTGGTGAGTAAATCGAGGATATAACAATTTTTTCATGAAAATAATCAAGGCATATATTTGTAGCTTGGAGATATTCCTCACGTGTCTTGTTCATTAAAAAGGCTTATTTCTGGATTTTATTAGAATTGCTGATCCTCCGCAAGAACTTCCGCGGGGATCTTTTGTGTCGTACAGTATGTAGCCATTAATTTTGAAAAAATGGTTGGTTGTCAAATGAGTTTCAGCAATCAACATTATATCGATTTGCTTTTCCTTAAGGAAGTGCTCACGTTCATTTTTGTGTTAGCGGATGCCGTTTGCGTTCCAGAAACATATTTTTAACCAACTCATTTTTTTTTAAATTGCCCGCAAAATAGTGGATTGCATTTTTAGCATATCCTGCATCATGTTTGTCATGGAAACCGAAAATTTATTTATCAATATTGCTAAAATTTTGGTCGGAGTTTTAAGGCTTGAGCTCCTGATTCAAATTTGGCTTATCGGATTTTACCACATTCGCATAAGAAATTTGTTTGGGGTTTTGCAAGTTTATATGGCTGGTTGACTGACATTCCTCGGGAAAATTGTTTATAGAAGTGGTATTTGACTGCTGTGGCATGTTTAAAATTAATGGCCTAATTATCGTTGACCTCTTGAAGTGAGTATAGACAGGGCAACCCCTGTAGTTTGCAGTATGGTTACCTCCACAGTTACTGCATTTTTTAACGCTCGAGTAAGTCTTAGGTTTTTTACACTGAGGCTCCTCAACGGTAACCTTACGATGCAAAAGATATTTGAGGTTATAAATGGGATGCACTTCATTCTTTTTTAAGGCAACATCTCTAGGTTCCAATTCAACCCTAAACATGGGTTGAGGAATTTTTTCATGGTTTCTAATATTAACCACATTTTTAATTTTGAAGCCATTGTCCTCTAGGCCGGTTTTGACATCATTCGTATCTACAAAAGGGTCAATCCCTTTTATAACGACCTGAATACCTTTGGCACTTTTAAGCTGATATGTGTAAAACGATCTTTTTTCCTTCTCCAGGACGTCAGACAACTTTCGGTATTCATTTTCACTGTTTACCTGGATTTTGGTTTTATTGATGCTGCCGTGCTTAACCGATGTTACATTAAAAGTTTCTTTGCCGATTGCCGCAATAAGTTGTTTTACCAGCTCACTAGAGTTAGGCTCTCGCAAATATATTGGTGGCGGCTTTAAGGTTTTTTTAGGTATTGCTGGTTCATCAGTCTGAAGGATAGCAAACCTATTACTATCCATTGTCGTGGTGGTCTTATCATCTTTGGGTATTTTGGACTTAGATGACATTTAAGCGGATTTGGGGCTTCGCTGCCGTTTAACCACGGTTACATACTTGTCCATGCCTACTTGTGTTTTCGGCTTATCTGCAATAACTGAACTGGTAGATGGTTTGTCGTCTGTTGTAACAACTATATGTGGCGAACGCGAGCGCGTGCGGTTTCTTTCTCTTAGCGACAACAAATTTTCCAATGATTTTTTCAAAGACTCCTCCTGAGAAATCCAAGGACTTTTTCTACCGGAGCTAAGCTCTTTTTCAGAATTACATCTGATAGGTACACTTATGCAATTAATTGTTCTATTTTTTAGTTACAATTTAAAACGGTATTAAAAAAAAATGTCACAATATTTTTTCTTTTAAATAAAATCACTCTGTTCACCTATTACGGTTTTTACTTATTCCCGTTTTATTTTTTTACTTTGCGATCAAAAACAAACACAACCATTCCCTATCAAAGCTAAACAACGAGTCGAATTGACCAATATAATTCTAAAGGTTCAACAAATCAGAGGCAAACAAAATCGGATGACTTCTTTTGGCCCACCTTGTACTTGTACTTAATACAAAGACAAACACCATGAAATACAACAACAAATTTTATAAACTGAAGTGTTTGTTTTGAAATGTGAATGAAGATAGATAATACTTGTAAGACATTTTTCTTGTGCTTGAGCAGCCCTTTAGTATGAACACATGTGTAATATCGCCTACTTCGTGTTTTGAAATGTGTATACGCATTTGGAGCAGCATAAAACGAAGGTGTATTTTTGGAAAGCTTCGCAGTGAAAGCTTATTTCAGTAAATTCTAAGGAGCAACTATTAAAGTTATTTGCTAAAGTGCGAATAAAGCATCAGCCGATTGGTCAACATGAATATTTTTATAGTATACACGAAGATTTTTTCAAATTAATAATGAATATGCATGTGTATAAAGAATATAATGAAAGACAAAATACTACTTATTCCGCAGCTGAATTTTGAGCCCCATACTCCCGAGTATAGAAAATTGAGATTTTAGCCGACGCTATTATTAAGTGATTCAATAAAAAAGATAATTGCATTTAGGCCCTTTTCCCATAATAACATAACTTTTTACGCCCGTTTGTTGATTTTGTTCTGCAAGCTTTTGAGACGCAATTGTTTGCGACCTTATTCAGTGCTTGCAGCAAAATGAATCTTTGTTTAATTGTTTTATTTATAAATATGTCATGATTGAAATTGCATATTGACATAAATGAAGGTGATTTGCAGTAAATTCTATTATTGAGGTCTTGAAAAACGACACAAAACAGAATAGGAAATGGAAAAAGCGTTAAAATAACTTTGTTTCTTTTTTTTATAATTTTAGTATACACAAGTTGAAACTTGTTTATACTGGTTTGAACGTGCAAATACATTTTGCTTACTGTATGTGTCAGAGACCGGCAACGAGTATCAAACTTTCGAGTATATTCAATTATTTACTCTGTTTTTTATAATTAAATTATTTGCTCAAGAACAAAGATCAAACACTTCTTTTTAAATATTCGTACCTATCATGGTTTAGATATTTTTCTTAATAAGACATGAGTCACTTCCATTAATACCAACACAATAGTTCCATTCGCAAGTTTAAATATATAATAATATCAATTATTTTCGTACCTATCATGATTTAGATATTTTTCTTATGAAGACATGAGTCACTTCCATTAATACCAACACAATAGTTCCATTCCCAAGTTTAAATATATAATAATATCAATTGTGACTGACCGTTTGGGGTTTACTTTGCACTACTGCTGTTTGATTATTAAAAGAATTGTATCCTACTGAAGTTTGTGTCAAAAATAACCAAGTATGTCTAAAAAACCTTAAGAAAAGGATTAAAGGACACTTTAATGGAAAAAGCTGCTGAAGCGTTTATATTCAGCGAGTGTGAAGTATTGTGTACATTTTTCATATTCGACTACAAATTATTTTGGAATACGGAAAACAATTATGATGCAGCGGAAACTATTTTAGCAGAACTAGCCGAAAAAAATTATGTATTGATTGCAGTGAAATCGTTATTTTTTTATAAGTACGTATGTACTTACATATGTTCTTTTTTTGCAAATTGTTTTTTTTAACCTTTAATATATAATATTGAGTAGAAAAGTTTTGGTTTGAAGTACTTTTTAATAAATTAAAAACCCTTTATTAAGTTTTAAAAATATATTTTACTCCCATATTTCGTCCAACATTTGTTGGTCATCCTCCGGGTGTTCTTAAATTTTACAAACAGTAATAATACTTTACACATTAACAATAAAATTTTTAACAATTCAACATACATACATTTAAAATAATTCGTAGTGTCATCCGATGTTTATAATTGCAACTCCATTCATCTACCATTTACAGTATTAATTCTTATCAGAGATTTTATTCACCCCTATTCTGCGTTTCGATTAAGTCTCCGCATTCAGTTCCGTTGCGATCGAAAATTGGTATTCTGATAAAAAACGGAATCGAAAGAAAAAGAAGAAGACAACAATGTTTATAAAATTAATAGCATTACTATGGAACTATGGAAATTAAATAGCAAAATAAGCAAGTTTGTTATCGTTTTCAGAAACAAATGTCAAATTTAATACAAAAAGTTGTTTCTATACATAATTAAAAATAAGTTCTTAATAAAGTTTAATAAGAAAAAAGAAATATATACAAAAACAAACTAAAATTAATTGTTCATAAATATATTACAGTGCAAAGAATCTTGCGAAGATAAAGGTACATAATAAAAAAACTTAATATTGTTGTGATTAAATATGGAAAGACCAAAATAAAACTTCAATAAAAATTGTAGGGGATTAATTCACTGTGTTGCAATTATTATTATTATTTTTTTTAATATCAATAATTTAAATTTTAATAACAGCTGCATTATTGTTGGTCAGAGAGGGGAACAATATGAGATATAATGAGGCTGGCATTTTTTGTTGGAGGGCCAAGTGCATTGATGATTCCTGCAACTTCCTCCCAGAACACTGCTACTTCTTCCTCTGATCGCTGGTGATATCCACATGCAATGTCTGCATTAGATGACATTAAATTTGCCAATTTTTCATACTGTTCTGGTGTTGTTGTTTTTAACCCAAAATACATAAAAAACACATCAGATTCGGGTACAAAAATTAATAATTTAAAACAAAACAAAAAAATAAATAAATAAATTTAATTAAATAAAATAATTTTAAATGTTTTTTTAATCGTTACTGAACATTTTTTATCATTTTCTACTTACATTTTTTTTTAATTTTTTAACTAAAAAACATATAACGAAAACTTCTTCGTCAAAAAAAAAAAAAAAAACAACTGAAAAAAACGGAGTTCCGATCGTAATGCAGAATACATACAATCGAAAGAAACTGAGCGGAATCGAAACGCAGAGTACTCAAGTTGCCAGGCGGAGAAAATTTCGATCCGAATCGAAACGCAGAATAGCCCCCATTATGTTTCTTTATTGTGTGTCTATGCATGTGTGCACATGTATCTGTTTTGTTATTGATGCGTTTATCGGTTGGTATATTAATAATATGAAGCATTTCTTGGAAATATCTCTTTCAAATATTCTCACTTTATTCAACTCTGGTATATGTCCAATTGGCTGAAAGTGTAGTTTTTTGGGTCATTTGTTATTCTGCCATATTTGCTTTTTTTATTAATATGGTGTTTATGGGACACAATTGAGTGATACGGAAAGAAAATTTTTATGCGAATATTTCATAAAAATTTTCGAGAAGTATCACTCATCCGTGTCCCACAAATGCCCACAACTTCAAGTAACTTCATATCTTTTTTTAAATTTTGTGGTGGGTTTTAATGATTCATTTTTCACATTCGAGACAGCAGGCTACCGACTACAAAAACTCAAAACTAAAACACATGTGTTCTTGGGAGAATGATTATTTTGAAAACAATAAAAGGCAACACAGCTGCAGGTTGTTGTCTATGCTGATTTTGGCATTGTAGTCCAATTAAACCAATTTCTATATTTCTTGGCTACAAAACCTTCGCTAGCGATGTCAATGTATCAAACAAAGTAAAATAAATTAGTGCTTAAAAAAATCACAAAATGTATGCATAAAAAACTTAAACAGATATTTCAGCTAAAATACGATAACTGTATTCATAATTTAACATTAAAATGTTGCTTTAAGTCAGCCGTTTTTAAAACTGATTGCATCCAATTTGTGACAATTTTAAGGTGACGTTTGTGTTTTTTAACTATTGTTTGTTTATATTTTACATATTGAACATTTTCATTTCAATCCAAAAAGTTTTTTATTAAGCACAGACACGCTGCTTTTGATAAAAAGAACTGGTAGAAAGCATTGTTATTTGAAATTTTGAATTATTTTTCTTTTGTGTTTTTTAAAGAAGTTATGGCCTAAGAATTAATCCATTTTAGGTTCCTAGTAAGCAATTACGGTTTACATGGTTCACCCCTTTTTACTTTTATTTATTACTAAGATTTTGTTTATTACTTCACGTATAAAATGTGATGTACATTAAGGCAATACAAGTATTTAAATACAATACAAGTATTTAAATCTGTCCAAAATGTATGTAGAATATAAGAAATCTTCCCGTGTAAACAAAGTGTATGGAGTAGGAGAGAAATCCAAATGCAAAAATTGACAAGCGATTGGTAAACCTTCATTTTCTGAACTATTTTAGAAAACTCTGTGATCTCATCACATCAGAGGTGTATTTTTAAATTTGCATGTGCAGCACTTATTGAAGGTGGTACTACATTTAGATATCCAAACAATTGCAGTTCAAGAATATTGCATGTTGTTATTGTAAATATTGTAGAATTGTAACCATCGTAGAATTGTAACCATCAGTAATTTTGTTATACGAGTACTTACAAGTGTAGACGTAAAAAAAATATTTACAAAACATTTTTTTTTACTTGTTTTTCAAGTACGAAGAATGATTATGCGGTGGTTCTACGGCTTTCGAAAGGAAGTAAATTGAACTCTCTGAGCCAAAACAAAATTTAACTAATTTTGTTTCTCAGAATAATTTAACGAAAATGAAATGGAAGAAATCAAGCAAAGGAATTAAAAAATTTTCAAATTCGATTTATTAAATTATTAGAGAATGGCTTCTTACCAATTTGAAGAAGTGTTACAGGACAAGTGTTTCAGTAACTTTTTAATCTCGTGGAAATAAGTATTTTCGACATCTTCGATTTACTTAATGAAACCAATACTGCAAAAACCATAGAATACAGGCTTTAATATACGATTCAGTGTTATGTTAAAGATAAATCGCACTGTTGTTTTGACATAAACATTTCTGCCCGTCTGGCAGTATTACTGAAAGGAAATCTCAAGTCGTAAGTACTTATTTCCTAGAAAAATTATGAAATTATATATCCTACATTTTTTCTTAAAGAAAAAATGTAGGATATATAAAATTCATATAATTCCAGGGATATTTATTAAAGGTATAAGAGAATATGGAATTCATGTTCATTTGTTTTTATTATTGCTTTATATTTTGTGGGAGTGATAAAGTGATTAAAGTGCTAAGGTTAGACAAGTACCGAAGATTGTCGGCAAGTCTGTCTTGGACAGAAAACCCTCAAATATGATCGTGGGAAACACATCAACGCCCAGGACTATATCGACCACACCGCCCAAAACCGCGGTTTAGGCTATATCTGGGGTATATATGGACCGATATCGGAAATTTTCATTTTCCATATTTATATAACCTCACTTTATTACTGGAACTGCCTTTGAGCAAAAAGGTTGTTTAAGTTTACTTACGGGACATTTTCATGAAAAACCCGATTCATGGTATATCTTTGGTATATATGGACCGCTATCGGAAATTTTCATTTTCGATATTTATATAACCTTATTTTATTACCGGAACTGCCTTTGAGCAAAAAAAGTTGTTTAAGTTTACTTACGGAACATTTTCATGAAACACCCGTTTTAGGCTATATCTCGGGTATATATGGACCGATATCCGGCATTTTCATTTTCCATGTTTATCTAACCTTATTTTATAACCAGAACTGCTTTTAATGAAAAAACGTTGTTTAAGTTCGCTTACGCGGCATTTTCATGAAAACTCCGGTTTAGGCTATGTCTCGGGTATAACCATATGGACCGATATCGGGCATTTTCATTTTCCTAATTTATCTAACCTTATTTCATTACCAGAACTGTTTTTAAGGAAAAAAAGATATTTAAGTACACTTACGCGGCATTTTTATGAACACCGCAGTTTAGGCTATATCTCGGGTATATATGGACCGAAATCGGAAATTTGCATTTTCCATATTTATATAACCTTATTTCCTTATCAGAACTGTTTTTAAGCAAAAAAGATGTTTAAGTTCACTTACGCCACATTTTCATGAAAACCGCGGTTTAGGGTATATCTCGGGTATATATGGACCGATATCGGAAATTTCCATTTTCCATATTTATATCACCTTACTTGATTACCGAAACTGCTTTTGAGGGAAAAAAATTTTTTTAAGTTTTCATGAAAAACCCGTTCTAGGCTATATCTCGGGTATATATGGACCGCTATCGAAAATTTTCATTTTCGATATTTATATAACCTTACTTTATTACCGGAACTGCCTTTGAGCAAAAAAAGTTGTTTAAGTTTACTTACGGGACATTTTCATGAAAAACCAGTTTTAGGCTATATCTCGGGTATATATGGACCGATATCGGGTATTTTCATTTTCCACATTTATCTAACCTTATTTTATAACCAGAACTGCTTTTAATGAAAAAACGTTGTTTAAGTTCGCTTACGCGGCATTTTCTTGAAAACCCCGGTTTAGGCTATATCTCGGGTATATATGGACCGATATCGAAAATTTGTATTTTCCATATTTATATAAACTAATTTTATTACCAGAACTACTTTTAAGCAAATAAAGTTGTTTAGCTTCGCCTATGCGACATTTTCATTAAAAATCTGATTTGGGCTATATTTCGGGTATATATGGACCGATATCGGAAATTTTAATTTTCCATATTTATCTACCCTTATTTCATTACCAGAACTGCTTCTAAGCAAAAACAAGTTGTTTAAGTTCGCTTACGCGGCATTTTCATTAAAAACCTGGTTTAGGGTATATCTGGGGTATATATGGACCGATATCGGAAATTTTCATTTTCCATATTTATATAACCTTACTTATTACCGGAGCTGCCTTTGAGCAAAAAAAAGTTTTTTAAGTTCGCTTATGTGGCATTTTCATGAAAAACCCGTTCTAGGCTATATCTCGCGTATATATGGACCGATATCGAAAATTTGTATTTTCCATATTTATATAACCTAATTTTACTACCAGAACTACTTTTAAGCAAATAAAGTAGTTTAGCTTCGCCTATGCGACATTTTCATTAAAAATCTGATTTGGGCTATATCTTGGGTATATATGGACCGATATCGGAAATTTTCATTTTCCATACTTATATAATCTTATTTTATTACCAGAACTACTTTTAGCAAAAAAAAGTTCTTTAAGTTCGCTTACGCCGCATGTTCATGAAAAACCCGTTTTAGGCTATATCTCGGGTATATATGGACCGATATCGGAAATTTTCATTTTCCATATTTTTATAACCTTACTTTATTACCAGAACTGTTTTTAAGGAAAAAAAGTTTTTTAAGTTCGCTTATGTGGCATTTTCATGAAAAACCCGTTTTAGGTTATATCTCGGGTATATATGGGACCTATATCCGAAATTTTCATTTTCCATATTTATATAACCTAATGTTATTACCAGAACTACTTTTAAGCAAAAAAAAGTTGTTTAGCTTCGCCTATGCCACATTTTCGACCGATATCTGAAAAAAAAAATTTTTGCCTTTTAGTCACCATGCTTAATAAGTGTGTGAAGTTTGAAAAAATTTTCATACAAAACTGCAAAAAAAAAGGCTTTTTTCGGAATTTTGAATATATCTCAGCTATACGTGGACCGATATTACTGAATTTCAATAGCAAAACCATGAATCGATGGGGTAAAAGAATGGTGAAAGAAAAAAGTTTCTAAGTCTAATGGTTTTCTCAGAAACGGTATTTCAACAGCGGACAGACGGACATCGCTTAATCGACTTTTCCATTAATTCTGATTCAGAATATATATACTTTATAGGGTCGCAAAAAAAACTGTAGAAATTACAAACGGAATCACAAACTTATAAATACCCTTTACATTTTTGTGAAGGGTATAAAAAAGGTCGTTATTTAAATTTCTTCCTATGCGTAAGCAAAAAATAAATAAATAAAACTTTGTGGGCTCATTACTTTTTGTTGTTCAATTGAAAAACAATATGGAGCTTACGTTTCTTCATGTTTTAGCATTGATTTTCGTAAAAAAACAGTACAGAATATTTATTTAAATTACTACATGTGAACTACTCGTAAAAACCATTTCTAATGGAATACTATGCAGTAAAGCAGCTCTGGGCTGGAGAACAGCTCTCGCGTCATCGTAATTATTTCTTAAGTGCGGTCTGGCTTGTTGTTGTTTGGCCTTCGAGAGTTTTGCGTCTCACTCTCATTGGTTAACTGTCTACCTCAACTAACTGTATTAGTTTACAGTTTTTGTGCGGTATTTCGTTGTTAAGCACGCGGCAACGTCGTATGCGAAGGCATAGACCGGTACAGTTAGTCACAGCGCCGCAAAAAAAAAAATACCGCCATCCTATACTTTGCAAATTTATTTGCAACTGTATAATTACAAATACTAATAATGCAACACTATGATTCAGATGAGAATTGTAAATGAAAAATATAATCGGCCAATTTTGTCAACGTCTGGTTTTTATATTTTCATTATTTGCTTTTGTAAAAACTACAATCCTAATGCGATGAAAAATCTTATTATACCGTTTGTTCAGAGACAGTAAACACTATACAACTAATACGGGCAATTAATAAAATGCATACGTGATTCAGTATGAGATGAATACAGACAAAGAATAATGCAATAGATAGGTGGCTGAGTGGTTAAGGTTAAGGGTCATGATACATCAAATATCAGGGTGTATCATGGCCCGGGTTTAAATCCGATAATTGGTGCTGATGAGTAGTGTTGCGGCTACGAAACAGCTAGTTGTCCCCCAGCTAAATAAGATTTGATTATTTTTTTTTTTTTTGGTCTTCTTCATTCAAAATTGTTGCTCACAGCATATTGGTGTTGTAATAAGAAATCCTCCTTAAACTTATTTTTTTAAGCGTTTTTTACTTATTGAATCCTCAAATTTAATTAACAGTATGTATTCAAATCATAATACTAAATATAGGGTGTTTTTTTAAGCCCGATAGAACTTGAAATTGTAAAAAATAACACAAAAAATTAAATTGTAATCAAAATTTTTTTTTATTCGAAAGATCAATACGTGACATTAACATTTGAAAATGATTTCGGGCATATGGGCACCGCGGCTGTTCTTGACGAAGCGCATTCTGGACGTCCAATTTTGGGCCACTTTTTCGAGCACTGCTGGCCGTATGTCACGAACAACACGAACAATGCTGGCCTCCAAGGCGTCAATTGTTGCTGGTTTATCAGCATAAATCAGTGACTTCACGTAGCCCCACAGGAAATAATCGAGAGGTGTCAAATCGCACGACCTTGGAGGCCAATTGACACGTCCATTTCTCGAAATCAACTTATCGCCAAATTTTGATTTCAGTAAGTCGATGGTTGCGTTCGCCGTATGGCACGTAGCGCCATCCTGTTGAAACCACATCTCCTCCGGATCAATGTCATCCATATTTTCAAACAAAAAATCATTGATCATGGTGCGGTAACGATCTCCATTGACCGTAACGCGAGCTCCGGCCTCATTTTTGAAGAAATAAGGTCCGATGATGCCACCAGCATGAAAACCGCACCAAATAGTGCATTTTTCTGGATGTAATGGAGTCTGTAGGGTCTCTTGTGGATTGGTCTCACTCCATATGCGGCAATTTTGCTTATTAACAAACCCGTTAAGCCAAAAATGCGCCTCATCGCTGAACACAATTTTGCGATAAAACAACGCGCGAATCGACGACTGATTTTCAAAGTAAATTTGGATAATTTCGTAGCGTTGTTCAAGCGTGAGTCTATTCATGATGATTTGTCAGAGTATACTGAAACAAATAAAAAAAAATGTTTCATCAAAATTTAATTTTTTGTGTTACTTTTTACAATTTAAAGTTCTATCTAGCTTAAAAAAACACCCTATATAAAAAATTATATAAATGTGCTTTTTACTTAAGTCCGGCCAACGCTAGACAAAAAATTTTATTTTGCGCAAATAATATTGGTAAAATCACCTATTTAACATTCTGATGGGTGGCAAGGTTATCTCTTCTTTTCAACCGAGTGTGACCGCCAAATTTAAGTATGTTGCGTGACAGTTGTGAAAAAGATTTACATCAGCACCTGCCTTGCGACCTTATCTGATGATGGACCTATTCCACGAAGTGAATTATTCAGTATTCACCAGCGCCCCCGTGTGGCTTACCAGGGTCACACAGGTAGCAATTCTTGCCATATGATTGCGGTCATATGAGCAATTTCTTGTTGATGAGTTCGGGCCTTCTAATCCCTCCTGTATGCAATTTCCCAGCAATCAATAGAAGACAAGGCTTAATAAGTTGGTAGGCCGAAGCCCACTAAGAGCATCAGCCCTTAAACCAACTCACCCGTCAACCACCACCACCGGTTCCTTACAATACAGGTATCTGTTGTATAAGCAACAGATCCTCGGGAGATTGTTAGTCCCCGAAAAAAGCCAAACACCAAATAATTATCAAGGATACTAACACTCCCTTCCTGCGTTTTAGGTTTCAACCACAGCCAGAACGTTTCAGCCAATGTAGGCACATCAACCATGATCAGCCCGGGTCGAAACGCAAGCAGAACTACCCGGGGGCCATGCTGATCCCCGTTCTGCCAATTTATACCCTTGGTAAGGGTTTCGGAAGCCAACACAACATAAGTCATGTGACTTCCCAGAGTTTTGTTTGCCGCACCAAACGAGGGACCCCTACCCCTCTTTTCACGAAAAACAGAGCACCCAAGTTAGGAATACGCCAAGGCAAAACCTGTTCCCCGGGGGGGAGGGTATGTTGCGTGACAGTTGTGAAAACGATTATCGTGGGTACCTGCCAGTATGGCCTTATCCCACGGTGAGCTAATCACCGGGTGAATATAATGCGTCTACCAGCGTCCCCATACATAACAAATTGTCATGCATGAGTACCAATTCGATCACATGGTGTTTGGACATGATCTCCCCCTTGCTTAGGAGCAGAGCCTTTCTAATACTCCTTCCGATCTATGGGTCACGGCACCCGGTTGTAATGCAACTCCACACCGAGTTCAATTGAACTCTCCCCGCGATTTGGGTTTAAACCACAACCAACACGATACCTCCCGAAGGGCCGCACCATAACCGGGCAGGAACAAGTTCCTGGGGCTCCCAGTTCCCGTGGTACCAGATTTAAGTCTCCGGTCAGACTTCGTAGCCCAAAGACTACTACCAGTAGAGCCCCAAACGGCTCGGGGACTGGTGACCCCGTGCAACAATACTTACACACCAAACAGCTCAACAGGAACACAGCAATGACAGAAACAGCAACATAAAACAGGAACAACAGGAACGTCGGTGACAAAAGCAGAAACAGCAGCCACACCGCGAACCAACTGCATCAACCGTTACACAAAACACACACGGGTACACAGCACAATAAACAACAAAAACATATAAAATTCATCCTCACGGATGAGCACATTGGCCACCCCCCCTGTGGCCTAACCCTTTACAATACGAACAAAACAAAAACGACAATTAGACTTGACCCCCCTCACGGAGGGACTTACAAACAAAACAACGTTGCCAACACTCTGCAACCAAACAGCAAACAGCAACCAACAAAAACAGCACACTTGATGACAAACCGGAACACTAGGAACAGCACAGGGCACAGGAACTACGCTCTATGCTCCTCATGGTTGCCTACACTAAGACTTCAACCACCACTGCAACCAACTCCGCCAACAAAAGACGCACACGGTCCCGCACGAACCTGTGGTTCAACAACAACGGTCCAAGCATGGCAACAACAGGGAGGCTACCCTCCCTACCTTGGCCACCGCCTAAAAACTTCATGGGCATACACGCCCAACGCGTCAAAGGACGCGACGTCCGCCAAGACCGTACTAAAATCCCAATGGTCGCCCGCCCCTACTACGCCCATCCTCTCTAAATCCCTAATGTCATCATAAAGTTGACATTCGACCAGAACATGTCTCCAGTCCTCAGGGCCCCTACCACAACTGCACAGCGCAGTCTCGGACAGGCCCCTTTTGTGCAAAAATGCTTTGAGGGAACCATGCCCCGTGAGCAAGAAGCCCGTACTGAGGCTGAAGCCAAATTCCGGCCGTCCCATAACAAAATTAGCCTCGCAAATGAATTCGTGCGTTACACACCCCTTTATACTACTCGCCCATCGCGCCCGCCAGGCAGATACAAGACGTTCCCAAAGGAGCGCCTTGATCTGACTGGGTTAACCGCAAGATCAAGAGCAGAAAGCCAATCATGTGGACGAAACGGTAGCCGCTTCTTGGCCTTGAAGGCGATCGCACGGCGAATCACCTCCAGATCAAGGGGAGCCACCCCCAGTAAAACCTGTAGAGCATTCGTTGACACCGTCCTACAAACTGGCATGCAAGCAAGCATCGCAGTTCTCTGGGCAGATTCTATCTTCTTGCGGCCAACAACAGTCATGGCTGTCTCGTACCACACAGGTGCACCATAAGTTGCGCATGCAACAAACAACCCACCATATATGGTAAGAGTAGCCCGTCTGCTGAGGCCCCATTCACTTCTAAGGATGCGTCTAACCTTACCTACTACAGCAGTAAGCCTGTCCCTCACATCTGAGAGGTGAACTATAAAGTTCAACCTCTCACTCACCATTATTCCCAGGTATTTGACTTCCGTCGCACACCGGAGACTAATGCCGCCAGAACGAACGAGTGGTGGCCGATCCCGAGACAACCTGCCTTTCAGCAATATTGCCACGGTCTTGTCCATAGCGCACTCCACACCCACACTATCACCCCACACGCGCACAGCACGCATGGCCCTCTCACCCCGGCTTTCCAGATCAGCACGAGACTGTCCTTTAACCAAAATGAGCAAGTCATCCGCATATGCACACAATTTGAAGTCACGCTGCAACGACCTCAGCAAGGAATCCATCATTAGGTTCCATATAAATGGACCACAGATGGGCCCCTGCGGACAGCCGCGTACAACATCCCTCCAAACCATGTCGCTGGCGCCCACCACACAGGCTTTCCTACCACAGAAGTAACCCTCCCATAGAGCGAGCTTCCGACAGCCTACATTACGCAGCCTATCGAGAACCACACTCCACAGGAGATTGTACAACGCACCCCTGAAGTCTACAAATACTAGTGTGTACCTAGTACATATTTTTCCGCAGAGATAGCAACACTTGACTTAACATGCAGCCAGGCGTCATCAACAGACCTCCCCTCCCTGAAACCGAACTGGAATTCGGACAGTGCTGCACCCGAGCACTCTTTTAGTCGAAAGACCATTATCCTCTCCGGTACTTTTCCAAGCACTGGAAGAAGACTAATGCCCCTGTAAGAGCGAGGATCAGTCCTCACTTTCTCGGGGGACTTTAAGAAGACCACAACACGCGCCTTCTTCCAAGCCTCAGGGAAGTAGCCCTCACTGAGACACTTCGCAAATATTGACTCCAGGTATTCCGGCATGGCCTTCCAGACGCTTTTACACATCTCTCCAGTCATACCGTCTATACCCGGAGATTTCCTGCTCTTGACCTTGTGGATACAAACATCTACTTCGGATCTCTCCAGCGCAGGAGGGACGGCTCCCTCTCTAATGAGAGGAGGGCTACCGCCCTCCCCTACAACCGGAAAGAAACCCCCCAGTAACGCGCCCATACAATCACTCCAGGAAGACAACAAGACAAGACAATTTGCACAACACAAGATGATTTGTGTGAAGGTCCAGTTTGATGATATACCTTGTCGCGGACTTAGTGAGGTCGTCTTTTTTCAGCTGAACACACAAAGCCATGGAGCTGCAATAATCGTTCGAAGAATTTGGTTTTGTCGTCTTTGAATTTTTCAATGTTTGACGCCGAAGCAGTTCTCCATAATTGAATTCCATAGCACCATATAGGTTTTAGTATTGCATTGTATAACCAAAGTTTGCAATCCAGCTTCAATGTCGAGTTTCTGCCCTTAAGCCAATTTAGTTGCTGTACTGAGTGAGCTTTCCTGGGGTTTGTGTTGCCGATAACATTTCCGACATCTTGAAAAGTAAGCCTCAAAGACATAGGCGGTTTAACAGCATATGGCGCAAATTGCGCTGTATTATTTGTACTAAAAACATTTATTAAATGGTTAGCATACACCATCCCATTTTTAGAATCGCTTCTTGCCCAGTCGAAAGTTGAAGCTCGCAAAGGTGGCTTACCTATTAAGTGATACAAATTTATTGTTTTAAAAAGAAAAAATAATTTTATATAAAAACCATTTAGGTGGGATCGATTTTGATTAGTTTCATATTCTATTTCTTTGCTATTTCAGATCATATAAAATAATCTAATACGAAAAAGAAACAAGCCCACTATTATTAAACAAAAGAACATGACGTAAAAACAATGAGAGATAATTGCACGAAAGCTATCCAAACTGAACGCCTAACTATTGAGCGAAAAGTGGTCAGTTTAATGACCGGCTTACTTCGTTCAGTGAGATGATCCGTTCAATGTAACCCTTTCATTCATGAACGACACAGCTCTAGAGCCAACCTCTTGGGGGAACGGTACGGAGATTATATTGGGTGAGTGATCCTATGACAAATCTAATGCAGGCAACTCCAAAATCTATAACGTCTGGGATCTTTCGTTGGTCTGAAGGCCAATAAGTGGGGTGTCCGCCTGAAACCACATCTAAGTCTATTTTGGAAATAGTGTCAAAAAGCACACGACCTTTCGATAAAACTAAACGCTATCCCCACAAAGTGTGTTTAACGTTATAGTCGCTAGCCGCTAAAAATCGAGTCCCAAGTGATCTGAAAAATTTGAATATTGGCTTTCTGTTACTGAAAATCGGGGCAGTGATTAAATGGATGAAATAACTATTTTTGCTTGGAAATACTCCTCACGTGACTCATTCAGTAAATAGTGTTTAATTCTCGTTTTTATTAGAATTGATTTTTTCTAGAATTGACGGATGCTGTTTGCCTTCCAGAAACATATTTTAAAACAAATCATTTGTTTAAAACTGCGTGTAAAATAGTGGATTGCATTGCCTGCATCATGGTTGTCATGGAAACCGTAATGCAGTGTTGCCTGCAGATACCTAAATTTTGATCGGAGTTTTGGGGCTTGGGTTCCTGTTCAAGTTTTGAATATCGGATTTAACCACATTAGCATAAGAAATTTGTTTAGGGCTTTGCATGTTTATGTGGCTGGTTGAGGGGCCTATCTGGGAATATGATTTGTAGGAATTACGTGTGACTCCTGGGGTTGCTTAAAGGTATTTTTTTTTTTTGTTGAGCTTTTATTTATTTATTGAATCTTTACAAAAAAAAAATTAACAATAAGTATTCATTTGCTCTTAGTATATACTTAGCTGGTAAGGCCTAACTTTCTTTACGTCAATAAAAATGCAAAATCTTCCCAACGTTTCGTGAATTTTATGTTCACTTTGTTGTACTTCTGGTGTGTGTAAAAATTAGATTTAGAAATACAATCCTTTATTTAAAAATTCAATCCCCAAAAAATGACTTTATTGTTCAAAAGCTCAACTACGAGTAAAATATGTCAAAGTTGAATAAGGCAAATAACCCTGAAAATTACCGCCCAATTGCAATTTGCTCTGCGCTTTCCAAAGTAATGGAAAGTATGGTCAATTACCACCTTGTGAGGTATCTAGAGTCGCACAAATTACTTTGCGATCGTCAATATGGGTTTCGTAAGAGTCGCTCTACTGGAGATCTTTTGGCATATCTCTCTGAGAAATGGTGCCAATCAATCCATCATTTTGGCGAAAGCAAAGTCTACCACTCTGGATATATCCAAAGCGTTTGACAGAGTGTGGCATGCTGCACTACTGGCAAAACTTACTGCTTTTGGTGTCGGTAATGACTTTTCGCGATTTATACCGAGCTTTCTTAGAGACCGCACTATACGAGTTGTTATAGATGGGGTCTCATCAAACGAGTTCAAGATTAATTCAGGGGTACCGCAAGGCTCCGTTCTCTCTCCTACCCTATTTCTTATCTTCCTCAACGACCTGCTCTATCAAACTTCCAATCCTATCCACTCTTTTGCAGATGACAGCAGCATTTGCTATTCATACTCTTTAAGTTATAGGCCCAGCCTATCAGAGATCGCTGCCAAGAGGCTAAATATGAATGATTCACTGAACAGTGATCTTCTATTAATCTCCGAATGGGGTCGCAAAAACCTGTTCTATCGTTACTACAATGGATTTTGCTACGACGAGATTAGGGATCTTGTTCCCGAAACGCGTACATTTTTACGTAGCACGCGTTCATCATCTAGAGCTCATCCATTTGTGGTTGGTTGCTCGGGGAATCGTACTACGTATAACAGAGAGAATTCGTTTTTCAGACGTACCCTTCGTCTGTGGAACAAGTTGTCTGCAGACGTGTTTCCTGTGTGTTATAGCGTTGAAAAGTTCAAGTCAAATGTTCACAAACACTACTCCCTCTTTCCTCCTCCTCATAACCTATTTTCCTAGTTCCGGTACAATGCACTGCATATGTAGGGGTCATCCCCTGAGTACTGGTCCAAGAAAAAAAAAAAAAATGTATATAATACAAAACAAAATTACAGTTATATATGTATATAATAATTGGAAAATTATAAATACGTGTTGCGTCTTCTCTCTAATCGTCTCGGCTGTTCCACTTCAGCATAGGTAGTTGATCGTTCAGCTTCATTTGGATATGATTCGATGTTACTGATTGGTGCTGATGAACTGTTGCCGTTGAAGTCAAAGTATCTTATCTCTGGCGCGCTATCGGTGATATATCGGGGACGAAGTTGGTTTATATGCGAACGAATAAGCATGTTTGGACAACTTGTTGATGCCAATACGTTGTAAATTACTGTGCTGACTCTTTCAACAACTTCGCCGGCAACCCAAGACATTTTACTTTTATGGAACATTTTTGCAAATATTTTGTCCCTAGCTTCAAAGTTACGTGGCTTGGTTCCATGCTTTTTGTTAAAAGCTTTTTCCATTAATGCATTGCGCGCGTTAGTTCTGTTGGAGGCACTTTTTAATAAATCTAATGGAGTATACGTCTTCCAATGAATATTTCTGAAGGTGACTTACCACCACCGGATTGGTTTCACAGAAGGATTTTTCAAGAGCATTCTTTACAGTTTCAACGAACCGTTCTGCTTGCCCGTTAGGCTGTGGATAGTATGATGGAGTCCTGATGTGTATTATCCCTTTCCCTTCACAGAAGCGACAAAAATTAGCGCTGGTAAATTGTGTACCATTATCCGAAACTATAACGTTAGGTTGCCCATAGCATGAAATAAATTCATGAAAACACTTGATAATTTCGTTAGATGAAATAGTTGTAGTTTGTATTACTTCAGGCTACTTTAAATATGCGTCAACCTTCACCACATAATATTTGCCTCTTAGTGGACCTGCGATGTCGATATGTACACGATCTAAAACACGTTCAGTAGTGCAATTCACTTACTTGTTTTAACGCTAATAAAATTCGTTTAGAGAAATTAACACTAGCGTTGGTGTTTTCCCGATTATATAACAGTTTTTAACACTATTTGTCTTCGTTTTAAATCAGCTGTTTTTATAGCCCGACTGATTAGCGTTAACTAAACACCAATTATTATTTTAGTGTTTATCTTAACAACAATGTCGTTAAAATTTCTACTAGAATAACTTCACTGCATTTGTCTTACGACTTGTCGGAAGACTCCAACAGTCGGTCAGCGTGTTCTCTGTGAGAAATTATCTTATTTATCAAAAAATATTTTATATAATAAACACAAACAGTTTTACTTACCCTAAACATGGAATTATTTGCAAAGTTGTTTGTTTTTTTCTGTTCCTCTTTGTAGTTTTCTTTATTTTTAACAAAGCTGCCACATTATTTCAAATTTTTTTAACATACAACCGGAGGTGTTAAGAATAAGTTAGTGAATCACATAAGCGTTAGTGCAAACCACAAGAGCTCGCGTTAAGTTATGCTCTTTTAAAATCGTTAAAAGTTAGTGAATTGCACTACAGATGTAGGCCAGGAACTAAGGTTTGCTTTAGTTGGCGAATTTGAAATAAAAGCTCAATTTTGACATTGTTTTACGAAATGTGATATGTCAAAATCGATATTCGGCCAATATACATATGATCTTGCTAAGCTTTTCATTCGCTCAATACCTTGGTGACCCTTATGCAACTGTATTAGCACTCGGCATCTAAAAACTTTTGGAATAACCAATCTTTCGCCACTTGTTATGCAATTGTTCACAATGTTATCAATAATGAAATTCAAATCGGTTTCAGTTTGAATCTTTGCTATAATAAAGTCTTCGTTTTGCGAATGATTTGCTATTAGTCTCGAAAGAACATCAACATTTCCAAATTCATTAGTTTTTACATATTGAATTTGGAAATCGTAGCACATTAATACAAAAGCCCACCGTTGTAATCGGTTTGCGGTGTGGGTTGGTATACCTTTCGATGAACCCAAAGTCATAAGTAACAGTTTATGATCTGTCAAAAGCGGGAAACATCTGCCATAAATCATGCGGTGAAATTTTGTACAAGCGAACACTAGCGCCAGTGCTTCTTTCTCGATCTGGCTATACTTTTGTTCTGTCGATGTTAAAGTACGTGAGACGTGATAAATGGCTTTTCTGTTTCCATCAGGCATTTCATGAAAAATTTGGGCACTGATTCCAACCATCGAAGCGTCGGCGGCCACAAATATTGGCAATTTACTATCGTAGTGTGTTAAAAGTAAATCGGACTGAAGAATTTGTTTGAATTGTTGAAATGATGATTCACACTTCGAATTCCAATCCCAATTTGTTTCAGCTTTTAAAAGATTATCAAGAGGATGTCTAAGCTCTCGCATTTTGTTGATAAACTTTCCATAGTAGTTTATGGCACCTAAAAACGAACGAAGCTGTGAAATGTTTTCTGGGCGTGGCATGTTTGATACGGCTTCAATTTTCTTGGGATCAAGGCGAATTCCTGTAGATTCTATTACATACCCAAGATAATTTATAGATTTTTGAAATAACTCACATTTTTCCCATCGAATAGTCAAACCATGGTCGTTAAAACGCTTAATAACTTCTTTAACTTTGTTGTAGTATTCCTCTAGACTAGTCGTTGCAATGACAGCATCATCTAGATAGGCAAAAACACCATTCAGCCCTGCAAGGATTGTATCCATGGCTTTTTGAAACGCACCAGGCGCAGATGTGATTCCTGGTGGTAAGCGGTTGAATAGATACAGACCCTTATGTGTTGTTATCGTAAGTAACTTTTTTGATGTTTCATCCACCTTGAACTGCAAGTAGGCATCTGAAAGGTCTATTTTGCTGAAAACTTTGCAGTTTGACATCTTAGCAAAAATCTCGTCTGTATGTGGTATTGGACATAAGTTGGGTTGCATACATTGATTTAACCCAGTTGAATAGTCTGCGCAAATACGGATGGAAAATTTTTGCGTATCTCGTTAAAAATGTTAGCTTTATCAATATCCGCTGATATATGTTTACAGATGTGATTTAATCTGCTACTCCAATAATTAAATATTAAGATTCTCAAGATCAGTTACACAAATTATTGCGGTTTTGTTAATGTTATGTTGAATTTCAGTTGAAAAAGCTCCGATAATGGGTATTTTGTTATTAGAGGAATCCGGAACATTTTGCTCCCAACGTTGTAATTTTGGTTTACCAATTTTTACCCAATTTGTTTCAGATATCATGGACACATCAGCCGCTGTATCTAACTGTAGTTCTATAAGTTTTTGTTTTATTTTAACTACCACAAATTTTCTGCGAGCACTATGGCTTTTAACCGTTTTAATATTCTGTTGATGTATTGGTGTCACTGCTACAACTTTAGCTTGACACTCATAATTGTTTTTATTGTTGTGTGTATACGCTTGTTTTTGTGTATTTGCCGCCAGTCGATTTTTGAGGTTATGTTTTGATAGCGGTTGTTTTTTAAAACAATTACAATACCCTCCTTTATGACCAATTCTACCACATGTTTTGCATTTGTGGTTAGAAAATTTACATTCTTTAACGAAATGCATTTACATTCTTTAATGAAATACCGCATTGCCAACATGGGCGTCGTGGACCATCATGTGTGGTTTTATTGATTGTTGGTTTCTGGCTCTCAGTTTCTGTACAAGGCCATTTAGTATTTTTGAACTTCATTGCCCTTACCTGTGGTGTTTGTGTGTCCACAAGGTTGGTGTCATTTTTAAGGATTGCCATCCGCTGAATCTCCGATGTTAATTTTTCCAGCGTCACATCGGCATTAGTTTCGAGCATTGAAATTAACTTACTGCGTACTTCTGTATAAGATGGAGCTTGTAGTCCAATCACAAAAATCAAGCATTTTACTTGCTGAGTTGACATTTGTGCTTGGAGAAAACGTTCACATTGTTTGTTTACTCTGCCGGCGTACATTACTATATTTTCGTTTTCATCTTTTTGTATTCTTAAAAAATTGTACCTTATGCTGAACAGCGACTCTTGGCAATCAAACAATGATTTTAGTTGCGAAATTGTTTCATCAAATTTTAAATCTTGTGGTTTTCGTGGCAATATAAAATTTTAATATTTAATGTAAACATCTTGGCTTAATTTCCGAAGGTGAATCTTAGATGTATCATCCAGTGGCTGTGTTCTGTAACTCTCGCCACGAGAAACTTTTCGAGTAAAACGTGCGAAATGAAACAAAGTTGAAACAAACAGCTGCTTTTCTCACTAAACTGTATCTATAACTTTTCTTGGTGAGTAATAGCTGTCACGTAAGGAAATTACTCGCCATTTTACAGAAAAACTGTGTCTATAAAACTTTTGCGAAAAAATTTCCCGCTTTCAAACTGTCATTATTTCTCGCAAATAAAAAGGCTGTTAGATAGTATTTTAAATAACAGTAATCATTATTAAATGAATAATAATTCTAAAAACCTAAGTATTTTGCTGTTAAATTAAGTTTCACATATATATTTACACAGTTTAGAATGATTGTCTTTTTTTTTATTTTAACTTTTTATTTAATTTGTATACCCTTTACACAAGTTTTAAGGGAATACTTATATAAGTTTGTAATTTCTACAATTTTAATATCCGACCCAATAAAGTATATTGTAATAATTTTATGTTTTTTCAGAATTCACAAATGTCAATTGTTTTTTAATTTTACAAAATTTTGTGCATAAATATGTATCTATGTATTTGTAAATAAAATGTAAACGTTAGAGCCATACCATACATTTTCTAGAATAGCCGGCGGCTATAATATGACGCCGTCGAACAAGATTTCTTAAGTTTAGTAATTTTTGGTCGGCGGCGGTACTAATTGTGGCTGGCGCTTTCATTTTTAAAATTGCATGTCGGCATCGTTTTATATTTTCAGACATTTCTAACGAAACGACGTAATCGCTTTGGGTAGTTTTCGACATGAGTTACAGACGCAGTTTTTTCTCACTTTTCGAGTAACGATGGAATAATTTGTTTTACAAGTTTTCGACGCGAGAACTTCTCGCCAAAGTTACAGAACACAGCCACAGAGCTTTTGCGTCTTCTACAAAAAGTACTTCATACCTGTTATACCAATTCGTAAAATAAATGTCTGAGTCTGGATCATAGAGAAATTCCACTATGCTTTTGGAAAGAAGATCCATCAAGGTTTCGTTGCCTGTTTGTATAGGAGGCTGCGAATTTGCTGCTGCAGTTGAGTTTTCTAATAGTATAAATACGTGTTGCCAGCGTGCTACTTTGTGGTTCTTGCCAACACACTTCTTCAGGGGATTTGTATTTTTGTGATTTTACAACATTAAACACAAATATATTGAATTATATTTATAACAAAGCAATACAACATTTATACATTAATTTACTTTAGCACTATTTTTTTATAAAAATAATGCTAAAGTAAATTAAAAATGATAAGAGAGATTGATAGTGACATGTTTGCCATGAATGATTGAGGCAGATAGTTACGCCATTTTGACCAAAGTGAACAAAAGTAAAATGAATCAAATAATGAAAAATCTTGACCTACTTTAGTTTAGATTTATTGTAATAAAATTCTGATAGGGAAATTCAGAACATATCACTTTAAAATTTTCAATTCATAACTTAACAATAGTCTTAATTCTGGAAAACTTGTGACAATTGTGTCATTAATGTTTACTGTGGCTCTAAATATGTTATTTAGGGTCACGGTTCCTAAGTTTAAATAAACAGAGTTTTTCTTAAATGCCTGTCACCCCGTTCTGTCTTGACGTTGAGTTCAGGGACACGTTGTGTAATACAACATCGAAAATTCTATACAAGCTTTACGGCTTAAAATTTTATTGGAAATTTGTACAAAAGAAGCAGTCAAACTTTTTAGTTTGGTTGAAAACCTCAGCGAATTTAATCGAAGTTAGTCATTTAAAAATTTATTTTTGAGCAACCTGTGGAAGAACATTTCTTGGAATATATAATTTTTGCAAAACTCAAACGATATTAATATCGGTTCAGAAAATCGAAAGATGCCATAAGAATTACGATCTTTGAAAAGTTTTAAAACATGTAAGCACTTCCGTAGCTTTACACGGTTTTAAAAATCGTCTTTTCGCAGACATCAATTTTCATTCATTTGCTGTATTTAAAAAAATCAAAATTTTTTAATAGTTTTTCGATTTTTTCAGAAATAAAGACATTTTATTTAAGCATAATATGTTGCCTTCCAACAACGTCACTGAAGATGTTTATGAGGATGCCATGGCCAAAATTTCCATTAACGAAACCAAGGAATGGAAACTCGGAGAGTGTAGTCTGGCTCATGAGTTGGACAATGTAAGTAGAAGTATGATCGAGCTAGAACCAATTATAGCTTTCAAAACTATTTTTCTTTTTCGCTTTAAGGCTGCGGAAGGTACAGGGCTAGCTTTTATTGTTTTCACGCAAGCTATTGTGGAATTGCCGGGTGCACCATTTTGGGCTGTACTGTTCTTTACCATGTTGCTGTCACTGGGCTTGGGTTCACAGATTGGAATACTTGAGGGCATGCTGTGCACACTGTTTGACATCGACATCATTAAGCGGGTTAAGAAACAACATGTTACTGGGGTGGTGTGTCTTTTCTGCTTTATTGTCGGTTTCATCTTCTGTACAGGTGCTGGCGAGTATTGGTTGAAGATGTTTGACTCCTTTGCCGGTACAATTGGTCTGGTGGTGATTGCATTGATGGAAATGATATCCGTTGTTTACATTTATGGCCATGCAAGGTAGTTTAGCGGTACACTATTGTTCTTGAAGACGAAAAAGTTTTTGAATTTTTTCTGTTCTTATTTAAAGATTTACTGAAGACATCTATCAAATGACTGGATACCGTCCTGGCATCTATTGGCAATTAACTTGGCGTTATTTCGGACCCATCATAATGGTTGGCATTCTGGTTTCATCGATTGTATTTATGATCATAAAGAATCCCACATATAGTGCCTGGAATGCGGATTTGGTAACTACTGCTTTGCTATAAAACGTAAAAAAGGACTGACTTACATAGTATGTATATATATTTTAAGGGCGCAGTTGAAGCTAAGGACTACCCGCCATGGGTTATGGGCATTGCTTTATCTATGATCTTAGCTGGCGTCCTCCCAATGCCAATAGTGTTCCTAATGCGAAGCTTCCAATGTCTCAAAGTTGATTTGGATATTCATCAAGGCTCAATTCGAAGAAACGAAACAACCGCATCCACCAAGGAAATGATCGATAATGACGACGATGTAAGTAGCATTGGAAAAAGGACTTTGAAACAAATTTTGAATCGCTCAAATAATTTTTCAAGTATATTTTGCACTTTTTGCTAAGGTATTTTAAAAAATGATCTTATGTATAAAAAAACTATTCATTAGTATGAATTTTAAATTAATCAGGGAATCACATTTATGTTGATATTTTCTTATGTAATCGATTTAGTATTGTATTTATATTTACATATAATATTTTGTGTTGTGCTTTTCTGGAGACAAATTTTATTTTCTTTATTTAACTAAGTATTTGCCACACAATTCCATTTTATATTCACTTTAATGTTTCGTCTCATTTTCGTTTTTTAATATATGCTTACATTGCCTCGTATTTGATTTGAATATTAAAAAAAAAAAAAAAAACAAAATATTAAAATATTAATATTCAGATTGTGAGTCCGGATATGCCACCACAAGATTCATTAGCGGCGACACGTTTTACAATTGGAGACTTTGAAGTAAGTTGTAGATAAAATGCTTTCTTTTCTTTTGCTGACTTTTTATAAAAAATATTAATTTTACAATACGAATTCCAAAATCGATTTCAGAATAGTGTAACATTTAACTATGCTGAGTGTAAACTTTAATTATGTTGAACTATACTATTCTCAATAAATACGGATTAAGTGTTAAATGCTATTTTGAACGTGGCGCTGAAAACATATTTGCATGCTATGAGAACAAATTAGACTTTCTTATGCTACAACATCAGAACGTTTTAAATGGATGTGAGTTTGCGAAAAGATAGAAAGAATCATGGTAAGATGTACCGAGACCGTGCTAATTAAACATTTTTGTTTAACGGTTTGGCTTCATTCGAAGTTCACGTTAAATTAACACACCTATATAAGAAGTCTCCAACAACTACGTTTAATATTATATATGTATGTATATCTATTTCTTATATCGAATAAACTTTGTAACTCCGGTGGAAGCAATATGATTTTAAAAAATAAATATCAAATTCTTGTTAAAGCACATACTTATGTACATACATGCTTGTATGTACAATAATAGCATTTTGTGATAAAATAACGAAAATCAATTTTTATCAATAATACCCATATACGAGTAGGTATAACAAGATTTTTATAAAAACTGTATGCCTATACAAGCACAAAGTTCTATGATTTTAGCTAAAAATATTTCAAAATCACTTCCCTCTTGCCATAAACGTTTCTTCAGAGAGAAAAAAAATCTGTACAAGTTCTCTAAACGAAATATTCAATAAACTTATTAATTTTGCATAAAAAAATAACAACTTCAAGCTCAGAAGATATTAAAGTAAGAGTGCTTAGGTCCCACTTTACATTATACAACTTTTGTCGTCACCATATTTGTCGTTTCTTTTTTAAAATTTCATTTGCATTTATATTGTGAAATTTTTATCGCAGCAAATTTTTTATTGATATAAGAGTCTGAACACAATGTAACGAAAATTTATTGCGGTGCAGTTTTTCATACAATTTTGAAGTAAAAAATCGCAGTGCGGAGCGGCATAAACTTAAAATTTATTTTATTTTCATTGGGGACTTTTCTATTCTATTCTATAAATTTTTTACTCTTTTTCTCTTTCCGATGATGCCATAGATTTTGAATAATTGGCGATTTTCACAACATTATTGTAAACAAAAAACATGATTTTGAAGTTTATAACTTTCTGTCGTGAATATAAAAGTTTTAAAACTATGTCAACGGAAGAACAAAAAAAAAAAAAAAAAAAAAAAAAAGTGGACAGTAACGAAAGGATTTTTTTTCTTATAATTCAATTATTTATTGTATCTTCTAAAAGAACTAACAATAAGTATGCAAATCTTAAAAATAAAAATTCATTAAAGCCCTGTTCAGACTATTATACTTTGTATTAATACTTGCCAAAAATTCAAATAATACGTGCAAGTCTGATAGTCTGAATGTAATCCCTCATACATACGAAAAATAATACGATAAAAATTTGACATCCCATACGACTTTGTTGTTTTTTGAAACTTTTCAAAACGATAATACTTTAATGTACCTTATCGCGTGTTTTGAAAATGCATCTTTCACTAAGGGTACACCTAGATCTTTGTGAATTCGAGAGTTTTTAACATACCATGGAGCTGCAGTAATTATACGGAGAATTTTATTCTGGCGCTTTTGAATTTTCTCAATGTTAGATGCAGAGGCGGTACCCCACAATTGAATTCCATAGCTCCATATTGGCTTTAGGATTGCGTTATACAACAAAAGTTTGCAATCTAACTTCAAGATAGAATTTCTGCCGATGAGTCAATTTAGTTGCACCGCTTTTAATTTCATCTGGGTGACTTTAGCGTCAATGTGAGACTTCCACGTGAGCCTACGGTCGAGATGAATGCCAAGGTATTTGACTTCACTGTGCTGCGGAACAATGTAGTTGTTGATTTTAATAGCCGAACAAGTTTTTATACGTAGTGTGAATGTAACATGGGTACATTTTTGTTCATTTAGTTTGATTTCCAAAGTTTCAGCCATTTCTCTAATATAAGAATATGTTCTTGCAAATTTTGTGATGCTAGTTTATAGTCTTCATGGACACTGATGAATGCTTTTTGCAGATGATACATCTGCAAAAGTTGAAGTGTGAATTTTGCAGCTCGTTTGCATGTCTGAAAGCATAAATCAAATATAAAGTTGGACCCAATATGCTACCCTGGGGAACTCCAGCTTCGATTGGCTGAGCCGAGCTTTTGAAATCACCTTCCTTAACGACGAATTTCCGGTCATATAAGTAGCTCTCAAACAGCTTGTTCGTGTTTGCTGGCAAGTTTAATTTTGTTTTATGAGTTAAGCCTTTGTGCCACACTTTGTCAAAAGCTTTGGAAACGTCAATAAATAGAGCTGAGCAATATTTTTTATCTTCGAACGCTATGCTTAGCCCTAAAACTGAATTGATGGTTAGGAATACATCCTACTTCATTCAAGATTGGGGTCAACCTCGTCATTAGCTATTTCTCGAACAGTTTTGAAATTGTTGGCAATAGGCTTACCGGCCTATATGACTCAACTTTTGTAGGATCCTTTCTTGGTTTGGGTATCATAGTAATGACAGACACCTTCCACTCAGTAGGAAAATACTCGAAACGTAAAATAGCATTAAAAGGATTGTCGAAGAGGCTAGGAAGTATGACGGTCTTTATAATTTGCAGTCGGTAACTTACGAAAAATTTCAGTATAAAGAAGATATGTAATATTGATGTGTTTGCCATCTAGGGCCCCCAACCAATGAGGAAGACCATTTTTTGCATCAAAAGAAAATGATATTTGGGATAAACCATTTATATTAGGATTAGCTACAAAGATTTCATGCAAATTCATTTCATATTACTTCGCATGTTCCGTATATAAAACTTCCTTACCTTGGATACTATAATTTTATATATCCAAGCAAAAACCTAATGAAAAGTATTAATTTTATTAAAATTAGGTTTGGGACTGGTGAAGCAAGAAGTTTCTAATCATATTTCTAAACATATTGCAGACTTGACAGTATACATCATCACCCATTAAATATAACACCCAGAGCTAAGCGGTTTTCTAAATAAATGTTTTTCCAGTTTCGATTTAAATAGAGAAAAGAGCACCTTGTATTGAGAAATACTCATTCATTCATCCTGGCTTTCAATCTGTTGCAAAGATGTTTTGAAAAATCCATCCGAGTCCCTTGGGACATGAACGGGTCTTACCCACCATCTCCTGTCAGTATGAGTCGTGGTTTCTAATTCCATACATATATAAATCAAACATGGCTTCTACCAAGTTAGCAATTTTTTTAACAGCCATAACTTTTTTATTTACTGCCATTACAAAATACTTATTACAAACAGTTAAGGTTTTAGAAAATTCAAACAATTAAGTTTTTTATTCGCTATTTAAGCTTCTAACATTTATACCAGTAAAAAATTATAAATAGCTCGTTTTCTATGTTTCCCAGCTATCTATATGTCGACATTTCATAGGAAATGTAAAGAAATGTTAGAGACGTTTATAAATAGAAAAAGCTTGTTTTTTGTGTTTTGACGGATATTATTAGAGCATTTTTCTTTTTAAATTCTCAGCAATTTATTTGGATTGTTGGGATATAAAGTTGAATGTTTGAGAATATCTTTCAAAAATTTCCAAAGTCTACTGATGATTAGGGTAGTTCCTATGAAATGTCGACATATAGATAGCTGGGAAACATAGAAAACAAGCTATTTATAATTTTTTACTGGTATATAGGTTTTAGAAAATTTTATAAAAATGTATGCACAAATAAAAATGTATGCACAATAAAACAATTATTGCCGTCACCGTCTTTCGTTGTATTATGTTCATTTTTCTCTCCCGCAACGGGAAATCGTACCGCACCGCAAACATTGTGTTCAGACCCTAAGATGTATAATAGGGTGGATCACTGATGTAAATAAAAGTTCTTGAATCATATTCTAATAGCAAATTCTCTTTGTCTTACACTAAAACAAATAAAAAGTGCTAAAAAAAGTTAAAAAAGTTACATCTTGAACCCGCGCTGGAGTTTCCAAAAATTACGCATTAAAAAAAACCTAGTTTTTAAATAAAATTATCGCAAAACTGGTTTCATGGATTTTGTATTGGATCCACAGATATACATATGTATGTACAGATAAGACATTACGATACATGGTTCAGTGACAATAAATAAATCATACAGCCATGTGCTGAGAGACACAAAATTTTTAAATCACTTGTTAGGACAAAATCGCAAATCGCATTTTTCTGTCATTTACTTGCGAGTTGAAATAGCAAAATTTTTTTGTGATTGCCAACTTCAACACAACAATTTTGCGACTTCAAATCATACTCACATTCATGGCTGATAATATGGAATATATATAAATGTTAACATTTGTATGGGAATATACAGGAAAATCTAAATGTCAGATCTCTGGAACCACTGTGTTGGTTGACTTAACGAAAACTTCACATTAACCCACTTCAGGCCATTTTCAACATTCCATGTAAATCTGGTTGAAATCAGTTGACACGTTTTCGCAATTAGTGGTGGCATCAAAGTGCACACTTCTTTTTAGATACATAGATTAAATAATAATAAATTACTCTTAATTTCCACCATGCAAGTCTTATTAGCTGAGCTGATTAACTTTTACAGAACGTTCTCTAAAAGTTAATCAGCTAAGCTAATGAGACTTGCATAGTGGAAATTGCGAGTTCACAATATTTTACTGGGTTCCAATGCAGACAATAATACCATTTTCGGGTTGCGCCAAATATTGCATTCAAATCTAACTTTATATCCGTATAAAAATTCCAAAATTATTGACATATTTTTGAAATTGTGTCGAATGAAAATTTTAAATGGAATCGTATTGTAATTATTAAATTAACTTAAATATTAACCGCAATTTTATTGTATTTCTTTGGAATTTTTTTCGTTTTTTGCTTTCCAATGAATATTTTTTGTGCAGAATTAAAAAAAAAAATACAATATGAAAATAGTAAATTTAAAATAGAAATTGAAAACCAACACTTGCAAACGCTTTATTGAAAAAATCGTCTATACAACATTCAACAAAACCTACAAACGGCATTAGCAGCATAAGTGAATAAATAAATAATTCATTTTAAGTAAAACAAAAGATCACATAATTTCAAGGTTATTTGAAATACAACAAAGAAAAAGTTATCTTTTAATATGTCTAACAGCAGAACAACATTTGAAACCAAAGATTTAAGAAACGTATTTGTATACGCAAGAAATTACTCGTATATCATTTTCACCTTAAGCGCATGCCAACAAAAACACATCGGAACTCAAGAATATATTCCTCGATTACGTTTTTTACCCATTCAAGCATTCAACAACAACAACAACAACAACAACAAGCATCAAGGAAAATACATTAAAAAAAGTGCTTTTAAACCAACATCATTTAATTAATAACCAAATACAATTATAATAAATAAAGCAATTAAAAATAAAAGAAACTAAAACTTCAGAAATGATGTGTGCTAGAGAAGAGCGCCTTCTTAATGATTTATTAACAGTTTAAAATCACTTTAACCAACAGATAAAATAAAATATATGTAAAATATCTTATTAACTAATGTAAACTAATAACGAACGAAAACTATTTTACCACTAGAAAATATTTTAAAAGGCAATTATTTACAACATTTAACAAGAAACAATTTTAAAGAAAATGAATTAAACAATTAATTATTTACTCGTTATTAACCAGGACGATTCGAATTGGAGATGACGATTGGATTGAAAATTAAAACAACAAATTTTACTGAAAAGTATTTAAGAACATCAATATTCTACGAAATAAAAATAAAATAAAAACTCAAACTCAGTATGAGCACGCAGTGTTAAATTAACTTAAATTTAATATTAAAATTAATTTAAAAGTAGAACACAAAAAAAAAAATGCTTAGAAGATATTCCTGACAACCCCCGCTGAAAGCTCAACATTTTAAAATTTTTTTTTGTTTTTGATAGTTTTTGAACTAAAATTGGCAAACAAAATAAGCATTTTAAAAACTTTAGACTTATAAATTAGTGTTAATTAAAATTGATTTATATTTAAAAGTTATTAGAACACTAAGAAATGCTCATTCATATATACTTTACTACTAGTCCTTCAAAGCTTAACAATACATATTCAGAGATTCATTTTAATAATTTGAGAATAGCAAACGCAGCTTTTTCTTTGGGGAGACCCCAGAGGATGCTTTTATTTGTAATTTTTGACTGTATCTACTCGTATGTATGTACCGTGTCATATTGCCATGATTTTTCTTTAATTGTTTGTAAAGAAACCACCTTTTAAGCAAACATACATTTATATATAGTTACATAATTATATGCATAAGTATACATTATCAACGTATCTATTTATGTACAATACGACCAGATACATCTCAGTTAGATTTACTCGTTCAGTTGGTTCAAAAAACACACAATAGAACTGGAAAAGGTAATTATTTGTTTCTTATTTTAATGCTTTTTTTTATACATATATATTTACTTTTAAGCCTTATAGCCTGTTTCAAAGTTTCGATAGAAATCTTAAGCGATATCACAAATCACCGTTTGCTTAAGCTGGATTCTCCCACGGTTTCGGAACAAAATTTTTGTTCTGAAACATGTTTTTTTATATGAGCGAGAGCGAAAGAGAGTTAAATTTGTTTAGAACCATGATGCAAAAAACAAGGTAGCCCAAGGCGAATTCATTATTAGGTGGATGCATCGGCGAATTCAGGCGAATTCGTTTAATATGGCGGCACTTTCTCTGTCAAGTTTTGTTTACCTTTTCGGCGCCATTTAAATTTTTTACATGTTCTTTATCAACTACTTTTAACAGCTTAAGTGTGAATTCGCCCTTTTACACAAACAAAATACCTGTTGTTTTTTTATCGTTGTATTTTTGTAGCGAAGCGGCTACCTTGTTTTCTGTATCATGAGGTAGCCGCTTCGCTACAACAATACAACAATAAAAAAAACAACAGGTATTTCGTTTGTGTAAAAAGGCGAATTCACACTTCAGCTGTCAAAGGTAGTTGATAAAGAACATGTAGAAAAATTTAAATGGCGCGGAAAAAGGTAAACAAAAATTCGCCTGAATTCGCCGAAGCATCCACCTAATAATGAAATCGCCTTATTTGGAACCATTTCAGCTTCAATTGGTTTAATCAAGGCAGCTTTACTCAATGTTTACACACGCAAGTGCAAGTGCAAAAAACCCAATACATACCCATATTTTTACTAATACATTCACACACCTGCAAGTAGTAGCCTCACTTGCAACTGATTTTGGTTGGCAGTGATTTTTTCACTTGCATGCAAGCAGAAACAAACAGTGTTGCCAATAGATATTTCATTTTAACCTTAATGGGTATTTTTCAAGGAAATTTTTTTAAAATATTAAAATTTTTAATTGTATGCCGAAAACATAATATAAAAACACGAAAATAAATAAACATCTATAACTTATTTTTTATTTGGAATACAAATTTATTATTTAAATTGTGAAAAAATTGTGTGCATAATATAATTCCCCTGTAATATTGCTATGCTAAAACTTTGGCAGCACAGACATTAAAAGCGCATGTAGTACAAAGGCGTACAACGTTTGTTGAACTTGCACTTGAGTGTGTAAACAATCGTGCAAATTGCAAGTATTTTTATTATTTTTTTCGATGTATTGGTTGTTAATATGTACACACAACTTGTAACAAGTTACTTGTATGTCTAAACGCAGTGTTAGTTGGGTACAAGGCGAATTTATACAGGTGAATGCAAGCGGAAAGGCGAATTCAGTACTATGTATTTTGTTATTGTAAAACATATCGTGAATGTCAAAATCTAAATTCGCTTAAGATTGTTCAGCTGGGAAAAAATTTTATATAAACGTCAAATATAAACTATTATAATTGTTTGTAATTAAAATCACAGATTATATTAGTTTTTCACTTTTAAATTCACACAAATTTCTTGAAATTGCACTAAATCACACAAAAAAAATCTTTATTACTAAAATGGCACGAAAAAGTTTGTAAACAAGAGAAAAAAAAGTTTGACAGTCTCATTGGTAAAAACGCGAGAAGCAAAAAATAATCACCTGTGCTGTTAAGTTCAAAATTTTGAGAACTTTTCGTAAATTCTACCAACAAAATACACGTGATGTTTTTTGGGTGTTGTATTTATTGTAATTCTGCCACTACCTGTTTAAAGCTGCTTTGGGTTTAGTTTTATTTTTTGTTCGGCTACTTTAATTTTTCAAGCAAAATTGAACTGAGATGCCACATCATATTATATGTATGTATAATAAAATACAGTATATATGTTTTATATTGATTATTGTAAAAAATAAAAGTAAACAACTTTAAAATATTTTGCCATGAATTTCAATACATCGATTGCACTTACTTCAGAAATGAAAAAGCTACCACCTCGCAACAGTAATACGCCTCATTTATATAGTTATTTCGTATGATAGCTTTGTTTGTCCAGAACAATTGTTCGAAGTGGGTGATCCGTTTCAGAACAAACTCTCAAAAAGCTAAAATTGGTTCGGAACAAAAATTTTGTTCCGAAACAATGGGGGAATCCAGCTTTAAAGTTACGAGTGCCAAATTACATTTGTTACATAATAACAGTATCGTTATTGCCAGAGTAGAATTAACAGTGTGTTTGAGACAGTTTTCTCAAAAATTACTATAAAAGCTGTCCACTATATTGCTTCAAGATAAAGACAACCATTTTAAAAAGTGATCACCGGTGTATGAGAAATAGATACATACAAATTAGGGGGCTGCACCAGCACAAAAAAGATGTCTTAAAAGACATCGAAATATTTTCAAGTACTATCCATCGCCTACTTTCACATTTCAAAACAAACACTTCAGTGCCGAAATGTTCTAAGCACATAACGAGTACTGTCTTACTATCGTTTAGAACAATCAGAAGTAGAGCCAATTGAAATAGTATAAAATTGAAGTAGAATTCCAGCACTGAAGAAATGTTCTACTTCAGTTTTGTTTATAAAATTTGTTGCTGTTGTTCATAGTTTTCATGATACAAAAAACAAGGTAGCCGCTTCGCTACAGCAATACAAAAATAAAAAAACAACAGGTATTTTGTTTGTGTAAAAAGGCGAATTCACACTTAAGCTGTCAAAAGTAGTTGATAAAGAACATGTACAAAAATTTAAATGGCACCGAAAAGGTAAACAAAACTTGACAGAGAAAGTGCCGCTATATTAAACGACTTCGCCTGATTTCGCCGATGTATCCACCTAATAATGAATTCGCCTTGATAGTTTTTGTTTTTGTGTTAGTGCACACGTACCGTAATATAGTATGCTCATGTGACGATGTGTTAGTGCTAATGTTTTAGAGCACTCGCTATGCTCTGCTACGTTATTTGCTTCATTCTGATCATGATACAAAAAACAAGGTAGCCGCTTCGCTGCAACAATACAACAATAAAAAAAACAACAGGTATTTTGTTTGTGTAAAAAGGCGAATTCAAACTTAAGCTGTCAAAAGTAGTTGATAAAGAACATGTACAAAAATTTAAATGGCGCCGAAAAGGTAAACAAAACTTGACAGCGAAAGTACCGCCATATTAAACGAATTCGCCTGAATTCGCCGATGCATCCACCTAATAATGCATTCGCCTTGATTCTGATGTTTTGTTTTGATTTTTGCTATGAAACATAATTCCAGTACTATCAAGCACTGTCGTGAATGTGTTTCAAAACTATGAAGTGTTTGTTCTGTATATATGTATGTTTATCTACGAAGAAATAAACAAAACGAATATGTACGAGTATAAACAAACACAAAGAGCAAGAATAAAACAAAACAAGCGTAACTTAATCTAAAAACACACAAAAATAAGCTTCTCTACATAAGTTCATTTGTATGTATGTATGTACACAACTTTCTAAGTATTTTAGCACGTTATTGATATTAAAAACCTAATTTTTTAATATGTAAAATTTTTTTCTTTCTTGTGAAGCAAAAATTTGCAATAAAACGCTTATTTATGTTTTCTTTCGCACTCTCATTCCAGTGTCTTGTCGCATAGAACTCAAATAAAGAAACGTATATACATACGTTTCTTTCGCTTAGAATACTAATGAACTTGTCCTTTCGGGATTGTGAAACAGGCTGTAAATGTTTTAGAAAAATTAATTCGTATATTTGTACGTAAAAAAAAAAACAATAACGTAAGAAAGAACAACAGCCGTATTAAAAAAAACTCCATTAACTTTTAGTGATTATTTTCCCTTCTCCATCAGGGTTCAAATGTCGATAGAGGAAATTTTAATTTTTAGGTGGAAAGTTGAACTTGATTTAAATGTGGTTATGTTTAAAGTTGATAACTTCGATCCATCGCATATATGTAATATTTATCGATATAATCGATTGTGTTCACAGACAGACACCTTCTGATTACAAAGTTCATTTATGACAGATTATGCATTTGTATGAATTTTTTGAAATAGGGTTAATAGCATTCTTGTCTTATTTTATATAATTTGAGTTTACTAATTCACACAAAGTATTGACTCGAACTGATGCAGCTCTTCAGATTCATAGATATAATTCCACTTCATTTTACTTTAATTTAATATTATATAATTTTGAAATCGCTATCTCTCTTTAATAGCTTCACTTAACTTAAGAAAACAAGCTGTTTAATAAAAACTTAAATCTTGTTTGTGGGACACGACTAACCTCACTCGCGACGACTACGTAAAAAATTGGGTTTGTATAAGGCGACTTGATCGTGTCATACGGGAAATGTTTTTTCAACCTAAAAAACATCAATTCTATTCTAGAAACTAGTGTTGGGCACAATCTTTCATTTGTGTGAATCTTTCATTCTCTTTCAGAAAGGTTAACTGAATTACTTCCTTTTTTTTCTTTCATCTTTCAGTATGCCAGACATATTTCAGAATGAATGAAAATGTTTCAATTATGCATTTCAGGTGGCAGCATAGCGAATTATTCACCAATACAGACATCATACAAGCATTGTTTATGTTATTGTTCGACAGCACAAAAGAATTAGCATAAAATATAAAAAGTTAATCCAGTTTATAGTAAACAAAAAATTTATTCACCTTTTTTTTATGCGATATCAAGAGTATCATTAGTTTTAAAAAGTTGTATCAAAGTGTTACATATGGATGTATGTACATACATATATATATGTTAATTAAAACAACAAAATTTAATATAATAACAATATCTTGATTCTGTTTGCTTTGACCCTTATTTAATTCATTATTTGCAATAAATTTCTTCAGCTTAAGGTCCTTTTTGTTTTTAATGTTTGATGTATTTTTCAATATTTTGTCTTCCTTCGGAAGGCTTCTTCAGGAAGGTTTGTTTGTGTGTATTCAATTCAAATAGTATATTGAATTTATAACACCTAAATATTGAAAATACATTAAACATTAAAAAAAAAACAAAGAAAGAAGAAGAAATTTGTTGCAAATATTGAAGAAATTTGTTGCAAATATTGAATTTAATAATAAACACCGGCTTCGCTTCCAAAGTTTTTTTCCAGAAGGCAGCATGGCATGGGATAAAAAGTACATAGAGTGACAGAAAATGTAAAAATAACAAGAAAATGTGAAATGACAATATTGGCAGAAACTCTTAGTTTCCGGGCTATGGACCGAAGAACTTTTATTGGTATAATTTAAAAGCTCGTTAATAGGTACAGGAGAGAGTCCCTGCTGCTGGCTATGCAAAAAAACGTTTGTAGCGAAGCCGGTGTTTACTATTAAATTAAATTTATGTTAGATTATAATTTATATGTATTGCAATTTTACAGGAGAAGAAAAAATCGTAATGGAAGCTATTACTAGGTACATCTAAAAGTAACTTTTTTTGCTCAATTGCTTGTAAGAGCGATATGTATGAATTTATTTAATTAAATCTTTCTGACACTGTGTACCTATGTGGAACGTAGTAGAATTCCTAAAAAAGCTTAATTCAACAATTCTTTGATACAAGAATTTTTTAAAACTAATGATACTTACCGAGATAATTTTTTTTAGAAGTTTTATGGGCGTATTCAAGGCGAATTCATACCATAATAAAATAAATCTTTTTCAAATGTCTGAAAATTGCCAGCCAGATTAGGGAGAATTCTGGATGATACCTGGCGCTCAAAATACAATACAAAATTCAAAAAATTGTTTAAAATTTCTTTAAATTTCTATTTAAAAAAATTTGCAATAAAAGAAAAACTTAATTATTTCGTAAAACCTTTAATTATATATTTCGTGAAACTCAATCTCAGATCATAGTGCTTGAAAAGGTGAAAATGGCCAGCCAGATTGGGGAGGATTCTAGATCATACCTGGCGCTCAAGATACAATACATAATTTAAAAAACAGTTTTAAATTTGTTTTTTAAATTTTCTTTTAATTTCCATTGTCATCTGAAACAGATTAAAATTAACAAAAATGCAATGTGTTTTAATTCAAAAATTCCTTGCAAAATTTGACTAAAATTAATTAAAAAACTCTGCGAATTTTTCATTGAAATGACAAATTTAGCGCTAGAATACATAAAAATTCAAAAATTTTGCACGAAAATCAAAAATTTTTGATACATGCTTCAAATACTTGTGAAAACAAGCATACACCCCTATAAACTATGATAAACGCTGTACTGACTAGAGTTTTTGGCCTCGGAAATTTGAAAAAGCTCTTAAAATGGTACGAAAAGCAAGTAGTTGACAACGCTGTCAAAGGCATGAATAAATGAAGAAATATGAAAGAAAAGTGAATGACGAAAGAAATACAGAAAGAATACTGAAGTATTTCATTCTTTCACTGAAGAGAATCATTCGGTTGAAGTAATTCATTCATGAACGACACAAGCCTACTAGAAACAGACAATAAATAAAACGAAATATTTCGTTGAAAAGCTATTTTTATTTCAAAGTAGTGTTTACAAAACGAATAAACAAACAAAAATGGAGTTATACGTACTTTTTTAAAGTGCAAGTTTGGTATTAGATATGTATATATGTTTGTAAATACACACATACTCTTATATAGTGAATTGCACAGATACCATAGAAATGGTTCAAATGCCCTATTAAAATTTCCATCTCTATTCTACTTACATATTTATTCTCTAAACACTGTTTTCTACATTTCTTTTTTTGCGAGTGTGTTTTTTCATTCGCCCAATTTTGGCGCTAATGTAGAGACATTTTTATTTATTTATTTAATAGATACACTATTTACATCTTCATAAGAATCCGTGTTAGAACAGTTAAATATAATATATATAAAATGTAAGTTGTAATGACGTATCTATATATCAGATTGGCAAAGAACAAAGTTTTACTTTAAAAATAATTGAAAAAGAATAGTATATTTTCATCCAAAATTTTACGTTTTGATGCCTTGTGTTAAACCATCCACTGAGTTGCTTAGGAACAATGGTTTGTAAGTGCAAAGTTGGCATAATATATCAGGATATTTAAAATAATGGTTGTTACTTCAATACATATTTTATCGTTATTGTTTACTGGCAGCTCGATGGCTAATTTTGGAGGCATACGGTCGGAAAACGGTTTGCAATCAATACTGAAGTCAACAACCAGTGATAAGAAGTACATCACCATTAATTTTTAAATTTAAAAGTATTTAAACAAGATCCTTTAACACCATCTTTCGAAACGCTGTTTGTTTGAATTCGCTGTAAACCTGTCAATAAGTTATGGTCTTGTTCTAAGCCAATTCTAGCATTTAAATCCCAATTATGCAGTAATCTGTCGGGCATAGATCGGTAAAAAATGTTCAAAGACTTTAAAATCATCATTACAATTAGAGCAATTTAAATAACGTGGTATACAATATTTATTTATTTACTGTTATTATTGTACCATTATAAATTCTAAAATAATATACTCGTATCGTAATGAGTAATAGCAGCATTGGCCTTCAGCTCAATATAATTAAAACTATTAACTTCCTTTTTAAATTACATTGTATAGGTTATGTTTTTTAAGAAATTCGGTTATTAAATTTATATTTTGTATAGAAAGATGAGAAAGTGGATATAAGGGATCAATATCTTTAAAAGTACTATTTCGGGCGTTAGAAGTCTTCTGACATTCACAGAGGAGGTGGGAAGGTTGTGTTGAATAGGAAATATTATAACTGCAAAATGTTGCAACATTGAGGTTTAGTAGTGGTTCACATGGCGCTCTAGTGTGACCTAGGCGAAGTCGTCCAAATTTAATGTCCAATCTTCTAAGGCTTGTTAAACTATCGTCCATTATGTCGTAGATAGTTTTCCGTTCTGCATTCTGCATTTGTGATACCAGGATGAAGTTAGATTGAAAATATGTTCTCTGGCGTCCCCTGAATACTTATTTTCTATGCATAATCTAAGTCTTCACGGTAAATATTTTGTGCAGAACACAAAGGTTGCATTGTAGCGTTTTTGGCAGCAAGATCTGCAAATTCATTTCCCGTAATAGCGCAATGACCAGGTACCCAAACTAGCATTAAATCTGGAGACTTTTCCGTAAGAATATTTCTAATATAAGCCACGTAATAAATGTTAATTGATATATTCTGTATTGCCCTCAATGCTGAGAGCGAATCGGAACATATTGCGAATTTTCCCGTTTTATCTCTTATATACAATACGAGTATTGCTTCAAAAATGGCTATTAGCTCTGCTCGTATATTGTTTAAGCAGGCGAGGCTTAGAAATATCAAATTAAATTTTTTTTTTTTTATTTATAATTCAATTATTTATTGTATCTTCTAAAAGAACTAACAATAAGTATGCAAATCTTAAAAAATAAAAATTCATTGATTAATATAGAAAAAAAAAATTAATTAATATTGAAAAATTTTATTTACTTAGGTCCAGCCAATGCTAGACGAAAAGTTGTTTCTTGCGTGTATTTTGTTGGTAAATCACCTTTCCAACGCTCTGATGGTTGCAAGGGTGTCCAGCCTTCTCAGTCGAGTGTGGCCACCAAAGTTAAGGATGCTACGTGCGAGAGGATTCGGGTGAGACTCCAGTCTGTTAATGTACCTTATCGCGTGTTTTGAAAATTCATCTTTCACTAAGGGTACACCTAGATCTTTGTGAATTCGAGAGTTTTTAACATATCATGGTGCTGCAGTAATTATACCGAGAATTTTATTCTGGCGCTTTTGAATTTTCTCAATGTTAGATGCAGAGGCGGTGCCCCACAATTGACTTCCATAGCTCCATATTTGCTTTAGGATTGCGTTATACAACAAAAGTTTGCAATCTAACTTCAAGATAGAATTTCTGCCGATAAGCCAATTTAGTTGCACTGCTTTTAATTTCATCTGGGTGACTTTAGCGTCAATGTGAGACTTCCACGTGAGCCTACGGTCGAGATGCTGCGGAACAATGTAGTTGTTGATTTTAATAGCCGAACAAGTTTTTCTACGTAGTGTGAATGTAACATGGGTACATTTTTGTTCATTTAGTTTGATTTTCCAAAGTTTGAGCCATTTCTCCAATATAAGAATATGTTCTTGCAAATTTTGTGATGCTAGTTTATAGTCTTCATGGACACTGATGAATGCTTTTTGCAGATGATACATCTGCAAAAGTTGAAGTGTGAATTTTGCAGCTCGTTGGCATGTCTGAAAGCGTAAATCAAATATAAAGTTGGACCCAATATGCTACCCTGGGGAACTCCAGCTTCAATTGGCTGAGCCGAGCTTTTGAAATCACCTTCCTTAACGACGAATTTCCGGTCATATAAGTAGCTCTCTAACAGCTTGTGCGTGTTTGCAAGCAAGTTTAATTTTATTTTATGAGTTAAGCCTTCGTGCCACACTTTGTCAAAAGCTTTGGAAACGCCAATGAATAGAGCTGAGCAATATTTTTTATCTCCGAACGCGTTTCTGATAACATTCACTAGCCTGTGTGTCTGTTCTATGGTGCTATGCTTAGCCCTAAAACCGAATTGATGGTTAGGAATACATCCTACTTCAATCAAGATTGGGGTCATTTTCGTCATTAGCAATTTCTCGAACAGTTTTGAAATTGTTGGCAATAGACTTATCGGCCTATATGACTCAACTTTTGTAGGATCCTTTTCTGGTTTGGGTATCATAGTAATGACAGACACCTTCCACTCAGTAGGAAAATACTCGAGACGTAAAATAACATTAAAAATAAAAAGGACGAGTCTTCTAGCTACTCGAGATAACTGCACAAGCATTTTGTTGGTAATGTTATCAATACCTGGAGTTTTTCTGGGGTTTAAGTTACTAATAGCATTATCGACATCTTGAAAACGAAGTCTAAAAAAAGTACGGGAGATCTAACTGCATATGGCGGCATATCAGCATCATCATTCAGTCCGTCAATGGCAAACACATTTCTCAAGAGGTTAGCGTACAGCATTCTCTTTTCGGAGTCAGTTCTGGCCCAGTCTCCAGTTGGAGTACGCAAGGGTGGCTTAGATCTAACGGGTCTCTTTAACCATCTAGCTGCTTTCCACAAAGAATAATCGGATTGAGGACTACCATCGAGGGTTTCCAAATAGGTTGTGAGGGAAGCCACTCTATGGACTTCAAGCAAATTTCTTAGTTGACTTACGCATTCTGGAAGCCTAGCTTTAAGCTGGGGAGACCTGCGAAGTTACCATTCTCTTCTGATTCTTCTTTTTTCGGAGACAAGGTGTTCGATTTCAGAGGAACAAGTTCGGCTATTCATATTTCTAAAACTTGTAGTGGTAGCATGTTGCACGGCTTTTATAATATTTTGGGAAAAATCATTAATTGACTCATCAATATCCTCTGGAGTTCTCAAAGATATATTTTCCGTACAATGAGTACTTAAATATTTTTTATATTTTAGCCAATTCACTGTAGACTGGAATACACCTATGTCGTTAAATCGGGATCCAATGTTCTGGGGGAAACATATAGAGACCATAGTAGGTGAGTGATCGGAGGACAAATCCAATAAAGGCTCCACATGCATCCATTCTAAGGGGACGTTTTTTACGATTCCAAAGTCAATAACATCTGGGATCTTTCGCTGGTCAGATGGCCAATAGGTGGGACACCCGCTGGATCTAAACCCAATTTTAATATAGTATCAAAAAACACATGAGCTTTCGTGGAGATTAATCTTGAGCCCCAAAATGTGTGTTTTGCATTATAGTCACCAGCAGCTATAAATCGGGATCCAAGAGAAGTAAAAAAATTTGAGTAATGGTTTTCTGTAACTGAAAGCCGAGGCGGGGATAAATTGGTGAAATTACCAATTTACTGTGAATGTGTTCAATACAAATATTTGTTGCTTGAAAATATTGTTCACATGTCTCATTTAACAAGTAATGTTTCATTCTATTTTTAATTAGAATAGCAAGATCTTCCACGTGGATCTTTAGTGTCATATAGTATATAGCCATTTATCCTGAAATAACTTCTTGACGTCAGGTTAGTTTCAGCAATCAACATAACATCGATTTGCCTTTCCCTCAGGAAGTGTTCAAGTTCATTTTTATGTTGGCGTATGCCGTTTGCGTTCCAGAAACATATTTTTGAATAGATCATTTTTTTAAAATAGCCTGTAAAATAGTTGATTGCATTTCTAGCCTTTCCTGCATCATGGAGGTCATAGAAGCCGTAAAAGTGTTTATTGATTGAACCAAAGTCTGCAATGTGGCTTCAAGGTTGCTAAAATATGGGTCGGGCTGTTGAGACTTGGACTTCTGGGGGCTAATTCTGTCATTCGTGATCGAAATTACTATCGAGTAGAAAATAATTTCGATATCGTGTAAATTTCTAATGATGTGACTCGTTACGTAACGAGTCGATTTATCACTTCAGTGTTGCAAAACACTGAAAAATGTGTTTTATAACACTGCCGAAAATTGTATGTATTCGCATACTTTGTATACATGTTGTACATTAAAAACTAACAGCCAGTTTACCAATCTCGACAGCCTGTTTGCGTTCGCAATCTAAGCGAAAGAAATTTGATTTGGGCTCGTCTAACTTTTTTCTATGCGAACGATGTGTCAAAACTCAATCAAAATACATAAGAATATGCGAACGAATAGTAGTGAGATAGACAAATCCGAATTGATTCGAATGTGAGTGACTGGCTTTCTTTCGCATTCATTTTCTTTCGAAATTGGTAAACTGGCTGTAAATAAACACACATACGTTCACAATAACAATGCATTTAAATCAGTCATGTATGCGTGTTCGTACATTAAAAAGGAAGTGAATAGAAATAACAATTCAATAAATATGTAGGTAAGATCAACCATTTAACTGTGTATAAGCATATGTATATTTGCATTTCTAAAATAAAAAACAAAAATAAGTTCTTGAATATAATAATATGTGACTTCAAATATAAGTTTTTGTGTTCTTAGTAATATTCATCTTTATATACATACATAAGTATACCTGTATATATTCGCCATATACATCATATGAACTGAAAAAAGCCTTAAGAACCAAAAATTCTCAATTTAATTTAAATACTATTGCTATTCAAAACAAATTTTTAATTTACATTTCTTTTGTGTTTTTCTGTTTGGCTGGTTTTCGATAGTACTTTTGCTTACGAGTAAAAAGTTGACGGTTGCATTCGAATGGTTACTCGCTATCGAATGCCATCATTAGAAATTTCGAAACCTTTTACTCGATATCGAATGAGATAATCCAAAAGTGTAAAAACTCGCACATTCGAGTAAAAACTCGCTCGTAAGCGAATGGCAGAATTGGCCCCTTCATTCGCGTTTGGTATATTAGTCTTAACCACATTGGCATAAGAAACTTGGTTAAAGCAATGATTACAATGCTTGCTCCCGGCACTTGACAGTACTTGTAACGCCATGTTTACAGAAAATACACTTAAAGCTAGAAGAAAAAAAAAACTTAAACCTAAACCTACAACACTAACTTAAACTAGATTTATAAACTGAAAATTATAATAAAAACAAAAGAGACAAAAAATAAAAAATTAAATAAACAAAAAACTAAAACTATCCCCTGTGAATGCCGGGAGTACAGTGTAAGTAAAAGTTTTGACCAGCAAAACCATTGTCCTCTTCTCGTAAAATTCCAATACAAGAAATATATTGCGTATTTGACCAACTAAAATCTCGCTCGTTAGATAAAACATTCTGAATAACATTGCCTTCAAAACAAGACAATCTTCTAACAAAACTGCTCATCAGCCCGAAAGCGTAATGAGACAAGGCAGAAATTTTGGCCTTCTCATAAATAAACACATTAGAAAATCTTTTATTTAGAGCTTTAAAATTCTTCTCTATGCATTTCCGCACTATGTGCCTTTCAAAAATCGCCATTCTCTTCATAATAGTCCGTGAGATGGTAAACCAAATTGGAAACGCATAGAGGAGAATTGGCCTAATGCTTACCTTATACAAAAGCAATTTAGTTCTAATTGGCAAAAATTTACTATTGAACAATTTACTAAATGCCCCCTTTACCCGATTAGCCTTTTCCAAATTACAAACAGCGTGTCAATTAAATTTCATGAGTTTACTAAAATGAACTCCTAGGTATTTAATGCTGTCCTTAAAACGTATCTCAATACCATTTAGCATCAACCTAAGATTTTTGCTCTCCGGAACAACCGTATATTTACATTTCCCAGACGCATTTCGCAAGCAAATAGCAGAGCTTTTTAAAATGTTTATTTTTATTCCCCAATGGGTATAAAATTTGTCCACTTTCCTAAGATGCAAAGATACCCGTTGAAGAGCTGCGTTGGGATATTCATCATGCGCGTACAGAAGTGAATCGTCAGCATATAATATGCTCTGGGAGAGACCGAACTCATGAGGGAAATCGCTTATAAAAATATTGTAAAGATGGGGAGCCAACACAGAGCCCTGCGGTATCCCACAAGAAACGTCACCGTACTCGGATAATCTATTAGAACTCTGCACACAAAATTTTCGGTTATCGAAATAGCTTTGAAAAAGTTTTATGATAGCCGGATCAAAGCCAATATTTATCATTTTAAATAAAATACCATCATGATACGCTTTGTCAAAAGCTTTTTTAATGTCAAGAGAAACCGCTACAGTGCAACGACGTTCCCTTAAATTCTGAATTACATCGGTGTGAAATTTTAACAGGGCATGAACGGTAGAATTTCCGTTTTTAAACCCAAATTGCCTTTCAGGAATATATTCACCGACTAAAGGAAGATTCATTTTATTCCATACCACTCTCTCAAACATTTTTCCTAAGTTAGAAAGCAGTGGAATTGGTCGTAGATTATTAATATCAGTGTTACCCTTCACTTTATGAATCGGAACAACCTTTGCCAATTTCCAAGCGGATGGAAAATAGCAGTTATTAAGACAGTTATTAAACAATACTGTCAAATATTCAAAAGCCTTAACAGGCAACCTTCTTATAATGAAATTCGACACACTATCTATACCAGATGATTTTTTGTTATTCAAGGATCTCGATATATCTAAAAGAAAGTTCAAATCCGTAAGCTTCAAAATTTGTTTAGAAATTAGTAAATACTGCGGATTCAGCCTATTGAAGGTTCTTGAAAATAATAATTTTAAATCTCTCTGCCAGTTATATTTCAATTTTAGCATTTTCCGTAACTTATCAGATGCAATAAACTTCTTGTTCCTACTTTCAACCCGGTTAGAATGTATACTCGCCACAAAATTCACAGAAGCACTGAAATTGTCCACAAAAAAGTCTCATCATTTGACAAGTTCCTATTAATTGGAGGATAATGATCCAGTATTGCACCTATAATATCACTTTTAAATGAATTCCAGTTCGTATCTCTATAAGAGACAAAATGGTCCGGAATTCTTAAAACAAACTCGAATTCAGACATTGTTAAGGCCAAGGCTAAAGGATTATGATCAGAAAATGTAGGCAGCGTTTTCGTCCTATAGTTAGTCCGATAATTATCTAATAAATCGTTACTCAATATAAAATGGTCCAAGTGCGAAGCACCACCAGGATAAGAAGGAAAAACATCACAAATTCTAGTTACAGAAAACGCTTCATCTTGAAGCCACGATGAAAGGACTTCACCATTAAAATTGTTCACTGAATCACCCCACGAACCGTGTTTTGCATTCAAATCACCAAAGTTGCCCGAGAAACTCAATATCGAGGATAGACCATTGCTAATATCTTGACGATTAAAATTACTTCTAAAATAAATGGAACCACAAAGAATTCTACGCACAACACCATTCAATAAAATTCTAATCTCAAGAAATAAATTTGGAAAATTCAGTCCGGGAACATTAACAACGGAATAATCAAATGACTTGCTTACAGCAATCCCGACACCCACTGAACTATCGTCCTTAACTACAACAAAATTATCAAGATAAACATTCGCACCCGAAGACAAATGCAATTCCTGCAAAAAGGCAATATCAATTTTATATTGATTTAAAATAATATTAAGTTCAGTCCTCCTTCCTATATGGATAAGAGAACCAACATTAAATGTTAAAAATTCAGAGAATTACGGCCCATATACATCGTGAATATCTTTCATTAGTTTCAAGCATTCTTCCTTTGCCTGATCTTTCGTTAAACAATGATAACTTCCCAAAAAATTCCTAATTTTATCCTCTAACGATGGTCCTGAATCACACAAAACCTTCGCAACCTTCATGAACTCCTGAATAAATTCAGGTTTCTCCACTCCCTTTTGTTTTGACACGTCATTAAACATACTAGCATAAGATGCATTCCCAAGACCACTGGAAAAATTCAGTGCCTTGCTAACATTAGCAGTAGCTAAAACTTTTCTCTCCCTGGCCTCCTGAAGAGCCTTCTTTCTAAAACCTAAATATTTTCTATACGCTGGGCAACAATTCACACAAAAAGGCATTACATTACTACCCGGAACTAAGCTGCATTCACCAGGCCCATGATTCTGGTCACATTTTAAATACGCAAATACAATTCCGTGAGTAATGACCCCACTGCTGACACCTCCAACATTGCGGGATCTTCGCGCTATACTTAGGTCTCTCCCAAGATACTACCTGATTTAAAATGAATTTCAAGCCAATTAGCTCACTTACTTTCCGACCTGGCTTAAGTACTACCAAAAATAAACCCGTGTCTATACCTTTCTTCTTTGAAAAGTCCGTCGAAAACTTGGATACCGAATCAATTGTATCCGGAATCAAATTATCCAATTCTATTTTAATTTCATCCACATTTGACTTAAAATACAAGCCTCTGCAAATAACGCTCTGACGCTTCAACTCCCTGGGAGTGAATCTATGAGCAGAAATTTCCTTTTTCTTAAGTAATTCCACCATTTCTAAATGAGCAGACAACTCCCTAAAATACAATTTGCTTTTGTTCTGCGACTTGTTCCTGATTTTAAAATGAACGTTCTTCGATTTTAATTGGTCAATCAGGGATTTAACATTAACATTTTCTATTATTATCGGAGGACAATATGAAATCTTAGCCCTACTTTGTGTATGTGTGTTCTATGATGAATTGTTAACATTATTCTGTTTTTGTTTTACAGAGACGCTTTCAAACGGCTTATCAGTAACTAAATCTAAATCCCCCAATAAATTAAATCTATTAATACGGTTAACGTCATCAATAGCTTTGCTTTTGCCATCAACATTAGAATTAGATAAATCAACAACTACGTCACCTGGAAATTTTCTTTTCTTGCTCTTCACCGTTCTAAACTCATTTTCAAATGAGGAAAGGGACCAAGCGTCTTGCACGACATCATGAACATCTGCCTCTTCCATATCTGCATCTTGAATCTTTAAATTCTCCAGAATAGCAATACTATCTTTCACGCTGCTTGCATCAAAAAGCTCTTTAATTTCTGCTGATGATTGATCTAGCAGAACTGCATTCAATAAATCCTTTCCCAGCTGGGAAGTCTGACCAGCAAGATTACATTTTTGCGAATCGCATGGATTTCCAATAATCTTTTGACTTGAAGCTGGAGCCCCGCTCTTCAAAGAAACATGCAGGCCTTTACCATTATTTGAAGTCGCCTTTCTCGCTTTGAAAGATTTTCCATTCAAATTATTAGGAGGGCGTCCTCCAGACTGCGAAAGCAACGGATTAATTTCCATTCCTTCAGCGTGTGCTTTAAATTCCAAATCAATTGAATTCCCAATCAATTTAAAAATTCACAAAAAAAAAAACAATTATTTTATTTTATTTTATTTTTTGACAGAAAAAAAAAATTCAAAAACCAAAATTATAATAAGTTAAATAAATATAAAAAAAAATAGAAAAAAAGCTTGTGCGATAAAATAAAATTTTAAAATAATAAGAATATTTCAAATTTATTTAAATATGAACAATTAAGTTTTTTATTCGCTATTTTAGCTTCTAACATTTATATCAATAAAAAAAGGTGTAAAGAAATGTTAGAGACGTGTATAAATGAAAAAGCTTGTTTTTTGTGTTTTGACGGGTATTATTAGAGCATTTTCCTTTTTAAATTCTCAGCAATTTATTTAGATTGTTGAGAATATCTTTCAAAAATTTCCAAAGTCTACTGATGATTAGGGTAGTTCCTATGAAATGTCGACATATAGATAGCTGGGAAACATAGAAAACAAGCTATTTATAATTTTTTATTTAAATATGTAAAAGTTTCCATAATTAACACAATTCGCAAGGCTTATGCTAGTACATGACAGAAACTGATCTGCTATTGGGCATTGAACTTATGTGTAGTATCATCCGTAGAAAAGCCACCAGAGTTACACTAGACCATAACTTGAGATGAACTTTCCAACGCTATAACACACAGGAAACACGTCTGCAGACAACTTGTTCCACAGACGAAGGGTACGTCTGAAAAACGAATTCTCTCTGTTATGCGTAGTACGATTCTCCGAGCAACCAACAAAAATGGATGAGCTCTAGACGATGAACGCATGCTACGTAAAAATGTACGCGTTTCGGGAACAAGATCCCTAATCTCGTCGGAGCAAAATACATTGTAGTAACGATAGAACAGAGTAACGCACTCTACACTGCGTCGATGCTCCAGTGAGTTAATAGAGCTGGATGCCCTACTGCCACCGATGATATTCTTCGCCCTCTTCTGCACACGGTCGAGTAACCCCAAAATAGACTTTGACACACCTGCCCAAACATGAGAGTTGTATTCCATTTTCGGTCGGATGTAGGTGGTATAAATCTTACATCTTACACCGTTTCAAAAACCCGAGGCACTTGAATGCTTCTTTAGAGACGTGAAAAATGTGATCATTCCAGCGAATCATCCGATTCCTCAATATTTATACCATCCATTAGTACAAACGAAGCGGCATTTGCGGTCGTGTGTTAATAAACATTGGCTATTACGAGCGTTAAAGGCGACTCTGTTTTGTTCAGTGAATCATTCATATTTAGCCTCTTGACAGCGATTTCTGACAGGCTAGGCCTATAACTAAAAGAGTGTAGTGTTCTGTCTCTCGTCGTGTGCACATGTCTTTTGTTACTGCTGCGCGTATTTCCAATATGTGTATGTTCATTAATTAAATTCGTATGAAACCAAATTGCACCGTAATAGGTAGTAAGCTGTGTGCATGTATTTATTTTCCTTACTCTCTTTTTTTACCGTTGTTCGTACTTTTTATGTACATATGTACATATGTTCATTATTAATTTCGTATGAAATCAAAGTGCACCGGAATAGGTAGCAGTATGTGTACACGCGTTTCTTTTTGTTGTTTTTTTTTTGTTTGTTTCTTCTTTCACCGTTGTCCGCGTTTTCTTTATATGCACAATATTAATTTCTTCTGAATGTAATGGTAATGACCTTGTAGCGTGGAAGGTGTTGGACCAAATTTTGCTAATCTGAGCAGTGTCGAAGGTATATACACTAGGCACTGATCAGTTTTAAATAATTAAATTCCAACATTTTATATGCTGCAATATAGTTTGCTTTAGTCTTTCGTGTTGTTATTGTTTAAGTTAAACCTCCACGAACACTACTCCCTCTTTCCTACCTCATCATAACCTATTTTCCTAGTTCCAGTCCAATGCACTGCATATGTAGGGGTCATCCCCTGAGTACTGGTCCAAGATAAAAAAAAAAGAGTACGAGTGGCAAATGCTGCTGTCATCGGCGAAAGACAAAAGAAGTGAAGTTGTAAAACCAAAATTGCTTGAAAGTAAAAATATTATCTACAAAAATTGTCAAAAACAGACTTTAAATCGTCAAAGTGCTATTTTCAGCACCCAAACTCGTCAAATATGGCATCCGTGCTAACCGTGTAATTTTCTATCTGTTTCTATTATCAAGCACCTGATCTGGCGAAAATTGTCATATATTCTTAAAGCATACGCTAAGGCGGTACAAAAATAATTAAAGTAAGCAAGCAACCAATAAACGAACTCAGTAATAAATATAAACTTGTGTTTTATAGCATACGGTAAGTCGGTACTTAAAAATTGAAAGCCGCAATCAAGATAACAACAGCTGATAACAAATGGCGATAGCTTGCACAACAGTAAAAGTTGTGGGAATCCTCGGGCTCCCAATTTGCAGGAAAAGTGTTGCTTGTATTGAAAATTGTGTAAATGAGAAAGCTTGTGAGAGAGTAATTTGTGTTTCTCATTTTACCAGACTTTACCCGTACTTTTTTCCGTGTAAAATAGTAAAATTGCCAAATTGTTTAATCAGCTGTGTGTTATTTATAAATATTTTTCTCATATATGTAAAAATTTTTAATTATTCTTATTAAAAAGAATATCAAATTAATTTGATTCTTAATTTTACATATTGAATTTTTTATAAAAGTAAGCTTTTCTGACTGAATTTCAGTTCATTGTCAAATTTAAAATTTGAGGGCACTGAATTTTAAAAAAGTATGTACATATATTAAACAACAGCCGTTTTTGCTTTGACATTTAATTTCGAGCTCGAAATGTTGTTTTTTGTGCTCCAACAATTTTGGAAAAAAATTTGCTTGTCTTCTGATAACTAGTATTTTTTGTTTACTCTTAGGTTAGGTAGGCAGGCCGCTGGGCTCTCCAAAGAGTACCCGGATATTCCTGCTCACTTGGGTCCGTTCCCTTTGTGATTGCCTGAAAAGTTAGGGTATGATAGAAGGAAAAATAATAGTTATAAGGATATAGAAGGAGTGCGGAAGAGGGAAAGGAAAGGTGGGAAACTGCTTAATGTGGCATTACTTGCTGATTTACTAGCCATCCGCTACTTATGAAAGAAGCTATAGCAGTCGATTTGACCAAGGCCAGACATGATAGACTATTGAAGCTCCTCTCGCCTAAGAATCTTAGACGATGGTGCTCCAAAGCCGGGCATGTACCGAGGAGATGAAGGGTGGTCTTTTCCTCGTCTTGGCAACTTCTACAGAAGTCGTTATAGGGTATGCCTAGTCTCCTGGCATGGTTTCCAAACGGGCAATGTCCAGTGATGACTGCTACCGTCCTTCTTAGGAGAGATCTGGGAAGTTTTAATAGCTCCCCCGTTCTCTTAGAGTTAATGTGCGGCCACAGGTTCCTTGATATAAGGCACGTGGACTCTGTAAGCCACTTTTCTTGGGCGTGTTCCAGCGTGTGGAGTTTTATTCTTTTCTAACACGCTTATATAGGTTGTCCGCAAAAGGGATCTATATCCCTATCCTCTAGGGCTGTCTCTTTTTTGGCTAATTCGTCAGCGATGTTGTTGCCATTGTTGGACCCATGTCCACGTACCCATTTTAGGGTTATGTTAGAATGTCTCGCCATCTTATTTAAAGATGTCCGGCATTCCTGGACTAGACTGGAATTGGTGTATATTCCAATCAGGGAATTGATTGGAATATACACCAGATGGCCTTGCTGTCCGTTACTATCATGATATCTTGGGATACGTCAGCCATCTGGCCGCTTTATTTATATCCGATATTTCAGTCTGAAGTACACTACATTCGTCTGATAGTCTGAAGGATATTTTAGTGTTAAATTCATCTATGTAAACGCCACCTCCAACCCTCTCTCCCCTTCTGAACCCATCCGTGTAAACATAGAAGTAACCAGATTCTAGGGGAAATTCCTCAATTTGGTAGCCGAAGCTCCTTATGAGGAATGGTTTTGGGATGCAATAGTCAATTATATCGAGGACTAGGTCTCCTCCAATCTCCAATATAATAGCATGTCCCCACGGTCCGTGGGTCCACGCTCCGCTTCTAAGTCGCATAGCATCCAGCTCATAAGTCCAAAAAGTGCTTTGGTTGGTGTTGTCCTCATGGCCCCTGTGGTCAGTATTGTCATGGTTCGACTGATTTTTTCAATTTGAAGTCTATTAGCTGCGGAGTCCAGTGATTTCCACCATACTGATACTACGTAGAAAATTATTGGTTTTATAACCATTTCATAAAGCCATACAACTCCTTTTGGTTGCTAACTACTAGCCACACAGACCCTCGGCGCAGCTTCTACAACCTTGGCCTTCAGTGGGGCATTTTGGTCCGCGGGTACCATCCACCTCGTGGTATTCGGGGTGTATGTCACCTGACCCGAGGTTTGCACATTTTTTTATTTTTTTTCATTCATTTGTTTATTGAATCTCCACAAAGTGAACTAACAATAAGTATTCAAATCTTAAAACTAAATACATAAGATTAATTAAGTCCAGCCAATGCTAGACAAAAATGTTTTATTTTGCACGGTCAATATCGGTAAAATCACCTATTTAACGTTCTGATGGTGTCAAGGGTATTCCTCCTTCTCAACCGAGAGTGGCCTTCAAAATTAAGTATATTGCGTGCAAGACGATTTGGATGAAGTTCCAATTTATTGATATACCTTGTTCCGTACTTTGAAAATTCGTCTTTTACAAGAGGAACACAGAGATCCTTATGAATTCGTGAGTTTTTTACGTACCATGGAGCTGCGGTAATTGTTCGAAGAATTTTGTTTTGTCGCCTTTGAATTTTTTCAACGTTTGAAGCGGAAGCGGTGTCCCATAGTTGAATTCCATAGCACCATATAGGCTTTATCCAGCTTCAATGTCGAGTTTCTGCCCATAAGCCAATTCAGTTGCGCTGCTTTTAACTTTAACTGAGTAACTTTCGCATCTATGTGAGACTTCCACGTTAACCTACGGTCCAGGTGAATACCAAGGTACTTGACTTCATTTTGCTGCGGAATAGGTGAATTGTTGATTTGGATGGCTGAACATGTTTGTTTACGCAGCGTGAATGTAACGTGAGTACACTTTTGTTCATTAACTTTAATTTTCCAAAGTTTTAACCACATTTCTAATATTGAAATATACTCCTGCAAATTTCGCGAAGCTACTTGATGGCTTTCATGTACGCTGCAGAATGCTGTATCGTCTGCAAAAGTTGAATTGTGGATTCCGGGTGTCGTTGGCATGTCAGAGGCGTCAATCAAATATAAAGTAGGCTCCAGTATGCTGCCTTGGGGAACTCCTGCCTCGATTGGCTGAGTTGGGCTTATAAAGTCGCCTTCTCTGATAACAAACTTCCGCCCACATAAGTAGCTTTCCAGAAGCTTGTGTGTATTTGCAGGCAAGTTCAACTTTATTTTGTGTATCAAGCCCTCGTGCCACACTTTATCAAAAGCTTGAGAAATGTCAATGAATAGAGCTGAGCAATACTTCTTCTCCTCAAAGGTCTGTCTTATGACATTGACTAGTCTGTGCGTTTGTTCTATGGTGCTGTGTTTAGCCTGAAAGCCAAATTGATGATCAGGGATGCATCCTACAGTGTTCAACATTGGACTCAACTTTGCCATTAACAATTTTTCGAACAGTTTTGAAATTGTTGGCAGTAGAGTTATTGGTCTGTATGATTCCACCTTTGTGGGATCCTTCCCTGGTTTAGGTATCATAGTAATCATGGACACCTTCCACTCTGCAGGATAATACTCGAGACGTAAAATAGCGTTCAAAATAAAAAGAAGAATTCTACGAGCTACACGAGGTAGCTGTTCAAGCATTTTACCAGTAATTTGATCAATACCTGGAGCTTTCCTGGGGTTTGTGTTACGAATAACATTTTCGACATCTTGAAAACTAAGTCTCAACGGCATAGGCGGTCTAACAGCGTATGACGGTAGCCCAGCTGAATTATTCGCTGTATCATTTGTGGTAAAAACATTTCTCAAATGATTGACATACAACATTCCCTTTTCAGAATCGCTTCTTGCCCAATCTCCAGTTGAAGTTCGCAGAGGTGGCTTACCTATTACGGGTCTGTTCAGACCTTTTGTCGCTTTCCATAGAGAATAGTCGGTTTGAGGGGTACCCAAGACCTTCCAGATAATTTTTAAGGGAAGCCATTCTTTGGATTTCAAGCAGATTTCTTAACTGAGTTATGCACTCTCGTAGCCTGCTTTTAAGCTGGGAAGACCTGCGAAGTTGCCACTCTCTTCTAACTCTTCTTTTTTCTATTAGAAGTTGTTCAATTTCAAACGAATAGGTTCTATTGCTCACATTTCTGGATTTTATATGGCTAGTGGTAGCATGTTGTACGGCTTGATTAAGGTGTTCAGAAAATTCGTTAATCCATATGTCAATATCCTCAGGCGTTCTCAAGGCAATGTTTTCCGTACAATGTGTACTCAAATATTTTTTATATTTTAACCAATTAACTCGAGTGACAGTCAACGCCAAGTCACAAAACGGGGAACCAACCCCCTGGGGGAACGAAACAGAAACTATAGTTGGTGAGTGATCTGAGGACAAGTCTGATGAAAGCTCCACTTGCATCCATTCTGAGGGAAAATTTTTTGTAACTCCAAAATCTATAACGTCTGGGATCTTTCGTTGGTCTGACGGCCAATAAGTGGACTGTCCACTTGAAATCACACATAAGCCCATTTTGGAAACGGTGTCAAAAAGCACACGGTCTTTCGGGGTAATTAAACGTGATCCCCAAAAAGTATGTTTAGCGTTATAGTCGCCAGCCGCTAAAAATCGAGGACCAAGTGATTTGAAAAAAATTGAATATTGTCTTTCTGTTATTGAAAATCGTGGTGGTGAGTAAATCGAGGATATAACAATTTTTTCATGAAAATAATTAAGGCATATATTTGTAGTTTGGAGATATTCCTCACGTGTCCCGTCCATTAGATAGTGCTTAATTCTGGTCTTTATCAAAATTGCCGAACCGCCGCAAGATCTTCCACGGAGATCTTTTGTGTCATATAGTGTGTAGCCATTAATTTTGAAATAACTGTTGGTCGTCAAATGGGTTTCAGCAATCATTATTATATCGATCTGCTTTTTCATAAGGAAGTGCTCAAGTTCATTTTTATGTTGGCGAATGCCGTTTGCGTTCCAGAAACATATTTTTAACCAATTCATTTTTTTAAAATTGCCTGTAAAATAGTGGATTGCATTTTTAGCATTTCCTGCATCATGTTCGTCATAGAAACGGTAAAAGTGTTTATGGATTGAACAAGAGTCAGCAGAGTTGCCTCTAAATTACTAAAATTTGGATCGCACTTTTGAGGTTTGGGCTACTGGTTCAAGATTTGGTCGGCTTTAAGGACATTAGCATATGAAAATTGTTTGGAGGTTTGCGTATTTGTATGGGTGGTTGAATCGCCTACCTGGGGAAAATTGTTTTTACCAATGACATTTGGCTGCTGGGTTGCTGGAGAAACTGATGACTTATTTGTCATTGACCGCTTAAAGTGAGTATAGACAGGGCAACCTCTATAATTTGCAGTGTGGTTACCTCCTCAGATTCTGCATTTCTTAACACTTGCGTCGGCCTTTGGCTTGTTGCACTGAGTTGTGCCGTGAAGTTCGCCACATACAACACAAACAGCGGGCAACTTACAGTAAGCCTTTGTGTGGCCAAATTCTTGGCAATTTAGGCACTGAACGGGTCCTGAACGCTTATGTGGCTCCTCAACGGTAACCTTACAAGGAAAAAAAATTTAAGGTTATAAATTGGATGAATTTCACCTTTTTTCAGGACAACATCCCTGGGTTCTAGTTCAACCCTAAACATGGTTTGCACATGACAGCGGATTGGTGTATTCCTCTGCCCTATGTTCCCCTCAAGCCCAGGACGTGGGATATTCATATATAAGCCAAGTTTGTGTCATGGTCATATATGTGAATGCCCCTGTCCTCATCTATCCGCCACCTGGTGACGCGTCCGATGGGAGTATGACGACTCCAACACGGATTTTTTGTTTACTCTTATTCTACCGGGCTTTACCCGAAACTTCCTCGCTGCCATTACACAGGAAAGTTCTTTCATGAAATATCTGTATGCGTATTACAAATAAAAATGTCAATCATATAGACGACTTTCATGAAAATGTTTTGTTCGTCCACACAGAAAAGTGAAAGTTCATTTTAAAAATGTCGCCGATGCAAAGAGTTTCAAAATTTAATAGAAAGTAATATAAGAAACGTTATATGTTAGAGATTATTCGTACACCTGCAGATCAGAGTTTTTATTTTTTATTTTTTTTATCTGGGACCAGTACTCAGGGGATGACCCCTACATATACAGCGCATTGTACTGGAACTAGGAAAATTGAGTATTATGAGGAGGAAGGAGGGAGTAGTGTTCGCGAAATGTTAACGATAACAACTCGAAAGACTGAAACAAACTCTATTGCAGCATTTAAAATGTTGGAATTAAATTAATTAAAACTGATCAGTGCCCAGTGTATATACCTTCGACACTGCTCAGATTATTAAAATTTAGTCCAACACCTTCCACACTACAAGGTAATGAAATGCATTGAAAATAATATTAATATTGAACATATAAAGAAAACACGGACAACGGTGAAAAAAAAACGAGTGTGCACATACTGCTACCTATTACGGTGCTCTTTGATTTCATAGGAAATCAGTAATAAACATACATACATACATATATAGAAAATACGGACAACGGTAAAAAAGAGAAAAAAAAACAAAAATAAACACGTGTACACAACTTGCTACCTATTATGGTGCAATTTGGTTTCATACGAATTTAATTAATGAACATACACATATTGGAAATACGGACAGCAGTAACAAAAGACGTGTGCACCTAATGAGAGACAAAACACTACCCTGTAAAGTTCTTAACTCTTCTAAATGATGAGAGAATTAATTTTAAGATGGATACTGAGAATTTGGCACAGAGCTATAGACACTTAATTAACAAAAAATTATTGCATTGAATGTATATGAGTATAGTTGTTAGGATATTATTGAATTATGTTATATTTTTTTATGTTATTCTGTAAGCAACATCTGCTATGTCAATTCGTTTATGTTAGAAAACAACATGTTGTAATCGTTAGCAGGGCACATGTTGGCTGCAGAATACATTTTTGGTTTACATTATGTTATTTTTAATTGTTAATATTGTGAAGTATTTTTCTTTGAGTTAGCATTTTTGTAAACCAAAAATTATTTGACAAATTTTTGTTTAAAAAGAAAAAATTAACAATTTTAATTTTTCCTGAAGATGCTAACAAATTGTTGGCGAAATATTGTAAAATATGTGTTAGACAATTGTTAAATTTTTTATAAAAAAAAAAAAAAAAAACAAACCAAAATCCTAAACTGCAAAAATTTTATAAATATTATTATTTTACTACAATACTGCAACTTTGCAAAATTCTTTGCATGTGGCAACAGTGCTTAGCAATTTGTCATTTTACTTTCAGAAAACGTCAAAAAATTTGTTTCATGAAATTTTTGAAAGTAATCAAAATGCGAGTGTGTTAGTAAAAATTAAAAAAAGTGTGAGTGTATTGCAACTTTCATGAAATTATTTTGCTGTCTAAACGCTAGGTAAGCTAAAATCGTGTTATATAAACCAAAAGAAACTAACAGCTGTTACGTCTTTTGACAATAGTTGCGACCTATAAGGCAAAAAAAGAAAAATATTGCAAAGTAAGTTATAAACAGGCAGTTAAGTTCGGCAAATCATGCCGTCGTTGTTTGTTTCCTATGTAAAGCAGAGAAAACAGATTCAAAGTTGTAACCGCACGTTTAATTATTTAATTAATCTCTAAAACGTTAATCCGGAAAATGCTAAATTTTTAGCATACTGCGGTAAATGCAAGTTGGATCAATTACTCTGCGTTTTTGAGGGGTGTAATAACTCGCTATCCCAGTACCAACCCAATAATATCTATTTCCAGGAACAACACGATTCTGTTTTTATTAATCCAGTTTATTCGTATAATAAAATCTCGACAACCTTTTTATATTTGAACTGTCACCCAGCTCCCTGCTGAAATAACAGCGATGCCAAGCCTCCCAATTCGCATGACTAGCAATCAGCGTTGCCAGGTCTCCACAAGGAGCATAGTGCTTCACTACTTATTGTCACATAATTTGTGTCTGCATAACTTCACAATGTCAAACTAGAAGATAGGGTTTTTCGATTTTACTTTAATGGTGCGTGAATTCATTACTGTTTGATAAATGACCAAATTATGAAATAAATTATAAAATGTTTCCAAAGCGGTTTCATTAAATACTGATTATGGTAAAGTTCATCTTTTATTTGTTATAATTCTGACAAATTTTCGTATTATTCAATAAATTCTTTAAACGACACGCACTCTAGTGCACGGCTCGCTTAAAAAAACGCAAATGAAATTTACTCTGTGTTTGATAGAATTGCTATTGGTTGAGTTTGAAGGCTTGTAGTGCTATTCTGCAACTTTTAATGATCCGAAAATCGTAAATTATTTCGGCATATTTCATCCATCAATTATTTCGCCACACATAATATTTAAGGACGGCAAGCGGCTGTATATTTGTATACCTGATAACAGGCTGTAAAAGTAACAGCTGATTTCGCTGAATAATACATGTGATAATATATCGTTATAGTTATTGTAAAAATACCATTATCTTAATAAAAGTACCAGGATCGTACTAGAGGTCAAGTTTGACAAACACGTTCTAGGTATTGGACTAATTTGATATCAGACCCAGTTTGAGTGTAATATAGTCGTTTGAAAAGCTGTTTCATTATCGTGTTTTTAACATAAAAATATTATACTTTTTATAGTACAATATGTATTTTTAGAAATAAAAAGAAAAATTCAAAATTCGGTACGTTTTGTTGAAATAACGCGCTTTTTTCCTCATTATACCCTTCACAAAAATGTAAAGGGTATTTATAAGTTTGTGATTCCGTTTGTAATTTCTACAGTTTTTTTTTTTGTTTGGTTTTAAAATTTTAAAGTTGACATACCTTAAAGCCTAGTATTGTGATTGAATGTGCGAAAATTGTTCAGCAGCATTATGGCATGTTTCCACATAGCAGGCAAGTGTTCAGACAAACAAGTACCACACAGACAAGTACGTAAAAATATGAGTATTTTTAAACCACTTGTCTAGCTTACGTAGCACTTTACGTTTTATTAAACTGCAGGATTGCCGTAGTGAATATTTTTGTACTGTGTTTACTTTTTTCCATACAAAAACACAATAATTTCATTACACAGTGGCAACTCTCGAACAAAAACAAAAACAACTGGTTCTGTTTATAAATTCATTGATTCATTACAATTTTTTATCGTTCCATATCTGCATATATAATTTATAACATTTTACTTACATTTAGCAAAAAAAAAATGTTTTTTATGAAAATTACTGAAAGTTTATAAGTTTATTATTTTATAACGTACACAAGCACCTTTTTGTGCTTGGCTGTCTTTGACAGTAGCCACAATTGCAATTGCAATACAGAAATCACCAAAATTGATAGCCTTACGTTGTTAAAAAAAAAAAAAAAAAAAAAAAAAAAAAAAAAAAACAAACAATTTTGAGTACTTGGTATGTAGAAACATGCCATTACTTATTTCGTACGAAAAAAAAAATTGAGATGTACTCAATGTTGCCAATTTGTTCTCTAATTCATTTTTCTTTTAATTTTAAGTGTATATGTATGTATTTCGTGTGGAACAAGCTTTGCTTATGTTATTTCGCAGCTGAAAAACAAATAACTGAAACATGTTGCAGATACACTTATCGTGTTTTCCCCTTAAAAAACTCAGCACTACTTTTATTAACTTATTTCGAACGAATCAGTTTTGTATGCAATTTGACAGAATTTCACACGAAATTTTGAACTCAATATCAGTTTTAAGTGGGGAAAAATCTAATGCAAACCACAGGCTATGCGACTAGTTGTACAATATAACGATGTTGATTATTAGTTCGTCGTATGAAGTTGCGACTCGGTTGTACGAAAGATTAGAAAATTTTGATTTTTTGGATAGTTGACTGGTTGTAAAATTTGGAAGCAAAATCTGCAGTCATCTTCACTCAACAATCTTTTTTAAGAAATGAAATTGTGAATTAATGTTGCACATTAACGTGTTGTAGCGACGGTCGCATAGTCTATGGCATGGGTAAAAGCCATAATTGTGTTTTTTGTTCGTTTTATATTTATTAAAGGCTTATTTGACAAGCTTTGTAGAGAAATGTATTAAATAAACATGAAATATTTTTTATGAATGTGACTTGAAATTCCTTGCATATTTTCTGTATAAATTATTTTGTTATATAAATATATTAGAAATACTTTACATATTTTAAGAATGCGGTCGATTGCATCGGCCGGGGTTCCCCCCAGTTTAACTGAAAAGTTTAGTGATTTTTAACTGAGAAAATATGCGCACATATTACGCAGCTTGCTTATGAGACTAAACATTTTGCAACTAAACTAAGGACACATATTCAGGATTTTTTAAGTTTTTCTAAAACAATATTACAATAAAATTTATTTGCTGTCTTAAGTTTCTTCAAAACTGCATTGAACTACTAAAATATTTATCGTAATTATAGGATGATGACGATGATTTCAGTGGTCCGGCATTAGGAGGACATGTTAAAACGCACAGTGATGCATCCGATGATGACGACGACGACGATGATAAGCCAGTAACGATGCGTTCCGATGTTAGACGTGTCACTGGCAATCATTTAGATGTGCCAATTAAAAAGAAACCATACAAGATGGAAATATGCGATTTGTAAGCCTCTCATTGATTATAATCAACAATTTTAGTAGTTTTATTATATTTTATTTCCTTTTATTAACCACATATGTAACAATAAGTTTAATGTTAAATGAAAAAGGAAAGAAAACAACAGAACGAATATGATAAAAACTCAAACAAAACATAACAACAAAAAATGTCTATCATCAAAAATAAATAGAACTAATTTTGCGTAATTGTAAATTTTAAACAGCAGCAGAAGGAAAGAAACTATGTTTTCAAATATAAAGATAAATTTTAAAAATACTTATTATTAAAAAAAGTATTTGTAAATTAATTATATAGTTTTTAATTTTAAGTATGTAGTTTTGTAGTTTTTAAGACTTAAGATTTAAAACTTTAAGTCCCAAACGTAATATATTATAAAAGTAATTTGATATTAAGTTATGAAGTTAACAAAAAAATTGATTTCATTGATAAAGACAAAGTGTACTGTAATCCTTGCAAACAGATTTTTACGCGGAAGGTAAATTTTTTTAATAGTATTGGAAAAGCTTTTGATGTCGTGGCACATCGACTTGCTGTGACAAAATCAATGATATAGCGTGATAAGTATTCAAATGGATACAAAAAATACTACTACCCACAAAGCTATATACTCGTACGTATATATGTTATACCAGGTACACAAATCTCGTGTATGACCAATTAGCACAAAATTGTTCCTCTGTGTGAATGCACATTTTTATCCGGCGCGGGGGAAAAATGCGTGATGCCCAGAGTGAACTTACCGACTTAAAAACCAGTGTTGACAGCATTTGAGTCAGGCAATAGTTCACATTCCCATGCCGTCTGTTCAACCATTTCTCGATATTGGGAATAAGACGCTCCGTCCATCAGCCTCTAGTGGCAGTACTCCATCTAGACTGCCAACATTGTAACATTTTCTATCATATTTGCTGCATTTTTCCACGGTCTACATGACCACTCTGTCTCGATATCCATGCCTTCCTTCGAGCTACAATCTGTAGATCTATTGGGATCGTACTTGCTATTACTGAAACCGTGTTCACCGATATCGTGTGATATGCAGATGTGACCCGTAAAGCATTTACTCTTTGCACTGCCAACAATGTACTTGCTCTACTTTGCAACATTCTTTCCTCAGATTGCGCTCCCATAGAGAAGAATGCTATTGCATTCCTCCATTAGAAATTTGCGTTTTTCTGGTAGAGGGCATTCTATGTTCGCTATCAGCCTTGTTAACAGCATGCTGAACCTGTTCCGACAAAGTGAGATAATTCACAAATTTCCTCGCTCTCAGGATCAAGTCATCAAACTGTATATCAATTTCCATCGGAACATGCCGTCTTCTAAGGAATAGGAGATTAGTCTTCTGCTCAGCCAATTGCAAGCCGTGTTCATCTAGCCATCCTTTTGTTCTTAACATCACTTGTCTCAGCTTTCTTTTTGTCTCCTCAACATTTCTGGTACTAATGACTGCTACAATACCGTCCGCATATCCCACCAGAAAGCTATCCTGCGGCATTTCCACTTGAAAAATTTCATCATAGCTAAGGTTCTATAGGTCTGGTCCCAACATGGAACACTGCGCATTGCCTGATGTTAATTTCCTTCCTTTTCGACCTTCGTTAGTGTTACATATCAGTTCCCTATCCTTAAGATAGTTCCTTATGGTTCTTCGAAAAATTGATTAATATTGTTGACTTTTTCCAATTTTTTCAACAACATATAAAATGTACATGTGGTCCTGAGGGACCAAGAATATATTTATTAAAGTACATTAAGTGCTTAGAGTAGAGTCGAGCGATTCTAAGCCCCCATACTGAAAAATGGTTTATTATAGTTTTCGAAAAAATAGCTTTAAGAATAAAAAAAATAAAGCTCAATCAACGTGAGTTTACCTTCCAATTCACACGTCCGTTCTTTGGACAAATGCGAAAGTAAGTCTGTGCGTTTGATACGTTTTGTCAGCTAAACGGCAGAAATATAAAACGTAGAACAGCTTTATATTATTTTATAACTACGGTGGGATCAGGGGTACATTTTTCGTCCGCAAATCGATCTATCTAACTTTTATGAAATTTAAAACGTACGAGTAGGTAGATATAAATACGTCTAAAAGAAAGAGGGCTTAGCGAGACAGTTTCCTCTTCTCCAGAGTTGTGAACCGACTTTGATGAAATTCAAAACGTAGATAGATGTAGATGAGGATGTCTAAAAGAGCATACTTTTTTAAAACTATGGTCGACGTAGATGGTAGATAGAACGTTCTCCCCGAAACTGTCGAACCTAAAAATTAGATTGATCTGCGTTTAAACCAGACCACACATATATTTAAGGGAGCACGCCAAGCAGTATAACTAGTTTTCATGATTTAAGATCATATTGATAGCTTTTTTCAATTGATTTTGAAGAACTTGGATTTAAGAAACCCAATCTAAGCAAGTATGACTCGCAAGTTGGCGAACATATTGAACCTAAGCCAAGCTGAAAGTAAATGAAAAAAGTTGTCCTAAATAAAATTTGCACTTAAGTAACTTTTAGCTTAAGAACTTACTTTAGCTGTGCAATAATAATAATAATGTTTATATTTATGTTGTAAACGCAAGAATAGTACCTTCGGCAAAATTTTGCGACGAGTGTAGAATGTGTGCATAGATCTAATGGCGAAGCTATAGACTGTATGTTGAATCACCTTAGAAACTCTAGCACTTTTATGTTTGCAGTAGAGTTTTCATTATGCGCTTGCTGTAAAATATAAAACAAACGAGCGCAGTTAAAGCTCAAGAATGGTAGAATGGATGATTACGACAACTCTCACATAAAATGGAAATCTTCTGCGCATATTTTGGTCAAATGACGTCACGAAACAATACAATAGATGATATGGAAATACATACTCTTGCATCTAAGCACCTGCTCATCTGAGGGGAAATCATCTGCTCCTTATAAAGTTTTGTCCAGAGACTGAACTTGCAAACATAAGAGCCAAGCTTAACACAGATATTAACTTTCAACAATAAAGGTTTAAATTGTTCCATGAGATTTATTCTTCAATAAATAAATTTACAGCCCGTTCGACGATATCGAATGAAAATGTATGCGAAAGAAAGCTAGTCACCCACATTCGAATAAATTTGGGTTTGTTTATGTCACTATTGTTCATTCGCATGAACTTATGTATTTTAATTGAATTTTGACACATCGTTCGCATAGAATAAAGTTAGATAAAACCCAATTCAATTTTCTTTCGCCTACAATGCGAATGAAATTATCCTTTCGTCATCGGCGAACTGGCTGTTAAACTCTAAACCCTTTGAGTCTATATTAAGTGACACATTAGGTCAAATAGTTTTAATTAAAACGATGCCTTCCACAAGTTTGCAGGGAGGGGCATGTATTATTTGTCTGTATTAAATTTTTGACATATTACTTGAAAAATATCTCTTCTGAAAAAATAAAAGTCAGTCACAGGGCAATTTCATATTTTACTTTGCTTTAGTTGAAACTTAGAACGCATTTTTTAAAGGAGTTTAACTCGAATATTTTCATTTTATATCGTTTTCCTTTGAACAAAATTTACGTTAATTAAAAAACATAACTTCATTTTTATTACAAGAATATTATAATATTTTACTTAAGAGAATAAACTTTAATGTATAATGTAATTAAATGACAAATTTATTATTATTTATTTCTTTTGTAATTTAATGCTCGCTTATTAAAACTTTATGTTCCATAGACACTTGAAATTAAAATAAATGAATAAAAATAATAAATAAGCTAAAATAGTATGTTTGTTAATAATATTTCATTAATATTATTAAGATTTTTTATTTATCAATTATATATTTTGTTTTGTATTTTAAACCAAAATCTTGGAGCACACAATAGAAGACACTTATCTTACAGTGACTTCAAGAAGTTCTATGAAATAAGTTTCTTTCAATCACAGGTGACAAATTTTATTATATATCTCAAAAATTAAGCTTAATTTATGAATTTATTTCATGTGAATTAATAAAGCAAACTTTTATTTGGAGTGACAAGTTGCTCGTTCTTAAAGATACCAGATTTACTTTAAATTATCAGTTCTTTTACCTGAATCAGAATAATGAAATAGTGTAAACTTATGTTTCCTATATGTAAATCAGTTTGATTGGCACTTTAATGGACTTGCCCGAATATTCTCATACATTTAACAGATCACTTTAAATTAGTTTTTAATTTGTGTATGCAAAAAATTCTTTAGTTTTGTTAAGCTGATGCTAAAACATATTTGTTTAAGTCTTTCCAAATTCATAATGTAGTTTTTAAATTCCCGCTGCTAATCTTTATCATAAAAAATGTTAAATTACTTTATTCTACTTCGGAAAATGTTAAAACTTAATTTTCAATATTAAAGTTTATTTTCAATATTTTTAGTTGAAAGCGGTTTTTAACTAAAAGTCTCAAAACCCAAACGAAAACGCTGTTCAAATTCTTGTATGTTTCATTCTGTTTTGCCACGTTTATACGGAAAATTTACGCTTTACAGCGAGCTTAGGCAAAGGCAAGTTTCAAAGTGGGGCGGTAAAGCTCGTTTATATTACAGCTTCGTTATTAGAGTGAAATTGGAAGCTTCTAGACAACCGACAATTCATGTTATCCAGGAGTTACTACGATTCTATGGCCTTTTCTAACTTTAATTGAAAATAACTTCTTTGTATAAACGAAGTTTGTTTACCCATACTTCTGTGTATTTTATACATATACCGTTAATTCAAAAACAAGTTAACTTAAATTTTATGAAATTTACTTTTTTATGCCGAAAGTTAACAGCCTGTTCGACGACATCGAATGAAAATGTATGCGAACGAAAGTTAGTCACTCATGTTCGAATCAATTTGGGTTCGTCTATGTCACTATTGTTCGTTCGCATGAACTTATGTATTTTAATTGAATTTTTACACATCCTTCGCTTAGAATAAAGTTAGAAAAACCCCAAATCAATTTTCTTTCGCCTAGCATGCGAATGAATTTATCCTTTCGACATCGTAAATTTTTCTTGTGACTTAAACAAACAAACACTTAAAATATGCTCCTGGCTGACGGCGTGTGGTCTTATGTCATTTTAAGCTACTTTGAGTTTTATTGCTGTAAAGTTTTGGCGTGTAGTCTTCAGAAAAGTTCATTTCAATAGATTTGTGCAAAATTTTCAACAGACAAGAAAAGTGAATGAAGTTATATGTATAAGCATGAATAAATTTGTAACATAATTATATATCGAATACAATATGTCTCAGAAACGTTGATGAATATTAATTTTAGAAATTATGGTTTTCCCTAAGCTTTTTTTAAAAATCCGTCTTCTCGCATACTTTTTTTTTTTTTAATTTAATTTTAAGTAATTTTGTTTAACTTGTCACATCTAAAAAATCGCAAATATTGTATATGTAAGTAAGTATTTTTTGACGTTTGGCATTCTGAGTTTTTGTATGTTACACATATATATGTACATACATATGTATATATTTTGAAACTTGCCTAACATCTGCTACAACGCAAAACCCTATCCAATTACCAGATATCTGTCCAGTTAAAAGCATAAAAATTTAATCAGTTTGCCATAAATTGCGTCTGTTTTTTATTCCATTTAGACTACAGTAGAGTGCAGAAATTCACAAATACTCTCAAATTTATTATAAAAATTCAATTTAACTTCTTATTCTTTATGCAAAATCAGAGGTTTTTAAACGCACAATTATAATAATTTTGATTTAATATAATAATTTTGTTTTCAGTAATTTTAATTTGTTTGTATGTAGTTCTTAGAAATTAAAATATAAGTATTATTTTGTTGGCAAAAACAAAAAATTGTTTAGAAATTAAACATCTATGTTTTATAAGACAAAAAATAAACTGCTGTGAATAGTTTATAATTGTTTTAATAAAATAATAGTTTTTAAGTAAAAACTATAAAACCACGGTATTTTATCGAAAAATTAGTTTTCTGTTTATAAGTTTTAAATGTTTTTATTGCCAATTACTCATAGTTCTTTTCTTTAAAATTAAAAGTAAAAAGTTCTTTCACTGATGAAAAACTTGCAAAAATTCGTCTAAGACAATAAGTGAATATTTTTTTATGAACGAAACAAACTAACTTTTTACAATAAATTTTGAATAGAATGAATTGAAAAAATAAACATGAAATAAAAATACATACATATATCTTTTACCACTCGAAGAGGAAAAATGTTTTGCGAAGACATAATTTTAATTATTTAATTCCTAAACTTTTATTTTCTTAATTTAAATAAACATTCATACAAAATAAATCAAAATGCCATATTAAAAGCAGAGATAAATGTACCTTTTAATTAAAGTATAAACAAAAAAAATTATGTATAAATAAAGAGCTACAAAACTCATTCTCAAAACAGGTCATAATGCTGTTTTACGAAAAATATAGCTATTAAGTGTAAAATAGTTGAGCCTAATATATCAATAATTAAATGTTCATTTTAAATACAAAAGAAATTATTATAAAATTTACCAAACATTTTGAATCGTACATAATAGGCCATTTACATTGTCTCGAAATCTAATATATTAGATGTGAACTCTCTCTCTCAAAATTTAGTTCGTTCACATTTGATTTTTTTTTTTTTTTTTTTTTTTGATATTACTTAGATTTTATATTTGTGATAAAAACAGCAGACTAAAAAAAAAAAATAAAAAAAATTGTTACATTTCCGAATTCTCTTTGACAGCAAGAAATGAGGGCAAATTGTTATTTTAACGGACTCCTTCTCCACTTCATTCATTCCGTTTTTGTGTTTGATTTTATTAATTTAAGCTTTAAACTTTAAAATTTCAAATTTATTTAATAATTTCAATAACGCACACAATTTGCATTGTTTGGTTTATTAATTGAAATGTCACTTTATTTTGTACAGTGTAGTATTTTGTAGTACTGCTGGATATCGGTAGATTACGTCGAAATCTAGTACCAAAACAACTAGATTTCGAGACAATATAAATGCACTCATCCACCATTACTTACTCGAATTTCATTCACATAAAAATTATAATATAGACTCTAATTCTCTAAGAATTGGAAAACAATTGGGCTTCACTGTTTCAGTTGAAAATTAATTCCATAGCACATAGCATACTTTTAGGGGATTTACGGACTCCACTGTATACAATGTATTTTATTTTTTTTTTATATTAAATTCTGTTCCCAATAATATTTAAAAACATTTCTAACAAACCAAACTAACACATACCGTAATTTTTATTGGAATACATGCACTCATACATACATAAATATTAATACCAAATTGTATTTTAAAATCAACATAAACAAAGTTATTGTTTAAAATTAAAACAAAACGTTTAAATAAAATAGTTGGTTAAGTTAAAAAAGCATGAAAAGTCGTGTTTTCATTTAATAAGGAAACCAAAATAATTAGGTGCCAATAGGGGTTGTTATTTCCGAAATCACAGTTCAAAGTGTCAAACACAAACAGATACTCCATACGACACAAGGTGCATTAACGTCTACAAGGTGACAGCGGCACGGCATATGCCAGTTTTTTGCTTCTGCTAATATAGTGATCCATTTACGTCAAATTTATTCTTTACATTTTTAAAAGTGAATTTAGTGCTTTATTCTGAATTAAACAGTTAAAAACTATATTATGAATATAAAAATAGCACGAATAAAAAGAAATTATTATTGTTAAATGGTATTTTCATAGTTTATAATTGTGATAAAGGTTACAAACATTTTTGACAAACATAGCTTACCACATGCCCGTTTTTGTTGTATTGTTGTAGGTTTGCTCTACTTTTTTTTTTTTTTTTTTTTTTTATATATATTGGACCAGTACTCAGGGGATGACCCCTACATATGCAGTGCATTGTACCAGAACTAGGAAAATAGGTTATGAGGAGGGGGAAAGCGGGAGTAGTGTTTGTGAACATTTGACTTGAATCTTCCAACGTTATAACAGACAGGAAACACTTCTGCAGGCAACTTGTTCCACAGACGAACCGTGCGGCTGAAAAACGAATTCTCTCTGTAATGCGTAGTACGATTCCCCGGGCAATCAACCACAAATGGATGAGCTCTAGACGATGAACGCGTGCTACGTAAAAATGTGCGAGTTTCGGGAACAAGATCCCTAATCTCGTCAGAGCAAAATCCATTGTAGTAACGATAGAACAGAGTAACGCACCCCACACTACGTCGATGCTCAAGTGAATCAATAGAGTTGGATACCCTACTGTCACTGATGAGCTTCTTCGCCCTCTCCTGCACACGGTCGAGTAACCCCAAAATAGACTTTGAGGCACCGGCCCAAACATGAGAGTTGTATTCCATTTTCGGTCGAATGTAGGTGGTATAAATAGTAAGGAGATCGGATGGAGTGAAGTACGTCTTACACCGTTTCAAAAAACCGAGACACTTGAATGCTTCTTTAGATACATGAAAAATGTGTTCAGTCCAGCGGACATCACACTGTATCTTCATTCCAAGAACATCAAGAGCATCCAATTCCTCAATATTTGTACCATCCATGAGTACAGATGAAGCAGCATTTGCGGTCGTTTGTTTGTGCGTTAATAAGCAACATTGGGTCTTACGAGCGTTAAAGGTGACCCTGTTTTTACGACCCCATTCGGAGATTAATAGAAGATCACTATTCAGTGAATCGTTCATATTTAGCCTCTTGGCAGTGATCTCTGATAGGCTGGGCCTATGACCAAAAGAGTACGAGTGACAAATGCTGCTGTCATCTGCGAAAGAGTGGATAGGGTTGGAAGTTTGATAGAGAAGGTCGTTGAGGAAAATAAGAAATAGAGTAGGAGAAAGAACGGAGCCTTGCGGTACCCCTGAATTAATCTTGAACTCGTTTGATGAGACCCCATCTATAACAACTCGTATAGCGCGGTCTCTGAGAAAGCTCGATATAAACCGAGAGAAATCGTTACCGACACCAAAAGCAGTAAGTTTTGCCAGCAGTGCAGCATGCCACACTCTGTCAAACGCTTTGGAAATATCTAGAGCCACCACCTTGCTTTCACCGAAATGATGGATTGAGTGGCACCATTTTTCCGAAAGATATGCCATAAGATCGCCAGTAGAGCGACCCTTACGAAATCCATATTGGCGATCACAAAGTAATTTGTGCGACTCTAGATATCCCATAAGATGGTAATTAACCATACTTTCCATTACTTTGGAAAGCGCAGAGCAGATTGCAATTGGGCGGTAATTTTCGGGGTTATTTACCTCACCCTTTTTGGGTATTGGTGTTACATTAGCAACCTTCCAGCACGATGGAAACTCACCACCATGGTAAATTTTGCTGAAGAGGTGTGCTAATGGACGCGCAAGCGTAGAAGAACACTGCTTCAAGACCAGTGCTGGAATGCCATCCGGTCCAGGAGTCTTGTTTATGTCGAGGTCTGCTAAAACCCTTTTAACTGCTCGCGCCCGGAAGAATATACTTGGCATAGTTACAGATACTCTTTCGAGCTCGGGAAGAGGTTGACTGCTTTCCGGCAAGCAGGAATTGCTTGCAAAAATTTCAGCCAATAGGTTAGCTTTGTCAACCGGGTCGGTGAATGCTTGGTCATTCTTTAAGAGAGTTGGGACTGATGAACTAGCACTGTTCTTTACTCTCTTAACGAAAGACCAAAAGGTCTTGCTGCCCCGAGGAGCTGCAAGGACCTTGGCACGAAGGCGCTGTTCGTGAAGAAACTTTTCACGCCTAAGTACCTTGGCACACGAAGATCTTGCCTTTTTGCGTAGCAAGTCAGTGTCTGGGGTTTTGTTTAAACGCCAGTTACTGAATGCTTCCTCTCTGGATCTGACTGCATTTTTGCAAGTCTGATTAAACCACGATTTTGCTTTTGGTTTAATCGAAATCTGCTTGGAGGGGATGCATGTTTTCATCCCTAGCAATATCATGTTCTCGACCATTTTTGCTGAAGCATTTATGTCATTGTCTAGAAAGCAGAGTTTCCAATTAAAATGCTTATAAAATTGGTTGAGCTCAGCCCAACGCGCCTTTTCGTAAATAAATATTGACCGTTTCGTAGCTGATTTCGAAACGTTACGAAGTTCAGAGATCAAAAAGGAGGCAGAAATGGTGCAATGATCCGAATTGCCGAGAGGTGCACTAACTTTGACTTCATACTTTTCAGGGTGTGAAGTCAGGAATAGGTCATGTGTGTTTGAATGGTGCCCTTCAACACATGGAATATGCGTTGGCACATTCACTAATTGCGCTAGGTGGTTGTGCGCAGCGAATAACTCAACATATTGGCCTTCTGGAGTTGTATGACTCGAATGGCGAAGCCAGGATGAGTTGTGAACATTGAAATCACCAGCAACAACGATTTCACTGCTCGGACAACTTTCCAGGATCTTTGATATGGAGTCGGAGAGGGCATCGAAACCGGCAAGGGTAGAATCCCTCCCCACATTTGGACTTCTGTATAGAAACCCGAAATGCAAAAAGTGTGACCTGATTTTGAATTTAACCCAAAGACAGGTAAATTTTGCATCAAGCATGCCTAATGGTTGCTGGCACTGGAACACAACTTCATTGCGAACATAAATTACAAGGCCCCGATGGAAATGAAAGAGGGATAGGAGTTGATACCCAGGTATATGAAAATCCTGTGGATCAGCATTCTCAGATACCTGGGTCTCACACAGGGCGAGAACATCCGGCCGATGGAGACAAGTGTGAGCATAGACAGAGAAAAAATTCGATCTCAGCCCACGTATGTTGCAGAAGTCTATTTTAAAGTTGCCTGTCATCCCGGTGGAAGATCAACAAACAAATGTTATTTTTGCAGTGCAGGTGAAAACCGAAATTAATCGTTGCTGAGTTGATCATATAGTATCCAGTGTACATACCTTCGATACTATAATGATCTACAACGATTAATCAGGCACCCCTAGCATTGCAAAGTAATTTCAACTGAGGGACGCGGTAAGGAATTGATAACAATGCCTGAAAAAAGGCCATAAAAGCCCTAATCTGGCCATGTAATTTAACGTGTATTTATTTATTATTATTGTTATTTTTGTTTTTATTTTATTTATATTAATTTAGCTTCATTTTGTTTTATTTTATTGCTTTGTTTTATTGTGTTATTTTTTATTTTTTTTTTTTATTTTAGAAATGGTTATTGAATGGTTTGTTGGGTGGCATTATTGTAGTTAAACTTTTGTAAAATTGATTATTGCTGTTGGTTTTTCTGATTAGTATAGTGTTGTTGTTTTTGATTTCTTGTTGATATTTTGTTTTTTCTTTTTCTTATTTAACTGTACGTTATTGAGATTTTAATTTTTTTGTTTTTCTTTTATGAATGCACTTTAAATTTTAATTATATTTTGTTAAACATTGTTCACAAAAAAAAAAAAAAAAAAAACACCGCATAGAAAATAAAACATAACTTATAAAAAAAAGAATAACCCGACAACAACTAAAACATGTGCACTTGACAACATATAAATATAAAAATATAAAAATAAACGCGGACGATAGTTAGAAAAACATGTGCATTAACGTCTACAAGGTGCTGCCACCTTGTAGACGTTAATGCACCTTGATACAACACTTTAGTTATAATGTAGAGAAAACAGTTCCTAATCTCGTAAACTTTTCTCATCTGACAAAAATGTTACAGCCATTGTACAAAAAACTGCTGTCTCTTCCATTTATATTGATTTGACTTCAGCTTGTACTTACGAAATTAACTACAGATTTATTCAAAGCAAAATCACAAAACGATTAACAAATAGTTGGGTGAAGCTTTTAGCAGCAGTTGTTTTTAAATTTTTGATTTTCTTTTGAACGGTATCGCAAATATTAGCGCAAATATTCTCTTTACTTTTGCAAGTAGCAAACAGTTGCTGAAGCAAAAACTTTTTGTATTCGCAAGTTATACTCGTAAGAATTGCAATCATTTGATTTTACTTCTCGTGTTTTAGATAAACATAACGTTTTAGGTAAAAAATTCTAGTTTCATTTGGGAATCAACATATATATGTACATTAGGGTGAATATGTGTTATATGGAAGATCTTACGAACGAGATTTGAATACACTACAAACTTTTATTTTGTGGGTTTTGATAAAAAAAAAAATTCATGCGCTAAAAAATTAAAACGGTAGGGTGTCGGAAAATAGCTTCGTATAGGGGTCAAATAGACAAAAAGCTTCATAACTGTCTCTGAGTAGCTCTTAGGGGGGTAAAATGTAAGACCGACCGACCACCACTAATATCTCTCCCTCTACATAGTTCTACTATGGTGGATAATAATAAGATTTGTCATTATTTTGAAAAATATATTAATACATAAATATAGAGTATATTTTTAATAAAATATACAGGGTGGGCCAGAAGTTACCATGGGGTTTAAAACTTTAATAACTTTTTCGCTCATATAATCTTATTATTATATTTTTTGTCAGATTAGATAAATAACACATAGAGAATAAATAATGGAGAGATACACAACTGAAAAAAGAACCAGAATAATAGAATTTTATTATTTAAATCAGAGATCAATTATTTTAACGTAAAGAGCATATCGACGACTTTTTAAGTTCTGAATTTCACACTCTGAAACAATGATTCGTTGCTTAGTTGATCGTCATCACCAACATGGGGCACCGTAACAGATTTGACTCGAACCGCTAGACCACGTTTAAGTCACACTGCGGATAATATTGAACGAGTACAGTAAAGTGTTAACGAAACACCAGAAAATTGTGCCAGAAGGCGTTCTGCTCAGCTAGAAATGCCTCGTACGTCACTACGGCACATTTAAAAAAAGATTTACAGTTAAACCCAATTGGTGCAAGAACTAAAACTCGAAGATCAACTCGAGGCACCATCTAAATTATACAGTTGAATTTCAGGAGTTAGCCAGAAATGAACTCAATTCTATTGAAAATTTGATTATGAGTGATCAAGCTCATTTGAATGGCTTTGTTAATGAGCAGAACTGTAAGTTCTGGGGCTCTAAAAACCCAAGAGCCATTCATCAATGCCAGTTGCACTCCATTAGGTGTATAAAATGGTGTGAGATCACCACTTACTTCTTCGAGAATGAAGATGGATGGGCTGCAAATGGAGAGCGGTATTGGTTTATGATACAAAGTTTTTTACATCTTATCCACTCTGCCCGAGAAACAATGGCACTTTTAAGTCAAATTTTTGGAGACCGAATAATTTCCAGAAATTCGGAATCCGACTATTTTCGTTGGAGTTATTTGAAGGAGCGAGTGTATGTGAAAAAGCCAGAGATAATCCTTGAGCTCAAGGCAAACATTGTTGCAGAAATTCGAACGCTACAGCCAAAAATTTTGAAAGATGTCATGGAGAATTCTCTAAAACGAGTGCATCAGCTGAAACCGGTGGTCATTTAAGACACATTATTTTTCATACTTAGTGTAAAAAACTTTCCATTTTGTATATTATATAATCTGAGAAAAAAATTAAAAACAAACAAAGGGATTAAACTTTTAAACCCCATGGTAACTTCTGGCCCACCCTGTTGTATATATGTATGCATATGGGTTGAGTTAATAAGATGCCGTTAGAGTTATTTAAAATGAGAACGCAGGGCAAAGCCTGCTTTGCTAGAGCTTTGAAGCGGATAAATAAGGTAATACGTAAGTATACTTGAATAACTATTATTATAACTTAAATTAAATGCAACAGGACTAAAAAGAAAACTTGAACGAGAAAGAGAGTCCAAGGGTGAGACTAAAGATGCAACGGCAATAGAAACCGTCAAAATGGTGATATTTTAAATAAAATATTTTCTTCAAACACCTAAAACCATTCATAAAATTAAATTGTATACTTTTTAACGTCCAGGGTCTACTTACGGATCCACTAACCAAAAGTAAATAAGAGTACCGGATTATTCCTCTTTGAGATTTACAATAATCGAAAATTCTATTTATTCAGTATTTAAAATAATAACACGAGGCTTGCGGCTTGGCTTTTGCCTGTTCTTCGTGCGGCATTAATATGATTGTTTACATCAATATCGGATATTTATCAGCCCCGGCATTATATATATATATATATATATATATATATATATATATATATATATATATATATATATATATATATATATATATATATATATATATATATATATATATATATATATATATATATATATATATATATATATATATATATATATCGGTCCCGGTTTATATTTGTACTCGGTACACGCTGGAATCGGATGTTACGGGTATTCTCTCAGGTTTGGTGTAACAACGGTTGCTGGGGAGAATTCTTCTTAGGACGGGTTGGGTGTATCTTCGCACGGACAGGCATCAGGTTGGGTATAGCAGTCGTACTCGGCATACACTGCAATCTGGTATGGTAGGCAGCGTTGTCAACTCGGTGCGTTTCGCACCGTTTTCGGTACTTTTTAATATTATTTGTGCGATAATTTCTTTAGTCGGTGCGTGGTGCGCTTTTTTTAAATTTTCGGTGCGCTTTTTAAATTTCGGTGGCACCAAATCAAATTCAAGTTAACTTTTTGTTTTAGTTTAAGAAAAAAGTATTCACGTGTCCAAAATTTTTACGTTTCATTTTGCAGATCACAATCAGAACACAGAGCTATAGTGTGGAAAACGCACCATATTATGTGCACAAAGACAATCTTGCTGTATTAGACATATTATCGAAAGAAAAAGGAACATTTCCTTTTATAAAATTTGCTGCCTTAAGGCGTGTTTTGCTATTAAACGATCATGCAAAGTTTGTCAAATATTACAATAAATGCAGACAGATATAGTGAAGTTTATACTTATGATGGCGCGTGAATTGATAAATTACTAAACAATTAATTAATTAAACAATTAAATTTTTTCAAAGCGTTTGCATTAAATATGATTATGGTGAACTTCATCTATTATTAGTTATAATTCTGGTAAATTGTTGTATATTTTAATAAATTCGTTAAAAGATACTCACTCCAGTCAACTGATTTCCACTGCTCGCTTCTAAGAACACAAATGAAATTTATTTTGTTTCATAGAATTGCTATTAATAGAGTTTGATGGCTTGTACTGCGATTTTGTGACTTTTAATGATGCGATATTCGTAAATTTCTTCGACATACTTGAGTCATTTCTTGCAGTAGCGACGATAAGCAGCTGTAGTTTTGTATAACTGATACTAAGCAGTAAATGTAACAGCTGATTTCGGATAACAGCGAATATAATTAAATAATGTTGCTGAATAATAGATTTGATAAAATTTCGTTAAAATTATTGTATAGATACAACGAAAGTCACAGAATCGTAATAGAGGCCAAGTTTGACAAACACAAATTCTAGCTATTGAACAAATTTGATTTCATGCCATTAGATAGTGCTACCCTACCCATTTTGAATGTGTCGCTTAAAAGGCTGTTTCATTATCGTGTTTTAAAAATAAAAGTTCAAAATTCAGTGCGCTTTTTTCTCCATTTTGGTGCTTTTTGAAATTTCAAAGTTGACAACGCTGATGGTAGGAACTCCCTCGGGTTCGGTATAACAACGGTTGCTAGTGAAAATTCCTCTTCAGACGGGTCTCTCATAGTTTGAATTGAAGACCATAATTATTAAGTGGTAAAGTTGAAATTAAAAAACGTAAATCCTCGATCTACATTATACTATAATTTGGCATTGATCTCTTGGTCTAATTTGGTACCGCACAGTTTATGCTTGCGATGGATAACATTTCGTCAAAATAATTGGAAACAGCTGGCGAATGTTATTGGACGTTGATGTCAATGCGACATCAGCAAGCGTTAAGTCCCAATGGTTATCGTCTTCTAGCGTTTGCAGTTCATGACATTCTGCACGACGCTCTGCTATCTTGAGTCTTTGGGCTGCATGTTTTTATTCTGATTTGATCTGCTAACTGATGAGCTCTTTTTAACGCTTTTGCGTCGTACTTCTCTACTCCTTGCGTTTTTCGGTGATATTCGACTGAAAAATAATAATTTAAACGTTGAAATATTGAAGAAAAAAAAAACTGAAAAACATGCTATTATAACGCATTAAAATAGCAATATATATAATAATGTGATAATACTAACATGTACATATATAGCTTAATTAGAAGCACTAATAATTAATTTCAAACATTGAAAAAATTCAAAAGCGATAAAATCAAATGCTTTGAACGATTTTGCAGCTCCATGGTACGTAAAAAACTCACGAATTGTTACGGTTTTCGTGTAAACGCTGCTCATCGACACAATACACCTATGGCATCTCATTTCATTCCCTAATCTGGCATCTCATTTTACTGGCAATTTGTTCTCGATCATTCGAAAAAGTACCGTTGCCTGGAATGCAAATTACTTTCCAAAAGAAAAGGAAAAAAACGATTTGGCATGTGTGCGGGCAGTTGAGCTTGGTGTGTTAGCGAGAAATGTCTGACAATGTGGTATTCGGGAGTGCTAGTTTTTTTTAAAGAAAAGGCTTTTAAGAAGTAATATAGTTTGATAAATAGTAAACTTATAATGAATTTGGTTAAGAATTATGGCAGAAGAAATTTCATTAATATTGACCTCCTAGTGATCATAAAAGTTGGAAACCTAACGGTGCACGATTTCTTCTTGTAACAAAAGTGGAAAATAAAAGAATTTTATGTACCTACTTGGTGGTCGTTATTCTTTAAAAAGAAAAAAAGAAAAGAAAAAAAAAATTAGAATAACCATTCCTCCAAGACTGAAAGAGACCACTAGCTACAAGAAATGAAAACGAAATTGAGAGGAGAAAGAAAGAAAACTTAGAAACGACTATCAAACAAAAGAAAAAAAAAATTGAGTTTTAAGCTACAGGTGAAAAGAAAACAGTGTAAAACCAAATATTTAAATGTAAAATACAAACCGAAAAGTTAAAATAACTAATATAATAGCAAAGCATATATAGATACATGAATATAAAATAAACCTGTAATGAAACATGTAATCAGTATAACTACTTATATAAGAGAAAAAAATCAATTATAAAAGTTTAACCAAATATTCTAAATATTTATACTTACCTTATACTAATTTATAAAAACCAAGATCAAAACTAAAAACCTACCTATTCAAAAAAGAAAAAACCAAAAGTGACAAACATAAAAGCGAAAACTATATACATCTCTATATAGGTATGAAAACTCTGAACTTATATAAGAAAATAATGTTTAGTCAAAACTATAAAAAAAAGAAACTATGACTTAGAAGTGACACCTGATATTTAATCCTAAATAAAGTCCAATAAATTTTTTTTATACCAAATCCTAAATTACTATAAATAATATCGAATGTCACAAACAAAGTAAATAAAGACTACAATCGAACGACAACACAACCCAGCTATCCAAACATACGAAACAACAAATTGTATTCAGCAAAAGACATCCCAGCTGCAGCTGTCAACTACAGGAGACAACCCAGATGTACCACCCTATATTTATTTATAACTACTGAAGTATGTAAATTTCAAAACATGTAGTTTGTAGTAATTTTGTTTCTCATAATTTTATATATGAAAATATTCTAATATCTCTAAATATTTCATTTTCGGCAAATAAGCCGTTTTTTATAAATTAGTTTAAATAAACTTAAGAAAGACATGGATCAATCTGTAAATACATGAATGAGAATATACCAAATTGTCTATACATAGTAACCCAGCAAACAATATGTAGTTACACGATATATATATATATATATATATATATATATATATATATATATATATATATATATATATATATATATATATATATATATATATATATATATATATATATATATATATATATATATATATATATATATATATATATATATATATATATATATATATATATATATATATATATATATATATATATATATATATATATATATATATATATATATATATATATATATATATATATATATATATATATATATAAATATTTCTTATTTTTGCAGCAAAAGATCGTTTTATGTTACATATATAAAAAATTTAACAGTATTTATTTTCAATATTTCGATAACAATTTGTTATCATCGCCAGGAAAATTAATATGTTATTAAAAAATTTTTCAATTTGAAAAATTATTGTCAAAAACTTCCTATATACAAAAAATCTATACACCAAGAAAAATTATTAATTCATACACAAAGAAAAAATTCTTAACAATATTATCAAATTGAAAAATTTTAAATTGAAAACTTAAAAAATATCTATTTAATATACTGACAGAAACATTTTTGGGTTATTAAAAAATCAAAAAAAAAAAAAAAAATATATAATATTAATAACAATAATGACAAACATAAAAAATAATATAAAAACCAAAATAACCTAATTCTGCAACCAACACATGTTTTGCAACATGTTGTTTCTCAACTAGCAAAACAAATGTTGTTTACAGAATAACATGGAAATATTATTAACATAGTTTAAAAAATTTTTTATCCTAACATTCGTTCTCCTAACAACAATTCAAATCTAGAATTTCTTATTAACTAAATATCTATAATTCTGTGCTAATTTTTCTGTGTCTACCTTGAAGTTAATTCTCTGTGTTGTTGGTGTGTTTATAATCTCTAACATTTCTAACATGTAACGCTTCTTATAATTATTTTCTGTTCTTAAAATTGAAACATTTTCAAAGTTTGGAGAGTGATTAAATTTTGAACAATGAGAAGATAAGGCAGTTTTTTGTGAATTAATATCCCTATATCTTTGATCTGACTTATGTCCTGCAATTCTCGTTTTCAATTTGTTTTTTGTAGTTCCGACGTAAACTTTACTACAATTTTCTTGGTCATTACCCTGACAAGGAATTCTATAAACCGAATTTGAAATGTCCCATTTATTAAGTCTATCTTTAGTCTTACTAAATAATTTACCTAACGTATTATAGCTTCTATGAGCCATTCTATATCCTTCTTTATTATATATATTAGACCTTGCTAATCTTTCTGATAAACCTGGAATATATGTTAAAGATTTATACATTTTGGGTTCTGATGAGGTACCTAAATTCTGTACATTTCTATTTTTAAATTGACTTACAAATCTAAAAGCAAATTCAGCTGGAAAACTGTTGTCTTCCAATATGTTTTTAATCTTTATAATGTTCTTTCTATGGAACTCCTCATCACTTATTTTAAGAGCCCTTTCTACAAAATTTTTAGCTGTGTTTATTATTATATTTCTGCTATGCTTTGAAAAATTGTTAATTAATCTCCCTGATGCAGTTGGTTTTTGGTACCAATCAATTGCAAGTTTATTATCTCTCCTAATTATCAAAGTATCCAAATATGGTAATCTTGAACTATATTCCTTTTCAATAGTAAACTTAATGCTTGAGTTAAAACTATTCAAAGTTGAAAACATATTATCAATTGCTAAGTCCGGAATAATACAAAATAAGTCATCTACATATTTTGTCATTAATCTTAGTTTTATATCTAATCTCTCTATTGTACTATCCAATAGTCTTTCCATTACTATATCAGCAATAATTGGAGAAGCTGGAGATCTCATAGGAAGTCCATTTATCTGTGAATATATCTTACCATCATACTGAAAATACCTGTTATCTTCTATACAAAATTTTAAAATGCGCAAAAATAGACTTTTCTCTATTCTTGTATGTTGAGTTATTACATCCCATTTATTCTCTCATTCACTCTGTGATTCTTCAACCGCACGGTCGTGTTTTTAAAAAAGTGAACAAAAAAAAAAACAAACCAAATAATCATTGTTCTTACATATTTTTAAACTTACATACAAAAACAATAATATATTGTATTAAATTGTAAAAACAAGAACAAATTATTTTAAAAAAGAACGGGAAAATAAATTCATCACATTTCAGTAACTAAACAATAAAATCAATTTCAATAAAACAAGTGCGGTGGTAGTGCTTTGTTATTGTTGTAATTGTGAGTGAAGATTACCTACCCAGTAGGAAAAAATATACATTAAAGTTTTTGTTTTCTGTATGAGTAATCCCATCAGAAATAATTCTGAAAAAGAGCCTAGCGCCACCAGCAAAAATATATGGACTTCAGAAGAAGAATCTATAAGGCAATCATTGGACAATTTTCTTTCTACAAGAGATAAAATCCGCTCCTGTTCCGGCTCGCCTAACATAGATGTTACAACAGAAGATAAAAGATCTTCTACTCTAACTAATGCCAATAAACAAAAAACGCAAGTAGGCATGGATAGGTATATCACCATCACCAAACGTCAGCGAAGCCCTAAATCTGCTCAAATTGCATCCAAATCTAAAATCTCTAAAGATGCCGACACCGCTAGACCAACAGATCAAAACAGATTTTCCATTCTTCAAACGGATGAGCCAACAGCATCGTCAAAAAAATCGTTTAAACCACCACCAATTTATTTAAGAGAATCTGCCTCCAATGAACTGGTAAGAAAAATTGTTTCAGCAATCGGAGAAAATACATTTAACGTTACCTCCATCAAGCACGGCAATATTAACGAAACTAAAATTCAGGTTAACCATGAAAATGACTACCGAAAACTGTCTGACGAATTTGAAAAGGAAAAAAAAGCTTTTTATACTTATCAGCTTAAAAGCGCTAAAGGTCTTCAAGTCGTAATAAAAGGGATTGACCCTTGCGTAGACATTGATGAAGTTAAGACCGGTTTGACAGACAAGGGTTTCAAAGTAAAAAATGTTTTAAACATCAGAAATCGTGAAAAGATCCCTCAACCCATGTTTAGGGTTGAATTAGAGCCAGGAGATGTGACTTTAAGGAAGAATGAAGTTCATCCTATATATAATATAAAATACCTTTTACATCGTAAAATAACCGTAGAGGAACCGCATAAGCGCTTAGGACCCGTACAGTGCCATAACTGCCAAGAATTTGGCCATACTAGGACCTATTGCAAGTTGCCTACAGTTTGTGTTGTGTGTGGAGAATTCCATGGTACAGCACAATGTAATAAGCCGAAATTCGACCCAAAAATTAAAAAAATTTTTCTAATAACTCTTTTCCTCCGACTCGACAGTCAACCGCAGACATAACCGTTCAAAATCAAAAACAAATTTCTTATGCTAATGTAGTTAAGTCTACATTCGCAAACCCGAATCAGGAATCTACATCACAACCGCCCGATCAAAATTTTAGTAACCTTGAAGCAACAATACAGACCCTAATTCAAACTATAAACACTTTTACGTCGTCTATGATGACGATGATGCAGGAAATAGTGAAAATGCAATCCACCATTTTGCAGGTTATTTCGAAAAAATGATTTGGTTAAAAATATGTTTCTGGAACGCGAACGGCATCCGCCAACACAAAAATGAACTCGAATACTTCCTGATGGATAAGCAGATCGATATAATGATGATTGCAGAAACTCACTTGACGTCAACAAGCTTCTTCAAAATCAATGGCTACGTACTATACGATACTAAAGCCCCCGTGGAAGAGCTTGTGGGGGCTCTGCAATCTTGATAAAATCTAGGATAAAGCATTTTTTGTTGAACGACGCATGCGAGAACTATCTTCAAGCAACTAATATCTGTGTGGAAAATTTTCATTACAAATTGGTTATTTCATCGATTTATTCGCCGCCTCGATTTTCAGTGACGGAATCACAATATTCAAGTTTTTTCAACTCATTAGGACCTCGTTTTATAGCAGCTGGAGATTACAACGCAAAAAACACTTTTTGGGGCTCACGTTTAATCACACCGATTCCTGATGTGATTGATTTTGGAGTGGTAAAGGGGATCCCAGTAGAATGGATGCAAGCTGAGCCTTCGTTAGACTTGTCATCGGATCATTCACCAACTATTATTTCAGTTCGTTTTCCCCAGGAGACTTGGTCCCCGATTAACAATTTGCATAGGACTGTCACCCGAGTGAATTGGCTGAAATATAAAAAATTTTTGAGTACCCATTGCACTGAGAATATTGTTTTAAGAACACCTGAAGATATTAATGCGTCACTAAGCAACTTTAGCGAAAACCTTAAACAAGCCGCTGAACTTGCTTCTAGCGTTTATTTAACACGCAGAAACATTCAAAATAGAACATATTCTTCAGAAATCGAGCAACTTGTGTTAGAAAAAAGAAGAGTTCGACGAGAGTGGCAACTTCGCAGGTCTCCGCAACTAAAAACAAGGCTACGTGAGTGCACAAGTCAGTTAAGAAATTTGCTTGCAACCCAAAAAACGGCTTCTCTACAAACGTATCTAGAAAGTCTGGATGGTACTCCTCAGTGCGACTATTCTTTATGGCGGGCGACTAAAGGTTTAAAAAGGCCAGTTAGAGGTAAGCCGCCCTTGCGAGAACCGTCTGGTGACTGGGCTAGAGATGACTCGGAAAAGGGTAATTTATTTGTTAACCATTTGAAAAACGTTTTTACCACAAATAGGTCTGACAATGCAAATGAGTTGCCACCTATCGTTAGTAGACCTCCTGTGCCTTTAAGATTCAATTTCCAAGAAATTGAAAATGCTATTGGCAATCTAAACCTTAAAAAAGCTCCAGGTATGGATAAAATCAGCAACAAAATGCTCGTAGAGCTGCCTCGTGTAGCTAAAAGAATTGTTCTTTTTATTTTTAATGCTATTTTACGGCTTGAGTATTACCCTGCAGAGTGGAAGGTGTCCATGATAACAATGGTTCCTAAGCCAGGGAAGGATCACACGAAAGTAGAATCATACCGTCCAATAAGTCTATTGTCAACAATATCAAAACTTTTCGAAAAATTGCTAAAGGCGAAGTTGGATCCAATGCTTCATAAGGTTGAATGTATTCCTGATCACCAATTTGGTTTTAGAGCGAAACATGGCACCATTGAGCAAACACACAGGTTAGTTAACGTCATAAGAAAGGCATTTGAAGATAAAAAATATTGCTCTGCCTTATTCATCGACGTCTCACAGGCTTTTGATAAAGTGTGGCACGATGGACTAATGCATAAAATAAAGTTTAACTTACCTGCAAACATACATAACCTTTTGAAAAGCTATTTATATTGTCGCCAATTTATAATAAAAGAAGGCGATTTCATAAGCACCGCCCAGCCTATTGAAGCTGGAGTTCCCCAAGGCAGCATATTAGGGCTTATCTTATATTTGATCTACGCATCTGACATGCCGACAAGCACCAACATTCACACTTCAACATTTGCAGATGATACAGCATTCCTTAGCATACATAGTAACCACCAGCAAGCATCAATAAACTTACAGGAACATATCGACAAACTAGAGAAATGGCTCAAGCTTTGGAAAATCAAGGTTAATGAACAAAAGTGTGCCCATGTTACATTCGCACTGCGTCTAGGAACATGCTCACCCATTACTATTAACAATAAAGTAATACCTCAACACAGTGAAGTCAAATACCTCGGTATTCATCTTGACCGTAGACTAACATGGAAGACGCACATCGAGGCAAAAGTAACGCAAATGAAATTGAAAGCAGTGCAAATTAACTGGCTAATAGACAGAAATTCGACTATGAAGCTTGATTGTAAACTTTTGCTGTACAACGCGATTCTAAAGCCAATATGGTGCTATGGGATTCAATTATGGGGCACAGTCAAAATAGAATTCTCCGTAGAATTACAAATGCTCCATGGTACGTTAAAAACTCACGAATCCACGCAGATCTGAACGTACCTTTTGTGAAATCTGAATTTGTGAAGTACGCGACAAGATATATTAACAAACTTGAAATCCATCCAAATCCACTTGCAGTTAATATCCTTAACTTTGGTGGTCATACCCGTCTGAGAAGGAGGGATACTTTGGCTACCATTAGAGCTCTAAACAGATGACTGAATTCTGAAATAATATTCGCATAAAAATAAATTTTTGTCCAGCACTGGCAGGACTTTAATTAAAATTTTTTTTAGTATTAAGATTTGAATACTTATTGTCATTACATTTTTTATGTAGATTCAATAAATAAAATAATAAAGTTAAAAAAAAAAAAAAAATTTATTCTCTATTGTGTTCATTGCTAAATCAACTGGTATACTAGGAACCAAAGAAACTACATCAAAAGAAATTAATCTTTCATCACTATCTATATTCTGACCTTTTATTCTATCCTTAAATTCCAAAGAATTTTTAATATTATATATAGAACTATTAGTAATTTTTCTTAAAGTATTTACGACATATTTACAAAGTTCGTATGATGGTGAATTAATAAACGAACAAATAGGTCTTAAAGGAAAATCTATTTTATGAATTTTTGGCAGTCCATATAACCTAGGAGCAATAGCTATATTCGTTTTAATTTTGTTCTTCTCAATATTAGTTAAAATTTCTTTTCTGAATAACTCATCAACTAAACTATTATTAATCTTCTGTAATTTACTCGTTGGATCTTTATTTACTAACTGATATTTAGAAATTTCGCCTACAATATTATTAATTCTTAATTTATAATCTTGCTTATATGTACATAGCTACTGTAGTATTACCTTTATCAGCTTTTAAAATAATAATATCCTTATTTCTTTTTAAAAACTTCTCTGCTTCATTTACTCTATCAATCACAAATCTATCTCTACTTGTTAAAGTCATTTTATTCAAATGATTATCAATAACTGACGTAAACCTATTTCTAGCTATTTCCTGGTCTTCCTTGTTATCTAATGTTTGAACAAAATCTTCACCCTCACTTATAATTTTCAAAATCGGAAAATCTTTCTTTCTAACTGGCAAAACAAATTTCTGTCCAAGTGAAAGAACCCATTCTATATCCTTTGGAAAATCTAGATTTGTCTTATTAACAAACCACTTATCATTAAATCTAATACCTAAGTCTTTGATCTGCTGTCTCCTAAGTGTTTCAAATTTCTTTTTATGTTTTCTTTTTATCTTTTCATTGTATATTGCCGATAAGCGTTCTTCAAAAATTAAATATTTCTCTATTTCTCTTATAGATAAAAATCTCTCTAATAACCGTAAATACTTTACCCTCTCCCTTTGAAAATGTTTCAGCAACTCGTGTTTCTCTTTAATTACTAATTTTAAGATTTTGATATGAAGATGTTGCCGATAGTCCAAAATTGTTTCTTGAAACCCTTGTAAACAAACGTTATTGAAAATTCTTGATACATTCTTCGTTGAGTTAGCAATAAACTTCGGAATAATCCTTGCATTCCTGCATCTTATCAGAAACGTTATGCTTGATTTTGTATTAATAATTTTACTCCTTATTGATCTTAACTGATTAATTAGACTCCTAGCATCTTGACTTCTCTTGAAAACTTGATAATTGATTACTAGTCCCTCTTGATTCGTGCTCATTGAATTATCTTTAATATTTAATTATTTGATCTTGTTTTGGTAAATATTTCTTATTTTTGCAGCAAAAGATCGTTTTATTTTATATAAAAAATTTAACAGTATTTATTTTCAATATTTCGATAACAATTTGTTATTTTAAGTTTTCAATTTAAAATTTTTCAATTTGATAATATTGTTAAGAATTTTTTCTTTGTGTATGAATTAATAATTTTTCTTGGTGTATAGATTTTTTGTATATAGGAATTTGTTGACAATAATTTTTCAAATTGAAAAAATTTTTAATAACATATTAATTTTCCTGACGATGATAACAAATTGTTATCGAAATATTGAAAATAAATACTGTTAAATTTTTTATATAACAAAAATAAGAAATATTTACCAAAACAAGATCAAATAATTAAATATTAAATATATATATATATATATATATATATATATATATATATATATATATATATATATATATATATATATATATATATATATATATATATATATATATATATATATATATATATATATATATATATATATATATATATATATATATATATATATATATATATATATATATATATATATATATATATATATATATATATATATATATATTTTTTTTTTTTTTTTTTTTTTTTTTATTCGCGGGGTGAAAAACCATCGAAAGGCACTGGCAGTGATGGTGGTTGCCAGTAGTGCGAGACTTTAACTCGCTAAAAAACACCCCTTCGCCCTGACCCAGATGCTCCCCGAGGGACTGCCGCAAGGCTTTACGTCTCGGGGTGGGAAAGGTGATACACCCTACATCTAAACTAAACTACATTGATTCTGCTGCGAATCTGTTCTAACCTACGAAGTTCCAACAGAACCAATTTTACAAAACTACAGACGTACGTCCAGTTGCACAAAGATTCCAACATGATTGGAACGATACTGCTCGGACTGATGCTACGTCCTAGGACTGTTTCTAAATATTCCCTATCACTATTAAACCGTGGACAGATGAAGAACACATGCTCAGCATCTTCCAAGACATTACCATCACAACTCGGACAGAACGGAGTACTGTCATGTCCAAAACGGTACAAGTGCGACCTAAAACAACCATGCCCAGTTAGAAACTGTGTAATATAGTAGTTCAAATCGCCATGCTTTCTTGATAGCCATGCTCTGATGTCTGGTATCAGTAAGTAGGTCCATCTTCCCTTGTCAGCTGTCGCCCATCTTTCTTGCCATTTTCGCAGACACGATTCTCTCAACCCAACCGTGATGTCCGAAGCGGCCTCTAGCTCGATCGGTATCATGCCGGCAATGACAAAAGCGGCCAGGTCCGATACAGTTCGGAATGCGCTACATACACGCAAGGCGATCAGCCTATACACAGGAGATATCAGGTTCACATAAGTAGGATATCTAAGTGAGCCTGACCATATAGGCGATGCATATAAGATAATGCTTCTTACTACACTAGAGAGTAATCTCCTCTGCAGATATTTTGGACCTCTTGTATTCGGCATGATCCGGCATAGCGCTGTGCGTGTTTTTGATGCTTTACTGCCTACGTACTTCAAGTGCTCTTGAAAAGACAGACGAGTGTCAATCATGACCCCAAGGTATTTTAAACATTCCTTAGAATATATATATATATATATATATATATATATATATATATATATATATATATATATATATATATATATATATATATATATATATATATATATATATATATATATATATATATATATATATATATATATATATATATATATATATATATGTATATATGTATATATATATATATATGTATATATGTATGTATATACGCTATTCTTTTTATGGCATGTATATTTTTTTCTACGCTTACGCGGCGATGAATCCTGGGTCAACAACCACGCCACTGAGGGCCGAGCTAGCCTTTTAAATTATGAATTTGCATGCCATTGATTCTGATATTTGGTATATAATGAGTTCTTTAAAACCGCGCGTAACAGAATTTATAAGGATCTGTGTGTTCTTCTTGTAAAAGACGAATTTTCCAAGTACACGCCAAGGTATATCAGTAAACTGGAACTTGACCCAAATCCTCTTGCAAGCAACATACCTAACTTTGACGGCTAATACCCGATTGAGAAGAATTATATCGGAGATTACCGATATAATTCCAACAAAATAAACACTTCAGCTGACAAAAGTATTTGACAAAGAACATGTGCAAAAAGTTAAATGGCGCCGAAAAAGGTAAACAAAACTTGGCAGAGGAAGTGCTGGTGGATTGACCGCATTCGGCGATGCTTGCACCTAATAATGAATTCGCCTTGGAAAACCACCAATTAGCCTCAAGAAACTTGCAGGATTATATATTAATATTATATATTTTCTATGTTTCCCAGCTATCTATATGTCGAAAAAATAGCGAATAAAAACCCATCAGTTTGAATTTTTGTTCTCTGCTTTTCGATACTTTCAAAAAGCAAATCGTAGCAACCAACGGTTGTTCATTTGTTTGAAAGGTGTAAAGAAATGTTAGAGACGTGTATAAATGCTATAAATAAAAGCTTGTTTTTTTGTGTTTTGACAGGTATTATTAGAGCATTTTTCTTTTTAAATTCTCAACAATTTATTTAGATTGTTGGGATATAAAGTTGAATGTTTGAGAATATCTTTCAAAAATTTCCAAAGTCTACTGATGATTAGGGTAGTTCCTATGAAATGTCGACATATCTGATAGCGGGGAAACATAGAAAACAAGATATTTATAATTTTTTATTTAAGTGTATATCGCTCCTTTATTGCAACATAGTCATATCTCAAACAATGAGCTTTTCAAGTTAACAATGCAGAATTGTTAACAGTACTACCTTTTGTATTGTTCCAAAAATGTATTCAAATTACTTTTAAACTGTTTCCTTTAGGAGATATTTTCTCAAAAGGCTTGTATGGAAACTAAAAATTTAAAATGCGTTTTTCTCGAAACGAGCTTTTTTACAATATGACTATGCAATAAAGGAGCGATATTAAATGTACGATTTCTAACAAAATAATAAGGGTTTTCACGATGGGTAAAGCAAGCTGTACAAATGATGCAAATGTGAGTAAATATATATACTTCGTTTTTTTCACGCAACAACAAAATGTACATATGTAGTATTTACAGTTTGTTTCACTTCTTTTCATTTGCACTAAAAGAAATCTTGAGCAGAAATATGTTTGCAAAAATACTCAATTGCAAACAAGTGTAAACAATAACATTTGACAACAACAAAATTAGGCCCGTATTGTTATTTGTTTATATATAAGTAGGTAAGTTGAAAATTTTAGCGTCTTTAAAATAAGCTAGAAATTTAATCAACTATTTAAAAAGAAAAATATATATATATTAAAATCACGTGCATTGAGTGAAGAACTTTCAACAAGCAGACATCAAGAAAAGGTCCAAATACAAATCAAGCTTAACGCCTAAAGCACATTATTTGCCAAAAAGTTCACAATATTTTCTCTTTCACTGGTTCTTATTAAAAAAAAAAATTATATGCTTGTGTATTACAAACAAATGCAGATTTTTTGACGCCTTCTGCTAGAGTGACCACAAGTTTTTGTGTTTTCAGAACAAATTTCTAGAAATACTCGTAGGGCACATTTGCACAAAAATAAACGAGTATGCTCTGGATTAACCATAAAATGCCCAGCAAATTTACAAGTTGTAAATTTGTACAATAATCATCGTGAAAACCCTTAATGTATTGTTTAGGGGTGCAAAACAGTGTTGAAGCGGAAAAAAGCTGCTGAAACTTTTTATCAAAAGTGGAATTTCCCCATGTGTCTTGGAGCCAAAAGTAAGATCCTAAAAAAAATTATTTTTTTAGTATTAGTAATGTCATATACCATTTACGTAAGTACATACATATGTATGTAGACGGTAAGCACATCTATTGTAGAGTGCGATCTAAAGCTGCCTCGTATATCACAACTATTTAGAAAGGTTTTAACAGCATAACTTTGATGGCCGTAGTTGATGCTAATTCCAGGTAGGGACAAATGGTAGATCCAATGACGCTGTGACTTTTAATTATTCAGAAATTGATCTATGTATTTCAAATAATCTCCTTAATTTTCCGGCAGATGAAGAATTTCCTGGTACAGCTTTAAAGGTATTTCCGTGAATTTTGCAAAATATAGTTAAAAGGTTGTCTTAACTACATTTTTAATAGATGCCTTACGTTTTCGTCTCAGATGATTCCTTTTGTTGGACGTCGAGAATTTTTAAACCATATGGACGAAGAGCTTTGCTGGCAAACAAAATTTTTAATCATCGGCTATCACGAGCTCGTCGAAAAACGGTTTTGGAATATAGGTTCCAAGTTCTTCAGCGTGAAATAAATTTACCTGTTGAAAAAGTTAAAAATATTGTTCTCGCTTGTTGTGTTCTTCACAACTTTTTGTCCACAGGAGACGACACATTTTGTGCAATTCCGAATTTACCTAATGTACAAATATGCAAAAATCAGAAAAGCGGTAGTAAGCCTTCACAAGCACAGAGAAAAATTTAAAGACTTATTAAAAACTTATCAATCAATAAATTTAATTTTTAAAATATTCATACATATTTATGTTTTTTTTATACTCTTCACAAAAATATAAAGGATATATATATATATATATATATATATATATATATATATATATATATATATATATATATATATATATATATATATATATATATATATATATATATATATATATATATATATATATATATATATATATATATATATATATATATATATATATATATATATATATATATATATATATATATAAGTTTGTGATTCCGTTTGTAATTTCTACAATTTTCATTTCCGACCATATAAAGTATACATATTCAGAATCAGCATTGATAGAAAATTAGATTAAGCGATGTCAGTCCGTCCACAGTTGAAATGCCATTAGACTTAAAAACTTTTTTCTCTTACCATTCTTTTATCCCATCGATTCATGGGTTTTCATTGCTATTGAGATTCAGTAATATCGGTTCACATATAGCTGAGCCATTTTATTTGCAATTTTGTATGAAAATTTTTGAAAAAACAAGTAAGAGTGTGGTATATTCGGCTGGGCCGAATCTAAAATACCCTTTACGACAGTCACGTATATGTATAGTATATATTACAAATTTGAACTTAATATGCTCGGAAATATATGGACCGATATCGGGGAAAAATATTTTTGCCTTGTAATCACCACTCTAAAAAAGAAATCTTTCATGAACAGTTTCATAGAAAAGTTTGTTTAAGCTATATCTCGGTTATATACAAACCGATATCGGAATTTTCTATTTTCTATATTTCAGTAACCTTCTTTTGTAACGAGAATTGCTTTTCAGCAAAAAAAAAAAAAATGTTAATGGAAAAATCGGTTCAGGCTATATCTCGGGTATATATGAACCGATATCAGAAATTTTCATTTTCCATTATTATATAAAATAGGGTTATCTAAATATGAAAAATGAAAATTTCCGATATCGGTCGATATATACCCGAGATATAGCCTAAACCGATTTTTTAATGAATAAACAACAACAATGAATAAACAAATTTTTTTACTTAAAAGCAGTTCTGTAGTGGAATTCACTAACCTGTCTTAACGCTAATAAAATTCGCTTAGAGAAATTAACACTAGCGTTGGTGTTTTACCGATTCTATAACAGTTTTTAACAATATTTGGCTTCGTCTTAAATCAGCTGTTTTTATAGCCCGACTGATTAGCGTTAACTAAACACCAATTATTATTTTAGTGTTTATCTTAACAACAATGTCGTTAAAATTTCTACTAGAATAGCTTCACAGTATTTGGCATACGACTTGTCGGAAGACTTCAACAGTCGGTCGGCGTGTTCTCCGTGAGAACTTATCTTATTTATCAAAAAATATTTTAAATAATAAACATATACATAAATAGTTTTCTTACCCTAAACATAGAATTATTTGCAAATTTGTTTTTTTTTCTGTTCCTTTTTGTGGTTTTCTTTATTTTTAACAAAGCTGCCACATTATTTAAAATTTTTTTAACATACAACCAGAGGTGTTAAGAATAAGTTAGTGAATCACATAAGCGTTATAGCCTATTTACACCAAAGCGAAATCTGCTCATTCGAGATTTCAAGCCAAATCTAGCAGATTTTGAGAAGATTTCCCATACAAAATGAAATCTACTTTATGAGCAGATTTCGACGAAATCTCCTGAAATCTACTCAGTACCAAGTGATGCAACCGTGATTTTGTTCAAAAAGTACTTAAAAATACAACGCTGCAACAAAAATATACACTTTAATAATGGTGTATTCAGTCTTTAACAAAATTGTTTTGTCAAATCCGCATACATAAATTATTGTTGTGAAAATGAAATCTTGCTAGATGTCAAAAAATGGTAGTGTAAACGATATAGATTTCGTTGTAAATTTTAATTCAAATCTACTAGATTTTGAGTTGGTGTAAATGCGCTATTAGTGCAAACCACAACAGCTCGCGTTAAGTTATGCTTTTTTAAAATCGTTAAAAATTAGTGAATTGCACTACTGGTAATATAGGGAGGTTACTAAAATATAGAAAATGAAAATTTCCGATATCTGTCCATATACTCGTATACCCGTGATATAGCCTAAACCGGTTTTTGCATGAAAAAAAAAATTTTTTTATTTTTGTTTTTTTTTTGTTTGTTTAAAAGCACAGAAAATGTTTAAATAAAACAGAAAATGAAAATATCCGACGTCGGTCAATATATGCCCGAGATATAGCCTAAACCGATTTTTCCATAAAAGATTAACTTTTCGGCATGGCAATTTTTTTTTTATTCATTTAATAATTTAAAGGTCTTACAGACCGCAATATAATATAATCAATGTGATATTAGTTATGACATGAATTTAGATGTAAAATTAATTAACAAACATTAATATTTTTTGAAAAATCGACAAAGTTGTAAAGATAGTTATAATTTTGACATAATCTTCTAAATGAATCAGCATTTGCATAATTTGATTGATGACATTCTAAATAAATTGGAATAAAAGTTTCTAGTAGATCTATATGGAATATTGAATTTAATATTACTTATAAGAAACTCAGAATGAATTGTACCCTCTAACAATTTCATCATAAACGTAACATCAAGCATTGCTCTTCTGCTTTCCAGCGCGGGCAAATCAACCATGGCCAATCTTGCGGCATAGGATGGAAGTCTCACTTCAGGATTCCAAGTTCAATTTCCAAGACAAAATAACAAAAATTGCTTCTGAGCAGATTCTATACAGTTCCTTTGATAACATGTATATGGATTCCAAATAACCGATCCATACTCGAGTATAGGTCTAACTAAAGATGTGTATAATCTTTTTGTTATGTATGGTTCAGTAAACTCCTTAGCCCAACGTGTTATGTATGCCAGCACACCGCGAGCCATATTTACCATCAATATAATATGACTATTAAAAGTTAGTTTGCTATCAAGAAGAACACCTAAGTCCAGCATCTCCGACACTAATTCCAAACGGACCATCACTGCTCCAGTTCCTTGAAAAACGCATATGTTTACACTTGTTTATATTAAGTGTTATTAAGTTTGCCTCACACCATTGAAAAAAATTATTTAAGTCATGTTGCAAATAACATCTGTGCGCAGTGTTGCCGTAACTAAAAATAATTTTAACATCAAAAGGCAAAAACAATCTTCCCAAAATCGGTCCATATACATCCGAGTATTTTTAGTTTAAATTTGAAATATATACTATATATTTACGTGACTATCGTGAAGAGTATTTTAGATTCGGCCCAGGCAAATATGCTAAATTCTTACGTATTTTATAATCATTGTTCACTAATATATTTGAACAAAATACACAAAAAAGTAAATTTTTGAACGAAATTTCATGGTAATATCGGTTTGTTAAGAAATGCCATGTTAATATGTACATAAGCTATTTCGTTGTAACATATGTATATAATAGTGCATTTCCTTTATTGACTATTTCACTCTTTCAATCTTTAATTAATTAGATCAGATTAATTGCAAGTCATTACGACTTAAGCGTGGGCGCATGTTGCATAAGCCACTTTTACATGGTAATATAAGATATTTAGATTTTATGGGAGGAAAATATTACGAAATTCTCTCCGTACTTTAAAAAAATGAACAAAAATGTGTTGCATGGATTTTTTACGTTTACACTTGTGGGTTAAGTATATTCAAAGAATTATTATGAAAGTCTAATAAATTAACTGATGGTTACAATTTTACGACATTTATAAAAACAACATGCAATATTCTGGAGCTGCAATTGTTTGAGTTTGTAAATTTTGTACCACCTTGAGTAAATACTTGAAGTGCTGCCAATGTGAATTTAAAAATACACCTCTGTTGTGCTGAGCACACAGAGTTTTCTAAAACGGTTTTGAAAATTTATTTTTTTCAAGCGCTTTTTTATTTATTGAATCTTCAAAATGAACTAACAATAAGTATTCAAATCTTAATACTAAATACATAAAATTAATTAACTCCAGACAATGCTAGACAAAAAGTTTTATTATGCAGGGGCTATTTCGTTAAAATCACCTATTGAACGTTCTGATGGTGGCAAGGGTATCCCTCCTTCTCAACCGAGAGTGGCGTTCAAAATTAATATATTGCGTGCAAGAGGATTTGGGTGAAGCTCCAATTTACTGATATACCTTGTTGCGTACTTTGAAAATTCGTCTTTTACAAGAGGATCCTTATGAATTCCTGAGTTTTTTACGTACCATGGAGCTGCAGTAATCATCCGAAGAATTTGATTTTGTCGCCTTTGAATTTTTTCAATGTTAGAAGGGGAGGCGGTGCCCCATAATTGAATTCCATAGCACCATATAGGTTTTAGAATTCCATTGTATAGCAGAAGTTTGCAGTCCAACTTCAATGTGGAGTTTCTGCCCATAAGCCAATTTAGCTGCGCTGCTTTTAGTTTCAACTGAGTGACTTTTGCTTCAATGTGAGGCTTCCACGTTAGCCTACGGGCGAGGAGTATACCAAAGTACTTGACCTCATTATGCTGCGGAATAGGTGAGTTGTTTATTTGGATAGGTGCACATGTTTGCTTACACAGTGTGTATGTGACATGAGTACTTTTTTGTTCATTAACTTTGATTTCCCAAACCTTCAGCCATTTTGCCAATCTTGAAATATATTTCTGTAAATTTCGTGAAGCTAATTAATGGTTTTCATGAACGACCAGAAACGCTGTGTCATCTGCAAACGTTGAAGTGTGGATTCCGGATGTCGTTGGCATATCAGAGGCATAAATCAAATATAAAGTGGGTCCCAGAATGCTACCTTGGGGAACTCCTGCCCCGATTAGATAACAAACTTCCGGCCGCATAAGTAGCTTTCCAGAACCTTGTGAGTGTTTGCAGGCAAGTTTAACTTTATTTTGTGCATGAACCCGTCGTGCCACACTTTAGAGAAAGCTTGAGAAATGTCAATGAATAGAGTTGAGCAATTCTTCTTCTCCTCAAAGGTCTGTTTTATAACATTGACTAGTCTGTGCGTTTGTTCTATGGTGCTGTGTTTAGCCCGAAAACCAAATTGATGATCAGGGATGCATCCCACATTGTTCAATATTGGACTTAACTTCGCCATTAAAAATTTTTCGAACAGTTTTGAAATTGTTGGTAAAAGACTTATTGGTCTATATGACTCTACCTTAGTCGGATCCTTCCCTGTCTTGGTTATCATAGTAATCATAGAGACATTCCACTCTGCAGGATAATACTCAATACCTGGAGCTTTCCTAGGGTTTATGTTACTGATACCTTGTTCTACATCTTGAAATATAAATCGCAAAGACACAGGTAGTCTAACTGCATATAAGAATAATTCAGCTGCATCATTTGCTATATCATTTGTAATAAAAACATTTCTCAAATGGTTAACATACAACATCCCTTTTTCAGAAATCAGAAATTAATCGAGGATATAACAAATTTATCATGAAATTGTTCAATACATATGTTTGTTGCTTGGAGATAATCCTCACATGTCTCGTTTAGCAAATAGTGCTTAATTCTAGTTTTTATCAAAATTGCTGAGCCTCCACAAGATCTCCCACGGTGTGTAGCCATTAATTTTGAAATAACTGTTGCTTGTCAAGTGAGTTTCAGCAATCAGCATTATGTCGATTTGCTTTTCTATAAGAAAGTGCTCAGGTTCATTTTTGTATTGACGGATGCCGTTTGCGTTTAGAAAATGATGATTTACCGACCGCTTGTTAATTTTTGCATATGGACTTCTCTCTTACTGAACACATTTTGTTTTTAAAACGTAAGATTTTCTTTATTCTACACATGTTTATGAAGGGTCTAGACTTTGCTGGAAGCAAAAGTAGATTGAATGTGGCATACAATAATGTTGCAACATATGTATTCTGAGTAAGGCGATATAGTAGCATGTTGCAGTTTGCAAAGCAAATTTATGATCTTACATTTGATAATTTACTAAAGTGTCGTGTATTGCAGTTTTTACACCGAATTGTATATGAACGTCGACCTGCATATCTATTACAAAACTTGCAATTCTCAAGATCCAGTAGAGGCTATAATATAAATAGAATAACGTACAACAAATCGATTTCTGATCAACACTTTTTTATCAATTCAATCTGTCTCCGGAGCCAATTACCACTTATTATACAAACACTGCGCAATGCAAGTCGTTTCAAATCTGCCATAATTAAACATTTTTCGTAATTAGAAGATTACTAATTGTATAATTCTTCATACGTATAATACTTATATATAATAACCGTATAAATTCATATCTTTTCTTTTTTGCCGAATTTCTCAACAATACTATAATATAGGAATTATTCTTGTTGCATGGTAATGCCGAAATAAATAAAATAAATAAATATTTGTATTACCATGAAAAGGAAGAACTCCAAACCAATCGATAAACCGCCCATTCGGTAGTCTTTTTTTAAATCTATCAATAGCATCGTGTGCTAACATGTGCTACAACTCTCATAAAAAGATATTGCCATTTAACAAAACCAATCATTATTTTCAATTTACTTTGGAACTGTTGTATAAATTTGCCGTCATAACGTTTTGCAGTTTCGTGATGGGAAAGTCGCGAAACCTCTGCCCTTCACTGTGATGAATGACTCTGTATATCGCTGACAATCGTCAAAATTTTTTTTGCGATCTGTGTCTAAGCCGTAAGTTTCTGGTTTTGTTCTTTAAATTAGTCTATTTTTATTGAAGACACAGATGTTTCTAATTAACCCTTCTTAGATGATTGAATAGATTTGACGCTTCTTTTGTAAACTCTGCCACCTGAACGACATTTAACAAAGTTTTTTCTTTTTTTTTTTCTTCGTTTTCATTCTCGCTGATGGTTTTATCGCGAGGAACTAAACGCATACATATGCAAAAGATATTTTTACGGAAGCATGCAACTTTAATAATTCGCTTCAGGTACGAGCTTATCAGAACTGTCAACTTTTAATAGTAATCAGGAAGTATATTTCGAAAATTTTACAAATTTTTATAAAAATTTATGATAAAAAATTGTGGAGTTACGGCAATTTGTTAAATGAAGTCAAAGTATATTTTCAAGTTTTAAGACCTCATTAGGTTTTACTTTCAGCTGCCGTTCCGGGACGTTTTTTTCTGTAGCAAATATTTTAAAATTATTTCTCTGTGATTCAGCATATTTAGAAATAAACATTAAACAATAAGAATTCTTTTTTCTGATAATCAGCAGAATTTATTACACTTCTAATACAAAATATAAATTTTTTTCATTTTTATTTTTTGATCCTCCAAAGTTCTCTATTAATTTTGTTTTTTTTTTTTCGGCGAATCAGAAAAATGCGTTACGCACTTACTAAAAGGTCCGTACCTTCCGCTTTTTATCGGACTTCAGGGGGGTTTTTCAGTCTGGGATAAAAATTTCCACCCCGGGACCGCCATAGCATTGCTTCGGGGTGGATTCCCGATGGCTTAATCAGCCCTTCTCTTTCACTATCCTTCGTCTGATTATTATCTGCGGGCTCCAGATCTGGCAGAACTTTTTCACAGAAGTGCGATACCGCTAAAAAGTTGGTCTCTACCGTTATTGATCTCGCTATCATCTCCAGTTCTCTACGGCTTTCCGCTAATAGTGCACATTCCCATTTCTCGATATTGGGAATGAGACGCTTCGTCCATCTGCCCCTAGACACTTTTGTTTCCGATTGTTCTCGCAACTCTTCAACCATACGGTCGTGTTAATTGAAAGCGGACAAAAATAACTTTTTATACATGTTGGTAAACATACAAAAACAATAATACATAGTGCTAAATTACAAGCATTAAAAAAACAAAATACGTTGTAATAAACTGTGCGAACAACAACAAACTATTAAAAAAACAACGGGAAAATAAATTCCTTAAACTTTTAATAATAAAGCAATAATACCAATTACAAAACAAGTGCAGAGACAGTGCATAAATTTTATTGTTGTTATTGTGCGGAAGATTTCGAAGGTAGTCTGAGAAAGAAACTATAAATTAAATTTTTGTTTTCTATAATAAAAAACTTTTTTCTTTAATAAAACACTGCATGAGCTTACCTAGCAGATGTAGTTCTGAGAAAGATCTTAGCTCTACTAGCAAAAATTTATGGATTTCCGAAGAGGAATCTATTAAAAAATCATTGAATAATCTACTTTCCATAAATGATAAGAAACGCCGGCCTTCGAGCTCACCAAATATTGTTCTTACAACAGAAGACAAATAATCATCCACTATAATTGTTGCAGATAAGCCGAAAACACAAGTAGGCATGGACAGGTACGTAACTGTAGCTAAACGCCAGCGAAGCCCCAAATCCGCTCAAGTGTCGTCTCAATCGAAACTACCTAAAAATGATAGCACCAAAACAACAACTGAAAATAATAGATTTGCTATCCTTCAGACTGTGGAGGCAGCAACATCTAAGAAAACCTTTAAACCACCGCCAATATATTTGAGAGAGCCTACTACTAGTGAGCTGGTAAAACAACTTATCACGGCGATCGGCAAAGACAATTTTAACGTTACATCAGTTAAGCATGGCAGTATCAGTGAAACAAAAATCCAGGTAAATAATGAAAGTGAATACCGAAAACTGACTGACGTTCTGGAGAAGGAGAAAAGATCTTTTTACACTTATCAGTTTAAAAAAGCTAAAGGTCTTCAGGTCGTTGTAAAAGGAATTGACCCTTGTGTAGACACGGATGATATTAAGACTGGATTGCAAGAGGAAGGCTTTAAAATAAAAAAATGTAACCAACATAAGGAACCGTGAGAAGATTCCTCAACCCATGTTTAGGGTTGAAATGGAACCAGGGGATGTCGTTCTGAAGAAAAATGAGGTTCATCCAATTTACAACCTTAAATTTCTTTTGCATCGTAGGGTCAACATAGAGGAGCCGCATAAACGTTTAGGTCCCGTTCAATGCCTTAACTGCCAAGAATTTGGCCACACGAAGGCATACTGTAAATTGCCCGCAGTTTGTGTTGTGTGTGGACAGCTTCACGGCACATCACAATGCAAAAAATCAAAAACTGATTCGAGCGTTAAAAAATGCAATAATTGTGGAGGTAACCACACTGCAAATTACAGAGGGTGCCCAGTGTATGCTCACTTTAAACAGTCAATGACAAATAAGACTTCTATACCTCCTAAGCAGCCACCGCAGTCAAATATCATTGTTGCAAATAGTATTCCCCAGGCAGGCCAGGCAACTAGCCATATTAACTTGCAAAACGCCCAACAAATTTCATATGCTAATGTGGTTAAAGATGATACTCCAAATTTAAATCAGCAACCCAAGTCCCAAAACTGCGATCCAAATGTTAGCAATCTTGAGGCAACGCTGCAGACTCTTGTTCAATCAATAAACACTTTTACGGCTTCTATGACGAGCATGATGCAAGAAATGCTGAAAATGCAAACCATAATTTTGCAGGCTATTTTAAACAAATAAAAAAATGATTTGTTTGAAAATATGTTTCTGGAACGCAAACGGCATCCGCCAGCATAAAAATGAACTTGAGCACTTCCTTATGGAAAAGCAAATCGATATAATGTTAATCGCTGAAACTCACCTGACGTCAACAAGTTATTTCAGGATTAATGGCTACATACTATATGACACCAAAGATCCCCGTGGAAGATCTTGTGGGGGATCGGCAATTTTGATAAAAGCCAGAATTAAGCACTATTGGTTCAACGAAACACGTGAGGAATATCTGCAAGCAACTAATGTATGCATTGAATTTTGTAATGAGAAAATTGTTATTTCCTCGATTTACTCACCGCCTCGGTTTTCAGTAACAGAAAACCAATATTCGGATTTTTTCAAATCACTTGGGCCTCGATTTATAGCGGCTGGTGACTATAACGCTAAACACGCTTTTTGGGGTTCACGTTTAATTTCTCCGAAAGGCCGTGTACTTTTTGATACCATTTCTAAAATGGGCTTAGATGTGATTTCAAGTGGTCACCCCACGCATTGGCCGTCAGACAGACGAAAGATTCCAGATGTTATAGATTTTGGTTTTCCTTTAGAGTGGTTTCAAGTGGAGCCTTCGTTAGATTTGTCATCAGATCACTCATCCACAATAATATCTGTTTTTTTCCCTCAAGAGTTTTACTCCCCGTCTACTGACTTAGAGTTGACGACCACTAGAGTTAATTGGCTAAAATATAAAAAATATTTGAGTACTCATTGTACGGAGAATATTGCTTTGAGAACGCCTAAAGATATTGACGTGTCCATTAATAGTTTTTCCAAAATGGCTTCCCTTAAATCATACTTGGAAAGCCTTGATGGCACTCCGCAATCAGACTATTCTTTGTGGAAAGCGGCAAAAGGTTTAAAAAGACCCGTTAGAGGTAAGCCACCTTTGCGGACTCCAACTGGCGACTGGGCAAGAACCGATTCCAAAAAGGGGATGTTGTATGTAAATCACTTGAGAAATGTTTTTACAGATGATGCAGCAAACGACATAGCAGTATTTCCGCCATTTGCCGTAAGACCGCCTGTGTCCTTGAGATTTAGTTTTCCAGATATGGAAAACGTTATCAATAAAATAAACTCTAAGAAAGCTCCAGGTATGGATAAAATTACTGGTACAATGCTTGTACAACTACCTCGTGTGGCTAGAAGAATTCTTCTTTTTATTTTCAACGCTATCTTACGCCTTGAGTATTATCCGGTCGAGAGGAAAGTGTCTATGATAACGATGATACCTAAGCCGGGGAAGGATCATACTAAAGTAGAATCGTACAGATCAATAAGTCTACTGCCAACAATTTCAAAACTATTTGAGAAATTGCTAATTATGAAGTTGAGTCCAGTACTGGAAAAAATTGAATGTATTCCTGATCATCAGTTCGGTTTTAGGGCCAAACATAGTACCATCGAACAGACACACAGACCAGTTCATGTCATAAGAAAATCATTTGAAGACAAGAAGTACATGAAAACCACCAAACAGCATCACAAAATTTGCAGGAACATATTTACAATTTAGAGAAATGGTTAAAACTCTGGAAAATCAAAGTCAATGAACAAAAATATGTCCATATCACGTTCACACTGCGTAAAAATATATGCCCGTTAATAAAAATTAATAATCAAATAATTTCACAACACAGTGACGTCAAATATCTCGGATTCACCTCGACCGTCGACTAACTTGGAAGAAACACATTGACGCAAAAACAACCCAGATGAAATTAAAAGCCGCGCAATTGAATTGGCTCATCGGCAGAAATTCCACCCTGAGCTTAGATTGTAAACTTTTGCTGTATAACGCGATCCTAAAGCCAATATGGTGCTATGGAATTCAACTATGGGGCACCGCCTCCGCATCGAATATTGGAAAAATTCAAAGGCGTCAAAACAGCGTTCTAAGTACGATTACAGCAGCCCCATGGTATGTAAAAAATTCTCGAATTCACAAGGACCTAAACGTACCTTTAGTAAAAGATGAATTTGCCAAATATGCTGGAAGGTATATAACCAAACTTGAAATCCACCCAAATCCACTTGGTCGAGACATCCTTACCTTTGGTGGTCACACACGATTAAAAAGAAGGGACACCCTGGCTTCCATTCGGGAGCATAACAGATGATGTCCTGTGGCACGGTATTCTGATACATTCGCTGAATCATAATTTTTTGTCTAGCATTGGCTGGACTTAAAGAAAATTTTTTAGTTATTAAGATTTGAATAATTGTTGTTAGTTCTTCTTGAAGATTCAACAAATAAATAAAAATTTATAAAAAAAAATCTGCTCCTAGTGTACTCCATCTGGACTGTCAACTCTGTAACATTTCCTGTAGTATTTGCTGCATTCTTCCAAGGTCTGCATGGACAGTCTGTCTCGATATCCATGCCTTCTTCGAGCTACAATCTGTAGGTTAATGGGATCATACCTGCTATTACAGTAACCGCCCACCGATACCGTACGGTATGCAGATGTGACCCGTAAAGCATTTACTCTTTGCACCGCTAACAAAGTGCTTGCTCTACTTTTTGTCCTAACTTTTTCTCTCCAGATTTCGCTCCCATGGAGAAGGATGCTATTGCATTCCGCCATAAGAAGTTTGCGTTTTTCTGGTAGCGGGCCTCCTATGTTCGCCATCGGCCGGCTTAGTCGTCCTGTCATACCTGTAGCCTTGTTAACAGCATACTGAACCTGTTTCGAGGAAGTTAGCTTTAAGTCAAGCCTTATCCCGGGATAATTCACAAATTTCCTGCTTGTCTGGATCAAGTCATCGAACTGTATATCGATTTCCATCATCTGCAAAGGATTAAGAGCTAAGTCTTCTGCTCAGCCCATCGCAGGCCATGTGCATCAAGCCATCCTTATGTTCTTATCTTGTCTCAGCTTTCTTTTTGCCTCCTCAACATCTCTCAGGAAGCTATCGGTAGTTTTATTGTAATATAAACATGTAAAACTCAAAAAACACCCATTAAAATCATGACGTGTTTTTTATGACAATCCGTAATGTGTTTCACGTATGGAGATAGACACCTGCCAGCTTTCATTAAATTACTATGCTATATCCTCCGTACGAATCAAATATGTAAAAAGGAGCAGTAACTCTATTCACTTTCAGTATAATGTAGAACTTAATGCACGTTTTACTAGTGCAACATAAATTCTTAATTTAAAATTAATAAACAAATATAGCAAGCCCAAAGAAGTTAAATTTTTGTCAAAAACGAAAATAAATTAAACAAAATATTTTGGCCATGAACACGTTATCGAAAAAATAAATATAAAAAACAATGATTTGTGTGCATATGATTGTGAAAGTTTTTAAATGTCAAGAACTTTGCACATGAAATAAAAGCAGCCTTATCACAAATGACGCAAATTGCTGGTTTGTTCTTCAAAAATAAAATTTGTCGTTGTCAAGGAGATTTGGTGATTTAAATTTCAGTATTCATGAGAGACAGTCTGTATGTGTTTTAAGCTTATAAGGTTTTGCGGAGCGGATATATAAGTATATATAGTAAAACGCACCATTATTACTTTGCCAACACCCCAGCTAGCCACCTGTTGTGTCTCCCACAATGAACCAGAGATTTAATGCGAGTGGCTGCCAGCCGGCTTTGAGTCGTTGCCGGCTTCTTTGTGGGGGCACAATCGACAGTTTGTAATGCTTCATGTAAAATTTGTAACACATGATGACGATGATGCAGAAAATGGTGAAAATGCAATCCACCATTTTGCAGGTTATTTCGAAAAAATTATTTGGTTAAAAATATTTTTCTGGCATCCGCCAACACAAAAATGAACTCGAATACAGATCGATATAATGATGATTGCAGAAACTCACTTGACGTCAACAAGCTTCTTCAAAATTAACGGCTACGTACTATACGATACTAAAGACCCCCGTGGAAGAGCTTGTGGAGGTTCTGCAATCTTGATAAAATCTAGGATAAAGCATTTTTTGTTGAACGACACATGTGAGGACTATCTTCAAACAACTAATATCTGTGTGGAAAATTTTCATTACAAATTGGTTATCTCATCGATTTATTCGCCGCCTCGATTTTCAGTGACGGAATCACAATATTCAAGTTTTTTCACCTCATTAGGACCTCGTGATTATCATTGTGACTCTCCAACCGAACGATCGTAAAAAGTGAACAAAAAAATAAAATAAAATCATTGCTTAAACGCCTTTGAAATTAAATTGTAAAAACAATAACAAATTATTTTAAAAAAACAACGGGAAAATAAATTCCTTACATTTCAATAACTAAACAATAAAATCAATTTCAATAAAACAAGTGCGGTGCCAGTGCATTGTTATTGTTGTTATTGTGCGTGAAGATTACCTACCCAGTGGGAAAAAAACTATACATTAAAATTTTTTTTTTCTTACAAAACCGCAATAAGTGGAAGAGCGAATTTATACAAAAGAAAAACTTTATGACAATTATTTTTATATACTTTTAAATTAAAAAAAATATAAATAAAAAAAAAAAATTGCATGAGTGCACCTAGTAGATGCAATTCTGAGAGGGAGCTTAGCTCCACGAGAAAAAACCTCTGGATTTCTGAAGAGGAATCATTGAAAAAATCATTGGACAATCTCCTGTCTCTAAGAGATAAAAAACGCACGCGTTCGTGCTCGCCAAACATTGTTGTTGCAACAGACGACAAACCATCTTTAAGTGTAGCTATTGTTGATAAACCGAAAACTCAAGTGGGTATGGATAGGTATATAACCGTGGTTAAACGTCAGCGAAGCCCTAAATCCACTCAAATATCATCGCAACCAAAAATGTCTAAGGGCGATATTACCTCTGCGACAACGGATAGTAATAGGTTTGCTATCCTTCAGACTGACGAGCCAACTACATTAAAAAAAAACATTTAAACCGCCACCAATATACTTGAGGGAACCTACATCAAATGAGCTGGTAAAAGCACTTATTACGGCAATTGGTACAGACACGTTCAACGTAACATCAGTGAAGCACGGACAAATAAGTGAAACAAAAATCCAAGTCAACTGCGAAAATGATTACCGAAAACTTTCTGCCGATCTGGAAAAAGAGAAAAAATCTTTTTATACTTATCAACTTAAAAGTGCTAAAGGCCTTCAGGTTGTTATAAAAGGTATTGACCCTTATGTAGACACGGATGAGGTTAAAACTGCACTGCTAGATAAAGGCTTTAAAATAAAAAATGTGGTAAATATGCGGAACCGTGAAAAGATTCCTCAACCCATGTTTAGGGTTGAACTGGTACCGGGGGATGTTATTCTCAAAAAGAATGAAACTCACCCAATTTATAACCTTAAATTTCTTCTTCATCGCAGAGTTACCGTTGAGGAGCCGCACAAGCGTTTAGGGCCTGTTCAATGCCTAAACTGCCAGGAATTTGGCCATACTAAGGCCTATTGTAAACTGCCCACAGTTTGTGTGGTGTGTGGAGAACTGCACGGCACATCACAGTGCAAAAAGTCAAAAACTAACTCAAGTGTTAAAAAATGCAGTAACTGTGGAGGCAACCACACTGCAAATTACAGGGGCTGCCCTGTCTATCCTCACTTTAAGCAGTCAATGACAAATAAGTCATCAATTACCTATAAACAACCCCAGCAGCCAAACATAATTCATACAAACAATTTTCCGCAGATAGGCCAGTGAACCAGACAAATAATTATGCAAAACCCCAAACTAGTTTCATATGCTAGTGTGGTCAAAACCGATATACAAATGAATCAGGAGCCCAAGCCCCAAAATTCCGATCAAAATTTTACCAATCTTGAGGCAACTCTGCAGACTCTTGTTCAGTCCATAAACACATTTACGGTTTCTATGACGAACATGATGCAGGAAATGCTGAAAATGCAATCCACTATCTTGCAGGCAATTTTAACAAAATGAAATGGTTAAAAATATGTTTCTGGAACGCAAACGACATCCGCCATCACAAAAATGAACTTGAGCACTTCCTTATGGAAAAGCAAATCGACATAATGCTGATTGCTGAAACACACTTAACAAGCAACAGCTATTTCAAAATTAATGGTTACAGACTATATGATACTAAAGATCCTCGTGGAAGGTCTTGTGGAGGCTCAGCAATTCTAATAAAAAATAGAATTAGGCACTATTGTCTGCATGAGACACGGGAGGAGTATCTCCAAGCAACTAATATATGCATTGAATATTTGCATGAAAAAATCGTTATTTCTTCGATCTACTCACCGCCACGATTTTCAATAACAGAAAATCAATATACAAATTTTTTCAAATCACTTGGCTCTCGATTTTTAGCAGCTGGTGACTATAACGCTAAGCACACTTTTTGGGGATCACGTTTAATTTCCCCAAAAGGCCGTGTGCTTTTTGACACAGTCTCCAAACTGGGCTTAGATGTGATTTCAAGCGGACATCCCACTTATTGGCCCTCAAACCGGCGAAAGATTCCAGATGTTATAGATTTTGGAGTTGCAAAAAATTTTCCTTTAGAAGGGATGCAAGTAGAGTCTTCATTGGATTTGTCATCGGACCACTCACCCACTATAATATTCGTTTCGTTCCCCCAGGAGGTTGGCTCCCCGGATAGTGACTTGGCGTTCGCCATCACAAGAGTTAATTGGCTAAAATATAAGAAATATTTGAGTACTCATTGTACAGAAAATATTGCCTTGAGAACCCCTGAGGATGTTGATATATCAATTAAAGATTTTTCTGAAGATCTTAAACTGGCCGTGCAACATGCTACCACTACCCATACGAGGTTCAGAAATGAGAACAATAGAACTTATTCGTCTGAAATTGAACAACTTTTGTCAGAAAAAAGAAGAGTTAGAAGAGAGTGGCAACTGCGCAGGTCTCCCCAGCTTAAAAGCAGGCTACGGGAGTGCATAACTCAGTTAAGAAATGTGCTTGAAATCCAAAGAATGGCTTCCCTTAAAAATTATCTAGAAGGTCTTGATGGTAGCCCGCAAAGCGACTATTCTCTATGGAAAGCGACAAAAGGTCTGAAAAGACCCGTAATAGGTAAGCCACCTTTGCGAACTTCATCTGGCGACTGGGCAAGAAGTGATTCTGAAAAAGGGATGGTGTATGTTAATCATTTGAAAAACGTTTTTACTGCAAATGATACAGTGGATGATGTTGCTGAATTTCCGCCACATGTTGTTAGACCGCCTGTGCCTTTGAGACTTAGTTTTCAAGATGTCGAAAACGTTATAAATAAAGTAAACTCAAAAAAAGCTCCAGGTTTTGACAAAATTACTGGCAAAATGCTTGTACAGTTACCTCGTGTTGCTAGAAGAATTCTTCTTTTCATTTTTAACGCTATTTTGCGCCTAGAATACTATCCTGCAGAGTGGAAGGTGTCTATGGTTACTATGATACCCAAGCCAGGGAAGGATCCCACTAAAGTAGAGTTATATAGACCAATAAGTCTACTGCCAACAATTTCAAAACTTTTCGAAAAATTGTTAATGGCAAAGTTGACTCCAATATTGAATTATGTAGGATGCATCCCGGATCATCAATTTGGTTTTCGGGCTAAACACAGCACCATAGAACAAACGCATAGACTAGTTAATGTTATAAGAAAGACTTTTGAGGATAAAAAGTATTGCTCAGCTCTACATTGATGTTTCCCAAGCTTTTGATAAAGTGTGGCACGAGGGATTACTGCACAAAATAAAGATGAACTTGCCTGCAAACACTCACAAGCTTCTAGAAAGCTATTTATGCGGCCGGAAGTTTGTTATCAGAGAAGGCGACTTTATAAGCCCAACTCAGCCAATCGAGGCAGGAGTTCCCCAAGGTAGCATTCTGGGACCCACTTTATATTTAATTTATACTTCTGACATGCCAACCAGATATGGTATTCACACTTCAACTTTTGCAGATGACACAGCATTCTGCAGCGTACATGAAAACCATCAAGTAGCTTCGCGAAATTTGCAGGAGTATATTTCAATACTAGAGATGTGGTTAAAACTTTGGAAAATTAAAGTTAATGAACAAAAGTGTACTCACGTTACATTCACACTGCGTAGACAAACATGTTCAGCTATCCAAATCAGCAATTTACCTATTCCGCAGCAAAATGAAGTCAAGTACCTTGGTATTCATCTCGACCGTAGGTTAACGTGGAAGCCTCACATTGGCGCGAAAGTCACTCAGCTAAAATTAAAAGCAGCGCAATTAAATTGGCTTATGGGCAGAAATTCTACATTGAAATTAGATTGCAAACTTTTGTTATACAACGCAATACTAAAGCCTATATGGCGCAACGGAGTTCAATTATGGGGCACCGCCTCAGCGTCAAATATTGAAAAAATTCAAAGGCGACAAAACAAAATTCTTCGAACAATTACTGCAGCTCCATGGTACGTAAAAAACTCCCGAATTCACAAGGATCTGTGTGTTCCACTGGTAAAAGATGAGTTTTCAAAGCATGCGATAAGTTATATCAGCAAATTGGAACTTCACCCAAACCCTCTCGCACGAAACATACTTAATTTTAGTGGTCACACTCGGTTGAGAAGAAGGGATACCGTTGCCACCATCAGAGCGTTAAGTAGGTGATTCTACCGATATAATTGGCGCAAAATAAAACTTTTTGTCTAGCATTGGCTGGACTTAGTTAATATATTGTATTTAGTAATAAGATTTGAATACTTATTGTTAGTTCACATTGTGAAGATTCAATAAATAAAAAAAGCTTAAAAAAAAAAAATTAGGACCTCGTTTTATAGCAGCTGGAGATTACAACGCAAAACACACTTTTTGGGGTTCACGTTTAACCACCCCGAAGGGTCGGGTGCTTGTTGATACAATTTCTAAAATGGGCTTAGGCGTAATATCAAGCGGACATCCCACTTACTGGCCGACTGACCGGCGAAAGATTCCTGATGTAATTGATTTTTTGGTTGTAAAGGGGTTCCCTGTATTCCACAGCCTTCGTTAGACTTGTCATCGGATCATTCACCTACTATTATTTCAGTGCGTTTTCCCCAGGAGACTTGGTCCCCGATTAACTATTTGCATAGGACTGTTACCCCAGTGAATTGGCTAAAATATTTTTTTTTTTTAAGCATTTTTTTATTTATTGAATCTTCAAAATGAACTAACAATAAGTATTCAAATCTTAAAACTAAATTTAAAATTAAAAAATGTAATTCTAAAATTAAAAAATGTAATCCTAAAACTAAAAAATGTGATTCATATGTCCGGCCAATGCTAGACAAAAAGTTTGATTATGCGGGAGCTATTTCGGTAAAATCACCTATTGAGCAATCTGATGGTGGCAGCAGTATCCCTTCTTTTAAGCCGAGTGTGGCTGCCAAAATTAAGTATATTGCGCGCAAGAGGGTTTGGATGAAGTTCCAGTTTACTGACATACCTTGCCGCGTACTTAGAAAATTCCTCTTTTACCAGCGGAACACTCAGATCTTTATGAATTCGTGAATTTTTTACGTACCATGGAGCTGCAGTAATCGTTCGAAGAATTTTATTTTGTCGCCTTTGAATTTTTCCAATGTTTGTCGCTGAGGCGGTGCCCCATAGCTGAATTCCGTAGCACCATATAGGCTTAAGTATTGCGTTGTATAACAGAAGTTTGCAATCTAGTTTCAATGTCGAGTTTCTGCCCATAAGCCAATTTAGCTGCGCTGCTTTAAGTTTTAACTGAATGACTTTTGCTACAATGTGAGACTTCCACGTTAGCCTACGGTCGAGGTGTATACCAAGATACTTGACTTTACTGTGCTGCGGAATAGGTGAGTTGTTAATTTCGATAGACGGACATGTTTGCTTACACAGTGTGAATGTAACATGAGTACATTTCTGTTCATTAACTTTGATTTTCCAAAGTTTTAGCCATTTCTCTAATATTGAAGTATATTCCTGTAAATTTCGTGAAGCTAATTGGTGGTTTTCATGAACACTCAAAAACGCTGTGTCATCTGCAAAGGTAGAAGTGTGGATTCCGGATGTCGTTGGCATGTCAGACGCGTAAATCAAATATGAAGTAGGCCCCAGTATGCTGCCTTGGGGAACTCCTGCCTTGATTGGCTGAGTTGGGCTTATAAAGTCACCTTCTCTGATAACAAACTTCCGCCCGTATAAGTAGCTTTCCAGAAGCTTGTGTGTATTTGCAGGCAAGTTTAGCTTTATTTTGTGCATCAAGCCGTCGTGCCACACTTTATCAAAAACTTGAGAAATATCAATGAAAAGAGCTGAGCAATACTTCTTCTCCTCAAAGGTTTGTCTTATGACATTGACTAGTCTGTGCGTTTGTTCTATGGTGCTATGCTTAGCCCGAAAGCCAAATTGATGATCACGGATGCATCCCACATTGTTCAATATTGGACTCAACTTCGCCATTAACAATTTTTCGAACAGTTTTGAAATTGTTGGTAGTAGACTTATTGGTCTATATGACTCTACTTTAGTGGGATCCTTCCCTGGCTTGGGTATCATAGTAATCATTGAGACTTTCCACTCTGAAGGATAATACTCAAGGCGTAAAATAGCGTTAAAAATAAAAAGTAGAAGCCTTCTAGCTGCACGAGGTAACTGTTCAAGCATTTTACCAGTAATTTGATCAATGCCTGGAGCTTTCCTGGGGTTTGTATTACCGATAACGTTTTCGACATCTTGAAAATTAAATCTCAAAGACACAGGAGGTCTAACAACATATGGTGGTAATTCCGCTGTATTATTCTCTGAATCATTTGTGATAAAAACGTTTCGCAAATGATCGACATACAACATTCCCTTTTCAGAATCGCTTCTTGCCCAGTCGCCAGTTGAATTTCGCAAAGGTGGCTTACCTATTACGGGTCTTTTTAAACCTTTTGTCGCTTTCCACAAGGAATAATCAGATTGAGGGGTACCATCAAGGCTTTCCAAATATGTTTTAAGGGAAGCAATTCTATGGACTTCAAGCAGATTTCTTAACTGAGTTATGCATTCCCGTAGCCTAGTCTTAAACTGGGGAGGCCTGCGAAGTTGCCACTCTCTTCTGACTCTTCTTTTTTCTGACAGAAGTGCTCACTTTCAGACGAATAAGTTCTATTGTTCTCATTTCTGGATCTTATATGACTAGTGGTAGCATGATGTACGGCCAGTTTGAGGTTTTCAGAAAAATCGTTAATTGACGCATCAATATCCTCAGGCGTTCTCAAGGCGATATTTTCAGTACAATGTGTACTCAAAAATTTTTTGTATTTTAGCCAATTAACTCTATTGACGGTCAACGGGAAGCCAATCTCTTGGGGGAACGAAACAGAGATTATAGTGGGTGAGTGATCTGATGACAAATCTAATGAAGGCTCCACTTGCATCCACTCTAAAGGAAAATTTTTCACAACTCCAAAATCTATAACGTCTGGAATATTTCGTCGGTCTGACGGCCAATAAGTGGGGTGTCCGCTTGAAACCACATCTAAGCCCATTTTGGAAACGGTATCAAAAAGCACACGGCCTTTCGAGGTAATTAAACGTGATCCCCAAAAAGTGTGTTTAGCGTTATAGTCGCCAGCCGCTAAAAATCGAGGCCCAAGTGAATTGAAAAAATTTGTATATTGATTTTCTGTTACTGAAAACCGGGGTGGGAAATAAATCGATGAAATAACAATTTTATGATGAAAATGTTCAATACATATGTTTGTTGCTTGAAGATACTCCTCACATGTCTCGTTTAGCAAATAGTGCTTAATTCTAGTTTCTATCAAAATTGCTGAGCCTCCGCAAGATCTGCCACGGGGCTCTTTAGTATCATATAGTCTGTAACCATTAATTTTGAAATAGCTGTTGCTTGCTAAGTGTGTTTCAGCAATCAGCATTATGTCGATTTGCTTTTCCATAAGGAAGTGCTCAAGTTCATTTTTGTGTTGGCGGATGCCGTTTGCGTTCCAAAAACATATTTTTAACCAACTCATTTTTGTAAAATTGCCTGCAAAATAGTGGATTGCATTTTCAGCATTTTCTGCCTCATGTTCGTCATAGAAACCGTAAATGTATTTATAGATTGAACAAGAGTCTGCAGAGTTGCCTCAAGATTGCTAAAATTTTGGTCGGAGTTTTGAGGCTTGGGCTCCTGATTCAAATTTGGTTTAACGGATTTTACCACATTCGCATAAGAAATTTTTTGGGGGTTTTGCACGTCTATATGGCTGGTTGGCTGGCGTACCTGGGGAAAATTGGTTGTAGAAATGGTGTTTGACTGCTGGGGTGGCATATTTAAAATCAATGGCTTATTTGTCATTGACCTCTTGAAGTGAGTGTAGACAGGGCAACCCCTGTAGTTTGCAGTATGGTTACCTCCACAATTACTGCATTTTTTAACGCTCGCGTCAGTCTTAGGTTTTTTGCACTGTGATGTACCGTGAAGTTCACCACACACAACGCAAACTGCGGGCAACTTACAATAGGCCTTAGTATGGCCAAATTCTTGGCAGTTTAGGCATTGAACGGGCCCTAAACGCTTATGAGGCTCCTCAACGGTAACCTTACGATGCAAAAGATACTTGAGGTTACAAATGGGATGCACTTCATTCTTTTTTAAGGCAACATCTCTAGGTTCTAGTTCAACCCTAAACATGGGTTGAGGAATTTTTTCACGGTTTCTAATATTAACCACATTTTTAATTTTGAAGCCATTGTCCTTTAGGCCGGTTTTGACATCATTCGTATCTACAAAAGGGTCAATCCCTTTTATAACGACTTGAATACCTTTGGCACTTTTAAGCTGATATGTGTAAAACGATCTTTTCTCCTTCTCCAGGACATCAGACAATTTTCGGTATTCATTTTCACTGTTTACCTGGATTTTGGTTTCATTGATGCTGCCGTGCTTAACCGATGTTACATTAAACGTGTCTTTGCCGATTGCCGTAATAAGTTGTTTTACCAGCTCACTAGAAGTAGGCTCTCGCAAATATATTGGTGGCAGCTTAAAGATTTTTTTTTTTTAGATATTATTAGCTCATCAGTCTGAATTATAGCAAACCTATTACTATCCATTGTCATGGTAGTCTTATCATCTTTAGTTATTTTGGACTGAGATGACATTTGAGCGGATTTGGGGCTTCGCATCCGTTTAGCTACGGTTACATACCTGTCCATGCCTACTTGTATTTTCGGCTTATCTGCAATAACTGAACTGGTAGATGGTTTGTCGTCTGTTGTGATAACTATATGTATGTGGCGAACACGAGCGCGTGCGGTTTCTTTCAACAGATTTTCCAATGATTTTTTCAAAGACTCCTCCTCAGAAATCCAAGGACTTTTTCCAGTGGAGCTGAGCTCTTTCTCAGAATTACATCTGATAGGAACACTCATGCAGTTTTTATTTAATTTTTTTATTTTCACTTTAGAATATATAACGGTAAATGTCACAAAGTTTTTTTTAGTATAAAATCACACTTTTTCAATTATTCCCGTTATTATTTATTCCGGTTTAATTTGAAACACACCGATCAAAACCAACACGTCCGTTCACTATCGAAGCTAGACTCCGACTGGGCTAAAATATAAAAACAATTTTGAGTACCCATTGCACTGAGAATATTGTTTTAAGAACACCTGAAGATATTAATGCGTCACTAAGCAACTTTAGCGAAAACCTCAAACAAGCCACTGAACTTGTTTCTAGCGTTTACTTAACACGTAGAAACCTTCAAAATAGAACGTATTCTTCAGAAATCGAGCAACTTGTGTTAGAAAAAAGAAGAGCTAGGCGAGAGTGGCAACTTCGCAGGTGTCCGCAACTAAAACAAAGGCTCTGTGAGTGCACAAATCAACTAAGAAATTTGCTTGCAAACCAAAAAACGGCTTCTCTACAAACGTATTTAGAAAGTCTGGATGGTTCTCCTCAGTCCGACTATTCTTTATGGCCGGCGACTAAGGGTTTAAAAAGGCCAGTTAGAAGTAAGCCGCCTTTGCGAGAACCGTCTGGTGACTGGGCTAGAGATGACTCGGAAAGGGGTAATTTATTTGTTAATCATTTGAAAAACGTTTTTACCACAAATAGGTCTGATAATGCAAATGAGTGGCCACCTATTGTTAGTAGACCTCCTGTGCCTTTAAGATTCAATTTTCAAGAAGTTGAAAGTGCAATTGGTAATCTAAACCTTAAAAAAGCTCCAGGTATGGATGAAATCAGCAATAAAATGCTCGTAGAGCTGCCTCGTGTAGCTAAAACAATTGTTCTTTTCATTTTTAATGCTATTTTACGACTCGAGTATTACCCTGCAGAATGGAAAGTGTCCATGATAACAATGGTTCCTAAGCCAGAGAAGGATCATACGAAAGTAGAATCATATCGTCCAATCAGTCTACTGACAACAATTTCAAAACTGTTCGAAAAATTGCTAAAGGCGAAGTTGGATCCAATGCTTCATAAGGTTGAATGTATTCCTGATCACAGGCTTTTGATGAAGTGTGGCACGATGGCTTAATGCATAAAATAAAGTTTAACTTACCTGCAAACATACATAACCTTTTGAAAAGCTATTTATATCGTCGCCAATTTATAATAAAAGAAGGCGATTTCATAAGCCCCTCCCAGCCTATTGAAGCTGGAGTTCCCCAAGGCAGGATATTAGGGCCTATCTTATATTTGATCTACGCATCTGACATGCCGACAAGCACCAACATTCACACTTCAACATTTGCAGATGATACAGCATTCCTTAGCATACATAGTAACCACCAGCAAGCATCAATAAACTTACAGGAACATATCGACAAACTAGAGAAATGGCTCAAGCTTTGGAAAATCAAGGTTAATGAACAAAAGTGTGCCCATGTTACATTCGCACTGCGTCTAGGAACATGCTCACCCATTACTATTAACAATAAAGTAATACCTCAACACAGTGAAGTCAAATACCTCGGTATTCATCTTGACCGTAGACTAACATGGAAGACGCACATCGAGGCAAAAGTAACGCAAATGAAATTGAAAGCAGTGCAAATTAACTGGCTACTAGGCAGAAATTCGACCTTGAAGCTTGATTGTAAACTTTTGCTGTACAACTCGATTCTTAAGCCAATAAGGTGCTATGGGATTCAATTATGGGGCACAGCCTCGGCATCGAACATTGAAAAAATTCAAAGAAGTCAAAATAGAATTCTCCGTAGAATTACAGATGCTCCATGGTACGTTAAAAACTCACGAATCCACGCAGATCTCAACGTACCTTTTGTGAAATCTGAATTTGTGAAGTACGCGACAAGATATATTAACAAACTTGAATTCCATCCAAATCCTCTTGCAGTTAATATTCTTAACTTTGGTGGTCATATCCATCTGAGAAGGAGGGATACTTTGGCTACCATTCGAACTCTAAACAGATGACTTTCTGAAATAATATTCGCATAAAAATAAATTTTTATCCAGCACTGGCAGGGCTTTAATCACAATTTTTGTTTTTTTTTAATATTAAGATTTGAATACTTATTGTCATTACGTTTCTTATGAAGATTCAATAAATAAAATAATAAAGTTAAAAAAAATGATCATACCACAAGATTTCTGCTGCTACTGTTATGATATACGAGTATACATCGCCAGATCAAAACATAACTGTTGTTTTAAATTTCGTGAGTTACGTATGTTCGATATTTGCATTTTTTTCTGTTATATTGGTACACATGTCCGTTATATATGTTGACAATATCAGCCATATATCTCTTTTTGACAGGTAAAAAAGTTGACGCGTTTTGGAGTGCTCTTCGATTTTTTACTAAATTTTGTTGAACGTCGTTAACGATGATCCAGATTTTCTCAGAAAGGTCATAACTGGTGACGACTCATGGGTGTATGGCTGTGACATTGAAACCAAAGCCCAATCATCCCAATGGAAGCGTCCAGAAGAGCCAAAAGCGAAAAAAGCACGTCACGTTCGGTCAAATGTAAAGGTTTTGCTCGCTGTTTTCTTCGACTGCAATGGGGTGGTGCATCATGAGTTCTTGCCACAACGTCGTATGATCAATAAGGGATATAACCTTGAAGTTATGCGCCATTTGCGCGAAACAATTTGTCAGAAACACATAGAATTGTGAAAGAAACAGTAATGGATTTTACACCTTGATAAGGCACCAGCTCACACATCGATGCTTGTGCGTGAGTTTTTTACCTAAAACAAAACCTCATTCACCGCTCTGACTTTCCTCTTCCCAAAACTGAAGACACCGATGAAAGGAAAGCGTTTTGCTACGATTGAGGAGACAAAAAATCGAAACAGAAGCTGTTGGCGATACCAAAAAGCGCGTTTCTGAAGTCTTTCGAGAATTGGAAAAAACGCTGACATAAATGAGGGGGATAACTTTAAAGGAGACAAGATAGCTATTGAAAAAAATTTTATATAACGGTTATTTTTTGATCAGTCCTCGTATAGTGGCACGTTGGGAATTAGTTTGCTCTATGGTATTTTATTACAAAAACTTCGTCATGTTTCAATCGACAGTTTGCTAGAAGTTTACATATTCTTAAAATCAGTTTTGTGTAAATAAATTAAACACATTTTAATGGCCTCATTCATAAAAAATATTGTATGTTTATTAAACACTCATTTGACAAATTTTCTATAGAAATAGTTTAATAAACACACAGGGCCATATCCAAAAAAAAATCTTACTTGAGTTTTAACGTATACGTTAGTTACCAAACACACTAACACTACCATACATCTGTTAAAAAAGTTTATGCAAAAACAGTACGTTAACTAATTATTAAATGTATTAAGGAATTAAATTTTTTTATTCTGGCAATACCGTTATGTTCAGTTGTAATTGTTTGAACAGTGATGCATGAAAGCTAATATTCGAAAATCGAAAAATAAATAAAAACAAGTAAGAGTGTGGTAAATTCGGCTGGGCCGAATCTAAAATACCCTTCACAAAAGTCACGTATAAAAACGCGGTTTAGGCTATATCTCCGGTATATACATATGTACCGATATCGGAAATTTCCATTTTCCTTATTTATATAACCTTATTTCGTTACCAGAACTCTTTTTAAGCAAAAAAAAGTTGTTTAAGTTCACTTACGCGACATTTTCATGAAAACAGCGGTTTAGACTATATCTGGGGTATATATGGACCGATATCGGAAATTTTCATTTTCCATATTTGTATAACCTTACTTTATTACCGGAACTGCCTTTGAGCAAAAACGGCTGTTTAAGTTTACTTACGGGACATTTTCGTGAAAACCCCGATTCATGGTATATCTGGGGTATATATGAACCACTATCGGAAATTTTCATTTTCCATATTTATATAACCTTGATTACCGGAACTGCTTTTGAGGTAAAAAAAAGTTTTTTAAGTTTTCATGAAAAACCCGTTCTAGGCTATATCTCGGGTATATATGGACCGCTATCGGAAATTTTCATTTTCGATATTTATATAACCTTACTTATTACCGGAACTGCCTTTGAGCAAAAAAGTTGTTTAAGTTTACTTACGGGACATTTTCATGAAACACCCGTTTTAGGCTATATCTCGGGTATATATGGACCGATATCGGGCATTTTCATTTTCCATATTTATCTAACCTTATTTCATTACCAGAACTGTTTTTAAGGAAAAAAAAATTGTTTAAGTTCGCTTACGCGGCATTTTTATGAAAAACCCCGTTTAGGTTATATCTCGGGTATATATGGACCGTTATCGGAAATTTTCATTTTCCATATTTATATAACCTTATTTTATTATCAGAACTGCTTTTAAGCAAAAAAAGATGTTTAAGTTCACTTACGCGACATTTTTATGAAAACCGCGGTTTAGGCTATATCTCGGGTATATATGGACCGAAATCGGAAATTTCCACTTTCCATGTTTATATAACCTTGTTTCATTACCAGAACTGCTTCTAAGCGAAAAAAGTTGTTTAAGTTCACTTACGCGGCATTTTCATGAAAAACCCGGTTTAGGGTATATCTGGGGTATATATGGACCGATATCGGATATTTTCATTTTCCATATTTTTATAACCTTACTTTATTACCGGAACTGCCTTCGAGCGAAAAAAAGTTTTTTAAGTTCGTTTATGTGGCATTTTCATGAAAAACCCGTTCTAGGCTATATCTCGGGTATATATGGACCGATATCGGAAATTTTTATTTTCCAGATTTATATAACCCAAGTTTATTACCTGAACTACTTTTAAGCAAAAAAGTTGTTTAGCTTCGCCTATGCGGCATTTTCATTAAAAGTACGATTTGGGCTATATCTTGGGTATATATGGACTGATATCGGAAATTTTCATTTTCCTTATTTATATAACCTAATATTATTACCGGAACTGCTTTTAAGCAAAAAAAGTTGTTTAGCTTCGCTTATGCGTCATTTTCATGAAAAACCCGTTCTAGGCTATATCTCGGGTATATATGGACCGATGTCGGAAATTTTCATTTTCCATATTTATATAACCTAATGTTATTACCAGAACTACTTTTAAGCAAAAAAAGTTGTTTAAGTTTGCTTACGCCGCATGTTCATGAAAAACCCGGTTTAGGCTATATCTCGGGTATATAATGGCCGATATCGGGAATTTTCATTATTCATATTTATATAACCTAATTTAATTACCAGAGCTGCTTTTAAGCAAAACAAAGTTGTTTAAGTTCGCTTACGCGACATTTGCATGAAAAACCCGGTTTAGGCTATGTCCCGGGTATATATGGACCGATATCGGAAATGTTTATTTTCCATATTTATATAACCTTATTTTATTACCAGAACTACTTTTAAGCAAAAAAAAGTAGTTTAGCTTCGCCTATGCGACATTTTCATTAAAAATCCTATTTGGGCTATATCTCGGTTATATATGGACCGATATCTGAAAAAAAAAATTTTGCCTTTAAGTCATCATGCTTAATAAGTGTGTAAAGTTTGAAGTGTCGTATTCGTTTGATGGAAAGTGCATCACTACCATATTTCTTATTTATATTCCCTTTTCAAAATTATGATTTGCAATTCATATAAAATGTAAAGTTCTAATTTACTTATCTACCAAGCATAATCCATAGATATTGTTAATATTTTCATTATAATTGTGAATTTAAAGGAAAATCAAAGTCAACAAATCAAATGTCATTTTAACGTACAGTTAAAGTGGCTTATTTCAAATTTAAACATATGGTAAGCTAATAATTGTTTTTGGATAGAACATTAGGTAAATTTTCTTAACAAATGCTTACCAAGCTTTGATAACTTTTTTTGCATATAGCCGAAAATATCTTTTATGAGTACGTCCGTAAATAATTACTGATTTATTTATAAAACCTAATTCATATTTATTAAGCCCTCGGACATATTATCAGAAGAGTTTTTTTTTATCGTGGACCAGTACTCAGGAGATAACCCCTACATATGCAGTGCATTGTACTGGAACTAGGAAAATAGATTGTGAGAAGGAGGAAAGGGAGAGTAATGTTTGTGAACTTAACACACGGAACTACCAAAACAAACGTTATAACAGCATTTAAAGTACTGAAATTAAATTAGTTAGGACTGATCAGTGCCCAGTGTACATACCTTCGACACTGCGCACTAGAGCTGCAAAACAATCGACTGTACTGTCGATAGTTTTATATTTAGCTAATTATCGATTATTTTCGTTCGATAGTGATACTATCGACAATTTTTGAACGTATATACTAAGCCGATTACATGTAGCCAGTATAACGTTTCTGGCCATTTATTCAGACAGGTTCTTAGCCGCCTTCAAATTTTTATAGTTATAGCGTAATTTACAAATGAAAATATATTATATAAATCATATTATATATGAAAGGAAAGTGTATTATATCATTTATTACTTTTATCTCAGATGAAAACACTTTTTTTTATATAAAAAATGTTAGTTAAACATGACAATTTATATCCGGTGGCTGCGTCTAAATGTCGGCTGCAACTTAAAAAACTTTGTTCTCTTTGCATACAGGTGTCGCTGCAGCTCAAAGTGTTTAGCAAAAATAAAAGAATCTAAAGGTTATATTTTTTATCATAGAATAAAAATAGGTAAAGATTTTGTATATATCTATATAGATGTTTACCAACTTCCACTTGAGTTACAGATTCACAGCCAAAAGTAACGCTTAACAATAGTATCGATAATATCGATAGTTTTTCTTGAAACTATCGATAGGGACGACTATCGATAGGTTTGCAGCTCTACCGCGCACACCGTAAGATAATAAAATGCATAGGAGGAACATAAAAAAGAATAATAACAAATAAAAAAAAAAACAAACGACAGTAAAAAAATAAAAAACAACACGTGTGTACAGAACGAAAGACAAAACACTACTCAAAAGTAGTTACAAAAATTGTTTAATAAGAGCCTTATAAACATTATAACAGTCATATTCATAAAAAATATATTTGGCTTATTACAGATTTATTTGACAAATTTCTATACAAAGTATACAAATAAAAATATTTTTTATGATCACGGCCGTAAATATTCTTTTTAACTATAAATTCCAAACAATTTTCATATGCTAATGTGGTTAAATCCGACCAAAACTTGAGCCAGGAACCCAAGCCCCAAAATTCCGATCCAAATTTTAGTAACCTAGAGGCAACTCTGCAGACTCTTGTTCAATCCATTAACACTTTTACCGTCTCTATGACAAACATGATGCAGGAAATGCTAAAAATGCAATCCACTATTTTACAGGCAATTTTAAAAAAATGAATTGGTTAAAAATATGTTTCTGGAACGCAAACGGCATTCGCCAACACAAAAATGAACGTGAGCACTTCCTTATGGAAAAGCAGATTGATATAATGATGATTGCTGAAACCCATTTGACAACCAGCAATTATTTCAAAATTAATGGCTACACATTATATGACACAAAAGATCCCCGTGGAAGATCTTGCGGCGGTTCGGCAATTTTGATAAAGACCAGAATTAAGCACTATCTAATGAACGGGACACGTGAGGAATATCTCCAAGCTACAAATATATGCCTTAATTATTTTCATGAAAAAATTGTTATATCCTCGATTTACTCACCACCACGATTTTCAATAACAGAAAGCCAATATTAAATTTTTTTCAAATCGCTTGGTTCTTGATTTTTAGCGGCTGGCGACTATAACGCTAAACACACTTTTTGGGCATCACGTTTAATTACCCCGAAAGGCCGTGTGCTTTTTGACACCGTTTCCAAAATGGGCTTAGGTGTGATTTCAAGTGGACACCCCACTTATTGGCCGTCAGACCAACGCAAGATCCCAGACGTTATAGACTTTGGAGTTACAAAAAATTTTCCCTCAGAATGGATGCAAGTGGAGCCTTCATTGGACTTGTCATCAGATCACTCACCAACTATAGTTTCTGTTTCGTTCCCCCAGGGGGTTGGTTCCCCGTTTTGAGACTTGGCGTTGACTGTCACTCGAGTTAATTGGCTAAAATATAAAAAATATTTGAGTACTCATTGTACAGAAAATATTGCCTTGAGAACCCCTGAGGATGTTGATATATCCATTAAAGATTTTTCTGAAGACCTTAAACTGGCCGTAAAACATGCTACCACTAGCCATACAAGATCTAGAAATGTGAGCGATAGAACGTATTCGTCTGAAATAGAGCAACTTCTGTCAGAAAAAAGAAGAGTTAGAAGAGAATGGCAACTTCGAAGGTCTCCCCAGCTTAAAAGCAGACTACGGGAGTGCATAACTCAATTAAGAAATCTGCTTGAAATCCAAAGAATGGCTTCCCTCAAAAACTATCTAGAAGGTCTTGATGGTAGCCCGCAAACCGACTATTCTCTATGGAAAGCGACAAAAGGTCTGAAAAGACCCGTAATAGGTAAGCCACCATTGCGAACTTCATCTGGCGACTGGGCAAGAAGTGATTCTGAAAAAGGGATGGTGTATGTTAATCATTTGAAAAACGTTTTTACTGCAAATGATACAGTGGATGATGTTGCTGAATTTCCGCCATATGCTGTTAGACCGCCTGTGCCTTTGGGACTTAGTTTTCAAGATGTCGAAAACGTTATAAATAAAGTAAACTCAAAAAAAGCTCCAGGTTTTGACAAAATTACTGGCAAAATGCTTGTACAGTTATCTCGTGTTGCTAGACGAATTCTTCTTTTCATTTTTAACGCTATTTTGCGCCTAGAATACTATCCTGCAGAGTGGAAGGTGTCTATGGTTACCATGATACCCAAGCCAGGGAAGGATCCCACTAAAGTAGTCATATAGACCAATAAGTCTACTGCCAACAATTTCAAAACTTTTCGAAAAATTGTTAATGGCGAAGTTGACTCCATTATTGAATGCTGTAGGATGCATCCCTGATCATCAATTTGGTTTTCGGGCTAAACACAGCACCATAGAACAAACGCATAGACTAGTTAATGTTATAAGAAAGACTTTTGAGGACAAAACGTATTGCTCAGCTCTATTCATTGATGTTTCCCAAGCTTTTGATAAAGTGTGGCACGAGGGATTAATGCACAAAATAAAGTTGAACTTGCCTGCAAACACTCACAAGCTTCTGGAAAGCTATTTATGTGGCCGTAAATTTGTCATCAGAGAAGGCGATTTTATAAGCCCAACTCAGCCAATCGAGGCAGGGGTTCCCCAAGGCAGCATACTGGGGCCTACTTTATATTTGATTTACGCCTCTGACAGGCCAACGACACCCGGAATCCACACTTCAACTTTTGCAGACGATACAGCATTCTGCAGCGTACATGAAAACCATCAAGCAGCTTCGCGAAATTTGCAGGAGTATATTTCAATATTAGAGATGTGGTTAAAACTTTGGAAAATTAAAGTTAATGAACAAAAGTGTACTCACGTTACATTCACACTGCGTAGACAAACATGTTCAGCTATCCAAATTAATAATTCACCTATTACGCAGCAAAATGAAGTCAAGTACCTTGGTATTCATCTCGACCGTAGGTTAACGTGGAAGCCTCACATTGACGCGAAAGTCACTCAGCTAAAATTAAAAGCAGCGCAATTAAATTGGCTTATGGGCAGAAATTCTACATTGAAATTAGATTGCAAACTTTTGTTATACAACGCAATACTAAAGCCTATATGGCGCTACGGAATTCAATTATGGGGCACCGCCTCAGCGTCAAATATTGAAAAAATTCAAAGGCGACAAAACAAAATTCTTCGAACAATTACTGCAGCTCCATGGTACGTAAAAAACTCCCGAATTCACAAGGATCTGTGTGTTCCACTGGTAAAAGATGGGTTTTCAAAGCATGCGACAAGGTATATCAGCAAATTGGAACTGCACCCAAACCCTCTTGCACGAAACATACTTAATTTTAGTGGTCACACTCGGTTGAGGAGAAGGGATACCGTTGCCACCATCAGAGCGTTAAGTAGGTGATTCTACCGATATAATATGCGCAAAATAAAACTTTTTGTCTAGCATTGGCTGGACTTAGTTAATTTATTGTATTTAGTAATAAGATTTGAATACTTATTGTTAGTTCACATTGTGAAGATTCAATAAATAAAAAAAAGCTAAAAAAAAAAGGAACTATAAATAAGACAGTTAAAGTTTAAGCTGCAATTAAACATAAAAAAATTGGTAAAAAGTAATTTAAAAGTTTATAAGTCATACCATGATATAAAAAATACAAGGTAGTTTTATTCTCTCAATTTTCCTTAACAATTACCATCTGACAATTATAAGGATTGTGACAATTTCCATAAAATTGTGCTACCGTATTAGTTTATACATTACCTTGTTTTCAGTTTTGTTTGAAGTTGTGTATAAAAATAATAATAAAATTGTGGCTTCTAACAAAAATAAATAGAAATTTTAAAATAAAACACAAACATAAATCTAAAATATATAAAAATGGCCTGAAAAACGTCCCCAGACTAAAATGCTACCGACACCATGTTTCAATGTGTCTTTAGTATAACGTAAATTAAGACGTTGTCTGTTCGGTCATCTAACCAGCCTTAATCTATCAGAACCTTTTAAATTAAATTTGGACCCATCGGAGAATAGTATGGAATTTCTTTGTGTGGTGGTCAAATTAATGTGTTCCCTTGCAAATTCCAACCTAGCCAGTCTATTTTTCCGCGATATAAAGATCTTTTTTGCTGGAGGAGTTATCGGACCTTTTTTCTTCGAAGACGGTTACGGTGAATGGTAAGCGCTACAGAGCAATGATCAACGAGTTCTTTTTGCCGCAACTTGATGAATTGGGATTGGAAAATATGTGGTTCCAACAGTACGGTGCTACGGCACACACTGCACATGCCACAACCGATATACTGAACATCGGAAGGTAAGTTTTGCGCCACCCTGTATTTATAAGTCGCGCTAAAAGGTGTAATTATTTACATAAAACTAAACTAAAAAAAATAGTTTTTAGATATCAAAATTTCTTTTTGTAGTTAATTATATGAGTTCAAGGCATGATTGTGCATGATGATGTAAATAAGTATGTTTTTTTTAGCTCAATTGTGGTGGATATTATGCCTATGATAGACGTTACTACAAATCGTACAAGTATGAAATTAGTAACGTGTATCATGCTGTCGTACTTGCGAAGTATACTTTGTAGTACGAAAATCAAAAAGTTTTGATTTTCCTGGGCGGAGCTTTCATAAGTATGAAAATAAGTATCGTGTACCATGCTGCAGTACAGCAAAATTTGTTTTATGAAGACCAGAGGTCTAATCGCCGTATTCGATATCGTATAAGCTATCGTAAAAAAATTGAATTCGATACCTATCATGTTGTCTAAGTATGGCATTCGATATCAATCGAATCGAATATTGATATTAGTTGTAAAAGATTTTACTTGATTTGTAATAGATTCAAAACATATGTTTGCACAAAATGTCAACAAAATAGAACAAACAACACAGGCAACTGAATTAAAATTTTATATATTTTTTTTTTTCGAAAAATTTAAATTAATGTGCTAAAGAGAATGGATCAACAATTATTATTGCTAGCTTGCTTATCCTCATCAGATTCGGAAGATGAATATGCGGTCAGACGCATAAAAAAACAGTTGCGTGATAAAAGCGACGTTTTGTCCTTGCCAGCAAAAGTGTAAGTAGCATATGTGTGTACGTAATTTTTAGAATATGTATGTTTATTAAATAATTACCGTCTTTATAGATTTAAGCAACGATTTAGGTTATCAAAAGAGGCATTCTGTTATGTTCTTTCGCATGTGGACTTCGTTGGACATATGTCAACTGCAGTGCCACCAACGCTTTAGTTAGCCGCGGCACTTTCTCTTTTTGCTACTGGCAGTTTCCAACATGCCGTTGGTAATGATTACTTAATTGGAATGTGTCAAAGCTCTATCAGCAAAGTTGTAACCTAGTGTCTACAACTGCGATTAACTCTGACATAATATCTGAGAAAACGTCGGCAGAATGAGAGAGTGAATTTCTCTATGTCTATCTTCATATCTAACAAGGAGTATACGTATCTTATAAGAATCCATAATTCATTGAAAGCCGAGAGGAAAACACATCTTGGCGATCAATAGAATATTGTATAAATTTTGTATATGTGCACATTTTTTACAAAATCAATTTCTTATAGTATATATAATAATATTTATTTAATACGTAAAAACAAATTATTTTCAATTTAAAAGGGTATTTTTAAAGATATTTTGCAAAACTAAAAATCTATAAAATTCCAATGGCGTCTTTTTGTAAACAAACGCATACACATCCGCTTTTTTGACAGCTCTTATTATAAGATCGTTGCCATGAGATTTCTCATAAGAACGCTCTCATAAAAATTATTATAAGACTGCGATAACACTGATTTTAAGTCTACACGTAACAAAATTCTCTCTGCGATTGAATTTGACGTTCTCATCTCAGATATTATCGCAGGTGTGGACACTAAGTAAAGAATGTTGCGAAAGAAATTGAAGCAAAGCTTTGCCCGAAGTTGATAAAATTTTCTCCCGAATATTTAATTGAATGCATGGAAGCATTTATGAGAAAATACAATATTCCTGGAGGTTTGTATTTTTAACGCAGCGTTGTTTTATAGCTTTTACATAATTTTATTGCCATAGTTGTAGGTTGTATAGATAGCACCCACATTGGGCTTCAAAAACCTACTGAAAACGAGCACATGTCTTTTAATAGAAAAGGTTTTCATAGCCTAAACTCCATGGTGGTAAGATTTACAAAAATTAAAAAATATTAGGATCATTGATCGCAATTAATATTAATTATTTTTAGATATGTGACCACGAGTACAAATTTTTAACGATAAACTCTAAATATGGTGGAGCGGCACATGACTCCTTTGTTTGGAAACATTCCGAGGAGAGATTTTTACTTGAGGACCTCAGTAAACAACTGACAAACGTTTGGCTTTTAGGTAAGTTCAGTAAAAATAAACTATCAATTAATAAACATTTTATTAATTTTAGGAGACTCTGGATATCCTCTAGAGCCATGGTGTATCACGCCGTATAGAAACCCAGTTGACAATTCATTAGAAGCTAAATTCAATGAAGTTCATTCTAAGGCTAGATGCATCGTCGGGAGATGTATAGGTATATATAAAGCACGTTGGAAAATTCTTTCCAATGATACAAGCAGTCGTTACCTTCCAGAAAAAATGGCACGTTTGTCAAATGTGTGTGCAGCATTACACAACATTTGTATAAAATTTAAAGTGCAACAATATACTGAAATTGAAACAAATGAGTCTGTCCAAATTGACGTGGATGTTACCGCTGAAACGCAGTTAACTAAAATTGGAAATAAAATTCGAAACCACATAAAAGATTCGTTATCAAATAACTTGTAAATATGTATTAAAAGCAAATTTTAATTATTAAAACCGAAAAATTCGTCGGAATCAGATGTGATGCTCTAACTGGGGGTCTCCATTAGCCATGAACATGGTATGAGGATCATGTCGAACATCGGAAATGGCTAAAGTGGACCGCTTATGTCCATGTTTCGTTCATGCTCTGACATCGATGCTCGAGCATATGGCTAAAATTGCCCATTACGAACGAAAATACACAAAATGGCGCCGAACTGAACACTTTGACAAGGAAAATCTGAACATACGTATTCGCCACATACAAGAACGTGAACTTATTTTTTACATTCGCTCTGCCGACGTTATGTTCATGTATAAATTATTGTCCGAAGACGTAACTCTTGAAAGAGCCATTAAAATTTGTCAAGCAACCGAACTGGCCCAAAAGCAAACAGCTGAAATCCATAGCGAGCAGGAAAAAAACATCAGCTTTGTACAAAAATATGATAAATTAAAAACCTTTGACTGTCGCAATTGTGGAAGTATGTTATGTATGAGCAGTGTTGCCAAGCGTAGGATTTTTCCCTTTTTGTAAGGATTTTTTTTTAATTTGCACATGTAGGGGAAAACGGACAGATTTTTTATATTTGGACACATTGTAGGGATTTTTTTATATTATCAATGAACAAATTTCAATTTATACAAAATAGATTACAATCTGGCAAAAAAAAAATTTTTTTTTGGTTTGTACTACTTTGTTATAATGAAGTTTGGGAGCACTATACCAGAAAAACTAAATTCAGAAAACAACGTTTTTGTACAAACTGGTTAAAAGATGGCGTATTTAAGGGATGGCTGGAAGCGGTAAAAGATGATGAGTTTAAATGCAATAAATTATTGAATTGTGGAAAATCTGATTTTACTAAGCATGTTGAGACGAAAATGCACAAAAAAAAATGTACTAGCTGTAAATCATTTCTTGAAAAAGGAACACCATACAGAAATAATAATATAGAAAATTTTGAAATACGACTAAGTCATTCTTTTGCTGAACACAATGTCGCAATACATGTTGTGGATCATTTAATACCGTTTTTAAAAGATATTGTTCCCGATTCATTTATAATTGAAAACTGCCAACTGAGGCTAACTAAATGTACACAAATAATACGAAATATTTTGGCCAAAGAAGAAAAAGAAAAGTTAACAGAAAATCTAAAGATATTTAAATTCTCTGTACTTATTGATGAAAGAACAGACGTTGAATACAAAAAAAAAAAAAAAAACAATGTGCCTTCTGGTCAGATACTTCGATGATGTGGAGGGAAAAACTTTTGTACAGTTGCTAGATTTATTACATGTGGCTATGGATTGTACTGCTGAAGCACTTTATGACCTATTAAAGAAGTGTATTTTGGGCTACAGTATTTCTTATGGCAACATTACGGTGAGACAAAATAATTCTTTTGCATCAAGGCTATTGGCAGACAACCCAGATGTTATCACAATAAAATGCATATGTCACTCCGCTGCAATACTAGCCAACAAAGCGTGTTTAACACTACCAAGAGCTGCCTGAAGACTGATTGTATTGTAAGATCTCCCCACATTTCTTTGCCAATAGAAGATGTTTATGTTGGAAGTGAATGTGAAGACTTACTACAAATGTTTCCGAAATCAAGTATCTATCAGATAAAATCTGACTGCCTGCAATTTTATATAATTGACCTTTAAGAAACTCAGCGTAGATTGCCTTTCAAAGACAATTCAATTTTCAAAGAAATTGAATTTATTGACCCGGAATCAGCCATTGGTGGTAACAATAAAAATACGTTTCAATATAAACTACTGTGCCAAAAATACAAAATAGATGTTAATCTTTTAACCCAGGAGTTGTTAACATTAGAATATAATTTTTCCAACTATGAGAAAAAATCTTTATCTAAATTGGACGTTGATGCATTGTGGTCCCATATATGTAAAGCTAAAAATTTTAACAATAATTTAGTATTTCCAAATTTTGCAAAAATTATTAAAATCATACTAAGTTTGCCACATGCAAACACGGACGCTGAGAGAATCTTTTCTATAATTACCGATGTGCGTACAAAAAAAAAAAAAGAAATAAACTAAGCCATGAAGTTTTAAATTCCATATGGATGATTATAAGATCACATTTACAACCTAATTTAATTAATTGTATGAATTTTAGATGTACACCTAGCCATTTCAAAAAATTTAATTGTAAAAATCTTTATAATTAAACGCATTAAATTATAGCATATCTATACATGTATGTAGATTTTTAGCTAAACGAATTTTGTATGCTAATATATGTAGGTTCTATAATAAAAAATATTTGTACCTGTTTGGATGTACCTAGGCACTCTATATAGTTTATTATATAATAAAATGGATTGAATTAGTGCTTATGTACACACATTTTTACGAATACGAATTTTTTCATTTATTATATTTTTATTATTTTTTTTCCTTAATTTAAAAATACATTACTCTCCGTTATTAAAACAAATTTGTACCTGTTTGAATTTGTAATTTTTTTTTTTGTTTGTAGCGTTTTTTATTTATTGAATCTTCAAAATGAACTAACAATAAGTATTCAAATCTTAATACTAAATTTAAAATTAAAAAATGTGATTCTTAAGTCCGGCCAATGCTAGACAAAAAGTTTTATTATGCGGGAGCTATTTCGGTAAAATCACCTATTGAGCAATCTGATGGTGGCAGCGGTATCCCTTCTTTTAAGCCGAGTGTGGCGCAAGACGGTTTGGATGAAGTTCCAGTTTACTGACATACCTTGTCGCGTACTTAAAAAATTCCTCTTTTACCAGCGGAACACTCAGATCTTTATGAATTCGTGAGTTTTTTACGTACCATGGAGCTGCAGTAATCGTTCGAAGAATTTTGTTTTGTTGCCTTTGGATTTTTTCAATGTTTGACGCTGAGGCACCATAGGTTTAAGAATTGCATTGTATAGCAGAAGTTTGCAATCCAACTTCAATGTCGAGTTTCTGTCCATAAGCTAATTTAGTTGCGCTTCTTTTAGTTTCTACTGAGTGACTTTTGCTTCAATATAAGACTTCCACGTTAGCCTACGGTCGAGGTGTATACCAAGTTACTTGACTTCATTGTACTGCGGAATAGGTGAGTTGTTTATTTGGATAGGCGCACATGTTTGCTTACACAGTGTGAATGTGACATGAGTACATTTTTGTTCATTAACTTTGATTTTCCAAAGTTTTAGCCATTTCTCTAATATTGAAATGTATTCCTGTAAATTTCGTGAAGCTAATTGGTGGTTTTCATGAACATTCAAAAACGCTATGTCATCTGCAAAGGTTGAAGTATGGATTCCGGATGTAGTTGGCATGTCAGAGGGGTAAATCAAGTATAAAATAGGCCCCAGTATGCTGCTTGGGGAACACCTGCTTCGATTGGCTGAGTTGGGCTTATAAAATCGCCTTCTCTGATAACAAACTTCCGCCCATATAAGTAGCTTTCCAGAAGCTTGTGAGTATTTACAGGCAAGTTTAACTTTATTTTGTGCATCAACCCGTCGTGCCACACTTTATCGAAAGCTTGAGAAATGTCAATGAATAGAGCTGAGCAATACTTCTTCTCCTCAAAGGTCTGTCTTATGAAATTAACTAGTCTGTGCGCTTGTTCTATGGTGCTGTGTTTAGCCCGAAAGCCAAATTGATGATCAGGGATGCACCCCACAGCATTCAATATTGGAGTCAACTTTGCCATTAACAATTTTTCGAACAGTTTTGAAATTGTTGGTAGTAGACTTATTGGTCTATATGACTCTACTTTAGTGGGATCCTTCCCTGGCTTGGGTATCATTGAGACTTTCCACTCTGTAGGATAATGCTCAAGACGTAGAATAGCGTTAAAAATAAAAAGTAGAACTCTTCTAGCTGCATGAGGTAACTGTTCAAGCATTTTACCAGTAATTTGATCAATGCCTGGAGCTTTTCTGAGGTTTGTATTTGCGATAACGTTTTCGACATCTTGAAAATTAAGTCTGAATTTATAATAAAAGTAAAAACGTTATTAACATAACTTATTTGTGTAATATTTCAGAGTAAAATAGTGTAGGGAAAAATGTAGGGAAATATTTTTGACCGTAGTGGAAAAAAGGGATTTTCAAATGCTATAGTAGGGATTTTATAAAAAATCTCCTGGCAGCACTGGGTACGAGTCAGTATTTACGCTCGTTGAAATTTTCACGATTTTTTTTTTCCTTTCGTTATTTAAAAGTTTAAGTTCGATACAATTCGTTAAATCAAAGAACACATTTTACGGCATATTAATATTTCTTTCTTCTTATATTAAAATGCCCAAATCAGTCTTTTTAAGCTTTTATTTTTCTTCAAGCAATTTAAAAGAAACTAAAACGTTTTAAAAATAACGTTTGCCGCTTAAGTCATATTTTAATACAATAATTGGTAACGCATACGAATGCATCCCTTCACCGGCTTATGCAGACCCGGCATCAAACCACATTATACATAATTTCGATAAGTTATCGTAACTGTAAACGTAAACTTTTGCTTCGTCAGCACTAAAACATTATACAGAAATTCTTTTCTAAACGCGCCGTTCATCAGTAAAGTTTGATTTTTACACAGTAATATTTCCTACAGCAATTTAAAAAAAAACCCGTAGTGAAATAAATCTGTTGGCCCTAAAAGAAACCCCGCGACACACAAATAGACTAAATAAATCTTTAAATAGCAGGTAATTCCCATAAATATTTTATTAACTACGTTGGTATAAGAAATTAATTAGTACAAAAAATTTAGTTAATCTCTGGGATCGTCCTCTAAGGGTGTGTAAATGCAACACGATCGTACAGAATTGGTGACGATTACGGCAACCATTAACCCTCCAAACGTGCAACATAATCTCTTTTTTTTATTAGAAGAAATTAAGCAAGGTAAGCTCTTAATGCCCGCATCCAAATTACACACATTATTTTGTAATGGCTGTTGCATATATTTTTCTAATTTCTTTTTTGGCCACAGATTTCATTTCCCAAGAAATCTACCCAAAATTGTGTCATAACCAGTGGTGGGCTCACTCCGAAAGCCACCACTGTTCGATTTTTTCTTTACGTGCTAACGTCATCGATATTAAGCTATTAATTTTTCTCATTACAATAAACACAAGTTGGAAGAGGAAGACAAAATTGCAACAAAACGAAAACACAAATTGTCATTTAGTTCACATGGTCAAATCGTCAACTTAAAAACAGCAAATTAACAAACAATTAATACAAAAAAAAAAAAAAAAAAAAACGCAACGTAAAATTGATATAAATCTACATTAATATGTAATCGCATCGGAAAGTCAAACTAATAACTCCAAAGTAGTGTATATAATTTACTTCGACATTCTACAGCAAAAACAATGTATTTCATTATGTCCAACATTTTTTAAACAGGGTATTTTATTTTTTTTATGATCGTTAAAATTATTTAAGGAGGACCCTGTAATAATAAGGTAATTTTTTCATTTCATTTAGATTAAGGTAAACGAGGCTAAAAGTGCATATTCTTAATTGCAAACTTTAGATAGAACTTTTAACCCCTTTCAGCCAACCGCAAACCGCAGTTTGATGAGGCCCCTTCATCCGGCAGTTGCAGCAATTGTTTAAGTGATGGCATGTTGATTTCCATTCTTATTTTACAATTATGAATACCAGGCTATTAGCTCAATTCTGTTAGTGTCAAGCTTTCTTTTTATAAAATTTAAGGAATTTTTCTTTTAAGCATTTAGCTTTCAGAAAATTTTTTCTTATAAGATTAAAATCCTTATATAAGGAGGGATGATCGTGTGTTTATCGTAATTTTCTTTTTTTTTCATTCTAGTTTTGTTGTTGCTGTTTCATTGAATTTGTATCGTAAAAGCTTGAATTAAATCCAAAGTAATAAAAGAAAAAGAGAAACCGAGCAAATGAATTGTTGAATCATTAAGCATTAAACACATTCGAGACAGCAGGCTACACGAACACACGACTACAATGCTTCTGGTGTTTAACAAAGTTTACATATGATATTAATCTAATGGACAACCCCAAATTTGAAATCAGTCCAGCCAGGCGTGTTGCATTTCAAATAAGAGGTCAGGTCGAAAAAGAATTCGATAAAATGGTTAAATTGGACGTCATCGAACCCACCACTCTACCCACACCTGCTGTGTCTTCAATGATAGTAGTAAGAAGGAACAACAAAACAAAATTAGAATCTGTATAGACCCAACTAGTGTCAACAAAGATATAAAACGTCATTTTCCTATGAATGCGTTAGAAGAAATTACAGCACAGATAGGTGGGGCAAAATATTTTACAATGTTAGACTGCGAAAAAGGCTTTTGGCAGATTCCGGTATCTGAACGAACAAAAAAAAAAATACGTATTCAACACCGTAAAAGGCTACCATTTGCAATATCATCTGCACCTGAAGTTTTTCAGAGCGTCATGCAAAACTTTTTTCTGGCATTCCCAATATTAAAGTCGCAATTGATGATATTTTGATACATGCTAAAACGCTAGAAGAACTTCATCGCATTACAAAAGAGGTAATTCAGATAATTGAAACCAATGGGGAGAAACTCAACTCGGTATATATCCAGATCCAGACAAAGTGGACGCCTAAAGCCACCAAAAAACCGCAAGGAGTTGCAAAGAGTGCTAGGGAAATGTGCATACCTTAGTGAATTTATTAACAATTTTTCTCATATTACAGCGCCACTAAGAAGTTTGCTAGAAAAAACAAATTCTTTCGTTTGGGACACCAATCAACAACAATCTTTCGAAAAGCTAAAAAATACTCGTATAGTAAGCAAACCACCAGTCTTACAACTTTATGACGTCAAGAAAGATGTTAAGGTACAAGTCGATGCAAGTTTTTACGCAGTCGGAGCTGTTCTATTGCAAGATAAACACCCGGTGGCTTATGCATCTAAATCACTTACAAACTGCCAAAGGAGGTATTCGCAGTTAGAAAAAGAAGCATTAGTCGTTAAATTTGGCTGCGAAAAGTTTCACCAGTATGTGTGGGGCGAACAGACAACAATTGAATCAGACCACAAACCGTTACAATCAATCTTTAACAAACCTCTTCACTCTGCTCAGGCTAAGCTTATTAACAAACAATCCGCGCGTAATTTATAAGCCAGGCGCCAAAGTGCTCTTGGCAGATCCATTAAGTAGCGATTGCCAAAACGACGAAAATAACGAGAAGAAAGAAACACTTGAAGTTCAAACATAATTGTCTATTACTGAGCAAGCACGCGAAAATTTAAAAAAAAAAACACAAAATGACTAGTCGCTTCAAATGCTAAAATAGGAAATTATAAATGGATGGCCACCTTTAAAAATTTTGCCCAATGAAATTCAAGCATATTGGCACTTTAGAGAAGAACTATCTGTAAGTGAAGATGGAATTATATTTAAACCCTCAAAATAGGAACTAAGCTGTTACTTTGTGACGTAATTATTTGCGAAGTATACATAATGGACACTTCAGCTATGGCAAATGTGTCCAAATGGCCAGAGAGTCATCAAAAAGAAGTAAGCATTATTTACTGATTTAGACAAGCGACAAATATATGCATTGCACATTTTCATGAAAAATTGTTGTTACTTCAATTTATTCACCGCTCGGATTTTCTGTAAACGAACATCAATATTCACATCTTCATACATATTCTCGGTTTTTAGCAGCTGGCGACTATATGCAAAGCACACTTTTTGTCGATCACGTTTAAGTTTCCCGGAAAGTCGTATTGACGACAGCGATTATCAGTGTAAATTTTGTTTTTGTAAATTGTTTTGCTTTTTATAACAAAAAATATTAAATAAAAGTAGTTTTTTCCTAAATGTATTGGTGTTTACTCTTCCATACACAGGTTAAAATTTTTTCGTGTTCAATAACGAAATTCGTTGAATCAATTAATAAATTGTTTGAATGCTGACCTGTAAAGGAATTCGTGGATTCAAACAAAAGTTTAGTAAAAATAATTATCGATCGCAAACAACTATTTGTTTAAACAACAACAAAATACAATATCCAAAGTTATTTTTTTGATATTTGGTATTTGTTGATTCAACGAAATTCGTTCAATCAATTAATAAATTGTTTGAATGCGGACCTGTAAAGGAATTCGTGGATTCAAACAAGAGTTTAGTAGAAATAATAATCGATCGAAAACAACTATTTGTTTAAACAACAACAAAATACAATATCCAAAGTTATTTTTCTGATATTTGGTATTTGTTGTTTTTTTTTTACTATAATTTTTTCTGCGTTAGAGGTTTGGGCCACCACTGAGCTAACCACTTTAACTTTGCAATGGCACTCGACTTGCAGTAAAAAAAACTGCGACACAACTTAACCGAAGTGATAATTATAAAGAGCAAAAATAAAGGTACAAATATGATATTGTCACGAATTTCAATAATTCCAACCGACTTGCCATCTGATTTCAAAAGATTGCAGCTTTCTGTTCGTTTAGTGTTTGCAAAGACAATTATTAAAGCTCAACGTCACTCCCTGCAAGTTTGAGGCTTGAATTGTCAGGTCCATGTTTCTCCCAATGACTGCTTTACGTTGCGTATTCTCATGTAGGAAAACCTAAAGACTTATTTGTTCATGTTGCATGTCTGTATGTAAGCTAAAATAATTGTACTCGTATATCCCAGCGCGCTATATTGGTTAGCAAAATCATCTTGAGAATAGGAAATAAAATATTTTTTAAACTATATAAGCACTTTTTATTTCATTATAATAATAATAATAGATGTGCAGGTGCCGCCGTGGAAAGTTTTAAGATGGCACATCTATGTTGGTTTATATCAAGTGTGATGGTGTGAATGCAAAATCTAATTTACGTTAGACTTTTTGACAGTCGCAAGAAATGTGTTTAGACTTTTATCTCACAAAATCGAATGAAAGTATTTATAATTGTATAATAGTAGGATTGGGCCTTTACATATATATTTAGCCAATCTATGAAAAATATTCAAAGCCATATGTTTAACAAACCCCTTTGGATTTACTTCGAATACCAGTTGTTTAGGATGAGTTTCAATTGAAAAGTAGTCTTTAGATCTGAGTAGAAGTTGTTTTTTCTCTAATGGTATGCTGGATTTAATAATAATGAATGTGCATACATATGTATGCATGCATAGTTGTGAGTATAGGAAGATGCTTAAGGGCAGAGGAAAAGCAGCCTGGTGATGGGTACTGATGTCATGTGTATTCGGATGATCTTGGATGATATACTTGAATATATTAGTAATTTGAAAAGGATGCATATGTACTAGTATACACGGTTACTCTTATTATAATCATTATCTACACACATTCTTTATGATTCAGATTGTGTATATATATAAATAGGATTAATATAGGAAAATTTAAATTTGCATAGTTGTTGTTTCGGGATGTATTTAAGAAATTATTGTACTGATTTTGGGATTAAATATGTAGTTGGACAAGTGCTGGGGGTACGGGAGTGTTGTTGGAATGCTAGATAACTTGGGTCCATTGATTGATAGCAGTCATATGAAACAAAATTTATCGAAGAATTGCTTGAAGGTTTGTCATTTTAAAGCACAGAGCTTAGTAAAATACTTGTGCGAGAGGAGTTTATATGATGTTATTGGTGTAAGCGAGACTTGGTTTAAACAGTACATGCAGGATGGGGCGGTCTCATTTCGGGGCTATCAGCTTTACAGGAATGATAGGCATTGGTCCCGGGGAGGCGGCGTATGCATGTATATTTCAAATAAATTTAAAACAAGGGTTGTTTGTGATTTTATTGAAAGATTATTGATGGAAGTAAAGTTGAGCGAATTAGAGACTATTGTAATAGGGTTTGCATATTTGCCAAATGGGAGCATTTTTCTTTTTAAATTCTCAACGGTTTATTTAGATTGTTGGGATATAAAGTTGAATGTTTAAAAATATCTTTCAAAAATTTCCAAAGTCTACTGATGACTAGGGTAGTTCCTATGAAATGTCGACATATAGATAGCTGGGGAACATAGAAAACAAGCTATTTATAATTTTTTATTGGTATCAACGTTAGAAGCTAAAATAGTGAATAAAAAATCCAATTGTTTGAATTATAAATAAATTAATATTTAGAAAAAAAAATTTTATAAAACTACCTTAATTTGCCAGAACATCCTTTGTTGCCGATGTATCAGATACCATGTAGCTACGCTGATTTCCATTAGACATCTTATCTTGCTTCTGTTGTCTCTAAGTTACTTTTATCTTTTTTTATACTTATCTTTTTAATACTTTTTTCGTTTCGAAAGTTTACATATGTTTACAATTTCTTGAAATTTTCAAAATAATTTTAACTTAATCTAGAAACATTGTTTTGCAAAATCATTGCAAGTAAAAATTTTATTCGTAAAAACTCTCTCGTTGCAGATTTTTTGGGTTTATAAAAACAAATTAGTAAATGAACGCACCTAATATTTATTATTTTTGTTCCTCATAGGAGAACATTCTATTGTATTTGTTAAAAGAATGTAGGGTGAAGCAAATTGAGGAAAAACAAGTAAGTGTGTGGTATATTCGGCTTGGCCGAATCCAAAATACCCTTCACGATAGTCACGTATATGTATAGTATATACTACAAATTTTAACTATATATACTATATATATATGGACCGATATCGGGGAAAAGATATTTTTGTCTTATAATCACCGTTCGAAAAAATAAATCTTTCATGAACATTTTCATGAAAAAGTTTATTTAAGCTATATCTCGGTTATATATGAACCGATATCGGAATTTTCTATTTTCCATATTTACCTAACATAATTCTGTTACCAAAACTGCTTTTAAGCAAAAAAGTTGTTTCAGTTCGCTTACGCGACATTTTCATAAAAAACCCAGTTTAGGCTATATCTCGGGTCTATAAAGACCGATATCAGAAATTTTCATTTTCCAAATTTATATAACCTTATTTTATTACCAGAACTGTTTTTAAGCAAAAACAGTTGTTTAAGTTCGCTGACGCGGCATTTTCATGAAAAAATCGGTTTAGGCTATATCTCGTGTATATATGGACCGACATCGGAAATTTTCATTTTCTATATTTATATAACCTTATTTTATTACCAGAACTGCTTTTAAGCAAAAAAAAAAGTTGTTTAATTTTCATGAAAACCCCAATTTGGGCTATATCTCGGGTATATATGGACCGATAGACAAAAATAGATTTTTTCGGAATTTTGAACATATCTCAGCCATATGTGAACCGATCTTACTGAATTTCAATAGCAAATCTATTAATCGATGGGGTAAAAGATTGGCGAAAGAAAAATTTCTAAGTTTAATGGTTTTCTCAGAAACGGCATTTCAACAGCGGTCAAACGGACATCGCTTAATCGACTTTTCCATTAATTCTGATGCAGAATATAATTATATACTTTATAGGGTCGCAAATGAAAATTGTAGAAATTACAAACTGAATCAGAAACTTATTTATACCCTTTACATATTTGTGAAGGGTATAAAAAGCCAAAAGTGTAAGGGCAAAATCCTCTTCTTAATTATTAAGGTAGAAACATCGGTTTCGTCTATAATTTTTCACTTATATTTTGGCAAACTCATTTAAAATGTAAAATATAAATAAAATGTTGCTTTGTTTTTGCGTTTGTTTTCTTTATTTTTTTAACATTCAGTGATGCGTCATTATCATAAGCATGAAAAAATCGTTTAGTTGAGAAAAATTTTTTATATTCAAGCATTAAACTAAAGAGTTAACAGCACAGTAGCATTTTAAGTTCCAAACGTCACTTTTTAGCAAACATTTTTTGGATTTTTTGTTTGACACTTCCCACTTTTTATCGACAACATGTTGAAAATTTTTGTCGTTTTTAGACTTTTGTTTTTTTCAATATACGAGTAGCCGAACTCTTAATAATAATTTCAATTGTAATATGTCTATACTCTTCTCCAAAATCTTAAAAAGTTGAAAAAAAGTAAGTCTCATTACGCTAAAGTCGTAAACGCTAAAAACATAACCAAATTGTTATATCCTCGATTTACTCACCACCACGATTTTCAGTAACAGAAAATCAGTATTCAATTTTTTCAAATCACTTGGGCCTCGATTTTTAGCGGCTGGCGACGCTAAACACACTTTTTGGGGATCACGTTTAATTACCTCGAAAGGCCGTGTACTTTTTGACACCATTTCCAAAATGGGTTTAAATGTGGTTTCAAGCGGACACCCCACTTATTGGCCGTCAGACCGACGAAAGATCCCAGATGTTATAGATTTTGGAGTTGCGAAACATTTTCCTTTAGAGTGGATGCAAGTGGAGCCTTCATTAGATTTGTCATCAAGAGATTGGCTCACCGTTGACTGTCAATGGAGTTAATTGGTTAAAATACAAAAAATTTTTGAGCACACACTGTACTGAAAATATCGCCTTGAGAACGCCTGAGGATATTGATGTGTAAATTAACGATTTTTCTGAAAACCTCAAACTGGCCGTACAGCATGCAACCACTAGTCATATAAGATCCAGAAATGAAACCAATAGCACTTATTCGTCTGAAATTGAGCAACTTCTGTCAGATAGAGTGGCAACTTCGCAGATCTCCCCAACTTAAAACTAGGCTACGGGAATGCTTAACTCAGTTAAGAAATCTGCTTGAAGTCCATAGAATAGCTTCCCTTAAAACATATTTCGAAAGCCTTGATGGTACTTCTCAATCTAATTATTACTTGTGGAAAGCGACAAAAGGTTTAAAAAGACCCGTAATAGGTAAGCCACCTTTGCGAACTTCAACTGGCGACTGGGCAAGAAGCGACTCTGAAAAGGGGATGTTGTGTGTCGATCATTTGAGAAATGTTTTTATTACAAATGATTCAGCGAATATTACAGCGGAATTACCACCATATGTACTTAGACCCCCTGTGTCTTTGAGACTTAATTTTCAAGATGTCGAAAAAGTTATCGGTAATACAAAACCCAGGAAAGCTCCAGGCATTGATCAAATTACTGGTAAAATGCTTGAACAGTTACCTCGTGTAGCTAGAAGGGTTCTACTTTTTATTTTTAACGCTATTTTACGCCTTGAGTATTATCCTGCAGAGTGGAAGGTCTCAATGATTACTATGATACCCAAGCCAGGGAAGGATCTGACTAAGGTAGAATCATATAGACCAATAAGTCTTTTACCAACAATTTCAAAACTATTCGAAAAATTGTTAATGGCGAAGTTGAGTCCAATATTGAACAATGTGGGGTGCATCCCTGATCATCAATTTGGTTTTCGGGCTAAACATAGTACCATAGAACAAACGCACAGACTAGTCAATGTCATAAGACAGACCTTTGAGGAGAAGAAGTATTGCTCAGCTCTATTCATTGACATTTCTCAAGCTTTCAATAAAGTGTTGCACGACGGCTTAATGCACAAAATAAAGTTAAAAAAAAAAAAAAAACTTTGATTTTCCAAAGTTTTAGCCATTTCTCTAATATTGAAAGGTATTCCTGTAAACTTCCTGAAGCTAATTGGTGGCTTTCATGAACGCTCAAAAACACTGTGTCATCTGCAAAGGTTGAAGTGTGGATTCGGGATGTCGTTGGCATGTCGGAGGCGTAAATCAAGTATAAAGTAGGCCCCAGTATGCTGCCTTGGGAAACACCTGCCTCGATTGGCTGAGTTGGGCTTCTAAAATCGCCTTCTCTGATAACAAATTTCCGCCAATATAAGTAGCTCTCCAGAAGCTTGTGAGTATTTACAGGCAAGTTTAACTTTATTTTGTGCATTAAGCCGTCGTGCAACACTTTATTGAAAGCTTGAGAAATGTCAATGAATAGAGCTGAGCAATACTTCTTCTCCTCAAAGGTCTGTCTTATGACATTGACTAGCCTATGTGTTTGTTCTATGGTGTTATGTTTAGCCCGAAAGCCAAATTGATGATCAGGGATACATCCCACATCATTAAGTATTGGAGACAACTTCGCCATTAACAATTTTTCGAACAGTTTTGAAATTGTTGGTAGTAGACTTATTGGTCTATATGACTCAAAGTTAATGAACTAAAATGTACTCATGCCACATTCACACTGTGTAAGCAAACATGTGCACCTATCCAAATAAACAACTCACCTATTCCACAGCACAATGAAGTCAAGTACCTTGGTATACACCTCGACCGTAGGCTAACGTGGAAGTCTTATATTGAAGCAAAAGTCACTCAGTAGAAACTAAAAGAAGCGCAACTAAATTAGTTTATGGGCAGAAACTCGACATTGAAGTTGGATTGCAAACTTCTGCTATACAATGCAATTCTTAAACCTATGGTGCCTCAGCGTCAAACATTGAAAAAATCCAAAGGCGACAAAACAAAATTCTTCGAACGATTACTGCAGCTCCATGGTACGTAAAAGACTCACGAATTCATAAAGATCTGAGTGTTCCGCTGGTAAAAGAGGAATTTTCTAAGTACGCGACAAAGTATGTCAGTAAACTGGAACTTCATCCAAACCCTCTTGCGCGCAATATACTTAATTTTAGCGGCCATCCTCGGCTTAGAGGATCAGATTGCTCAATAGGTGATTTTACCGAAATAGCTCCCGCAAAATAAAACTTTTTGTCTAGCATTGGCCGGACTTAAGTATAAAGCACATTTTTTTTTTTTTTTTAATTTTAAAGCACATCTTTTTTAATTTTAAATTTAGTATTAAGATTTGAATACTTATTGTTAGTTCATTTTGAAGATTCAATAAATAAAAAAAACGCTACAAAAAAAAAAAAAAAAAAAAAGATGACATAACCAACATATTTTTATACATGAGTTGCTTAAAATTTGAAGGTACTGTACAATACGGTAATTAACAACGGTTCATCGCTTCTCGGTAGCCGCATTTTTAGAGTGACTGCCTATCAACTGCACACAAAGTAAGGGAGATAGTGAAGTGTTTATCCAACAAAATTACTTGCTAGCATATCAGTAGGCAGCTCGAATACAACCTCGCTTACTTTGTAAGTGGACCAAAGATGTATTGCGCACATCAAACACAGTTTTTCGGGAATATTCCATTAAATTGGTTCTATTTTCCCTTTATTGCATTCTTTTCTTTTTCGACTAAATATTTTATATTTCTTGGACTAAATTGTTTTCTATAATTTTTTTATGCATTCTTAACTTTAGCACTCAATTTCCTACTTAAACATTTTGCAACGTAATTTGACAAAAGCCGGCGAATGTTTGATTTACAAGTGAAATATAAAATACCTGCATGTATACCTGCGTGATACAGGAGGTGAACGAAATTCACTTTTGGCAATTCGATATACTATGCTGATATACTTTCTAAGTTAGCATTGAATATGAAGACTTGCACACATCATTGAAGTGATGTAATGTTGCTCTTGATGTTCTTGGAGTGAAAATACTGTATGATATTCGCTGGACTGAACACATTTTTTATGTCTCTAAGGAAGCATTCAAGTGTCTCGGTTTTTTAAAACGGTGTAAGATGTACTGCACTCCATGCGATCTCCTTACTACTTATACAAGCTATATCCTCAAAGTCTATTTTGTGATTAATCGAACATGGCCGAATGCCCGGGGAATCGTACGACGCATTACAAAGAGAATTTGTTTTTCAGCCGTTCGCTTCGTCTATGGAACAAGTTATCTGCCGACGTGTTTCCTGTCTGTTATAATGTTGGCAAGTTCAAGTCAAATGTCCACAAACACTACTCTCTCTTTCCACCTCCTCATAACATATTTTCCTAGTTCTATTATAGTACACTACATATGTAGGGGCTATACCATGAGTACTTTTCCAAAATAAAAATAGTTAGGCTGTGTTTGCTGCTGGGTATTTTACACGCACTCTCTTTTTAGTGCGATAATAGAGCTCATTAAATGTGATAACCGCTACAAAGCGCACCAAAGAGATTTTTTTAATTACTACAGAACGTTTATTTGAAAGTTTCAGCTGTAACTACAGCTGGAACGGTATCGACGTATGTATATAGAAAAGTGTTTGTTTGTTGTGAACACAATTGGCGTTTGTTTGCATTATTACAATATAAAATGTACAACATTTGGTGTATTTCAATCAATAAACCAGCAACAATGGGAGGAGGCCTGTCTTATCTTATCACAATGGTTCACAGACGGACAACATAAATGAGCATAAAATAATAACGACTTAAACAAAAAAAAAAAAAAAAAAAAAAAAAGGAACATTTATTCATATGAAATCGAAAATAAGAAATGTTGTTGCAAGCAAAAGATTTTTAGTAGTAACCGCTGCTTGTTGCCGTACAGATCGTCAAGCTGACTATAAACGAAATCTACAGGCTAATTTCATATGCAAACTAACGAAATTGCTAGAACTCTTAATAAAACAAATACATATGTGTGTACATATTATCAAAAACATTTATTGAATAAAAAGCAAAAGAAAAAATTTCAAAAACAAAAATAAAAAACATAATTTAAAAAAATAATCAACAAAATCGAGAGTGAATAAACAGTTTTATTATTTTTTATCAGTTGGTTCTGTTAAATTTAAAATACTTTCGAAAATAAAAGTGCTATTGCAAACACATACATACGTACGTAATATCTACACGTTACATTTATAATCTGTTAAAAATAGAACTTTAAAAGTTCAGAAAACTTTCGTCAAGTGCAACAGAAGCATCATTCATTCATTGACTGCGACAGAAAAGACCAAAAAAAACCAGAAATGCTGGGGAAAACAATACAACTTTTAAACAATGGGTACGTGTCACAAAAACTTACAGTCTGTTCGACGATATCGAATGAAAATGTATGCGAAAGAAAGCTAATCACTCGCATTCGAATCAATTTGGGTTTGTCTATGCCACTAGTATTCGTTCGCATGAACTTATGTATTTTAATTGAATTTTGACACATCGTTCGCATAGAATAAAGTTAGAAAAAAAACCAAATCAATTTTTTTTCGCCTAGAGTGCGAATGAATTTATCCTTTCGACATCGACGAACTGGCTGTTAATAAAATCTATTTAATTTACAGAAAAAAGTGTCTGAAAAGTCTAGACAGAAAAGATTGAAAGCCTAACTGCGTAATGTGCGTAAGCTGGTTGAAGCCACTGTCAAACTTGACAATGACTTTTGGATAGATTTACATAAATTTAGGCCAGAAGTACCCAGCCCTGCACACAGCACTAGCACTGAAAAATACGCAAACAACTTTGTCTTAAATATTTTTTTGTCATTCTTCACTGTACACACACAAGAGCGAAGGAAGCAACAACACTTTCGCACGCTTTGCTGGAAAACATTGACGGCAGCGATTATCAGTGTAAATTTTGTTTTCGTAAATATGTATGTCCTTAAATTGACTGGTGTTTGCTGTTCCATAAAGAACTTTTGGGCACCCCGGATTTAGGCCATACATACGCGTACATTAGTATTGATGTTAACATTTTATATACAGGGTGGCCCAGAAAGACCGAAGTGGTGTGAATTGCTTATAACTTTTTATTTAAGAGATATTTTTTTAATTTTTTTTTTTTAAATACATTAAATTTATGGGGAATATTTTTGGATTAGTTATTAAAAATGATATCCCGCAAGTGGTGGCCATATTCTGCTTCGCACAAATGTGCTCTTTCCAACACATTTTCCATGACCTTTCGCAAAACTTCCGGTGGTATGTTGTTAATTTCTTCTCGAATATTGGTTTTTAACTCCTCAATAGTCCTAGGCTTATTAACATAAACTTTTCCTTTTAAATAGCCCCAAAGAAAACAGTCTGGAGCGGTTAAATCCGGGGAACGCTGTTACGAGAAATTATTCTTTCACCAAAGATGTCGCGTAAAAGAGTCATTGTCGCTGCAGCGACGTCCTTGAGAGGCCCAGTTGTGACGAACGTCTCCTGGTTGATGTTTCTGGATCCTCCCGAATACTCTCCTGTACCACTTGAATATTGTCAGCCGTGTGGACAGTTCGGTGTCTGCCGGGACCAGGAAGGTTCCTTACTGCTCCTTGTTCTCGAAAATTTGCAACCAGACGGTTTATTGTTGACTGAGAGGGTGCAACCCGCACATTAAATTGACGACGGTATGCACGCTGAGTCAACACAATGGACCGTTGATTTGAAAAGTAAATTTCAACAATTTGGGCACGTTGTTCAATTGTGTATTGCTCCATTATAAATTATCCAAGTCTTCTTTACAAAATACTGAAAAGAAAAGAAAAAAAAAAATTATAATAAAAAAGTTATAAGGAATTCACACCACTTCGGTCTTTCTGGGCCACCCAGTACATAAGAAGCAAAGAAGAAAAGAAATGCTAATAATATAGTTTTGAACTCATCCAATCTTCGCTTACAATGTATACAGTGTTGGATGCATCTTACGACCTAGGCCATCGCTGTGTAAATGTAAGTAGGAATTGTATACAGACTTCGGATGGGTCGCGCTTACATTGTCAATGGTCTTAGATGGAAGATGTATGTGACAAAAATTTCACTGGGTACTTCTGAAATGCAACTCTTATGTTAACTGGGCAGTATATTGCCTCTTTTGAGCAGAAAACAAAAGAGAATAACATATTCAAATAAGTTCTTTAAAACAACTGTGCAGTTACTTCCAAGCAAGAAGTTTGATTTTGGTTTACAAACTGTTGCTTAATTATTAACTTTCAAAAGAAAAAAGCTAGAACAAAATAAAACTTCCCAGTCTATTTAAAATATCGAAAGACTTTTCAAAGTTTCTCTTTGTATGGAAAGTTTATCTCCGTACCCAGAGATGTAAATATAAATTTATTGAATTTTTGATGAACTTTTTTATATATAAAAAATTCAATAAATTTATATTTACATCTCTGGGTACGGAGAATATTAAAATACAAAAATATGTTAATAAATAAAAATAAATACCGCTAGTTTAGAGACAGCAAACGCTGTACAAACAATGTGGGCAATTAACAAAATGCATATGTGATTCAATATGAGATGAATATAGATAGAAAATAATTAAATGCTCGGTGGCTTAGTGGTTAAAGCAGTAGATCATGATACGTCATGTCCCGAGTTCGAATCCCAGTGGGTGCTGATGAGTAGTGTAGCGACTACGAAACAGCTAGTTGTCCCCCAGCTAAAGATTTGATTATTATTTTTCTTGTCTTCTTCAATCAAAATTATTGATCACAGCAGATATGTGTTGTAAAAAATCTTGCTTAAGAAAAAAAAACTTAAGAAAGAAAAAACCTGAACTATAACCCGTTGTACAAATGTACAAACCAAAAATTTAATAAAATATATTATCACTACCAACTAAAATGCCACGCTGATTATAATATTAATATTGATTCTAAGTCCCAGAAAAACAAACTATTTACTGTACTATTGCTTTCCAATTAAAATAGTTTCCCCTTATTTGATTTCTAAAGAAAACTTATTTAAAATCATGTGTCGGTATATGCATATAAGATTCTAGTAGGTATATTAAACAAATTTTGTTTGTTTGCTGGTAATTGCAATTGAGTCAGTGCAAAAGCAATTTCTGTTATTTTGCCTTCGAGGGTTACGCTTCAACCCTTAACATCTGCCTTCGTATACGGCTCATCTGGCTTTCATCAAGCTGCCTACTTTAAAAAGCCGCAGAACTACATATGCTCAACGTTTCTTTTGCTCTGAAACTTATTAATGGTGATATCTGCTCTGGATTTTTGGTTAATGAAATTTCTTTTAACATTTCTCAACGCTCATCCCGGTATTTTTTTCCGTTATTTGTGGAATTTTTCAGAGTTAATTATGTTTCCCTCTCAGGAGAGTGTTTGAACTAATTGATATTTCATTAAATCTAAATGTTGCAATTATTGTCTATTTCAATTCAGAACTTTTCTCTTTGTTGTTTATACTTGTTAATTATTTTGTTTTTTACATATTTTAATATTTATATACACATGTACATATTAACATATTATTAATGTCTGTAAGGAATATCTCCATAGACAAATACATTAATAAAATATATTTATCCCATAAGTGTAAACGTAAAAAATACTTACAACATATGTATGTATTTTAGTTTGCTTTGTTTTCAGTACGGAGAGAATTTCGTAATATTTCGCTCCCACAATATTTAAATATCTTGTATACTACATGCAGCAAAAATAATAGATTACGATTTGCGCAGGTCCGTTATTTATTTATTTATTTTATGAAAAAGGTATATCACATACAACAAGATACAAATCTTTTGAATTACAGTATGTGATTTTATAATGGCACAATATATATTTTAAAGTTATTTTACGCAGAAGTTATAATAGATAAAATATAAATTTTAATACATTAAGTTCTTCAACAAGGAATTTGGGATATTAAAGTATATTACTTGAAAAGCAAGCAAAACAAAAGTATTATTAGAAGACAAATTGTTGAATAATATATAAAGGTTCAAACTTAACTAAAATATAAAAACAGTTGTTGTTTGAATTGTATAGCGTTGCCAGTACATTGCAAAGTGTTGGGTAGTGAATTCCACAGCCGTATGGTATTTGTAAAGAACTGCCACTCAGATATTAGTGTTCGATGCCTGAATTGTATAATGTTTTTTCCTCTGGTAGAACGTGCAAACTGAAGGCGTTCAAATAAGTAAATAGGCTCTTTTATATAAATAATTTTGTGCAGTAAAATTAATGATCTTATCTTTAGCAACTCGAGAATACCAACTCCATATAAGGATTTAGAGTATTGTGATGTTCCTATTATAAACATATCGTAGGATGGCGTTATAAACTACCACTAATCTGCTCTTACTATATGAGTCACTATAGGCAAAAATTTCACAGCCATATAACAGCTTTGGTACTAAATAGGACTTTGCAAGAAGCACTCGGATATTTAGAGGTGTAACATGCTTCGAGATATTAAGTATTCGCAGCATCGAAAAAATTGTTCCACAAACAGAGTTAATGTGGGTATCCCATTGAAGTGATTTGTTGAAAATGATTCCAAGGTTCTTTGCTGATTCAGCAACTGCTATATTTTTATCACCTAATAAGATCGGAACATCTACGACAATGTTTTGATTTCTCTGGGCAACCACCAGGCATTTAGATTTTGTAGGATTCAGTTGCAGTCTGTTAGAAGCCGCCCATAAAGATATTCTATTTAAGTCCACATTTAATTTAGCAATGCACTCGTGTGTCAAATTTTTCTTGCAACTAATGTATATTTGCACATCATCAGCATACATGTGTATTTTGCTGTACAGAAGCTCCTACTCCTTTAAATACAGGTAGGGCGGTAGATATGCGGTCACCAACATATACTGATTGGTGGCTATCAGTGAGATAGCTTGCTATTAGTGACGTGGCTGTTGAAGAGAAATTAAATTTGTTAAACATCTTACTGCATAGAATTTGGTGACTAACGGAATCAAATGCTTTAGAATGATCCAAGAGCACTAGAAATGTAATGTAACCATCATCAAGACTGCACCTTATATCTTCCGATACGTCGATAAGCGACGTTATACAGCCGTGCCTCTCTCTAAATCCAGATTGGCTTCTTGTTAGGAGCTGGTTGCGTGATAAATATTCACTTATTTGCCGTTATGTTGTTTACATCAGTCAGCTGTTGAGTGTGACGTAGAGCGTGAAAACACACAAATGTTATTGTGAAGTAAGTGAAAAAGCAACAAAATTATTATAAATTAAATAAATTTTTAATTAAAATGAGATGCGATATAAAAAAGTGCAAGAATAATAAAAAAGCAAACGTAAAATAAGTAACTTTACTTTTCCATCTGATCATACGCCACTAAAGCAGTGGATAAGGTTTTGCCGTAATGTGAAAAGTAATAATACTCCAGATTTAGAAATACATGAAAAATCTATAATAAGTAATATTTTTAAATAATTTCTTCCAATTCGTGCTTCAACATTTTTTTATAGGTAAAATGTTTGAAAGTTTTAATAATGATGTTTGTTCAGAAGAACCAGACGAAGAACATAAATTTGGAAAATTTGGCATTTCCGTGCAAAAAAACGATGACACATATTCATGGATTGATCATTTGTCAGAAGGCGAACTATCAAAGCCGACAGAAGAAACTATAGTCGTTATGAGAATACTAAAAATAATAATAATGAAGAAACCCTTACACGGAAGGGTTTTTTAAAATTCCCTCTCACACAGGCCGCGGATGTTGAATGCACCGAAAAGATAGAAATTATTTTTTTTAGATCTCTGAAGTATTTTCAAATAATACAGTTAAACCAAAATATAAAAGAAAATGCGAGATCACACAAAAAAAGTTAAATAAAATTATAAATTGATAAAAAATTAACAAAAAAAAAAAGTGCAAGAAAATTTATTTTATTAGGAAACAATCAGTCATGCTTTGATAGTGAACGGACGTATTTGTTTTTAATCGGAGTGCTATAAAAAAAATAAAAAAAAACGGTATAAGTAGAAAACCGCAATAAGTGGAAGAGCAAATTTATACAAACGAAAAACTTTGTGACAATTATTTTTACATACTTTTAAAGTAAAAAAATATAAATAAAAAAAAACACAAATTGCATGAGTGTATCTGCTAGATGCAATTCTGAGAGGGAGCTTAGCTCCACTAGAAAAAACCTCTGGATTTCTGAGGAAGAATCTTTGAAAAAGTCATTGGATAATGTCCTGTCTCTAAGAGATAAAAAATGTACGCGTTCGTGTTCGCCAAACATTGTTGTTACAACAGAAGACCAACCATCCACCAGTTCAGTTATTGCAGATAAGCCAAAAACACAAGTATGCATGGACAGGTATGTAACCGGGGTTAAACATAAGCGAAGCCCCAAATCCGCTCAAATATCAAATCCGAAAACTTCCAAAGATGATAATAGGACTACGGCAACGGATAGTAACAGGTTTGCTGTCCGTCAGACTGACGAGTCAACTACATCAAAAAAAAAAAAAAAAACATTTAAACCGCCACCAATATACCTGAGAGAACCTACTTCTAGTGAGCTGGTAAAAGCACTTATTTCGGCAATTGGAAAAGATACCTTCAACGTAACATCAGTGAAGCACGGACAAATAAGTGAAACAAAAATCCAAGTCAACTGCGAAAATGATTACCGAAAACTTTCTACCGCTCTGGAAAGAGAGAAAAGATCTTTTTATACTTATCAACTTAAAAGTGCTAAAGGTCTCCAGCTTGTTATAAAAGGTATTGACCCTCATGTAGGCACGGATGAGGTTAATACTGCACTGCTAGATAAAGGTTTAGGGTTGAACTGGAACCAGGGGATGTTATTCTCAAAAAGAATGAAACTCACCCAATTTATAACCTCAAATTTCTTCTTCATCGTAGGGTTACCGTTGAGGAGCCGCACAAACGTTTAGGGCCCGTTCAATGCCTAAACTGCCAGGAATTCGGTCATACTAAGCCATATTGTAAACTTCCCGCAGTTTGTGTTGTGTGTGGCGAACTTCACGGCACAACTCAGTGCAACAGGCCAAAGGCCGACGCAAGTGTTAAGAAATGCAGTAACTGTGGAGGTAACCACACTGCAAATTACAGAGGTTGCCCTGTCTATACTCACTTTAAACGGTCAATGATAAATAAGTCATCGGTTTCTCCAGCAACCCAGCAGCCAAATGTCATTGGTAAAAACAATTTTCCCCAGGTAGGCGATTCATCCATATAAATACGCAAAACTCCGAACAATTTTCATATGCTAATGTCCTTAACGCCAACCAAATCTTGAACCAGGAGCCCTTATGGAAAAGTAGATCGATATAATGATATAATGATTGCTGAAACCTATTTGACAACCAACAGTTATTTCAAAATTAATGGCTACACATTATATGACACAAAATATCCCGGTGGAAGATCTTGAGGCGGTTCGGCAATTTTGATAAAGACCAGGGATCTAATCACCGCATACGATATCGAGCAAGATTAATCGAAATTTTTCATTTTGGTATCATGGCACACGATATCGAATGAATTTTACAAAATTATAGTTTTTAAGTAGTCTCTTCATGTATTCACATCAGAGTAATTTTTTTTTTAATAGTTTCCAAACTAGTTTTGTGTGGTAATCCATGGAGTAGTGGCATGAAGTAATTTCAAGACTAACCCTGTGTTAATAATTTGTGGAGTAGTTACTTGCACTAGTTTTTGGATTAGTTTGATGTAATGTTTTTTTGGATTACATGGTCCTCTCCTAGGACATTGTAATGTAAAATGGAGTATGTTTTTCGCATATATTTGGATTACTTTTGGACTAGTCCTGGTCTCTTGTAGAGTACTTTTTACACGCATGTAAGGAGTAGTCTCGATTTCTGCAGGGTAATTTAAAATTTTTTGTACTGCCTGTAAAATAAAAATTTCTTTTTTAAAGGACAAATGTGAACAAAATAAATGGTAAGCAAAAAGAAGTTATGGCAGATTTTATGGCTGCACATCCGCAGTTGGCCAGAAACATTTTGCCAAACTGCGCCCAAGGACGCAGTGCAATCAATAAGTTGTGGGAGCAGCTGTCCAATAAGTTGAACATGGATGGCCCACCAATAAAAGATATTAAATCGTGGCGGAAAGTAAGTACATGTGTATGTAACTCTACGTGTTTTAAAGCTTTACCTTCAATAATGTTCTTAACTTGTATTTCATAATTTATTAGGCTTTTCCTGACCAGAAGCATCAAGCTAAAAAGAAATTATCATTTAACCCGAATTCTAAGAAAACGGGAGGTGGACCTTTTCAGGAAATAACGTTAACACCAGCTGAAGAGCAGATTGTCGAGGCTGCTGGTATAGGGGCAGCAGTTAAAGGACTTTCTTCAATCAAAACTTTTGGCTCTTCCAAAGAAATCAACGAAATTAACATTGAAGAAATCGAGGAAAATAGTGATAATGGAAATGTGTGTAAGGCGCCTTTAAAAATTGATAACAATTTAAACACCAATTTTGAAAGTGCAGAAAAGGATACTTCGAAAGTAAACAGAAAATATATCAGGAGTGAAAGTAAACTAAACCTCCTTAAATCTAATTTAGAAAAATTTGAAGAGCCACAAGTCTCATTAAATAATAAGTTTGACCGATTGCTAAAATTAATGGAAAGATCGAACGAACTGAAGAACAAGCAATCAATATTAAACAAAAAGAACACCATGCAAACATGGAAATAGAAAAGATAGATCTTCAAATAAAAACAATGTTAAAACAACGAATTTAGAACTCGAATATTATAAAAAAATACATTTCTCCATAAATGTTTAGTGAATTCAATTGGTTTTGAAAGATAGTTTTATTTTTTTAATTATATAAACGGTCTTATTTATATAAAAAAATTTCTTAATAAAATAAATACATATCTATACAAAATTTGTCAAATAGAAATTTATTAAATATAAAATTTGTTTTATAAATAAGGAAGCAAGTATAAAATGAAGTTTGTGTATGAATTCAATTTTTTTAATTTAATTTATATAAATTTTTAATAAAAAAGGACAAAATGAAAAGTATTTACTACAAGTACAAATATACAGTATGTATATTAAATAAAATTGCAATAAAACATTAACTGAGTTTCTTTGAAGCAAAACAAAATTTATTTTTTTTTATTTATTTCTCCATAAGGACAATTTAATGTGGTCTCTAACCTTTCGCCCAATTTTTGTTAGCTGTGTCTCATTTTCAACATTAGGTATTGTAGAAATAGTTTCAACAGTGGAATTTTGTACATTAAAACAAATACATAAATTGTGCAACGCAACACATACATTAACAAAATGTGCTATTTTTTTCGGACTATATCGACTTCTCTTATCGTTGCTTAACATTTTTCATCTTCTTTTAGTATGCCAATAGATGTTTCTACTATACTACGGGCTTTGGAATGTACCTCATTAAAGTAAGCCTCCATCGAACTATCTTCTGGATTTCTGTACGGCGTTATCAATCATGTTTCAAGGAGATATCCGGAATCTCCTTTAAGTTTATTATAAACTTGTAAATAACAAATTGATTACATACGTTTATAGATTTTACCCAAAAGCCAGGCATTGCTAAAATTGTTGCTATTGTATAACTCTTCTAACGTATCTTTTTCCGCTAAATTTCTCCAAACAAATGAATCATGTGCTGCCCCGCCATATTTCGAATTTATCGCCAAAATTTTGTACATATAATCACAAATCTAAAATAAAGTTTTCAAAATATTATTACTTCATAATTTATATGCCAATTGGGGAAAGGTTGATATAAGTATACCACCATAGCATTAATACTATGATAGCCCTTTCTATTAAAAAACATATGTTCATTTTTACTTGGCTTTTGGAATCCTATGTGTGTACCGTCTACACATCCGACAACTATTAAAGAAAAAGTGAATCATGAGTATGCTATATGTGATCTAAAATCGGTTAAAACAAACCTCCAGGAATCTCATATTTGTTGTAAAAGTGTTTCATACAAGAGAGTGACTGCTCAGGCGAAAAACTGATGAACTTTGGCCAAAGTTTTTTTTTCTATTTCGTCTACAACATGACTAACAATTTAACTTACAGTACTTTGCCCCAATCCGACCAAATAATCATTTCCCACGCTGTGTTGAAAACTTCCACTTGCCAAAAGTGAAAGTGTGGCTGCTAATTGCAGCCTTGGCGGCACTGCTGTAGACATGTGTCCAATAAAGTTTAGTTGCCTTAGAACGTAATTAAAGCATTTCTTTGTCAATCTAAACCGAGTTTTGTAAAACATATTAACCAAAAGAGATAAAAAATAAAATGTATTTATCTTACGCAGCTGCCGGCAAAGACAAAGGATCACTCTTATCTCTTATTTCTTTTCTTAAACGAACAATACAATTCTCTTCATCGTCTGATGATGAGGACAATTAAGACAATAATGCAGGATTCATTTAAATGGTTTTCAAAGCACAAACATTAAAATTTTATCTCTTTCTTATTTACAACTGCGTTAAAAATTTTTATTTATTTATATTGTAGAAAACACATGGTCTTAAATCTATTACATTTTTTCTAAATATATATATATATATATATATATATATATATATATATATATATATATATATATATATATATATATATATATATATATATATATATATATATATATATATATATATATATATATATATATATATATATATATATATATATATATATATATATCAGATCACTCAACCACTATAAATGCGGTTTCCCCTAAGAGATTGGCTCCCCGTTGACTGTCAATAGAGTTAATTGGCTAAAATACAAAAAAATTTTGAGTACACATTGTACTGAAAATATCGCCTTGAGAACCCCTGAGGATATTGATGTGTCAATTAACGATTTTTCGCATCCCTGTAGTGCAATTCACTAACTTTTAACGATTTTAAAAGAGCATAACTTAACGCGAGCTATTGTGGTTTGCACTAACGCTTATGTGATTCACTAACTTATTCTTAACACCTCTGGTTGTATGTTAAAAATATTTGAAATAATGTGGCAGCTTTGTTAAAAATAAAGAAAACCACAAAGAGGAACAGAACAAAAACAAACAAATTTGCAAATAATTCCATGTTTAGGGTAAGTAAAACTATTTATATGTTTATTATTTTAAATATTTTCTGATAAATAAGATAAGTTCTTCTCACGGAGAACACGCCGACCGACTGTTGGAGTCTTCCGGCAAGCCGTATGCCAAATACTGTGAAGTTATTCTAGTAGAAATTTTAACGACATTGTTGTTAAGATAAACACCACAAAAATAATTGGTGTTTAGTTAACGCTAATCAGTCAGGCTAAAAAAACAGCTGATTTAAAACGAAGACAAATAGTGTTAAAAACTGTTATAGAATCGCGAAAACACCAACGCTAGTGTTAATTTCTCTAAACGAATTTTATTAGAGTTAAAACAGGTTAGTGAATTGCACTACTGATCATCAATTTGGTTTTCGGGCTAAACACGCATAGAATAGTCAATGTCGTAAGACAGATTTTTGAGGAGAAGAAGTATTGCTTAGCTCTACTCATTGACATTTCTCAAGCTTTCGATAAAGTGTGGCACGACGGGTTGATGCACAAAATAAAGTTAAACTTGCCTGTAAATACTCACAACCTTCTGGAAAGCTACTTATGTGGGCGGAAATTTGTTATCAAAGAAGGCGATTTGATAAGCCCAACTCAGCTAATCGAAGCAGGTGTTCCCCAAGGCAGCATACTGGGGCCTATTTTATATGTGATTTACGCTTTTGACATGCCAACGACATCCGGAATCCACACTTCAATCTTTGCAGATGATACAGCGTTTATGCGCTTTCATGAAAACCACGAATTAGCTTCACGAAATTTACAGGAATATATTTTTAATATTAGAGAAATGGCTAACACTTGGAAAATCAAAGTTAATGAACAGAAATGTACTCATGTCACATTCACACTGTATAAGCAAACATGTGCACCTATCCAAATTAACAACTCATCTATTCCGCAGCACAGTGAAGTCAAGTACCTTGGTAGTTGAATAAGGGCATTTACTCCTAGAATGGATTTTGTCTGAAATGTGTAGTGCATTGCTCATATTAGAAAAAGCTAGAAATAATAAGCTGATGTAAGTAAGTCGTTTCTGTGGTCGTTTTGAAACCCATGTTTAACAGGCTGCCAGATATTGTAAAGCCAGCCAATGGGTCCAATTTGGTCGCAAAAACCAAAGGCGCGGACTTCTGCTTATCAGTAAACTTTACGAATTGCCTATTTTAAAGAAAATATTATTACATTTAAAAGAAAAACTCTTTAGATATTAAAAACAAAGAGGACCGTTTGATGCTTAAAAATATATAAATAATTATTTCTACTAGAATAACCCAGGACGCAGCGACAAAACTAATGCACTTAACCTTGAATATTCTTCATTACGAGTACTTACTATAAGAAAAACCTACTTCCAAAAGATGTGATTATTTGTTTAAATATCAAAGTAAGCATACATATATAGCGAAAATTTGCATCGTTTCCATTCAAACTTGTTCTGGAAGTGACTTGTAACTTCTCAAACAAATGGCGCGATATAATTATTCAGTGCATTTAAAAGAGAAAATAATATATGTTTTTAATAACGGCCAATCAGTAACCACAATTGCAAAATTTTGACATTCACCAAGAATTATAAGCCGTTTTCGTTGTTCGGGTACTTTGGTTACAGAACATAAAGGTGGACGTTCCCGAAAAACCAGTAAACGAGATGGTCAGGCAATAACAGGTTTGATAAAAAAAAATACCAATTCGTGTCGGCAAGAACCATCGCCACACAATTGTCATTAAGTGTAAACCCCAGAAGGATTCAAAGGCAGGCTGCAGAAGGCGGACTAAAAGCATATCATACAAAAGTGTAAACAAGATCTTTCTATCACGGAAAAATAGACTGGCCAGGTTGGAATTTGCAAGGGACCACCACACAAAAGAATTCCATACTATTTTCCGATGAGTCCAAATTTAATTTCAAAGGTTCCGATAGATTGAGACTGGTTAGATGACCGAAAACCCAACGTCTTCATCCACTTTATACTAAAGGCACATTGAAACATGGTGTCGGTAGCATTTTAATCTGGGGAGGTTTTTAGGCCATTTTTATGTATTTTATTTTACAATTTTTTATTTATTTTTGTTAGAAGTCACAATTAATTATTATTTTCAGACACAACTACAAACAAAACTGAAAACAAGAGAATGTATAAACTAACCGGTAGCACAATTTTATGGAAATTGTCACAATCCTTATAATTGTCAGATGGTAATTGTCAAGGAAAATTGAGAGAATAAAACTACCTTTTATTTGTTATATCACGATTGTATGTACTTATATTTTATAGGTTCCTGTACTTTAAATATTTTTTTTTTTTTTTAAGCATTTTTTTATTTATTGAATCTTCAAAATGAACTAACAATAAGTATTCAAATCTTAATACTAAATTTAAAATTAAAAAATGTAATTCTTAAGTCCGGCCAATGCTAGACAAAAAGTTTTATTATGCGGGAGCTATTTCGATAAAATAACCTATTGAGCAATCTGATGGTGGCAGCGGTATCCCTTCTTTTAAGCCGAGTGTGGCCGCCAAAATTAAGTATATTGCGAGCAAGAGGGTTTGGATGAAGTTCCAGTTTACTGATATACCTTGTCGCGTACTTAGAAAATTCCTCTTTTATCAGCGGAACACTCAGGTCGTTATGAATTCGTGAATTTTTTACGTACCATGGAGCTGCAGTAATCGTTCGTAGAATTTTGTTTTGTCGCCTTTGGATTTTTTCAATGTTTGACGCTGAGGCGGTGCCCCATAACTGAATTCCGTAGCACCATATAGGCTTTAGTATTGCGTTGTATAACAAAAGTTTGCAATCTAATTTCAGTGTCGAATTTCTGCCCATAAGCCAATTTAGCTGCGCTGCTTTTAGTTTTAACTGAGTGACCTTTGCTTCAATGTGAGACTTCCATGTTAGCCTACGGTCCAGGTGAATACCAAGGTACTTAACTTCGTTGTGCTGCGGAATAGGTGAGTTGTTAATTTGGATAGGCGGACATGTTTGCCTACACAGTGTGAATGTAACATGAGTACATTTCCGTTCATTAACTTTGATTTTCCAAAGTTTTAGCCATTTCTCTAATATTGAAGTATATTCCTGTAAATTTCGTGATGCTAAATGGTGGTTTTCATGAACACTCAAAAACGCTGTGTCATCTGCAAAGGTAGAAGTGTGGATTCCAGATGTCGTTGGCATGTCAGAGGCGTAAATCAAATATAAAGTAGGCCCCAGTATGCTGCCTTGGGGAACTCCTGCCTTGATTGGCTGAGTTGGGCTAATAAAGTCGCCTTCTCTGATAACAAACTTCCGCCCGTATAAGTAGCTTTCCAGAAGCTTGTGTGTATTTGCAGGCAAATTTAGCTTTATTTTGTGCATTAAGCCGTCGTGCCACACTTTATCAAACGCTTGAGAAATATCAATGAAAAGAGCTGAGCAGTACTTCTTCGCCTCAAAGTTTTGTCTTATGACATTGACTAGTCTGTGCGTTTGTTCTATGGTGCTATGCTTAGCCCGAAAGCCAAATTGATGATCAGGGATGCATCCCACATTGTTCAATATTGGACTCAACTTCGCCATTAACAATTTTTCGAATAGTTTTGAAATTGTTGGTAAAAGACTTATTGGTCTATATGATTCTACCTTAGTCAGATCCTTCCCTGGATTGGGTATCATAGTAATCATTGAGACCTTCCACTCTGCAGGATAATACTCAAGGCGTAAAATGGCGTTAAAAATAAAAAGTAGAACCCTTCTAGCTACACGAGGTAACTGTTCAAGCATTTTACCAGTAATTTGATCAATGCCTGGAGCTTTCCTGGGGTTTGTATTACCGATAACGTTTTCGACATCTTGAAAATTAAATCTCAAAGACACAGGAGGTCTAACAACATATGGTGGTAATTCCGCTGTATTATTCTCTGAATCATTTGTGATAAAAACGTTTCGCAAATGATCGACATACAACATTCCCTTTTCAGAATCGCTTCTTGCCCAGTCGCCAGTTGAATTTCGCAAAGGTGGCTTACCTATTACGGGTCTTTTTAAACCTTTTGTCGCTTTCCACAAAGAATAATCAGATTGAGGAGTACCATCAAGGCTTTCCAAATATGTTTTAAGGGAAGCCATTCTATGGACTTCAAGCAGATTTCTTAGCTGAGTTATGCATTCCCGTAGCCTAGCTTTAAGCTGGGGCGACCTGCGAAGTTGCCACTCTCTTCTGACTCTTCTTTTTTCTGACAGAAGTTGCTCAATTTCAGATGAATAAGTTCTATTGCTCTCATTTCTAGGTCTTAAATGACTAGTGGTAGCATGCTGTACGGCCAGTTTGAGGTTTTCAGAAAAATTGTTAATTGACCCATCAATATCCTCAGGCGTTCTCAAGGCGATATTTTCAGTACAATGTGTGCTCAAAAATTTTTTGTACTTTAACCAATTAACTCTATTGACAGTCAACGGTGAGCCAATCTCTTGGGGGAACGAAACAGAGATTATAGTGGGAGAGTGATCTGATGACAAATCTAATGAAGGCTCCACTTGCATCCACTCTAAAGGAAAATTTTTCGCAACTCCAAAATCTATAACGTCTGGGATCTTTCGTCGGTCTGTCGGCCAATAAGTGGGGTGTCCGCTTGAAACCACATCTAAGCCCATTTTGGAAACGGTGTCAAAAAGCACACGGCCTTTCGAGGTAATTAAGCGTGATCCCCAAAAAGTGTGTTTCGCGTTATAGTCGCCAGCCGCTAAAAATCGAGGCCCAAGTGATTTGAAAAAATTTGAATATTGGCTTTCTGTTATTGAAAATCGGGGCGGTGAGTAAATCGAGGAAATAACGATTTTTTCATGAAAATATTCAATGCATATATTAGTTGCTTGGAGATACTCCTCACATGTCTCGTTCATTAAATAATGCTTAATTCTGGATTTTATTAGAATTGCGGATCCTCCGCAAGATCTTCCGCGGGGATCTTTAGTGTCATATAATGCGTACCCATTAATTTTGAAATAACTGTTGGTTGTCAAATGGGTTTCAGCAATCAACATTATATCGATTTGCTTTTCCATAAGGAAGTGCTCAAGTTCAGTTTTTTGTTGGCGAATGCCGTTTGCGTTCCAGAAACATATTTTCAACCAATTCATTTTTTTAAAATTGCCTGCAAAATAGTGGATTGCATTTTCAGCATTTCCTGCATCATGTTCGTCATGGAAACCGTAAATGTATTTATAGATTGAACAAGAGTCTGCAGAGTTGCCTCAAGATTGCTAAAATTTTGGTCGGAGTTTTGAGGCTTGGGCTCCTGATTCAAGTTTGGTTTATCGGATTTTACCACATTCGCATAAGAAATTTGTTGGGGGTTTTGCACGTGTATATGGCTGGTTGGCTGGCGTACCTGAGGGAAATTGGTTGTAGAAATGGTGTTTGACTGCTGGGGTGGCATATTTAAAATTGATGGCCTATTTGTCATTGATCTCTTGAAGTGAGTATAGACAGGACAACCCCTGTAGTTTGCAGTGTGGTTACCTCCACAATTACTGCATTTTTTAACGCTCGCGTCAGTCTTAGGTTTTTTGCACTGTGATGTACCGTGAAGTTCACCACACACAACGCAAACTGCGGGCAACTTACAATAGGCCTTAGTATGGCCAAATTCTTGGCGGTTTAGGCATTGGATGGGCCCTAAACGCTTATGAGGCTCCTCAACGGTAACCTTACGATGCAAAAGATATTTGAGGTTATAAATTGGATGCACTTCATTCTTTTTCAGGAGAACATCTCTAGGTTCCAATTCAACCCTAAACATGGGTTGAGGAATTTTTTCACGGTTTCTAATATTAACCACATTTTTAATTTTGAAGCCATTGTCTTCTAGTCCGGTTTTGACCTCATTCGTGTCAACAAAAGGGTCAATACCTTTTATAACGACCTGAATACCTTTGGCACTTTTAAGCTGATATGTGTAAAATGATCGCTTCTCCTTCTCTAGAACGTCAGACAACTTTCGGTATTCATTTTCACTGTTTACCTGGATTTTTGTTTCATTTATGCCGCCGTGCTTAACCGATGTTACGTTAAAAGTGTCTTTGCCGATTGCCGCAATAAGTTGTTTTACCAGGTCACTAGAGGTAGGCTCTCGCAAATATATTGGTGGCGGCTTAAAGGTTTTTTTAGATATAGTTGGCTCATCTGTTTGCAGTATAGCAAACCTATTATTATCCGTTGCCGAAGTCCTATTATCATCTTTAGAAATTTTCGGTTTAGATGATATTTGAGCTGATTTGGGGCTTCGCTGTCTCTTAACCACGGTTATGTACCTGTCCATGCCTACTTGGGTTTTTGGCTTATCATCAACAATTAAACTGGAAGATGTTTTGTCTTCAGTTGTAACAACAATATTTGGCGAACACGATCGCGGGCGTTTCCTATCTCTTAGAGACAGGAAATTTTCCAATGATTTTTTCACCGATTCCTCTTCAGAAATCCAAAGATTTTTTCTACCGGAGCTAAGCTCTTTTTCAGAATTACATCTGATAGGTGCACTCATGCAATTAATTGTTTCTATTTTTTATTTACAATTTAAAACAGTATTTAAAAAATGTCACAAAATTTTTCTTTTAAACAAAAACACTCTGTTCACCTATTACGGTTTTTACTTAATCCCGTTATATTTTTTTTTTACTTTGCGATCAAAAAAACAAACACGTCCGTTCACTATCGAAGCTAAACAACGACTTTAAATATAAGATGCATTCATGTTGTACGGGATATGAAAACAATCTAAATGAATAAAAACAAAAAAAAAATATTTTTAGTGTGTACTCGTATAGAAACACATGAATGTATTCTTGCAGCCTATTAGTGACAAGAACGCATTAGCGTATAGCCACATCATCATTTATAATAACCGTCGTATTAAACGGTCTTCTATTTTCCCTGCTTGTCGCCGTCCATTCACATCAACCGCTAGTTCATTCACATCAACTACACATTTTTCAGTCTTAGTTTTTATATTTCACGTTTACGTACAATACTGTAGACCCAACTGTATAGACCAACCATATAGCTTTAAAGTTTTTGCGTACTCTAGCGTTTGGTTAATAAGAATTTTCCTTTTCTTTTAGTTTCGATTTGCTCATCATTGATTGATCTTTTGATTTTTTCCCCCCTCAAATTTAACCACCAATGTCATTTTGCCACTTTTTCCACCAATTTATTTCTAAAAATCTTCTATCTTCACTACAGCTATTTTAGTCAGTTGAACAACAGTTTGGAGAGCACTGCCATTCTCATTTACGGCAACTCCTCGAACTATGCAATCATTTTTAAATTAATCGTTAAGTACCTTTAGTCATTTTTAACGTTTGGATTTCTTTCCATAAATTTTAACATCTTGTCATATTCGATTCTTATTTTTGCAGCTAAAAATTTTTATTATTAGTTTATTATAAAAAGTTTAAATTCTAAAACCAGAAAATAATTATAAGGAGTAGTTAATTTAATTTGTCAATTTATAGGCTTTTTACACTGATCGACATCTGCCATAATTTTTTAAAGATGCTCACATCTTCCCATAAGAAATACCAAGGCGAATTCATTTTCTGTATCATGTACCTTGTTTTCCATTTTATATTAAAGATATTGATGTTCAGCCTTTTATCTCTGGTTTTTTTTAAATACTACAACACTTTTGATGAAAAAAGAATACACAAATATTAAAATAGTTAGCAGAGTATGTTAGTGTTGTAAAACAATTGTAAACAAACTCGGTAGTCGAATTATTTTTCTGCCATCTATTATTAAAAATAGCTAAATTAAAATATTTTATAAAATATTTGTTGCGAACAACTATTTGTACAGAAATTTTTAAAGAATATTATATTTTAATACATTTTTGAATATTAAAATATACTTAAAAATATATTTTTTTCGATTACCGGGTTAATCGAACAGTAACATAGAACATCACTATTAACAAAATGGCAACCAAATAAGAATAGAGTTGCCGGACGTAATCATAAAATCATTAAACAGCTTTAATAGTTACAGAGCTGTTATTGTTCATTTATGAATACAATTCTTTATGAGAGGTTTATAGAAGACAAATTGTGTCATAACAATTGCACTCTTGAAGTACACTATAAGCGTTTTTTATGAATATGGCTGTTAGTTTTTAAAATTGTATTTAGTATGCTAGAATTTAAATACATTAAGCAATGCCAATGCAATTAAAAGTAGTGAGCATGCATTTTTCACGATCATGTGTGCACACAAGAAACTAATATTCATATGCACTCATGTTAAATATTTTGTAATCGTGTTGCCTACGTGATGTGATAAGAAATGAAGCACGAATATGTGTGATCATACAAATTAAGGAAATCAGCTTTTATTTTAAAATCTAATTTTATTTTTCAAACTGAATCTACAGACGCAACGCAGCTTGCTTACGGTAGTGGTATAAGCACAGCTGTCTTTCGTTTCCTTTGCGTAAATTTGCCAAAAGCACATAGACTTCCTTGCTTTTTCAAAAAAGTTTTGATAACTGTTCGCAAATTCTACCAAAAAAATATATGACGATGTGTTTTGATGTTGTATTTATTGTAATTCTGCCACTACCTGTTTAAAGCTGCTTTGTACACACCCAATTAAAAAAAAAATTATTTTATTTTTTTATTGTTAAATTTGGATATCTTTCTCATTTTTTAATTCATTAATTTTTGTGCATAATCAGCACAAAAAATATTGCTCGGTGGTCCATCAAATTTACTTCATTCACATTGGTTATATTCGTGAGCGTAGTACGCGTAGAGCGAAGCCACTTATGATTGAAATACATATATTTTACATGTGTTAAACTGAAAAATAAAATGATAAAATTAAAAAAAAAAAAACAAAAAGGACCTTGAGGTAAAAGAGTTTATTTATAAAAAATAGTATATGCTACATATGTATATGTAAACTATTAAGTAATCTAAATCAATGTATTCTATATATATATATATATATATATATATATATATATATATATATATATATATATATATATATATATATATATATATATATATATATATATATATATATATATATATATATATATATATATATATATATATATATATATATATCTATGTAAGATACATACTTTTAAATACATACATATGTAGTAAAAGAAAGTAAACAAAATTGCTCACATAAATCGCTTAAAATTAATTATTTACGCTTCAGTAACAATACTATTCAAACGTTTTTATGTATACATTTTTTCGATTTTCTCTTTCTTTACTACCCAACAAACACGAAATAAAACATTTGATATAAAATGACTATCATATGATATCAACTATAATTTTCAAATCTTTTTCAAATGTTTGATTTAAAGTTCCCCAAGGTAGCATTCTAGTACCTACTTTATATTTGATTTACGCCTCTGACATGCCAACGAGATCCGGAATCCATATTTCAACTATTGCACGCACAGCTTTCTGCGGCGTACATGAAAACCGTCAAGTAGCTTCGCGAAATTTGCAGGGGTATATTTCAATATTAGAGAAATGGTTAAAACTATGGAAAATAAAAATCAATGAACAAAAGTGTACTCACGTTACATTCACATTGCGTAAACAAACATGTTAACAACTCACCTATTCCGCAGCAAAGTGAAGTCAAGTACAAATTCAAAGGCGACAAAATGAAATTCTTCGTACGATTGCTGCAATTCCATGGTACATAAAAAACTCACGAATTCATAAAAATCTCTGTGTGCCTCTTGAAAAAACGAATTCTCTAAGTATGCGACAAGGTATATCAATAAACTGCAACTTCACCCAAATCCTCTTGCACGCAACATACTTAATTTTGGCGGCCACTCTCGGTTGAGAAGGAGGGATACCCTTGCCACCATCAAAATGTTCAATAGGTGATTTTACCGATATTGACCGTGCAAAATAAAACATTTCTGTCTAGCATTGGCTGGACTCAATTAATTTAGTGCACTTTGTATTAAGATTCACTTTGTGAAGATTCAATAAATAAATTAACAACTATTTCTCAGTTTGCATCCGGAAATTTTTCTTTTAATTTAAGAATCAATTTTTCGTAGTCGTAATTTTCTATTACTATAATCACTACTTTTAATACGGCATAGATACGGAAACGCTGTATATATGTATCTTAATGAAAGAACTCTGTCTAGAATATTCACCCTTATTGTGTTTGGCCTTTTTATGGCGAAAGGCGGGCGTTTTTGAAAAATGATACCGTGATTGGCGTAAAACGCCAATGAATACGACAAGTTTCAAATCCATTACAAAAACGGCATTAAAATGCTACCGTGTTTGGCGTATTTGTCTTTCAAAAGTTATCAAATTTGTCGTCAAAGTATTTGCTCACGACAAATAATTAAAATGGGATAAAATAAAAAATTATCATAAATAAAAATATGAGTTGATTTCTCCATTTTTTACGTATGATTGCTGTTACATTTTCTCATTTGAAGTTTGTATTTATTTATATACATATGTATGTATATAAATATATTTAAAAAAAAAATAGTAAAGTACCGTAGAGAAATCGTTTGCGAATATTTAAATTATATTGGTCAACCATTCCCTTTCGTGTAGAGTTGTACGAAGGCGTGGACTGATTTATAAAAACTCGTTTTCATGAATATACATATGTTAAAAAACATTTATAATATATTATTTTGTAACATATTTTTTTGTTAGAAAACTTCTATATTTTCACTTGTAGTCTCAGTTACTTTCTTGTCGAAATCATTTAATGTTTCAATTTCCTCATTATTCAGAGGACTAAAATACAACGCATTGTCACAAAATTTATTTGCACAAACTAAATGAACAATATAAAAAAATGTTTACTATTTTTATGTACTTTTTGTTATTTATAAACATTTGTTTGGCACTTCTTTAACAGGATGTTTTAGTTTAACATAATCTTTTACATTAAGATTTGTTTACAAAATTTGGCTTGTCGAAAATTTTAGACGATAAGATAAGAGTGTAAATACGCCAGCTACTACGAGAGCTGTCGTTTTACAACTACGCCAAACACAATAAAAGCCGTGTCAGATAAAACGTTGGCGCTTTAACAGAAAAGCACAAAGCAAAAGGTGTATGTCACAATAAAAACTTTGGCAACGCTCACGATTTGTTTATTTATCAAAAAATTTTTGTTAATTTTTACCTTTAATCATTTCTTATGATAACAGAAGTTAGAAATTTTATTAGACGAACTACTGAAATTGGTTCTAATTGTTTTCTTAGTGCATAAAGCTATTAGAAAAAAATTCAAGGCGTAAAAAGATGAGAGTTGCCGAACTTTTCGCGTTGCGTTAAAAGTGCTTTATGTGACATGTTTCTTATATGTAAGTATATATATTTTGTCTTAGATGTCACAGTGAATTTGCAACGCAAAGCGAAGCAAAAGTTTTATCTTAAGGGTGGTTTTTTCCATTCTCATCTGTTAGTGCTTCCATTTTGAAACACGCCATACAACTGAACGTTTTCAACACACTACACAAGTATAAACTGTATAGTAAAGTTTTTCAAACATGAGCCAATATCGAAATCATTTTGATTTTTGTTCTGTTCACTGCGCAAATACCGCAAATACCCCTATAAATTACAGGAACGCACTGAACTTGTGTAGAGTATGGCTGGCATTATGAGAAATTAGTGTTTTTTCTATTAGAGCTTGATCTTACCATATAACCATAATGCTCATACATTAGGGCGGCCACATTGCGAAAACAAAAAATGCTTATTTTGTTAAATTTTTGTTGAACTTTTTTAATTTTTTAAATTAAAAATTGTTTGGTTTGTACATATGTACAACAGGTTTTTAGTTCAAGTTTTTCCTTTCTTAATTTTTTCTTAAGAAGGATTTTTTACAATACAAATTTGCTGTGATCAATAATTATTGATTGAAGAAGACAAGAAAACTAATAATCAAATCTTTAGCTGGGGGACAACTAGCTGTTTCGTAGTCGCTACACTACTCATCAGCACCCACTGGGATTCGAACTCGGGACATGACGTATCATGATCTACTGCTTTAACTACTAAGCCACCGAGCATTTAATTATTTTCTATCTATATTCATCTCATATTGAATCACATATGCATTTTTTGTTAATTGCCCACTTGTTTGTACAGCGTTTGCTGTCTCTAAACTAGCGGTATTTATTTTTATTTATTAACATACATATTTTTGTATTTAATATTCTCCGGACCCAGAGATGTAAATATTAATTTGTTAAATTTTTGTTGAACTTTTTTAATTTTTTAAATTAAAAATTGTTTGGTTTGTACATATGTACAACAGGTTTTTAGTTCAAGTTTTTCCTTTCTTAATTTTTTCTTAAGAAGGATTTTTTACAATACAAATTTGCTGTGATCAATAATTATTGATTGAAGAAGACAAGAAAACTAATAATCAAATCTTTAGCTGGGGGACAACTAGCTGTTTCGTAGTCGCTACACTACTCATCAGTACCCACTGGGATTCGAACTCGGGACATGACGTATCATGATCTACTGCTTTAACTACTAAGCCACCGAGCATTTAATTATTTTCTATCTATATTCATCTCATATTGAATCACATATGCATTTTTTGTTAATTGCCCACTTGTTTGTACAGCGTTTGCTGTCTCTAAACTAGCGGTATTTATTTTTATTTATTAACATACATATTTTTGTATTTAATATTCTCCGGACCCAGAGATGTAAATATTAATTTGTTAAATTTTTGTTGAACTTTTTTAATTTTTTAAATTAAAAATTGTTTGGTTTGTACATATGTACAACAGGTTTTTAGTTCAAGTTTTCCCTTTCTTAATTTTTTCTTAAGAAGGATTTTTTACAATACAAATTTGCTGTGATCAATAATTATTGATTGAAGAAGACAAGAAAAATAATAATCAAATCTTTAGCTGGGGGACAACTAGCTGTTTCGTAGTCGCTACACTACTCATCAGCACCCACTGGGATTCGAACTCGGGACATGACGTATCATGATCTACTGCTTTAACTACTAAGCCACCGAGCATTTAATTATTTTCTACGAAACAGCTAGTTGTCCCCCAGCTAAAGATTTGATTATTATTTTTCTTGTCTTCTTCAATCAATAATTATTGATCACAGCAAATTTGTATTGTAAAAAATCCTTCTTAAGAAAAAATTAAGAAAGGAAAAACTTGAACTAAAAACCTGTTGTACATATGTACAAACCAAACAATTTATAAAAAATGCTTATACCAAACAGATAAACTTCGTCAATCCTTACCTTACAACACCTTACAAGTAAAACAAATCACTCCTATTCAAGGTCGTACCTACATACGAGTACATGCATACATATTTCAAAACAATTGATTTCTGTAATAACTGTACCATTCAATTTCAATGTTCGCCGCAAACAATTAAGCAATGAAATAATTTAAAAATCAAAACAAGTTAAATTCTGTTATTATGGCGTTAAAAAAAAATTAATCTGATAAAAATAAACCACGAAGAAGATACTAAAGCGGGCACAATAAAAAACTGGGTATAAAAACAAAAACCAAACAAAAACATTTCAAGTTGAAATGAAAACAAGACGTTCGTTCGCCAACTTGCTATTCTTAAAAAACAAATAAATAAATCTACATACGAGTACATACATATATAGCTTTATTATACATAAATACGTAGGTGTGCTTACGTAAAGCTGATTGTATACACGCAAATGTGAAATGAAATGAATCGAAGAAGGGGCTCGCCTCATTATATTCGAGGTTATCATTGTGATTTGAATAAGTATGTTGTCTCTTAGTGATGGCACCAAAAATTATTTTTTATTGATATATAGGGTGTTTTTTTAAGCCCTATAGAACTTGAAATTGTAAAAAATAACACAAAAAATTAAATTGTAATCAAAATTTTTTTTTATTCGAAAGATCAATACGTGACATTAACATTTAAAAATGATTTCGGGCATATGGGCACCGCGGCTGTTCTTGACGAAGCGCATTCTGGACGTCCAATTTTGGGCCACTTTTTCGAGCACTGCTGGCCGTATGTCACGAACAACACGAACAATGCTGGCCTCCAAGGCGTCAATTGTTGCTGGTTTATCAGCATAAACCAGTGACTTCACGTAGCCCCACAGGAAATAATCGAGAGGTGTCAAATCGCACGACCTTGGAGGCCAATTGACAGGTCCATTTCTCGAAATCAACTTATCGCCAAATTTTGATTTCAGTAAGTCGATGGTTGCGTTCGCCGTATGGCACGTAGCGCCATCCTGTTGAAACCACATCTCCTCTGGATCAATGTCATCCATATTTTCAAACAAAAAATCATTGATCATGGTGCGGTAACGATCTCCATTGACCGTAACGCGAGCTCCGGCCTCATTTTTGAAGAAATAAGGTCCGATGATGCCACCAGCATGAAAACCGCACCAAACAGTGCATTTTTCTGGATGTAATGGAGTCTGTAGGGTCTCTTGTGGATTGGTCTCACTCCATATGCGGCAATTTTGCTTATTAACAAACCCGTTAAGCCAAAAATGCGCCTCATCGCTGAACACAATTTTGCGATAAAACAACGGGTCTGATTTTCAAAGTAAATTTGGATAATTTCGTAGCGTTGTTCAAGCGTGAGTCTATTCATGATGATTTGTCAGAGTATACTGAAACAAATAAAAAAAATGTTTCATCAAAATTTAATTTTTTGTGTTACTTTTTACAATTTAAAGTTCTATCTAGCTTAAAAAAACACCCTATACATACATATGTATGTAGATAATATATATGCATACTTGTGTACGTAACACATCTAAAAACAAGTGTTTTTAGTTTAACCCTTTCGGTACGAGTGGTACGTATATGTACCACGAAACTTCAAGCATCTCTAAAAGTTGCCGTATTCACATTCTTCGACTTCAAAATGCATCATTCCGTTTTTTAAACGACGTTTATTGTTTCAAGCTTAGTTTACTCGTATAGATTTTCCAGACAAATTCAGAGGCATGTTGCAGTAGTTCCTCTTTTTTTAAGATTTTGCAATAATTAGATGTAAATAACAAATTAAAATAATAAATTTTAACAAAAGGAAATGAGTTTCACTTATAGTTCAGAACAGGTAATTCTTTACATTTTGCTCCCATTTATCAGACCAGTTGTAGTGGTGGTACATAAATGTACCATCAGTTCGACTGCTGGTACATACATATGTATACCAGCAGTCTCTAGGTAATAAAAACTGTTTTTGGATTCTCACAGCTTATACTTAGAAAATATGTATACTGAAAATATTTAAAACTTCCTGAAGGATGGTTATGAAACTGATAGTGTTGAAGAATTTTCGGCTTCAAGTGACAACTACAACTCGAGTGATGACTGCTCTAGTGACGAAATTTCGTCAGACAACTAATATTATCGAAGAGATAATTGAAGACATACTTGCCAACACGTAGACAATCAAGTGGCATACTCCTGAACAAAGTCTTCTTCCTTTGATAAGCAGCACATCACATCAAGTATTATTGAAATATTTGATAAACATTTGCCGAAATCGGTTTACTACTATATAGATCAGTACACAAACGAGCGTATTTAAATAATGTAAAACCTAAAAAGAAAAAAGTAAAACTATCACTAATAGTGGGGAAATAGAACTAACTATAGGGTGCTTGTTTATTATGCCCTACAATCGTCTTCTCTCTCTCTCTCTCTCTCTCTCGGTAATCAAAGGTATTTTATCGATTGCTAATGATGGCTGCTGTTAATACTTGAACGATATGCTTACACTGATCTTAACAGAAAAAAATGACTTTTAAGCATTTATTGGTGATCTTACTGAGAAATTTGTAAAAGAAGGTTTAGAAACTACAACCGTTAGGAGATCGCAGAGTCCTCAACCTAAGCTCAAACAATCACTGTTCAGGGAATCCTATTCAGGAGAATGCAAGACGTCATAGTACCCATTAGAACAAAAAAAAAAAAAAAACTAATCGAAAACACACAGTTTGCACGCAGTGCAATATTTCACAATGCAAAACCGGTTTTGCACTTTACATTCATAGATTTATACGTTTTGCCGTGCATAGGCTGAAGTCATCGTCATTTTTTCATGTTTCAAAGAGTTGCTTTACTTTCGATTTTACTAGCATTGTTTTCATTTTGTATGCCCCAAATATGCTTTTTTAAGGCGGTTGGTACACCTAACGGTGCACCGGCCTTTTTAAGACCTCCCCTACATTTCCTTTCCAGAATGTTTCTACATTAGGCTATTAATTTAATTAATACACAAAATGCATTATAACATTCATATTCGAAACCCGTTCCTAAAGGATTAATCTAAGAATTGTTTTGCACAGATGGTTGTCAATCCTGTTTGTTGCTAACTTTTAATGCAATATGTGACAGTCCGCATAAGTTTGTGTGTTTTTATGTATACATACATATGTAGTATCAACAAACGAGCTCTTTTGTAAATTGTAGGAGATGCTTCGCACGGGGAAACTGAGAAAAGATGTTTCTTCCCCAATACGAACAAGCGCTAATCGTAAAGGGAATCGTTTGGCACTCGTGTAGGGAATATCTTAGAGCTAGTGAATTGATTGGCCCTGTAATCCGTACATGAAACTTCATACTCAGGGCTGTTCTGCAAATCATCTTTTGTGAAAGTGATTTGAAATCACAAAAAAGGTGTTCTGCACACAAAATATTTTTAATTTTTGTAATTTTAAACCGGTAAGCTAACTTGCAATCAGTTTGAAATCACATCCTAATTTTTGCACGTACTTTCATAATTTATTAGATTAATAAATAATTTATACCATGTTCATACGGTAATATGAAACATTGGTTTGCTATTTGAACCACGATTGCAAAACTAGGTGTCCAGGCGGTCGTTTTTGTTTCTTCTTGATGTTTACATATTTGGTGCAAACGTTACTCTACTTCTTTTTTAAATTTTGAACTAAATCTTTATTTAAGTATCTAATTTTTATATGTTCAATTTGTTTCTTTTGATTTTACACACAATAATTATCTGCTGTTTCTTTGTTTACATATTTTGAGAGCTAGTTCAGATAAACTAGCGATAATTTATTATAGCGCAATTACACCAACTCAAAATCTAGTAGATTTGAATTAAAATCTACAACGAAATCTATATCGTTTACACCACCATTTTTTGACATCTAGCAAGATTTCATTTTCACAAAAATAATTTATGCTCGCGGATTTGACAAAACATTTTCATTAGAGACTGAGTACACCAGCATTAAAGTATGTATTTATGTCTCCCAGAGACTGCATACACCACATTTAAGTGTAATTTTTGTTGCAGCGTAGTATTTTTAAGTACTTTTTGAACAAAATCACAGTTGCATCACTTGGTACTGAGTAGATTTGAGGAGATTTCATCGAAATCTACTCATGAAGTAGAGTTCATTTTGCATGGGAAATATTCTCAAAATCTGCTAGATTTGGGTTGAAATCTCGCATGAGCAGATTTCGCTTTGGTGTACATAGGCTATTATAAAATTTGGAGATGATAGTGGTTTCTGCATGGTTCGCAACAAGATTCAAAATGAACAAAGTAGGTTCGCTCTCAAAATTTTGTATGGTGAACCATGTTGGTTCAATCAAGATTGAGCCGGGAACCAATGAGAGAACGAACCTCGAACATAAGCCGTCGTGCGAACATGCTAATATGTGTTTCTATTGATTATTTAAGCTAAATTATTTATTTTATAGGAAATAATTAACTAAATTAAGAAAAATATAAATTAAGAAAAAACTAGATACGTTTATTTTGACGAAAGATTTGTTGTATTATTTAGTGATTTGGATTATTTGTTTATTTTACTTTACCTTTCATATTTATTAGAAGAAAAACACTTCACTTCAGAGGAGAATAAATTTTCTATCAATGCTGATACTGAATATGTATACTTTATATGGTCGGAAAAGAAAATTGTAGAAACTAAAAACGGAGTCACAAACATTTGTGTGAAGGCTATAATAAGCGAGATTAAACAACTTTTTTTGCTTAAAAGCAGTTCTGGTAATAAAATAAGGTTATCTAAATAATGAAAATGAAATGAACTTCCGTTATCGGTCCATATATACCCGAGATTTTTATTAAAAAAATTTTTTTTAGTTAAAAACAGTTCTGGTGATAAAAGAAGGTTATATAGCTACAGAAAATGAAAATTTTGAGTATCGGTTCATATATATTTATCAGAGTATAGTCTAAACCGATTTTTTGAGGAAAAAAAATTTTTTTTTTTTGGTTAAACGCAGCAATTTTCTTGGTTGCTAATATACAGAGAATGAAAAAGTCCGATATCGGTTCATATATACCCGAGATATACCCCAAGTGATTTTTTTGCTATTATCTTTTTGGCAACACTAGTTTTGACAGCTCACGCACGTTTTGTATCTTGTGTCACTGTCAAACATCTTCAGTTTGGTCTATAATTTAATCATGAATCGTCTTACAAACGAACAACGCTTGCAAATTATTGAATTTTATTACCAAAATGCGTGCTCTGTTAAGAAAGTTCATCGCGCGCTTCTTCCATTTTATGGTCAGTTTAATTGACCTACTGAGGCTTCTATTCGGGCTATTGTAAAAAAATTTCGCACCAAATTTACATTGTTGGACATTAAACCACCAACACGCTTACGTAGAGTGCGAACTGAAGAAAATATCGCAGCCGTGTCGGCCAGTGTTGGTGATGACCGTGAATTATCGATTCGGCGCCGTTCGTAGCAATTGGGCCTCTGTTACTCCACTACGTGGCAAATTTTGCGGAAGAATTTGGGTGTGAAGCCTTATAAGATACAGATGGTGCAAGAATTGAAGCCAAACGACCTACCACAACGTCAAATTTTTGGTGAATGGGCTCTTGAAAAGTTAGATGAAGATCCACTTTTTTATCGAAGAATTGTGTTCAGCGACGAGGCTCATTTCTGGTTGAATGGATACGTGAACAAGCAAAACTGCCGTATTTGAAGTGAAGAGCAGCCAGAAGCATTGCAAGAGCTACCAATGCATCCACAAAAAACAACCGTTTGGTGCGGATTATGGGCTGGCGGCATCATTGGGCCGTATTTCTTCAAAGATGATGCGAATCACAACGTTACTGTGAATGGTGAGCGCTACCGTGCGATGATAACAAAATTTTTTTTGCCCAAAATGGAAGAGCTTGACTTGCATGACATGTGGTTTCAACAAGACGGTGCCACATGCCACACAGCACGCGAAACAATGGACCAATTGAGAGGCGAGTTCGGTGAACAGTTTATTTCACGCTTGGGACCAGTCAATTGGCCGCCCAGATCGTGCGATTTAACGCCTCTAGACTTTTTTTGTGAGGCTATGTTAAGGCTAATGTCTATAGCGACAAGTCCCCTTCGATTGACACACTGGAAGCCAACATTGCCAACATTATTCGTGAGATACCGGCCGAAATGTTGGAAAGAGTATGCCAAAATTGGACCAAGCGGATGGACCATTTGAGGCGCAGACGCGGCCAACATTTGCATGAAATAATCTTCAAACATTAAATTATATCGACCCAACTATCGATCCAAATAAATATTGAAAAATGAATTTTATGTGTGTGTTTTTTTTTAATTACCGATAGTTCTTATAAAATCACCCATTATAAGAAGGTTACCAAATAGAGAAAATTAAAATTTCCATATTCCCATATATACCAGATATGTATATAGTCTACCCCGATTTTTCATGAAAATGTCGCGTAAGTAATCTTAGGCAGTTTTTTTTTTTTTTTTTGTTTGCTTAAAAGCAGTTCTAGTAGCAGCATTGTCAACTTTGAAATTTCAGAACGCACCAATATGGGGGAAAAAGCGCGTTATTTCAACAAAAACGCACCAAATTTAAAACTTTTTTCATTGTTAAAAATCCATTTTGTTTTATAAAAAGCGTAATACTTTTATATTAAAAACACGATAATAAAACAACCTTTTAAGCGGCAAGTAGACGATCAAACTGGGTTCAAATTCCCTCAGTAGGTAGAACTCGTGTTTGTCAAACTTAGTCTCAAGTGTGATTCTGTTACTTTTATTAATATTCCAATATATATAACGATATTTAAACAAATTAGTTATTCAGCAACATTATTTAGTTAGTTTTATTGCTCATTCGTGGTTAAAATTATATTGCAAAAGCATACAATCGTTACTGCATGGGATGAAATATGTCGAAAAAATTTACGATTAACGGAGTTACAGAGTCGCACTACAAGCCATCATACTCGAGTAATAGCAATTCTATCAAACAAAATAAAAATTTAATTTCTGTTTTCGTGAGCGTAAGTGAACGCCAGTTGACTAGAGTCTTTTGAAGAATTTATTGAAATATACGAAAATTTGCCAAAATTGTAACAAATAAAAGATTAAGTTTACCATGCTAGTTCTAGCGTTTTGGAAAAATTTAGTAATTTATCAATTACTAAAGCGAGATCACGCGACTTCATAATACGAACTTAACTATTCAGTATCTGCTTTTATTGCAATATTTGACAAACTTGGCTGGATAGTTTAATTTTATGAACCGAAATGTTTATAATTTGGGTATTCAAAGGGCTGTCATAAAGTCATAAGTCTTAAAATTCTAGAATGAAAAAATATGAATACTGTGAGCAATCTCACATAAACTTCGTTTATATACTAAAAATTTGGCAGTTTTATAAGTCCGATTTTTTACGCTTATTCGAAATTAAAATGACAATATTTTTAAAAATTATCGGGATATTGACGGCTGCTTACAAATTTTTTCTGGCAGCCCTACGTCGTAAATAAATTTGTTGACAAAAAACGCCTGTTGTTATGTATTGTTTTCGAGTTGTATGTACTAAGTATATAAGCCCACTGTGACCCAAAGTAAGTTTTTTAATTAAAAAATAATATGAAAATAATACGAAACTGGTTCAAAAATGTGTTAATTGGCAACATTAGAAAACACAAATTAGATATATATATATATATATATATATATATATATATATATATATATATATATATATATATATATATATATATATATATATATATATATATATATATATATATATATATATATATATATATATATATATATATATATATATATATATATATATATATATATATATATATATATATATATATATATATATATATATATATATATATATATATATATATATATATATATATATATATATATATATATATATATATATATATATATATATATATATATATATATATATATATATATATATATATATATATATATATATATATATATATATATATATATGTACGTGCTTATGTATTTAGATGTGATTAGCACGCGTCCCGAGCTTAATATAAGTTACATACATACTTATGCATCTATACACGTGTGTATGTAGGTATATAAGTATGAAAGAACCAAAATATAAAAACCTTGTTATTGAATGTTGTGTCTCTTATTTGGTTCTATTGATGCTTCGTCAATTCCACTTTGTTGAATTCATACACATAAACAAAATGTAATTTTTATGTCTCGTAGTTGCTTCGACCGGATTTTATGATGCAATATTTCATCATCATTACCAGTGGCAGCTGCTTGGCAACAAGGTAATACAACTTAATGCAACTCAAGCCGTTTGAAAACATCTAGATGTTCAGCATATCAAAGTTTCGCTTTCGTACAAACTAATAATGCATACATATGTAAGTGCGTATGTGAATACATACAAACGTACATGCATACATATTTATTTGCAAAACCGAATACGCTAAACGTAATATTTGTGTTTATACATATGACGGTCTCTATTTAAATCGTTCGCGAAATTCAACTCTGCCTAAGGTATATACTTATGTATTTAAATTAAGATCTGTTGCTATACACATAACAGAGATCTGCACTGGTGCACCGCAACCTTAAGTACACCGGTTGTTTGCCAATTTATTTTCACATCATAGCATTTTAAATACTTAAAAATTGATGCGGTGGTGTTTATACTTGTAGTTCGTTTGCGAAATATTGCTACATCACAATGTATCCAACATAGATGTCATATAAATTTGGTTTAAAATCGTCAAACTCTGGTGAAAAATCATCAATATGCTTACCGCAAATCGTCGAAAAATCGGCAGCATGGTGCAATTATTAGGTGGCAGCATTAGAGTTACTGTACTAGATACATAATAAAGGGTGTTTTTTTAAGCTAGATAGAACTTTAAATTGTAAAAAGTAACACAAAAAATTAAATTTTGATGAAACATTTTTTTTATTTGTTTCAGTATACTCTGACAAATCATCATGAATAGACTCACGCTTGAACAACGCTACGAAATTATCCAAATTTACTTTGAAAATCAGTCCCGTTGTTTTATCGCAAAATTGTGTTCAGCGATGAGGCGCATTTTTGGCTTAACGGGTTTGTTAATAAGCAAAATTGCCGCATATGGAGTGAGACCAATCCACAAGAGACCCTATAGACTACATTACATCCAGAAAAATGCACTGTTTGGTGCGGTTTTCATGCTGGTGGCATCATCGGACCTTATTTCTTCAAAAATGAGGCCGGAGCTCGCGTTACGGTCAATGGAGATCGTTACCGCACCATGATCAATGATTTTTTGTTTGAAAATATGGATGACATTGATCCGGAGGAGATGTGGTTTCAACAGGATGGCGCTACGTGCCATACGGCGAACGCAACCATCGACTTACTGAAATCAAAATTTGGCGATAAGTTGATTTCGAGAAATGGACCTGTCAATTGGCCTCCAAGGTCGTGCGATTTGACACCTCTCGATTATTTCCTGTGGGGCTACGTGAAGTCACTGGTTTATGCTGATAAACCAGCAACAATTGACGCCTTGGAGGCCAGCATTGTTCGTGTTGTTCGTGACATACGGCCAGCAGTGCTCGAAAAAGTGGCCCAAAATTGGACGTCCAGAATGCGCTTCGTCAAGAACAGCCGCGGTGCCCATATGCCCGAAATCATTTTCAAATGTTAATGTCACGTATTGATCTTTCGAATAAAAAAAAATTTTGATTACAATTTAATTTTTTGTGTTATTTTTTACAATTTCAAGTTCTATCGGGCTTAAAAAAACACCCTTTATTTTGTTTGTGTAAAAATTCCACATACTGTCAAAAACATGTTTACAAAACAGAGGAAAATGAAGAAAAAAAAGTGTATATATAGAAAATTAATTGTGTATTATTATTTTCATAAATTGTTTTTAACGCATTTTAAGCAATTAAATTATTTTTGAGGCGAGGGAAGTCGATAAGCAGTAGAATTTTTCTTTTTACATAGCAGACAGCAACGCATATTAAGGAATTCAAATATTTTTGAAATCTTTTTTATTGTTTCTTTGGCACATTTTTAAATTGTTTAAAATATTATTTTTTCACTTCACTTTGTATAAACATAAACGGCTTCTACGCAATTAAATTATATTTGAAAACTTCTTTATTGTTTTTCTTGCACTTTTTCACTTTTTCTTTCTTTTTTTTTGCACGATTAAAATATCATTATTTTTTTTTCACTTCAATTTGTGTAAACATAAACAACTACCGGTCGTTTTAAATAAAAAATTGTCACCTGGCTAATTCACCTTGATCGGCAGCAACTAAAATTAATCGTTTTCAAATAAAATACGTATTTTAAATGGGTAAAAATAAAACGGACCAAAATCATGTGTGCCTTAAATAAACAACCTACAGCTTTAAACAAACGAGTACAAATGAAGTTGGCTTTAAATGCTGCCGTCTCATCAGCAACATAATTATTTTAAAGACAGCAACAGCACTATTTGCATTTTTACAATACAAATTTCAGAGGGGCCACATATACATACATATATTTTACATGAATAAAATTAAAATTACTGACTGAAAACATAATAATATCACGGTAAAAACACATCTATTTATTTGTTAAATTTAATTTTGCGATGTTTTTTTCTATCAAATATTATTTTAAAAAATGTTAGCTCTCATTGCTGCCAATTTATATTTATAGTGGCAGCACTGCATTTACCTTTTGCTATGAAAATAGAAATTATTCTAAGTTGCCAGCAGCAGCAAATTCTGTTGTGAAGTCGTGCTGCTGTGATGTGGTTAAAATAATCGTGTGCATCTAAGCACATGTATTTTATTTTTGACAGATTGCTGCTTGCTGTCGTCTATGTATTTAAAGCTTTAAACCTATAAAAACAAATAGCCAATTAAAATTTGTAGATAGTTATATTATTGATAATAGCACTTCATTTAATAAAAATTACAGACTAACAAATTTTTGTCAGTTACACTCTTTTGCGTTTTAGGCGACAATATATATGTTCATACTTACAACTGCATATATACTTATCTACTATATATTCAAATACTATAAATAAAGTTGTGTAATCGTATATAAAAAATGTTTTATTTTTTTTCATATACATTTAATAATACATACATTTTACATATACATAGGTACACAGAGTGACATACGTATGTACTTATGTACATATGATTGTTTTAAACTCGCAAGTTGGAAAATTAAAGCAACAAAGCCAATATTTAGTATTTGATTGATATTAAACAAAATATTTGGCAGAACAAGTATTTCCTTTAACAAAAACTAGATATTTTAATGAGTCATCCGACAAACAATAATCTTTCTATAGGTCCTGAGGAGCATAAGTTGCTGCCAAATTCTGTAAATGATATTTGGATAGTTTTCCAAAATAGCAAGCCCTTGGCTTTTATCATTTAGAAAACTGATAAACTCAAGTTCCAAATTTGATTTATGAGGTTGATCAATCCTGTTGTCCACAAAAACAATAAAATCTTTATCATCTTTACTACAAATACTACTTCTTCTGCATCCAGCCAAGATTTCACGTTTTTTGTAATTTTTCTCCAAGGTATTTAATGTAAGGTGTTGAATATTTTGCCTCTCTTTTACTGAGATGTTTTCTAGTAATCAGCGCATGTCACGTTTGCACAAGGGTGGAAACATGACGCTCTATTTGCTTTAGGTGTCAGCATGAGAAACTCATGAAATCTTCGTTCCAAGCTCTACATAATGCTAGGCACACAACTACTACGAACGACGAATATTTGGTCGCGAATATTCGTCGCCAAAAATAAAACACATTAGTGTATATGAAAATGCACACAATCGTGGCGTGGCGTTGGTCGAAATTCGTCATACTCAACGAAAATTGAAATAGATTTATTTCTAATTATTTCGTCAGCGAACGGCGAACTAAACAGTATCAGGTGGCCAGGTTTCTTATATAAAAAAAATAATATTTTTCACGAAATCATACTTTTTATATTTATATTAATCCATGTAGTAAAAAATTTATGAAGATGTTCTCAAAATATAAAGTACCTGAGTAATTTGTTCAAAAATCCCATCTTTCGGATGATATTCATTTTCATTCATTTTTTTTCTTTGCACGGAATGTTCGTTGATATTGTGCTTCACACGACGAATTTATACAACGAATATTTGCCGGAGAATTCGTCGCGATCGGCGAAGTTCGTCGTTCGTCGCAGTTGTGTTCCTAGCATAAGTTTTGTTAAAATATAACTGAAATGTCTCAAAGCATTATATTGCAGTCGATCTAATCTAGTTCTCACAGCCTAGTGTAAAACTAATTTCAAGGTGCATTAACGTATACACGGTGGCAGCACTACGGCATGTGACAATTTTTTGCTACTGGCAATATAGTAAGCTATTTACGTCAAATGTATTGTTTACATTTTTGAAAGTGAATTTGTGTTTTATTCTGAATTAAACATATAAAAATTACTTTGTGAACATAAAAATAATTCAAATAAATATAATTCATAATTATGAAAAGGTACATTCATAGTTTATAATTGTGAAAATAGTTACAAATATTTTTGATAAACTTAGCTTACCAGATGCCGGTTTTTGTTGTATTGTTGTAATTTTGCTCTAGTGCTGCCACCGTGTATACGTTAATGCACCTTGACTAATTTGCTGTGAATAAAACAATTGAAAGCTGAATTCATGGTGCAATTATAAGGTGGCAGCATTAGAGTTGCTGTACTAGATACATAATATTTTGTTTGTTTAAAAATTCCACCATAATGTCAAAAACATTTTTACAAAACAAAGGAAAATAGAGAAAAAAAATGTATATGAAGAAATTTGATTTTTAAGCAATCCAATTATTTTTGTGGCGAGGGAAGTCGATAAGCAGTAGAATTTTTCTTTTTACATAGCAGACAGCAACGCGTATTAAGGAATTCAAATATTTTTGAAATCTTTTTTATTGTTTCTTTGGCACATTTTCAAATTATTTAAAATATTATTTTTTCACTTCACTTTGTATAAACATAAACAGCTTCTACGCAATTAAATTATATTTGAAAACTTCTTTATTGTTTTTCTTGCACTTTTTCACTTTTTCTTTCTTTTTTTTGTACGATTAAAATATCATTATTTTTTTTTCACTTCAATTTGTGTAAACATAAACAATTTTTGGCACTACCGGTCGTTTTAAATAAAAAATTGTCACCTGCGCTAGTGATGCCACCTGGTTAATACACCTTGGCTGAATTGCAGTGTTGCTGAATGATAAAGGTTTTAATGGTTGTAGTTTCTATTATTTATTTTGTTAAAATGTCAAAGTTTTTAATTTTTTTTAAATTACAGCCAAAAAACATCGGAAGGTTATTTTTACGCCACCTTATATATATATATATATATATATATATATATATATATATATATATATATATATATATATATATATATATATATATATATATATATATATATATATATATATATATATATATATATATATATATATATATATATATATATATATATATATATATATATATATATATATATATATATATATATATATATATATATATATATATATTCATATACATATATATATATATATATATATATTCATTTATTTATTCATCATTTTAAAATATGGTAAGGATTCATAAGACTGAAAATTTTTTAATTTATGTAATTACATATCTTCAAATTTAAAAGCCTTATTCATAAAAAAATATTGCATGTTTATTAAACACTTATTTGACACATTTTCAATAGAAGTTTGTTAAGTAACAGTTTAATAAACATACAATATTTTTTACGAGTCCGGCCGTAAATTATTAACTTACAAGTTTTGAAAATGGCTGTGAGCGTTGGACTTTGAACTAATCTGTGTAAACCGTATAAGTACTACAAGTCTACGACAGAAATTTCTCCATCGGCGAATGGCCAAAATCATTGAGAAATATGTACATGCATATGCATATAAGTTGTACGAGTATATTCTTGTGAAAGGCTGTACGAATACTTTCAACACAGATGTAAATAAAAGATTTTACTTTATATTAGAACAAAGAACTCGTATTGAAAATCCGTCAGATTTTTTTTCCCGTAAGTTACATACACACAGAAATATATACACAAATACATACCTACATATGTATGTATATAAATACTAGCAGTAAAAATTGGCAGAGCGGGTTGCGCGCCTGTTATAAAATTCTTAAAATATTCTTTTTGTTTGGGCCAAGGTTAAAGCAATTTTGTATGTATGTATGTATGTATGTATGTTTTTTTTTTTTTTTTTTTTTCGTGGGATGAAAAACCATCGAAAGGCACCGGCAGTGATGGTGGGTGCCAGTGTGCGAGACTTTAACACGCTAAAAAACATCCCTTCGCACTGACCCAGATGCTCCCCGAGGGACTGCCGCAAGGCTTTACGTCTCGGGGTGGGAAAGGTGATACACCCTACATCTAAACTAAACTACATTGATTCTGCTGCGAATCTGTTCTAACCTACGAAGTTCCAACAAAACCAATTTTACAAAACTACAGACGTACGTCCAGTTGCACAAAGATTCCAATATGATTGGAACCATACTGCTCGGACTGATGCTACGTCCTAGGACTGTTTCTAAATATTCCCTATCACTATTAAATCGTGGACAGATGAAAAACACATGCTCAGCATCTTCCAAGATATTACCATCACAACTCGGACAGAACGGAGTACTGTCATGTCCGAAACGGTACAAGTACGACCTAAAACAACCATGCCCAGTTAGAAACTGTGTAATATAGAAGTTCAAATCGCCGTGCTTTCTTGATAGCCATGCTCTGATGTCTGGTATCAGTAAGTAGGTCCATCTTCCCTTGTCAGCTGTCGCCCATCATTCTTGCCATTTTCGCAGACACGATTCTCTCAACCCAACCGAGCTGTCCGAAGCGGCCTCTAGCTCGATCGGTATCATGCCTGCAATGACAAAAGCGGCCAGGTCCGATACAGTTCGGAATGCGCTACATACACGCAAGGCGATCACCCTATACATAGGAGATATCAGGTTCATATAAGTAGGATATCTAAGTGAGCCTGACCATATAGGCGATGCATATAAGGTAATGCTTCTTAATACACTAGAGAGTAATCTCCTCTGCAGATATTTTGGACCTCTTGTACTCGGCATGATCCGGCATAGCGCTGTGCACGTTTTTGATGCTTTACTGCCTATGTACTTCAAGTGCTCTTGAAAAGACAGACGAGTGTCAATCATGACCCCAAGGTATTTTAAACATTCCTTAGATTCTATGCTACACGTGCCAATATTTAGCCTGACAGTTTCCCTACTTTTCCTACTACTATTCAGAACCGCTTCCGTTTTATGGTCAGCTAGAGTTAGGCCCATTGATTTTAGCCAAGATCTTACGATCTGAATACTGGCGTTTGCAATGGTTTCCACTTCTAGTAACTCTTTCCCTTCACACACTAACGCTGAGTCGTCTGCGAATCCAACTATCTTCACCTTTTCCGGTAGATCTAATCTTAATACTCCGTCGTACATGACGTTCCACAATAGTGGGCCAAGAACTGAACCTTGAGGCACCCCACCAATGATCTTGCGCCTCTTAGTACCTTTATCGGTATCATAAACTAGCTCTCTATCCCGGAAATAGTCCCGTACAATTGCTAGTAGATACCCTGGGATGTTTATACGGACCAAAGCATCAACTATATGCTCCCAGTTTGCCGTATTGAAGGCGTTTTTTACATCTAGGGTTATAACCACACAATACCCTTTTGTTCCATTCCTCCACCTCTTCCCTTGGATAGCTTGAGCAGCGGTTTCTACTACAACTTTGATAGCGTCCCCCGCTGACTTTGCTTCCTGAAGCCAAATTGGTTATCTGATAAACCTAGGTTAGCTTGTACACAATCTTCCAATCTTCTGCAGATTATACTCTCCAGCAGTTTTCCACTTGTATCTATCATACAGAGCGGACAATACGAGGAGGGGTCGTCTAGCGGCTTGTTATCCTTAGGTAACAACACCAATTTCTGCCTCTTCCAGATTGTTGGAAAAGTTCCCTGAATCAAGCATGCGCTTATTACTTTCAAGAAATAATCAGGATGGACTTTAACAGCCTCCTTCAGTACCATATTTGGGATGCAATATAAGCCTGGTGTTTTCTTGTCTTTGAATTATGAGACAGCACCTTCTATCTTGACAACCGTAACCGGAGGAAGTCGATAGCTGTGTTGCCATGTCGGAGCTTCCTGTTGAGGAAAAAGATGGTCTACAATTCCATTGAGGAAATTCTCTTCTCTTGGCGGTGATGGGCCAAGACATTTAAGTTTCCTGGTTACTAGCTTATATGCTAAACCCCAACGAATCGCAATCTTCAATGCCTTTCTTTTATCCCTATACAACTGGTGCTGCACATTATTCTCTAACCGACCCCTCGTTCGTGTATACCGCTTTCGGGCGCTAATACACTCTGAACGCAAGCTAGCAATTTTATCATTCCACGAATACACTGGAATACACTGGAGGCTTATTTGGCAATCTTTTCCGCCTTGTATGATATATGTATGTAGGTATATATGTATGCCCAAAGTATGCAGTTGTGGCGTTAAAAAATTTCCAATCATATCACAATATCGCTCCCATTCACGTTTACCGTTACAGCGTTTACATTTTCAAAGATGTAAGATAATGATCCCGCCTGACAAACCTGCACACCAGACTGTCCCTTTCAATGGAGGCAAAGGTGACTGATGAATAATTTTAGGGGTTTCCACTGTGCAAAACGTTCTGTTTATTCACATATCCAATCAATCATTCGGATTTTTTTACGAAAATCGACGACAGGATTTGAAAAAAGGTTTTAACGATTAAAAAACGTTGGTGCCACACGTGGGTACGAATGCGAAATTTGAACTTTCAAGACTAAAGTTTACCAAAATGGTGGCACCGTTACCTGGAATTATTTTTGTTTCTTGTGCAGATGGTTATTGTACTTCTTTACAAGTGCTTATGTCACTAACGTACTCATAATTGTTTTACTTCGTATGAGAAAGATATATACGATAAAGTACCGAAGTATACTTATTGTCGCGGCTTAAACAAAAAAAAAAGTGCGAACCACGTACATTGACGAACTACGTGTGCTTGTACAGGTGTCGACAAAGCATGAACAAATTTTTACAAAGAATTGTTTGTCTTAAACAAAAAATAACAAGAAATCATAAATATTTTTTTTTGTCTGGGTAAGTTGAGTGTGTGGTAAAAATAAAGCAAAAACAGCAGCATACAATACAAAATTTTTATTTGAATACAAAGTAATGCACAGTAGCTTGTTTAAACTGTTTTCGCAGTATTTTTGTTACACTCTAGATTACGTTGAGTGTATATGCTATGTTAAAATTTGCATACTTACGTATTAAGCACGTGCACTCGTGTAGCGCAGAGTATTGCGAAAACAGTTTAACTATGATTACTTTTTGCACACTAACTATGATTACTTTTTGCACAAAAAAGAACATTCGGTTTGTTTCTTTACTCTACGTTGGGATCCCGTGGGCAACCAATTTGCACGAAAAGCATTCTTTTGTGCATAAAAAATATAAACATTAAAGCGAATCAAGAATAATCATTGCAAATGAAAATCAGAGAGTGAAACATGTGTTGCATATTACCGCCTAAACATTGTATTCCATGCGTTTCATGAAACTTTTGATCAGTGTAAAAAGGCTATTACTCGACGTTTTACAATTTTTTTAAAATAACATATGACACTTATACATGTATGTATGCATGTAGGTGTTTAAAATTGTGTTTATATTGAGTAGATAGATTTATGTTGACAAAAAACCAGACATTTTACACAAGTATCTACATTTTATCAATAACAAATTTAATTATAAGTATGCTATGTTCATATACATATGTATATATACACATATGTATATATATATATATATATATATATATATATATATATATATATATATATATATATATATATATATATATATATATATATATATATATATATATATATATATATATATATATATATATATATATATATATATATATATATATATATATATATATATATATATATATATATATATATATATATATATATATATATATATATATATATATATATATATATGTATATATGTGTGTGTGTGTGTGTGTACGTGCGTGTGCACTGCGCAATTGTTTACAATTACGTTTTTGTTAATATACTTATGTAAGTACATATGTATGTACAAATACTGATATATGAATGTATACATATTTAATACGTACGAGTATGCATTCATATATGTATTGCTCGTAAAATGCTACTCGGTTAAAAGTCATGATTGGTATTAACTGTTAGTTCACTGATAACGAAGCTGTTCGCACAGTTAAATTTAAAATAATAATATTTACCTGTAGAATGGAGGGGTGAATAGAGCTGCAAATCTATCGATAGTACTATCGATAGTTTTATTTGTGGTCCACCATCGATATTTTTTATCCGATAGTGATACTATCGGTGAGAAAAAAGCAAAAGCAAAGTTAATTAACAATACTTGACGGCTTACAAATTTTTTAAATTAAATTGAAAAATAAGTTAAACATTTTTAATTTTATAAACATTAAGCATGATTTTTTCATTACTAAAAGTATGCATAACAAAATAATCACCGACTAAAAGTTGAAAATTCTCGCATATCTGCTATTTTCTTTGATTTTTTTTAACAAATTGCTGGTGACAGCATATATTATACATCATACATTTTTATTAAAAATTGTAAATCTTTCGCAATAATTTTTTAAGGTGCTGATTACTATTAAAATTTGACGGCTCTAATAAGCTTGTTTTATTTTTATGGAGAAGTTTAGGCAAGATTCAATGTTGAATGAACTATTAAAGTTGCATGCTTCTGACAAAATTGTTCTTACATACATATGTATGCTTGTAGATGACTGCGGTAAAAATATTGAAATCAGCGGAAAACGCTTAAAGGGTTCTCGGAAGATTGGAGTTTTTTTCATGTGGTAAAATTTGTAAAACAAGCGAAAACATATGAAATATATTCGACCATCAAAAGCGCGTTCAACCTAGTAATTTAAAAACGCCTGTGTCATAAATAGAGTCAAACACCCGAAACCTACGGCTCAGACACAGATCGCAAAAAAAATTTTAACAACGCTTTAATGCAATGTTAGAGTTCGATACTATCGAAACCATCGATAGTTTTAAAATATACTATCGAAGCTATCGAATGGGCCGACTATCGATAGTTTTGCAGCTCTAGGGGTGAAAAGAGAGGCTGTGGGCTTATAGTGGTATAGGTATTTAGTTAGTAGGGGAATGGTGAGAAAATGCTCTGTGTGGCGTTACATGCTATTGTACTAGTGACCCGCAACTCCTTATGAATGCAGATAGAGATCGATATCTATATATACTATATATCGATATATACATGTCTGGCCTCTGTATAGAGGCTATTGAAGCTCGCCTAGATATCTTAGGCGGTGAGGATCGTCTCCTCATCGACTTGGCAACTTTACAGAAGTAGTTGTACGATAAGCTCAGTCTGCTGCCATTTTTTTTTTCTTTTATCTGGAACCTGTACTCAGAGGATGACCCCTACATACTCGTATGCAGCGCATTGCAATGGAACTAGGAAAATAGGTTATGATGAGGAGGAAAGAGGAAGTAGTGTTCGTGGAGTGTTAACAATAACAACACGAAAGACTAAACCAAACTCTATTGCAGCATTTAAAATGTTGGAGTTAAATTAGTTAAAACTGATCAGTGCCCAGTGTATATACCTTCGACACTGCTCAGATTAGCAAAATTTAGTCCAACACCTTCCATATTACAAGGTTATGAAATGCATTAAAAAGAAATTAATATTGAACATATAAAGAAAACACGGACAACTTTGAAAAAAGACAAAAAAAAAAAAAAAACACGTGTACGCATATTGCTACCTATTCCGGTGCACTTTGATTTCATACGAAATTAGTAATGAACATATGTACATAAGTATATAGAAAATACGGGCAACGGTAAAAAAAGAGAGAAAAACAAAAATAAACACGTGTACACAACTTGCTACCTATTATGGTGCAATTTGGTTGCATACGAATTTAATTAATGTACATACACATATATATAGAAAATACGGACAGCAGTAACAAAAGACGTGTGCACATGGTTCGCAAACGGGCAATGTCCAGTGATGACTGCCGCTGTAACACTCAAGTGAGATTTGGGTAGTTCTAAGAGTTCCTTTGTTCTCATAAAGGTGATTTGCGGTCACAACTTCCCTATTGTGAAGCATTTGGACTCTGTGAACCATTTTTCTTGAGAATATTCCAGCACGTGGAGCTTTATTCGTTTTCAACACGCTGATAAGGGTTGTCCCTTCTTTGGCTAAATTGTCAGTGATTTTGTTGCTGTTAATGAACCCATTTTAGGGTTAGGTAAGAATGGAATTAGTGTATATTCCAATCAGAGAGTTGATGTCGGCCTAAACTTGTTGTTACATTCGTAACAACATTCGTTTCACACGTCAAATTTTTAGCTTCACATCAGTAAGCAAGAGCAGTTTTACGCAAAATTTTTTTTTTATAATAGCTTTGTTGGAAAAACCTCCGGGTAAAGCCCGGCAAAATGAGAGTAAATAAAAAATACCCTCAGAAGACAACAAATTTGCCCACTACTGCTGAAACATAAAAAACCATATATCAAGCCCGAACTTAAATGTCAAAGCTGTTGTTTAATATGGAATTTTAAAATTCAGTGTCCTCAACTTTTATAGTTTATAACGCACTGAAATCCAGTAAAAACCACGTACTTTGACAAAAATACACGCAGCTGAAAATTTTTATTATACAGGGTATGACAGGATTGATTGTAATGGTCAGGATAAAAATCTATGCGGATTGAAAACTATGGGCATTTAAGAAAAATCTAGAAGTTTGGTCAAACTGTAACAATTTTTCGGTTATTGTGGTTAATTTTTATTATTTTTGTTCGCTTAAAATTTTAGAACCGTAACCCTAAATAACATTTCTAGAACCGCAGTCAAAAGTAATGACATAATTGCCATAAGTTTTCTAGAATCCAAACTATTTGTTAAACTATGAATTTAAATTATTCAAAATTTGTCGATTTTGAAAGCCCTTCTTAAAAAAAAATACTAAGGTGCCATTAAAAGTTTGCGCATTTAATCAGAGGTCTAATCACTGCATACGATATTGAATTAACTATCGTATCGAATAACATTACGATACATGTATATTATGGCAAATGATGCATATCGGTTCGAAATTTAAACAAAATGTAATAGATTGAAGAAAAAATTCTTTTACTTTTTTATATTATTGCAATACAATTTATCCGATATCCATAAGCCATGATACCAAACTGAAAATTTTCGATAATTTTGCTCGCTATCGTATGCGGCGATTTGGCCGTAGGATTGTAAAATGGTTAAATACTTGTCAGTTTCATACTAAAAACACGAGTAACTTATTTTACTCAGTTCAAGTATTTTTTATTCACACAAGCTCTTGGCAGAATGATGAGAGATATGGATAGTGGACATATATCTCATGAGTGAGCGAGAGACATACATAGATGCCAGATAAATCCGGTTTAAAGTCGTCAAATTCGAGGAAAAAATCTTCAAAACCGTCAATATGATTATCGCAAATCGACAATAAGTAAAATTAATAATTTTTATATAAAATTTATATTTTATTGGGGTTTAATGTAACAAAATAACTTATTGTTGGTTTTAGTGAAAAAGACTACAGCATTTAAATCAACAACAATTCTATACTCATACAAACATGAAGTTGATTTCACAAGTATTTTGGTATTTTCAAAGTTCTTTTTATATACCATATATAAGAGTTATCAACGGATTATCGCTCTAATCACTTTCATTAAATCGAGCAAATGGCAAAGTTTTAATGCTTTAGCACTTTTCTTTTAAAAATGGTTTCCTCCCTTTGGTTTTGTTAAGGTTTATGTACCTCGATGCAGAAAAATACTGTAAGACTAATATTATAGCTATAACTTAGTTAAAAAGCAAACATTTGTGAGAAATAGTTGTTGATACTTTATTAAAAAATCGACATTCTTTATACCTATGTATATCATTGAACTATTTTTTCAAGTTTACGCTTCGTTGTTTTAGTTCGGATTAAATTTCTCTTCTTTAAAATTATACGCTAAAATCAGAAAAAACACGCTTTCTTTTTATAACATTGTAAGGATTTAAAAGACATAATATATATATATATATATATATATATATATATATATATATATATATATATATATATATATATATATATATATATATATATATATATATATATATATATATATATATATATATATATATATATATATATATATATATATATATATATATATATATATATATATATATATATATATATATATATATATATATATATATATATATATATATATATATATATATATATATATATATATATATATATATATATATATATATATATATATATATACATAAGCCCGATAGAACTTGAAATTGTAAAAAATAACACAAAAAATTAAATTGTAATCAAAATTTTTTTTTATTCGAAAGATCAATACGTGACATTAACATTTGAAAATGATTTCGGGCATATGGGCACCGCGGCTGTTCTTGACGAAGCGCATTCTGGACGTCCAATTTTGGGCCACTGTTTCGAGCACTGCTGGCCGTATGTCACGAACAACACGAACAATGCTGGCCTCCAAGGCGTCAATTGTTGCTGGTTTATCAGCATAAACCAGTGACTTCACGTAGCCCCACAGGAAATAATCGAGAGGTGTCAAATCGCACGACCTTGGAGGCCAATTGACAGGTCCATTTCTCGAAATCAACTTATCGCCAAATTTTGATTTCAGTAAGTCGATGGTTGCGTTCGCCGTATGGCACGTAGCGCCATCCTGTTGAAACCACATCTCCTCCGGATCAATGTCATCCATATTTTCAAACAAAAAATCATTGATCATGGTGCGGTAACGATCTCCATTGACCGTAACGCGAGCTCCGGCCTCATTTTTGAAGAAATAAGGTCCGATGATGCCACCAGCATGAAAACCGCACCAAACAGTGCATTTTTCTGGATGTAATGTAGTCTATAGGGTCTCTTGTGGATTGGTCTCACTCCATATGCGGCAATTTTGCTTATTAACAAACCCGTTAAGCCAAAAATGCGCCTCATCGCTGATCACAATTTTGCGATAAAAGTTGCGCGAATCGACGACTGATTTTCAAAGTAAATTTGGATAATTTCGTAGCGTTGTTCAAGCGTGAGTCTATTCATGATGATTTGTCAGAGTATACTGAAACAAATAAAAAAAATGTTTCATCAAAATTTAATTTTTTGTGTTACTTTTTACAATTTAAAGTTCTATCTAGCTTAAAAAAACACCCTTTATATATGTCAGGTGGAGACCGCACTTAATGGATTTTTGGAAGTCCATATAGTTCTGGTGCTGTAGGTGTATGTGATGTCATTTTGATTTTCACATGTTTTGTGATTATGTTTTGTTTTTTTGTAGTTGTATCGAAATGTGAAATGAAAAAGTAAAAGGTAACAAAAGGCAAACTTAATGAACGCACCTTCATTTGGTTTCAGAAGTTTGTGTGTATGTTTACAAAAATAATTAAACTATTTCTATTTAATTTGGTAAAAAATGTGCATTCCTTCCATTTTTAATCAAACGAATTGCAAAAAAATTCGTTTCAATCTTTGTTAGGAAATTATTGGATAAAATGTTATGTTGTTATTTTTAGTACTTTTTTATATAATCTACTCAGAAAAGACACAAGCAGTACGCAGTTTTGCAACTATGGGTATAAAATCATTAAGTTCAAAAAAGAACCTTATTATTTTTTTATCTGGGACCAGTACTCAGGGGATGATCCCTACATATGCAGTGCACTGTACTGAAACTAGGAAAATAAGTTATGATTTATTATTATTATTATTTTTTTTTTTTTGCATCGTAATCGTTCGAAGAATTTTGTTTTGTTGCCTTTGTATTTTTTCAATGTTTGACGCTGAGGCAGTGCCCCATAACTGAATTCCGTAGCACCATATAGGCTTTAGTATTGCGTTGTATAACAAAAGTTTGCAATCCAACTTCAATTTCGAGTTTCTGCCCATAAGCCAATTTAGTTGCGCTGCTTTTAGTTTTAACTGAGTGACCTTTGCTTCAATGTGAGACTTCCACATTAGTCTACGGTCCAGGTGAATACCAAGGTACTCGACTTCATTTTGCTGCGGAATAGGTGAGTTGTTAATTTGGATATGCGCATATTTAGTTGCACCGCTTTTAATTTCATCTGGGTGACTTTAGCGTCAATGTGAGACTTCCACGTGAACCTACGGTCGAGATAAATACCAAGGTATTTGACTTCACTGTGCTGCGGAACAATATAGTTGTTGATTTTAATAGCCGAACAAGTTTTTCTACGTAGTGTGAATGTAACATGGGTACATTTTTCTTCATTTACTTTGATTTTCCAAAGTTTCAGCCATTTCTCTAATATAAGAATACGTTCTTGCAAATTTTGTGATGCTAATTTATAGTCTTCATGGACACTGATGAATGTTGTATCATCTGCAAAAGTTGAAGTGTGAATTTTGCAGCTCGTTGGCATGTCTGAAGCATAAATCAAATATAAAGTTGGACCCAATATGCTACCCTGGGGAAGTCCAGCTTCGATTAGCTGAGCCGAGCTTTTGAAATCACCTTCCTTAACGACGAATTTCCGGTCATATAAGTAGCTCTCTAACAGCTTGTGTGTGTTTGCAGGCAAGTTTAATTTTATTTTATGGGTTAAGCCTTTGTGCCACACTTTGTCAAAAGCTTTGGAAACGTCAATAAATAGAGCTGAGCAATATTTTTTATCTTCGAACGCGTTTCTAATAACATTCACTAGCCTGTGTGTCTGTTCTATGGTGCTATGCTTAGCCCTAAAACTGAATTGATGGTTACGAATACATCCTACTTCAATCAAGATTGGGGTCAACTTCGTCATTAGCAATTTCTCGAACAGTTTTGAAATTGTTGGCAATAGACTTATCGGCCTATATGACTCAACTTTTGTAGGATCCTTTCCTGGTTTGGGTATCATAGTAATGACAGACACCTTCCACTCAGTAGGAAAATACTCGAGACGTAAAATAGCATTAAAAATAAAAAGGACGAGTCTTCTAGCTACTCGGGGTAACTGCACAAGCATTTTGTTGGTAATTGTATCTATACCTGGAGCTTTCTGGGGTATAAGTTACTAATAGGATTATCGACATCTTGAAAACGAAGTCTAAAAGGTACGGGAGGTCTAACGGCATATGGCGGCATATCAGCTTCATCATTCATTCCGTCAATGGCAAAGACGTTTCTCAATTGGTTAGCGTACAGCATTCCCTTTTCGGAGTCAGTTCTGGCCCAGTCCCCAGTTTGAGTACGCATGGGTGGCTTAGATCTAACGGGTCTCTTTAACCCTCTGGCTGCTTTCCACAAAGAATAATCGGATTGAGGACTACCATTGAGGCTTTCCAAATAGGTTGTGAGGGAAGCCACTCTTTGGACTTCAAGAAAATTTCTTAGTTGACTTACGCATTCTCGAAGCCTAGCTTTAAGCTGGGGAGACCTGCGAAGTTGCCATTCTCTTCTGATTCTTCTTTTTTCTGAGACAAGGTGTTCGATTTCGGAGGAACAAGTTCGGCTATTCATATTTCTAAAACTTGTAGTGGTAGCATGTTGCACGGCTTTTATAATATTTTGGGAAAAATCATTAATTGACTCATCAATATCCTCTGGAGTTCTCAAAGATATATTTTCCGTACAATGAGTACTTAAATATTTTTTATATTTTAGCCAATTCACTCTAGACTGGAATACACTTAAGTCGTCAAATGGGGATCCAATGTTCTGGAGGAAACATATAGGCTCCACATGCATCCAATCTAAGGGGATGTTTTTTACGATTCCAAAATCAATAACATCTGGGATCTTTCGCTGGTCAGATGGCCAATAGGTGGGGCACCCGCTGGAGATTACATCTAAACCCAATTTTAATATAGTATCAAAAAGCACACGACCTTTCGGGGAGATTAATCTTGAGCCCCAAAATGTTTTTTTAGCATTATAGTCACCAGCAGCTATAAATCGGGATCCAAGAGAAAAAAAAAATTTGAGTAATGTTTTTTTGTAACTGAAAGCCGAGGCGGGGAATAAAAAATTGATGAAATTACCAATTTACTGTGAATGTGTTCAATACAAATATTTGTTGCTTGAAAATATTCTTCACATGACTCGTAATGTTTAATTCTTTTTTTAATTAGAATAGCCGAACCTCCACAAGAACTTCCACGTGGATCTTTAGTGTAATATAGTATATAGCCATTTATCCTGAAATAACTTCTTGACGTCAGGTGAGTTTCAGCAATCAACATAACATCGATTTGCCTTTTCCCCAGGAAGTGTTCAAGTTCATTTTTATGTTGACGTATGCCGTTTGCGTTCCAGAAACATATTTTTGAATAAATCATTTTTTTACAATAGCTTGTAAAATAGTTGATTGCATTTTTAGCATTTCCTGCATCATGGTGGTCATAGAAGCCGTAAAAGTGTTTATTGATTGAACCAAAGTCTGCAATGTGGCTTCAAGGTTGCTAAAATATGTGTCGGGCTGTTGAGACTTTAACTTCTTATGCCAATGTGGTCTTAAACACATTGTCATAAGAAGCTTGGAACATTTATTTGGGTTGTTGACTGGCCTGCTTGAGGAAAATTGTTGCCTGAAATGAGTTGCGATTGCCGGGACGGCTTGGGAGGAGTTAATGATTTATTTGGCATTAAGAGTTTGAAGTGGGTATAAACGGGGCAGCCCCTGTAATTAGCAGTATGATTGCCTCCACAATTACCACATTTTTTTACACTTGTGTCAGTTTTTGATTTGGTGCACTGTGATGTGCCATGGAGATCACCACACACAACACAGACAGTGGGCAATTTTCAATATATCTTAGTGTGGCCATACTCCTGGCAGTTCATGCACTGAACGGGTCCTGAGCGCTTATACGGCTCCTCTACAGTAACTTTTCGGTGTAGAATGTATTTAACATTATATATTGGATGAACCTCATTCTTCTTTAAGGTGGAATTAGAACCTGGAGATGGTTTTAATTCCACCCTAAACATCTTTCCTCGGTTTCTGATGTTAAAAACATACTTAATTTTAAACCCTTTCTCCTCCAAACCAGTTTTAACGTCATTAGGATCTACGCCAGAATCAATTCCTTTAACAACAACTTGAAGGCCTTTCGCACTTTTAAGCTGATAGGTGTAAAAAGCTCTATTTTCTTTCTCCAAGTCGTCCGTCAATTTGCGGTAATCATTTTCATGAATTACCTGAATTTTTGTTTCTTTAATATTTCCATGCTGCACAGATGTTACGCTAAAGGTATTTTTACATATTACGGTAATAAGTTTGCTTACCAGTTCCTTAGATGTAGGCTCTCTCAAATAAATTGGAGGAGGTTTAAACGATTTTTTTGAACATGTTGGCTCATCCGTTTGGAGAATAGCAAACCTATTATTATCAGAAGGCTTACCGGGGTCCTCATCTTTAGGTATTTTAGGCTTTGATGATAATTGGGCAGATTTAGGGCTTCGTTGCCGTTTCACAACGGTGATGTATTTATCCATGACTACTTGGGTTTTCGGCTTATTGGCGCTAGTTGAACTAGAAGATGTTTTTTCTTCAGATGTTGCAAATATATTTGACGAACACGAACGCGTACGGTTTCTTTCTCTTGTAGAAAGATTTTCTTACGATTTTTGTACGATTCCTCTTCAGAAATCCAAATGTTTCTACTAGTTGAGCTAAGCTCTTTCTCAGAATTTCATCTGCTAGGTACACCCATGCAGGCTATGAGTGCAAATGGAGTGGGAAATCTTGTTTTTGTGGAAGGAAATATGATTAAAACTGATTATTTAAATATTTTAAAAAATAATTTGGCTCAATCTGCCCAAAAATAAGTTTGAGTGATAGCTTTGCATTCGTTCAAGATTTTTTTTTTTTTTTTAACTTCATTATTTTATTTATTGAATCTACATAAAAACATGTAATGACAATAAGTATTCAAATCTTAATACTAAAAAAAAAAAAATTATGATTAAAGTCCTGCCAGTGCTGGACGAAAATTTATTTTTATGCGAATATTATTTCAGAATTCAGTCATCTGTTTAGAGCTCTAATGGTAGCCAAAGTATCCCTCCTTCTCAGACGGGTATGACCACCAAAATTAAGAATATTAGCTGCAAGAGGATTTGGATGGAATTCAAGTTTGTTAATATACCTTGTCGCGTACTTCACAAATTCAGATTTCACAAAAGGTACGTTCAGATCTGCGTGGATTCGTGAGTTTTTAACGTACCATGGAGCATCTGTAATTCTACGGAGAATTCTATTTTGACTTCTTTGAATTTTCTCAATGTTGGATGCCGAGGCTGTGCCCCATAATTGAATCCCATAGCACCATATTGGCTTTAGAATCGAGTTGTACAGCAAAAGTTTACAATCAAGCTTTAAGGTCGAATTTCTGCCTAGTAGCCAGTTAATTTGCACTGCTTTCAATTTCATCTGCGTTACTTTTGCCTCGATGTGCGACTTCCATGTTAGTCTACGGTCAAGATGAATTCCGAGGTATTTGACTTCACTGTGTTGAGGTATTACTTTATTGTTAATAGTAATGGGTGAGCATGTTCCTAGACGCAGTGCGAATGTAACATGGGCACACTTTTGTTCATTAACCTTGATTTTCCAAAGCTTCAGCCATTTCTCTAGTTTGTCGATATGTTCCTGTAAATTTATTGATGCTTGCTGGTGGTTACTATGTATGCTAAGGAATGCTGTATCATCTGCAAATGTTGAAGTGTGAACGTTGGTGCTTGTTGGCATGTCAGATGCGTAGATCAAATATAAGATAGGCCCTAATATGCTGCCTTGGGGAACTCCTGCTTCAATAGACTGAGCGGGGCTTATGAAATCGCCTTCTTTTACTATAAATTGGCGACAATATAAATAGCTTTCTAAAAGGTTATGTATGTTTGCAGGTAAGTTAAACTTTATTTTATGCATTAAGCCATCGTGCCACACTTTATCAAAAGCCTGTGAGACGTCGATGAATAAGGCAGAGCAATATTTTTTATCTTCAAATGCCTTTCTTATGACGTTAACTAACCTGTGTGTTTGCTCAATGGTGCCATGTTTCGCTCTAAAACCAAATTGGTGATCAGGAATACATTCAACCTTATGAAGCATTGGATCCAACTTCGCCTTTAGCAATTTTTCGAAAAGTTTTGATATTGTTGACAGTAGACTTATTGGACGGTATGATTCTACTTTCGTGTGATCCTTCCCTGGCTTAGGAACCATTGTTATCATGGACACCTTCCACTCTGCAGGGTAATACTCAAGTCGTAAAATAGCATTAAAAATAAAAAGAACAATTCTTTTAGCTACACGAGGCAGCTCTACGAGCATTTTGTTGCTGATTTTATCCATACCTGGAGCTTTTTTAAGGTTTAGATTGCCAATAGCATTTTCAATTTCTTGGAAATTGAATCTTAAAGGCATAGGAGGTCTACTAACAATAGGTGGCAACTCATTTGCATTGTCAGACTTATTTGTGGTAAAAACGTTTTTCAAATGGTTAACAAATAAATTACCCTTTTCCGAGTCATCTCTAGCCCAGTCACCAGACGGTTCTCGCAAGGGCGGCTTACCTCTAACTGGCCTTTTTAAACCCTTAGTCGCCCGCCATAAAGAATAGTCGGACTGAGGAGTACCATCCAGACTTTCTAAATACGTTTGTAGAGAAGCCGTTTTTTGGTTTCCAAGCAACTTCTTAGTTGATTTGTGCACTCACGTAGCCTTGTTTTTAGCTGCGGAGACCTGCGAAGTTGCCACTCTCGTCGAACTCTTCTTTTTTCTAACACAAGTTGCTCGATTTCTGAAGAATATGTTCTATTTTGAAGGTTTCTGCGTGTTAAATAAACTCTAGAAGCAAGTTCAGCGGCTTGTTTAAGGTTTTCGCTAAAGTTGCTTAGTGACGCATTAATATCTTCAGGTGTTCTTAAAACAATATTCTCAGTGCAATGGGTGCTCAAAAATTTTTTATATTTTAGCCAATTCACTCGGGTGACAGTCCTATGCAAATTGTTAATCGGAGACCAAGTCTCCTGGGGAAAACGCACTGAAATAATAGTTGGTGAATGATCCGATGACAAGTCTAACGAAGGCTCAGCTTGCATCCATTCCACAGGGAACCCCTTTACCACTCCAAAATCAATCACATCAGGAATCTTTCGCCGGTCAGTCGGCCAGTAAGTGGGATGCCCGCTTGATATTACGTCTAAGCCCATTTTAGAAATTGTATCAAAAAGCACTCGACCCTTCGGGGTGATTAAACGTGAGCCCCAAAAAGTGTGTTTTGCGTTGTAATCTCCAGCTGCTATAAAACGAGGTCCTAATGAGGTGAAAAAACTTGAATATTGTGACTCCGTCACTGAAAATCGAGGCGGCGAATAAATCGATGAGATAACCAATTTGTAATGAAAATTTTCCACACAGATATTAGTTGCTTGAAGATAGTCCTCACATGTGTCGTTCAACAAAAAATGCTTTATCCTAGATTTTATCAAGATTGCAGAACCTCCACAAGCTCTTCCACGGGGGTCTTTAGTATCGTATAATACGTAGCCGTTAATTTTAAAGAAGCTTGTTGACGTCAAGTGAGTTTCTGCAATCATCATTATATCAATCTGCTTATCCATCAGGAAGTATTCGAGTTCATTTTTGTGTTGGCGGATGCCGTTCGCGTTCCAGAAACATATTTTTAACCAAATCATTTTTTCGAAATAACCTGCAAAATGGTGGATTGCATTTTCACCATTTCCTGCATCATCGTCATCATAGACGACGTAAAAGTGTTTATAGTTTGAATTAGGGTCTGTATTGTTGCCTCAAGGTTACTGAAATTTTGATCGGGCGGTTGAGATATAGATTGTTGATTCGGGTTTGCGAATGTAGACTTAACTACATTAGCATAAGAAATTTGTTTTTGATTTTGAACGGTTTTGTCGGTGGTTGACTGTCCTGTCGGAGGAAAAGAATTATTAGAAAAAATTTGAGTCTGCTGTGGTGGCTTAAAAGCAATTATTGGTTTGTTGTTCATTGAGCGCTTGAGGTGGGTGTAGACGGAGCAACCTCTATAATTAGCTGTGTGGTTTTCACCGCAATTACTGCATTTTTTTATTTTTGGGTCGAATTTCGGCTTATTGCATTGTGCTGTACCATGGAGTTCTCCACACACAACACAAACTGTAGGCAACTTGCAGTACGCTTTAGTGTGGCCAAATTCTTGGCAGTTGTGGCACTGTACGGGTCCTAAGCGCTTATGCGGTTCCTCTACGGTTACTTTTCGATGTAAAAGGAATTTTACACTGTATATTGGATGAACTTCATTTTTCTTTAAAGTCACATCTCCTGGCTCTAATTCAACCCTAAACATTGGTTGAGGGATCTTTTCACGATTTCTGATGTTTAACACATTTTTTACTTTGAATCCCTTGTCTGTCAAACCGGTCTTAACCTCATCAGTGTCTACGCAAGGGTCAATCCCTTTTATTACGACTTGAAGACCTTTAGCGCTTTTAAGCTGATAAGTATAAAAAGCTTTTTTTTCTTTTTAAAAATCGTTAGACAGTTTTCGATAGTCATTTTCATCGTTAACCTGAATTTTAGTTTCGTTAATGTTACCGTGCTTGATGGAGGTAACGTTAAATGTATTTTCTCCGATTACTGAAACAATTTTTCTTACCAGTTCATTGGAGGCAGATTCCCTTAAATAAATTGGTGGTGGTTTAAACGATTTTTTTGACGATCCTGTTGGCTCATCCGTTTGTAGAATAGAAAATCTGTTTTGATTAGTTGGTCTAGCGGATTCGGCATCTTTAGAAATTTTTGATTTGGATGCAATTTGAGCAGATTTAGGGCTTCGCTGACGTTTGGTGATGGTGATATACCTATCCATGCCTACTTGCGTTTTTTGTTTATTGGCATTAGTTAGAGTAGAAGATCTTTTATCTTCTGTTGCAACATCTATGTTAGGCGAGCCGGAACAGGAGCGGATTTTATCTCTTGTAGAAAGAAAATTGTCCAATGATTGCCTTATAGATTCTTCTTCAGAAGTCCATATATTTTTGCTGGTGGCGCTAGGCTCTTTTTCAGAATTATTTCTGATAGGATTACTCATACAGAAAACAAAAACTTTAATGTGTATTTTTTTCCTACTGGGTAGGTAATCTTCACGCACAATTACAACAATAACAATGCACTGCCACCGCACTTGTTTTATTGAAATTGATTTTATTGTTTAGTTACTGAAATGTGAGGAATTTATTTTCCCGTTGTTTTTTAAAATAATTTGTTATTGTTTTTACAATTTATTACAATATATTATTGTTTATATGTAAGTTTAAAAAAAGGGTATAATTAGTGAGCACAATGATTTTTTTGTTTGTTTGTTTGTTTGTTTTTTTTTTTTTGTTCACTGTTTAATTATACGACTGTGCGGTTGGAGAGTCACAGAGTGAAATGATTCGTTCAAGATAACGATCCAAAGCACGCCGCCTTTGTAGTAACGGAATGGCTGCTTTACAATACAAAAAAAGTGTTACCTCATCCTCGACAAAACCCTAAAAATCGCCTTACAGGATATATGGAGTTCTATTCCTGAGAAAGTCAGAGTCTAGCTTTGATAGTGAACGGACGTATTTGTTTTTAATCGGAGTGCTATAAAAAAAAAATAATAAAAATAAAAAAAAGAAACGGTATAAGTACAAAACCGCAATAAGTAGAGAGTGAATTTACACAAAAGAAAAACTTTGTGACAATTATTTTTATATACTTTTAAATTAAAAAAATATAAATAAAAAAAAATTGCATGAGTGTACTTAGTAGATACAATTCTGAGAGGGAGCTTAGCTCCACTAGAAAAAACCTCTGGATTTCTGAAGAGGAATCATTGAAAAAATCATTGGACGATCTCCTGACTCTAAGAGATAAAAAACGCACGCGTTCGTGCTCGCCTAACATTGTTATTACAACAGACGACAAACCATCTTCCAGCCTAGCTATTGCTGATAAACCGAAAACGCCAGTGGATATGGATAGGTATATAACCGTAGTTAAACGTCAGCGAAGCCCTAAATACGCGCAAATATCTTCAAAATCAAAAATTTCTAAAGACGATAAACCCACTGCGATAACGGATGGTAATAGGTTTGCTATCCTTCAAACAGATGAGCCAACAACATCCAAGAAAACATATAAGCCTCCACCAATACATTTGAGAGAGCCGACTTCTAGTGAACTGGAAACAACTTATTACGGCAATCGGTAAAGATACTTTCAACGTCACATCAGTGAAGCACGGCAGCATCAGTGAAACTGGAATTCAAGTAAATCATGAAAACGATTATCGAAAATTGTCTGATGTTTTACAAAAGGAGAAAAGATCATTTTACACATACCAGCTCAAAAGTGCTAAAGGTCTTCAGGTCGTTATTAAAGGTATTGACTCTTGCGTAGATATTGATGACATCAAAACCGGATTGGAAGATAAAGGTTTTAAAATAAAAACCGTAGTAAACATCAGGAACCGTGAGAAGATCCCTCAACCCATGTTTAGGGTTGAACTAGAACCCAGGGATGTTGTCCTGAAAAAAGGTGAAATTCATCGAATTTATAACCTTAAATTTCTTTTGCATCCTAAGGTTACCGTTGAGGAGCCACATAAGCGTTCAGGACCCGTTCAGTGCCTAAACTGCCAAGAATTTGGCCACACAAAGGCTTACTGTAAGTTGCCAGCTGTTTGTGTTGTGTATGGCGAACTTCACGGCACAACTCAGTGCAACAAGCCAAAGGCCGACGCAAGTGTTAAGAAATGCAGTAACTGTGGAGGTAACCACACTGCAAGTTATAAAGGTTGTCCTGTCTATACTCATTTTAAGCGATCAATGACAAATAAGTCATCGGTTTCTCCAGCAACCCAGCAGCCAAATGTCATTGGCAAAAACAATTTTCCCCAGGTAGGCCATCCAACCAACTACGCAAGCATGCAGAATTCCAAACAATTTTCATATGCGTATGTGGTTAAATTCGACCAAAACTTGAACCAGGAACCCAAGCCCCAAAATTCCTATCCAAATTTTAGTAATCTAGAGGCAACTCTGCAGACTCTTGTCCAATCCATTAACACCTATACCGTTTCTATGATAAACATGATGCAGGAAATGCTAAAAATACAATCCACTATTTTACAGGCAATTAAAAAAAAAATGAATTGAGCTTTCCTGGGGTTTGTGTTAGAAATAACATTTTCAACATCTTGAAAACTAAGTCTCAAATATAGAGACGGTCTAACAGCGTATGACGGTAGTTCAGCTGAATCATTCGCTGTATCATTTGTGGTAAAAACAAATGATTAACATACAACATCCCCTTTTCAGAATCGCTTCGTGCCCAGTCGCCAGTTGAAGTTCGCAAAGGTGGCTTACCTATTACGGGTCTTTTCAAACCTTTTGTCGCTTTCCATAGCGAATAATCGGATTGAGGAGTATCATCAAAACCTTCCAGATAATTTTTGAGGGAAGCCATTCTTTGGGTTTCAAGCAGATTTCTTAACTGAGATATGCATTCCCGTAGCCTAGCTAGGGAGACCTGCGAAGTTGCCACTCTCTTCTAACTCTTCTTTTCTCTGACAGAAGTTGATCAATTTCAGATGAAAAAGTTCTATTGCTCATATTTCTGGATTTTATATGGCTAGTGGTAGCATGTTGTACGGCTTGATTAAGGTGTTCAGAAAATTCGTCAATCGATATGTCAATATCCTCAGGCGTTCTCAAGGCAATGTTTTCTGTACAATAAGTACTCAAATATTTTTTATATTTTAACCAATTAACTCGAGAGATGGTCAACGCCAAGTCACAAAACGGGGAACCAACCCCCTGGGGGAACGAAACAGAAACTATAGTTGGTGAGTGATCTGATGACAAGTCTAATGAAGGTTCCACTTGCATCCATTCTGAGGGAAAATTTTTTGTAACTCCAAAATCTATAACGTCTGGGATCTTTCGTTGGTCTAACGGCCAATAAGTGGGGTGTCCACTTGAAATAACATCTAAGCCCATTTTGGAAATGGTGTCAAAAAGCACACGGCCTTTCGGGATAATTAAACGTGATCCCCAAAAAGTGTGTTTCGCGTTATAGTCGCCAGCCGCTAAAAATCGAGGACCAAGTGATTTGAAAAAATTTTAATATTGGTTTTCTGTTATTGAAAATCGTGGCGGTGAGTAGATCGAAGAAATAACGATTTTTTCATGCAAATATTCAATGCATATAATAGTTGCTTGGATATACTCCTCACATGTCTCGTTCATTAAAAAGTGCTTAATTCTTGATTTTATTAGAATTGCCGATCTCTCGCAAGATCTTCCGCGGGGATCTTTTGTGTCGTACAGTACGTAGTCATCAATTTAAAAAAAAACTGTTGGTAGTCAAATGGGTTTCAGCAATCAACATTATATCGATTTGCTTTTCGATCAGGAAGTGCTCAAGTTCATTTTTATATTGGCGGATGCCGTTTGCGTTCCAGAAACATATTTGAAACCAATTTATTTGTTTAAAATTGCCTGCAAAATAGTGGGTTGCATTTTCAGCATTTCCTGCATCATGTTTGTCATGGAAACCGTAAATGTATTTATAGATTGAACAAGAGTCTGCAGAGTTGCCTCAAGATTGCTAAAATTTTGGTCGGAGTTTTGAGGCTTTGGCTCCTGATTCAAATTTGGTCTATCGGATTTTACCACATTCGCATAAGAAATTTATTGGGGGTTTTGCACGTTTTTATGGCTGGTTGACCGGCGTACCTGGGGAAAATTGCTTGTAGAAATGGTGTTTGTCTGCTGGGGTGGCATATGTAAAATTGATGGCCTATTTGTCATTGGCCTCTTGAAGTGAGTATAGACAGAGCAACCCCTGTAGTTTGCAGTATGGTTACCTCCACAATTACTGCATTTTTTAACGCTCGAGTTAGTCTTAGGTTTTTTGCACTGCGATGTACCGTGAAGTTCACCACACACAACGCAAACTGCGGGCAATTTACAATAGGCCTTAGTATGGCCAAATTCTTGGCAGTTTAGGCATTGAACGGGCCCTAAACGCTTATGAGGCTCCTCAACGGTAACCTAATTTGAGATTATTTGATAACATGAAAAATGTACGGAAATCATGTCACAAATTACTTAATTTGAGCAAATGAAATGATTTGGCCCAAATTACTTATATGGAAACGTACTATTAGCCAGTTTGAAAAAAATGGTTATCTTGGTTGTTAGAAACTATTGGTGAATTGAGAAATATTTTTTTCACATGAAAAAAATGCAGGTGACAGAGACAGTGATGTTTCCGGGTTTCTGAGATAAGAAGTAGTGGGTGAGCCTTCACTTATCGATAACCAGCGTTGTCAACTTTAAAATTTCTAAACGCACCAAAATGGGGAAAAATCGCGTTATTTCAACAAAAACGCACCGAATTTTGAAACTCCATTTTTAAAAACCAATTTTGTGTTATAAAAAGTTGGCATGCCATCAAGTTCGTTTATTAGCTAGAATTTGTGATTGTCAAACTTGGCCTCTAGTTCGAATCTGTTACATTTGTTAAGATAGTGGTATCTTGCTAATAATTATAACAATATTTAATCAAATTTATTATTCAGCAATATTATTTAATTATATTCGCTATCGACCGAAATCAGCTTTTACTGTCTATTATCAGGTACACAAAACTACAGCTGCTTATTTACTGCAAGGGATGAAATATGTCGAAGTAGTTCACTATTATCGGATCGTTAAGTTACAGAATCGTACTACAAGCCATCAAACTCACTCTAATAATTACAATTCTATCAAACACAGTGCAAATATCATTTGTGTTTTCGTAAGCAAACAGTAAAAATCAGTTGCCTAGAGTGGCTCTCTTTAAAAAAATTTATTAAAATATAAGAAAATTTGATAGAACTGTAACAAATAAAAGATGAAGTTTAACGCAACCAATATTTGACGCAAATGTTTTGGAAAGACAGACTTTTGAAGACAAAAAGTATTGTTCAGCTCTATTCATCGACATTTCCCAAGCTTTTGATAACGGTCTGATTTGACGACGGACTGATGCACAAAATAAAGTTGAACTTGCCTGCAAACACTCACAAGCTTATGGAAAGCTACTTATACGACCGGAAATTTGTGATCAAATAAGGTGACTTTACAAGTCTCTCACAGTCAATCGGAGCAGCAGTTCCCCAAGGCAGCATGCTGGGGCCTACTTTATATTTGATTTACGCTTCTGACATGCCAACGACACCCCGAATCTACACTTCAACTTTTGCAGACGATACAGCATTCTGCAGCGTACATGAAAACCCTCAAGTAGCTTCGCGAAATTTGCAGCAGTATATTTTAATATTAGAGAAATGGTTAAAACTTTGGAAAATTAAAGTTAATAAACAAAAATGAACTCACATTACATTCACACTGCGTAAGCAAACATGTTCGGCTATCCAAATTAACAATACACCTATTCCGCAGCATAATGAAGTTAAATACCTTGGTATTTGCCTCGACCGTAGGCTAACGTGGAAGCCTCACATTGATGCGAAAGTCACTCAGTTGAAATTAAAAGCAGCGCAACTAAATTGCCTTATGGGCAGAAACTCGACATTGAAGTTGGACTGCAAACTTTTGTTATATAACGCAATTCTAAAGCCTATATGGTGCTACGGAATTCAATTATGGGGAACCGCCTCAACATCTAACACTGAAAAAATTCAAAGACGACAAAACCAAATTCTTCGTACGATTACTGCAGCTGCATGGTACGTAAGAAACTCACGAATTCACAAGGATCTGTGTGTTCCTCTTGTAAAGGATGAATTTTCAAAGTACGCAACAAGGTATATCAGTAAGCTGGAACTTCACCCAAATCCTCTTGCACGCAACATACTTAATTTTGGCGGCCACTCTCGGTTGAGAAGAAGGGATACCCTGGCCACCATCAGAACGTTAAATAGGTGATTCTACCGATATTATTCGCGCAAAATGACACTTTTTTGTCTAGCATTGGCTGGACTTAATTAATTTTATGTAATGACAAAAAAAAAATGTTTTGGAAAAATTTTATAATTTAATTTATCATTTATTAATTACTAAAATGTGTCTGCATTTATTGTAATATTTGACAAACTTGGCTTGATCGTTTAATAGTAAAGCACGATAATTCAATACGCTTATTTCTCGTTCGAGAACATGTAACTTAGAGTGAGATTGTCTTACTATGTGCATATAATAAGGTGCGTTTTCCACATTATAACTCCGTGTTCTGATTGTGCTCTGCAAAATTAAACGTAAAAATTTTGGGCCCTTGAATAAACTTTTTTCTTACATTAAAAAAAAAAGGTGAGTTGAATTTGACTTGGTGCCACCGAAATTTAAAAAGCGCACCGCGCAATTAGTAATATGCAACTATGCAATTATTGGGGTTATGGCGTGAAACCAAGAGATAGAAATTATTATAAATGAATCAATATAATATAAACAGAATTTGATGAAAATGTGCTTTATTTGTTTTACCAATTGTGTACTAAAAATGTTCAAATAAAATATGTGTATATTTTCTTCAAAACACGATCGCCAAAGCATGTTTTTTTCAAAACCTTCTGGCGACGCCGCCCTTAGTACGAATACGTTTACCGAGTGTGAGTGAGTAAATACATAAAACTGAACACACACACACTCTCATGGGTAAGGTAAATGTGCGACTGCAAATTCTTACATACAAATATTATTTTCGTTGTCAAAAAGAAGTACGAGTACGATTGCCGAAGGTGGAAAAAATAATTAAGAAACCAAATAAAGCAGCCACCGCATACAAACTTGAGTGGGCATGTTATACAGCCTAGTTTACAAATACACGCTCTAACGAGTAGAAAACAGACTTGTGCAAATAGTATGCGGTGGCCAATCACACCGCCACCTGATTTAAGACGAGTGTACTTATATTATGAAAAAATGCACCGGTTGCAGATCTCTGGTATGGATCTCAAGCTTTAATTTCTGTTTAATAAATCTTATTTTCTTTGTATATTTTTGTCACTATGTTTCTCTTAATTCTGAGTTGGTAAGTGAATAATTTTTTTTTTTTTTTTGACTGTATGTATTTGATATTGAGGTACTATTAAAGCATACATACATTTCATTTCAAAGCTTTACATAGAAGCTATTTAATGTGCAAAAACAATACTGTTAATCGTATGTACTCAGTTCAATATATAAGTCTTCTTTGCGCTCTCTTGTACAGTTCACTTATTTGTATTATTTGATGTAAATAGTATTATTGAAACGTTTCTTTAAATTTATATTTCTTCTAATCTTTTCAGTTCAAAATTTTCGTCAACAAGACTGAGATATAATTTCCACCTCACATATCGTACCTTATGCTCTTTTCAACATGGCAATCTAAATCAACTAACTATTGATGCCAAATCTTATGTCGATGAATGTATTGAGCTTTGTCGCCCTGAACAAGTTCACATCTGCGATGGCTCCAAAGAAGAGAGTAATGTGCTTAAAGAACTTATGGTTAAACAGGGCTCAATTGTGCCTTTGGCGAAATATGAAAACTGTTGGTTGACTCGTACCAATCCAGCTGATGTAGCGCGAGTAGAATCGCGGACCTTTATTTGCACTCCGCGAAAGGAGCAAACCGTACCCACTACTGAAAATGCTACCCCAGGCGCTTTGGGTAATTGGATATCACCTGAAGATATGCGAAAAGCTATAATGGAACGTTTCCCTAATAGCATGAAAGGCCGCACCTTATACGTCATTCCATTCTCTATGGGCCCAGTTGGCTCTCCACTTTCCAAAATAGGTATCGAGGTAACTGATTCGCCGTATGTAGTAGAATCCATGAAAATAATGACTCGCGCTGGAAATCAAGTGTTAGATGAACTTCGAAAAGGCGACGGCGAATTCGTAAAGTGTTTGCATTCGGTAGGGACTCCCAAAGATGGTAAACTTCAAGTTCCTTCTTGGCCTTGTGATCCAGAAAGGACTATAGTTATGCATAGCCCCGAAAATAATGAAATAGTTTCGTATGGATCAGGCTATGGTGGCAATTCATTGTTGGGTAAAAAATGTTTTGCATTGCGTATAGGAAGTACCATTGCTAAGAGGGAAGGCTGGTTGGCAGAGCATATGTTGATATTAGGTATTACCAATCCTCACGGACGAAAAATTTATATAGCAGCTGCATTTCCTTCAGCTTGTGGTAAAACAAATTTAGCAATGATGACTCCGACTTTACCTGGCTATAAAGTGGAATGTGTGGGTGATGATATAGCCTGGATGAAATTTGATAAGAACGGTGTCTTAAGAGCTATTAATCCCGAAAATGGATTCTTTGGAGTTGCACCTGGAACCTCTGTATCAACCAATCCCATTGCCATGAAAACTATTTTTAAGAATTCTATTTTCACAAATGTCGCTGCAACATCTGATGGTGGTGTTTATTGGGAGGGCATGGAAACATCTCAAATTGAAAAGGTAACTGTAACAGACTGGCTAGGCAAAGTTTGGTCCCCAAAATCCGGCAAACTAGCAGCTCATCCGAATTCACGCTTCTGCACACCTGCTCAACAGTGTCCAACAATTGACGCAGCTTGGGAAAATCCAATTGGTGTACCAATTAGTGCAATATTATTCGGAGGACGTCGGCCAGCCGGTGTACCTCTGGTGTATGAAGCACGTGATTGGAAGCATGGAGTTTTTATGGGTGCATCGATGCGAAGTGAAGCTACGGCTGCTGCCGAGCACAAAGCAAAAATTATAATGCATGATCCTTTTGCAATGCGCCCTTTCTTTGGTTATAATTTTGGCGATTACTTACAGCATTGGTTGAGTATGGAGTCGCGCGGTAACGTTCCGAAAATATTCCATGTGAACTGGTTCCGAAAAAGTAACGATGGCAAATTTCTTTGGCCAGGCTTTGGTGAAAATTCAAGAGTTTTGGATTGGATCTTTCGCCGTGTTGAAGGTGAAAATTGCCACAAAGACTCGCCAATTGGCTATTTACCTGCAGATGACTCCATTGATACGCAAGGCTTAGCACAGCCAGTTGATTTAAAAGAACTTTTTCATTTGCCGAAAGATTTCTGGCAACAGGAAATAACGGAAATCGAGAAATATTTTATTAAAGAAGTTGGGTCACACATGCCTTCGGATATCTATAAAGAGCTGCTTAAACTGAAAGATCGTGTCCAGCATTTGTAAGCGTATAGAGCTCCAAAACAACTTCTTACGACTGACTTGTCTGTAAATTTATCAGAATGTTAATATTTTATTATTTTATATGTGTATTATATTAAATATAAATTTTATATGAAACATTTTAATTAAAACCCATTTTATGTATGAATTGTTATTTTTTGAATAATTTAATATAAATAAAAATACATCAATAAATTTAAATACTTACTCGTAAACAAAAGAATGCAATAAAGTTCTACTCTTATCAGTTTAAAGGGCAACACTTTCAGTGTCATTGTTCTTCACAACTACTTGCATAATGTTGTATACTCATACGTGTAGCAGTTAAGCCCGTGACACAAATAGATTGGTGGTAACTGTGTGATGATAAATGCAATGAAAATGACATGTTATAAGGTTTTAACAATGACAAAACTGAAACGGCCTTGCTTATATGGCGCCACGTTTAAGGACGGCTGTGAGATAATTTATAATTTCTATGAACTTTGGAAGTATTTTGCTCTGTAATCTAAATCGGAGGATAGTGACAGTTGTGAAAAAGATTTACATCAGCACCTGCCTTAGACCAATTCTACGGAGTGAATTATTCACGATTCACCAGCGCCTCCATGTGGCTTACCAGGCTCACACAGGTAGAAATTTTTGCCATATGATTGCGGTCATATGAGCAACTTCTTGTTGAGGAGTTCGAGTCTTCTAATCCCTCCTGTATGCAATTTCCCAGCAATCAATGGAGGACAAGGCTTAATGAGTTGGTAGGCCGAAGCCCACTAAGAACATCAGCCCTTAAACCATCCTTACAATACAGGTATCTGTTGTATAGGCAACATATTCTCGGGAGGTGGTTAGTCCCCGAAAAAAGCCACACACCAAACAATTATCAAGGATACTAACCCGCCCTTACTGCGTTTTAGGTTTAAACCACAGCCAGAACGTTTCAGCCAAGGTGGGCACCTCAACCATGATCAGCCCGGGTCGAACCGCAAGCAGAACTACCCAGGGGCCATGCTGATCCCCGTTCTGCCAATTTATACCCTTGGTAAGGGTTTCGGAAGCCAACACAACATAAGTCACGTGGCTTCCTAAAGTTTTGTTTGCCGCACCAAACGAAGGACCCCTTTCTCTCTTTTCCACGAAAAACAGAGTGCCCAAGTTAGGAATACGCCAAGGCAAAACCTGTTCCCCTGGGGGGAAGCATAGTGACAGTAAGCAAATCTGTGTCTATTCCAACACCAACACTGCTGTCATCTACTATCTTTCGACTTACCCTGGCTTTGTGCATACATATCGCTTCTTTATTGCAACATACTCATAACTAAAAAAAGCTTGTTTCGAGGAAAACGCATTTCAAATTTTTAGTTTCCATACAAGTCTTAGAAAATATCTCTAAAAGGAAAGAGTTTAAAAGTAATTTGAATAAATTTTTGCCACAACATAAAAGTTCATACTGTTAACAATTCTGCATTGTCAACTCGAAAAGCTCATTTTTTGAGATATGACTATGTTGCAATAAAGGAGCGATATGTATGTGTGCTCTTTTGTCTTCACTCTGATTATTATTAATTAAGTTTTTCCAAGGTTTTTTGTTAAGATGTTGGTGAAAACGGAGAGCTATTATCGAAAACAATTATCACTAGGAAATCTTTATAATTTAAATGTTGTTATTGGGATTTGAAAAAAGTTTATTTCTTAACAACAAGATTATTTCTTGCCGTCACGCTCGTGACTTTGTTTACATTTTAGCGATCATGATCTGGAACGAATAGTATTTCTAGCTACCATTTTGTAAATAATGGTAAAATTAAACTAAAGAGGGGTTTTTTAATCCATTTAGTATAACGTCAGCTTAATATGAAAACCTGCTATATCCCTTTAGACAAATTCCACCGGAGAGACGGAAAACTTCTTACATCTCGTTTTTGTAGGTACAGTAGAAAATCAAAAATATAGTTGGTTTATTTTGTGGTGTTCAACACGAATGACTTCAATCTACTAAATTAAAAGCAGTATTTACGGAGTTAAAACCGATTTTGTAACTTAGCAGGTTTTCTTACATCGATTTGCAATATTAATGAAGTATATAACAGGGTTTCCTTTCAGTTTCAAAGGTCGTCAGTCTATTTATAAACTAAAAGTAATTATGTATATAAACAATAAAGAATTAAAGTACAAAAATAAAGGACCAAATAACTTACTTAGTTTGGAAGCTAAGAAAAGGGTTTGGGAATAACTACGGGTAAGGCAATGCTTTCCGCTCATCTGTAAATCTTAATTTAAAAACCACCATTTGGATTATGTCGCAATGCACGTATGTAGGTATGTAAGATTCTGTAACTTTCAACAATAATAGACATTGTTATATTGTCAATGTACAAATTTGTTTTCAGTAACGATTTTATTATTCTATAGCTAACAAATAACAACATTGGCAAAATGTAAGTCAAGTGGCATCACTGTCAAAACATATGTTAAAAAAAATAGAAAAAAATTATTTATTTAGTAACTATACAGTTGCAAAGTAAATTTGCAATGTATAGGATGCACAGCATGGGCGGGGTGACAAAGACCATAATACCCAAGATGGTGTTAACAGTACTTTTGTAGCGTCGCTGTGACTGACTATAACGACCTATGCGCTCACATAGGAAGTTTCCACGTGGTTAACAATGAATAACCTCTAAAAAAACTGTAAACCAATACAGTTAGTTGAGGCAAACTGTTAACCAGTGCGAGCGAGACGCAAAACTCTCGAAGACCGAACAACAAACACAAGCCTGACCGCACTTAAGAAATAATTACGATGACGCGAGAGCTGTTCTTTAGCCCAGAGCTGCTTTACGACTCAGAAAAAATTTACATTGTTTATAAAACCAAACAACTTAAAGACAACTGTAAAATTTATTTCACAAGAACAGCTGACTCAAACAAGTATTGTCAAAAGCTGTGCAGAATAGCAAAATTGATAAATCGCTTGTTTTATTTTTTAAGAATTACAACTTTTGTTACAGAACGATAGAAAACTGCACTACAGGTCGCATGCCTTTGAACAATTTAACACTATCCAATTTAAAAAAATAAATAAATTATGTCTAGATAATTCACCTCGTACGTTTTTGGCATTTTTCTAGCTGATTCGCAAATTTTAACATAATCTGCAGGAACATATATATCTTTATTTTTAATTGCTCGTTCGATGCAATCAATATCATCAATATCAATATCGATCTATCAATAGTTTCATTTTTAGTCCACTATCGATAGTTTTTATCCGATAGTGATACTACCGAAAGAAAAAAAAATATTATTTGCAAAACAAAAGCGTTGTTTGTATTGTGGGGTTTTTTTTTATCTTGTACTGGAACTAGGAAAATATATGATGATGTAGATGAAAGAGGGAGTAGTGTTCGTGGTGGTTTAACTTTAACAATAACAACACGAATGACTAAAACAAACTCTATTATATCATTTAAAATATTGGAATTAAGTTAAAACTGATCAGTGCCCATTGTATAAGTATACCTTCGGCACTGCTCAGATTAGCAAAATTTAGTCCAACATCTTCCACACTACCCGGTAATGAAATGGATTGAAAATAAGTTAATATTGAACATATAAAGAAAACACGGACAACGGCGAAAAATAGACAAAAAAAAAGCGAAACACGTGTGCACATACTGCTACCTATTCCGGTGCACTTAGATTTCATACGAATTTAATTAATGAATATACACATATGGAAAATACGGACAGCAGTAACAAAAGACGTGTGCACAGGATGAGAGATAAAATACTACTCAATTAGTTATTGATCAAATTAGTACCTTAAAGTCCAGAGGCGTCGGCGTATAAAAACTTTATCGCCGACTTAAACTTCAAAATATACTAATGCCTTTGATTTCTTTTAATAAAATTGCCAATTGTAAGTCTTTGGCAATCATTTTTCTTTTTAAAAGCTGTTGATTAGTATTAAAAAAAGTATTGTTTTATTGTTATGAAGAAGTTTCTGGAAAGGCTCAATGGCAAGTAAATTGAATTATTAAAGTTGCATACCATAAATCGCTGTTATATATGTATTCGTGTAGATGATCACGAAAAAATGTTGAAAGAAGCATCGGAGGTGATACCGACTCGATTCTCGGAAGTTCGGAGACTTTCATTTTTGCAGTGCAATGGTAATGAATTGTCCCCCTTGTGCCTTACAGCAAACTTTACCGATTCTCGGAAGTTCGGAGACTTTCATTTTTGCAGTGCAATGGCAATGAATTGTCCCCCTTGTGCCTTACAGCAAACTTAACCGAGTCAGAGGGAATATGCAGCAAAGCTGGGTCCATAATTTCTGACCGTAAGAGTTGTTTATTAACAAAAATATACTCAGTAATTCAATAATATAAACACATAAGTGAATCCGGAGTCCATACTTCACAGCTTTTTTCAGCGTTCATGAAAACCATCCAGAAGCTTCACGAAATTTGCAGCAGTATATTTTAATATTAGAGAAATGGTTGAAACTTTGGAAAATAAAAGTTAATGAACAAAAATGTACTCACGTTACATTCACACTGCGTAAGCAAACATGTTCGGCTCTCCAAATTAACAATACACCTACTCCGCAGCATAATGAAGTTAAATACCTTGGTATTTACTTCGACCGTAGGCTAACGTGGAAGCCTCACATTGATGCGAAAGTCACTCAGTTGAAATTAAAAGCAGCGCAACTAAATTGCCTTATGGGCAGAAACTCGACATTGAAGTTGGACTGCAAACTTTTGTTATATAACGCAATTCTAAAGCCTATATGGTGCTACGGAATTCAATTATGGGGAACCGCCTCAACATCTAACATTGAAAAAATTCAAAGACGACAAAACCAAATTCTTCGTACGATTACTGCAGCTGCATGGTACGTAAGAAACTCACGAATTCACAAGGATCTGTGTGTTCCGCTGGTAACTGACGAGTTCTCTAAGTATGCCACAAGGTATACTAGTAAACTGGAACTTCACTCAAATCCTCTTGCACGCAACATACTTAATTTTGGCGGCCACTCTCGGTTGAGAAGAAGGGATACCCTGGCCACCATCAGAACGTTAAATAGGTGATTCTACCTATATTATTCGCGCAAAATGAAACTTTTTGTCTAGCATTGGCTGGACTTAAATAACTTTTATATTTAGTATTAAGATTTGAATACTTATTGTTAGTTTATATTTTAAAGATTCAATAAATAAATGAATGACAAAAAAAAAAAAAAAAAAAAAAAAGACATAAGTGAATGAATGATTGATATCATTAAAAGTACATTCTATTTAATAAGTTAACTATAAGCTAAGCTCTCCAAAGATATTTTTGAAAAATTTTTGTTATGCATTACTTGGTATGCACTTTGGTGCATAGCAATATGTGCAGATACTGCTACCTATTCCGGTGCACTTTGGTTTCATACCAAGACGAATTCACCATTTGACAACTAAAGTAAGAACAAGGCAACTATGACAGATAGTGGTATAAGAACGGCTGTCTTTCGCTTTCGTAAAAGAAAATTGTTAAAATTTCGTTTAAAAGCTACATTTGTATATTCGTAGAAACGAATTGCTTTTTCAAGCAAAAGAGGCCTTGACAACATTGTGTTACTTTCTAGCAAAAAATTGCGTGTGATGGTTTTTGTGTTGGATTCATTGCAGTTGTTACACTACCTACAAAAGCTGCATTTGACAAGAATTCACACATCAAAAGCAGTATCTTGCGTTTACATAGCAAAAACTACTCTTGATTGCAACGATGCTTTTTGCGTGCAGCAAGGCGAATTCATTCCTATCAAGCTTTGCGCATTAAATACATTGAAGGTAGCAGGCTACCGTATACACTGCTGCAATTGCCGCTAGCAACAATTTTCACGAGCCGAGAGCTTATTACTTTGACGATTCCCACCCATGCTCAAATTTAGCAAAATGATTATTTGACGATTTTTGTTCTGAAATTTAAGTATTGTGCTATAAGAAAAGCATGGCAGTTGACATATTACTTGTGTTTTGGCCAAATATAAGAACGCAACATTTTTTTTACAAATGAATGGGATTCATCCTAGGAAGATTATTTTAAAAACAACATTCAACAATTGTAAATAATTTATATTTTCGATAGTGTAAATTTTTACATTGAATTCTGTAATCAAATTTTGATGAGATTGGGTTTTGAAAACAACTTAAAAAGCTTAAACTCTATCGCTGCTGATAATATTGTTACGTTTTTGCCTCTAAAACGTTTTGCGGATTCTTCAATTGTAGATGAAATAATGACACTCACACTTGTTCGTTGTACACATAGATGCCAGATAAATCTGGTTTAAAATCGTCAAATTGGGCGGAAAAAATCGTCAATATGATTATTGGAAATCGTCAGCTAGTAAAACTAATTATTTTTGAACTAAATATATATTTCAACGGCGTAACGAATAGAAAAACAAGTCATGGTTGCCTTTAATAAAAAAAAACTACAGCATTTAAAGCTATAACAACAAATTTATACTCCTAGCTAATTTCATACATAAATGTTTGTGGTTTCTACAATTTTCATTTGCGTATATATGTATATTCTGAATCAGCATTAATGGAAAAGTCGATTAAGCGGTGTCCGTCTGTTCGTTTGTCGGTCGTTGAAATATCGTTTCTGAGAAAACCATTAGACATAGAAACTTTTTTCTTTCACCGTTCTTTTACCCCATCGATTCATGGGGTATTGAAATTCAGTAACATTGGTTCAAATATAGCTCTGAAAAAAATTTTTTTTTGCAATTTTGTATTAAAATTTTTGAAAAAAGTGGTTTGTTTTGCTTAAAACTTCACAAAATTATTAAGCATGGCGGCTAAAAAAAATTCCAGATATCGGTCCATATACATATACCCGAGATATAGCCTAAACCGGTTTTTTTCATGAAAATGTCGCGTAAGCGAACTTAAGCAACTTTTTTTTTGCTCACAAGTAGTTCTGGTAATAAAAGAAGGTTATATGAATGTGGAAAATTAAAATTTCTGATATCGGTGCATACATACTCGAGATATAGCCTAAACCGATGTTTCCATCAACATTTTTTTTTTTTTTTTTTATGCTGAAAAGCAGAAAGAAAAGTAATTTTCTTTTATAACGAGATAAAAGAAAATTACTAAAATACAGAAAATAGAAAATTCCGATAACGTTATAGAACCAAGATATACTTAAACAAACTTTTCCATGAAAATGTCCATGAAAGATTTCTGTTTTGGAATTTGATTACAAGGCAAAAATATTTTTTTCCCGATATCGGTCCATATATATCCGAGCATATTTACTAACAATATTGAATGCTATTTTAGATTCGGCCCAGCCGAATATACCACACACTTGTTTTTAAAATAAAATTTCATTTAATAAAAAGAACTCCTATTATACTAAACACTTCTGTTAAATCGGGCATATCTTTCTATCATTACAACCAAAGCTGCAAAGTTTTAGATACGAGTTTCTTGAGTATACAAAATTTTTTGAGTTCCACGTACCTGGATGCAAACGATAAATTTTTTTTTTTTTTTTTGTTATAAACTAAGTCATGGAAGGATACTTTATTCCAATAATCCACCATTTTCATATCCACATTTTTTTTTTTTAAGCTTTTTTTATTTATTGAATCTTCACAATGTGAACTAACAATAAGTATTCAAATCTTATTACTAAATACAATAAATTAACTAAGTCCAGCCAATGCTAGACAAAAAGTTTTATTATGCGCATATTATATCGGTAAAATCACCTACTTAACGCTCTGATGGTGGCAACGGTATCCCTTCTTCTCAACCGAGTGTGACCACTAAAATTAAGTATGTTTCGTGCAAGAGGGTTTGGGTGAAATTCCAATTTGCATATATATTTACGTGCCACATACATATATATTTACGTGCCATAAATATTACTTTCATTTGATATAACAGTAAAAATGTGGTGGCATGTCATAAGGTCCATGGACGTTAAGACACTTGAAAATGTCATAGTGTCCATGGGCATAGCGATACTTTTTTAAAAATGTCATAAGGTCCATAATTAGAAAAGAGTTTATATATGAAGAAGCCGTTCCCATTACTGAATTGGCTCACATTTTCGTTGGCAAAACTTCGACGCATAACTCTTGCTTATTTATATTGCCTAAAAGAAATTAACACTTTCACTCTTTTTGATTAAAGAAATAATCATTTCAATACAGAACCTTTTTATTTTCTCTGTAAATCTACGAATTAATATTCCCTTGAAAAATTACACCAAAATTTGAGTTTGTTTTACAGAAATGAGTTTTTACTTTATTATCAAAATAAATAATCAATTATTGAGATATATTTAGGAGTATATCACGTTCAAAAATTTTTCTATAGTAAAGACAAAGTTGAATTACGTTTCTTAGATTTAGTGTCCAAATTTTGAAAACCAGGAGAACAAATTGTAAAATATCTGCATTTCTTAGCTCTGCCAAGCATGTAACGCATTTTAAGATTTCTGTCACCTGACTATTGATGTTGATAGCATTTTCTGCGGTATCTTTTGTTTCTGAATCGCTTTCTTCTCCAAAATCTTTTTTTTTTATCGGCGCCGATTTTTCCTTCATACTTCCTTTATGAGTGATCAACCAATGCAAAGTAATAAAGATTATCAAATCCAAAAACTTGATCAGCAATTGGACACTAGACATACATATATCAGTATCTGAGGTTTTTAATATTACTATCAATACATAAAACAGTTTTCTTTCATTTGATTGCTTATCAGATAAATCAAATTGTTCGTCCTTTATATTACTATATATATGTTTATATATTTCTTTTTAAATAACAGCACTTAGAAAACACAAAAAAATTATAAACAAATCATATCAGGTGACAAAAGGTGTTGTCGTTTTGACAACACCTTTTCGTTCTTAATTGAACAAAGCGATCTCATCTTGGCAACAAGACATTCTCAACTTAATACCAGTATTTTTGTGCCATCTATTCGCAATTTGACGGCGGTATATTCACAGTTTGACAACTATATGTCCACAATTTAACGAGATATGCATTATCATTCGCTGACAAAAATTAAATAACGTTGTTTTTCTCTTTGTGTACTTATACGTTCATATACTCGTATATAGTTATGATAAAGGTATTAAAATCAAAATTTTCAACTTCTAAAAATTTTTTATTATTACTTAAGTTATGGACGTTATCACACTCCGCAAAGTGCCATATAGTCCACGGACTTTACGACACCTCCGTGATGGACATTATGTCACTTTCAAATGTGTCTTAACGTCCATGGACCTTATGACACTTTTAAGTGTGTCATAATGTCCATGGACTTTATGTCACATGACGTTATGACATGCCACCAAAAATGTAATCTACAAAAATCGCCAAAAACAGACCTTAAATCGTCAAAATGTTATTTTCAGCACCACAAATTGTCAAAATGACAACTATGCCTAGTATATTATTGTACCGTGATTATGATGTATGTGTGTATAATTATGAATGTATCGCTGATGTTGATGTATATTATCGTCGACATAATAAGAATATCTGATATATGCACTTTTAAGGCAAACTGAGGTTTTGATGCCGTTCAGTAGAGACTGAGACGTCGTATCGACCAACATGTAATTTTTCTACTATTTAAGTTTCGAAATATATAAAAAAAGAATTTTAAAATTTTTGTGAATTAGTGTAAAATAATTATATTGTCCAAATTTAATGTACGTTATTAAATTCAGTTCAGATGAACAAATTGTGAAAAAATTTTATTTTGATATAATGCGTCTTCTACTCGCTTCTCTAAAGGTCGCCAAGAGGTATATAGGTTTTTAGATTCTTTGCCGTTTATGGAATCCTATTACTGTCTCGCCTCATCCAAAAAAAAGTATTTGCAGCCAGAGTGGCGACCAAAGATCAGTTTTATAAAAAAGATTGTTGCAATAGTCAAAATGTGCAGTCTATCTATAGCTGCGTAATGCTTTTGATGCTAAAAATTTGGCTCTATGCATTACAAAAAACGAGCAATGTGAAAAATGTGCATTGCTTAAAAATGATTCTGTGGAGACACTTAAAATAATAATTTACAGAAATTATAATTATATAGAAATGTTGTAATGTCTAATGCTTTGTTTTCTGCAGCCATAAAGCACAAAATTATTATTGAGCAAAAATTTTTGGAATACTCAAATGGAAGCTGATTGTATTCATTCTACCATAGAAATTCAAAACTATCGATATTTGACCCATTCGATATTTTCGATAGTTTTGTTTTTAACTATCGATATTTTCGATAATATCGAATTCTAACATAAGTATGATCGAATACCAGTGTGAGTCACATCGTAGCAACCCAAATTTGTATTTACCAACATAAAATTTTATACTTAACTGCAATTGTCAATTTGTGAAAAAGATATAATACTCAATCTGAGTAATATATATGAATAAATTTATTTAGAGCCCATTCTAAATAAAGTTATTTTAGCGCAAATTTTAGCAACCTGCTAACTGATTTGTTCACTGAACTTAACGAAACCAAAGTTACACTGAACCAAAGATTTAACTAAATAATGCAAAATGGGGTGTAAATTTGAAGAAATGTAGGTTATTATACAACTTACAAAATCTTTATTCAAATCTACGGATATTTTTCGTAAAAAAAAAAAAAATTTTAAATAATTATAAAGAAGAAATTTTTTCAATTTATAATTTTTGTTAAATTGACTAACAGATTAGCCAAATTAACTAATTTCTATAGTTAAATTTTATTAATAACGAAGAATTCTTATTCATGTTTATTAAAAATTTGGTAATTGAAGAATTTTCACTCAATTTAACTACACTCTTTTATTCGTTTTCTAAGCCCCAGTAGGAATACTTACTTTTACTGTTCATAAAAAACTTACACAAACATTTTAGCAATAATTGTAATTTAAAACTTATTATAAAATAGTTTATACATGTGCATCCATTAATAACAAAACTTATATATTAGAATATAAATAAATGAAACTTGTATTCTAAAAACATTTTTGCATTGTATATACATATGTATGTATTAAAAACAAATTTTTTATAATTATGTATAAATAATATGGGTAATTGAGTAATTCATGACAAATTATAGAAGTTGTACGCAAATACGAGTATAAAATATTTTTTATAAATAAGACCGCAAATATTTTAGTGGCCTTTATTGCGGTTAATTATAAATTTATACACAATAGTAAAATCAAATGAAGAGAATATGCCATTTTTTGTTAATATATTAGCAAATTATGAGATTTTAATTAGAGGAAATAAATTGTAAGGCAATAATCCGCATGATATTAAAAATAACGTCGGAAGAATTACTTATTGAATTAACAAATGAAAAATAACGTGTCTTCACAATAGAGTCATAATGTTTAAGACATAGAAAACCTAATTTATTTAAATTTTGGCTATTTCAAAAGCATTATAAATATTATAACCAATTGTATAGAAAATATATTAAACTTACTTTCAGTTATATTCTCCAAGCCCTTCATTGTTTGAACTAAAATTTTGCTGGAATTGTCTTTGATACGATCTTCAAACACCGAAATAATTTTAGAGCAGAAAGTTTCAAAGTTGGAATGTAAACACTCTGCTTTCGGATACAGGTGTTTAAAATCTATATATACCTGCAAATAGTGGAAAACATATACGAGTTGTTATAGATGGGGTCTCATCAAACGAGTTCAAGATTAATTCAGGGGTTCCGCAAGGCTCCGTTCTTTCTCCTACCCTATTCCTTATTTTTCTAAATGATCTTCTCTACCAAACTTCCAACCCTATCCGCTCTTTCGCAGATGACAGCAGTATTTGCCACTCGTACTCTTTTAGCTATAGGCCCAGCCTATCCGAGATCGCTGCCAAGAGGCTAAATATGAATAATTCACTGAATAGTGACCTTCTATTAATCTCCGAATGGGGTCGTAAAAACAGAGTCGCCTTCAATGTTGCTTATTAACACCCAAGCAAACGACCGCAAATGCTACTTCATCTGTACTCATGGATGGTATAAATATTGAGGAATCGGATGCTCTTGATGTTCTTGGATTGAAGATACAGTGTGATGTTCGCTGGACTGATCACATTTTTCATGTCTCCAAAAAAGCATTCAAGTGTCATGGTTTTTTGAAACGGTGTAAGGTGTACCTCACTCCATCCGATCTCCTTACTATTTATACCACCTACATCCGACCGAAAATGGAATACAACTCCCATGTTTTGGCCGGCGGCTCAAAGTCTATTTTGGGGTTACTCGACCGTGTGCCGGAGAGGGCGAAGAAGCTCATCGGTGACAGTAGGGTATCCAACTCTGTTGACTCACTGGAGCATCAACGCAGTGTGGGGTGCGTTACTCTGTTCTATCGTTACTACAATGGATTTTGCTCGGACGAGATTAGGGATCTTGTTCCCGAAACTCGCACATTTTTACGTAGCACGCGCTCATCATCCAGAGCTCATCCATTTGTGGTCGATCGCCCGGGGAATCGCACTACGCATGACAGAGAGAATTCGTTTTTCAGCCGAACGCTTCGTTTGTGGAATAATTTGCCTGCAGACGTGTTTCCTGTCTGTTATAACGTTGGAAAGTTGAAGTCAAATGTTCACAAACACTACTCCCTCTTTCCACCTACTCACAACCTATTTTCCTAGTTCTGGTACAATACACTGCATATGTAGGGGTCATCCCCTGAGTACTGGTCCAATAAAAAAAAAAAAAAAACATAAATCTATTAAATATTTAGTATTGCAAGTTAAAGTATATTGTCATAACGAAAACTTTATTCGAAGCTTTCATACAATAAGAGTTGGGAATGTCTTATTGGGTTTTTTTTAAATAACATACCAATTTGAAACCAAATGGCTTTTCGTACTGTAAATTTCTTTGAGGAAAATTATTTAATTTTACTAAAAAAATATCAGAATTTAAAGAAATTTCTTCAATTCGATATCACTACATACCTTTAGTTTTCACCCAGATTGAAGTCGTTTGATTTCATTAAAAAAATTTAAAAACTGTTTTCGAAAATTTCACAAACGTTATTAACAAAAACTTTTGAATAATAATATTCTAAAAACTTACGACAGGAAATTTTTTCAAATCTACAACGTTTTATTACATAGCTATTTAGTTTAAACTTTTATTTCTTTATAGTAAAATAAATTGTGTTCTTACTTACCATTTACGAAGTGTCGTTTCTTTTGGGGGCAACTATTGCGAACTAGATTATTTGTTCGGCATGCATTCCCTAAAGTCTGCATGAAGTGTCGTTGCTGCGTATGATCGTAGTAGAACTGCGGTCTTAAAGGGTTTTCCCCGTCAAAGGTTGCGTACCTTGGTGGCAGTTCTGACAGGACATTGTCTCATAGGGACGCATGCTAGGAGGTTAAATCTTCCATTTAATGATTTCTGCAGAAGTTGCGGGGATGAGGACGAGGAGGAAAGTGTTGAGCATTTCCTCTGCCGATGCCCGGCTCTCAGTTCTATGAGAGCGCTGTATTTAGGCGGACCGATGCTGCACGGGTTAGCAGATATATCGGAATGCCGAGTGAACGGACTGGATTCCTTTATCCGGCTTTCGGGTTGGTTTGAATCTGAACCGCCGGGGGAAGTGTAATGTGGGTGAGAGACGATACTAATTTTCGTACTTAACGAAGTATGAGTTGTAGTACGGTTTTCAGATACACGTTACTACAACTCATACTATTTCATTTGAAATAAATATTTTAAAGGCAATACACGCGCCGGCAAATCAATATTCGTATAATATGATCTTGTTTATATTAATTTCGTCTAAATTTTTCCAGCTAAAGATCGTTGTTTTGTAGTTTTTTTATTAAAAAGGTTTAGCAATTTTATATTTTCGATATTTCGCTAATAGTTTGCTAGCATCTTTAGGTAAAATTAAAATATTATTAAATTAAATGTTATTTAACAAACTATTAGCGAAATATATAAAATATAAAATCGTTAAACCTTTTTTATAAAAAACAACAAAATAACGATCCTTAGCTGGAGAAGAATTTACAAGAACTTAAATAGTTTTTATATTTCAAACAAAATATTTAACACATGAAATCTGCTCTTCATAAAACAAATTTCGCTGTACTACAGCATGATACACGATACTTATTTTCATACTTACGAAAGCTCCGCCCACGAAAGTCAAAATTTTTTTTTGTCGCAAGTACGACAGCATGATACACGTTACTAATTTCATACTTGTACGATTTGTAGTAACGTCTATCATAGGCATAAGTCTCGTGGGCTGCACTTCTCCCTCAGGCAACACAACGGGACCAAAAGGACCCAAGTGGGCTGGTTTAATGAAACTGGCGGCCTGTACAACCCAACCTAACCTACCATTTACGAAATTTCTTCAATTCTACATCCTTATTAGTTAAGTTTAAAAACACATTTTCACGAAAAGTCTTCATATATACTAAAATGGTTATTCAGTTTTCATAAAAACAAAATTATTCTTACTTTACTGGCATTTTAACGAATTTGTATTCAATACAACACCTTTTACTACTTTAATGATATTGTTCTTCAATTGGGTGATTTTTATTGACAACGTTTAGTCAAATAAACGAATGTTTTATTCAAACTAACATTGTTTATAGATGTTAATTTAAATATTTGTTTGTGTTTTTTGCCTTACGATGTGTTACTACTGTTTTAACTGAAATTTTCCTGATTCAACTGAATTTTACCTACGTTTTTAATAAATATTTTTTCAAATATACAGATTATAATAGTTTAGTTTTTACCAAAATCCATTGTCGTTGAATTGAAAAAATATTGTTTATTTGAACAAATTTTTTTCAGATTTGAAAAATAATCTTTTGATTTAAATATTTTTTTTCGTGAAGGGTTTACTAAAATTTTTAGTTAATATTACCGACGAAATTTGGTTCAGTGTAGTTGAAGAGACCATTTTCAGAAAAATATGTTATATACTAAAACCTATCTAAAACTTTGCAACTGTGTTTATTATATCCGATTTAACAGAAGTGTTTTGTATAATAATAGTACCTTTTATTAAATGAAATCTTATTTCCACCTATATATTATCATAATCTTTCTCACCGATCGGACGTGTTTTTATTCTGCGCCGTTGTAATCAGTGTTTATCTTTTTAATTTCTTATTTTATTCTAAAAAAAAAATTAAAACAAAATTAAACTGTGTAATCAATAGATTTTATGCAAAAGAGAACTGATAAAAATCATACAACAATTACAAAAGCTAATTTCTAAACTTTTGTGGATAATAATTAATTACTTGTTTTGCTTATGCTTTTATAATCGTTCATTTACAACAAGTCCCATATTAACAGCAACATAAAATTTAATGAGTTTAATAAATTTATAAACTTTACAGACTTATAGCCTATTTACACCAAAGCGAAATCTGCTCATTCGAGATTTCAAGCCAAATCTAGTAGATTTTGAGAAGATTTCCCATACAAAATCAAATCTACTTTATGAGTAGATTTCGACGAAATCTCCTGAGATCTACTCAGTACCAAGTGATGCAGTCGTGATTTTGTTCAAAAAGTACTTAAAAGTACTACGCTGCAACAAAAATTACACTTAAATGTGGTGTATGCAGTCTCTGGGAGACATAAATACACACTTTAATGCTGGTGTACTCAGTCTCTAATGAAAATGTTTTGTCAAATCCGCGAGCATAAATTATTTTTGTGAAAATGAAATCTTGCTAGATGTCAAAAAATGGTGGTGTAAACGATATAGATTTCGTTGTAGATTTTAACTCAAATCTACTAGATTTTGAGTTGGTGTAAATGTAGTATTAAAAACAAATTACAACAACACCCACTTAAACAACAACATATAATAAAATCCGTTTGTAATAAATAAATCAAAACAATATTTTTTATTGCTGCTCTCTGATTCTAATAAAGAAAAAAAAGCAAGTAAGAGTGTGGTAAATTCGGCTGAGCCGAATCTAAAATACCCTTCACAATAGTCACGTATAAAACCGCGGTTTAGGCTATATCTCGGGTATATATGTATGTACCGATATCGGAAATTTCCATTTTCCATATTTATATAACCTTATTTCCTTACCAGAACTGTTTTTAAGCAAAAAAAATTGTTTAAGTTCACTTACGCGACATTTTCATGAAAACCGCGGTTTAGGCTATATCTCGGGTATATATGGACCGATATCGGAAATTTTTTCATTTTCCATATTTATATAACCTTACTTTATTACCGGAACTGCCTTTGATTAAAAAAAAGTTGTTTAAGTTTACTTACGGGACTTTTTCATGAAAACCCCGGTTCAGGGTATATCTTGGGTATATATGAACCGATATCGGAAATTTTCATTTACGATATTTATATAACCTTACTTTATTATCAGAACTGCTTTTAGGCAAAAAAAGATGTTTAAGTTCACTTATGCGACATTTTCATAAAAACCGCGGTTTAGGCTATATCTCGGGTATATATGGACCGATATCGGAAATTTCCATTTTCCATATTTATATAACCTTATTTCATTATCAGAACTGCTTTTAAGCAAAAAAAGATGTGTAAGTTCACTTACGCGACATTTTCATGAAAAACCCGGTTCAGGGTATATATGGACCGATGTCGGGAATTTTAATTTTCCATATTTATATGACCTAATTTTATTACCAGAACTACTTTTAAGCAAAAAAAAGTTGTTTAGCTTTGCATATTCGACATTTTCATTAAAAATCCGATTTGGGCTATATCTCGAGTATATATGGACCGATATCGGAAATTTTTGGTTTTCCAGATTTATATACCCTAAGTTTATTACCAGAACTGCTTTTAAGCAAAAAAAAAGTTGTTTAAGTTCGCTTACGCCGCATATTCATGAAAAACCCCGTTTAGGGTATATCTCGGGTATATATGGACCGATATCGGAAATTTTCATTTTCCATACTTATATAACCTTATTTTATTACCAGAACTGCTTTTAAGCAAAAAAAAGTTGTTTAAGCGACCTTTTCATGAAAAACCCGTTCTATCGGTCCGATATCGGACCGATCCTTTCGTCATTGTCACTTCAAGTGTAGTGGTCTTTCTACGCTAGTGGCTGAATCCCTAACTAAAGATAATGTACTTCACTGGTGTTTTTCTGCGTGTAGAAAAATTGGTGTGAATTTCTATAGATTTTTTCAAGGAACAGTATCTCGTTATAGTGAAATTCAAAATGAAGCCGGAAAACTTGCTGCAAGTATTTCTGCATATGGTAAACTATTCGATGATTACAAATCACTCGACAATTTAAAGTCTCCTCTTCAATCTTCACCTAAACGTCGGAAATCGTCTAGAATAAATAAAGACAAAAACGAATTGCTCGCCGTTCCCTCCGTTGACTATGCTTCTTTATCGTCTTCATCAAAGCCTGGTTTAACAAGTCCTAAACCCATTACTGTTATAACATGGGAGCTTCCCGTAGTTATTAATACAATTTTTGATAACTCTCGTGCATCAAGCTCTGAAAAATCAGTGAGCATTGATCACTCTAATAAAAACCATCATCAGCTGGGCAGTCGTGCGGCAGATTCTCCAGTTAATGAGAATATACAATACAATACGAATGGATGTCTACGAGTGATTCCTCCAAACAAGCATATATTCATATCCCGTTTTGCATCAGATACAACAGCCGAGGAAATTGATTATTATATTAAATCTAAAATAAAAAGGAGCTCTGGTATAAAAGTCCACAAATTTTCATACTCGCAACAGAGAAGCATAACATCATTTAAAATCTCAGTACCTTTTGACTTATTTAGACAAATAGTAGATCAGTCTTTCTGGCCTCTTCATGTCTTAGGGAATATGAATATAATGGTAATAACTGCAATATTGCTCGTCTTCATGCTAAAGTGTAGTTACTTCCAAAAAAAAAAAAAAAAAACTGAATAGCCGCTCTGATTATCAGCTGAGTATTGTTTACCAGAACGTTCGCGGTATAAAATCAAAGCTATCGTCGTGATAGAATTACAACTACAACTGGTGGTGGAATGTTAATTGCTGTTTCAAACATTTTTCCAATGAAGGAAATCCATTTAAACCTTCCTTTTAATATTGAATTCATCGCAGTGTCATTAAAAGTTAAGAATATTAAAATTTTTATTACTTGTTCATACGTCCCACCAAATGCTGATTTTATGATCTACAAGCAGCATATTGAATCAATTAGAAACGTCACTATGAAACTTAGCCCCGTCGATTTAATTTTTGTGTTTGGTGATTTTAATTTACCTCGTATTACATGGGACATAATTATTACTTGCCCATTCAAAGCGATGATATGGAAGATGAGTTTTTTAACAATTTAGCAGATTTATATCTTCACCAAATGTCCAAATATGTTTGGACACATCATATTTTTTATAAAAAATAATCGCCAAATTAGGAAAACTGGTAACACTGTTTTTAGTAACTAGTAAGTCTCTGTTGAATTTATAACACTTATATTTAGTACAATAAATCTATGTTGAATTTCAAAAATTTAGAGTTATTCTAAATTAGTTGGTTAGTTTTAAGAATAATAGCCATTGAGCGCTTGCCTTAGCACCATTCAATTTTTATTCAATTAGAAGTCAACTCTTATTTGTATTCCCTAATAATATAATTGAATATAATTGTAAATAAGCACTATTGAAGTACGACTCAGAAGTCTTTTATATTGGTACTAAAAAACGGGTAAGCTGCCAGTCAAGCTCCAAGTCTCACAACAAGGAAAATAATTCTACCAAACAGTAAGAGTTATTTCACCAAATAAACGTTTATGGAAAACTTCTAGATTTATTTTATATATTAATTCGTATAGTTTGGGTAATATAATACTACAAGATCAAGTGTTATATTACAGTATTGGGTAGTGATTTGGTATTTGTTAATGAGCCAAATGAATGTATTGTAAATCGTATTGACTCTGTTAGTATGCCTGAGGATCGATATGACCCCACAATTGAAATTTGCTACAACAACATTTGATAATCCAGTGGCTGTGTTCTGTAACTTTGGCGAGAAGTTCTGGCGTCGAAAACTTGTGAAACAAATTATTCCATCGTTTCTCGAAAAGTGAGAAAAAACTGCGTCTGTAACTCATGTCGAAAACTATCCAAAGCGATTACGTCGTTACGTTAGAAAAGTCTGAAAATATAAAACGATGCCGACAAGCAATTTTAAAAATGAAAGCGCCAGCCACAATTAGTACCGCCGCCGACCAAAAATTACTATACTTAAGAAATTTTGTTCGACGGCGTCACATTATAACCGCCGGCTATTCTAGAAAATGTATGGTATGGCTCTAACGTTTACATTTTATTTACAAATAAAGGGTGTTTTTTAAAGCTAGATAGAACTTTAAATTGTAAAAAGTAACACAAAAAATTAAATTTTGATGAAACATTTTTTTTATTTGTTTCAGTATACTCTGACAAATCATCATGAATAGACTCACGCTTGAACAACGCTACGAAATTATCCAAATTTACTTTGAAAATCAGTCGTCGATTTCCCGTTGTTTTATCGCAAAATTGTGTTCAGCGATGAGGCGCATTTTTGGCTTAACGGGTTTGTTAATAAGCAAAATTGCCGCATATGGAGTGAGACCAATCCACAAGAGACCCTACAGACTCCATTACATCCAGAAAAATGCACTGTTTGGTGCGGTTTTCATGCTGGTGGCATCATCGGACCTTATTTCTTCAAAAATGAGGCCGGAGCTGGCGTTACGGTCAATGGAGATCGTTACCGCACCATGATCAATGATTTTTTGTTTGAAAATATGGATGACATTGATCCGGAGGAGATGTGGTTTCAACAGGATGGCGCTACGTGCCATACGGCGAACGCAACCATCGACTTACTGAAATCAAAATTTGGCGATAAGTTGATTTCGAGAAATGGACCTGTCAATTGGCCTCCAAGGTCGTGCGATTTGACACCTCTCGATTATTTCCTGTGGGGCTACGTGAAGTCACTGGTTTATGCTGATAAACCAGCAACAATTGACGCCTTGGAGGCCAGCATTGTTCGTGTTGTTCGTGACATACGGCCAGCAGTGCTCGAAAAAGTGGCCCAAAATTGGACGTCCAGAATGCGCTTCGTCAAGAACAGCCGCGGTGCCCATATGCCCGAAATCATTTTCAAATGTTTATGTCACGTATTGATCTTTCGAATAAAAAAAATTTTGATTACAATTTAATTTTTTGTGTTATTTTTTACAATTTCAAGTTCTATCGGGCTTAAAAAAACACCCTATACATACACACATATTTATGCACAAAATTTTGTAAAATTAAAAAACAATTGCAATTTGTGAATTCTGAAGAAACATTATAAAATTATTGCAATATACTTTGTTGGGTCGGATATTAAAATTGTTGAAATTACAAACTTAAGTATTCCCTTAAAACTTGTTGTGTGAAGGGAATAAAAATTAATTAAAAAGTTAAAATAAAAAAAAACAATCATGCTAAACTGTATAAATATGTATTTGATACTTAAATTAACAGCAATATACTTATTTTTTCAGTATTATTATTCATTTAATGATGATTATTGTTATATGAAATACTATCTCACAGCCTTTTTATTTGCGAGAAATAATGACAGTTAAAAACAGGAAATTTTTTCGCAAAAGTTTTACAGACACAGTTTTTCTGTAAAATGGCGAGTAATTTCCTTACGTGACAGCTATTACTCACCAAAAAAGTTATAGCTACAGTTTAGTGAGAAAAGCAGCTGTTTGTTTCATTTCGCACTTTTCAGTCGAAAAGTTTTTTGTGGCGAGAGTTACAGAACACAGCCACAGTAAAGGAAATGAAAAAGTTTTCTGTTTTAATCGGGCTAATTACATTGAATTGAACAGTCGCCTGTTTACTACTAACTGGCTTAAATTGCTGCATACTCCGGTATACTCTAGTGACAATTTAGTAAATATATTTTATAAAACTTTAATGACTTATATGGAGGAATGTATTCCGATGCATGTACCACGTAAAAAGTCTGGCCCGCCTTGGAGCTCTAGACAACTTTCGTCTCTGAAGAATCTGAAAAACAAATACTTAAGAGTTTTAAAATCACCGGATCTGCTTTTCATTATAGAACATACTCAGTTACAAGGGCTGAATTAATCTGCTTAACGTACAACTGTATAACAGTTACCTCTGCAATGTTAAATGGAATTTTGCTCATAATCCTAAATCATTTTTTAACTTTGTTAATACGAAAAGGAAGAGTACCAGTTTCCCAAAAGTCATGAAACACTTAAGTTCTGAGCCTAGTGACGAAATGGAAATTAGTAATATGTTTGCTGACTTCTTTGCGTCCACATATTCTAATGTTCAATATGATGATACCAATACATACCCTTATAAGATAACTTTTAATCAAAACATATATTCATCCATTATCACCACCTCTCATATTAAACTGCCTAGAAAATGCTAAGTCATCGTCATTCAGTGGTCCAGATGGCATACCAAGTTGTGTTTCTATAAACTGCGCAGCTGCTTTGGCAACATAAAGGTGGACAAGGGTCCATCATCTTTAATGCTTCTTTACAATTCGGATACTTTCCAAAAGTTTGGAAGGACTCCTACATTATCCCGTTGTTTAAGTCCGGAAATAAATCACTTGTATATAATCACAGAGGTATAGCTAAATTAAGCGATATTCCTAAACTGTTTGAAAAATGTATAATGGACTTTCTTACTCATCAAGTCTCTGCGTTATTGTACACTTAACAACGTTAGTTAATAAAGCGTTTGCTGACGGACAGCATACTGATGTTATATACACCGATTTCAGCAAGGCGTTTGACAAAGTTAGTCATGCGCTATTACTAAAAAAATTGGATATTTTATTTGAAATAGCAGCGTTAAATTTTACAGATTGAGTTCTACCAAACAGATAAGACTTAATCCAACCCAAGAAATTACAGTTAAAACCCATTACATCTAATTTTTTTTAGTAATAGCGCATGAGTCGGACCAATGTGGCTACCCTGCGGGACACCAGATGTAACAGTAATTTTATTTGATTGAGTTCTTCGTTAAATTTTACAGATTGAGTTCTACCAAACAGATAAGACTTAATCCAACCCAAGAAATTACAGTTAAAACCCATTACATCTAATTTTTTTTAGTAATAGCGCATGAGTCGGATCAATGTGGCTACCCTGCGGGACACTAGATGTAACATTAATTTTATTTGATTGAGTTCTTCGTTAAATTTTACAGATTGAATTCTACCATTCTGTTCCTTCTTTTTATTAATGATTTGCCTGAAGCAATTAAACATTGTAATATATTGATGTATGCAGATGATGTAAAACTATTCGTAAATATTAAAAATCCTATCGATCAGCAACATTTACGAAATGATCTGAACAGTCTTTATAAGTGGTGCCATTTTGATTTAATGGAATGAATTTAAGCAAATGTAAATATATGCAATTCTCAAGAGTAAATCAGTGCGCTTACTCCCACGTTATCGATAGATATAATTTACAATCTGCAGACTCTGTAATGGATTTAGGAATATTGCTAGATGCGAAGCTTAATTTTGTTCAACATATAACGATTGCTGTAAACAAATCTCACAGTGTACTGGCTTTTATTAAAAGATGGGCAAAGAAATTTAATGATCCTTTTATCAAAAAAGTCTTTTCATCTCGCTCGTTAGACCAATTTTAGAATACGGCAGCATTATTTGGGACCCGATATATAACATCCCCACAATAATCGTATCGAGTCTGTTCAAAAACAATTTCTTATTTTCTGCCTAAGAAACGTTTATAGACGTTACTTGCCACTACCATCATATTCAACAAGACTAGCTGAAATTAATTAGCCGACTTTAAAAAGCCGAAGAACTATGCTTAATGTGTCTTTTATGGTGAATCTTTTAAATGGTAACATCCAATCTGAGTTTTTATTGAGTAACGTAACTTTAAATGTACCTCAACGCTCCTTACGTTATTTTAATCCACTTTATGTTAGGGCATGCCGAACTAATCATGCTATGTTGGATCCAGTTAGAAAATTATGTTGCTGTTTCAATGAAATGTATTACTTTATTGATTTTTCTCTTAACATTAATACCGTTAAACGCAATGTTACATACATATATCATTTTGAAATCAATAATGCTCATTTTGTAAAATATCATCTACTGTTTTCAAATATTAAAGTAGTCTGTAAGGAATTTGTCCATAGTCTTAAGTAAATAAATAAAAATAATTAAATAAATATATGCTAAAGCTGACATTCATAAAGGATATTGCTGTTAAGCAAAATCAAAAGAAAACCTGTTTAATATTGGCTTTAGAAAAAACAAGTAAGAATGTGGTAAATTCGGCTGGGCCGAATCTAAAATACCCTTCACAATAGTCACGTATAAAAACGCGGTTTAGGCTATATCTCCGGTATATATGTACCGATATCGGAAATTTCCATTTTCCATATTTATATAACCTTATTTCGTTACCAGAACTGTTTTTAAGCAACAAAAGTAAAGTTCACTTACGCGACATTTTAACGAAAACCGCGGTTTAGGCTATATCTGGGGTATATATGGACCGCTATCGGAAATTTTCATTTTCGATATTTATATAACCTTACTTTATTACCGGAACTGCCTTTGAGCAAAACAGTTGTTTCAGTTTACTTACGGGACATTTTCATGAAAACCCCGTTTTAGGCTATATCTCGGGTATATGTGAACCGATATCGGGCATTTTCATTTTCCATATTTATCTAACCTTATTTTATTACCCGAACTGCTTTTAATGAAAAAACGTGGTTTAAGTTCGCTTACGCGGTATTTTCTTGAAAACCCCGGTTTAGGCTATATCTCGGGTATATATGGACCGATATCGGGCATTTTCATTTTCCATATTTATCTAACCTTATTTCATAACCAGAACTGCTTCTAAGCAAAAAAAAGTTGTTTAAGTTCGCTTATGTAGCATTTTCATGAGAAACCCGTTCTAGGCTATATCTTGGGTATATATGGACCGATATCGGAAATTTTCATGTTCCATATTTTTATAACCTTACTTTATTACCGGAACTGCCTTTGAGCAAAAAAAAAGTTTTTTAAGTTCGCTTATGTGGCATTTTCATGAAAAAACTCGGTTTAGGCTTTGTCTCGGGTATATATGGACCGATATCGGAAATTTTTATTTTCCATATTTATATAACCTTATTTTATTACCAGAACTACTTTTAAGCAAAAAAAGTTGTTTAGCTTCGCTTATGCGTCATTTTCATTAAAAGTCCGATTTGGGCTATATCTCGGGTATATATGGACCGATATCGGAAGTTTTCATTTTCCATATTTATATAACCTAATGTTATTACCAGAACTACTTTTAAGCAAAAAAAAGTTGTTTAAGTTTGCTTACGCCGCATGTTCATGAAAAACCCGGTTTAGGCTATGTCTCGGGTATACATATATGGACCGATACGGGAATTTTCATTTTTCATATATATATATATATATATATATATATATATATATATATATATATATATATATATATATATATATATATATATATATATATATATATATATATATATATATATATATATATATATATATATATATATATATATATATATATATATAATTTTATTTTATTACCAGAGCTGCTTTTAAGCAGAACAAAGTTCTTTAAGTTCGCTTACGCGACATTTTCATGAAAAAACCCGGTTTAGGCTATGTCTCGGGTATACATATATGGACCGATACGGGAATTTTCATTTTTCATATATATATATATATATATATATATATATATATATATATATATATATATATATATATATATATATATATATATATATATATATGTATATATATATATATATATATATATATATATATATATATATATATATATATATATATATATATATATATATATATATATATATATATATATATATATATATATATATATATATATATATATATATATATATATATATATATATATATATATATATATATATATATATATATATATATATATATAATTTTATTTTATTACCAGAGCTGCTTTTAAGCAGAACAAAGTTCTTTAAGTTCGCTTACGCGACATTTTCATGAAAAAACCCGGTTTAGGCTATGTCTCGGGTATATATGGACCGATATCGGCAATTGTTATTTTCCATATTTATATAACCTTATTTTATTACCAGAACAACTTTTAAGCAAAAAAAAGTTGTTTAGCTTCGCCTATGCGACATTTTCATTAAAAATCCGTTTTGGGCTATATCTCGGGTATATATGGACCGATATCTGATACCTTTAAGTCACCATGCTTAATAAGTGTGTGAAGTTTGAAGCAAAACAAACGACTTTTGTTTTCAAAAATTTTCATACAAAACTGCAAAAAAATTGCCTTTTTCGGATTTTTGAATGTATCTCAGCTATACGTGGACCAATATTACTGAATTTCAATAGCAAACCCATGAATCGATGGGGAAAAGAATGGTATAAAAAAAAGTTTCTAAGTCTAATGGTTTTCTCAGAAACGGTATTCCAACAGCGGACAGACGGACATCGCTTAACCGACTTTTCCATTAATTCTGAATCAGAATATATATACTTTATAGGGTCGCAAAAAAAAAACTGTAGAAATTACAAACGGAATCACAAACTTATATATACCCTTTAAATTTTTGTGAAGGGTATAAAAACATTCTGGACTTATAATTTAATAAAGATTTATATTCATGAAAAATAAGATATATGTATGACAAATTAATATAATTATACATATACTTGAAATTCATTCACTTTATGAATACGGTATTGGGGGCTAATTTTACGATTTTTCATTAAAAACATTAATAAAACAAACTGTGTACAACAAATTATACTTCAATTTTAATTTTTTTGACAGATTATAAAAAAACAAAAGGTGTGTTCCACGAGATCTCGGACTAGTTCGGACTACACAGAGTAAAATGCAAATTGCTCTCTAAATTTGTAAATTTTATCCAAACCTGGTGGAACGCAAAAAACCACAATTGTACATCTTGCAATAAAAGTGCTGCTTATTTTTTAGATTGCCTACAGTTTGTGTTGTGTGTGGAGAATTCCAAAGTACAGCACAATGCAATAAGCCGAAATGCGACCCAAAAATTAAATAATGCAGTAATTGCGGTGAAAACCACACAGCTAATTATAGAGGTTGCTCCGTCTACACCCACCTCAAGCGCTCAATGAACAACAAAACAATAATTGCTTCTAAGCCACCACAGCAGACTCAAATTTTTTCAAATAATTCTTTTCCTCCGACAGGACAGTCAACCACCGACATAACCGTTCAAAATCAAAATCAAATTTCTTATGCTAGTGTAGTTAAGTCTACTTTCACAAACCCGAACCAGAAATCTATACCTCAACCGCCCGATCAAAATTTCAGTAACCTTGAGGCAACAATACAGACCCTTATTCAAACTATAAACACTGTAAATAGTGAAAATGCAATCCACCATTTTGCAGGTAATTTCGAGAAAATGATTTGGTTAAAAATATGTTTCTGGAATGCGAAAGGCATCCGCCAACACAAAAATGAACTCGAATACTTCCTGATGGACAAACAGATCGATATAATGATGAGTGCAGAAACTCACTTGACGTCAACAATCTTCTTCAAAATTAACGGCTACGTACTATACGATACTAAAGACCCCCGTGGAAGAGCTTGTGGGGGCTCCACAATCTTAATAAAATCTAGGATAAGGCATTTTTTGTTGAACGACACATGTGAGGATTATCTTCAAGCAACTAATATCTGTGTGGAAAATTTTCATTACGAATTGGTTATCTCATCGATTTATTCGCCGCCTCGATTTTCAGTGACGGAATCACAATGACCGGCTGTGGACTGTGGAATGGATGCAAGCTGAGCCTTCGTTAGACTTGTCATCGGATCATTCACCTACTATTATTTCAGTACGCTTTCCCCAGGAGACTTGGTCCCCGATTAACAATTTGCATAGGACTGTTACCCGAGTGAATTGGCTAAAATGTAAGAAATTTTTGAGTACCCATTGCACTGAGAATATTGTTTTAAGAACACCTGAAGATATTAATGCGTCACTAAGCAAATTTAGCGAAAACCTTAAACAAGCCGCTGAACTTGCTTCTAGCGTTTATTTAACACGCAGAAACATTCAAAATAGAACATATTCTGCAGAAATCGAGCAACTTGTTGTTACGCGCTGGCTTCAAATTCAAAATAAAAATATTTGTCATTAGAATACCTAACCATATTAAAGTGTTGTATCAAGAAGTGTGAAAAGGTGTCCGACTAGCTCAAATCATAATTTGGTTCTTGACCCGAACTTAGCGCGCAAACATATAACATACTCTCACACACAATGAGTATGTAAAAAAAAATCTAACCAGACTTAGAAACTATTTCTCACATTTGTAAACTATTTTAGTCTGTTTACCATGACAGGATGATGTGCCATGTAGGATATATTGTTCCCACCCAAAATTCCTTTGACAGACTGAATATCCGGATTTTTTATCTATCCCAAATTTTAACTGAAAAATTTATAATAAACGAATCGTAACAAAACTGTTTCGTTAAAAGATATTTCATCGCGTTAACGAACAGGAGTCCGATTCGAAACAATTGCTATTAACTTCGATGAAATAAATATATAATTTTATTTGTACATTTTAGCCGTGTGGCACGACCCACGAAGCCGAGCCAAATATCAAACTTTCAAATCAGATGCGTGATATTTTCCTATAGGGTGTTTTTTTAAGTTAGATAGAACTTTAAATTGTAAAAAGTAACACAAAAAATTAAATTTTGATGAAACATTTTTTTTATTTGTTTCAGTATACTCTGACAAATCATCATGAATAGACTCACGCTTGAACAACGCTACGAAATTATCCAAATTTACTTTGAAAATCAGTCGTCGATTCGCGCAACTTATAGACGATTTCGTCATTTGTATGGCGTACATAATCGTCCATCTGAACAAGCCATTCGTCGAACTGTGGATAGATTTCGTACCACATACTCTCTAGAGGATGCAATAACACCAGCACGTCGAAGGAATGTGCGTACTGAAGAGAATATCGCCGCTGTAAACGAAAGTGTGGAAGAAGATCCAAATTTATCGATTCGTCGTCGGTCGCATGAATTGGGGCTCTGTCCGTCCACTACGTGGAAAATTTTGCGCAAAGATCTCAGCCTACACCCGTATAAGATCCAGCTGGTGCAGGAATTGAAGCCACGAGACCATTGTATGCGTCGTTCTTTCGCCGATTGGGCTCTAGAGCAGTTGGCAACTGACCCGTTGCTTTATCGCAAAATTGTGTTCAGCGATGAGGCGCATTTTTGGCTTAACGGGTTTGTTAATAAGCAAAATTGCCGCATATGGAGTGAGACCAATCCACAAGAGACCCTACAAACTCCATTACATCCAGAAAAATGCACTGTTTGGTGCGGTTTTCATGCTGGTGGCATCATCGGACCTTATTTCTTCAAAAATGAGGCCGGAGCTCGCGTTACGGTCAATGGAGATCGTTACCGCACCATGATTAATGATTTTTTGTTTGAAAATATGGATGACATTGATCCGGAGGAGATGTGGTTTCAACAGGATGGCGCTACGTGCCATACGGCGAACGCAACCATCGACTTACTGAAATCAAAATTTGGCGATAAGTTGATTTCGAGAAATGGACCTGTCAATTGGCCTCCAAGGTCGTGCGATTTGACACCTCTCGATTATTTCCTGTGGGGCTACGTGAAGTCACTGGTTTATGCTGATAAACCAGCAACAATTGACGCCTTGGAGGCCAGCATTGTTCGTGTTGTTCGTGACATACGGCCAGCAGTGCTCGAAAAAGTGGCCCAAAATTGGACGTCCAGAATGCGCTTCGTCAAGAACAGCCGCGGTGCCCATATGCCCGAAATCATTTTCAAATGTTAATGTCACGTATTGATCTTTCGAATAAAAAAAAATTTTGATTACAATTTAATTTTTTGTGTTATTTTTTACAATTTCAAGTTCTATCGGGCTTAAAAAAACACCCTTTATATATTTCCCGTTTAAATCTACAATGTCATACAAATTGCTAGCTATTTTCCTTTTTATTTTGCATTTAACAAACTTTGGTAAAAATTTTCTGTTGATATTTTTGGATTTATCGCTTAATACATGGTTTTTTCTAAAAACTGTCTCTCCCTCTTTAAATTCTATTCGTTTACTTCTTAAATTATATATCTTAGTTGCTTTTTTATGAGCAGTTGTTAAATTTTCTCGCAAATTCTCCCTTATCTGTGTTATTTTGTCAACCTTTCCTTCAATGTTAATATCTTCTCCTGTACCGCAGCTAAGCTTGTCTAGAATCTTATAGGCAGAGCCATGCTGGACCATATTTTGTCCAAACAAAGCGAAATAGGGCGAACATTGTATTGAGGTATGAAAGTCACTTCTTAACACAGTTAGTATTTCACGATTTACGCGTTCAGATGCATTAGAATGCGGAGCATAGAACCCTGTTGTAATATGGTTTATTTCATAGCGCCTAAAATAATCCTGCATTTCCTTCGATACAAATTGTTTACCATTATCACTATGAATAGAGCGTGGCACGCCAAATGTGGGGAAAATTTCGGTTTGGAAAAATAAAACCACATTAGAAGCGGTTGCTGCTTTCATTGGCTTGAGAAACACAAATTTGGTTAGGTGATCTAAACAAATAAATAGAACCGAATTATTAACCTTAGAGAATGGATAGGGACCAAGAAAGTCACAATATAGTCTTTCAAATGCTCTGTTGGATATGAATTGGCTGCCCATTATTGGTCTAGAAATTTGATTGTTAGATTTAACGCTTTTGCATGTGTCGCATTTCTTAATGTAATTTTTAACGTCATTCGCCAAAAGTATTTGGTTCGTATCTTGTTTAATGTTTTGAGGAACCCGCCATGACATGAAGCATCGTCATGCGCTAGTTTTATTACTTCTTGCGTAAGAGTTTTAGGAACCCATAATCGCCAGAGCTTTTGTTCTTCCCCTAAAGCACCATCTCTGAAATGAACCCTTTTCAGAACGACATTATCTACTACGCGAAGATCGGGTATGGTTGTCGGATTCTGTAGAGCGGTTTGTCGAATTTCCTCGTAGCCACTTCCATAAAAATCTTGTGAATTCAAATCAATCTCTGTAAAATTTTTTCTGAACACTACTTCGTCTACATCCATTCGCGATAGGCTGTCAGGTACTATATTCAACTTTCCTTTTCTATGCTCTATCTCGAAATCATAACGCTGCAGTTTCAAACTCCAGCGTGCCAGTCTGCCACTGAGGTCTTTTTGAGACATTAGCCATTTCAGCGACGAATGATCCGTAATTATCTTAAATTTTAGTCCTTCAATATACGGTCTAAACCTATTAACGTATACTATTGCTGCCAAGCACAACTCCGTGACTGTATAATTCCTTTGGGCCTTATTTAACTTTTGGGAAACATACGCAATAGGGCGTTCCTCTCCTTGTTCGTTAAATTGCCACAATACGCCTCCTACACCTATTTTTAAGGCGTCACATTGCACGAAAAATTCATTATTAAAGTTGGGTTGTGCTAAAACTGGTGCAGTAGACAATGCAAGTTTAAGACTTTCAAATGCTTTAACTGTCTCTTCAGTTAAGCGAAAGGCGGATTTTGATTTTTGAAGGCAATCAGTCAATGGTCCAGCGATATCTGAAAAATTCCGTATGAAGTTTCTGTACCAGTTGGCCATTCCAATAAACCTTCTCAATTGTTTTGGCGTTTTAGGCAGCGGGAAATTAGAAATAGATTCGACTTTCTGCCGGTCAACTTTTAAACATCCGTTTCCTACGATATAACCTAAATATCGAACTTCGACTTGGCAGAATTTGCTTTTGACAATATTTATCGTTAATTTGGCTCTTTTTAAACAAGCTGCCACCTCGGATAAAAGTTTAATGTGGGATTGAAAATCTGAGCTGCAAACTAGCAGGTCGTCTAAATAAATAAAGACATTTTCTCTTAACCGAGAAGGTATTACTTTATCCATTAGACGAGACATTGTCTGTGGACCGTTACATAAGCCAAATGGCATGAATTTGTACTGATAAAGGGGTATACCTGGGATAGCAAATGCCGTTTTTTCCTTTGAGGATTCCGTTAAACGTATTTGTAAGAAGGCATCCTTAAGATCGATACTACTTATATAAAATGTGTCTTTAAGCCTACTCAGCAAACCATTGATGTGGGGAAGTGGGTAGCTATCCTTTTTTGTTACCGCATTATGTTTCCTAGAGTCTATGCAAAGTCTCACCTTCCTGGCTTTCTTACTAGTACTGCTGGCGAGCACCACGGAGAATTTGACTCTTCAATGACACCCATACTGAGAAGTCTGTCGATTTCCCGGTATGCTTCCTCCTGTCTTGGCGGGGATAAAGGGAAATGCTTGCTTTTGATTGGGGAGGTATCACCAGTATCTATATGGTTTTCCAATAAATCCGTGCAACCTAGGCCTAACAATTCAAAGGAGGGGAATTCTGAAATAGTTCCTTCAAGAATTAATTTCTGTTCCGGTGTCAACTTGTGGAAATTATCATCCGAGTTGTTATCACGAGTCAACTCCGTTAGATGGTTTGAGCAACCTCGAATTATTTCCGGAGATAAAGAAAACTCTTTCCAAAAGTTTATACCAAAGTATGCTTCCTGTTGCAAGCTAGGCACTAGATAAAAATCAATATTTTTCACAACATTTAAAAAAAAACAGGAAAGGTACAAACACCAATAACGTTTTGCTTTGCTCCGTTTGCTGTTTTTAATTCAGAATTAATTGATCTAAAACGTATTTTATTTCTTTCTAAGAAAGTTAGACAGTCCTTGCCCAGAACAGAAACATTCGCACCGGAGTCGAGTAATCCAACTAACGTTCCGTCAAGTACTTTTACTTTAGCAAATGGTCGGTCATCAGTGCCACAAAGAATAGTTGATTCGAGTAATTTACGAAAATGTTTGCGTTTTTTGAAACGTAACCTACATTTTATTGTTTTTGAAACCAGTTTCGAAGGTATTTGTTTAATGATGGGCACAGAACGGCTACTATCTTTCGCAAATGGAATATCAAATCCTTTCTTTGATGATAAAATTGTTTTTTTATATGGAAGAGTTGGGAAAGAATTTATGACTTTTGCATCATTTAAAATGTGATCTGTCTGTGTACAATTGTTTTTAGAAACTGCAATAATTGTTGGTGTCCTAGCTGTGATAGTTGTGGTCGAACCGCAATTGTCTATGCAATTTGCATATTGAAAATTTAATTTTGACTCGGGGTTGAGGGGGGTGGACGAGTGTCCCCGGTCGCCAATTCGCCCACATTTCGATTTCCCTGAAAGACATGTTTGTTGGGGCAATTAGGGGTTAAAATGTTTATTTGCCCACATTTAAAACAAAAAGGTCGTTCAATAACTTTCGAACAGTAAATATATGAATGACCTAGTGCCGTGCAGTTCCAGCATTTTATACCGGAGTAATCATATCTAGTTTTCTTACTTGACGCATGCAAAGCTTCAACTTGGGGGTCGCCCAGACAAATTTCTTCGTCCTCTCTTGGCGAAAAATCTATTTCATTAATATTTCGGGGATTAGCATTATAAGGATTTTGAAATCTGGTTTCCCTCATTAAGTTTGCCGCTCTACGGGCCATGTCTCTAAAAGCATTTAAGTCCCGTGATTCGGTGTTAAAGAGTAAAAACCGTAAATTTTGGCTAAGATTTTTCTTTATTATTTCAATTACGTGAAAATCAGGCAAGGGATTCGCTAGACGTAAGTTCATTGATACAACTGCTGTATGGTAGTCCTCGTAACTTTTTTTATGCTGCTGCTTGCGTAGTGACATTTTTATTATAATATCGTGGTCGGATTCCAAATGACCGAACTCCTTAGTCAGCGCTTGTCGAAGTTGCGGGTGTGTTGCGTTCATGTGCTGCTTGGTAAAGAGCCAGTACCAATTTTCTGCTTTGCCCTCTAAAAGCACATGAAAATTCGATAGGAGGTTATCATCTGAACATCTGCACCTCGATCGGAGGGTTTCCACTTTAAATAAAAAATCAGATACGGAGGTTGAGCCATCGTACGATATTTTTCATTTTTCTAGTTTCACCATTTCATAATTATCGAAGGATCTACTATGGTTTTCCGAATGACTACTATTTAAAGGTTCTTGAGGTCTATTCATATTAAAACTCTGTTCAATTCCTAGCTGAGTAATACTTTCTCTGACAGAAATTATTTCTCTTCTAAACTCCTCTTGTGTATTTCACATAGTTTGTTGAATTGCGGTGACTAATTCTTCTAATGGAAAATGTGAGGCATTACTGAGAGGGTTAGTAAGCAGATGGGCATTATTAATTGAAGCAGTGTTCAATTCATTTCGTGGGTTTTCTGCTGCTTGGCTTACGCTAGGCCACTATTTGAAAAATTTCCTTCAGCCTGCGCCATCACATTAGGAGTATTGAAAACTGATAGGTCTGGAATTAATAGCAAACTACTAGCACTAGAGTTTTTTTGAACTTGTTGCAAAGCAGGTGGCCTAGTTACAGGTGAGTGTATCACCTTTGGCTTTGGACTACTTGAACACGATTGGCCTTCCAATGATATATTAAAATTTGCTGAGGAATTACTGCGACCTGTACTAAAAAAATTTGTTTTACCCGACTTTGAATTGTATCTAGTGTTATACATAATTAAAATCACTGAGACTGCAATAAAATTGTCTCTTCCGTGAAGATTCACAAACTTTTGCTCTATTTTTTTTTTTTTTTTTGGTTTAATGTAATATTAAATATATTTATATTCTATAACCAAGGGATGGATTCACTATAACAAAATTGTTTTACAAGAAAGGTCATATTTACGTATGTAAGATGTCCTACATCAAATATAAGACTTGTTTTCCAAATCTTCAATATATTGCTTAATACAAATAAAAAAAAGAATTCTGAAATACAAATTTCGTATCCGCAACATTGAGTACTTCAAACAAGCAAATTGTTAAGTTCTCAATGGACTTGACCAAATTTTGTAATATCGTTCCTTTTTTAATTAAACGCTACAAACTCCTCATTGACAATTGATTTAGAGTTTGGACTATAAAATTCTGAAAAAAAATATTGATATATAAATCTCGAGATACAGAGTAATTGCAATTTTACAGTGCTATTAGAATTCCCACTTTATTACAGAGAATACTAAGACTCCTGCGAAAAGAAAAAGGAATATCTCGGTTCTAGTTCGGTACAATCAAAAATCACTTTTCGGTTTATTTACCTGGTTCCAGATTATTTATATTTCTTAAAACAAATAATTCTGTAGTTAGATTAGAATAATACATTGGTTTACCTAATTAAGGCCCCACGTTGGGCGCCATATATGTTACGCGCTGGCTTCAAATTCAAAATAAAAATATTTGTCATTAGAATACCTAACCATATTAAAGTGTTTTATCAAGAAGTGTGCCGACTAGCTCAAATCATAATTTGGTTCTTGACCCGAACTTAGCGCGCAAACATATAACATACTCTCACACACAATGAGTATGTAAAAAAAAATCTAACCAGACTTAGAAACTATTTCTCACATTTGTAAACTATTTTAGTCTGTTTACCATGACAGGATGATGTGCCATGTAGGATATATTGTTCCCACCCAAAACTCCTTTGACAGACTGAATATCCGGATTTTTTATCTGTCCCAAATTTTAACCGAAAAATTTATAATAAACGAATCGTAACATTGTGTTAAAAAAAAGGAAGAGTTAGACGAGAGAGGCAACTTCGCAGGTCTCCGCAACTAAAAACAAGTTTCCATGAGTGCACAAATCAACTAAGAAATTTGCTTGGAAACCAAAAAACAGCTTCTCTACAAACGTATTTAGAAAGTCTGGATGGTACTCCTCAGTCCGAATATTCTTTATGGCCGGCGACTAAGGGTATAAAAAGGCCAGTTAGAGGTAAACCGCCCTTGCGAGAACCGTCTGGTGACTGGGCTAGAGATGACGCGGAAAAGGGTAATTTATTTGTTAACCATTTGAAAAACGTTTTTACCACAAATAGGTCTGATAATGCAAATGAGTTGCCACCTATTGTTAGTAGACCTCCTGTGCCTTTAAGATTCAATTTTCAAGAAGTTGAAAATGCTATTGGTAATCTAAACGTTAAAAAAGCTCCAGGTATGGATAAAATCAGCAACAAAATGCTCGTAGAACTGCCTCATGTAGCTTAAAGAATTGTTCTTTTCATTTTTAATGCTCTTTTACGACTTGAGTATTACCCTCCAGAGTGGAAGGTGTCCATGATAACAATGGTTCCTAAGCCAGGGAAGGATCACACGAAAGTAGAATCTTACCGTCCAATAAGTCTACTGACAACAATTTCAAAACTTTTCGAAAAATTGCTAAAGGCGAAGTTGGATCCAATGCTTAATAAGGTCGAATGTATTCCTAATCACTAATTTGTTTTTAGAGCGAAACATGGCACCATTGAGCAAACACACAGGTTAGTTAATGTCATAAGAAAGGCATTTTAAGATAAAAAATATTGCTCTGCCTTATTCATCGACGTTTCACAAGCTTCTGATAAAGTGTGGCACGATGGCTTAATGCATAAAATAAAGTTTAACTTACCTGCAAACATACATAATCTCTTGGAAAGCTATTTATATTGTCGCCAATTCATAATAAAAGAAGGCGATTTCATAAGCCCCGCCCAGCCTATTAAAGCTGGAGTTCCCCAAGGCAGCATATGGCTCAAGCTTTGGAAAATCAAGGTTAATGAACAAAAGTGTGCCCATGTTACATTCGCACTGCGTCTAGGAACATGCTCACCCATTACTATTAACAATAAAGTCCCAACAGTCCACAGGTTATTACAATTTGCAAAGCATCCGATTGTAAGCGATTGTGTCAACAGAAAAAATCAAAATAAACATGTTAAGCACAACAAAAAAAATAGCATCCGATTCAGATTAGTCTTTTTCTACTCATTTTGTTAAATTGAATGTACATAAGAAGCAAAGAAGAAAACAAATGCTAATAATATAGTTTTGAACTCATCCACCCTTCGCTTACAATGTATACAGTGTTGGATGCATCTTACGGCCTAGGCCATCACTGTGTAAATGTAAGTAGGAATTGTATACAGAGTTCGCGCTTACATTGTTAATGGTCTTAGATCGAAGATGTATGTGACAAAAATTTCACTGGGGTAATACTTCAACACAGTGAAGTCAAATACCTCGGTATTCATCTTGACCGTACACTAACATGGAAGTCGCACATCGAGGCAAAAGTAACGCAGATGAAATTGAAAGCAGTGCAAATTAACTGGCTAATAGACAGAAATTCGACCTTGAAGCTTGATTGTAAACTTTTGTTTTACAACTCGATTCTAAAGCCAATATGGTGAAGTGGGATTCAATTATGGGGCACAGCCTTGGCATCAAAAATTGGAAAAATTCAAAGAAGTCAAAATAGAATACTCCGTAGAATTACAGTCACTCCATGATGGTACGTTAAAAACTCACGAAGCCACGCAGATCTGAACGTACCTTTTGTGAAATCTGAATTTGTGAAGTACGCGACAAGATATATTAACAAACTTGAATTCCATCCAAATCCTCTTGCAGTTAATATTCTTAACTTTGGTGGTCATACCCGTCTGAGGAGGAGGGATACTTTGGCTACCATTAGAGCACTAAACAGATGACTGAATTCTGAAATAATATTCGCATAAAAATAAATTTTTGTCCAGCGCCAGCAGGACTTTAATCACAATTTTTTGTAGTACTAAGATTTGAATACTTATTGTCATTACATTTTTATGTAGATTCAATAAATAAAATAATAAAGTAAAAAAAAAATTTTTTTTGATTATAGTATATTTTAGTGATTTTAGACGCTTAAAACGCATAACATCAAATAATCAAAACATTTGCATTATTGGCAACAGCTGTAAAATTAAAAGCAATGTAAAATTTTGCATAGATTTTTATAGTACATATTTATAAAATGAAAAGCCAAATAACAATTGGATGATCTGTTTACAACTTCACAACGTTATTTTTAGTTTGGGCAACCTTCCATATTGCTTTTTTAGAGAAATTTTTAGAGAAAAACTTTTTTCCAATTTGCAAATTTTCTAATTACATTTTCAGTTTCATATGTATGTAAACATAAAACAGCTGATTATTCAATTCTAAGGTCTGTTCATTTACTAAAAATTTTCACAAATTTGTAACACTTGCTACTAGAAAGCGTTCATTAACCCTAAAAATTTTCAACGAGAGAGCGAAACAAATTGAGAGACAGAAAAATTCTTGCAAGTTTTTACAAGTAAAATTTTTACTTCCAATAATTATTCAAACAGATGTTTTGCGTTTGTGTTTACAAAACAATACTTCTAAATTAATGCCGTTTTCTTTTCTGAAAAAGTTTCGCATTTATGCTGCACTTTTTTTCTTAAAATTCAAGTTTTAAAATTTAAGTTTTATTGAAATGAAAAGAAGATGTCGCAATAACTATAAATATCTGAAAAAAAGTTGAGAAAACTGCATACTTCTGTATTTTTTATTTTTTTTTTTTTGGCAAAACATTATTGAAAATGTTACACTTTTTGTAGAAAAGAACACGCCATAAGTTAAAAATAAAAATATTTTGGAAAATTTAAGAAATTGTGAGAGTATGTAAACTTTTAAAACGGTAAAAAGTATTAAAAAGGTAACAAATTTATTTTTGTGTAACTTAGGAACAACAGAGGTAAAATAAGACGTCTAATGGCAATGAACTAAGCAACACAGTATCTGACACATCAGTGGCAAAAGATGTTCCGCCAAATTTACTTGCTTGGATGTGTTTAAAACTTTTAGGAGAGCAATTAAATTGACACTTAGATCCTTCCATTTTTAATTATATTAATATTTTTCAAGTTTTAAGCTCTGAAATGTTTTTGTTTCTTTCATTTTTACAGAACGGCTGTTATTTTTAGTATTATAAATATTATGAGTACCTAGCTACTCGGTACTTTACACTTTGAAATTAATTTGAAATAAAGATGCTGCGTATGCAAGCTGTTATAACGTATAAAGCGGCCCATACACGTTTCAATTCAATTGAATTGATTCTTCACCACACACTTCATAAACTGAATTGAAATATTTCCATTCAACTATCAGATTCAATGTAATTAAAGACAATTTTAAAAATTATTAACGGTCTCCTCGCAAAAAGAAAACTACAAATATAAGTTTTGACGGCTGATCAGGAGACTCGAACACACACAGTACAATGGAATTGAGAGACTTACTAACCAACTTGAAAAAATCAAAATCTTTTGATTTTGCTTCAACCAACTCGACAACTGCAAACTGATCAATTCAAATAGCCATACACGCCTTGATTACCACAAATCAGTTACGAATTAAATTGAAACATTCTAATTAAAAATAGATATTTTATTCAAAAGTAGCTAATCACCCTTATAGTGCTTAACGTATTTCGACTATGCCTAGTACTAGATTAAATAAAATTGTAAAACTTTTTATTATTCAGTCAAGACAATGCTGAATATAAATGACCATAATCATATTATTTTTATTATAATATACATATATCGCCCCTTTATTGCAACATTGTCATATCTCAAAAAATGAGCTTTTCGAGTTAACAATGCAGAATTGGTAACAGTACTACCATTTATATTGTGCCAAAAATGTATTCAAATTGCTTTTAAACTGTTTCCTTTAGGAGATATTTTCTCAAAAATTTGTAAGACTTGTATGGAAACTAAAAATTTAAAATGCGTTTTTCTCGAAACGAGCTTTTTTACGATATGACTATTGCAATAAAGGAGCGATATGTATAATTTGTCCAAAAGATATAAGGGTAGTTATTAAGTACTTATATATACATATACAAACAACACTACTCTAACTTGCAAATTTTTTCTAGTAAAGTGTTCATTTCCTTCTTCACATTTTTGAGAGTAATTTTCAAAATTTTCTTGTTACCTTCTCGTTGCTAATTTTTACTCGTAAAGTAAATGAACACACCTCTAGTCCGAACTTACCCAAAGAAAAAGTTCGGGCTAATTTGTACAGGAAATGAAAAAAATTACTCTCTCATTTTCTCTCAAAATTGCACAAAAATTGTTACGTGGAACACTTTTGGACTAGTTCGGACTGTTTCGTTATTCACGTGGAAGACACCTAAACATAACGAAAAAAAACAAAGTATATATATACTTAGTTATATTCATTATTCTATGTGTGCACTTCAGCTTAGACAATTATTTTATTTAATTATAATTTTGCTACATTAGTCCCCGTCCATACTAAAAAACATTTGCTGCAAAACTTACGAGTTTGGTGATGTTACAGGAAAAGGGAACAAAAACATGTACTTTGTTTCATGTACGAGTACATGCAGTTCTTGTTGAGTTTCTCATTCACACTTTTCGACATAAAGTTAGCTACAAATATATTTGATATATCTTTCTATTGAACATATTCAAAAGCTTTTCTAACTTTGTTAATATAAGAAATGAAATAGTTCCACAAAAAAATCAACAAATAATATATTATTATAAAAAAAATTTTAATAATTCCTTTAATTTAAGACAAAAATATTTTATTTTTGCCCAAAAACTTCAAAAAGTAAATAGAAGAAGAAGGAAGGAAGGTACTTCAAATAATACAAACTGCAAACAAAAACTTCAGTGTAGACACGAATGCAGTTCCAAAAGAGAATTTAGAAAAATTTTGCAACAAATGTTTCATAGTATGGAGGGCAGCTCGAATAACTTTTTGTAAAGGCTATGTAATTTATTTTTTAGAAATTCATTTGAAAAATAATACGTTTCTACTAAAGTAATTCATTAAGTTTTAAAAATAATTGAATTCACCTTCGTTGACACATGTGCGATGTTACTCGTATTCATTGCTGCCTCCTGGAGTTTTGCAGCGGGAACTGTCTCAATTACCGTTCGAATGGGTTGCTTTAAATCATTCAAATTTGGTGGGGGTTTTTTTTTTTTTTTTTGTTAACTTCTTGTTTGCAATCACCCCACAAAAAAAAAAAAAAAAGTCAGGTACAGTGAGGTCAGGAGACCTAGGAGGCCAACGGAATGTGAAGGTTCTTGAAATCAGTTTATTGGGAAATTTTTGCCTCAATTCTGTCATAACAAGCGTGGCTATGTGGCAAGTTGCCCCGTCTTGTTGAGACCAAACAGTGTTGACAGGGATTCTCTTTCGGCGTAATTCTGGAAAGAAAAACTCTTTCAACATCTTTAAGTAACGGTCTCTATTGACCGTAACTGTAAGACCGTTTTTCTTCAAAAAAGTAAGGCCCGACAAAGAACCTTGAAGAAATTTCATTTGATTGAGTTAACAATTTTGTTTGTTAACATTGCCGTTTAAAGCAAAATGTGCCTCGTCAGGCATAAAATTGCAGTTCAAGATGTCTTCGTCCTTAATGATCTTCTCACAAAAGTCTCTAGGCATGACAAAAAAAAAAAACAAGGTAGCCGCTTCGCTACAACAATACAACAATAAAAAAACAACAGGTATTTTGTTTGTGTAAAAAGGCGAATTCACACTTAATCTGTCAAAAGTAGTTGATAGCGAACATGTACAAAAATTTAAATGGCGCCAAAAAGGCAAACAAAACTTGACAGAGAAAGTGCCGCCATATTAATCGAAGTGTTGAAAGACTGTGTATGCTTTGAAAATTGCCACTTTTAGTTATTTCATCCGAAGCTTCAAGAATCTTCTCTTTTCTAAAAATATAAGCACTCTTGTCTTTCAACGACTTTTTTACAATATGCCGTGAAACGCCTCGAATCTGCGAGACTCTTTTTTGTCCTTCCCCATGAAATATATTGCCTGTTCTATATACAAATACCGTTCCATCATAATGTACTTTAAAACGATATTTGCAACAGTCAGGAAAAGTACAATATCCATATGCTAACACGCTTGAAAGTAAGTACTTAACATTAAAGAACGATATAATGCAGCTATTATTCCGCTTTAAATACTCCTGTCTTAATACGTCAATAACAAATTTATTTTTTTTTTAATCTTAATTTTTCGTCATCTCTGGACTTAAAAATTAAATCTGGATTAATATTAAATTTGCAATCCGGTATTTTATTACAAAAACGACGAGTTTGCTTCACTGATCTACCCGGCTCACGTATAACACTTTTATTAACTTTCTCTGTTGCATCAGCTTTTTTTCTATAACTTTCGAACAGAGAAAGATCGAAAGTATTATTTTCAGTTTCAAAAGGAGCAAGTACTTTATTTTTAAAAGATTTTTCCTCATTGACGCTATTAAAAAAAACTGAACTGTTTACGTTTTGTGATAATAAATCAGATTCATTTTCATTGCTTTTACTTAAAATATTTTTATTTATGTTTAGACATTTACAATTATCTATAAAATTATTACATATCGTTTTAAATTCGATAGAAAACTTCTCCAAAATTTTTGAAATATTTTCCTCGCTTTTACGATACGGAAGCTCATCAATATCCTAAAAAAATAAGTTTCATTATAGCCTTATAAAACCTTTATATGTATATAAAAATTTACTTTTTCTTTTTGAACAGTTGAAAATTCATTGAAAATATTTGTTTTTTGTAACTCTTTTGTCTCCTTTGACAACGAAAGTAGCGTTTCTGCAGCAGTTTTCTCTATGCTAGATGGAAAGCATAATTTCTGCTTCATTTTTAAAGCTAGCAGAGCTTGCGCTGCGCATTTCTCCGCCTCAGATATATACATGTCTCTCTGAAATAAAATGAGAGTTTCTACTGCATCCAATTCCAGCTCGTTATATGTTGAGATGTTTTCTTCACCAACATTGGCGATTTTCTACAAATATATAAATTGTATTTTTTTTACATAATTTCTTCTAAAAAGAAAAACCCACCCCTTCAGCGCTATATATACTGGCTTTGCCAAATTCGTGGATAGCTTTTATCTGTAAAAAAAAGTTTCTTGGAATTTCAACGTCTTGTTCTTAAGTTAAGTATGACTTACTCTTTTTAAAATCATTTTCCGGTTTTTTAAATTATTTGCAATCTTAAGACGAATTGGCTGGTCTTTGCTATAACTTGCAAATATTTTAACAAAAACTGAGCAGCTTCGACAATATCTTAAGGTGGCTATATCCACACCTGAAGTATTTTCCTTCAATATAGTATTAAGTCTTTTGTTATTAATACCCATTATCTGTTGAAAAAGATATATATGAATGTACAGTGGTGGTCAAAACATTTGTAGTTGGGAACACGTATGTAGTTTGTATGACAGTAGTTTTTTCATTGCTCATTTAAAATTATTATTTTTGTCTATTTCTTATATCTATTCATTGTTCTTCTTAAACATGTAGAAAAAAAACCACCTTTCTCTTTTTCTTTACTACGTTATTAGCACTAACAAATTGTAGGATATAACGGTAATTACTTTCTTTTAAACAATTTAGCATTACATTTTTCGTTCCCTATATATACATATATATATAAATAAATAAATAAATATATATATGTATATATATATATATATATATATATATATATATATATATATATATATATATATATATATATATATATATATATATATATATATATATATATATATATATATATATATATAGATATATATATCACACTCTCTTTTTATAAAAACGGAAACGTCAAGCTATATGTAAAAAAACATGGTTTAGCTCAACATGTGGGTGAATCAAGCTTTAATGTTATTACTTTCTGCTACTATGCAATTACAAATCAATTGTAGGAGTACAATCTCGTATCTGACTGTGTGGCAACATCTTTTTATCTATCTCTTTAAAAACACGTCAAAAAACCTCACTATAATAAAAAATTAGAGTGCACGCCGTATTGTTTTATATCATCCGCAAAGCGGTTAAAAATTTGTGTAAAAATTTTAAAATATACTTACCTTTGTGTTATTACGTTTTTCTATATTTAGATTTTTATATTAAGATTTGACTTCTTTATATATAAATTTTATTATTCTTCACCTTCTATGTATGAATATGAATGTGTTTTTCGGATATCTATAAGTTTTTTAGTAACACTAACTTTTTAAGAATATATACATATATATGTAGTTAAAAATGTTAATTTCTTATATATGTATATGCTTCACTACACTTGTTAATCAAAAAGTTTTTTTTTTATATGTTTTAACAGACAAAAAATAAAGATCTAATTTTTTAATACCAACAGTGTATTAACGTCTACAAGACTAAGAACAAGAAAATTCCGTTAGCCCATTCCTACCATTCCCGTTTGGGCTAACACACGATAAAAAAAATCAAAGTGCAACCATACTAAAAGTCACGTCAAAAAAATCGCGCTGAGAAAATTAAAGTTTATGGCGATATATGTATACTTTTTTTTAGTTACCAATGTAATTAGTTAGTAAATGTATATATTTACTTAATAATTTTTCCTATATTTACTTAATTATTTTTAATTTTCTTAATAAAATTTTAATAATGATATCACTTCCTTTAACGAAAAGTGGCATCATATTACAACTTACACTTCCTTTAACTGTGGCAACTTCGACATAACAAATTATAAGTTCAAATATGGCATCATTTTTATAACGGATTTTGTTCATTAAAAGTTGAAATGGACGCTGAAACAAAGGTAAGTTTAAAAAGACGCTTAAAATTTTTCATATGATTTTAACATTATTTTTAATTTCTAGAAAAAAATTACTATGATTTTAAGGCAAAGGAGAGGGCGTCGAAGAACTCGTGGTCGTTCTTATTTAAACCAAGTAAGTATTATATTCCATATACATATAATTAATAAATTAACTTTTTATTCCTTAATAGGGAACGCGTAGCCAGCAGTATGGGTATGCTCAGCCGTATGGCTGTGTACAATTCAGCCCATATTATGGCTATGCTCATCAGCATGGCTATGGCATGCATCCATATGATGCGCATGGTGCGTTGTACCAAATGCCAATAGCCGTACATATGCAACAAGATCAACCACAACCGCTGCTGGCCCAACAACAACAACCGCTGCCGCTCCAACAACAACAACTGCTACCGCCACAATCTCTGCTGCATCAACAACAACAACCACTGGTGCCCCAGCAACATCAACCGCTGGTACCCCAGCAACACCAACCGCTGCTGCCCCAACAACAGCCTCTGCCGCATCAACAACAACCGCTGGTGCCCCAGCAACAACAACCACAAGTACATCAGCAACAACAACCGCTGCTGCCCCATCATAATCAACCGCCGCCGCACCAACAACAACCTCTGCCGCACCAACAACAACAACTGCTGCTGGCCCAACAACAACAACCGCTGCCGCTCCAACAACAACAACTGCTACCGCCACAATCTCTGCTGCATCAACAACAACAACCACTGGTGCCCCAGCAACATCAACCGCTGGTACCCCAGCAACACCAACCGCTGCTGCCCCAACAACAGCCTCTGCCGCATCAACAACAACCGCTGGTGCCCCAGCAACAACAACCACAAGTACATCAGCAACAACAACCGCTGCTGCCCCATCGTGATCAAGCGCCGTCGCACCAACAACAGTCTCTGCCGCACCAACAACAACCGCTGGTGACGCACCAACAACAACCACAAGTACATCAGCAACAACAACCGCTGCTGCCCCATCATGATGAAGCGCCGCCGCAACAACAACAACCTCTGTCGCACCAACAACAACAACCGTTAGAGCCCCAGCAACAACAACGGCTGCTGTCACAAGATCAAGCGCCGCCGCCCCAACTACAATCTCTGCTGCACCAACAACAACAACAACCTCTGGTGCCCCAACAACATCAACCGCTGGTACCCCAGCAACAACAACCGCTGCTGCCCCATCAAGATCAACCGCTGCTGCCCCATCAAGATCAAGCGCCGTCGCCCCAACAACAACCGCTGCTGCCCCATCACGATCAACCGCTGCTGCCCCATCAAGATCAAGCGCCGTCGCACCAACAACAGCTGTTACAAGATATATATCAAGGATTACAAGAAGCGCAGCAAATGCAACAACCACAGCAGCTACTAAATCAAATACTGCAACTACTACAACAACCACCGCAGCAACAGCAAGCTCAAGGAAAGCCGTGAATATAAAAACAAAAATTTTTTTCATGTACATACATATTTTCATGTATTATAAAATAAAAAATAAATATTTTCATGTATTATAAAATAAACATTTGATTACAAACAAATTTTCGGCATCACTGTTTTATAATTTTTCTTCCGATAAGTATTCGTAAAAATTCGTAAGTATTGGTAACAAAATTTCATCAAATATATATATATATATATATATATATATATATATATATATATATATATATATATATATATATATATATATATATATATATATATATATATATATATATATATATATATATATATATATATATATAAATTAAACATTTTTCAAATTAAATTAAACCTCAATGTTCTCGCAACTCTTCAACCATACGGTCGTGTTAATTGAAAGCGGACAAAAATAACAGCTAGTTTACCAATTTCGAAAGAAAATGAATGCGAAAGAAAGCCAGTCACTCACATTCGAATCAATTTGGGTTTGTCTATCTCACTACTATTCGTTCGCACATTCTTATGTATTTTGATTGAGTTTTGACACATCGTTCGCATAGAAAAAAGTTAGACGAACCCAAATCAATTTTCTTTCGCTTCGATTGCGAACGCAAGCAGGCTGTCGAGATTGGTAAACTGGCTGTAATTTTTTATACATGTTGGTAAACTTACATACAAAAACAATAATACATAGTGTTAAATTACGAGCATAAAAAAACAAAATACGTTGTAATAAATTGTGCAAACAACAACAAACTATTAAAAAAAAAAAAAACAACGGGAAAATAAAATCCTTAAACTTTTAATAATAAAGCAATAATATCAATTACAAAACAAGTGCAGAGACAGTGCATAAGTTTTATTTTTGTTATTGTGCGGAAGATTACGAAGGTAGCCTGAGAAAAAAACTATAAATTAAATTTTTGTTTTCTATAATAAAAAACTGTTTTCTTTAATAAAACACTGCATGAGCTTAGCTAGCAGATGTAGTTCTGAGAAAGAGCTTAGCTCTACTAGCAAAAATTTATGGATTTCCGAAGAGGAATCTATTAAAAAATCATTGAATAATCTACTTTTCATAAATGATAAGAAACGCCAGCCTTCGAGCTCGCCAAATATTTTTCTCACAACAGAAGACAAATAATCATACAGTATAATTGTTGCAGATAAGCCGAAAACACAAGTAGGCATGGACAGGTACGTAACTGTAGCTAAACGTCAGCGAAGCCCCAAATCCGCTCAAGTGTCGTCTCAATCGAAACTACTTAAAAATGATAGCACCAAAACAACAACTGAAAATAATAGATTTGCTATCCTTCAGACTGTGGAGGCAGCAACATCTAAGAAAACCTTTAAACCACCGCCAATATATTTGAGAGAGCCTACTACTAGTGAGCTGGTAAAACAACTTATCACGGCGATCGGCAAAGACACTTTTAACGTTACATCAGTTAAGCATGGCAGTATCAGTGAAACAAAAATCCAGGTAAATAATGAAAGTGAATACCGAAAACTGTCTGACGTCCTGGAGAAGGAAAAAAGATCGTTTTACACATATCAGCTTAAAAGTGCCAAAGGTATTCAGGTCGTTATAAAAGGGATTGACCCTTTTGTAGATACGAATGATGTCAAAACCGGCCTAGAGGACAATGGCTTCAAAATTAAAAATGTGGTTAATATTAGAAACAGTGAGAAGATTCCTCAACCCATGTTTAGGGTTGAAATGGAACCAGGGGATGTCGTTCTGAAGAAAAATGAGGTTCATCCAATTTACAACCTTAAATTTCTTTTGCGTCGTAGGGTCACCATAGAGGAGCCGCCTAAACGTTTAGGTCCCGTTCAATGCCTAAACTGCCAAGAATTTGGCCACACTAAGGCATATTGTAAATTGCCCGCAGTTTGTGTTGTGTGTGGAGAGCTTCACGGCACATCACAGTGCAAAAAATCAAAAACTGATTCGAGCGTTAAAAAATGCAGTAATTGTGGAGGTAACCACACTGCAAATTACAGAGGTAATGTAAACTGTATGCTCACTTTAAACAGTCAATGACCTCCTAACCTATACCTCCTAAGCAGCCACCGCAGTCAAATATCATTGTTGCAAATAGTATTCCCCAGGCAGGCCAGGCAACTAGCCATATTAACTTGCAAAACGCCCAGCAAATTTCATATGCTAATGTGGTTAAAGATGATACTCCAAATTTAAATCAGCAACCCAAGTCCCAAAACTGCGATCCAAATGTTAACAATCTTGAGGCAACGCTGCAGACTCTTGTTCAATCAATAAACACTTTTACGGCTTCTATGACGAGCATGATGCAAGAAATGCTGAAAATGCAAACCATAATTTTGCAGGCTATTTTAAACAAAGAAAAAAATGATTTGTTTGAAAATATGTTTCTGGAACGCAAACGGCATCCGCCAGCATAAAAATGAACTTGAGCACTTCCTTATGGAAAAGCAAATCGATATAATGTTAATCGCTGAAACTCACCTGACGTCAACAAGTTATTTCAGGATTAACGGCTACATACTATATGACACCAAAGATCCCCGTGGAAGATCTTGTGGGAGATCGGCAATTTTGATAAAAGCCAGAATTAAGCACTATTGGTTCAATGAAACACGTGAGGAATATCTGCAAGCAACTAATGTATGCATTGAATTTTGTAAAGAGAAAATTGTTATTTCCTCGATTTACTCACCGCCTCGGTTTTCAGTAACAGAAAACCAATATTCGGATTTTTTCAAATCACTTGGGCCTCGATTTATAGCGTTTGGTGACTATAACGCTAAACACACTTTTTGGAGTTCACGTTTGATTTCTCCGAAAGGCCGTGTACTTTTTGATACCACTTCTAAAATGGGCTTAGATGTGATTTCAAGTGGTCACCCCACGCATTGGCCGTCAGACAGACGAAAGATTCCAGATGTTATAGGTTTTGGAGTTTCGAAAAGTTTTCCTTTAGAGTGGTTTCAAGTGGAGCCTTCGTTAGATTTGTCATCAGATCACTCACCCACAATAATATCTGTTTTGTTCCCCCAAGAGTTTTACTCCCCGTCTACTGACTTAGACTTGACGACCACTAGAATTAATTGGCTAAAATATAAAAAATATTTGAGTACTCATTGTACGGAGAATATTGCTTTGAGAACGCCTAAAGATATTGACGTGTCCATTAATAGTTTTTCCAAAAGCCTCAAACTGGCCGTACAACGTGCTAGCACTAACTATATAAGATACAGAAACGAGAAATTGAGCAACTTTTGTCAGAAAAAAGAAGAGTTAAAAGGAAGTGGCAACTCCGCAGGTCTCCCCAGCTTAAAATTAGGCTATGAGAATGTGTAACCAAATTGAGAAATCTGCTTGAAATAGAAAGAATGGCTTCCCTTAAATCATACTTGGAAAGCCTTGATGGCACTCCTCAATCAGACTATTCTTTGTGGAAAGCGGCAAAAGGTTTAAAAAGACCCGTTAGAGGTAAGCCACCTTTGCGGACTCCAACTGGCGACTGGGCAAGAACCGATTCCGAAAAGGGGATGTTTTATGTAAATCACTTGAGAAAAGTTTTTACAGATGATGCAGCAAACGACATAGCAGTATTTCCGCCATTTGCCGTAAGACCGCCTGTGTTTTTGAGTTTCAGTTTTCCAGATGTGGAAAACGTTATCAATAAAATAAACTCTAAGAAAGCTCCATGTATGGATAAAATTACTGGTACAATGCTTGTACAACTGCCTCGCGTGGCTAGAAGAATTCTTCTTTTTATTTTCAACTCTATCTTACGCCTTGAGTATTATCCGGTCGAGTGGAAAGTGTCTATGATAACGATGATACCTCAGCCGGGGAAGGATCATACTAAAGTAGAATCCAAAACCAATAAGTCTACTGCCAACAATTTCAAAACTATTTGAGAAATTGCTAATGATGAAGTTGAGTCCAGTACTGGAAAAAATAGAATGTATTCCTGATCATCAGTTCGGTTTTAGGGCCAAATATAGTACCATCGAACAGACACACAGACTAGTTAATGTCATAAGAAAATCATTTGAAGACAAGAAGTATTGCTCTGCACTTTTCATTGACGTTTCCCAAGCTTTTGACAAAGTGTGGCATGACGGTTTAATGCATAAAATAAAACTAAACTTTCCTGCGAACACCCACAAACTTTTTGAAAGTTATTTGTATGGACGTAAATTTATCGTTAAGGAAGGTGACTTTTATAGCCCTATTCAACCAATCGACGCAGGCGTCCCACAAGGCCCTACCTTATACTTGATTTATGCTTCTGACATGCCAACAAGCGATAAAATTCATACATCCACGTTTGCAGACGATACGGCTTTTTTCAGTGTACATGAAAACCACCAAACAGCATCACAAAATTTGCAGGAACATATTTATAATTTAGAGAAAAGGTTTAAACTCTGGAAAATCAAAGTCAATGAACAAAAATGTGTCCATATCACGTTCACACTGCGTAAAAATACATGCCCGTCAATAAAAATTAATAATCAAATAATTTCACAACACAGTGACGTCAAATATCTCGGTATTCACCTTGACCATCGACTAACTTGGAAGAAACACATTGACGCAAAAACAACCCAGATGAAATTAAAAGCCACGCAATTGAATTGGCTCATCGGCAGAAATTCCACCCTTAGCTTAGATTGCAAACTTTTGCTGTATAACGCGATCCTAAAGCCAATATGGTGCTATGGAATTCAACTATGGGGCACCGCCTCCGCATCGAATATTGGAAAAATTCAAAGACGTCAAAACAGCGTTCTACGTACGATTACAGCAGTCCCATGGTATGTAAAAAATTCTCGAATTCACAAGGACCTAAACGTACCTTTAGTAAAAGATGAATTTGCCAAATATGCTGGAAGGCATATAACCAAACTTGAAATCCACCCAAATCCACTTGCTCGAGACATCCTTACCTTTGGTGGTCACACACGATTAAAAAGAAGGGACACCCTGGCTTCCATTCGGGAGCATAACAGATGATGTCCTGTGGCACGGTATTCTGATACATTCGCTGAATCATAATTTTTTGTCTAGCATTGGCTGGACTTAAAGAAAATATTTTAGTTATTCAGATTTGAATAATTGTTGTCAGTTCTTCTTGAAGATTCAACAAATAAATAAAAATTGATAAAAAAAAAACAAAATTAAACCAGTTTTAGAATTTAATAGAAAACAAAAGAAAAAAATAAAACATACAGGCCTGTTCTAAAAATCACGTGATTTCAAAGCACATGCCGTTTCAAAAGCACAAATGTGATTTGTGGCTGTTCTGCAAATCACAACTTATTGTGATTTTCGATGTGATTTACTCTCTTCTAAAGCACAAAAAAATGCTGTTTTTTGGTCCAATTTACTGATATTTTTATTTTCAGATTGAATTTTTTTATTCGCGGAATTATTTGCAAAATAAGGTTAATTCCTTCTAATAAATATAAAAGAAACCAATAAAGCAAATCACAAAATAATACAACAAATTTTGCAACAAAATGAGCGTATCTAGTGTTTTCTTAATTTAATGAATTATTTCGTATAAAATAAATGATTTTACTTAAATAATCAATAGAAAACACATTAGATTATTTATTAATGTAATAAATTATAAAATTCATCATAAAGTGCATGCAAAAATTGGGATGTGATTTCAAATTGATTGCAAGTTAGCTAACCGATTTAAAATCACAAAAATCAAAAATATTTTGTGTGCAGAACACCTTTTTTGTGATTTCAAATCACTTTCACAAAAAGTGATTTGCAGAACAGCCCTGATATTAAACATTTTATTTTTATAAAATACTTGTTAAAATTAATGAAGAAATTGTTTATCATGATGAAATCATTGATATCTGTAATCGCAAAAGTGTTCTTAAACAAAATTATGTGTGTAATTGTTATTGCAGAACTATTACAGAAATATTGTGTCAAATTAATAGAGTTTTATAAACAGTAAGCGTGTGCATTAAAAACAATGAACGTATAATTGACACTGAGGACAGCGTTGTCAACTTTAAAATTTCAAAACGCACCAAAATGGGAGCAAAACGCGTTATCTCAGAAAAAAACGCTCTAAATTTTTTTATATTAATTTTAAAAGTTAAGCATTAAACACATTCGAGACAGCAGGCTACAAGCTACAAAAGCTCAAAATTAAAATACACGTGTTCTTATGAGAATGATTATTTTGAAAACAGCAAGCAGCATGGCTGCAGGTTGTTGTCCATGCTGATTTTGTCGTTGTAGTCCAATTAAACTAATTTCTATTTTTGTTGGCTACAAAAGCTTTCTTAGTGGTGTCAATATATCAAGCAAAGTCAAATAAATTAGCGTTTTGAGAACAAATTCACAAAATGTATTCATAAAAATGTTAAACAGTTATTGAAATCATTTTTAGAGGTAACACGATAAAACTGTATTCATAAAAGAATTTTAAGTTCAAATGTTCTGTTTAGCACTCTTTTCAGTCAACCGGTTTTAAAACTGATTGCACCCTTTTCTAATTTTTTTATATTTTATTTATTGTGAAAATTCTTATTTAAATCTAAAAACATGTTTATTAATCATATATACGATGTCTTTGATAAAAATAATTGGTATTATTTGAATGTCGGATAATTTTAGTTTTGTGTATATATTAAAAGAATATATGGCCTAAAGAGAAAAAGTAATCAATTTTAAATTCCTGATAAGCAATTACACTTTATATACTTTACCCCTTTTTCATTTTATTATTACTAAGATTTTGTTTATTAATTCGTAAAAAATGTAATGTACATTAGTGGAGTTTAAAAAAAACGAAACAATAAAAAAGCTCGTTGTCATATTTTCTTCCATGCGCAAGCTAACACAATTGATGAAAAATTCATTATCAATAATTTTTATTATTCAATTGAAAGACAAGATGAAGTTAACATTTATATATGTGTTTTAGTATTGATTTTCATAAGAACCATTAAAAAATATATGTTTGCATATAATAGTCATGTGAACTAGTAAAAATTTTTAGTGTAACACTATGACTCAGATGAGAATTGTAAATCATAACTATATTATTATTAATTGCTTTTGTAAAAAATTCAATCCTGTTCCAATAAAAATCTTATTGTTTAAATAAATTTTTCAAAGTGTTATGTTGTCAAATATCTTGCCATACTATGTGTCACACTCCTTTATTTGCATTTTTCCATAAGCCGAAACAAAAATTTATGTTCTCTTTTGTTTGTTAGTGTTTTATTTATTTCTTTTTGTTATTATTATTGAAACAACAATAATTTTTCTAATTTTTATGTAACAAAGTATATTATTCTAAATGCAAATTGTTTAATAATAGCTCTTGCTAAAACATACTTCCATATATAGGTTAAAAAAAAAACAAAATATGATCATATTTAAATTACTTTAGTCTTCAAATAGTTCATTGCATTTTCTTACTCTTCAACTAGGTGATAGCTTTAGAAACAGCTAATAAAAATATAAGTGGCACCATCGAAATGCAAAAAAGCAGCTGTTTATATTTCTGGATTTTGATTGTGATTTGCAAATATTTAATTTTTTATATGTATATACATACATTATTAAATCGAATACTAAGTAGCTCCCATTATTTTGGCAATAGCTACTATAGAATTTTCTAAATATCACTCAGCCATTTTGTAAGCACAAAAAGCTTTTTTATATTTGCAACTAGAGAAAAAAAAACAATATCAGCCGTTTATTATGTAGCTGCCGCTCTTAATATAATTGTGTAGTTGGGTACAGGGTACATTTGTAGCCAGCGGCATTTGTAGTCGTGTGTTCGTGTAGCCTGCTGTCTCGAATGTGTTTAATGCTTTATTCTTAAAATTGTCAAAAAAGCAGAAATATTTTCAAAGCAAAACTGCGTGCTTTTCCAACACATTTTCTAGACGAGTCGCTGGTCTGTATTGTTACTCTTTATTATTACCTCGCTTCCACACACTGAAAGTTTACTTTGCAAAAACAGTGGCTGTCTTTTATTCTGACACAGTGATGTTAACTCTACGGTAATTACCGTATTGTACGGTTATTTTGACCTTCATAGTAGTAGCGCGTTAATTTTATTATTTTTACTGTAATTTAAAATTTTTTTGGTTGCATTTCTAATACTTCTAAAATCGTAGTTGTTTTATAAAAAAAAACGGACAATCTTACTACAAGTTTGTAAGAATTGCCAAAGTTATTCAATTGCGGTCACTCTAACCATAAATTGTTGGAAATTACTTCCTCTAAAAGTAAGTCCACAATAACGATTAAAAGAATACATCAGTTTAAATAACGACTTCCTTCAGTGAAAACTCAAAATCATTACAATGTACTTGTAAATTTAAAAATATAACTATGACGTCATAAGAATCCAGAGTTTCTTGAAATGCTGTAGAAAATGAAGATCTTATCCATAAAATTCGTGAGCGAATTTAAAAATAAAATTCGGGAGAGAATTGTTTAATTCGTAAGAGAGTTAAATAATTAAATTCGCGAATTATTCCCGAAGGAATAAAAAAGCAGTGCTTCGTTTTCAACAAAATATTAATTTTTGATGAAATAAAAATCATAATTCATATAAATTAAAAATCATAAATTGAGAAAAAATGATCAAATCACATTTTGGTTCAAAAATCATCAAAAATGTGTTAAAATTATGATTTTGGCAAGCTTCAAAACAAAACCAACTCTCATCATGCTCGGTTAAATGTTTTAAAAAATTTTTCTTTCTTTGTTCTTCTTGTTTGTAAAGTTGTGCTGACAAATTTTATTTTTAAATTCGCGTACTTTATTTTTCAATTCGTGAGCACAATTTTGTTTTAAATGCGGGAATTTTTTCATTCTGCTCGCAAACGAATTTAATGAGGTTTTATTTATTTTTTTCGTTCGCGAAAACAATGAAAAAATTCGCAAATTTAAAATTTTCGCTAATTTTATTTTTAAATTCGGGAATACAAATTTTAAAAACGAGCGAAATAAAATTTAATTCGCGGGCACAAATTTTTCTTACCCTGGTTGAAAATGACACGGTGCCACCAAAAATTAAAAAATGTACCGAAAATTGGAAAAAAGCGTACTGCGCACCGGCTACGGATTTTTTTGCACAAACAATTATAAAAAGCACCAAAAATGTTGGAAAACACACCGATTTGAAAACGCTGCTGAGGAAGGAATAATTGCGAGAAGCCAAAAGCTATTACCTGAGCTGTCTAGTTCACCCAGCATGAATTCTATTTGGTTGCAGTACTGGTCGTTCGTTTAAAGTCAACTGATCGATCGTCATATATGTATCAAAATACGTCGCAGATTGGAATTATATAAATAGTTATAAAATATGACCCTGACAATTATTAAATTAACAGAAAGGAATTTCGTTGCAGGGCAGTGTAGCGTTTAAAGTTCTAAATTTTATTTTCAAATATGACTTTCAAAAACAAGTTTACACATGTACATTTATCTACTTACAAATCAAAAATTGATTAAAAATTCTGATACACAAAATAGAAAAAACAAAACACTCAAGTGGATCAGCCTGTAAAAAATTAACAAAATTTTAAAATATAATTTTAAGATATGTGTTTTTATTTCATTTTAATAAATTTAATAGCGGTATTCACGCTTCGTATTAGAGTAGTATTGTAGAACTTGTGCATATTGTAGATTTTGTAAGTGTTGGGAAATTTAAAATTTAACGACAACATAGATTTTTAATTTACTAAATTACCAAAAGCATCAGTTGACGTAGTGAGTTCATTTATTTACAAATATGAAACAGCTGGCACATTTTTTTGCTCTTAATAAAGTAAATGTAAATAAGATTGTTTCAAAACAGAAAACCTAAAAATAGTTCAAATAAGAAATGGGTCTAGGCATTTTTTATGATTTTATTTGTTTTCACGACACACCAACTGAATAATTGTTTTGTGTATTTGTGGCAGAGCTGTTTCAGGTTTTGCTTTTTATTACGCTGCCATTACACAGGAAAGTACTTACATGAAATTTCTGTACACGTATTACAAATAAAAATTTCAATGAAATAGACGGATTTCATGAAAATTTCTTGTTCGTCTACACAGGAAAGTGAAAGTTAATTTTACAAATGTCGCCGAGGCAAAGAGTTGCAAAATTTGCCTCTGCTTCTCTCCACTCTTATTTTGTTTGCTTACTAATTAGAGTTGCCAAACTTATTACATATACAAATTTATGGGACAATAGTTGAAAAAACTTCAATTTTTCTATGATATTATTATTATAAAAATACTTTAATTATTTTCTTTATGTGTTTAATATACAATATAAGGAAAAAATATTGTAATTATTTGCATATACATACATGCAAAAGAAGTAAATTTTATAATTATTATTTTACTACAATACTGCAACTTTGTATATGGCAACAGTGCTTAGAATTTGTCGTTTTACTTTCAGAAAATGTCAAAAAAACTCTTCACGAAATTTTTGATGCAAGTTGAGTGGAAAGTAAGCAAAATGTGAGTGTGTTAGTAAAAAAGTGTGAGTGTATTGCAACTTTCATGAAATTACTTTCCTGTCTAAACTCTAGTTTAAATACGAAAGAAAAAGTCGCTCACACTTAGAAGTTTAAAACAGAGTTATATTTAAAAGCAGTAGTGTTTTGTCTAATGTCGTGAGCACATGACTTTTGTTACTGCTGTCCGTATTTTCTAGAAGTTGTTCATATGACCGCAATCATATGACAAGAATTGCTACCTGTGTGAGCCTAGCAAGCCACACGGGGGTGGTGGTGAATCGTGAAAAATTCACTTCGTGGAATTGGTCCACCATCAGGTTAGGCCGTCAAGGCAGGTACTGATGTAAATCATTTTCACAGTTGTCCGTATTTTCTATATGTTTACGTTCATTAAAAACTTCATGTAAAACCAAACTGCACCGGAATAGGTAGCAAAGCATGTTACACGTTATTATTTTTCTTTCTCTCTTTTTTTCACCGTTGTCCGGTTGTTCTATATATGTTCAATATTAATTTCTTCTGAATGTAATTCATTACCTTGTAGTGTGGAAGGTGTTTGACTAAATTTTGCTAATCTGAGCAGTATCGAAGGTATATACACAGGGCACTGATCAGTTTTAACTAATTTAATTCCAACATTTTAAATACTGCAATAGAGTTTGTTTTAGTCTTTCCTGTTGTTATTGTTAAAGTTAAACTTTCACGAATACTGCTCCCTCTTTCTTACCTTATCATAAGCTATTTTCCTAGTTCCAGTACAATGCACTGCGTATGTAGGGGCCATCACCTGAGTACTGGTCGAAGAAAATATTTAAAAGCATTTAAAATTTATGTAAAATGATTTGATGGTTTGATTTCTGGACGAACAAGTTATTTGTTTTTAAGGAATACCTACACAAATAAAATTTAACAAACTGATTAAATTCGTACTGGCTGGTTTAATTTCTATACCCTACACGTACTGTAAACAAAACGACACATACATGCATACATACATACACACGTGTGTTGTTAGAGTGATGAAATACTGAAAACAATATTCTGGCTTATCTTCAAATTAAATAATTTGTAAACAACTAAATAAAGGGACGTCGACTTATAAACAATCAAAAAGAATATTCATGCCATGTTTCCATAATACAAGCAAGCGACTTGTTTGAAATATTTGTATGGAAAGAACTGAAAAGTGCTGAGTGTTCTTCATACTCGTATAATATTTATTTTCAAACCAATTGCTTGTGATACGCAAACATCACATTAGAGATAATTTTAAGAATACAATTTTTGCTTGCGGGTGCCAGGATTTTAAAATCAAATTGTAAATAAATATGGTATGCCAAATACTTGACATGTTTTTATTTCATAATGTTATCTCCTAGACCAAGGGTGCCCAGGCCTATACGCTTGATGCTCAATTGTTTTTGTAAAAGCGCTTAGCTATAGGGCTGTGCTCTTTAATACACAAACACTGCGCTCAGCACTAGCAATGAAAAATACACAAACAACTTCGTCTTATATATTTTTTTGTCGTTCTTTGCTGCACACACACAAGAGTAAAGCAACACCACTTTCGCAAGTTTTGTAGGTAAACATTAACGACAGCGATTGTCAGTGTGAATTTTGTTTTTGTAAATGTGTTACTTTGTACAACAAAAAATATTAAATAAAAATAGTTTTTTCTTAAATGTATTGGTGTTTACTCTTCCATACAGAACTTTTGGGCACCAATGTCCTAGACACTACAACAGCAGCCAGATTCGATGGGTGAGTTTTTTACCCCCATCGACAATATGCAATTGTGCAGTGTTTCGACTTTGGATGACGAGTCTCAAAAGATATTCGTACTTAGGCAATTGCTCTTACATGTGAGTTTTTCAAGAAAAATTAAAACATTAGCGGTTCTCACGCTTCGTAGTAAAGTACTGTTATAGAGCGTGTGCATTTTGTAGATTTAGCAAATCTTGGTAAATTTAAAACAACAAAAAGCAACAAAAAAATTCATAGATTTTTAATTTACTATATTAACAACCTTTACAATACCAAAAACCGTAGTAGATATAGTAGTAAGTTCATTTATTTACAACGTAGTAAGTTCATTTATTTACAACTATGAAACAGCCGGCAGACTTGACGCCATATTTATTTTTTTGATGCTAATAAAATAAATGTACGCAAACATAGTTTAAAATGGAAAACGTCAAAAATAAAAAACAAGTAAGAATGTGGTATATTCGGCTGGGCCGAATCTAAAATACCCTTCACGATAGTCACGTATATGTATAGTATATTTAAAAATGTGACCTAAATATGCTCGGTTATATATGAAACGATATCGAAATTTCCTATTTTCTGTATTTTAGTAACCTTCTTTTATAACGAGAATTGCTTTTCAGCAAAAAAACAAATTTAATGGAAAAATCGGTTCAGGCTATATCTCGGGCATATATGGACCGATATCGGAAATTTTTATTTTCCATATTTATATAACCTTATTTCATTACCAAAACTGCTTTTGAGCAAAAAAAGTTGTTAACGTTCGCTTACGCGACATTTTCATGAAAAACCCGGTTTGGGCTATATCTCGGGTATATATTGGCCGATATAGGAAAAAAAAAATTTTTTTTCTTTTAGTCACCATGCTTAATAAGTGTGTGAAGTTTGAAGCAAAACAAACAATTTTTTTTCAAAAATTTCGATACAAAATTAAAAAAAATGGCTTTTTTCGGAATTTTATATCTCAGCTATATGTGAACCGATATTACTGAATAGCAAACCCATGAATCGATGGGGTAAAAGAATTTTTTTTCACTCATTTATTTATTGAATCTTCAAACAATAATAAGTATTCAAATCTTAATACTAAATACATAAAATTAATTAAGTCCAGCCGATGCTAGAAAAAGTGTTATTTTGCACGGTCAATATCGGTAGAATCACCTATTTAACGTTCTGATGGCGGCAAGGGTATCCCTTCTTCTCAACCGAGAGTGGCCGCCAAAATTACGTATGTTACGTGCAAGTGGATTTGGGTGAAGTTCCAGTTTACTGATATAACTTTTCGCATACTTAGAAAATTCGTCATTTACCAGCGGAACACACAGATCCCTGTGAATTCGAGAGTTTCTTACGTACCATGGAGTTGCACTAATCGTACGAAGATTGACTGTGGGAGACTTATAAAGTCACCTTCTTTGATAACAAATTTCCGCCCATATAAGTAGCTTTCCAGAAACTTGTGAGTGTTTGCAGGCAAGTTAAACTTTATTTTGTGCCACAATTCGTCGTGCCACACTTTATCAAAAGTTTGGGAAATGTCGATGAATAGAGCTGAGCAATACTTTTTGTTTTCAAAAGTCTGTCTTATGACATTGGCTAGTCTATGTGTTTGTTCTATGGTGTTATGTTTAGCCCGAAATCCAAATTGACGATTAGGGATACATCCCACATCATTCAGTATTGGAGACAACTTCGCCATTAACAATTTTTCGAACAGTTTTGAAATTGTTGGTAGTAGACTTATTGGTCTATATTATTCTACTTTAGTGGGATCCTTCCCTGGTTTGGGTATCATAGTAATCATGTACACCTTCCACTCTGCAGGATAATACTCAAGACATAAAATAGCGTTAAAAATAAAAAGTAGAACTCTTCTAGCTACACAAGGTAACTGTTAAAGCATTTTACCACTAATTTGATCAATACTCCAGGCTTTCCTGAGGTTTATGTTATTGATAACGTTTTCGACATTTTGAAAGTTAAGTCTCAAAGACACAGGCTGTCTAACAGCATGTGGCGGAAATTCTGCTGCAGCATCCACTGAATCCATTCTTTTACCCCACTGTGTGAAAGAAAAATGTTTCTAAGTCTAATGGTTTTTTTAGAGACGTATTTCAACAGCGGACAGACGGACATCGCTCAATCGACTTTTCCATTAATTCTGAATTAGAATATATATACTTTATAGGGTCGCAAATAAAAACTGTAGAAATTACAAACGGAATCACAAACTTATATATACCCTTTACATTTTTGTGGAGAGTGTAATAAAAGAAAATGTGAAAAACGTTGAAATAAAAGATGAGATTAGGTTTTTTTGAGTTCCCTTTTCGCGAAACTCTCAACAGAAAAATTCTTTTGTGTTGCAAAAATATCTGAACAAATGTCAGCTTTTTCGGTTTTTTACAATACCAAAGAAAAAGTCGCTCACACTAACACAATAATATTATATTTAAAAGCATTTTAAATTTAATACAAAGAGTAAAAAGCGCTATTGATTTGAAAAGTGTTTCGCAGCTAGACCACTATAATTCTTTTAAAATGTTTCTTATTTTGATAAAACTTTTTTACAGGTTAGAGTCACACCTTATGCTCCCTGCTCATTAAGGAATTAATAAGCAAACTTTTCGTATGCATACTACTTTTATTGGTCGTTAGAGCGACGAAAGATTCCAGAAATTTATGAAAAATCATGTTATAGATTTTTTAGTTGCAAAAAGTATCCTTTTAGTGAGGAGTGGTAAAATCCGTTAAACCAAACTTGAATCAGGGTCCCAAGGCTCAAAAATCCGATTGAAATTTTAACAATCTTGAGACAACTCTGCAGACTTCAATCCATAAACACATTTACGGTTTCTATGACAAACATGATGCAGGAAATGCTGAAAATGCAATCCACTATTTTGCAGGCAATTTTAAACAAATGAGTTGGTGTAAAATATGTTTATGGAACGAACACGGCAGCCGCCAACACAAAAATGAACTTGCGCACTTCTTTATGGAAAAGCAAATCGATATAATGTTGATTGCTGAAACTCATTTGACAAGCAACAGTTTTTTTCAAAATTAATGTCTACATACTGTATGACACAAAGGATCCGCTTGGAAGATCTTGCGGAGGGTCGGCAGTTCTAATAAAATCCAGAGTTAGGCGATATTTAATGAACGAAACACGTGAGGAGTTTCTTCAAGCAACTAATATAATCATGAAAAAATGTCCTTGATTTACTCACCGCCATGATTTTCAATAACAGAAAGCCAATATTCAAATTTTTTCAAAAAAACTTGGGCCTCGATTTTTAGCGGCTGACGACTATAACGCTAAACACACTTTTTGGGGATCACGTTTTATTTCCTCGAAAGGTCGCGTGTTTTTGACACCGTTTCCAAAATGGACATAAGTGTGATTTCAAGTGGACACCCCACTTTTTGGCCGTCAGACCAACGAAAGATCCCAGACGTTATAGATTTTGCAGGTACAAAAAATTTTCCCTTAGAATGGATGCAAGTGAAGCCTTCATTAGATTTGTCATCAGATCACTCACCCACTATAACTCCATATCGTTTTGTGACTTACGGTCGTATGCAAAAAAACTTAACAAAGCTTGGTAAGCAATTGTTAAGAAAAATTTCCTAACTTTGTATCCAAAAACAATTATTAGCTTACCATACGTTTAAAGTTGAAATGGGCCGCTTTAACTGTACGTTAAAATGACATTTGGTTTCGTGATGTTGATTTGTCTTGAAATTCACAATTTTATGAAAAATATTAAGAACCGCAATATATTATAATTCTTAGAAAAATAAATTAACGCTTTACATTTGATATGAATTAAAAATATTCATTTTGAAAGGGAAACATAAATAAAAAATATGTTAGTGATGCACTTTCAATGAAACGAATACAATAAAAAACGTTATTCGAATAATAAAAATATTTCTAGTATAAGTAATCCTATTAATTTTTCTCAATTTCATTAATACACTACATATAATGTATTCATTATTTATTAAAAAGGTAAATCCAGGAAATAGTTTTCAAAAAAGTTTTGTATTTTTTAAATTTATTTTTCGATTTTCGAATATTAGTTTTCATACATCACTATTCAAAAAATTACAACTGAACATAACGACATTGCCAGAATAAAACAATTAAATTCCTTACTACATGTAAAAGTTAACGTACTGTTTTTGCATAAAAATTTTTAACAAATGTATGGTAGTGTTAATATGTTTGGTAACTAACGTATGCGTTAAAACTCAAGTAAGAATTTTTTTTGGATACGGCCCTCAGTGTTTAAAAGCAATATGAAATTATCGACTAAATGTTTCCATAAGTTATTATTTGTAAAATTATTTTTTATATGTATTCTTAGTTATAGTTTATTGCTTCCAGTTATATAAAATTTTTGTGTTAATTAATGTAGTGACATGAAGCTTAAATTATTTCCAATTAAATTTTGCTATAAATTTTTAGCTGTAAATTGATTACAAATATAGTCATAGCTACATGGTATCTCTGAAACTACTATGTGAATTTTCGATGATCGAATGTTGTTACCTCTTTAACGAAAATTCATATTCCTTTTATTTTAACGATTACTTTTTTCCCCTTTTTCGAAAATGATCGGAGTTGGTTTAGGCTGGCACAGCGATCAATTGAATTACTTTTCCTTTTGGAAATTGCATTTTCTTTCAATTTCATTTTTTTATGAAGAGTAGACTTTTGGTCCATATGCACAAACAGACACCCGCTTGCTTTTATCTATACCATTTCGATAAATGTCTCGTGATTGTGGGATTTTAATTTATATTAAAAAATGTTAAGTCATTTTTAAACACTTAGCGTTGGCCGTCACTCGAGTTGAGTGGTTAAAATATAAAAAGTATTTGAGTAGTGCAATTCAGTAACTTTTAAGGATTTTAAAAGTGTTAATTTTGTCTCCGAGTTTTATCGCTTGCACTAACGAAAATGCTATTCACTAACCTTTCTTTAACACCTCTGGCTGTATGTCAAAAAAATTTGTAATCATGTGGCAGCTTTGTTGAAAATGGCGGAAAACACAAAGAAGAATACAAAAAAAAAACAATCAAAAATTGTCTCATCATTCTATTTTGCGCCAAGTAAGTAAACTAATGTAATATTTATTAATTATATTATACGCATATTTAATAAAAACTTAATTTTAGAATGTCGAACAACGCTGCTGCCAAAAGAAGCCGAGCAACAAATGAGCAACTTATGGAAATGGTAGATTTCATGAATGTGAACCAGGGACTGGCAGGAGGTAAATTCCAAAAGCTCCACGGAAAGTTGGAGTGTGAGAAGAAGTGGAGCGAGTTGGCCAATAATTTAAACTCTCTTGGTGGAGCGGTGAAAACCGTCGAACAGTGGTACACGGTAAGCAAATCTACTTTCATACATACATGTGTAAATACGCATGTACATACATATGTACGTACTAAATGTAATTTCATGTATAAAGGTATGGAAGGACTTAAAAAGCCGGACCAGCGTCAAAATAAGGGAGCGGAAAAAGCAGCAGGCGTTAACTGGGAATAAGCCGATAAATAAAGATCCCATAACGGAGCTCGAAAAACGTGTAGTTGATATTATCGGCAGCAACTACATAGAGGGTCACAAATCCGTAATTGAAAATGTGCCAATAAAAGAGGTAAGTTTTAATGAATTTTGATTTTTCAATTCATTACAAAATTCTTCCAATTCTTAGGAATGCCAAGTTCTGCTTGAGGATGGGGTAGATTATATCTTTGAACCACCAATATCCCCAACAGTTGGTAAAGAATGTGCAACTCTCAGTTCAGCAAGAACGCCACGACGTTGTGTGAAGAGGAATCGCGAGAACGACGACGGTACTAAGAAACAATTCCTAGAAATTGCTGGTAAACAAGCAAATGCTCTTAAGGTAATTTCTTTAGTTACATACATATGTATTTATTTCATAAAACTTCATGTGTTTTTTATAGATGCTGGCGGAATCTAGCGTAGAAAACTCTAAAGCTTTAAAGGTTTGTTTTTTTTTTTAAGAAATAATACTTATTTTTATTTTAAATAAAATGTTTATTCAACAGATTTTAGGCGAATGTACTGCAGCTAATTTAGAAATTAGCAAAATGATGGTGGAGGCCGTTAAAGGTTTGGCAGAAAGCCTTTCAGCAACCGCAAATGCTGTGCATTCATTTGCAAATGCAATAAATAAACTGCAGGTAATAAATGCAAGTTGCTTGCATATATGGCGAGGGCTAATATTCTAAAAGTGCTATCTGTAGGCACACAATTTTACTGGATAGCAAAAAAGTCTTGATTTTCTCTAACTCAAAGAGTAATAGTCAAATATGTCAGTAAAATTTAGGTATGACTACTTAGGCTAGAGAAAAAATTAATTTTTTAATCGCTCAGTAAAATCTTGTGTTCAGATAACACCTTTAGAATATACATATGTATGTAAATATTTTATAAAAATTTCTATAATATATTTTTATATCCTCTCTAGTAGGTGAAGACTACTCAAATATGCAAAACTAAACGATGGCTGTTTATGATGTTGTTTGTTTTTATGACCTTTTGTTTTTAGTTTTTTAAGTTGCTCAAAAATGAATTTAAATTTGCTCAAAGAGCCTTTAATGTTTTTCTAAAATTTTTATTTTTAGTTTTTTAAGCTCTTTTATTTTTAGTTTTTAAGCTCTTTGTAAACAGACTGAAATTCCAAAATACCTACATATGTACCTTATTTTAAAGTATTTTTTTATAAAATAAAAATATGAATTAAATAAATATTACAAATTAATTTAAATTTATTTATTTATAATATATTGCAATACAAAATAAAGTAGAACTAAACAGCAAGATTAATACTCAAATTTAAAAGCAATAGTTAGGAATTTGAAAAGAAATAGTTAGGAAAACAGTATTTTTCTCATATTTAGGAGACGAAATTAGAAATTAGTCTGTTTTGAACGCGTTTTGCTACTGACGATGGAGCATCTTGTATAGCAAAATTGTTATCAAATGATGCCTCTGGAAGCTCAACTTCTTCTGTTGTTGGCTGACCTAAGTGCATGTTATGCAGCACTGCGCATGCATTTACTATTTTTCCAGCGAACCCAGGTTCATACAAAAGTGTCCTTTGTTTTGACAAGCATCGCCATGTTCCTTTAAGAACTCCAAAAAGCCTTTCAATCACATTGCGAGCTTTGCACAATGACTCGTTGTAGAGAAATTTCGGACTGCCCTCTGGATGGCTTAGTAAAGGGGTCATCAGCCACGGCTCTAATGGATATCCAGAGTCACCTACATATATTATATTTATGTATATTTAAACATACATATGTACATATGAATTAAGTTAATTTATGTCAAGTAATTGAATTTTGAATTACCAATTAAAAACATGTTACTATTTCCACTGTCGAAATTGCGTTGCATAACTCTTCGTACTGCAGAGGAACTCCAAATGTACGAATCGTGCCTTGCTCCAGGGTATTTTGCATTCACATTTAATATTCTTAGGTTTGGGTCGCATATCTAGAAATGTCCAATAGTATCTTTATTCATACTTAAGTATATGGAATTCTACTTACCATTTGCACATTGATAGAGTGATAGCCATGGTGGTTGACATAAGCCTCTTCATGAATGTTTGGAGCCAAAATCGAAACGTGTGTACAATCCACCGCTCCGATAGTGCCTGCTACAAAAGGCGAGGCTGATGCAGCAAAAATTGCTTTTGCAGCTTGACGCTCTATTTGGGTCATTGGAAATTTCACCTTTGAGCAAAACATGGTGTTGTTTATTGCATTTGTCACCCGATGCAGGCAACGACTTAATGATGACTGACTCATGGATATCCGCCATTGTTCTGCCACAGGACGTTGGTAGCAACCAGTTGCAAAAAAGCGCAACGCTGCAAGCACCTAGCCAAACAAAAAGTTAATGCTTTGTGTTGGCATACATATGTATGTTCGTTCATGGTATATAACTTACTTGTTTTTCGCTCGATATTGCTGTTATTCTGGAACCTCTCAATAGCCCATCTAACTGGTAAACTAAATCCTCTGTTAAATCTGTCGTTAACCTATAGAGTTTCTGAAACTCTGTTGAAGATAAATCGAATGGATTTTCCACGACGCGCAGAACACGACGATCGATAATTGGAGCGCTGAAATTCTGATTTTCGGACAAATCATACGCTAAATATTCAAAAGCCATTTCAATTAAACTTTTAAATTATAATTGTCAAAAAATTTAAACTTAAAATTAAACACCACAAACACAGATATAACACCACAAATGAAATTGGCTTTAAGTTAACACCAATCAGCCGGCCTTTAAAAACAGCTGATTTTAAACGACTGCGAATTGCTTTAAAAAGTGTTACTGAATAGCAAAAGCGTTAATTTATGTGTTAAGTTATTTAAATGATTTTGATAGCGTTAAAACTGTTTACTGAATTGCACTACAGAAATAAGAACTAATATTAGTGATTTTTATGAATATTTACTGAATATTTATTTTCTTACAAAATAAAATTTAAAATCAAGTGTTGATAGAAATCATCAGTGGCTTAAATGTAAAAATAATGAGATAAAACGTTTAACAAAATATGTAGATGACCTTTTTGCAATAATAAAGCAATCTGACGAATTAATTATATTAGAAACACTAAATAAAAATAGATACCATAAATAAATACCACAACAATATAAAATTTACGATTGAAAGAGAAGAGAATGGAGAAATGCCCTACTTAGATATTAATATTAATATAATTAACAACAACGGTAAAATAACTACAAACTGGTGCCAAAAACCTACTTCTTCAGGAAGAATGATAAATTACAATTCGACCCAATCACTGCAAGTAAAAGTAAACACCGTAACTAACTTCATAAAGAAGGTGATACAGCTTAGTGACAAGATTTCAGTAAGAAAATATAAACAAGATAAGAAATATATTACAGAAAAATAATTATCCCACCCACATAACAAACAACCTGATTGATAAAATATTAACTAATAATAACAAAAGCCAGCTTGCCGTATATACCAAGACTAACTGAAAAGAGAACATTAAAAGATATAATACTGGAGAAAACAACAAATCAAATAAAACAATGAAACATTTATACACAAACAACAAAGGCAATGCAATTTAGTAAACATCGGAGCAAGAGAGCTTTGGGGACAAGAGTAAATGAGCATATATCAAATATTAAAAAAGAGAAAAAGACAACGGCACTATCACAACACGCAATAGAATACAAACATGTATTGGATTTTGAAAACATCAAAATATTGGACAGGGAGAAAAAAGAACCCAAAAGATGCACTGGAAAGTCTGCGAATACAACAGAAAATGCAAACTACAATGAGCACAAAACAAGACGAAGACAATACGAAACTACAATATTCTGCAGCAATAGACTATTAAAAGTTCTATGATATTAGGGTAAGTTTAACAAAGAATATTTGTGTTGTTTTTTTTTTTTTTTCTTATATATTTTGTGTCATGTAATTAGATGTGCAAGTATACAACTACATGTTTGTAAAGTCCAGTTTTTATTAAGTTAACAAAAATTTTAGGTTAAACTTGTAAAAAATATTCCACTATGTATGATAAATAATTTATTGTTTGTTAGATTCCAAATAAACACATAACCCTGAAGAAACTTGTAAAAAACGAGCGAAACGTTGGGTGACAAAATAAAATGAAATAGTTTTATTTTATTTTATTCGTTTTTGGACTGACCATAATTAGCCCGTAGAAACCCCACTGTTTTTCAATGTAAAAATAATGAGTTATTGGTTTTCAATATTTTTATTAGCAAATTACCAAGTGAACCAAAAAGAATTTTGAATTCTAGGAATCCTAACTCTTTATTGAAAGCAAAAGAAATTTTAGTTGAGACATATAATTTTTATCACGATCATGATTGCAAAAATCATGTTCGGTTTCTTCATCAAAAACTTATAAAAAAAAAGGTAATATTCCCTATCAAAATGCTTTAAATTATAAACCAAGAAACATTTACAAACAAAATTTTTTAAATTCTGAATCTTTTAATAATTCAAAGAAAAATGCCTTTGATGAAAATATTCAAAAACATAATCAACAGCTTAACACTAAAAAAATTTATCATAATGCTTAATTTTAGAAGATATAACTCAGAAAGTGTTCAAAGTATGTCAAATAGTGCAACAAATTTTAACTAATATAGGCAAAACAGATATAATTTCTAAACAAGAAAACAGAGTTGAAGACAAAATAATTCTCTAAATAAACGACAAAGCTTTGAGAATTTTATATATAAAAAAAAAGTTTTTTTGATTCTCAACGTATGAATTTGAACGAAACAATACCAATTGAAGTGGATTAAACTTATTTGCAAATAAGACAAAAAAAGGTGCCACTTTATTTCACAATTTCAAAGATTTCATCGATGTGGTACACATGAAATATAATAAAAGAACTACGTACAGACGCATATTCAAAAATTTTCTTTTTTAATAATTTTTGCTTTAATTTAATTACGAAAAGCATTTAATTTTTTTATTTTTCTGTTATAATTTCAGTAATGTAAATGCTTTTTAAACTAACAATGCTACCAATTATTTATATTTTGAACATATGCCATACTACAAAAATAAAGCTTTTCCATACACAAGTTGGCGCATAAACAGTGAGTTAGTTATTTGCAAATAGTTTATTTGTGAATACGCTGCGTATAAACGTAGTATATGACTTCAAATTTTCAGTTAGTAGCCGAAGAGCTATTCCCTTCATAATAGTTAAGACAAGAACAAGTCCGATAAAATTGGAACGAGTTTGATAAGAAAAGGTTTATTTCACATATCCTTTAGAATTAGCCTTGAACGTCCAATAATATTGAATACAATTTGTTCAAAAACTGAAGCTACTACAAAAATAACCATACCGTTTTTAAAGATTTTAATCGACCCAATTCTAAAATAGAAACGATAGAAACAGAAATCAATAGGGAATTCGATGGAATTTTAGGCTGTAATTTACTAAAACCACTCGAAGCTAAGATTGATTTTATGAATTATAATTTAAGGACGCGTGACGGCGATATTTCCATTGTTTTTGAAAATTGTTCGGAAGATTTAATTTATGATAAAAAATTAGATGAAGTAATTGAGGTAAACTTCAGTGAACCAAGAATTGATTTCTTAATACAAAAACTAAAAAATCAAAATTCTAACGAAGAGGAAATAAATCAACTGGTTAAAATAGTAAAAGAATTTAAGCACATTTTTTATATTGAAGCAGATAGTTTATCTGCAGCATGCAATTATAGGCACAAAATTTCTACCATAAATGAAATACCTGTTTATTCAAGAATACACCGTTTTCCAGGAATACATAAAGTGAAAGTAGACAAGCAAATCTAATAGTACGTATAATGCTCCTATTTGGGTTGTTCCTAAAAGGATTGACAATTCAGGAAAACAAAAATGGAGAGTAGTTATCGACTATAGAAAATTAAATAATGTTACAATTGAAGACAAATTCCCAATACCAAATATAGAAGATTTGTTTTCGAAATTAGGAAACTCCCAATACTTTAGTACAATTGATTTAGCAAAAGGCTTCCATCAAATTCTAATTTTACCTGAAGGCAGATACAAAACTGCATTTTCGACACTAAACGGTCACCATGAGTTTAACAGAATGCCATTTGGATTGAAAAATTCTCCAGCTTCATTCCAACGTATGATGAATGAAGTTCTGCATGACTATATTAATAATAAATGCGTTGTATACATGGATAATATTTTAGTATTTTCCGCTTCTCTTAAAGAACATTTTTTATCACTGAAACAAATTTTTAAAAGATTATCTGATTATAATCTCAAAGTTCAAATTGATTAATGTAATTTCTTTCAATATGGATCGGAATACCTTGGACATATTATAACTCCTGAAGGCATAAAACCAAACCAAGAAAAAGTGATCATCATTAAAAAATTCCACTAGAAATTAGAACATTTTTAGGTATTACCGGATTTTATAAAAAATTTATATAGGATTATAGCCAAATTGCTTTACCAATGATTTTAAATTTAAAAAAAAGGTATCCAGTGTCCCAGTTTTATCATATCCTCTATTTGATAAACTATTTGTATTGACTACTGATGCTATCAAGGAAGCGTTAGGAACAGTATTATCCCAAAATGGTCCTCCAATTGCTTTTGCATCACGTACTTTAAATACGAGTAAACATGAGTTAAATTATAGTGATATTGAAAAAGAGTTACTGACTATAGTTTGAGCAGCAAAATATTTTAGACCATACTTATTTGGAAGAAAATTTAAGATTCAGACGCATCATAGACTACTATTCAATGAAAAAACCGAACATGAAATTACAAAGATGGAAAATACAACGTAAGGAATATGATTCTGAAATCGAATATATTAAGGGAAAAACAAATAAAGTTGCTGATTATTTAAGTCGTCTTAAAGTGAACGTACTGACAGAAGAACAAAAATCTATTAAAACTAATCTAGGTACAACTCACAATGCTATGGAAATTATGATAATATTTCTATATCAGATTCTCCAATAAACATTTATAAAAATCTGGTAATAATAAATCTAGGAAATCGTTATAATGGGTGATTTTATAAGAACTATCGGAAATTAAAAAAAAAAAACACATAAAATTCAGAAAAATGCATGAAATATTTATTTGGATCGATAGTTGGGTCGATATAATTTAATGTTTGAAGATTATTTCATGCAAATGTTGGCCGCGGCTGCGCCTCAAATGGTCCATCCGCTTAGTCCAATTTTGGCATACTCTTTCCAACATTTCGGCCGGTATCTCACGAATAATGTTGGCAATGTTGGCTTCCAGTGCGTCAATCGAAGCGGGCTTGTCGCTATAGACATTAGCCTTACATAACCCCACAAAAAATAGTCTAGAGGCGTTAAATCGCACGATCTGGGCGGCCAATTGGCCGGTCCCAAGCGTGAAATAAACTGTTCACCGAACTCGCCTCTCAATTGGTCCATTGTTTCGCGTGCTGTGTGGCATGTGGCACCGTCTTGTTGAAACCACATGTCATGCAAGTCAAGCTCTTCCATTTTGGGCAAAAAAAAGTTTGTTATCATCGCACGGTAGCGCTCACCATTCACAGTAACGTTGTGATTCGCATCATCTTTGAAGAAATACGGCCCAATGATGCCACCAGCCCATAATCCGCACCAAACGGTTGTTTTTTGTGGATGCATTGGTAGCTCTTGCAATGCTTCTGGCTGCTCTTCACTCCAAATACGGCAGTTTTGCTTGTTCACGTATCCATTCAACCAGAAATGAGCCTTGTCGCTGAACACAATTCTTCGATAAAAAAGTGGATCTTCATCTAATTTTTCAAGAGCCTATTCACCAAAAATTTGGCGTTGTGGTAGGTCGTTTGGCTTCAATTCTTGCACCAGCTGTATCTTATAAGGCTTCACACCCAAATCCTTCTGCAAAATTTTCCACGTAGTGGAGTAACAGAGGCCCAATTGCTGCGAACGGCGCCGAAACGATAATTCACGGTCATCACCAACACTGGCCGATACGGCTGCGATATTTTCTTCAGTTCGCACTCTACGTAAGCGTGTTGGTGGTTTAATGTCCAACAATGTAAATTTGGTGCGAAATTTTTTTACAATAGCCCGAATAGAAGCCTCAGTAGGTCGATTAAACTGACCATAAAATGGAAGAAGCGCGCGATGAACTTTCTTAACAGAGCACGCATTTTGGTAATAAAATTCAATAATTTGCAAGCGTTTTTCGTTTGTAAGACGATTCATGACAAGATACAAAACGTGCGTGAGCTGTCAAAACTAGTGTTGCCAAAAAGATAATTGCAAAAAAATCACTCGTTAAATATAAAAGGGAAACTTTATTCAAAAACAAATTTAGACATATAATAAAAATAAAAGAATACAGTGAGGAACGAATCATCAAACTTTTACACAAATACTACCATTTAAAAGAACTGCAGCTATTTTTTACGAGAACTATGAAATCCTTAAAAGCTTTCAAAAAACTCTAATGCATTTATTTTCGAGATCAAACAAAGAAAACTTTGTATATTGTTCGAAACTTTTAAAAGATGTTTTTAATAAAGAGGGACTGGAACAATACCATACAGATAAAAATCATAGGGGAATTGAAGAAACTTTCTTGTAACTAAAAAATATAATGATTTCTTCTAAATTTTCCAGCTAAAGATCTTGATTGAGTTTTGTTTTTATAAAAAAGGTTTAACGGTATTTTATTTTCAATATTTCGATAACAATTTGTTATCATCATCAGGAAAATTAAAATGTTATAAAAAATTATTTGACAAAATGTTGAAAAAAAAAATTTTTTTTTTCAACATTTTTTCAAATAATTTTCAGCCATAGAACGCTTTCATTTGACATTGAATGAACATTTACGCCTTTTTAAACTTGAAAAACAGAGTAAAGATATTAGTGACAAAACTCTAGTTATGAAATCAGTTCAAATTTATAATGATACATAGCATACTGGACACATAGCACAACTGGATATAATCCAAATGATTTGCCACATAATAAAGTAGATAAACCTATTTGGAAAACTCTACATGATATTGTTCATAATAAAAAAGTGAATCGAATCAATAAAATTAATCAGAACAGAGAAGAATGTCATGAATTTAAAGAAAAGGAATTAATAAAAATATTTGGTTTTTATAACCTTAAACAGAAGGCAAAATAAATTTTGAAAGAAGTAAAAAAAATAACAGCCTGTTCGACGATATCGAATGAAAATGTATGCGAAATAAAGCTAATCACTCACATTCGAATAAATGTGGGTTCGTCTATGCCAATATTATTCGTTCGCATGTACTTATGTATTTTTATTGAATTTTGACACATCGTTCGCATAGCATAAAGTTAGAAAAAACCCAAATCAATTTGCTTTCGCCCTGAATGCGAATGAACTTATCCTTTCGACATCGGCGAACTGGCTGTAAAATTAACTTTTTGATGAAAATAATTGTAAGCGTGATAAACAATTAGTCAAAAGGATATTTAAAAATCAAAGAGAATTGCCTAATATCCGAATCTAAAATACCCTTCACGATATTTTCATTTTCCATATTTATATAAACACATTTTATTGCCAGAACTGCTTTTAAGCAAAAAAAGTTGCTTAAGTTCGATTATGCAACATTTTCATGAAAACCCCGATTTGGGCTATATCTCGGTATATCTGAAAAAAATTTTTTTTCGCCTTTAAGTCACCATGTTTAATGAGTGTGTGAAGTTTGAAGCAAAACAAAAAAAAATTTTTTTTTTTTTTCATTAAAAATTTTTTGGTTTGTACATATGTATGTACATCGGGTTTTAGTTCAAGTTTTTCCTTTCTTAAGTTTTTTCTATAAATATTTTATTTTATAAATACTTTTACTCAATATTATTTTACTTTTTAGCAATGCTATTATTTTATATAGTTATTTTCTGTTATAAATTGTTAATATGCCATTGCCTGTACTTCTATTATTTTTTAAAACTTAGTTTTGTTATAGAAGTTGTCACAAATAAATGTATCCGCAAACGGGGGAGGGGGGTTACATGTTAGATATCTATATAATACAATGCACATTTATTTCTATTAATTTTATTTTTTCTACCACTGTTATAAACATTTTCAAATAATCATATTTTCATATAATATTTTGTAATTTAGTTTCAATAAAAGTTTTTTAATTTTGGTATTAAACAAATAACTTGTATTTTATTTTTTAAAATTGAATTAAAGAAAAACATATACGAAAGTGGTATAATTAACGTACTGGGGATGGTGTATGTTAACCATTTGAGAAATGTTGTTACTACAAATGATTCAGCGAATGATTCAACTGAACTACCGTCATATGCTGTTAAACCGCCCGTACCTTTGAGACTTAGATCCAATTTCCACGATGATTTAAAGCCATGTCTAAAAGGCATGTTTTTTCTTTTGTACTGAAAATTTTATAAACTTAAAAAAAAGCCATGTTTTCTATTTTTCAAGTTTTTTTTTCTAATTTCTTTTTGACTCGTTTGTTATTTTTTAAATTGTTTTATTTTCATTCGACTGCCAAAGTAACCACATCGATACTACCAAAAGGGTAAAAAGAGACAAACGATTTTTTTAAACGACATGATTTAAAAATCGTAGTAAAAATGCAACGTGATTTTGGTAAAAGCTTTAAAAGAGTATTATAAAACAAGTAAGAGTGTAGTATATTCGGCTGGGCCGAATCTAAAATACCCTTCACGATAGTCACGTATATGTATAGTATATTTAAAAAAGTGAACAAAATATGCTCGGTTATATATGAAACGATATCGGAATTTTTTATTTTCTGTATTTTAGTAACCTTCTTTTATAACGAGAATTGATTTCAGCAAAAAAAAAAAATGTTAATGGAAAAATCGGTTCAGGCTATTTCTCGGGTATATATGGACCGATATCGAAAATTTTTCATATTTATATAACCTTATTTCATTGCCAGAACTGCTTTTGAGCACAAAAAAGTTATTTAAGTTCGCTTACGCGGCATTTTCATGAAAACCCCGTTTTAGGCTATATCTCGGGTCTATATGAACCGATATCGGGCATTTTCATTTTCCATATTTATATAACCTCATCTTATTACCAGAACTGTTTATTAGCAAAAAAATTTGCTTAAGTTCGCTTATGCGACATTTTCATGAAAAAACCCGGTTTCGGCTATATCTCGGGTATATATGGACCGATATCGGAAATTTTGTTTTTCCATGTTTATATAACTACTACTTTAAAAAAAATACTTTTCATTAAAAACCCGGTTTAAGCTATATCTCGGGTATATATAGACCGATATAGGAAATTTTCATTTTCCATATTTATATAACCTTACTTCATTACCAGAACTGCTTTTGAGCACAAAAAAGTTGTTTAAGTTCGTTTACGTGACATTTTCATGAAAAGCTCGGTTTAGGCTATATCTCGGGTATAAATGGACCGATATCGAAAATTTTAATTTTCAATATTTATATAACCTCATCTTATTACCAGAACTGTTTTTAAGCAAAAAAAATTGTTTATGTTCGCTTACGCGACATTTCCCCGCTTTTGGGCTATACGCGGGTATATATGGACCGATATCGGTAATTTTCTTTTTCCATATTTATATAACCTTCTTTTATTACCAGAACTGCTTTTAAGCAAAAAAAATTTTTTCATTAAAAACCCGGTTTAAGCTATATCTCGGGTATATATGGACCGATATCGGAAATTTTCATTTTCCATATTTATATAAGTAACTTTATTTCATCACCAGAACTGCTTTTGGGCACAAAAAGTTGTTTAAGTTCGCTTACGCGGCATTTTCATGGAAACCCCGGTTTAGGCTATATATCGGGTATACATGGACCGATATCGAAAATTTTCATTTTCCATATTTATGTAACCTTATTTCATTACCAGAACTGATTTTGAGCACAAAAAAGTTGTTTAAGTTCGGTTACGCGACATTTTCATGAAAAACCCGGTTTAGGCAATGTCTCGGGTATATGTGGACCGATATCGGAAATTTTCATTTTCCATATTTATATAACCTTATTTTATTACCAGAACTACTTTTAAGAAAAAAAAAGTTGTTTAGCTTCGCCTATGCGACATTTTCATTAAAAATCCGATTTGGGCTATATCTCGGGTATATATGGATCGATATCTGAAAAAAAAATTTTTTGCCTTTAAGTCACCATGCTTAATAAGTGTGTGAAGTTTAAAGCAAAACAAACAACTTTTGTTTTCAAAATTTTCATACAAAACTGCAAAACAATTTATTTTTTCGGAATTTTGAATATATCTCAGCTATACGTGGGCCGATATTACTGAATTTCAATAGCAAACACATGGCAATATAGAGTAATAGAATGGTGAAAGAAAAAAGTTTCTATGTCTAATGGTTTTCTCAGAAACGGTATTTCAACGACCGACAGACGGACATCGCTTAATCGACTTTTCCATTAATTCTGAATCAGAATATATATACTTTATAGGGTCGCAAAAAAAACTGTAGAAATTACAAACGGAATCACAAACTTATATATACCCTTAACATTTTTGTGAAGGGTATAAAAAGACATGGCTTTAAATCACCGTATAAATCAGCCCTTAGTTTTCAATACCTTGAAAACGTTATTAGTAACACAAAACCCAGGAAAGCTCCGGGTATTGATAAAATTACTGTTAAAATGCTTTAGCAGTTACCTCGTGTACTTTTAACGCTATTTTACGTCTCGAGTATTATCCTGCAGAGTGGAAGATGTCTATGCTTACTATGATACCCAACCAGGTAAGGATCCGGTTAAAGAATTACATACATATGTATATAAGCCAATTAGTCTACTACCAGCCATTTCAAAGCTGTTCGAAAAATTAATGATGGCGAAGTTGGCTCCAATATTGGAAGCTGTCGGATGCCTCTGTGATCGTCAATTTGGTTTTTGGGCTAAATATAGCACCATAGAACAAACACACAGGCTAGTAAATATCATAGGAAAGACTTTTGCGTCAAAGAATAGAGCATTTTTCAGCTCTATTCTTTGACGTTTCGCAAGCTTTTGATAAAGTTTGGTGCACAACTTGGCCGCGAACACTCACAAGCTTCTGTATGGCCACTCATACGGCCGGAGATTTGTTATCAGAGAAGGCGTTTTTATAAGCCGCTCACAGCCAATCGAGTCAGAAGCTCACCAAGGTAGCATTCTGGGATCTACTTTTTATTTGACTTACTCCTTTGCCAACGAGATCCGGAATTCCGACTTCATCTTCTGCAGATGACACAGCATTCTGCTGCGTTCATAAAAACCATTAATTAGCTTCACGAAATTTGCAGGAATATACTTCCATATTCCGCACTACAATAAAGTGAAATAACTTGGGATTCACCTCGACCGTAGGCTAACGTGGAAGCCTAACACTGATGCGAAAGTCACTGAGTTGAAACTAAAAGCAGCACAATTAAATTGGCTTATGGGCAAAAATTCTACTACAATTATGGGACACCTCCTCAACATCTAACACTGATAAAATTCAAAGGCTGCAAAACTAAATTCTTCGAACAATTAGCTCCATGGTACGTAAAAAACTCACGAACTCATAAGGATATGCGTGCACCGATGGTAAAAGATTAATATTCAAAGTATGCAATGAAGTATGTCAGTAAGCTGAACTTCACTCAATTGGTCTTGCATGGAACATACTTAATTTTGGTGGCTCGCAAGAAAAAATACCTTTGCCATCATCAGAGCGTCAAATACGAGTAGATGATTTTACCGATATACTTCCGCATAATAATACTTTTCGTCCAGCATTGGCCGGACTTAAGTAAAGAGCACATTCATTTTGAAGATTCAATAAATAAAAAATTCTAAATTGAAAGCAAAAAATATTATTTTTTAGAGATTCAACAATTATTTTTCCAGGATCTTCCAAGAAAGATTTCTTAAGTTTAACAGTTGATAGCGACCATAGTGTTGACACCAAACATCATGTGCAAATGATAAAATTGTTTTATCAAAATTGGGGTTTTTCAGGTGATGTCCCGCTGAGCTTCGCTCATTCCGCATTCGCCTTTGTTGTCCGACTGATAAAATATTATTCCATTTCATGTATTCTAGGCTAATTCAATTTACTGTTTGGTTGAATTTTGGGCTGCTGATGATGTCATCATTCCTTGTTGCGTAGATAACGAGGTTGGCGAAGCAATAATCGTTAACGGAGAGCGCTACAAGCGGGTGATTACCAGCTTTTATTGACTTGAATTGGATAACCACGATTTATAGTTTCGCTAGAATGGCATACATTTGCTGCCTGAAAATTTTTTGTCCTGAATTGGACGATATGTAATTTCAACAAGACGGTGTTATCTGTAATATTGTGTACCACAATAATACAGTGTTTATGGAACGAGAAATTTGCAGAACAGGTAATTTGACATTTTTGAGAGGTGTATTTTGGAATACGAAAAAGTGATCGAAAATTACCTTAAAAAGGTCACCTGCTGCATCCAATCTAGAGGCGATCGTTTAAATGACATTACGTTGGGAACATCATGAAAAATTATAATGAAATAAAATTTTCATGGAAATCATAATTTTATTAAACTTAACTTTTGGCACCGAAAAATGAAGAACTCGTTTTGTCCTTTAAACATTTGCTGAAGCTAAAGTTTGAAACGTTAACAATGAGTTTGTCTATGAAGAGGATATGGGAATACCAAACATTGGCAGCGTGTAGAAAATTGCAAAAATAATTTACTGATTTCACAGTGAAGTGGTTTAAGGCTCACATTTTAGCTTCCTCAACACATTCTAATTCAACCCTATTGTACGAGTATGTGCGCGTATTTACTGGAAATTAGAAAAAACAAATATTTTTTTTTAATTAATTTCTTTTTGTTTACAATGCACTTTGGAAAGATACTTTGGACTTGACAATTATCATCAATATTGGCATCATTCATTCAAATATATTGAATTTATTTGCTGTAAATATTGTTTTCCTTTGTTTTATTTAGTTGTTTATTCTATCAATTTGTTTGCTGTTTAAACGAAGAGGATATACATACATATGTACATGAATACATATCTATGCATATGAATATTAATTCGATTTTCTAGCCCGGATACAATCAAACAAAGGCATAATAGCCCTACTCACAAACTTATGCATTTGAGATTGCATAATTCTGCAATTGGAAGTACGATAGCTCTATTGCATCATTGCATTTGCAAAAAACTTTAGCATATTTTTACTCTACACTAACAAAATACACAGCAATGCACTTGCTACTCTTATTTGTGTAAGCAATACTTAAAACCTATAGTTTTTATTTCCACTGATTATGCACAAGTTAATTGCAAATCGACAGCGATCCAAGTCAATTAGCTCATAATCGCCGCTTAGTTGCCGTCGCTCATTCCGGATTCAAATAACACCAATCGATGTCTTTATCTAACTTAAAATCGCTTTTCCTATTAAAAAGTCCGTTAACTGCTTCTTGAACCTTTTTTTCGGCATATTTATTTTTGATTAAAATTTCAGTACATTATTTTTTGCTCTAATTATCAATGAGCTGTGAATTTCGTGCTTTGAAAAAAGTAGTGCAAACTATACCAACGGAGGTGGTTCACAATTGATAGCATATATTTGCAATCACCAATGCACAATATTGTGAATAGAGCTAATATATTTACATACATATGTGCATTTTGTTTGTATAAAGTAAAACTACACATATTGCTTCATTTTTCATATACAATAATGCAAGGTTATTTGCACAAGATTGTGAATAGGGTTAACATATTTTATTCTCTTATAAAAATTACCATAAAAATTGCTGAGCCATGAGACCCATTAATCATATGTTTTCATTCAAAAATAAAACCATGAACTTGTTCTTAATTTAAAGATCGTGTGTGAATTTTGTTTTTGGCACGCTGACAATTTATTTTAAATCTTGTGATAAAATGGAATCAAAATTTTGGAATCGTAAAATTTTTAAAAAATTCGATGATTTTTTTTGTAGTGAAAAACTGTAACAACGAATAAAAGGCATGTTCTTAGTTTTTCATGTTTTTATACCCTCCACAAATATGTTCAGGGTATAATAAATAAGTTTGTGATTCAGTTTGTAATTTCTATAGTTTTCATTTGTGATCCTATAAAGTATACATATTCTGAATCAGAATTAGTAGAAAAGTCGATTAAGCGATGTCCGTCTGTCGGCCGTTGAAATAACGTTCCTGAGAAAACCATTAGACTTAGAAACTTTTTCAACCACTCTATTACTCCATGGATTCATGGGGTTTTTATTGAAATTCAGTAAAATCGGTTCACGTATAGCTGAGATGTATCCAAATTTCCGAAGAACGCCATTTCTTGGGCAGTTTTGTATTTATTTATTTATTTTTTTTTTGTCAGCGTTTTTATTTATTGAATCTTCAAACTGAACTAACAATAAGTATTCAAATCTTAATACTAAATATAAAAATAAAAGAATAATTAAAAAAAATAAAATGTGCTTTTTACTTACGTCTAGCCAATGCTAGACAAAAAGTTCTATTATGAGGGAGCAATATCGGTAGAATCACTTATTGAACGTTCTGATGGTGGCAACGGTATCCCTTCTTCTCAACCGACTGTGGCCGCCAAAATTAAGTATATTACGCCCAAGAGAGTTTGGATGTAGTTCCAGTTTACTGACATACCTTGTCGCGTACTTAGAAAACTCCTCTTTTACCAGCGGAACACTCAGATCTTTATGAATTCGTGAATTTTTTACAATTTTGTTTTGTCGCCTTTGGATTTTTTCAATGTTTGACGCTGAGGCGGTGCCCCATAACTGAATTCCGTAGCACCATATATGCTTTAGTATTGCGTTGTATAACAAAAGTTTGCAATCTAATTTCAATGTAGAATTTCTGCCCATAAGCCAATTTAGCTGCGCTGCTTTTAGTTTTAACTGAGTGACCTTTGCTTCAATGTGAGACTTCCACGTTAGCCTACGGTCCAGGTGAATACCAAGGTACTTTACTTCATTGTGCTGCGGAATAGGTAAGTTGTTAATTTGGATATGCGCACATGTTTGCTTACGCAGTGTGAATGCTCATTTTTGTTCATTAACCCTGATTTTCCAAAGCTTCAGCCATTTTTCCAATATTGAAATAAATTCCTGTAAATTTCGTGAAGCTAATTGCTGGTTTTCATGAACCCTCAAAAACGCCGTGTCATCTGCAAAGGTTGAAGTGTGGATTCCAGATGTCGTTGGCATGTCAGAGACGTAAATCAAATATAAAGTAGGCCCAAGTATGCTACCTTGGGGAACTCCTGCCTCGATAGGTTGAGTTGGGCTTATAAAATCACCTTCTCTGATAACAAATTTTCGCCCATATAAGTAGAAGCTTGTGAGTATTTGCAAGTTCAACTTTATTTTGTGCATCAAGCATTCGTGCCACACTTTATCAAAAGCTTGAGAAATGTCAATGAATAGAGCTGAACAATATTTCTTCTCCTCAAAGGTCTGTCTTATGACATTGACTAGTCTGTGCGTTTGTTCTATGGTGCTATGTTTAACCCGAAACCCAAATTGATGATCAGGGATGCATCCCACATTGTTCAATATTGGACTCAACTTAACCATTAACAATTTTTCGAATAGTTTTGAAATTGTTGGTAGTAGACTTATTGGTCTATATGATTCTACCTTGGTCGGATCCTTCCTTGGCTTGGGTATCATAGTAATCATAGAGACCTTCCACTTTGCAGGGTAATACTCAAGGCGTAAAATAGCGTTAAAAATAAAAACTAGAATTCTTTTAGCTACACGAGGTAGCTGTTCAAGCATTTTGCCAGTAATTTGATCAATACCTGGAGCTTTGCTGGGGTTTATGTTACTGATAACTTGTTCTACATCTTGAAATGTGAATCGCAAAGACGCAGGCGGTCTAACTGCATATGGTGGTAATTCAGATGCATCATTTATTATATCATTTGTAATAAAAAAATTTCTCAAACGGTTAACATACACCATCCCCTTTTCTGAATCGTTTCTTGCCCAGTCGCCAGTTGAAGTTCGCAAAGGTGGCTTACCTATTACGGGTCTTTTTAGACCTTTTGTCGGGCGGTTTTGTATGGAAATTAAAAAACAATTTTTTTTTTGCTTCAAACCTAATAATGCGTGATTTTATAAGAACTATCGGAAATTAAAAAAAAAAAAACACATAAAATGCATGAAATATTTATTTGGATCGATAGTTGGGTCGATATAATTTAATGTTTGAAGATTATTGCATGCAAATATTGGCCGCGGCTGCGCCTCAAATGGTACATCCGCTTAGTATAATTTTGGCATACTCTTTCCAACATTTCGGAAGGTATCTCACGAATAATGTTGGCAATGTTGGCTTCCAGTGCGTCAATCGAAACGGGCTTGTCGCTATAGACTAGAGGCGTTAAATCGCACGATCTGGGCGGCCAATTGACTGGTCCCAAGCGTGAAATAAACTGTTCACCGAACTCGCCTCTCAATTGGTCCATTGTTTCGCGTGCTGTGTGGCATGTGGCACCGTCTTGTTGAAACCACATGTCATGCAAGTCAAGCTCTTCCATTTTGGGAAAAAAAAAGTTTGTTATCATCGCACAGTAGCGCTCACCATTCACAGTAACGTTGTGATTCGCATCATCTTTGAAGAAATACAGCCCAATCATGCCGCCAGCCCATAATCCGCACCAAACGGTTGTTTTTTGTGGATGCATTGGTAGCTCTTGCAATGCTTCTGGCTGCTCTTCACTCCAAATACGGCAGTTTTGCTTGTTCACGTATCCATTCGACCAGAAATGAGCCTAGTCGCTGAACACAATTCTTCGATAAAAAAGTGGATCTTCATCTAACTTTTCAAGAGCCCATTCACCAAAAATTTGGCGTTGTGGTAGGTCGTTTGGCTTCAATTCTTGCACCAGCTGTATCTTATAAGGCTTCACACCCAAATCCTTCTGCAAAATTTTCCACGTAGTGGAGTAACAGAGGCCCAATTGCTGCGAACGGCGCCGAATCGATAATTCACGGTCATCACCAACACTGGCCGATACGGCTGCGATATTTTCTTCAGTTCGCACTCTACGTAAGCGTGTTGGTGGTTTAATGTCCAACAATGTAAATTTGGTGCGAAATTTTTTTACAATAGCCCGAATAGAAGCCTCAGTAGGTCGATTAAACTGACCATAAAATGGGAGAAGCGCGCGATGAACTTTCTTAACAGAGCACGCATTTTGGTAATAAAATTCAATAATTTGCAAGCGTTGTTCGTTTGTAAGACGATTCATGATTAAATTATAGACCAAACTGAAGATGTTTGACAGTGACACAAGATACAAAACGTGCGTGAGCTGTCAAAACTAGTGTTGCCAAAAAGATAATAGCAAAAAAATCACTCGTTAGTATTATTAAGCATGGCGATTACAAAGCAAAAAAAAAAATTTCCCCGATATCGGTCCATATATATCCGAGATATAGCCTAAACACTTATTTTGCTTAAAATACCGCGTTAGCGAACTTAAAGATTAAATTGTTATTTGTTGTGGAGCTAGTGGTCTTCTTGTTTTGGTAAAAAGTTCGGTTTTTATTTTTCAATATTTCGACACTCCGTTGTGTGTCTTCTTCAGGAAAATTTTTGTTTTTTGAAAAATTGTGTATACAAAATAATAAATTTGAAAACTCATATTAAAATAACAAAAGCAAAATATTCAACTACATTAACATTTACAATGAAGAAACATATTTTACATTATTATAACATTAAACATATTATATAAAACTTTTTTAAAAAGAAATGAAAAAGTTTTTAAACAATTTTAGGTAAAATACCTATCTACTCCTGTTTTTGTTTTTATGTATTAAATGCCTATAATTTTGCGCTAATCCGTCTACATCTTTTTTAAAATTTATCCTCTTATCTACAGGCACGTTAGTTATCTGTAGCATTTCTAGCATATATCTACATTTATAATAATTTTCTTTGTTTAAAATAGACGTTCCTCCAAAATCTGGATAGTGATTAAAATCACGGCAATGGATAGATAATGCAGTTTTCTGCGAAGAGTTATAGTTCCTATACTTCTGGTCAGATTTATGACCCGCTAACCTAGTTTTAAGTTTATTTCCTGTTGTCCCTATATATACTTTGTCACAATTTTCATTGTTGTTACCACTACATGGTATTTTATACACTAAACTAGACATATCCGACTTTTCCAACCTATCTTTTGTTTTACTAAAAATTCTACCTACAGTATTATGAACTCTATGTGCAATTCTATATTTCGTATTATCGTATATATTAGAACTCTCTAATCTTTCTGACATTCCAGGTACATAAGTTAACGATTTATATATTATTGGATCAGAAACATTATTATCCAATCTTCCCGTTATATTGTATTGTCTTATCAACCTGCAGATGAGTTCATCAGGAAAACTATTATCACTTAATATCTTCCTAATTATGCTCTTATTCTTCTTATGAAATAATATAGCTTAGAACGGGTTTTTCATGAAAATGTCGCGTAAACGAACTTAAACAACTTTTTTGTTCAAAAGCAGTTCTAGTAATGAAATAAGGTTATATAAATATGGAAAATGAAAATTTCTGACATGGGTCTATATATACCCGAGATATAGCCTGAACCGATTTTGCCATTAACATTTTTTTTTTTTGCTGAAAAGCAATTCTCGTTATAAAAGAAGGTAAATAGAAAATTCCGATATCGGTTGATATAGAACTGAGCATACTTAGTTCATAATTTTAAATATACTATACATATACGAGACTACCGCAAAGGGTATTTTAGATTCGGCCCAGCCGAATATACCACACTCTTACTTGTTTTATCATACTATTGCACTGATTTGAGAAAGATACATATGTTTTAAAAGCTTTTTCTCAAATTCATTTCATTTTCAGGTAGCTCCTGTGAAATGTCGACAGCTGCGGAACATAGAAAACAAGCTGTTTGTAATTTTTTGTTTTAATATTTTTTTTATAAAATTGTTTATCAGCTTGCAATATGCTTACGAGTATTATTAAGTTAAAAGCATTAAACACATACACTGCAGCCAGCAGACTGCCGATTTCTATATGTCATATATAAATTACATGCATTTAAATGCGAGCGTTTATTTTGACAACAGCATGATGACACAACAGCAGGTTGTTGTCCTTGCTTCGATATCGAAAATGAGAAGTAGGGCGTTACACCTTATTTCGATGCGAAGATAAGTTCGATGCGTAAAGTAAATGCGATTAGAGTATAATTTGCTACTCTGTGCCGTTTGCCAAAACTTTCTCGCGAAATAGTTTGAAAATGAAGCAACACTGGTATCACAAAATAAACAAAAGCCAATTGTGATAAAATAAAATTTGCAAAAAAGAAAAATTAAATGCTAAAGGAAAATACGAAAACGCTATACATGGTACCAATTCTTCGATTACGAACCATTTTTCTTTCGCATCGCAATAGAGAGTAACCTCTCTGCATTGGTAAAAATTAGTTCACGTTATTGCGAATTCGCTGCATTAATTTTATTCTTATTAATTTGTTACAGCATTGATAAGTTCTCAACTGCAATATTACTGTTTATTTATTTACTTCTTTTAAACAAAAAATAAATAAAGCGGAAATTATACAAGAGGGTGGTAATTTATTTCTATTTTGTCCGTTTAAGTTCATTATTATTATTTGGGTGGGATGTGGCCCTCATGGGCCACTTGAACTGCGACCATTGTAGATCTATTGTCCCTCAATTTAAGTTTTCTAAAGACAATAAAAAATGGGGAAAATAAAAACACTGTTTTTCATTACAATTCTCAAATGGTGTTTTTAAAGTTTTTATTTTTATTCCTGATATTTTATTCAGCATTATTTCTTTAATTTTCGTATCTAAAAATAAAATAATTTGATTTTATATAGTTTTTCCAGTTTTGAGTATTTTAACGGCTTGACAATGTAACATTCACCCATATTCTGCTTGTTGGCGAATTTTAAATTTTGTGACGAATCGGCATTCCTGTTGTCAATATTGGCATGTATCGATAACTGCCGACACATAATTGATATTCTATTAGAGAAAATGGGGTCAGGACGTCACAGTTTTTACTGTCGAGTTCAAACAAAAACATCAAAAAAAAATTAAAAAAGAAAATTAAAAAAATTGGTATAAAATGGACAAAATTATTATTACGAACGCCGCCCAATTTCGAAAACTAGTAGAGGAGCTGGAAAAGAGCCCATCCATGGCCACAATTAGAAATGCAGGACTTCTGTCTAAGCAGTCTTCTTTCCACTATTAAGTTTGTTTTGTGTTCTTGGTCACTGGAGTCTAAATGTGGCTGGAACAACATTTTGTATATAAAAACTTCCTCATTTTTCTTTTTCCACAAACTTTCTTCTTTTGCACAAAATTTTTTTCTAAATCAAAATGTAAACAAAACGAAGCAACTAACACATACGAGTACATTAGAGATGTGTGTTGGGTTTTATTACCATAATCGATAAACCGGCGACATCAATACAAAACTGTTAGGGAATGCAAGGTTAATATTGATATCGTTGGTTCGCTCTCTGAACCACTATTGCGAAACTAGTTGTTCAGACGGTTGTTGTTTGCATCACACTGATGTTTACATATTTTGTGCAAACGTTTCACTAATTCTTTTTTCAATTTTTATTTAAATCTTTATGTAAGTATCACATTTTTACATTTTCAATGTGTTTATTTTGATTTTACACACATTAATTATCTTTTTTTTTCTTTCTTTAGATTTTTTTGCAGCTAGTTCAGATAAACTAACGATAATTTATTATCAAATTTGGAGATGATAGTAGTTTTTGTTTGGTTCGCAACAAGATTCAAAATGAACCAAGTAGGTTCGCTCTCAAAATTTTGTATGGCGACCCATGTTGGTTGGTGGTGGGTTCGCGAACCACGAATGAGAGAGCGAACCTCGAAAATAAGCCTTCGTGTGAACTTGCTATTAAATTGATGGCACTACCACCGACAAGTAGAATATGGGTGATTAATTTTCGCCTCCGGGAACACTGCCGTAAATAAACTTCAAACTTTTAGCTCAAAACTGTTTGTTGCCCTATGCCATCATTAGAGAATAATTAAAGAAGCTCGACGAATACTAATTAAAGTCATTTTTTTATTTTTTATAATATAACATTGATTGGTTGGTAAACATCGTTACTGACGTTTGCCCTTTGTACTTCCAATACATATGTATTTTGTTATCTGTGTACTTACTCCTTGTTGCTGGCTAACTGTTCTCAATTTATCAGAAAAATGTTCTTTTGTTCTGTGTATAAGAAATATTATCGATAAAAATACATATATTGAGGCACATACATACATATGTATATGTATGTACTTGTGTGCATGTGCATTTACTACATTACTTGTAACATCTGTCTTTTTGCAGATAACAAGGCGGGTGTTACACACACCAACTGTTTGTTTAAATATTCAAGTTTAACTTTTCTTTGCCTTTTCTATGGATTAATTACTTGTATTTCCTAACTCATCTTATTATGTAAAACAAAGCACTCAGGAGTAATTAGAATAATTTTCTGCTTAGTTGAAAATTTATAAATTTCAATAATCTAATTCGGGAAGCTCAGATTCATATATTTATACGTATGTATACATACTTATATATTTATTTTATAAATACCAAAAACGATTTTTTTGTCGTGCAACAGAACAAAACTGAATTCAAGTGCATATCAACATTCAAAATTAGCAATTGAAAGTATGTATTCAAAGCTGACGAAAAAGGTAAAAACAATTTGAGCGTGAAATGAAAATAATGTATTTCCTCAAGATATAAAATATAGTTTCAATAATATATCATTGAAAGCGCATTGTTTCCATATGAGTAGTCGTACAAAGAAAACAAATTAAATAGCATGGGAAATGTGGAATTCAGTTTGCATTTTTCACATATTTTACTATGGCTGAATTTTTTTATAGACTTTTTTGCAAAAACAAAAAAAAACTTCTCACAGATGACTACAAAACTTTTAAAAACATATATTTTTTTTTTATATATAATTCAATTATTTATTGTATCTTCTAAAAGAACTACCAATAAGTGTGTGTATGCAAATCTTAAAAATAAAAATCCATTAATTAATATAAAAAAAAAAATTAATTAATATTGAAAAATTTTATTTACTTAGGTCCAGCCAATGCTAGACGAAGAGTTGTTTTTTGCGTGTATTTTGTTGGTAAATCATCTTTCCAACGCTCTGATGGTTGCAAGGGTGTCCATCCTTCTCAGTCGAGTGTGGCCACCAAAGTTAAGGATGCTACGTGCGAGAGGATTCGGGTGAGACTCAAGTCTGTTAATGTACGTTATCGCGTGTTTTGAAATTTCATCTTTTACTAATAATACACCTAGATCTTTGTGAATTCGAGAGCTTTTAACATACCGTGGAGCTGCAGTAATTGTGCGTAGAATTTAATTCTGCCGCTTTTGAATTTTCTCAATATTGGATGCAGAGGCGGTACTCCACAGTTGAATTTCATAGCTCCATATTGGCTTTAGGATTGCGTTATACAACAAAAGTTTGCAATCTAACTTCAAGATAGAATTTCTGCCGATGAGCCAATTTAGTTGCAACGCTTTTAATTTCATCTGGGTGACTTTAGAGTCAATGTGAGACTTCCACGTGAGCCTACGGTCGAGATGAATACCACGGTATTTGACTTCACTGTGCTGTGGAACAATGTAGTTGTTGATTTTAATAGCCGAACAAGTTTTTCTACGTAGTGTGAATGTAACATGGGTACATTTTTGTTCATTTACTTTGATATGCCAAAGTTTCAGCCATTTCTCCAATATAAGAAATTGTTCTTGCAAATTTTGTGATGCTAATTTATAGTCTTCATGGACACTGATGAATGCTGTATCATCTGCAAAAGTTGAAGTGTGAATTTTGCAGCTCGTTGGCATGTCTGAAGCATAAATCAAATATAAAGTTGGACCCAATATGCTACCCTGGGGAATTCCAGCTTCGATTGGCTGAGCCGAGCTTTCGAAATCACCTTCCTTAACGACGAATTTCCGATCATATAAGTAGGTCTCTAACAGCTTGTGCGTGTTTGCAGGCAGGTTTAATTTTATTTTATGAGTTAAGCCTTTGTGCCACACTTTGTCAAAAGCTTTGGAAACGTCAATAAATAGAGCTGATAAAATTCACCAGCCTGTGCTGGTGCTATGCTCTATGGTGCTATGCTTAGCCCTAAAATCGAAAAAGCAAATAAAATCAAGTTTTAGTTTCGGTCCACATATTCAGAGTACTTTTATAAAAATTAGTAACATCAACCGCTAAACGTCTTCCTAGCACATTGCTAATCGCAAGATGCACTCCTGCGTTATTTAAATCGTTCATATGTACTTATATATTTAGTTGTACATATATGTACAACTAAATACTGTGTGTACATATATGTACACACAGCTAAATATTCATACGTACATACTTACATGCATACATATTTATATACACACACAACATACATACATTCATACATACACACACACACACAACATACATGCACTCTGAAGCTTTTGCTGGAATTTACGTTTAAATTTTGCATAAATTCCTGTTGAAAAAATCTTGTTTAAAATTACGTGAATTTTGTTGATCTTATACCAACAAAAAAAAAAAAAAAATGCATGAGAAATTAGTATAATTTGTCCTATTTTACACAAAGTTAAAAATTGTCCTCTTTTAAGCAAGTGTGAAAATGTGTTCAATGTGACTTAACAATACGAAAATACGTTAAAAATTAATATATCTTTCGAAAAAACAACACTTACTGCCTGGCTCACGATGTCGTTTCGTTAACGTTCGCTAATATTTTATATTAAAACTAAGTGACTTATGGTCAAGTATTATTCAACTACCGGATAGTAGACAAAGTAAATTATACAAGATCAGGGAAAAGTAAAGCTTATAAACAGCATCGAAATAATTTTTTTGACCTTAAAAATTATGACGAACGTTTACGAAACGACATCGTGTACCAGGCAGTTAATGTAAATATATCATATAGCGTATATTTTCTTTGAAGAATAAAAATTCAGTTTCGAAGATTTAAATGTATTTTAAATAAAAATAATTGGATATTTGTAAAGCCAAAGCAATAGATACAAGTAATACTTAAAATATTTATAAAAAATATAAAGTTTAAACAAAAAAAAATGTTTTTTTTTCTAATATTATATGATGATGGATTGGTATCATTCGTCTAGCTCGAGTTCAATCCTGGCTAAAGCCAAGAAATGTTTTTCTTATATTATCTGTCAGAAACCAACTCACAATCCAAAATGGCTGATAATGCCAACATGTACATATAACAGAAAATAAAATCCTAAAATCGAACATACGTAACTTACGAAATTTAAAAATAATGGTTGTTTTTTTATCAGACCATGTACATACATACATACATACTCGTACATATTATTTTTAAAGTTACATTAAATTATATTTCTTTACATATCAATTTTGCTGATCAATTTTGCTACATTAAGAAACTCAAACAACTATTTGTAAAGTTTATGTATACGTATAATATAATACGATTTTATTACAGTAATTCATTAAGTTTTAAAAATAATTGAACTCAAATGGCCTCCACCTTCGTTGACACATGTGCGATGTTACGCGTAGTCAATGCTGCCTGGAGTTTTGCAGCGGGAACTGTCTCAATTACCGCTCGAATGGATTGCTTTAAATCATTCAAATTTGTTGGGTTTTTGTTTGTAAACTTCTTGTTTGCAATAAACCCGCAAAAAAATCAGGTACAGTGAGGTCAGGAGACCTGGGAGGCCAACGGAATGTGGAGTTTCTTGAAATCAGTTTATTGGGAAATTTTTGCCTAAATTCTGTGATAACAAGCGTGGCTATGTGACAAGTTGCCCCATCTTGTTGAGACCAAACAGTGTTGAAAGGGATTCTCTTTCGGTGCAATTCTGGAAAGAAAAACTCTTTCAACATCTTTAAGTAACGGTCTCCATTGACTGTAACAGTAAGACCATTTTCTTCGAAAAAATTAGTCACGACAATGAATCTTGAAGAAACTGCACACCTCACTGTGATGCGAAGTGGATGTAATTGCATCTGATTGAGTATCTGTGTGTTAGAACTACTCGATATTCGACAATTTTGTTTGTTAACATTGCCGTTTAAATAAAAATGTGCCTAGTCAGACATAAAAATGTAGTTCAAGACGTTTTCATCCCCTGACACTATTTTTTTTTTTTTTTATCTTGGACCAGTACTCAAGGGATAACCCCTACATATGCAGTGCATTGTACTGGAACTAGGAAAATAGATTGTGAGAAGGAGGAAAGGGGGAATAGTGTTTGTGAACTTAACACACGGAACGACCAAAACAAACAATATCACAGTATTTAGAATGTTGAAATTAAATTAGTTAAAACTGATCACTGCCCAGTGTATATACCTTCGACACTGCTCAGAATAACAAAAATTTGTTCAACACCGCCCACACCGTAAGGTAATAAAATACATAGGAGGAACATAAAAAAAAAATTAATAATAACAAATAGAAAAAAACAAACGACAATAAAAAAATAATAAAAAAAACACGTACACACATGATGCAAAACTCTACCTATTCCGGTAAAATTTCGTTTTTTACAAATTAATAATAAACATAAGTATATGTATGTAGGTATAGAAAACACGGAAAACAATGAAAAACACGTGTGTACGGAACGAAAGACAAAGCACTCTCACAAAATGCCAAGGGAATTGGGTGTAGTCTCTAGGGTTCAGTTTGTTTGTTAATTGATTCCTACATGGAAGTAAATTTAAATTTTGGCGCAGCATTGTTTCGTTTCGTTAGCAGATAAGCTCCTTGCCGAAACTCTACAATTGGATTGTATGGCAGCAGCTACAGCAGCGATAGTTTTCTGCGTCCTAACAGAGCGATCTCGATGACAAGGCCTTGTTGCGATTGTGCCACACTCGGCTCTCTTTGAATACATAAATATGATTTGCTGAATGTCTCTTGTTATCAATTTGTAAAGATCCATGCAATTTCATAATTTAACAACAATAGGCTTCTTCATTTCATTCTATTTTTTGTTATTTTTAGGTTTTTGTTTCTTTTTTGTTTGTTCTCCTTTACAGTAGTGTGTGGACTGTTTTGTGTTTCAGTGTTTTATTTTTTATCAAGTTAAAATTGAGAAACACAAATTAAAATTGAGGAATATAAATTAAAAAAAAAACACAAGCAAAATTCCGAAAATTAGAGCTAAAAACCGTTTAGTACCTGTGTCTCCTGCTTGTCGGTGCAACACGATATAGTACAATTAATAAAAAATAAAAAACGGGGCATTTATTTTTAAGTAAAAACGCAACAATTTATTCAAATTATTACACTTTTTAACTATAAAATTCAATAAAAATGCGAGATCATATCGAAACTGAATTCTAATTCAATCAGGTTTCTTTTATACATAATTCTTTTTTCATTAAAAAAGAATTAATATCAATCAAAAATTATAAACAGCGTGTTTTAAAATAATAAACTCAATTGTTTAAAAAATTATGTGATGTTTCCACAACACAAATAAGCTAGTTGTCTAAAATAAACATATAGAAATCATTCAAAAAATGTAGTGCTTATCATATAAAATTTCTTGACAAGTCATTTGTTCGTTCTCCATAATTATTTCACTTAATATGGACCATACCATACTTTTCCCTTACGCCAGAGCGACAAGGTGTAAACGTTGTTGGAAATTTGGCTTATAATAAAACTCTTATCATCTACCAAATTTGCATGTGTATTTCGGCGTATACAATTCTAATCATGTGTCATTCATGAATGAATTAATTCAACTGAATGATTCTCTCAAGTGAAAGAAAGAAGTATTTCTGTATTTCTTTCATCATGCTTTCATCAGTACCTGTAAACGTTACAACTCAATTATTAATTTTATATTGTACTTTTTAAATTTAGATTAATTTTAAAAATTAAAAATTTTGTTATACCTATATTGCGTTTCAACAAATTGTAATACAAACAAATAATGACTAGTTTTTTTTTGTCATTCATTTATTTATTGAATCTTCAAAATATGAACTAACAATAAGTATTCAAATCTTAATACTAAATATAAAAGTTATTTAAGTCCAGCCAATGCTAGACAAAAAGTTTCATTTTGCGCGAATAATATAGGTAGAATCACCTATTTAACGTTCTGATGGTGGCCAGGGTATCCCTTCTTCTCAACCGAGAGTGGCCGCCAAAATTAAGTATGTTGCGTGCAAGACGATTTGGATGAAGTTCCAATTTACTGATATACCTTGTTGTGTACTTTGAAAATTCATCTTTTACAAGACGAACACATAGATCCTTGTGGATTCGTGAGTTTCTTACGTAATATGGAGCTGCAGTAATCGTACGAAGAATTTGGTTTTGTCGTCTTTGAATTTTTTCAATGTTAGATGTTGAGGCGGTTCCCCATAATTGAACTCCGTAGCACCATATAGGCTTTAAAATTGCGTTATATAACAAAAGTTTGCAGTCCAACTTCAATGTCGAATTTCTGCCCATAAGCCAACTTAATTGCGCTGCTTTTAATTTCAAATGAGTGACTTTCGCATCAATGTGAGGCTTCCACGTTAGCCTACGGCCGAGGTAAATACCAAGGTATTTAACTTCATTATGCTGCGGAATAGGTGTATTGTTAATTTGGAGAGCCGAACATGTTTGCTTACGCAGTGTGAATGTAACGTGAGTACATTTTTGTTCATTGACTTTTATTTTCCAAAGTTTCAACCATTTCTCTAATATTGAAATATACTGCTGCAAATTTCGTGAAGCTTCTTGATAATTTTCATGAACGCTGCAAAAAGCTGTGTCATCTGCAAAAGTTGAAGTATGGATTCCGGATCTCGTTGGCATGTCAGATGCGTAAATCAAATATAGAGTGGGTCCTAGAAAGCTACCTTGGGGAACTCCTGCTCCGATTGACTGTGAGAGATTTGTAAAGTCACCTTCTCTGATCACAAATTTCCGGTCGTATACGTTACTTTCCAGAAGCTTGTGAGTGTTTGCAGGCAAGTTCAACTTTATTTTGTGTATCAGTCCGTCGTGCCACACCTTATCAAAAGCTTGGGAAATGTCGATGAATAGAGCTGAACAATACTATTTGTCTTCAAAAGTCTGTCTTATGACATTGACTAGCATATGTGTTTGTTCTATGGTGTTATGTTTAGCCCGAAAGCCAAATTGATGATCAGGGATACATCCCACATCATTAAGTATTGGAGACAACTTCGCCATTAACAATTTTTCGAACAGTTTTGAAATTGTTGGTAGTAGACTTATTGGTCTATATGACTCTACTTTAGTCGGATCCTTCCCTGGCTTGGGTATCATAGTAATCATAGAGACCTTCCACTCTACAGGATTATACTCAAGGCGTAAAATAGCGTTAAAAAAAAGAAGAACTCTTCTAGCTACATGAGGTAACTGTTCAAGCATTTTACCAGTAATTTGATCTATACCTAGAGCTTTCCTGGGATTTATGTTATTGATAACGTTTTCGACATCTTGAAAGTAAAGTCTCAAAGATAGAGGCTGTCTAACAGCATACGGCGGAAATTCTGCTGCAGCATCCGCTGAATCATTTGTCGTAAAAACATTTCTCAAATGATCAACGTACACCATCCCCTTTTCGGAATCGCTTCGTGCCCAGTCGCCAGTTGAAGTTCGCAAAGGTGGCTTACCTATTACGGGTCTTTTCAGACCTTTTGTCGCTTTCCACAGAGAATAGTCAGATTGCGGAGTACCAGGCTATCCAAGTATGTTTTAAGGGAAGATATTCTCTGAATTTCAAGCAGATTTCTTAGTCGAGTTACGCATTCCCGTAGCCTAGTTTTAAGCTGGGGAGACCTGCGAGCTTGCCACTTTCTTCTAACTCTTCTTTTTTCTGACAGAAGTTGCTCAATTTCAGCCGAATAAGTTCTATTGTTCTCATTTCTGGATCTTATATGACTAGTGGTAGCATGCTGTACGGCCAATTTGAGGTTTTAAGAAAAATCGTTAATTGACGCATCAATATCCTCAGGCGTTCTCAAGGCGATATTTTCAGTTCAATGTGTACTCAAAAATTTTTTGTATTTTAGCCAATTAACTCTACTGACGGTCAACGGGGAGCCAATCTCTTGGCGGAACAAGACCAGAGATTATAGTGGGTGAGTGATCTGATGACAAATCTAATGAAGGCTCCACTTGCATCCATCTAAGCCCATTTTGGAAACGGTGTCAAAAAGCACACGGCCTTTCGGGGTAATTAAACGTGATCCCCAAAAAGTGTGTTTAGCGCTATAGTCGCCAGCCGCTAAAAATCGAGAACCAAGTGATTTGAAAAAATTTTAATATTAGCTGGTGGTGAGTAAATCGAGGATATAACAATTTTTTTATGAAAATAATCGAGGCATACATTTGTAGCTTGGATATATTCCTCACGTGTCCCGTGCATTAGATAGTGCTTAATTCTGGTCTTTATCAAAATTGCCGATCCGCCGCAAGATCTTCCACAGGGATCTTTTGTGTCATATAATGTGTAGCCATTAATTTTGAAATAAATGTTGGTTGTCAAATGGGTTTCAGCAATCATCATTATATCGATCTGCTTTTCCATAAGCAAGTGCTCACGTTCGTTTTTATGTTGGCGAATGCCGTTTGCGTTCCAGAAACATATTTTTAACCAATTCATTTTTTTTAAATTGCCTGTAAAATAGTGGATTGTATTTTTAGCATTTCCTGCATCATGTTTGTCATAGAAACGATAAAAGTGTTTATGGACTGAACAAGAGTCTGCAGAGTTGCCTCTAAATATCTAAAATTTGGATCGCACTTTTGAGGTTTGGGCTCCTGGTTCAAGATTTGGTTGGCTTTAAGGACATTAGCATATGAAAATTGTCTGGAGGTTTGCGTATTTGTATGGGTGGTTGAATCGCCTAGCTGGGGAAAATTGTTATTACCAATGACATTTGGCTGCTGGGTTGCTGGAGAAACCGATGACTTATTTGTCATTAACCGCTTAAAGTGAGTATAGACAGGGCAACCTCTATAATTTGCAGTGTGGTTACCTCCACAGTTACTGCATTTCTTAACACTTGCGTCGGCCTTTGGCTTGTTGCACTGAATTGTGCCGCGAAGTTCGCCACATACAACACAAACAGCGGGCAACTTACAGTAAGCCTTTGTGTGGTCAAATTGTTGGCACTTTAGGTACTGAATGGGTACTGAACGCTTATGTGGCTCCTCAACGCCTAGTTGCTTCATAATAATTCGATATGATACCACCTGATGTATTGTACATAAATAATTGAAACATTTTCATTCATTCTGAAACGTTTGGCAAGCAGAAAGATCAAAGAAAAGAATGAATTAATTCCCTTAGCCTTTCTGAAAGAGAATGAAAGATTCACACAAATGAAAGATTTTGCCCAACACTATACAATTCAGCTAAATTTGCTTTTTTTTTTTTTTTTTTTTTTAATAGGACCAGTACTCAGGGGATGACCCCTACATATGCAGTGCATTGTACCAGAACTAGGAAAATAGGTTGTGAGGAGGGGGAAAGAGGGAGTAGTGCTTGTGCACATTTGTCTTGAACTTTCCAACGTTATAACAGGCAGGAAACACGTCTGCAGGCAACTTGTTCCACAAACGAAGCGTACGGCTGAAAAACGAATTCTCTCTGTAATGCGTAGTACGATTCCCCGGGCAATCAACCACAAATGGATGAGCTCTGGACGATGAACGCGTGGTACGTAAAAATGTGCGCGTTTCGGGAACAAGATCCCTAATCTCGTCAGAGCAAAAGCCATTATAGTAACGATAGAACAGAGTAACGCACCCCACACTGCGTCGATGCTCCAGTGAGTCAATAGAGTTGGATACCCTACTGTCACCGATAAGCTTCTTCGCCCTCTCCTGCACACGGTCGAGTAACCTCAAAATAGACTTTGAGGCACCGGCACAAACATGAGAGTTGTATTCCATTTTCGGTCGGATGTAGGTGGTATAAATAGTAAGGAGATCGGATGGCGAGAAGTACAACTTACACCGTTTCAAAAAACCTAGGCACTTGAATGCTTCTTTAGAGATATGAAAAATGTGTTCAGTCCAGCGAACATCACACTGTATCTTCATACCAAGAACATCAAGAGCATCCGATTCCTCAATATTTATACCATCCATGAGTACAGATGAAGCAGCACTTGCGATCGTTTGTTTTTGTGTTAATAGGCAACATTGGGTCTTACGAGCGTTAAAGGTGACCCTGTTTTTACGACCCCATTCGGAGATTAATAGAAGATCACTATTCAGTGAATCGTCCATATTTTGCCTCTTGGCAGCGATCTCTGATAGGCTGGGCCTATAACTAAAAGAGTACGAGTGACAAATGCTGCTGTCATCCGCGAAAGAATGGATAGGGTTGGAAGTTTGATAGAGAAGGTCGTTGAGGAAAATAAGAAATAGAGTAGGAGAAAGAACGGAGCCTTGCTACATTAATCGGGCACATGTTTAAAATAAAGAAGAAACAAAAGACAAGTCCTTTTTGCAGATGATCGAACTTGTCCATGTTCTTTGCATTATTGGAATATCATATTGCTTAAGCAGCGTTGTCAACTCGGTGCATTTCGCACCGTTTTTGGTGGTTTTTAAAATTTTTTGTGCGAAAAATTCTTTAGTCGGTGCGGTGTGCGCTTTTTTTTAATTTCCGGTGCGCTTTTTAAATTTCGGTGTCAACAAATCATATTCAACACAACTTTTGGTTTTAATGTAAGAAAAGAGCTTATTCAAGTGGCTAAAATTTTTACACCTAATTTTGTAGAGCATAATGTGAAAACGGTGTATTAATGTGGAAAACGTATCACGTCATATATCCTAAGTGAGACAATCTTGTTGTTGTATATTACAAACTTTCTCGAAAGAAAAATAAACATTTCCGTTTATACAATTTAATAATAACGAACTTACATATATATAAAATACGGACAGCAGAAACAAAAGACGTGTGCTTAGGATGAAAGACAAAACACTACTCCTCAGCATAACCTATTTTCCCAGTTCCAGTACAATGCACTGCATATGTAGGGGTCATCCCCTGAGTACTGGTCGAAGACAAAAAAAAAAATTCCAATTTTTGCTGAGTGTTTGCTGTTAAACGATCAATCCAAGTTTGTCAAATATTGCGAAAAAAGCAAACACTGAATAATGGGGTTCGTATTCATAAAGGCGTGTGAATTCGCTACTGCTTTAGTAATTAATAAATTATCAATTTTTTCGACATACATATTTCATCCCTTGTAGTAACGATTGTAAGCACCTGCAATATAATTTTGACGACCGTAAGTAGCTGTATTTTGTGTAGCTGATAACGTATTTGTGTAGCTGAAACGTAAAAAATGTTTATTTTATTTTTAAATATTTCGTTTCCCACAGGAAAAAAAATTAAAAAAAAAAATCAATGAGACCTTGAGCTGAACAAATTTTTTGCCAACGTTGATTAATTTAAGGGCCGAAGCAACTAGGATCAATATAGATCGTTGTAATTATTGTAAAGACACCATTACCTTAATAAAAGTAACAGAATCTCACTAGAGGCCAATTTTGACAATCACGATTTTTAGCTATTAAACGAATTTGATGGCATGACATCAGCCGGTGCTATCAAACCCGGTTGAAAGTCTAATAGTCGCTTAAAAGGTTGTTTCGTTATATAAAAATATTATCCTTTTTATAATAAAAAATGGATTTTTAAATATGAAAAGAATAATTCTAAATTTGGTGCGTTTTTGTTGAAATAACGCGCTTTTTTCCTCATTTCGGTGCGTTTTGAAATTTCAAAGTTGACAACGCTGTGCTTAAGCCACACAAATGTTCGGTTCAAACATGTTGTATGAGTTAATAATGAGAATAAGAGCAGCGTTGTCAACTCGGTGAGTTTCGCAACGTTTTTGATTCTTTTTAAAATTATGTGTGCGAAAAATTCTTTAGTCGGTGCGTGGAGCGCTTTTTTACATTTTCGGTGCGATTTTTAATTTTCGGTGGCACCAAATCAAATTCAACTCAACTTTTTGTTTTAATGTAAGAAAAAAGTTTAATCAAGTGCCCAAAATTTTATGTTTCATTTTGCAGGCACAATCAGAATACGGAGTTATAGTGTGGTAAACTCTGCTTATTACAAGCACAAAGTAAAACAATCTTGCTGTTGTATATTATACATGTTCTCGAAAGAAAAAGAAACATTTCGTTTTATAGAAACGTACTTCACTATTAGCCGATCGAGCCAAATTTGTCAAAATTACAATAAATTCAGACACAGATAGTGAAGTTCGTATTTATGATTGCACGTGAATTCGTTACTGTTTCGGTAATTGATGGGTTACTGAATTATTAATTAAATTATAAAATTTTTCTAAAACTTCTTCTTTTATTTGTTACAATTCCGGCAAATTTCAATAAGTTATTTTAAAGACATTCTCTCTTGTAAACGGATTTTCGCTGTTCGCTTACGAAAACACAAATGAAATTTACACAGTATTTGTTGGAATGCTATTAATCGAGTTTGATGTCTTGCAGTGCGATTCTGTATCTTTTAAGCATCAAATAATCATAAGTTTTTTCGACATCTTTCATCGCTTGCTATAACCGTAAGCAGCTGTCGTTTTGTGTACCTGATAATAGGCAGTAAAAGTAACAGCTGATTTCGACCGACAGTGAATATAATTAAATAATATTGCCGAATAATAAATATGATAAAATATCGTTATAATTATCCTAATAAAAGTAACAGAATTGTACTGCGATAAGGTATATCAGCAAATTGGAACTTCACGCAAACCCTCTTGCACGAAACATACTTAATTTTAGTGGTCACACTCGGTTGAGAAGAAGGGATACCGTTGCCACCATCAGAGCGTTAAGTAGGTGATTTTACCGATATAATATGCGCATAATAAAACTTTTTGTCTAGCATTGGCTGGACTTAGTTAATTTATTGTATTTAGTAATAATATTTGAATACTTATTGTAAGTTCACATTGTGAAGATTCAATAAATAAAAAAAAGCTAAAAAAAAAAAATAAATTGTACTAGAGGACAAGTTTGACAAAAACGAGTTCTAGCTATTTAGCGAATTTGATGGCACGCCATCAGGCGGTAATATCAGACCCTGTTTAAGTGCATAAGATCCACGTGAAAGGCTGTTTCCTTATCGTGATTTTAATATAAAAATATACCTTTTATAATCTAAATGGCTTTTTAAGAATGAAAAGAAAAATTCAAAATTCGGCGCGGTTTTCTTGAAATAACGCGCTTTTTTCCTCATTTTGGTGCGTTTTGAAATTTCAAAGTTGACAACGCTGAATAAGAGCGTTTGGATACGATGAATTTACTGCAAGCGCTTGGCTTGCCTGTACGAGCTTGCTCATAAAATGCTTTTGTTAATTCTGCTCATAATCAGAATTTGATGTATCCAGCAGAATGAATATGATTTTTAATCACCATTGAATTTTTCGTTATTCTTTAATATGAATAAAAATTTTTGTGCTGAACAAAATCAAGAAAACCAATGATTTTGAAATTCTTTGGTACCTGATATATACAGTACTGGACAATTCAATGGAAACTTTTCTAAAAATTTATTTATTTATTTTTAGAAGTCGAAAATCAAAAATTATTTCTAAAGAAACTTCACAAGTATTTTAGAATTTCATTTTATAGATTCTTTTTGATATATAAACAAAAAAATAATAACATAAAAATAACATAGTTCTAAAATTATAAAGAAAAATTAAAAGTATCAAATTTTGAGGTATTGACAAAACAATGGAAACTTAAAATTTACTCCAATAAAAACCTTCGGCCTATTATCAAAAATTAATATTTTGTTGGGTATCCTTTGTTTTTAATTACTGCATCACAGCGACGATGCATTGACCCAATTAATTTGTCAATTGTATCCTTTGGCACCTTTTGCCATTCACTCAAAACTGCATTGGATAAATCTTACTTCCATGTGTAATTTCGAGTTCTTATCTTGCGTTCTACAATTTCCCATAGATTTTCTATGGGATTGAGATCCGGGGATTGGGCAGGCCACTTCAAAACACGGACCTCATTTGATTGTAACCAGTCAGTTACAACCCTAGAGGTGTGTTTTGGATCATTGTCATGCTGAAATCTCCAAATTAGTGGCATGTTCTCCTCTGCATATGGATACATTATGTCGTTTAAAATGGATCTGTAGCCGACACCAGTTATTGTATTCTTTATAATGTGAATTGGGCCCATTCCTTGCCCAGAAAAACAGCCCCACACCATAATATTGCCACCTCCAAACTTGACTGTCTTGCTTGTGTACTTTGGGTCTAGTCTCTTTCCCTTTGGCCGCCTTACAAATGATCTTCCATCATTGCCCCTTAAATTATATTTGGACTCGTCTGAAAAAAGGACAGTGTTCCATTTATCTTTAGACCAATTTATGTGCTCTCTGGCAAATTTTAAACGAGCAGCACGGTTTTTCTCCGATATCAGAGGTTTTTTCGCAGGGCGGAAGCAACCAAGACCAGCCTCGCGGGCTCTACGGCTAATTGTTCGAGAGCTAACATCCAATCCAAGAACATTTTCAACCTCTCTTGATGCCATTTGGGGGTCTTTTTTGAACTCTCTTGATATTAAATTATCCTGTCTTGGGGTAGTTTTACGTGGTCTTCCTCCTGAATGCAGAGTTTTAACAGTACCCGTTTCACGAAATTTCTTGATAATCTTCGAAATTGCTGATTTATTCATAGAATATTTATCACAAATAGTTTTTTGTTTTAATCCAGCATTAAAATCATTTATTATTTTTATTTTTAAATCTTCACTTATCTTGACTCTAGCCATTTTTACTAATTATGTATTCAAGATTCTTGTGTTTAAAATATTTGAAAAAAGAAGCTGGCAAGAGAGTAATTTAAAAAATAAAGGTAAATTATTATGCATTTTGCCTCGTTTTTTCATCAATACATTTTGCTTTAGTCATCTTTCGTGCAGAAGTGTAAAAGTTTCCATTGTTTTGTCGAACCCCAAAAATTTTATACTTTTAATTTTTCTTTATAATTTTAGAACTACGTTATTTTTATGTTATTATTTTTTTGTTTATATATCAAAAAGAATCTATAAAATGAAATTCTAAAATACTTGTCAAGTTTCTTTAGAAATAATTTTTGATTTTCGACTTCTAAAAATAAATAAATAAATTTTTAGAAAAGTTTCCATTGAATTGTCCAGTACTGTATTTTTATTTTGACAATAATTTTCGAACAATAATAAAACAACGATACGAACTTGTTTTTATATTATTTCTTTTTGTAACAATAATCAAACATTCTTCTTTATTTAATGTGCCTCTTTTTTTTATACCCTTCACAAAAATGTAAAGGGTATATATAAGTTTGTGATTCCGTTTGTAATTTCTACAGTTTTTTTTTGCGACCCTATAAAGTATATATATTCTGAATCAGAATTAATGGAAAAGTCGATTAAGCGATGTCCGTCTGTCCGCTGTTGAAATACCGTTTCTGAGAAAACCATTAGACTTAGAAACTTTTTTCTTTCACCATTCTTTTACCCCATCGATTCATGGGTTTGCTATTGAAATTCAGTAATATCGGTCCACGTATAGCTGAGATATATTCAAAATTCCGAAAAAAGCCATTTTTTTTTGCAGTTTTGTATGAAAATTTTTGAAAACAAAAGTTGTTCATTTTGCTTCAAACTTCACACACTTATTAAGCATGGTGACTAAAAGACAACAAATTTTTTTTTCAGATATCGGTCCATATATACCCGAGATATAGCCCAAATCGGATTTTAATGAAAATGTCGCATAGGCGAAGCTAAATAACTTTTTTTTGCTCAAAAGTAGTTCTGGTAATAAAATAAGGTTATATAAATATGAAAAATGAAAATTTCCGATATCGGTCCATATATACCCGAGATATAGCCCAAATCGGGTTTTTCATGAAAATGTCGCGTAAGCGAACTTAAACAACTTTTTTGTGCTCAAGAGCAGTTCTGATAATAAAATAGGGTCATATAAATATGAAAAATGAAAATTTTCGATATCGGTCCATATATACCCGAGATATAGCCTAGACCGTGGTTTACATGAAAATGCCGCGTAAGCGAACTTAAACAACTTTTTTGTGGTCAAAAGCAGTTCTGGTAATGATATTAGGTTACATAAATATGGAAAATGGAAATTTCCGATATCGGTCCATTTATACCCGAGATATAGCCTAGACCAGGGTTTTCATGAAAATGCCGCGTAAGCGAACTTAACAGCTTTTTTGTGCTCAAAAGCAGTTCTGGTAATGAAATTAGGTTACCTAAATATGGAAAATGAAAATTTCCGATATCGGTCCATATGTACTCGAGATATAGCCCAAATCGGGTTTTTCATGAAAATGTCGCGTAAGCAATCTTAAACAACTTTTTTTTGCTCAAAAGCAGTTCTGATAATGAAATAAGATTACATAAATATGAGAAACGAAAATTTCCGATATCGGTCCATATATACCCGAGATATAGCCTAAACTGCGGTTTTAATGAAAATGTCGCGTAAGTGAACTTAAACATATTTTTTTGCTTAAAAACAGTTCTGGTAATGAAATAGGGTCATATAAATATGAAAAATGAAAATTTTCGATGTCGGTCCATATATACCCGAGATATAGCCTAGACCGGGTTTTACATAAAACTGTCGCGTAAGCAAACTAAAACAACATTTTTGTGCTCAAAAGCAGTTCTAGTAATGAAATGAAGTTATATAAATATGAAAAATGAAAACTTCCAATATCGGTCCATATATACCCGAGATATAGCCTAGAACGGGTTTTTCATGAAAATGCCGCGTCAGCGAAACTAAACAACTTTTTTTGCTTAAAAGCGGTTCTGGTAATAAAATAAGGTTATATAAATGTGAAAAATGAAAATTTCCGATATCGGTCCATATATACCGCAGATATAGCCTGGAACGTGGTTTTCATGAAAATGCCGCGTAAGCGAACGTAAACAACTTTTTTTACTTAAAAGCAGTTCTGGTAATCAAATAAGGTTATATAAGTATGGAAAATGAAAATTTCCGATATCGGTCCATATATACCCGAGATATAGCGCAAACCGGGTTTTTCATGAAAATGTCGCGTAAGCGAACTTTAACAACTATTTTTGATTAAAAGCAGTTCTTGTAATAAGATGAGGTTATATAAATATGGAAGATAAAAATTTCCGATATCGGTCCATATATACCCGAGATATAGCCTAAACCGGGTTTTTCATGAAAATGTCGCGTAAGCGAACTTAACAATTTTTTTTTGCTTAAAAACAATTCTGGTAATAAGATAAGGTTATATAAATATGGAAGATAAAAATTTCCGATATCGGTCCATATGTACCCGAGATATAGCCCAAATCGGGTTTTTCATGAATATGTCGCGTAAGCGAACTTAAACAACTTTTTTTTGCTCAAAAGCAGTTCTGGTAATGAAATTAGGTTACATAAATATGAAAAATGAAAATTTCCGATATCGGTCCATATATACCCGAGATATAGCCCAAATCGGGTTTTTCATGAAAATGTCGCGTAAGCGAACTTAAACAACTTTTTTGTGCTCAAAAGGAGTTCTGGTAATGGAATAGGGTCATATAAATATGAAAAATGAAAATTTTCGATATCGGTCCATATATACCCGAGATATAGCCCAAACCGTGTTTTTCATGAAAATGCCGCGTAAGCGAACATAAACAACTTTTTTGTGCTCAAAAGCAGTTCTGGTAATGAATTTAGGTAACATAAATATGGCAAATGAAAATTTCCGATATCGGTCCATATATACCCGAGATATAGCCCAAACCGTGTTTTTCATGAATATGCCGCGTAAGCGAACTTAAACAATTTTTTTGCCTTAAAGCAGTTCTGGTAATAAAATAAGGGGATATAAATATGGAAAATGAAAGTTTTCGATATCGGTCCATATATACCCGAGATATAGCCTAAACCGGGTTTTTCATGAATACGCGGCGTAAGCGAACTAAAAAAACTTTTTTTGCTTAAAAGCAGTTCTAATAGCAAAATAAGGTTATATAGGTATGGAAAATGAAAATTTCCGGTATCGGTCCATATATACCCGAGATATAGCCTAAACTGCGGTTTTAATGAAAATGTTGCGTAAGTGAACTTAAACATCGTTTTTTGCTTAAAAACAGTTCTGGTAATATAAATATGGAAAAAGAAAGTATCCGATATCGGTCCATATATACTCGAGATATAGCCTGAACCGATTTTTCCAATAATATTTTTTTTTGCTGAAAAGCAGTTCTCTTTATGAAAGAAGGTTACGAAAATAGAGAAAATTAAAATTTCTGATATCGGTCCATATATACCCGAGATATAGCCTAAATCGGGTTTTTCATGAAAATATCGCGTAAGCGAACTTAAACAATTTGTTGTGCTCAAAAGCAGTTCTGGTAATGATATAAGGTTATATAAATATGGAAAATTAAAATTTTCGATATCGGTCCATATATAGCCGAGATATAGCCTAAACCAATTTTTCCATTAAAAAATTTTTTTTTTTTTTGCTGAAAAGCAATTCTCGTTATAAAAGAAGGTTACTAAAATACAGAAAATAGAAAACTCCGATATCGGTTCATATATAACCGAGCATATTTAGGTCACATTTTTAATATACTATACATATTCGTGACTATCGTGAAGGGTATTTTAGATTCGGCCCAGCCGAATATACTACACTCTTACTTGTTTTAATTAAATTTTATTTAATGGGTACAATAAATAGGTATGAACGAGTTAATAGAGTTCAAAGCCAGCCTGGCCAGTATAATAAGCAAAGAAACACGTTCGAACGAACTTAAGTCCAAAGGTGCTTTTAGCTGAAAATTCGATACATAATTTTATAAATTTTTTAAGCTGTAAGTTTGTTATACCTACCATACATACATACATATGTATATGTAAAATAATATGAAATTTATTTTTAGCGTAAAGTATATATACATAGGTATGTATAATAGGTATTTTCCATTTAAATGCTTAATCTACCTACAACCATCCAGACGATAACAAAGTTTGAAAACTTGGCATAAATAAAAGGTTATCAAAAATATTTTTTATAACGTTTTAGTAAAGCACCGAAAAATATGATGAAAGTGATTCGCACAGAGTTATAATACTATTTATTTACCTCTTTTTTCATATTTTTTCATACTGCTTTGTATTTATTTGTATAATAATTAACAAATTCTTTCTTGTTGCTATACACGCAAAGTCATTTAAAACAAGAAAACAAAAAGCAGTAATAAAGAAAATGTGCATTTATGTATAAGAAAACAAAAAAGAAACAAACAAAGCTATAAAAAATTAGTCTGTCGGTGAACGTGTACACACATACGTAGATATATGTTCGCTTGTGTATTTATATATACATACGAATTCATAAACAAAGCTACTTACATAGATATGTATGTATGTATGTGCATTTGAACTTTTACAATTTTTTTTATTACTATACTCAGAGTCGATTATTTTTAGAGAATCGAAAAAATAATACTAAACAGCCAAAACAAACTGACGAGCCCCCAGAAAACAACCAATCAACGTGCAAAGTTGAGTCTACTATTCGATATTTCCAACACATGTTAACACACACATTCATATTTATCGGCATACAAATACCGTTTTCGTTTTGTTTTGGAGCCAAAACAATAACAAACCCATACATATACAGTTTTCGTTAATGCCAGCCAAATCATTCATACACGACACACAACGATCTTAAATATAGCAAAGAGATAACGCAACAATAACAAACCAAACTAACGAGTTCTAGCTGCCTCTAGACGGCACATACTACATACATTCGCAAACACACCCATTGCTAGAAATAAAAACAAAGTTTTGTTATTGTTTATCTTACGTACATATGTATGTATGTATGTATGTATGTTTTGCTATGCGTCGCCTGCCTGCCTGCCATAACACTGGCCGTATGGGCGCGGGTATAAAAGCGCTCACAATACGGAGTGTGGCATCAGTTACTCGAGGTGTGGGTAAATGGAAAGATCAAGTGAAATTCTCAGTGATCTGAAAAACAAATTGATATTTGACAAAAAACTTTGGAGGAACATATGAAGCTATAAAACGGAATTCAAGAACATTTAAAAACAAAAAATATATAAATTTGTGATATTTTTAATTGTGATCGTGTATAGAGTTCCAAATACATATATTTGTAACGATTTTACACCAACTACTACATGCTTATATTAAGTGTTTCTTCTATTAAATATTATTTTGTAAATTAGTAAAAAAAAAACAAACTAAACAAAATGCCTGAGCTCGTTGAACAAAGTAAACCAATGTAAGTAATCGAAATAATATCTGTTACTAAGTAAAGAAAAATTTTTTTCCCAAGACAAAAATGTTTCCAATTTTATTCACTCGCTCATAAAAGACATGTTCATCATGGTTGCCATATTTATCATCATTTTGACGATTTTAGGTGCTGGAAATAGCATATCAACGGTTTAGGCTTATTTTTGTAGATCACATTTTAACTTTCATATTTTTCAAGGTTTTTCATATTAGCTTACGTAGGGAGTGAACATAATATAAATATGTATACGGTAAAGAGAAAAACTGTAATGGAATAAACGTGGTGACAAATTTTTATGTATGCTTATTTGGAAGTGTATTTACAAGACACATAAATTCAAAACTAAGGCCCAGTTTTTGACTGCGCACTTAAATACAAAATGAGTTAATTTTCATTCAAATTTAAGTTATATTTAACTGCAAGTTCAGCTTATCAGTCTTAAATAATTGTTCTTATTTAAATGCGAATGTGTGTGGCAGCTTTACTTAGATTCCAAATATTATGGAAAGTGTTCCATACAACAGCTATTTGTTAGTGGCAGAATAGAAAAATTCTTAAAGAAAAAACAAATAAAAAATTTATTAACGGCATAGAAAGAGCTAATAATATTATTTCATGCGATGTTATTTTTCAATAATTATCATATTGTGCTGTTGTTTAGTGCAAAATTAACAACTAATTTTCAAATATCTTCTACAGGCAATAGCTCGTATATGTGTTTTGTTTATCTTTTTTTGCACTAATACAATTTTTTATATAATCAAAGAGTCCCAGCGAAAATTTCTGTTGCACAGTCAGATGTTAAAATGTTAATAAACATACTCTTCACTACTCCTACTTTGACATTTTAAGTCATTATTTTAACTTGTCGATGACATTAGACATACATACCATTCTGGCTTACGATAACTATTTCAAAATGTCATTACAAAAAAGTAACTTAAAAAGCTAATTGCTTATAAGTCCTTTATTTACAACTTGGTGCCGATAAAAATCATCAAAATGTCTGAAAATGTATAAAATATAATAGAAAACTTTAATATAAAAAAGATATGTCTTTTAAATCATAGTATAAATGCCACTTTTATAATGCATTCTTACAAACAATATCTCTTGAAAAAGAAACAAAATGTGATTAATGCGTGTGCGTTTTCAATGTTTTCCATAAAATTTAATTTTTAACGCCATGGAATTAAGTAAGAAACTAGTTTTTAGCACTGTGATTTTAAGAATTTATTTTAACACGCAAGGCAGCGCATATGTAATGTCAATATCATTTTAATACCAGGTATTCATAACCTGTAAGTCGTAAACAAAACGCCACAGAATAATAAAATTGCTAGAACAGCAAAATTTTATAAAAGCAAATATTGATTTATTAGATTAATCATTTTGTAAACCTTATCTGTAGTTTTAGGCAAATCCAAATATTACTCAAATTATTTTATTAAAATTTCTTGTAAACATGTACTTACGTACATATACAACAGATATTAAGTCATTACTTAACTACTTCTTAATAATGTAAGTGGTAAATACTATGGTATTGAATAGTATGTTCTTAGGTAAGTGCAACACATTACCAAGTTTTCGCTAAGGGTTTCATCGCAGAACTCGAAAGACTAATATTTAATACAAATTAAAGCAACCAAGCATAAACTTGGAAAACTTGTTTTATAATAGAGATACGAAGATGCTAAATTTGTAGAATAAATAATCAAAAATGATCGTTCACTAATTTTTCCTTCTTTCACTAATGCCGTTTTTTTTCTGAAAAAGTTTTGCATTTGTGCTGCACTTTTTTCTTAAAATTCAAGTTTTAAAATTTAAGCTTTATTCAGATGAAAAGAAGATGCCGCAATAACTATAAATATCTGAAAAAAAATTGAGAAAACTGTATACTTCTGTATATTTTTGGGAAAACAATATTGAAAATGTTACACTTTTTCTAGAAAAGAAACCGCCATAAGTTTATAGCAATATTAGTTCTGCCGCATTCTAATGGTAATGTGCATCCAGGTGCGTTACCCTTAACAAAACCAAAGTGAGAAATTAGTTAAAGAAAAGATTTTTAGAAGAAATGTTATGTACCAAAGACTATTTACCATTTTTGTTGCAATTTGTACGATTTTCTTAAATATGTATGTTATATAAAAGGAACTTACAAAATACTTTTTATTAAATGAAATCTTATTTTAAATAAAAAAAAAAGTGCAACATACTTATGAAATTAGCTTCATCTTTGTATACGTAGGTACATATATACATATGTATTTGTTGTTATAGCTTTAAATGCCGTAATTATTTTATTGAAAGCAACCGTGAACTGTTTTGTTATATTTGACCCCATTAAAAGATGTATTTTATTTAAAAATTATAAATTTTATTTACTGACGATTTGCGATAGTCATATTGACGATTTTGAACCAGATTCATCTGGCATCTATAATGTGCATACTCACATACATATATACATATGTACGTACATACTAACGTATTTACTCGTACATACACACGTACGTACATACATATGCTTGTATCTTATAATAGCCTGCGACATTGAACGAATATTTTTTAACTAATGACTTTTCTTTGTTTTTAGAGCTAGTGGTTTTACACTCTTCCACAACAAGTCTCAACAAGATAATTGGGGTCTTTACAATCATATTCGTGGCACTAACATCTCTTACGGCTCCGTCAACAAACTAACTCCTGGCGTTCGTGCTTTTGTTGAGGAAGCTGTTGCGCTGTGCCAGCCTGATCAAATCCATATTTGCGACGGCTCTGAGGTTGAATATAAAATTCTGTTGAAATTAATGAACGAAGCTGGCACCATAATTCCCCTTCCCAAATATGATAATTGTTGGCTGGCACGCACAAATCCTTCTGATGTTGCACGTGTTGAATCAAAAACTTTCATTTGCACCGAGCATAAGGATGAAGCTATACCTACGCCTCAAGAGGGCGTCAAGGGAACTTTGGGCAACTGGATTTCTATATCTGAGATGGAAAAGGCCGTTAAAGCACGCTTTCCCGGCTGTATGAAGGGTCGTACCATGTACGTTGTGCCATTTAGCATGGGACCCGTTGGTTCTCCTCTCTCTAAAATTGGCATTGAAATTACTGACTCGGCGTACGTTGTAGCTTCGATGCGAATTATGACACGTATGGGAGCAGCTGTCTTAGTTGAATTGCAAAAGAACGGGGAATTTGTACGTGCTCTTCATTCTGTCGGCACTCCTGTTGATGGCATTATTGAATATCCCTCTTGGCCTTGTGATCCCGAACGCACTATTATCTTGCACAAGCCTGCAGACAACTTGATCGTTTCATATGGTTCTGGTTATGGCGGTAATTCTTTGTTAGGCAAAAAATGTTTTGCCCTACGTATTGGCAGCACTATTGCCCGGCGTGAAGGCTGGTTGGCCGAACACATGTTAATCTTGGGAATTACCGATCCCAAGGGTGAAAAGAAATATATTACCGCTGCATTTCCCTCTGCCTGTGGCAAAACTAATCTTGCTATGTTGAACCCATCACTGACTGACTACAAAGTAGAATGTGTTGGTGATGATATTGCTTGGATGAAGTTCGATAAAAATGGAGTCTTACGTGCCATTAATCCCGAAAACGGTTTCTTTGGTGTTGCGCCTGGTACTTCTATGGAAACCAACCCTATTGCCATGAAAACTATATTCAGGAATACCATCTTCACAAATGTTGCCTACACCTCTGATGGTGGTGTTTTCTGGGAAGGCATGGAAAGCAACCTGGCTCCTGGTGTACAAATAACCGACTGGCTAGGTAAACCCTGGACAAAGGAATCCAGTAAGCCAGCTGCTCACCCCAACTCTCGTTTCTGCACTCCGGCCAGCCAATGTCCTATTATCGATTCAGCCTGGGAAGATCCCGCTGGTGTTCCAATAAGTGCAATACTCTTCGGTGGTCGCCGGCCATTTGGTGTTCCACTAATCTATGAGGCTAAAAACTGGACTCACGGTGTCTTTATCGGTGCCGCCATGCGTAGTGAGTCTACTGCTGCTGCTGAACATAAAGGCAAAGTAATCATGCATGATCCTTTCGCTATGCGTCCATTTTTTGGCTACAATTTCGGCAACTACGTTCAGCATTGGTTGAGTATGGGGTCGCGTGGTAATGTTCCCAAAATCTTCCATGTCAACTGGTTTCGCAAAGGAGCTGATGGCAAATTCATATGGCCAGGATACGGTGACAACGCCCGCGTTCTTCAATGGGTTTTGCGTCGTTGTAATGGCGAAAACTGCTTCCTCGACACTCCAATCGGACTAATACCCTCCGAAGGCCAACTGAATGTTGAAGGTATGAATGGTATTAATTTGGCCGAACTTTTTTCGTTGCCTAAACATTTCTGGTGCCAAGAAATTGAAGAAATTTCCAAATACTTTGAAAGCCAAGTTGGCGCCGATCTACCAGCAGAAATTTATAATGAATTAAATCAACTTAAATTACGTTTTAACGCCATGTAAAATTATGAGTTATGTACGTACATATGTGCAACTTCCCTGTCAGTACCTAGATTAATTTTGGATTCTATGTACATATGTATTTGTATGACATTTTTTATATTTTATTGTATTTCCTGCATACCTAAATGTATATAAAATTAAAATGTATAAAAATACATGTCTTTCTTATTTTAATATTAGTTTAAAATTTAGGTTAAACACTATTTATAAGAACAACATATTGTAAATAATAACTAACGAACTACAGGCACCAAGAAGTGCCAAATTATATATACATAAATATAAAAAATTCATACAATGTTTTTCTTTAAACTGAAAATTGCTCACGCTACATATATGTATTGAAATTTTCATACAAAATTGCCCAAAAAATGAATTTTTTTTGTTGGAATTTTGGATATTATTATTTTTTTTTTTTTTGCCATTCATTTATTTATTGAATCTTCACAAAGTGAACTAACAATAAGTATTCAAATCTTAATATTAAGTACATAAAATTAATTAAGTCCAGCCAATGCTAGACAAAAATGTTTTATTTTGCACGGTCAATATCGGTAAAATCACCTATTTAACGTTGTGATGGTGGCAAGAGTATCCGCCCTTCTCAACCGAGAGTGGCCTTCAAAATTAAGTATATTGCGTGCAAGACGATTTGGATGAAGTTCCAGTTTACTGATATACCTTGTTGCGTACTTTGAAAATTCGTCTTTTACAAGAGGAACACAGAGATTCTTATGAATTCGTGAGTTCTTTACGTACCATGGAGCTGCGGTAATTGTTCGAAGAATTTTGTTTTGTCGCCTTTGAATTTTTTCAACGTTTGAAGCGAAGGCGGTGCCCGATAATTGAATTCCATAGCACCATATAGACTTTAGAATTGCGTTGTATAATAAAAGTTTGCAATCCAGCTTCAATGTAGAATTTCTGCCCGTAAGCCAATTCAGTTGCGCTGCTTTTAACTTTAACTGAATAACTTTCGCATCTATGTTAACCTACGGTCGAGATGAATACCAAGGTACTTGACTTCATTTTGCTGCGGAATAGGTGAATTAATAATTTGGATAGCTGAACATGTTTGTCTACGCAGTGTGAATGTAACATGAGTACACTTTTGTTCATTAACTTTAATTTTCCAAAAATTTAACCACATCTCTAATATTGAAATATACTCCTGCAACTTTCGCAAAGCTACTTGATGGTTTTCATGTACGCTGCAGAATGCTGTATCGTCTGCAGAAGTTGAAGTGTGGATTCCGGGTGTCGTTGGCATGTCAGAGGCGTCAATCAAATATGAAGTAGGCCCCAGTATGCTGCCTTGGGGAACTCCTGCCTCGATTGGCTGAGTTGGGCTTATAAAGTCGCCTTCTCTGACAACAAACTTCCGCCCATATAAGTAGCTTTCCAGAAGCTTGTGTGTATTTGCAGGAAGGTTCAACTTTATTTTGTGTATCAAGCCCTCGTGCCACACTTTATCGAAAGCTTGAGAAATGTCAATGAATAGAGCTGAGCAATACTTCTTCTCCTCAAAGGTCTGTTTTATAACATTGACTAGTCTGTGCGTTTGTTCTATGGTGCTATGTTTAGCCCGAAAACCAAATTGATGATCAGCGATGAACCCCACATTGTTCAATATTGGAATCAACTTCGCCATTAACAATTTTTCGAACAGTTTTGAAATTGTTGGTAGTAGACTTATTGGTCTATATGATTCTACATTAGTTAGATCCTTCCCTGGCTTGGGTATAATAGTACTCATTGAGACTTTCCACTCTGTAGGATAATACTCAAGACGTAAAATAGCGTTAAAAATAAAAAGTAGAACTCTTCTAGCTGCACAAGGTAACTGTTCAAGCATTTTACCAGTAATTTGATCAATGCCTGGAGCTTTTCTTGGTTTGTATTTGCAATAACGTTTTCGACATCTTGAAAACTAAATCTCAAAGGCATAGGCGGTCTAGCAGCGTATGACAGTAGTTCAGCTGAATTACTCGCTGTATCATTTGTGGTAAAAACATTTCTCAAATTATCGACATACAACATTCCCTTTTCAGAATCGCTTCTTGCCCAATCTCCAGTTGAAGTTCGCAAAGGTGGCTTACCTATTACGGGTGTTTTCAGACCTTTTGTCGCTTTCCATAGAGAATAGTCAGATTGAGGGGTACCATCAAGACCTTCCAGATAATTTTTAAGAGAAGCCATTCTTTGGATTTCAGCCAGATTTCTTAACTGAGTTATGCACTCTCGTAGCCTGCTTTTAAGCTGGGGAGACCTGCGAAGTTGCCACTCTCTTCTAACTCTTCTTTTTTCTGTTAGAAGTTGTTCAATTTCAAACGAATATGTTCTATTGCTCACATTTTTGGATCTTATGGCTAGTGGTGGCATGTTGTACGGCTAGATTAAGGTGTTCAGAAAATTCGTTAATCGACACATCAATATCCTCAGGCGTTCTCAAGGCAATATTTTCCGTGAATTGTGTACTCAAATATTTCTTATAGTTTATCCAATTAACTCGAGTGACGGTCAACGCCAAGTCACAAAATGGGGAACGAAACAGAAACTAAAGTTGGTGAGTGATCTGATGACAAGTCTAATGAAGGTTTCACTTGCATCCATTCTGTGGGAAAATTTTTCGCAACTCCAAAATCTATAACATCAGGGATCTTTCGTCGGTCTGACGGCCAATAAGTGGGGTGTCCGCTTGAAACCACATCTAAGCCCATTTTGGAAACGGTGTCAAAAAGCAGATGGCCTTTCGAGGTAATTAAACGTGATCCCCAAAAAGTGTGTTTCGCGTTATAGTCGCCAGCCGCTAAAAATCGAGGACCAAGTGATTTGAAAAAAATTGAATATTGGTTTTCTGTTATTGAAAATCGTGGCGGTGAGTAGATCGAGGAAATAACGATTTTTTTACGCAAATATTCAATGCGTATATTAGTTGCTGGAGATACTATTTTGAAATAACTGTTGGTTGTCAAATTGGTTTCAGCAATCAACACTATATCGATTTGCTTTTCCATAAGGAAGTGCTCAAGTTCATTTTTGTGTTGGCGGATGCCGTTCTCGTTCCAGAAACATATTTGAAACCAATTTATTTGTTTAAAATTGCCTGCAAAATAGTGGATTGCATTTTCAGCATTTCCTGCATCATGTTTGTCATGGAAACCGTAAATGTATTTATAGATTGAACAGTAGTCTGCAGAGTTGCCTCAAGATTGCTAAAATTTTGGTGTTTGTCTGCTGGGGTGGCATATTTAAAATTGATGGCCTATTTGTCATTGACCTCTTGAAGTGAATATAGACAGGGCAACCCCTCTAGTTTGCAGTATGGTTACCTCCATAATTACTGCATATTTTAACGCTCGAGTCAGTCTTAGGTTTTTTGCACTGTGATGTACCGTGAAGTTCACCACACACAACGCAAACTGCAGACAACTTACAATAGGCCTTAGTATGGCCAAATTCTTGGCAGTTTAGGCATTGAACGGGCCCTAAACGCTTATGAGGCTCCTCAACGATAACCTTAGGATGCAAAAGATATTTGAGGTTATAAATGGGATGCACTTCATTCTTTTTTAAGGCAACATCTCTAGGTTCCAATTCAACCCTAAACATGGGTTGAGGAATTTTTTCACGTTTTCTAATATTAACCGCTTTTTTAATTTTGAAGCCATTGTCCTCTAGGCCGGTTTTGACATCATTCGTATCTACAAAAGGGTCAATCCCTTTTATAACGACCTGAATACCTTTGGCACTTTTAAGCTGATAAGTGTAAAACGATCTTTTCTCCTTCTCCAGGACATCAGACAATTTTCGGTATTCATTTTCACTATTTACCTGGATTTTGGTTTCATTGATGCTGCCGTGTTTAACCGATGTTACGTTGAAAGTGTCTGTGCCGCCTGCCGTAATAAGTTGTTTTACCAGCTCACTAGAGGTAGGCTCTCGCAAATATATTGGTGGCGGCTTAAAGGTTTTTTAGGCAATGCTGGTTCATTACTCTGAAGGATAGCAAACCTATTACTATCCATTGTCGTGATGGTCTTATCATCGTTGGGTATTTTGGACTGAGATGACATTTGAGTAGATTTGGGGCTTCGCTGCCGTTTAACCACGGTTATATACCTATCCATACCCACTTGCGTTTTCGGTTTATCAACAATAGCTAGACTGGAAGATGGTTTGTCGTCTGTTGTAACAATAATGTTTTTTTTAGGTTTTTTTTAGTGAAGCTAAGCTCTCTTTCAGAATTGCACCTACTGGGTACACTCATGCAATTTTTTTTTATTTATATATTTGTTGCTTTAAAATTAAATAATTGTCACAAAGTTTTTATTTTGTATTAATTCGCTCATCACTTATTGCGGTTTTCTACTTATACCGTTATCTTTTTTTTTGTATCACTCCGATCAAAAACAAATACGTCCGTTCACTATCAAAGCTACACTCTGAATTTTGGATTTTACTTTTGGACATTACTGTTACCGATTTAACTGAATTCCGATATATATATATATATATATATATATATATATATATATATATATATATATATATATATATATATATATATATATATATATATATATATATATATATATATATATATATATATATATATATATACATATACAGTTACGAACAATAAAATAGCAGTACTCCTATAGGGTGTTTTTTTAAGCTAGATAGAACTTTAAATTGTAAAAAGTAACACAAAAAATTAAATTTTGATGAAACATTTTTTTTATTTGTTTCAGTATACTCTGACAAATCATCACGAGACCATTGTATGCGTCGTTCTTTCGCCGATTGGGCTCTAGAGCAGTTGGCAACTGACCCGTTGTTTTATCGCAAAATTGTGTTCAGCGATGAGGCGCATTTTTGGCTTAACGGGTTTGTTAATAAGCAAAATTGCCGCATATGGAGTGAGACCAATCCACAAGAGACCCTACAGACTCCATTACATCCAGAAAAATGCACTGTTTGGTGCGGTTTTCATGCTGGTGGCATCATCGGACCTTATTTCTTCAAAAATGAGGCCGGAGCTCGCGTTACGGTCAATGGAGATCGTTACCGCACCATAATCAATGATTTCTTGTTTGAAAATATGGATGACATTGATCCGGAGGAGATGTGGTTTCAACAGGATGGCGCTACGTGCCATACGGCGAATGCAACCATCGACTTACTGAAATCAAAATTTGGCGATAAGTTGATTTCGAGAAATGGACCTGTCAATTGGCCTCCAAGGTCGTGCGATTTGACACCTCTCGATTATTTCCTGTGGGGCTACGTGAAGTCACTGGTTTATGCTGATAAACCAGCAAAAATTGACGCCTTGGAGGCCAGCATTGTTCGTGTTGTTCGTGACATACGGCCAGCAGTGCTCGAAAAAGTGGCCCAAAATTGGACGTCCAGAATGCGCTTCGTCAAGAACAGCCGCGGTGCCCATATGCCCGAAATCATTTTCAAATGTTAATGTCACGTATTGATCTTTCGAATAAAAAAAAATTTTGATTACAATTTAATTTTTTGTGTTATTTTTTACAATTTCAAGTTCTATCGGGCTTAAAAAAACACCCTATATATTTAAATATATACTCTATATTTTTGAAGTTCAGTATTATTTTAAAGGTATATTTTATAAAGTAAAATAAAAAATTTAAATGAAATTTTAGGTTTATGCCCTAGTATTTGGTCGCAAATCCTTTGTTTTTTTAAAACTGCTCTGCAACGACGTAGCATTGAGTCGACTAAGTGCTGACATCGGCTTTTTGGAATTTCCAAGTTTTTTGTACAACTTCCCACAGCTACTGGCAACCACATGGTTTTAAGTCAAGTACAGCCTTTTTAATGTCCCCCCAAAGATTTTCAATTGGATTGAGGTCAGGGGACTGTGCTGGCCAGTGCATAACCTCTATATTGCTGACACGAAACCACTCCTTGGCCTTTCGACTAGTATGTTTTGGGTCGTTGTCCTGCTGGAAGACCCATCTCAGCGGCATTTCCTCACTACTATAAGGCCACATTACATTCTGCAAAATGTCAACATAGACATGTTGATTCATAATGCCGGATATTTTATGTATGGGTCCCACGCCAGAGTAGGAAAAACAACCCCACACCATTACCTTTGATTACCATGCTGTACAGTTTTGTTGGTGTACTGTGGTTGACTTGCTCAAGATGGTGGACGACGAACATATTCACCCTTATTGTGCTTGGCGTAGTCGTTAAACGACAGCTCTCGTAGTAGCTGTCGCATTTACACTCTTATCTTACCGTCTAAAATTTTCGACAAGCAAAATTTTGTAAATGAATCATAATGTTAAAGATTATGCTAAACTAAATGATTATGAAGCATCCTGTTAAAGAAGTGCCAATTAAATGTTTATAAATAACAAAGAGAATAAAAAATAGTAATATTTTTTTGATATTGTTCATTTAATTTGTGCAAATTTTTTTTTTTTTTTTGTTAAGCGTTTTTATTTATTGAATCTTCAAAATGAACTAACAATAAGTATTCAAATTTTAATACTAAATATTAAAAAAAAAATAAAATAAAATGCTAGACAAAAAGTTCTATTATGCGGAAGCAATATCGGTAGAATCACCTATTAAACGTTCTGATGGTGGCAACGGTATCCCTTCTTCTCAACCGGCTGTGGCCGCCAAAATTAAGTATATTACGCGCAAGAGGGTTTGGATGAAGTTCCAGTTTACTGACATACCTTGTCGCGTACTTAGAAAATTCCTCTTTTACCAGCGGAACACTCAGATCTTTATGAATTCGTGAATTTTTTACGTACCATGGAGCTGCAGTAATCGTTCGAAGAATTTGGTTTTGTCGTCTTTGAATTTTTTCAATATTTGACGCTGAGGCGGTGCCCCATAATTGAATTCCGTAGCACCATATAGGTTTTAGAATTGCATTGTATAGCAGAAGTTTACAATCCAACTTCAATGTCGAGTTTCTGCCCATAAGCCAATTTAGTTGCGCTGCTTTTAGTTTCAACTGAGTGACTTTTGCTTCAATGTGAGACTTCCACGTTAGCCTACGGTCCAGGTGAATACCAAGGTACTTGACTTCATTTTGCTGCGGAATAGGTGTATTGTTAATTTGTATAGCCGAACATGTTTGCTTACGCAGTGTGAATGTAACGTGAGTACATTTTTGTTCATTAACTTTGATTTTCCAAAGCTTCAGCCATTTTTCCAATATTGAAATAAATTCCTGTAAATTTCGTGAAGCTAATTGGTGGTTTTCATGAATGCTCAAAAACGCTGTGTCGTCTGCGAAAGTTGAAGTGTGTATTCCAGATGTCGTTGGCATGTCAGAGGCGTAAATCAAATATAAAGTAGGCCCAAGTATGCTACCTGGGAACTCCTGCCTCGATAGGTTGAGTTGGGCTTATAAAATCACCTTCTCTGATAACAAATTTCCGCCCATATAAGTAGCTTTCCAGAAGCTTGTGGGTATTTGCAGGCAAGTTCAACTTTATTTTGTGCATCAAGCCGTCGTGCCACACTTTATCAAAAGCTTGAGAAATGTCGATGAATAGAGCTGAACAATACTTCTTCTCCTCAAAGGTCTGTCTTATGACGTTGACTAGTCTGTGTGTTTGTTCTATGGTGCTATGTTTAGCCCGAAACCCAAATTGATGATCAGGGATGCATCCCACATTGTTCAATATTGGACTCAACTTAACCATTAACAGTTTTTCGAATAGTTTTGAAATTGTTGGTAGTAGACTTATTGGTCTATATGATTCTACCTTGGTCGGATCCTTCCCTGGCTTGGGTATCATAGTAATCATAGAGACCTTTCACTCTGCAGGGTAATACTCAAGGCGTAAAATAGCGTTAAAAATAAAAAGTAGAACCCTTCTAGCTACACGAGGTAACTGTTCAAGCATTTTGCCAGTAATTTGATCAATACCTGGAGCTTTCCTGGGGTTTATGTTACTGATACCTTGTTCTACATCTTGAAATGTGAATCGCAAAGACACAGGCGGTCTAACTACATATGGTGGTAATTCAGATGCATCATTTGTTATATCATTTGTAATAAAAACATTTCTCAAATGGTTAACATACACCATCCCCTTTTCTGAGTCACTTCTTGCCCAGTCGCCAATTGAAGTTCGCAAAGGTGGCTTACCTGTTACGGGTCTTTTCAGACCTTTTGTCGCTTTCCACAGAGAATAGTCAGATTGCGGAGTACCATCCAGGCTTTCCAAATATGTTTTAAGGGAAGATATTCTATGGACTTCAAGCAGATTTCTTAACTGAGTTATGTATTCCCGTAGCCTAGTTTTAAGCTGGGGAGATCTGCGAAGTTGCCACTCTCTTCTGACTCTTCTTTTTTCTGACAGAAGTTGCAAAATTTGTGCAAATAAGTTTTATAAAAATGTTGTATTGCATTTTACTCATCCTCTGAATATAAAGTGAAAAGGCAAACATTAAACTAATTCTATGAAAAGCAGCTGAGATAGCAGCAAGTGAAAATATTTTTGCATTCTAACAAAAAATATGTTAGAAAATATTGTATTATAAATGTTTGTTCACATATGTTTAAAATCAGTCCAGGCCTTTGTACAACCCTATACTGAACAGGTAAGTGGACCAATTTAAATTAAATTTTCGCAAACGGTGTGTCCCGCCGATTTACTATTTATTTTTTTAAATAAATAGTAAATCGCAAATATAACAGCAATCATATGTGGAAAATAGAGAAAGTAGAATTCATATTTTTATTTTTGATAATTTTTACTTTATCAAATTTAAGATATCTGTCGTGAGCAAATACGTTGACGACAAATTTGCTCCCTTTTGAAAGACGCCAAGCACGGTAGCATTTTAATGGCGTTTTGTAATAGATTTGACATTTGTCGTATTCACTGGCGTTTTTCGCCAACCACGGTAGCATTTTTCAAAAACGCCTGTCTTTCGCCATAAAAACGCCAAACACATAAGGGTGATTGTCTACGGCCGGAATTTCCATATAATACAATTTGTGACTCATCGGTCCATAAAATATTCCGCCACTTGCTTACAGGCCAGTCAACGTGTGTTCTGGCGAAATCCAAACGCACATCTCTATGTTTTTTTTAAGCTAAGTGGCTTTTTTCTCGGACTCCGCGTATACAAATTTGGATCTAGAAGGAGTCTTCTGATCGTCATATCGCTTACACCTAAATTTAATTCTTTTTTTATGTGGCAAGCTGATTTAAAAGGGTCACATTTGGCAGTGAAGTTTTTCTTTTGGCGCCTCTCTTCTCTAGTTTTTCTTATTGCATTTGATACCATTTTCGCCGAGCATGAGAGAAGCCTTTGAATATCTAAATAAGACTTTCCATCTTTTGTAAGCTGTAAAATTAATTTTCGTTCCTCAGTACTACAGTGTTTTGAACGACCCACTAAAAATCTAAATGATTGAAAAAAGTAATATTCGTTGCTAAATACACAATAAGTGATAATTTATTAACTTACTTTCACTTTGCACTTCTCAAAAATTTACTTCTTTATATGAAAATTTGAAGATAAATGACTCAGTCACTGAAGACTGCTATTTTAATGTTAATAAAAACGAAGATTTGAAGACATAATTCACCGTTATTTTCAGAGCTACCAAACTAATAAAAAAAAATTACAACTATGAAGCAGACTTACCAGATTATTACAACACACACTTAAAAAAATATTATACGCAATTAAAAAGAGTACACCGCAAAAAAAAGGTTCTATTAGTGGTACTGCTATTTTAATGTTCGTAACTGTATATGTATATATAAGTGGCGCAAAAGTAATCCTCCTATCAGAAAATGCTATAAATTTTGTGATTGGCCCCTAATTTCAGTTCTGTTTTGACATTTATGTAGTAAACACATGCGAAATACACGTTAATAAACAATGTTACTCTACACTGCTCCAGAACGTGGAATATTGGTGACTATTTATTTGACTCCAAGAGGAAGATGATTTTTCATTAAAAATAATCATGAGTGATGAGGCCTATTTCTATTTTAGCGGGTACGTAAATAACCAAAATTTACGCTTCTGTGACTCTGAAAATCCGCGTGCAACGAACGAAGAGCCATTACATCCGCTCAAAGTCACTGTATGGCGTGCTGTTTTCGCTGGAAGAGTCATCGGACCCTTTTACTTCGAAGACGTCGCGGGCCAAACGGTTACTGTGAATGGTGAGCGCTACAGAGCAATTAAACGAGTTCTTTTTGCCGCAATTGGATGAATTGGGATTGGAAAACATGTAGTTCCAACAGGATGGTGCTACGGCACACACTGCACGTGCCACAACCGATATGCTGAAGGATGCATTTTCCGCGCGCCTAATCTCCCGTTTTGGCGATTTGCACTGGCCAGCAAAATCGCCTGATTTGACCGCTGCAGACTTCTTTTTGTGGGGCTTTTAGAAGTCGCGGGTTTATGTCAACAAGCCTCAGTCTCTGCAGCTCTGAAAGACAATATTCGTCAAGAATGTGAGGACCTATCTCCGGAAGTTTGGCCAATAGAAAATGCTATACAAAGGGCTCAAATGACAATCAACTGTGGCGGCGGCCATTTTCATGGCATCATATTCTCGACTTGATGTAAAAACAAGAGTAAGGTATATTCGGCTAGGCCGAATCTAAAATACCCTTCACGATAGTCACGTATATGTATAGTATATTAAAAAAGTGACCTAAATATGCTCGGTTATATATGAAACGATATCGGAATTTTCTACTTTATGTATTTTAGTAACCTTCTTTTATAACGAGCATTGCTTTTCAGCAAAAAAAAATGTTAATGGAAAAATCGGTTCGGGCTATATCTCGGGTATATATGGACCGACATCGGAAATTTTAATTTTCCATATATATATAACCTGATTTTATTACCAGAACTGGTTTTAAGCAAAAAAAGTTGCTTAAGTTCGTTTACACGACATTTTGATAAAAACCCCGGTTTAAGCTATATCTCGGGTATATATGGACCGATATCGTAAATTATTATTTTCCATATTTACATAACCTTATTTCAACCAGAACTGCTTTTGAGCACAAAAAGTTGTTTAAGTTCGCTTACGCGACATTTTCATGAAAAACCCGGCTTAGACTATATCTCGGGTATACATGGGCCGATATCGGAAATTTTTATTTTCCATATTTATACAACTTAATTTTATTACCAGAACTGCTTTTGAGCAAAAAAAGTTGTTTCAGTTCCCTTACGCGACATTCTCATGAAAACCCCGGTTTAGACTATATCTCGGGTATATATGGACCGATATCAAAAATCTTCATTTTCCATATTTATATAACCTGATTTTACTACCAAAACTGCTTTTAAACAAAAAAAGGTGTTTCAGTTCGCTTACGCGACATTTTCATGAAAAACCTGGTTCAGGCTATATCTCGGGTATATATGGACCGATATCGGTAATTTTCATTTTGCATATTTATATACCCTGATTTTATTACCATAATTGGTTTTAAGCAAAAAAAAAAAGTTGCTTAAATTCGTTTACGTGATATTTTCATGAAAAACCTGGTTTAGGCTATATTTCGGGTATATATTGACCTATATCTGAAAAAAAAATTTTTGTATTTTAGTCACCATGTGTGAAGTTTGAAGCAAAACAAAAAAATTTTTTTTTCAAGCATTTCCATACAAAATTGCAAAAAAATTGCTTTTTTCGGAATTTTGTATATGTCTCAGCTATATGTGAGCCGATATTACTGAATTTCAATACCAAACCCATGAATCGATGGGGTAAAAAAATGGTGAAAAAAAAAGTTTCTAAGTCTAATGGTTTTCTCAGAAACGGTATTTCAACAGCGGACAGACGGACATCGCTTAATCGACTTTTCCATTAATGCTGACTCAGAATATATATGCTTTATAGGGTCGCAAAAAAAACTGTAGAAATTACAAACGGAATCACAAACTTGTATATACCTTTTACATTTTTGTGAAGGGTATAAAAATTAAAAGACCAAATAAAAACAAGTAAGAGTGTGGTAAATTCGGCTAGGCCGAGTCTAAAATACCCTTCACAATAGTCACGTATAAAACCGCGGTTTAGGCTATATCTCGGGTATATATGTACCGATATCGGAAATTTCCATTTTCCGTATTTATATAACCTTATTTTCTTACCAGAACTGTTGTTAAGCAAAAAAAGTTGTTTAAGTTTACTTACGGGACATTTTCATGAAAAACCCGTTTTAGGTTATATGGACCGATTTCGGAAATTTTCATTTTCCATATTTATATAACCTTATTTCAATATCAGAACTGCTTTTGAGCACAAAAAAGATGTTTAAGTTCACTTACGCGACATTTTCTTGAAAACCGCGGTTTAGGCTATATCTGGGGTATATATGGACCGATATCGGAAATTTTTATTTTCCATATTTATATTTTTTTTTAACTTTATTATTTTATTTATTGAATCTACATAAGAAATGTAATGACAATAAGTATTCAATTCTTAATACTAAAAAAAAAATTGTGATTAAAGTCGTGCCAGTGCTGGACAAAAATTTATTTTTATGCGAATATTATTTCAGAATTCAGTCATCTGTTTAGAGCTCTAATGGTAGCCAAAGTATCGCTCATTCTCAGACGGGCATGACCACCAAAATTAAGAATATTAGCTGCAAGAGGATTTGGATGGAATTCAAGTTTGTTAATATACCTTGTCGCGTACTTCACAAATTCAGATTTCACAAAAGGTACGTTCAGATCTGCGTGGATTCGTGAGTTTTTAACGTACGCATCTGTAATTCTACGGAGAATTCTATTTTGACTTCTTTGAATTTTCTCAACGTTGGATGCCGAGGCTGTGCCCCATAATTGAATCCCATAGCTCCATATTGGCTTTAGAATCGAGTTGTACAGCAAAAGTTTACAATCAAGCTTCAAGGTCGAATTTCTGCCTAGTAGCCAGTTAATTTGCACTGCTTTCAATTTCATCTGCGTTACTTTTGCCTCGATGTGCGACTTCCATGTTAGTCTACGGTCAAGATGAATTCCGAGGTATTTGACTTCACTGTGTTGAGGTATTACTTTATTGTTAATAGTAATGGGTGAGCATGTTCCTAGACGCAGTGCGAATGTAACATGGGCACACTTTTGTTCATTAAACTTGATTTTCCAAAGCTTCAGCCATTTCTCTAGTTTGTCGATATGTTCCTGTAAGTTTATTGATGCTTGCTGGTGATTGCTATCTATGCTAAGGAATGCTGTATCATCTGCAAATGTTGAAGTGTGAATGTTGGTAATTATCGGCATGTCAGATGCGTAGATCAAATATAAGATAGGCCCTAATATGCTGCCTTGGGGACCTCCAGCTTCAATAGACTGAGCGGGGCTTATGAAATCGTCTTCTTTTACTATAAATTGGCTACAATATAAATAGCTTTCCAAAATGTTTGCAGGTAAGTTAAACTTTATTTTATGCATTAAGCCATCGTGCCACACTTTATCAAAAGCCTGTGAGACGTCGATGAATAAGGCAGAGCAAAATTTTTTATCTTCAAATGTCTTTCTTATGACGTTAACTAACCTGTGTGTTTGCTCAATGGTGCCATGTTTCGCTCTAAAACCAAATTGGTGATCAGGACCACTTCAACCTTATGAAGCATTGGATCCATCTTCGCCTTTAGCAATTTTTCGAAAAGTTTTGAAATTGTTGTCAGTAGACTTATTGGACGGTATGATTCTACTTTCGTGTGATCCTTCCCTGGCTTAGGAACCATTGTTATCATGGACACCTTCCATTCTGCAGGGTAATACTCAAGTCGTAAAATAGCATTAAAAATAAAAAGAACAATTCTTTTAGCTACACGAGGCAGCTCTACGAGCATTTTGTTGCTGATTTTATCCATACCTGGAGCTTTTTTAAGGTTTAGATTACCAATAACACTTTCAACTTCTTGGAAATTGAATTTTAAAGGCACAGGAGGTCTACTAACAATAGGTGGCAATTCATTTGCATTATCAGACCTATTTGTGGTAAAAACGTTTTTCAAATGGTTAACAAATAAATTACCCTTTTCCGAGTCATCTCAACCCAGTCACCAGACGGTTCTCGCAAGGGCGGCTTACCTCTAACTGGCCTTTTTAAACCCTTAGTCGCCCGCCATAAAGAATAGTCGGACTGAGGAGTACCATCCAGACTTTCTAAATACGTTTGTAGAGAAGCCGTTTTTTGGTTTGCAAGCAAATTTCTTAGTTGATTTGTGCACTCACAGAGCCTTTGTTTTAGTTGCGGAGACCTGCGAAGTTGCCACTCTCGCCTAGTTCTTCTTTTTTCTAACACAAGTTGCTCGATTTCTAAAGAATATGTTCTATTTTGAAGGTTTCTGCGTGTTAAATAAACGCTAGAAGCATGTTCAGCGGCTTGTTTAAGGTTTTCGCTAAAGCTGCTTAGTGACGCATTAATATCTTCAGGTGTTCTTAAAACAATATTCTCAGTGTAATGGGTACTCAAAAATTTTTTATATTTTAGCCAATTCACTCGGGTGACAGTCCTATGCAAATTGTTAATCGGGGACCAAGTCTCCTGGGGAAAACGCACTGAAATAATAGTTGGTGAATGATCCGATGACAAGTCTAACGAAGGCTCAGCTTGCATCCATTCCACAGGGAACCCCTTTACAACTCCAAAATCAATTACATCAGGAATCTTTCGCCGGTCATTGTGATTCCGTCACTGAAAATCGGGGCGGCGAATAAATCGATGAGATAACCAATTTGTAATGAAAATTTTCCACACAGATATTAGTTGCTTGAAGATAGTCCTCACATGTGTCGTTCAACAAAAAATGCCTTATCCTAGATTTTATTAAGATTGTGGAGCCCCCACAAGCTCTTCCACGGGGGTCTTTAGTATCGTATAGTACGTAGCCATTAATTTTGAAGAAGCTTGTTGACGTCAAGTGAGTCTCTGCAATCATCATTATATCGATCTGTTTATCCATCAGGAAGTATTCGAGTTCATTTTTGTGTTGGCGGATGTCGTTCGCGTTCCAAAAACATATTTTTAACCAAATCATTTTCTCGAAATAACCTGCAAAATGGTGGATTGCAATTTCACCATTTCCTGCATCACCGTCATCATAGACGACGTAAAAGTGTTTATAGTTTGAATAAGGGTCTGTATTGTTGCCTCAAGGTTACTGAAATTTGGATCGGGCGGTTGAGATATAGATTGTTGATTCGGGTTTGCGAATGTAGACTTAACTACATTAGCATAAGAAATTTGTTTTTGATTTTGAACGGTTAATGTCGGTGGTTGACTGTCCTGTCGGAGGAAAAGAATTATTTGAAAAAATTTGAGTCTGCTGTGGTGGCTTAGAAGCAATTATTGGTTTGTTGTTCATTGAGCGCTTGAGGTGGGTGTAGACGGAGCAACCTCTATAATTAGCTGTGTGGTTTTCACCGCAATTACTGCATTTTTTTATTTTTGGGTCGAATTTCGGCTTATTGCATTGTGTTGTACCATGGAGTTCTCCACACACAACACAAACTGTAGGCAACTTGCAGTACGCTTTAGTGTGGCCAAATTCTTGGCAGTTGTGGCACTGTACGGGTCCTAAGCGCTTATGCGGTTCCTCTACGGTTACTTTTCAATGTAAAAGGAATTTTACACTGTATATTGGATGAACTTAATTTTCCTTAAAGTCACATCTCCTGGCTCTAATTCAACCCTAAACATGGGTTGAGGGATCTTTTCACGATTTCTGATGTTTAACACATTTTTTACTTTGAATCCCTTGTCTGTCAAACCGGTCTTAACCTCATCAGTGTCTACGCAAGGGTCAATCCCTTTTATTACGACTTGAAGACCTTTAGCGCTTTTAAGCTGATAAGTATAAAAAGCTTTTTTTTCTTTTTCAAAATCGTTAGACAGTTTTCGATAGTCATTTTCATCGTTAACCTGAATTTTAGTTTCGTTAATGTTACCGTGCTTGATGGAGGTAACGTTAAATGTATTTTCTCCGATTGCTGAAACAAATTTTCTTACCAGTTCATTGGAGGCAGACTCCCTTAAATAAATTAGTGGTGGTTTAAACGATTTTTTTGACGATCCTGTTGGCTCATCCGTTTGTAGAATAGAAAATCTGTTTTGATTGGTTGGTCTAGCGGATTCGGCATCTTTAGAAATTTTTGATTTGGATGCAATTTGAGCAGATTTAGGGCTTCGCTGACGTTTAGTGATGGTGATATACCTATCCATGCCTATTTGCGTTTTTTGTTTATTGGCATTAGTTAGAGTAGAAGATCTTTTTTCTTCTGTTGTAACATCTATGTTAGGCGAGCCGGAACAGGAGCGGATTTTATCTCTTGTAGAAAGAAAATTGTCCAATGATTGCCTTATAGATTCTTCTTCAGAAGTCCATATATTTTTGCTGGTGGCGCTAGGCTCTTTTTCAGAATTATTTCTGATGGGATTACTCATACAAAAAACAAAAACTTTAATGTATATTTTTTTCCTACTGGGTAGGTAATCTTCACGCACAATTACAACAATAACAATGCACTGCCACCGCACTTGTTTTATTGAAATTGATTTTATTGTTTAGTTACTGAAATGTGAGGAATTTATTTTCCCGTTGTTTTTTAAAATAATTTGTTATTGTTTTTGCAATTTAACACAATAAATTATTGATTTTTTTTAACACAATATATATTTTTGATATGTAAGTTTAAAAGTATTTGAGCACAATTTTTTTTGTTTTTTGTTTTTTTTTATTTTATTTTTTTTTTTTTTTGTTCGCTTGTTTATTAACACAACCGTTCGGTTGGAGAATCACAAAAAAAGTTGTTTGTTTTGCTTCAAATTTCACACACTCATTAAGCATGGCGACTAAAAAGCAAAAAATTTTTTGTCCAGATATCGGTCTATATGTACCCGAGATATAGCCCAAATCGGGTTTTTCATGAAAATATCGCGTAAGCGAACTTAAGCAACTTTTTTGTTCTCAAAAGCAGTTCTGGTAATGAAATAGGGTCATATAAATATGAAAAATAAAAATTTTCGATATCGGGCCATATATACCCGAGATATAGCCTAGACCGGGTTTTTCATGAAAATGTCGCGTAAGCGAACTTTAACAACTTTTTTCGCCTTAAAGCAGTTGTGGTAATAAAATAAGGTTATATAAATATGAAAAATGAAAATTTTCGATATCGGTCCATATATACCCGAGATATAGCCTAAACCGGGTTTTTCATGAACATGCGGCGGAAGCAAACTTAAACAACTTTTTTTGCTTAAAAGTAGTTCTGGTAATAACATTAGGTTATATAAATATGGAAAATAAAAATTTCCGATATCGGTCCATGTATACCCGAGATATAGCCTAACCCGGGTTTTTCATGAACATGCGGCGTAAGCGAACTTAAACAACTTTTTTTTGCTTAAAAGTAAATATGGAAAATAAAAATTTTCGATATCGGTCCATATATACCCGAGATATAGCCTGATCCGATTTTTCCATTAACATTTTTTTTTTTGCTGAAAAGCAATTCCCATTATAAAAGAAGGTTACTAAAATACACAAAATGGAAGATTTCGATATCGGTTCATATATAACCGAGCATATTTAATTCACATTTTTAAATATACTCTACATATGTATGTGTGACTATCGTGAAGGGTATTTTAGATTCGGCCCAGCCGAATATACCACACTCTTACTTGTTTTTTTTTAATTACAGCCAAAAAATTATCGGAAGGTTATTTTTGCGCCACCCTGTATATTATGAAAATGTCGCGTAAGCGAACTTAAACAACTTTTGTTTGCTTACAAGCAGTTCTGCTAATATAAGACTACCAAATATAGAAATGAAAGTTTCCGATATCGGTCCATATATACCGAGTTATATTCTAAACAGCTTTTTCCATGAAAAAAAAAATTGTTTGCTAAAAAGCAGCTCTGGTTATTAAAGGGGGTTACTAATTTACGGAAAATAAAAATTTCCGATATCGGTTCATGTATACCTGAGATATAGTCTAAACCGATTTTTTCATGAAACAATTTTTGCTTAAAAGTATTTGTGGTAATAAAAGAAGTTTGTACAGAAAATGAAAATTTCCGATATCGGCCTATATACTACTGTGTTTTAAAACATTAGATTTGCTTACTTTGACTTGTGACTGTCTTGCACAAAGCTTAAATATAAATTGTCTTGGTTGCTGCCAATCTGCCTGCTATAAATACGTCTTTATAAGACATGAATTCCCTAGTGGTTCATAATGTACAAACCAAGGCGAATTAATTATTAGAAGGATGCATCGGCGAATTCGACTAATATGGCGACACTTTCTCTGTCAAGTTATGTTTACCATTTTCGACGCCATATAAATTTTTACATGTTCGTTATCAACTTTTTTTGACAGCTTAAGTGTGAATTCGCCTTTTTACACAAACAAAATACCTGTTGTTTTTTTATTGTTGTAGCGAAGCGGCTACCTTGTTTTTTGTATCATGGTACAAACGTATTTCTTTCGCTCATACACATTTTTAAGCTGGATTCACCCATTCTTTCCGAACAAAATTTTTGTCCGGACAAAAATTTTTTTACTGAGAGTGTTCTGCAGCACGATTCACCCATTGCAAAAAAATGTTCCGGAAAATCAGAGCTGCCATATGTAAACAAAATCTATTAGTTTTATAAGGTGGCACTACTGCTTGTTATTATTTTGGTTTATTTTCTGTCGTATTTTACATATTCTCAAGTATTAGTAAATATTGAAATACATAAAGCATTATTATTAGCCAAGTGCATATATATAAAAAAAAATTAAAAAGAATTGCAGTGAAAAGACTTTTAAAGCAAAGAAGAGCAATGGGTTATTTTTACGCATTATATCATACATACACTCTCTTCCTGGATTTTTCATTTCTTCAATAAGTTTTCGGGTAATCAATTCATTTATTTCCGTATTAAAATTATTACTTATTTTTTAATAAGTATTAAAATTATGTACATTTATCAAATGCCAGCCACAATCGAAATTTCATCAGAATAAAACTACCATGTACATTTTTTATTCGATGGGGCAACTCAATAAAATTTTGTATGAAAAAATGTATCCTATTGGCATCTCAGTTCAATTTTGTCCGGACAAAATATAAAATTAAACCAATTCCGAGGTGCATTAATGTATACACGGTGGCAGCACTACGGCATGTGATAATTTTTTGCTACTGGCAATATAGGAAGCTATTTGCGTCAAATGCATTGTTTACATTTTTGTAAGTGATTTTAGTGTTTTATTCTGAACTAAACATATACAAATTATTTTGTGAACATAAAAATAATTCAAAAAAATATAATTTATAATTATGAAAAGGTACATTCATAGTTTATAATTGTGAAAATAGTTACAAATATTTTTGATAAGCATAGCTTACCAGATGCCTGTTTTTGTTGTGTTGTTGTAATTTTGCTCTAGTGCTGCCACCGTGTATACGTTAATGCACCTTGACCAATTCAAGTTGGGAGTTGTTCGTAAAAAATATTTTCTCACTCTCAAGAAGAGAGACGTCAAACTACATATAAAAAAAATTTTGTCCGCACAAAAATTTTGTTCGGAAACAATGGGTGAATCCAGCTTTACACATACTTGCGAGCCAGTCACAACAACAAACAATAATAAAGCGAATACCAAGAATACAAGAAAAACAACAACATCATTTGTAGTTGATTTACTTGGAATTTTACGTACTTTAAATCATCTGTGTTTGTTTCCTTATGTATTATGTTTTTAGTTTTATCTTGTTTGGGTGAATGGGTTCTGTTGTATATTGTTAACAAGCAAATCAAGAGATGCACAATGGTTTAGATCTGATAAAAATTCTTCACAATACGTTTCATTTCTAATATATTCGCTGGGATACTCACTTTAAATTTCAGTTAGTTAGTTAGTTTTTATTGAGACTTCATATTTTTTCATATAACAGGAAATACCACCATAATTTTTAGAATACTTAAAACTATAAAGTATTATTTTAATTACAATAACATTTATTTTTTGAGAGCATGCATCTTGCTTATCAGTTTTAAGAAAGAAAATTTATACAAAATTAATTAATATTAAATAAAATTTTTGGTTTGTACATTTGTACAACGGGTTACAGTTCAGGTTTTTTCTTTCTTAAGTTTTTTTATTAAGAAGGATTTTTTACAATACAAATCTGCTGTGATCAATAATTTTGATTGAAGAAGACAAGAAAAATAATAATCAAATCTTTAGCTGGGGGACACAACTAGCTGTTTCGTAGTCGCTACACTACTCATCAGCACCCACTGGGATTTGAACTCGGGTCATGACGTATCATGACCTACTGCTGTAGAGCCATTAAAATCATGCGGAAAATCATATATAAAAATGCTATATAAATGCGGCGCTATCACAGAACCTTGTGGAACACCGCATGTAATATTCCCCAAACCAGATAATGAATTACAACTTAACTTTCTGCAACTGAAAAAGCTTTGAAAAAGTCTAATAATTGAAGGATCGAAACCGATTTCCATCATTTTAAACAAAATACCATCATGATATGCTTTATCGAAAGCTTTTTCTATATCAAGCGAAACAGCTACCGTGCTCTTAAGTTGCGAACGACATCACTTTGAAATTTTAAAAGTACATGGACCGTGGAGTTACCTTTTTTAAACCCAAACTGCCTTTGGGAAATATACGAATCATTCATGCCTAAATCCATTTTCTCTCGCACGATTCTTTCAAAAAGTTTACCAATATTAGAAAGCAATGAAATTGGCCTGAAGTTGTTTATATCAATGCTAGTCCTTTGTTTCCGAATAGGAATAATTTTAGCTACTTTCCATGCGCAAGGAAAGTAACAATTATTTAAGCAATTGTTTAACAAAATAGTCAGATATTCACAAGCTTTATCCGGAAACCTCTTAATTAGATTTTTTACTATTTATTATTTTGATAACTTTTAACAAAGAACTTAGGTTTGTGAACTTCGAGCATCCTAAATTATTTAATGATGTATTAGCAGCTTGAGAAATTGTGTTGTTTATTGTTACTTGAATGTTAGAAATATCCCTATTGTGATATGATCCTTGAAAAGGAGTTGAAAAATGATCTTTTAAAACATTCAATTTTCGGTTTAACTCAGTAATTTTAACATCATTAACAGAAACATCTGTCATAACAGACTGAGTTTTTTTCCTATAATCCTAATAATTTCTTTATATGCCCTTGGGCCCGGTCTAATATTTTTCAATCTGTCATTAAAATATATAGTTAATGTCGTTGTGAAAATTGCTTCCAATTCATTCTGCCAATTATATTTGATTCTTAAATTTTTTCCAATATTTCTGAGGGAACAAATTTTTTTTCTGATATTCTACCTTCTTAGAATGTGTATCTGATACAGAATTTATAGAAATATTAAACTCTTCAAGAAAATAATCTATCTCTACGTTAGACAGATTCCTAGATTTAGGGGGAAAATGATTTAATATAACGTTAATTAGATCAATTCTAAATCCATTCCAGTTTGTGTCCTTATAAGAAACAAAATAAGACGGAGTTTTCAATAAAAAGTTAAAGTCGCAATGGAGTATGATCAGAAAATGTAGGAAGAGTTTGAGTCTCATAATTTATATTATCACTATCCAACATATTATTGCTAACAATAAAATGATCCAAATGCGATGCACCACGGGAAAAGTAGGGTCAGTATCACAAATTCTAGTTACTGAAAAAGACTCACTTTGAAGCCAAGTGCAAGGCACTTCACCGTTAAAATTGTTCACTAAGTCCCCCCAACAAATATGCTTAGCATTCAGATCACCACCTATAATAAGTCCATCGTAACTGTTAGAAAAATCAAAAATCGAAGAAAATCCTCCACAAATATTTATTCGACTGTAATTACTTTGAAAATAAATGTAACCACAAAGAATTTTCTTTGTAACACTATTAATTGAAATTTTAATATCAATAAAAAAAATTTGGAAACTGTAGGCCAGGGATAATAATTTTTGTGCAACACAATCTTTTTCTAATAGCAATTCTTACGCCTAATGGGCTTAAATCTTAAAAAAAAATGAAATCATCGAGATATATACTTGTACTTGTGGGTAAATGAATCTCCTGAATAAAAGCAATATCAATATTAATTGATTCAATAACAAATTTAGTTCGGTTCGCCTGCCCAAATGAATAACAGAACCAACATTAAAAGTAACTAAATTAAGATTTCCACGGCCCATATACATCTTGAATGTCTTTAATTAGTTTCAAACAACCTGTCCTTGCCTGATCTTTTGACATAGATGTGTAAGACTCCAAAAAAGTTCGAATCCTATCTTCTAACGTCAAGGGCTCCATAGCGCACAATGCTCTTGCAACCCTCGGAATTCCTGAACAAAAGATGAGGAAAACATATAAACAGTACAATAGATAATAAAAATGAAATGGAGAGTTGCCACGTTATAACAATCTGAACGTGAAGAAAAATAAAACCCTTTACGGTGGCTATATATAGTTAGTGAATAACGTAGGGGTTAGTGCAAACAAACAAAATGTGTGGTTAAAGTTAACACTTCTAATTGGGGTGTAAAGTTAGTGAATTGCGCTACAGGATTATGCTTCTTATTGCACTTTAAGCATGCGAAAGGTCTACCACAGTTTCTGGTGTAATGACCCCATCGCTGGCATCTCCAGCACAGCGGTATTCTAGTACTAGATTTTGGACGTTCCCATGTTATTATCTGGTTAAGAATATACTGCACTCCGAGCAAATCATTCACTTTCCGGCCAGGCTTAAGTGTAACCAAAAATAAACCAGTGTCTATTCCTTTTCTCCTTGCGTTATCGGTAGAAAATTTCGAAACAGTATCTATGGTATCTGGCAAAATGTTATCTATCTCTGATTTCAATTCATTAATGTCTGATTTGTAATACAAACCCCTACAATTCACACTATTACGTTTAAACTCCATAGGTGTGTAATAGGGAATCTCCTTACCTTTCAACAGCTGTATCATTTTTGAATGTGCAGATGGATCTTTCAAATATAATTTACTCTTATATGGTGTTTGATTTTTATTTTAAATTCAATGTCTTTGGATTTTAGCTGATCAGTTAATGATTTGACGTCTACATTTTCTAAAAAAATTGGAGGACAAAAGGAGTTCTTGGCCCTACCAAGCGACTCCTTATTATTATTTAACACCTGACTGTCGAAATTCCTACTACTAGCATTTGGATTTAGAGAGCCTTCGGCCTCTAAATCCAAATCCCCCAATATCGAATACTTATTACTACGATTAGCATTTGTATTAAATTCATGACATTTCTTAAAATCAAGTTATGACAAATTTATTTCATTTACGTCACCTTGGAATTTCCTTTTCTTGTTCTTCACTACTTTGAATTCGTCATCTATTGAGGAAATTGAATACAAATCTTCATCCATATTGACTTGTAATGATTCTTCTATCACAGAATTAGATACTTGAATGTTGTCCAAAATTTCAACATTGTTATTGTTGCTTGCCATCGAAGACTTCTGGCAATTGTTCTTTGCTGTTGAGGATGACTGCTGCGCAAAGACCGCATCTAATAATTTCTTGCCAAGCTGCTTGCCTAACTTGCGGTTTATTCGCTTTCTTAGTAAAACTATTATTCTGGGAATTCGCTTCAGCTGCATCATAAGATTTTGCCAAATTTTTTTTTCATCTTACAGCTCGGAGGTCGTCCGCCAGTCTGGGACAATAACGGATTCACATCCAGTATAGAATTTGTTTGAAATAATCAAACTTTTTCAATATAATTTAAACTTTTTAAATTTTCCAATATTATAAAATTTTTATAAATTAATTTTTTTACAGAAAAAATTCAAATAATTTGTTTTTATAGAGATTTCTTGAGAACACGTCTGATACGTTTTGCAGTTGACAGAAAACTCCACTTTAAATTTCAATTGATTTGTTTTTACAATTTTAATTAACTAAAGCATGCTTTCAGGCGCTATAATTTATTTTACTAATAAGTAAAAGTGCTACCAAGTGAGCATTGTGAAATGATTTTAGTCTACTCTTCTTTACTACTCAAACGTGTGGCGTGACTTGTATGCTAAATAAACTAAAACAACAACGATTGCATTGTCTGTTATCAGAGACACAAACCGAAAGGGAAGAAGAACAAAAAAACATCAATAATTTTGGAAGAATTCACGTGTTCACATTCTAGTTTACATTGAGTTTAAATAGGCAAAATACGATTCAAGAATGATGGAAAAACAGACTACGCCAAGCCCACCACAAAAATTGAATTTTCTGTGCATGTTGTTCAAATGAAGTCAGGAAACGGCTGACATTTCATACTTCTAGAATCCTGACAGTGGGGCAATTTCTTATTTGTTCCTTTGATGATTTTATGCGAATTTTTTCAACTTGTTTATTAACTATTTTTTTTTTTTTTTGTTTTAAAGAAATTGCTGTTCTTTATAAAAATTTTTAAATAAATTTATTCCGTATTTCGTTCTCCGTTGGAAAACAATTCTAATAATTTTTCTTTAAAACAACAAAATTGTTTAAAAAAGGGCAATAAATTAGGATCAACACAAATTTATTAACTATTTTTACTTAGTACGTTTTCATTATAAGCAAATTAAGTTGATTTGAAGAAATCAATTCGTAGTATTTCCATTATGTTGTAAGTAATTTTCCTTTTGAATTTTCGAAATTAATTTGAAGTTTGCATTGGTTGATAACATTTTATCATAGAAAATAAAAAAATTGTGTGTAATAAACCTTCAATACAGCAAAATGAAAAAAACCTATAAAAATGGAAAACAATATTGATTTTGATTTGACTGAGCTTATTCTACAGTAAATATAACAAAATAATGTTTAACTTTACATGCTTTTATGTTCTTTGCTTCCACCAAATGTGTTTCTAAGTAACAAATAACTTGTCGACGTCTAAATTTTTTATGTAAAGTTGTAAACCGTCTTGTTTTGAATCAGCGTTGGTTTTTCCGTTTGCTTTTCACAAGGTCGGGACTATTTTAGAAATATTGCAGCAACTTTTCTTTTTTTTCTATAAACACATTTACGTTCTCTATGACAACCATGATGCAGGAAAAGCTGAAAATGCAATCCAATATTTTAATATTTTAAACAAATTTATTTATTAATTTGTTTTAAAATATATTTCGGAACGCAAACGGCATCCGCCAACACAAAAATGAACTTCAGCGCTTTCTTATGGAAAAGTTGACTGCTGAAACTAAATTGACAGCTAACAGTTATTTCAAAATTAATGGCTACATAGTATATGACACCAAAGATTCCCGTGGAAGATCTTGTGGAGGATCGGCAATTTTAATAAAAATCAGAATTAAGCACTATTTAATGAAAGAGACACGTGAGGAGTATCTCCAAGCAACAAATATATGGGTTTTTCCCTAATAGTTTTTAGGAAACCGAACTAAATAAATTCTAACTCGGTGACGAATTTAAATTAAAAACTTATAATTTAAATAAAGTTTAGGGAGCGATGGAAAAAGAACCACTTTTCGGTATAACAAAAACACAACTCCTTCGCTTCACAATTACTTTGCTAAGGAACGGTATTTAATATTCAAACATTCATTTTGATTAAAAACCGCCTATGTCCACTTATTCTCTTTACAATTCATTAATTTATTTGTTTTATATTCTTGTTATATTATTCATTTATTTATTTATTATTATTATTTAGTTTGGCTATTATGACCAAACAATATGCATTGAAGATTTTCACGAAAAATTTGTTGTTTTCTAAATTTTAAGAACAGTAAACCAATATTCACATTTTTTTAAATCACTTGGGCATTTGATTTTTAGGCGGTGGCGACAATAACGCTAAACACACTTTTTGGCGAACACACTTAATTTACCCGAAATCCTTCACTAGATTTGGCATCAGATCACTCACCCATTATAATCTTTGTTTCGTGCCCCCAGGAGGTTGGTTCCCCGTTTAGTGACTTGAAATTGACCGTCACTAGAGGTAAATGGTTAAAATATAAAAAATATTTGAGTACTCATTGTACGGAAAATATTACCTTGAGAACCTCTGAGGATATTGATGTGTCAATTAACAAATTTTTTTGAAAACCTTAACCTGGCCGTACAACATGCTACCACTAGCCATACAAGATTCAGAAATGTGAACAATAGAATATATTCGTCTGAAATTGAACAACTTCTGACTAAAAAGGAAAAGTTAGAAGAGAGTGGCAACTTCGCAGGTCTCGCCAGCTTAAAATTCGGCTACGGGAATACGTAACTCAATTAAGAAATCAGCTTGAAATTCAAAGATTGGGTTCCCTTAAAAACTATCTGGATCAATCCAGCTCTATGGAAAACGACAAAAGGTCTGAAAAGACCCGTAATAGGTAAGCCACCTTTGCGCATGTCAACTGGAGACTGGGCAAGAACCGATTCTGAAAAGGAGATGATGTATGTTAACCATTTGCGAAATGTTTTTACCACAAATGATACAGCAAACGATTCAGCTGAACTACAGTCATATCGCTCCTTTATTGCAACATAGTCATATCTCAAAAAATGAGCTTCTCGAGTTAACAATGCAGAATTGTTAACAGTACTACCTTTTATATTGTGCCAAAATTTTATTTAAATTACCTTTAAACTGTTTCCTTTAGGAGATATTTTCTAAAAAAAAATTCTAAGGCTTGTATGGAAACTAAAAATTTGTAATGTGCTTTTCTCGAAACAAGCTTTTTTGCGTTATGACTATGTTGCAATAAAGGAGCGATATGCAGTTAGACCGCCTATGTCTTTGAAATTTAGTTTTCAATATGTCGAAAATACTTTCCAGGAATGCTCCAGGTATTGATAAAATTACTGGTAAAATGATTGAGCAGCTACCTCGTGTAGCTCAAAGAATTCTTCTTTTTAATTTTAACGCTATTTTACGTCTCGAGTATTATCCTGCAGAGTGGAAGCTGTCCATGATTACTATGATACCCAAGCCAGGGAAGGATCCTGTAGAAGTTAGAAACTCGGCGAAAAACAATGCCTCATATCAAAGTTTAAAATTGCTCTCTATCCATTTATTTTAATAAAAATTTTTGAAACATAAAATTTGGTAAACTGATTAAATAAACAAGTAGGAGTGTGGTATATTCGGCTGGACCGAATCTAAAATACCCTTCACGATAGTCACGCATATGTAGAGTATATTTAAAAATATGAATTAAATATGCTCGGTTATATATGAACCGATATCGAAATCTTCCATTTTGTGTATTTTAGTAACCTTCTTTTATAATGGGAATGGCAAAAAAAAATGTTAATGGAAAAATCGGATCAGGCTATATCTCGGGTATATATGGACCGATATCGAAAAATTTTCATTTTCACATTTATATAACCTTATTTCACTTCCAGAACGGCTTTCGAGCACAAAAAAGTTGTTTAAGTTCGCTTACGTGATATTTCATGAAAACCGCGGTTTAGACTATATCTCGGGTATATATGGACCGATATCGGGCATTTTCATTTTCCATATTTATCTAACCTTATTTCATTACCAGAACTGTTTTTAAGGAAAAATTGTTGTTTAAGTTCGCTTACGCGGCATTTATATGACAAACCCCGTTTAGGTTATATCTCAGGTATATATGGAACGATATCGGAAATTTTCATTTTCCATATTTATATAAACTTATTTGAATATCAGAACTGCTTTTGAGCACAAAAAAGATGTTTAATATCACTTACGCGACATTTTCATGAAAAACCCGGTTTAGGCTATGTCTCGGGTATATATGGACCGATATCGGAAATTTTCATTTCCCATATTTATATATCTTTATTTTATTACCAGAACTACTTTTAAGCAAAAAAAACTTGTTTAGCTTCGCCTATGCGACATTTTCATTAAAAATCCGATTTGGGCTATATCTCGGGTATATCAGCAAAAAAATTTTGGCTTTAAGTCACCATGCTTAATAAGTGTGTGAAGTTTGAAGCAAAACAAACAACTTTTGTTTCCAAAAATTTTCATACAAAACTGCAAAAAAAATGGCTTTTTTCGGAATTTTGAATATATCTCAGCTATACGTGGACCGATATTACTGAATTTCTATAGCAAACCCATGAATCGATGGGGTAAAAGAATGGTGAAAGAAAAAAGTTTCTAAGTCTAATGGTTTTCTTAGAAACGGTATTTCAACAGCGGACATCGCTTAATCGACTTTTCCATTAATTCTGATTCAGAATATACATATATACCTTATAGGGTCGCAAGTTAAAACTGTAGAAATTACAAACGGAATCACAAACTTATATATACCCTTTACATTTTTTTGAAGGGTATAAAAATAAATATTAACAAGTAGCTTTGAATAAAATTTAGCAGGTGAAAACTTTCAATGAAATGTAAATAAATGTACTTATGTATGTACACAGGTCACCACATTACCCCCTTTCTAGTTTAATTTCCACTAAACGATTTTTTTTTTTTTTTTTTTTTAACTTCATTATTTTATTTATTGAATCTACATAAAAAAATGTAATGACAATAAGTATTCAAATCTTAATACTAAAAAAAAAAAATAATGATTAAAGTCCTGCCAGTGCTGGACGAAAATTTATTTTTATGCGAATATTATTTCAGAATTCAGTCATCTGTTTAGAGCTCTAATGGTAGCCAAAGTATCCCCCCTCCTCAGACGGGTATGACCACCAAAATTAAGAATATTAGCTGCAAGAGGATTTGGATGGAATTCAAGTTTGTTAATATACCTTGCCGCGTACTTCACAAATTCAGATTTCACAAAAGGTACGTTCAGATCTGCGTGGATTCCTGAGTTTTTAACGTACCATGGAGCATCTGTAATTCTACGGAGAATTCTATTTTGACTTCTTTGAATTTTCTCAACGTTGGATGCCGAGGCTGTGCCCCATAATTGAATCCCATAGCTCCATATTGGCTTTAGAATCGAGTTGTACAGCAAAAGTTTACAATCAAGCTTCAAGGTCGAATTTCTGCCTAGTAGCCAGTTAATTTGCACTGCTTTCAATTTCATCTGCGTTACTTTTGCCTCGATGTGCGACTTCCATGTTAGTCTACGGTCAAGATGAATTCCGAGGTATTTGACTTCACTGTGTTGAGGTATTACTTTATTGTTAATAGTAATGGGTGAGCATGTTCCTAGACGCAGTGCGAATGTAACATGGGCACACTTTTGTTCATTAACCTTGATTTTCCAAAGCTTCAGCCATTTCTCTAGTTTGTCGATATGTTCCTGTAAGTTTATTGATGCTTGCTGGTGATTGCTATCTATGCTAAGGAATGCTGTATCATCTGCAAATGTTGAAGTGTGAATGTTGGTAATTATCGGCATGTCAGATGCGTAGATCAAATATAAGATAGGCCCTAATATGCTGCCTTGGGGACCTCCAGCTTCAATAGACTGAGCGGGGCTTATGAAATCGTCTTCTTTTACTATAAATTGGCTACAATATAAATAGCTTTCCAAAATGTTTGCAGGTAAGTTAAACTTTATTTTATGCATTAAGCCATCGTGCCACACTTTATCAAAAGCCTGTGAGACGTCGATGAATAAGGCAGAGCAAAATTTTTTATCTTCAAATGTCTTTCTTATGACGTTAACTAACCTGTGTGTTTGCTCAATGGTGCCATGTTTCGCTCTAAAACCAAATTGGTGATCAGGACCACTTCAACCTTATGAAGCATTGGATCCATCTTCGCCTTTAGCAATTTTTCGAAAAGTTTTGAAATTGTTGTCAGTAGACTTATTGGACGGTATGATTCTACTTTCGTGTGATCCTTCCCTGGCTTAGGAACCATTGTTATCATGGACACCTTCCATTCTGCAGGGTAATACTCAAGTCGTAAAATAGCATTAAAAATAAAAAGAACAATTCTTTTAGCTACACGAGGCAGCTCTACGAGCATTTTGTTGCTGATTTTATCCATACCTGGAGCTTTTTTAAGGTTTAGATTACCAATAACACTTTCAACTTCTTGGAAATTGAATTTTAAAGGCACAGGAGGTCTACTAACAATAGGTGGCAATTCATTTGCATTATCAGACCTATTTGTGGTAAAAACGTTTTTCAAATGGTTAACAAATAAATTACCCTTTTCCGAGTCATCTCAACCCAGTCACCAGACGGTTCTCGCAAGGGCGGCTTACCTCTAACTGGCCTTTTTAAACCCTTAGTCGCCCACCATAAAGAATAGTCGGACTGAGGAGTACCATCCAGACTTTCTAAATACGTTTGTAGAGAAGCCGTTTTTTGGTTTGCAAGCAAATTTCTTAGTTGATTTGTGCACCCACAAAGCCTTTGTTTTAGTTGCGGAGACCTGCGAAGTTGCCACTCTCGCCTAGTTCTTCTTTTTTCTAACACAAGTTGCTCGATTTCTGAAGAATATGTTCTATTTTGAAGGTTTCTGCGTGTTAAATAAACGCTAGAAGCATGTTCAGCGGCTTGTTTAAGGTTTTCGCTAAAGCTGCTTAGTGACGCATTAATATCTTCAGGTGTTCTTAAAACAATATTCTCAGTGTAATGGGTACTCAAAAATTTTTTATATTTTAGCCAATTCACTCGGGTGACAGTCCTATGCAAATTGTTAATCGGGGACCAAGTCTCCCGCGGAAAACGCACTGAAATAATAGTTGGTGAATGATCCGATGACAAGTCTAACGAAGGCTCAGCTTGCATCCATTCCACAGGGAACCCCTTTACAACTCCAAAATCAATTACATCAGGAATCTTTCGCCGGTCATTGTGATTCCGTCACTGAAAATCGAGGCGGCGAATAAATCGATGAGATAACCAATTTGTAATGAAAATTTTCCACACAGATATTAGTTGCTTGAAGATAGTCCTCACATGTGTCGTTCAACAAAAAATGCCTTATCCTAGATTTTATTAAGATTGTGGAGCCCCCACAAGCTCTTCCACGGGGGTCTTTAGTATCGTATAGTACGTAGCCATTAATTTTGAAGAAGCTTGTTGACGTCAAGTGAGTCTCTGCAATCATCATTATATCAATCTGCTTATCCATCAGGAAGTATTCGAGTTCATTTTTGTGTTGGCGGATGCTGTTCGTGTTCCAGAAACATATTTTTAACCAAATCATTTTTTCGAAATAACCTGCAAAATGGTGGATTGCATTTTCACCATTTCCTGGATCATCGTCATCATAGACGACGTAAAAGTGTTTATAGTTTGAATTAGGGTCTGTATTGTTGCCTCAAGGTTACTGAAATTTTAGTCGGGTGGTTGAGATGTAGATTGTTGATTCGGGTTTGCGAATGTAGACTTAACTACATTAGCATAAGAAATTTGTTTTTGATTTTGAACGGTTAATGTCGGTGGTTGACTGTCCTGTCGGAGGAAAAGAATTATTTGAAAAAATTTGAGTCTGCTGTGGTGGCTTAGAAGCAATTATTGGTTTGTTGTTCATTGAGGTGGGTGTAGACGGAGCAACCTCTATAATTAGCTGTGTGGTTTTCACCGCAATTACTGCATTTTTTTATTTTTGGGTCGAATTTCGGCTTATTGCATTGTGTTGTACCATGGAGTTCTCCACACACAACACAAACTGTAGGCAACTTGCAGTACGCTTTAGTGTGGCCAAATTCTTGGCAGTTGTGGCACTGTACGGGTCCTAAGCGCTTATGCGGTTCCTCTACGGTTACTTTTCGATGTAAAAGGAATTTTACACTGTATATTGGATGAACTTAATTTTCCTTAAAGTCACATCTCCTGGCTCTAATTCAACCCTAAACATGGGTTGAGGGATCTTTTCACGATTTCTGATGTTTAACACATTTTTTACTTTGAATCCCTTGTCTGTCAAACCGGTCTTAACCTCATCAGTGTCTACGCAAGGGTCAATCCCTTTTATTACGACTTGAAGACCTTTAGCGCTTTTAAGCTGATAAGTATGAAAAGCTTTTTTTTCTTTTTCAAAATCGTTAGACAGTTTTCGATAGTCATTTTCATCGTTAACCTGAATTTTAGTTTCGTTAATGTTACCGTGCTTGATGGAGGTAACGTTAAATGTATTTTCTCCGATTGCTGAAACAAATTTTCTTACCAGTTCATTGGAGGCAGACTCCCTTAAATAAATTAGTGGTGGTTTAAACGATTTTTTTGACGATCCTGTTGGCTCATCCGTTTGTAGAATAGAAAATCTGTTTTGATTGGTTGGTCTAGCGGATTCGGCATCTTTAGAAATTTTTGATTTGGATGCAATTTGAGCAGATTTAGGGCTTCGCTGACGTTTAGTGATGGTGATATACCTATCCATGCCTATTTGCGTTTTTTGTTTATTGGCATTAGTTAGAGTAGAAGATCTTTTATCTTCTGTTGTAACATCTATGTTAGGCGAGCCGGAACAGGAGCGGATTTTATCTCTTGTAGAAAGAAAATTGTCCAATGATTGCCTTATAGATTCTTCTTCAGAAGTCCATATATTTTTGCTGGTGGCGCTAGGCTCTTTTTCAGAATTATTTCTGATGGGATTACTCATACAAAAAACAAAAACTTTAATGTATATTTTTTTCCTACTGGGTAGGTAATTGTTCGGTCGCTTGGTCGGTTTATACAAGGATAATAAAAAACGTATCTTGAGCTGGTTCACAACAATGTTATTACACGCAGCTAAAATCTGCAATTTATTAATATATAAAATTTTATATTACATATGTACATTAGCATATAATATAAATTAATGTTATATAAAGTATATAATACATACACTTGTGTTTTTAGTTAAACTTTAACCAACGGTTGAACTGTCTTTCGTTAATATTTTGGTTGTATAAATAAATTACAAATAGCACACAAGGTGTAAATGTCTTACACGTGATTATTAACAGGAAAAAGGGTTATAAAAATGTCATTAACTGCACTAAAGCGCGGTTACATAATCGTATTAAAGAGTAGTATTACAAAGTTGTATTAAACTGATTTTACATTGTTGTATTATATCTTATGTCGTGTTAAAGAATATGTTATACGACGTAACATAGCCCCCTCCGTAAACTTCGTAGCATAGGCCGGAGTTTACAGTTTTACGTCAAGCCTTGCAAGCTTCACCGTAGGGCGGGTGAATAAGCCGTGCAGAGTCTTCACGACCGCGCTTCGTATTCTATTGTCCTTCCCAGGATGCACATCTACGACAACTCCCTTCAACCATTCGTTACGCTTTGCATTTTCATCAACTATTATGACGATGTCGCCAATAGCTATTTGCTGTGACGAACTGTCGAACCACTTCGTACGCCTGGTCAGACCTGGTAAGTATTCGCGAACCCATCGCTTCCAAAACTCATTTGCAATCATGTTCGATAGTCGAAAGTTTTTGCTCAATACCATACCACTGCTCTGGGGTGTAACGCGTTCTCGTATTCCGCTTGATGATCCTATTAAAAAATGGTTAGGCGTTAAGGCTTCCCCATCCGCAGATTCTAGCGGAACGTATGTCAGTGGTCTAGAATTTAAAATATTTTCCACATCTGCAAGTGCTGCTCTTAAATGCTCTTCACGGAGACCTCTGTTAGGCAATATGTCCATTAGGATGGACTTAACAGATCGTACCATCCTCTCCCAAATGCCTCCCATATGTGGTGATGCAGGAGGTAAAAATGTCCATTGAATAGTTGGAAACTTACGCTCGATTTCGGTCGATGAGATTTTTTCTACTTCTTCTATTAATACACGACTGGCACCTCTAAAATTGGTAGCATTATCTGACAAGATTTTGCAAGGTGTACCTCTACGGGCTATAAACTGCTTAAGGACTAGTAGGAAAGAATCTGTCGATAGTGATGGTGCAATTTCTAAATGTACCGCTCGCACAGTCATGCATGTGAACACGACACCCCAACGCTTTTCTTTACGGCGGCCAACAACAACATCTATAGGGCCAAAATAATCGACGCCAGTGTAGTGAAAAGGCCTAGTAAAACTAGCAAGCCTTTCGCTTGGAAGGTCCCCCATTGTAGGAGCTTTCGGAGCTGCTCGTTGTATTTTGCAGTATTGGCATGACTTGGCTACAGCCCGAACGGCTGCTCGCAAACCAAATATCCAGAATTGCTGCCTAATTTCATTTACAATTATTTCATTTTGTTGATGATGATATTTTCGATGAAAGTAATCGATGAGCAAGTTTGTGATTGCATGTTTTTTAGGTAAAATTATGGGTCTTTTTACGCTGATAGGTACACCATCTATCACATCAATTCTGCCTTTAATTCGAAGTAGACCGAATTCGTCTATATATGGAGTGAGTTTATATAAAACACTTTTTTTACTTAACGTTTTACCATTTTTAAGATTTTTGATGTCTTCATGATAAACTTCTTCTTGGCACATTTTGTATAAAAGAAATTCTGCTGATTCTGTCACAAAATGCTTGGTAAATGGTTTGAATTCTGTACATACCTTTCTGTATCTAAACATTTTGCGTAAAAATTTTAGAATGATAATCTGGCAACTGCAGAGTTTTTCCCACAAACTGAAGCGTGTCGGTTCAGCTGTAATTGAAGAGAATGTTGCGCTTGGTGTCTTTAAGCTCATGTGACATAGAACCTCACTTGCCCTCTCGTGATGAATAAAATCAGAAGTGGGCCAGACTTCGCACTCGCGGCTTAAAAACGACGGCCCGGTGAACCAGCGGTTGTTGTTGCTAAAATCGGGTATACCTTTCCACTTGGTAGCATCATCCGCTACATTTTGTGATGATGGAACCCATCTCCACTCAGCTACATCGGATTTTTCCAAAATCTCGCCGATTCGGACCGCAACGAATTGTTGAAATTTTCTTGCGTCAGAGTTGATCCAATATAAAACATCCTTTGAGTCGGACCAAAATACACGGCTACTAATTCTCAACGTCAACTCACTGCAACAGAATTCGCTAAGGCGTAGCCCAAGTATGGCAGCCATTAGTTCCAGTTTGGGTACTGATATAGGCTTCAATGGTGCTACTCGAGTTTTCGAAGCTACAAGTGAGCAATGTATTTGGTTTTCATATTCTGCGCGCAAATATGCAACTGCGGCATATGCGTCTATACTTGCATCCGTGAATACATGAAGTTGAACGTTGTTTGATTTGCTCGCTAGCGGGTAGCATCTTGGTATACTGACCGTTGAAATATTTTTTGCGACTTTTCTCCAATGCCACCATTTTTCGCACTCAGTTATGTGTATTGGTTCATCCCATTTTACTTTGGACCTCCATATCTCTTGCATGAGTATCTTGGCGTATATAACAAAGTGTCCCAACAGTCCAAGAGGATCAAAAATAGCCATTACTACCCGAAGCACAGCCCGCTTGGTCGGATGCACACTTTCATCAAAAGTATTTGTGTTAAAATTTTCAAAAAATGTTAGCCTGTCGCATGAAGGGTCCCACCACATACCCAGAATCTTTTCAAATTTGCATTCTTTTTCTACAAAACTTTTTTGAGAGGTTTTACTATTTTTGTCTAAGCCATGTAGGACCTTTTTTGAATTGGAAAGCCAGTTCCGCATTTCAAACCCACCATCCCGATGTATCGCGTGAACTACTCTAGCTAAATTGAGCATCTCATCTTCAGTGTCCACACTTTGTAGCCAATCGTCTACAAAGGTGTTGTTTAGAATGGCTTGCACCGCCGTGGGATGCTTTCCAATATACCGCTCTGCATTTTTATTCTTGATATAATTTGCCAGAGACGGGGAACATGAGGCCCCAAAAGTCATGACGGTCATTGTATAAACTTCAATTGGCTTAGATGCGTCACCTCCCCGCCATAAGAATTGCTGAAAGCGTTGGTCTTCTTTTCGTATACGGATCTGGTGGAACATTTCACGGATATCTCCGCAAATAGCGAATGGCCTCTCTCGAAATCTGATTAATACACCTACTAACGACTTAAGTAAATCGGGCCCTTTTAATAGCACAGAATTTAATGATACATTTTCTACGGCAGCAGCCGCGTCCCAGACTATTCGTAGCTTTTGTTTATTTTTATTCTCTACTACAAATATAGGGATATACCAACATTCACTGTCGTTACGAAATTCACTTGCTGTCAATTTTCTAACATAGCCCATATTTTCATAATCTTTAATTTTCTGAACAAGAAACGCTTTCATCGAGGGGTTATGTTGCATTTTTGCTTCTAAGCAAGCTAGTCGACGTTTTGCCATAGGCAGTGAATCGGGTAGGCATATTCTGTCTTGTTTCCACAGCAAACCTGTTTCCCAACGTTTTTCATTATTCAAGTATTTAGTAGTTCTTTCCATAATAACTTTAGCCCGTTCATCATCCTTTGACCGTAGTGGATCTTGATTTAGCTTAACTCCTACTGACTCCAGCGAGAAATATTGTTTCATCATTTCATCCAAAACATTATCATTAGAATTGCATGAGCAAATATGCAACACATGTTGCTGTTTAGTTGTACCCTCATTGTGACGTCCATGTACACTCCATCCTATTCGGCATCTAGTGGCGATAAGCCCTTCGTTATTATCTTCTCTGATTTCGAGTGGGACACATAGTTTCGCATTATCGAGTCCAATAAGAATTTTTGCCTTTGCGGCGTTATATGGCATAATTGGCAAATCTTGTAAATATTTACGATCATTGATTTGCGACTGTGTTAACGTTTGCACAGGCAAGTCAAGTTTTGTAATTGTGCGTACGTTATTCAACAACAATTTAGAATTTTGTTCTCGATCTGAAATATGTAGAGAGACTGTTTTAGATTGGTATTCCTTTTGTGTTATTTCGCCTGTCCACTGTAGGCATAACTCCCCAGCTGGACCATCGAGGCCTAGTTGTTCTGCTAATTCACTTTCAATTAAAGAGCATGATGCGCCTTCGTCAATTAGTGCATAAGTATTAAGAGTATAACCCTTACCATACAGAGTTACTGGAATATACTTGAAAAGAACGTTCTCTTTTACATGAAATAAAAGAGATTGATTGTTATTGTTGAGATTTTGTTGTTGTTGACCTGCAATACGTTTATGCAGTAGCGAATTATGCGGCATTTTGCAGTCGTCGACTCCACACTGGCGTTTTGAACTGCATCTCTTAATATGATGTTTTTTAAAACAGCGCAAACATAAATTTCTTGTGCGAACAAAATTCCATCTTTCATTTACATTTAATGCTAAGAATTCGGGACATTGAAAGAGGCGATGATTGTTGTAACATTTCAAACACGAAGCTGGTTGAGCAGTTGATTTATTATCATTAATGACGTCATGCATTAAAATGCGTTCCTTTTTTATGTTTCTCCCGTATAAGGCGAAAATGTAGTGACTTGAGATGCACACGTTGCTAAATTAAATAACCAAGTATCAAAGCATACGATGTCTACCCTGGGTAGTGTGATTCGATACCTACCCCAATCTAATTTTAAATCAGCTGGTAATTTTTCAACCAATTCATTTAGCAGCATGGGATCGTTCAAATAGTCAGTGAGATCCATTGCCTGCATAGTTGTCGTGTAGTTTTGTACAGCAAGTGCAAAATTTATCAAAGTATCAAGTCTTTCTTTACGCACAGTTGGTTCATTTTTTAAATTTCTTTGCAAAGCCTGATGTATAATCTCTGGCCTTCCAAACAACATTCGCAGCGTGTCGATAGCAAATTTCACTGTACTAGGCATCATCAATTTTCCTCTCACTGCCTCCAGTGCAGCGCCTTTCAAACACTTTTGAAGTCGTATCAAATTTTCTTGATCGGTAAACCCACAACGTTCAGTAGATTGTATGTAATTAGTAATGAAGATAGGCCAATCTTCTGGTTTTCCTGAAAAAATGGGCAAGTCCTTGCTGATGGCGTGCCGAGCTGCCATGTGTGTAGAAGACAAAGTTATATCAGAATTATTATTATTTGGACACTGAGACGTTAATGGCATCTGAGTATTGTATGAAGTATATGGGCTATTGAAGTGCGATGTAAAATTATTTTGTGGCAAAGAGCTCGCGAAATGTGGTGCTGTAATAGATGAATTTTGGTTGAAATTCATAGCAGTATTAGCTGGTGATGGACCTGTTACGTTGGAAACAGTAGGTTTATAAAAAATGTTGTTTGAAGTTAAACCACTAATATTTGAATTGGCTAAATGTTGGTTAAACATGCCGTTTTGAAAAGCATTTGTAGAAACGAAATTACCGGCAGAGCTGTTTGGCCGTTGTTCTAACATTATTGAACTCGAAGCAACTGGTAGAAAGGAATTATGTGTTGAAGCAATCGTAGAACGTTGTTGTGTATCGTATGTGTTGGATGCGCCTGTAATGTTTAAGCCTGACATACGTGACGTTAGCAAGCTAGTATTTGTTGGCGCAACACTAGTAGACGACGTGCTGGGAACCCAGTTCTGCCAAGTGACCTGTTGATCTTTGCTAGCAGATTTACTTTTGGGTTTGGCGATTACACGAGGACGTTTAGCGATAGGATCTTTTCGTATAAGACCAGAGCGTGTGGTTGGTAGAGCAGTTTTCGATGATGAGTTACTTACCTTGGCTGACCTTTTTGAGGTAGACGCTGCTGTTTTTATCTCTTTTGTGACACTATTTAAATGTTCATCAACGACATCAATTGCAAGGTTTGCAACGGTGGCTGCGCAATCTGTGGAAGGCAAATCTATAGCTTCGGTAGATAATACGGCGGATGTTGCGGGGTTTGCGGGTGTGTCGGTTGAATTGTGCGTTTGATCTCTATCATCAAGTCCTTTCGGCTTCAAGTTTTCCCTCGTGGTTGACATGTTGACAGCGTACAGAAATATGGCCCCTATTTTTTCACTATATACCCTTGAAAAACAAGTATTTTAGGAATGTTCGGTCGCTTGGTCGGTTTATACAAGGATAATAAAAAACGTATCTTGAGCTGGTTCACAACAATGTTATTACACGCAGCTAAAATCTGCAATTTATTAATATATAAAATTTTATATTACATATGTACATTAGCATATAATATAAATTAATGTTATATAAAGTATATAATACATACACTTGTGTTTTTAGTTAAACTTTAACCAACGGTTGAACTGTCTTTCGTTAATATTTTGGTTGTATAAATAAATTACAAATAGCACACAAGGTGTAAATGTCTTACACGTGATTATTAACAGGAAAAAGGGTTATAAAAATGTCATTAACTGCACTAAAGCGCGGTTACATAATCGTATTAAAGAGTAGTATTACAAAGTTGTATTAAACTGATTTTACATTGTTGTATTATATCTTATGTCGTGTTAAAAAATATGTTATACGACGTAACAGTAATCTTCACGCACAATTACAACAATACCAATGCACTGCCACCGCACTTGTTTTATTGAAATTGATTTTATTGTTTAGTTACTGAAATGTGAGGAATTTATTTTCCCGTTGTTTTTTAAAATAATTTGTTATTGTTTTTACAATTTATTACAATATATTATTGTTTATATGTAAGTTTAAAAATTAGTGAGCACAATGATTTTTTTGTTTGTTTGTTTGTTTTTTTTTTGTTGTTCACTGTTTAATTATACGACTGTGCGGTTGGAGAGTCACAGAGTGACTAAACGACTAAACGATAAAAATTGTCTATCTGACGGTGATAAATTGCTAACTGAATTTTCGAAAAAAACGGGCTTAAGCCTTTCAACTGAAACTGTACCTGTTTAGGAACCAATTTGAATTCCAAAATATTTTTCAAATCGTTGCAAAACTCTGAATGGACCACTGTATTTACAACCCAACGACTTTCTTTTCTCGTTCCTAAGCCACATATGAGAGCATACATTAAGATCTTTGTGAACGAAAGGTACACAGTTGGAATGATTGCTTCCTGGTCGAGGTCGAATTGAGTCCATTGACTGGCATAAGTCTGAAAAATATTCGGAAAAATTAGCCTCTTTTTCAGATTTATTAAAAAACTCTCCCGGTAGCCGAAGCGTTTCACCATACACCAACTCTGCGGGTGATGCCTTAATGTTTTCTTTAAAAACAGTGCGCAAACCAAGTAGAACTGTTGATAACGCCTTAGTTCACTGTTGGTTTTTATGTCCTAATTGGACATTAAAAAGAAGAATTCTTTGAGATGATTTTAAAGTGCGATGTAACCTCTCTCTAGTGTGCTGTAATTTGGCACCAATAAGATTGCTTAAATCTTTAAATAATTTGGAATTGAACTTCTTCCTCTGTCTGTAATTATATTCGGACATCCAAATCCGCAAACCCATGTCTCAAAAAATGATTTTGAAACTTTTTCAGCAGTAATACCTTCTAGTGGCTTAACTTCAACCCATCTGGTGACACGATCAATCATCGTGAGCAAGTAAGTAAAACCTTCGGATGGTGGTAATGGACCAACCAGATCTATATGGATGCTGGAAAATCGCTTGGTTTGATTTGGAAAACAGACAAACTTTTACCCATTGCATTGAAGGCCAAACAAAACGTTGAGTTATCAAACGCTGTGTTGGTCGAACTTCAGGATGAGACAAACCATGAATGTTGTTGAAAATAAGTTTCCTAAACTTTAATATCTATTTCTAAATTGAAATATCGCAATAAAGTTTGGCAGCACTGTTGGGAACTTGCACCAGTTTTAGATTAAGACTTGTTGATCGCGATTTTAAAAAATTTATCAATTCTTCGTCTGACTTCTGAGCTTCTGCCATTTCCTCATAATTAATGATGGAAATTTCTTGAACCCTTGGCAACGCGTCAGCGACTAAATTCTCTTTACCCAATATGTGCCGTATATCTGCTGTAAACTGTGATATGCAATCAAGATGTCGCAACTGTCGCGGACTCGCCTTCTCTGGTTTTTGCTTGAAAGCAAAAAATTAACGACTTATGATCAGTAAATAACACAAAATTTCGTCCCTCTAACTTGTGACTAAAAAATGTTATGCCATTGTATGCAGCTAAGAGTTCTCGATCATACGTGCTGTAATTCTTTTCAGCCGTTGATAATTTTCTAGAATAAAACCCCAAAGGCCGCCAAGCTTCTCCATCAAGTTGTTCGTGCGGCTACTATGGCAACATCTGATGCATATACTTTAAGGCAAATCTATGCACCAAAATTGTAGCACTAACCAACGCATTTTTGCATAGTGAAAAATCATTTTCGCTTTCAGTTGTCCATTGAATTATTTGTTTATCATTCTTTGTACAGCCTTTGGTGAGCTCATCAAGCTTTGCCGGCACTTCAGCTCCTTTTGGTAAAAATTTTCTATAAAAATTGAGCATACCAAGGAATCTGCGCAGCTCTGATACATTGTTGGGTTTTTTAAAATTAAGTATAGCTTCGACTTTTGACTTCATTGGTGATATACCATCTTTAGATATTTGAAATCCAACAAAATCAAATTCCTGTACACCAAATATACACTTTGCAGGGTTGATCAAAATTCCATATTCACTAAAACGTTGGAGTAATTGACGTAAATGTAAAAGATGTTCTTCCTCAGACTTGGAAGCAACTAAGACGTCGTCTATATAAACGAAAACGAAACTTAGACCTCTGCAAACCTCGTCCATATATCGCTAGAAAGTTTGAACAGCATTTCGGAATCCAAAAGGCATCTTTAGAAACTCGAAAAGTCCAAAGGGTGTTATTACTGCCGCCTTGGGAACATCTGCTGGATTTACGCGTATTTGATGATACGCGCGCATCAGGTCCAATTTAGAAAATATTGTGCATCCTTCTAAGTTGTAGTTAAAATCAGTAACAAAAGGAATGGAATATTTATCAGGAGTAGTTACTTTATTTAGAAAACGGTAATCCCCACAAGGGTGCCAATCTCCATTGCTTTTTTGGACTGTATGAAGAGGACTTGACCATTCACTTTTTGAAGGCTGAATAGTCCCATGGTCTAACATAAACTGAAATTCTTTCTTGGCGAAACGTTTAGAGTCTAATCTGCGTGCTTTTGTTACTACCGGTCTTCCAGTAGTTTCGATAAAATGGAAACCTTGCGTGTTTTTAATCACCTGAAGTGTAGAATTTATGCCAACTACTTCAGGAAACTGCTGCAGGAGTTTTTCGTCAACGCAATTAGTTTTATTTATGTAGGAAATCGTAGAATAAAGTACATGTTTAACTTTTGCTGGGCATGAAATAAGCGTTTTGCCATCTATTAACACACGATTTTGAAGATCTGGTAACAGATGGTGATGTTTTAAAAAATCGGAACCCAGGATAGGACGAGATCCAGCGAAATGGTCGTCTCAATCCAAAATTAAGTTCAAGTAGTTTGGTTCTATAAGTTTCAATCTCAGATCCGTTTGCAGCAAAAAGCTTCAATGAAGAAGGTGAACTTGACTTTTTAAGCTTACTTGCTAACGGAATTACTGACACATCGGCCCCTCTATCAACTAAAAAATTTAATTTTGTGATTTGGTCCATTATCAATAGGTGGCTTGCTGCGGATGAAATTGTTTCGGTTGCCGCTTTACCCGAAACAAGTTTTAGTTTTTTTGCTGGGAAGAATACGAGCAAGGAAGCACGCATTTTGTTGCTTTTGCACCGAAACGATTGTGATACCAACACCAATCGTTTTCCTGTTCTTACTTTTACTATTGTAACGCTTTTTGATTCTATCTCGAGTATGGCTTCCACTACTTCTTGAAGAGGACTCAAATTTTCTCTCCAAAGCTTCAGTTTTTGCAGTCAGCTGTTGAAAAAATTTTTCTGAGGATGATAAACTTGATACCTGTGGTTGTGCAATATCCATTATTTTATCAGCTTGTTGTGCCATTGTTGGTAAATCCGCATTGCTTGTTGCCAAAATGGAACGTATGTTGTCTGGTAGCTGATATAAAAATAATGTTTTTAGAACATTATCACCAATATTGTTACCAACTGCAAGAGCTTTCATGGACTGCAAAAAATTAGACGGTTTTTGATCGCCTATTACCAAACCACTGAATAATTTTTTCAGCTTAGCTTCTTCCGATATAACAAATGATGTAATGAGACGTTCTTTAATTGCGGTATATTTCCCTTCAGCCGGTGGTGAGATTAAAATATCATCAACAAATTTCAAATACATTGAGAATATTTGGTTTCGTCTCTTGTTACCCGTGCCAAAGAAAAAATATTTTCTATTTGAATAAACCTTAGCTGTGGTTGTTCTGACCAAAAATGAGGAAATTTTTGTAGGCTTGTTGACGCTGCAGAAACATCTGGGTTGTTTATATTACCTCCTAAATTCAAAGCATCTCTATTGCGTTCCAATATTGGAGGGTTTGCAACTGACTCACTTGTAGCTGATCGTGTTGTAGGCATCGTCGGGGTCACCAAATTGTAGAAGTTAGAAACTCGGAAAAAACAACGTCTCATATTAAAGTTTAAAATTACTATCTATTCGTTTATTTGAATAAAAATTTTATTTATAAATTTTATATATAAATTATTCAGTGGTTTGGTAATAGGCGATCAAAAACCGTCTCATTTTTTGCAGTCCATGAAAGCTCTTGCAGTTGGTAACAATATTGGTGATAATGTTCTAAAAACATTATAGCTTTCAAACTATTGGTAACGCACATAAATTCAAGGAGAATATTATTTGTCATTTCTCAAGTTAAATGATGTATGGTGCTCGTTCTTATTATTTAGTAAAATCATTTTTTTTATATCATTTTTAATTAATTCACAATAATTTGACAAAATTTATTATTATTATATAATTAAGTTGTATTTTATTTATTCATTAATTATGTACATATACTCAGCCCCTTCCTGCAATATAAGACTTTAAGTCTTGTGTAAGGGGCATCGAAAATAAGTAAATAAATAAATAAAATAAAAATAAATTTTTGACACATAAAATTTGGCAAACTGATTAAATAAAAAATATATATTAACAAGTAGCTTTGAATAAAATTTAACTTTCAATGAAATTTAAATAAATGTACTTATGTATGTATGTACGTAGGTCACCACAATACCACTAAAGTAGACTCATACAGACCAATAAGTCTACTACCAATAATTTCAAAACTATTCGAAAAATTATTAATGGCGAAGTTGAGGCACGAGGGATTAATGCACCAAATAAAGTAAAACTTGCTTGCAAACACTCACAAGCTTCTGGAAAGCTATTTGTGTGGCCGGAAATTTGTTATCTGAGAAGGCGATTTTTTAAGCCCAGCATAGCCAAGGAGTTCCCCAAGGTAGCATCCTGGGACCTACTTTAAACTCGATTTACGGCAGCTAGATCCGGAATCAATACCTCAACTTTTGCAAGTGACACAACATTCTGCAGCTTCGCGAAATTTATTTATTTATATATTTCAATATTAGACAAATGGTTTAAACTTTGGAAAATCAAAGTTGATGAAAAAAGTGTACTCGAGTTACATTCACACTGCGTAAACAAACATGTTCTACTATCCAAATTAAGAAATCATCTATTCTGCAGAGTCTAGCTTTGATAGTGAACGGACATATTTGTTTTTAATCGGAGTGCAATAAAAAAGAAGAAAAAGGAACGGTATAAGTAGAAAACCGAAATAAGTGGAAGAGTGAATTTACACAAAAGAAAAACTTTGTGACAATTATTTTTATATACTTTTAAATGTAAAAAATATAAATAAAAAAAAAATGCATGAGTGTACCTAGTAGATGCAATTCTGAGAGGGAGCTTAGCTCCACTAGAAAAACCTCTGGATTTCTGAGGAAGAATCTTTGAAAAAGTCATTGGATAATGTCCTGTCTCTAAGAGATAAAAAATGCACGCGTTCGTGTTCGCCAAACATTGTTGTTACAACAGAAGACCAACCATCCACCAGTTCAGTTATTGCAGATAAGCCGAAAACACAAGTAGGCATGGACAGGTATGTAACCGTGGTTAAACGTAAGCGAAGCCCCAAATCCGCTCAAATATCATCAAATCCAAAAATTTCCAAAGATGATAATAGGACTACGGCAACGGATAGTAATAGATTTGCTATCCTTCAGACTGACGAACCAATTACATCAAAAAAAAAAAACATTTAAACCGCCACCAATATACTTGAGAGAACCTACTGCTAGTGAGCTGGTAAAAGCACTTATTACGGCAATTGGCAAAGACACCTTCAACGTAACATCAGTGGAACACGGACAAATAAGTGAAACAAAAATCCAAGTCAACGGCGAAAATGATTACCAAAAACTCTCTGCCGCTCTGGAAAAAGAGAAAAGATCTTTTTATCCTTAGCAACTTAAAAGTGATAAAGGCCTTCAGGTTGTTATAAAAGGTATTGACCCGTATGTAGACACGGATGAGGTTAAGACTGCACTGCTAGATAAAGGCTTTAAAATAAAAAATGTGGTAAATATGCGGAACCGTGAAAAGATGCCACAACCTATGTTTAGGGTTGAACTTGAACCAGGGAATGTTACTTTGAAAAATAATGAAACTCACCCAATTTATAACCATAAATTTCTTCTTCATCGCAGGGTTACCGTTGAGGAGCCGCACAAGCGTTTAGGACCCATTCAGTACCTAAACTGCCAGGAATTCGGTCATACTAAGGCCTATTGTAAGCTGCCCGCAGTTTGCGTTGTGTGTGGTGAACTGCACGGCACATCACAGTGCAAAAAGTCAAAAACTGACTCAAGTGTTAAAAAATGCAGTAACTGTGGAGGCAACCATACTGAAATTACAGGGGCTGCTCTGTCTATACCCACTTTAAGCAGTCAATGACAAATAAGCCATCAATTACCTTTAAGCAACCCCAGCAGTCAAACATCATTTCCGCCAACAATTTTCCCCAGGTAGGCCAGTCAACCAGCCACATAATCATGTAAAACCCCAAACAAGTTTCATATGCTAGTGTGGTCAAAACCGATACACAAAACTTGAATCAGGAGCCCAAGCCCCAAAATTCCGATCAAAATTTTACCAATCTTGAGGCAACTCTGCAGACTCTTGTTCAGTCCATAATCAGTTTTACCGTTTCTATGACAAACATGATGCAAGAAATGCTGAAAATGCAATCCACTATTTTGCAGGCAATTTTAAAAAAATGAATTGGTTAAAAATATGTTTCTGGAACGCAAACGGCATCCGCCAACACAAAAATTAACTTGAGCACTTCCTTATGGAAAAGCAAATCGATATAATGATGAGTTTCAGCACTAATTTGACAAGCAATAGTTATTTCAAAATTAATGGCTACACACTATATGACACTAAAGATCCTGGTGGAAGGTCTTGGGGAGCCTCAGCAATTCTAATAAAAAAGCAACTAATATATGCATTGAATATTTGCATGGAAAAATCGTTATTTCTTCGATCTACTCACCGCCACGATTTTCAATAACAGAAAGCCAATATTCACATTTTTTTGGGGATCACGTTTACTTTCTCCGAAAGGCCGTGTGCTTTTCGGCTCAGTTTCCAAACTGGGCTTAGATGTGATTTCAAGCGGACATCCCACTTATTGGCCTTCAGACCGGCGAAAGATTCCAGATGTTATATTTTGGAGTTGCAAAGAATTTTCCTTTAGAAGGGATGCAAGTGAGTGTTCATTAGATTTGTCATCGGACCACTCACCCACAATAATATCGGTTCCCTTCCCCCAGGGGGTTGGCTCCCCGTTTAGTGACTTGGCGGTCGCCATCACTAGAGTTAATTGGCTAAAATATAAGAAATATTTGAGTATTCATTGTACAGAAAATATTGCTCTGAGAACCCCTGAGGATGTTCATATATCAATTAAAGATTTTTCTGAAGACCTTAAGCTGGGCGTACAACATGCTACCACTACCCATACGAGTTTCAGAAATGAGAACAATAGAACTTATTCGTCTGAAATTGAGCAACTTTTGTCAGAAAAAAGAAGAGTTAGAAGAGAATGGCAACTTCGCAGGTCTCCCCAGCTTAAAACTAGGCTACGGGAATGCGTAACTCAATTAAGAAATCTGCTTGAAATCCAGAGAATGGCTTCTCTTAAAATATATCTGGAAGGTCTTGATGATACTCCTCAATCTGACTATTCCCTCTGGAAAGCGACAAAAGGTCTGAAAAGACCCGTAATAGGTAAGCCACCATTGCGTATTTCAACTGGCGATTGGGCAAGAACCGATTCTGAAAAACGGATGATGTATGTTAATCATTTGAAAAACGTTTTTATTGCAAATGATACAGTGGATGATGTAGCTGAATTTCCGCCATATGCTGCTAGACCGCCTTTGCCCTTGAGACTTAGTTTTCAAGATGTCGAAAACGTTATAAATAAAGTAAACGCTAAAAAAGCTCCAGGTTTTGATAAAACTACTGGCAAAGTGCTTGTGCAGTTACCTCGTGTTGCTAGAAGAATTCTTTTTATATTTTTTATTTTTAACGCTATTTTGCGCCTAGAATACTATCCTGTAGAGTGGAAGGTGTCCATGATTACTATGATACCCAAACGAGGGAAGGATCCTACTAAAGTAGAGTCTTATAGACCAATAAGTCTGCTGCCAACTATTTCAAAACTTTTCGAAAAACTGTTAATGGAGAAGTTGACTCCAATATTGAATGATGTAGGATACATCCCGGATCATCAATTTGGTTTTCGCGCTAAACACAGCACCATAGAACAAACTCATAGACTAGCTAATGTTATAAGGAAGACTTTTGAGGGCAAAAAGTATTGCTCCGCTCTATTCATTGATGTTTCCCAAGCTTTAGCTAAAGTGTGGCACTAGGGATTAATGCACAAAATAAAGTTGAACTTGCCTGCAAACACTCACAAGCTTCTGGAAAGCTATTTATATGGCCGGAAGTTCGTTATCAGAGAAGGCGACTTTGTAAGCCCAACTCAGCCAATCGAAGCAGGTGTTCCCCAAGGCAGCATACTGGGACCCACTCTATATTTAATTTACACTTCTGACATGCCAACCAGATGTGGTATTCACACTTCAACTTTTGCAGATGACACAGCATTCTGCAGCGTACATGAAAACCATCAAGCAGCTTCGCGAAATTTGCAGGAGTATATTTCAATATTAGAGATGTGGTTAACACTTTGGAAAATTAAAGTTAATGAACAAAAGTGTACTCACGTTACATTCACACTGCGTAGACAAACATGTTCAGCTATTCAAATTAACAATTAACCTATTTCGCAGCAAAATGAAGTCAGGTACCTTGGTATTCATCTTGACCGTAGGTTGACGTGGAAGTCTCACATTGACGCGAAAGTTACTCAGTTGAAATTAAAAGCAGCGCAATTAAATTGGCTTATGGGCAGAAGGTCTTCATTGAAATTATATTGCCAACTTTTGTTATACAACGCAATACTAAAGCCTATATGGCGCTACGGAATTCAGGGGCACCGCCTCAGCATCAAATATTCAAAAATTCAAAGGCGACAAAACAAAATTCTTCGAACAATTGCTGCAGCTTCATGGTACGTAAAAAAACTCCCGATTCACAAGGATCTGTATGTTCCACTGGTAAAAGATGAGTTTTCAAAGCATGCGACAAGGTATGTCAGCAAATTGGAACTTCACCCAAACCCTCTCGCACGAAACATACTTAATTTTAGTGGTCACACTCGGCTGAGAAGAAGGGATACCGTTGCCACCATCAGAGCGTTAAGTAGGTGATTCTACCGATATAATATGCGCATAATAAAACTTTTTGTCTAGCATTGGCTGGACTGAGTTAATTTATTGTATTTAGTAATAAGATTTGAATACTTATTGTTAGCTCACAGTGTGAAGATTCAAAAAATAAATAAAAGCTAAAAAAAAAGAACAAAAAATCTATTCTGCAACACAATGAAGTCATTTAGCTTGGTATTCACCTCGACCGTAGGCTAACAGTTGAAATTAAAAGTAGCGCAACTAAATTGGCTTAAGGGAAGAAATTCGACCTTGAAGCTGGATTGTAAAGTTTTGTTATACAACGCAAATCTGAAGCCTATATGGTGTTAAGGAATCCAATTATGGGGCACCGCCTCAAAGTCAAGCATTGATAAAGTTCAGCGGCTCCATAGTAAGTAAAAAACTCAAGAATTCATAAGGATGTGTGTGTTCACTTCAGTAAAAGACGAGTTTTCAAAGTATATCAGCAAATTGGAACTTCACCCAAACCCTCATGGACGAAACCTACTCTCATCACTGCTATGAATGAATTCATACCAGGTATATGCAAAAGCAATAAATACAACACTACAAAAAATAAATCTTTTTCATATGTCAAGGAAAAAATTTAACACAAAAAGGAGTTGAAAAAAAATTTAGAAGAAAAAAAAAACTTTTAATTATTTCGTGAAAATTCAGGTCTCAGAGCTTGAAAAGCTGAAAATGGCCAGCCAGATAGGGGACGATTCCGGATGATAGCTGGCGCTCAAGATACAACACATAATTTAAATAATTGTTTTAAATATTTTTTTTTTAAATTTCTATTAAAAAAATTTTACAAAAAGAGAAACTTAATTATTTCGTGAAACTTTTAATTATTTCGTAAAGCTTAAAGTCTTAGATCATAGAGCCTGAAAAAGTGAAAGTGAGCTGCCACATTGGGGAGGGTTCTGGAAATTATTTAAACATTTTTTTTTCAAATTTGTTTTAATTATCCCATTGACATCTGAAGCAGATTAAAATTAAAAAAAGTTATCAGCCGCGCTGTCAATTTCACCTGTTATGAATTCGCTTTATTATGTTGTTGTAATTTATTTGATATAAGGACATGGACGATGAAAATTTAATTATTTTCTTTAACACACATTAATACAAAAATGAAAAATAGAACACTTTTTCTTTACATGCACTTTTGTTTTTTTGTTTATGTCAAAAACACATGATACGGATTTATGTGTTATATATGTAAAGGCCCATTTAGCCGACCGTAGAAATTGTAACTGTAAGGTAAATGTAAATGTAACGTAAATGTAAATGTAGTATCACTTATAAGGCCCATTTAGCCGACCGTAGAAATTGTAACTGTAAGGTAAATGTAACGTAAATGTAAATGTAGTAGCACTTATAGAACACGTAAAACCGTATCATGTGTTTTTGATACAAACAAAAAAACACAAGTGCATGTGAAGAAAAAGTGTTCACTTATTAATGATTTATAGAAAAAGTGTTCTGCTTTTCATTTTTATATTATTGTATTTTAAAGAAAATAATTAATTTTTCATCACCTATGTCTGTATATCAAATAATTTGCGAAAATAAAATAAAAGCAATACAGCTGTTCATAGCAGTGATGAGAGCTCATAGTATTCAGTACATATACAAAAGGTACGAAAATTGTTTAAATAGTACCTAAAATTTCTAATATTTCTTTTTCTGTCTATTGTGGACATTTCATATGAGCTACAGCTGGAAAATATAAAAAACAAGCTTTTTATAATTTTTTTATTAGTACCAATGTTGGAAGCTACTATAGCGAATAAATCTCAAATGTTTAGATTTTTGTTCTCTGCTCTTTGGTACTTCTAAAAAAACTAATTTAACTGCTTATAATATATAATAATATTAATATATAACAGGAGCGTAGTACATTCGGCTGGGCCGAAACTAAAATACCCTTCACGATAGTCACTAAATATGCTTGGATATATATGGACCGACATCGGGCAAAAAATATGTTTGCCTTGTAATCACTATTCCAAAAAGGAAATCTTTCATTGAAATTTTCACGCAAAAATTGGTTGAGGCTATATCTCGATTAAATGCGAACCGATAACGGTATTTCCCCTTTTCTGTATTTTACGAGTAATTAATTACCTCGTTTTATAATCAGAACTGATGTCAAGCAAAAGAAATTTTTCACTAAAACATCGGTTTAGACTATATCTCGGGTATATATGGACCGATATCGGAAATTTTCATTTTCTCTATTTGGTAACCTCCTTATATTATCAGAAGTTCTTTTAAGCAAAAACAAAAATTTATAGAAAAATCGGTTTGGGCTATATCTTTTTCGGAATTTCGAACATATCTCAGCTATATGTGAACCGATATTACTGAATTTCAATAGCAATCCCATGACTCGATGGGGTAATAGAATGGTGAAAGAAAAACATTTCAAGTCTAATGGTTTTCTCAGAAACGGTATTTCAACGACCGACGGATGGACAGACGGACATCGCTTAATCGACTTTTCTATTAATTCTGATTCTTGAGAATATATATACTTTATACGGCCGCAAATAAAAATTTCAGAAATTATAAACGGAATCACAAAAAAGGGTATATATATAAGATATACCCTTTACATTTTTGTGAAGGGTATAACAGTACTAAAATTCTAGTTATATATAATTATTAGCTTATTATACTTAAAAAGTATTACAACTTTTTTATTTCATCACAGACCAAAATTTATACTGTATTGTTTTCTTACATTTATATCAGCATAACTCTATTTTGTAAACCAATTTTTAAAATTCATTTTATCGTTGGAAGATTGTACTTAATATATTTTTGGAAATCGGGCGAATAAATGTTGTGGTTACATATAATGTGACAGTTGCAAAAATTGTGCGCTGTGTATAAATTATGCTACCATGTCTATCCATTTTGCGTATTTCACAGAAAAGTGTTAAATTTATTAAAATATATTATGTGTGTATACAAATTTAACTACTTAAACAGTTCAATTATCAAATAAACAAAAAGTACTAAAACAGGGTTTTTGTGCCGTCCTGCCATTCACAATAATATATACCATCACTGACTACATTTGTCACGTAAACACGTAATGAAATTCTATTTTCTACAGGTTCAGACGTTACGGTTACATTTCATTACAGTCAGATAAGCATTTTCATTGTTTCTCGTATAACAAAATCGATCAGCTGTTCCGACTACATTTACATTTCTACATTTACGGTCGGCTAAATGGGCCTTTAAGTGCTGCTACATTTACGTTACAGTTACTATTGTAATAAAACCGCTTTATCTAAAGGTATAATAATATGAAAGGTTGAAAGGTTTATTTGAAGTGAAGAAAATTTCATTTATACTAAAACATACTGAACAATGTTGAATAAAAAGTATTTTATAATATACGCTAACAAGTATATAGCAACATTCCTCCTCAACAATATGAATTTACAATTCCAAAATTATTACAACAAAATAAGTATTTAAGTTTAGGCACAGGGTTTGTCAAAACATCAGCTAACATTTTCTCCGTAGATAAATATTTTAATTTTATAATACTTTGCTCAATTGCATTTTTCACATAATGATACTTGTAGTGAATGTGTTTTGTACGAGCGTGATTTGAACCAAATTCTGTCATCATCTGTGCACTCTGTGAATCTGTATTAATTACCACAGGACAGCGACCCAAAAAAGGCGAGCTCTTCCATAATATAACTCAATTGCGCAGCTTCCTTACTTGCTTCTGTTAAAGCCACACATTCTGCCTCTGCACTTGAAGTTGCTACTACTTTTTGCTTCTTTGACTGCCAGGAAACAAGACCACCTGCGAGTAAAAAACAATAACCTGATTGTGATTTTCTAGAATTAACATCTTGAGACCAATTTGCATCACAAAAGCCGCGAAGTGACAAACCACTTTTCTTATATATATATTTTTTTTTTAACATTATTATTTTATTTATTGAATCTACATAAAAAATGTAATGACAATAAGTATTCAAATCTTAATACTAAAAAAAACTGTGATTAAAGTCCTGCCAGTGCTGGACAAAAATTTATTTTTATGCGAATATTATTTCAGAATTCAGTCATCTGTTTAGAGCTCTAATGGTAGCCAAAGTATCCCTCCTTCTCAGACCGGTATGGCCACCAAAGTTGAGAATATTAACTGCAAGAGGATTTGGATGGAATTCAAGTTTGTTAATATATCTTGTCGCGTACTTCACAAATTCAGATTTCACAAAACTTTTCTTATATGTTAGCTTAAAGTTCTTAGTGTAATTCAAATATTTTATAACATGAAATATTGAATTTAAATATTGTTTGCGAGGGTACATTTATAGCGATAGCACACTTATAGCACAAGCTATATCTGGTCTGCTGTACAAAGATAAATAAAGTAAAGATCCAATAATTTCTTGATAAAACTTTTCATCCACCTTTACCGCTTCTCCCGGAATTGCTGGTTCATTTTCTAATTTAATAACAACTTGCATTGGAATTTTAACAGGCTTGCATTTTTCCAATTCATATTTCCGTACCAAATTATGTATATATATATGTATATGTATATATATATATATATATATATATATATATATATATATATATATATATATATATATATATATATATATATATATATATATATATATATATATATATATATATATATATATATATATATATATATATATATATATATATATATATATATATATATATATATAGGGTGTTTTTTTAAGCTAGATAGAACTTTAAATTGTAAAAAGTAACGCAAAAAATTAAATTTTGATGAAACATTTTTTTTATTTGTTTCAGTATACTCTGACAAATCATCATGAATAGACTCACGCTTGAACAACGCTACGAAATTATCCAAATTTACTTTGAAAATCAGTCCCGTTGTTTTATCGCAAAATTGTGTTCAGCGATGAGGCGCATTTTTGGCTTAACGGGTTTGTTAATAAGCAAAATTGCCGCATATGGAGTGAGACCAATCCACAAGAGACCCTACAGACTCCATTACATCCAGAAAAATGCACTGTTTGGTGCGGTTTTCATGCTGGTGGCAACATCGGACCTTATTTCTTCAAAAATGAGGCCGGAGCTCGCGTTACGGTCAATGGAGATCGTTACCGCACCATGATCAATGATTTTTTGTTTGAAAATATGGATGACATTGATCCGGAGGAGATGTGGTTTCAACACGATGGCGCTACGTGCCATACGGCGAACGCAACCATCGACTTACTGAAATCAAAATTTGGCGATAAGTTGATTTCGAGAAATGGACCTGTCAATTGGCCTCCAAGATCGTGCGATTTGACACCTCTCGATTATTTCCTGTGGGGCTACGTGAAGTCACTGGTTTATGCTGATAAACCAGCAACAATTGACGCCTTGGAGGCCAGCATTGTTCGTGTTGTTCGTGACATACGGCCAGCAGTGCTCGAAAAAGTGGCCCAAAATTGGACGTCGAGAATGCGCTTCGTCAAGAACAGCCGCGGTGCCCATATGCCCGAAATCATTTTCAAATGTTAATGTCACGTATTGATCTTTCGAATAAAAAAAAATTTTGATTACAATTTAATTTTTTGTGTTATTTTTTACAATTTCAAGTTCTATCGGGCTTAAAAAAACACCCTTTATATATATATATATATATATATATATATATATATATATATATATATATATATATATATATATATATATATATATATATATATATATATATATATATATATATATATATATATATATATATATATATATATATATATATATATATATATATATATATATATATATATATATATATATCCTGGTTGCGAAATCGATATCTCTTCACGTTTTACCTCTACTGCAAGACCAATACAATGTCTTGCAACACCTATATCGTGTATGTCAAAATTCTCTTTCAATTTAATCACCAGTTTTTCAGTTAAACTGTCATCATTTGATGCAACTATAATATCATCAACATATAATGCGATTATAAACATTATTCCATTTTCATTGCAATAATATATACATTTGATTGCTTTAATCCAAAATATTTAAAAAATTAATGAATTTTCTTGAACCACTGGCTTCCAGCTTGCTTTAAATCATATATTGGTTTGTTTAATTTACAAACTTTCCCTTCTAATGACTCGTTAATAAATCCTTCTGGTTGGGCCATATATATATCTTCCTCTAAACTTCCGTTCAGGAAAGCGGTCAATCAGAGTGAAGCTTTGATAGTGAACGGACGTATTTGTTTTTAATCGGAGTGTTACAAAAAAAGAGATAACGGTATAAGTAGAAAACCGCAATAAGTGAAGAGTGAATTAATACAAAATAAAAACTTTGTGACAATTATTTTTATATACTTTTAAAGTAAAAACATATAAATAAAACAAAAATAGCATGAGTGCACCTAGTAGGTGCAATTCTGAGAGAGAGCTTAGCTCCACTAGAAAAACCTCTGGATTTCTGAAGAGGAATCATTGAAAAAATTATTGGACAATCTCCTGTCTCTAAGAGATAAAAAACGCACGCGTTCGTGCTCGTCTAACATTATTGTTACAACAGACGACTAACCATCTTCCAGTCTAGCTATTGCTGATAAACCGAAAACGCAAGTGGGTATGGATAGGTATATAACCATGGTTAAACGTCACCGAAGCCCTAAATCCGCGCAAATATCTTCAAAATCAAAAATATCTAAAGACGATAAACCCACTGCGATAACGGATAGTAATAGGTTTGCTATCCTTCAGACAGATGAACCAACAACATCCAAAAAAACATATAAGCCACCACCAATTTATTTGAGAGAGCCGATTTCTAGTGATCTGGTGAAACAACTTATTACGGCAATTGGCAAAGATACTTTCAACGTCACATCAGTGAAGCACGGCAGCATCAGTGAAACTAAAATTCAGGTAAACCATGAAAACGCTCAAAAGTGCTAAAGGTCTCCAGGTCGTTATTAAAGGTATTGACCCATGCGTAGATATTGAGGATGTCAAAACCGATTGGAAAATAAAGGTTTTAAAATAAAAACAGTAGTAAACATCAAGAACCGTGAAAAGACCCCTCAACCCATGTTTAGGATTGAACTAGAGCCAGGGGATGTTGTGCTAAAAAAGAGTGAAGTTAATCCAATACATAACCTCAAATTTCTTTTGAATCGTAAGGTTACCGTTGAGGAGCCACATAAGCGTTCAGGAGCCGTTCAGTGCTTAAACTGCCAAGAATTTGGCCACACTAAGGCTTACTGTAAGTTGCCCGCTGTTTGTGTTGTATGTGGCAAACTTCACGGTACAACTCAGTGCAATAAGCCAAAAGCCGACGCAAGTGTTAAGAAATGCAGTAAGTGTGGAGGTAACCACACTGCAAGTTATAGAGGTTGTCCTGTCTATATTCATTTTATGCGGTCAATGACAAGTAAGTCATCGGTTTCTCCAGCAGCCAAATGTCATTGGTAAAAACAATTTTCCCCAGGTAGGTCATTCCACCAACTACGCAAGCACGCAGAATTCCAAACAATTTTCATATGCGTATGTGGTTAAATTCGACCAACACTTGAACCAGGAACCCAAGCCCCAAATTTCCGATCCAAATTTTAGTAATTAAGAGGCAACTCTGCAGACTCTTGTCCAATCCATTAACACCTTTAGCGTTTCTATGACACTATTTTACAGGCAATTTAAAAATATATGAATTTGTTAAAAATATGTTTCTGGAACGCAAACGGCATTCGCCAACACAAAAATGAACTTGAGCACTTCCTTATGGAAAAGCAGATCGATATAATGATGATTGCTGAAACCCATTTGACAACCAACAGTTATTTCAAAATTAATGGCTACACACTATATGACACAAAAGATCCCCGTGGAAGATCTTGCGGCGCTTCGGCAATTTTGATAAATACCAGAATTAAGCACTATCTAATGAACGAGACACGTGAGGAATATCTCCAAGCTACAAATATATGCATTGATTATTTTCATGAAAAAATTGTTATATCCTCGATTTACTCACCACCACGATTTTTAGCGGCTGGCGACTATAACGCTAAACACACTTTTGGGGATCACGTTTAATTACCTCGAAAGGCCGTGTGCTTTTTGACACCGTTTCCAAAATGGGCTTAGATGTGGTTTCTAGCGGACACCCCACTTATTGTCCGTCAGACCGACGAAAGATCCCAGGTGTTATCGATTTTGGAGTTGCGAAAAATGTTTCTTTAAGATGAAAGCAAGTGGAGCCTTCATTAGATTTGTCATCAGACACCCACTATAATCTCTGGTTCGCTCCCACAAGAGCTTGGCTCACCGTTGACTGTCAATAGAGTTAATTTGTTAAAATACAAAAAAATTTTGAGCACACATTGTACTAAAAATATCGCCTTGAGGACGCCTGAGGATATTGATGTGTCAATTAACGATATTTCTGAAAACCTCAAACTGGTCATACAGCATGCTACCACTAGATCCAGAAATTAAAACAATAGTACTTATTCGTCTGAAATTGAGCAACTTCTGTCAGAAAAAAGAAGAGTCAGAAGAGAGTGGCAACTTCGCAGATCTCCCCAGCTTAAAACTAGGCTACGGGAATGCAGAACTCAGTTAAGAAATCTACTTGAAGTCCATAGAATGACTTCCCTTAAAACATATTTGGAAAGCCTTGATGATACTCCTCAATCTGATTATTCCTTGTGGAAAGCGACAAAAGGTTTAAAAATACCCGTAATAGGTAAGCCACCTTTGCGAACTTAAACTGACGACTGGGCAAGAAGCGATTCTGAAAAGGGGATGTTGTATGTCGATCACTTGAGAAACGTTTTTATTACAAATGATTCAGCGAATATTACAGCGGAATTACCACCATATGTTGTCAGACCTCCTGTGTCTTTGAGACTTAACTTTCAAGATGTCGAAAATGTTATCAATAACATAAACCCCAGGAAAGCTCCAGGTATATATCAAATTACTGGTAAAATGCTTGAACAGTTATTTTTAACGCTATTTTACGCCTTGAGTATTATCCTGCAGAGTGGAAGGTCTCAATGATTACTATGATACCCAAGCCAGGGAAGCATCCCACTAAAGTAGAATCATATAGACCAATAAGTCTACTACCAACAATTTCAAAACTGTTCGAAAAATTGTTAATGGCGAAGTTGAGTCCAATATTGAACAAACATCAATTTGGTTTTCGACCTAAACATAGCACCATAGGACAAACGCACAGACTAGTCAATGTCATAAGACAGACCTTTGAGGAGAAGAAGTATTGCTCAGCTCTATTCATTAACATTTCTCAAGCTTTCGATAAAGTGTGGCACGACGGGTTGATGCACAGAATAAAGTTAAACTTACCTGTAAATACTCACAAGCTTCTGGAGAGCTGGGCGGAAATTTGTTATCAGAGAAGGCGATTTTATAAGCCCAACTCAGCCAATCGAGGCAGGTGTTCCCCAAGGCAGCATACTGGGGCCTACTTTATACTTGATGTACGCCTCTGCCATGCCAACGACATCCGGAATCCACACTTCAACCTTTGCAGATGACACAGCGTTTTTGAGCGGTTATGAAAACCACCAATTACCTTCACGAAATTTACAGGAATACATTTCAATATTAGAAAAATGGCTAAAACTTTGGAAAATCAAAGTTAATGAACAAAAATGTACTCATGTCACATTCATACTGTATAAGCAAACATGTGCACCTATCCAAATTTGCAACTCACCTATTCCGCAGCACAATGAAGTCAAGTACCTTGGTATACACCTCGACCGTAGGCTAACGTGGAAGTCTCACATTGAAGCAAAAGTCACTCAGTTGAAACTAAAAGCAGCGCAACTAAATTGGCTTATGGGCAGAAACTCCACATTGAAGTTGGATTGCAAACTTGTGCTATACAATGCAATTCTTAAACCTATATGGTGCCTCAGCGTCAAACATTGAAAAAATCCAAAGGCGACAAAACAAAATTCTTCGAACGATTACTGCGGCTCCATGGTACGTAAAAAATTCACGAATTCATAAAGATCTGTGTGTTCCGCTGGTAATAGAGGAACTTTCTAAGTGCGCGACAAGGTATGTCAGTAAACTAGAACTTCATCCAAACCCTCTTGTGGGCAATATTTTTAATTTTGGCGGCCACACTCGGCTTAGAAGAAGGGATACCGTTGCCACCATCAGATTGCTCAATAGGTGATTTTACCGAAATAGCTCCCGCAAAATAAAACTTTTTGTCTAGCATTGACCTGACTTAAGTATAAAGCAATTTTTTTTTAATTTTAAAGCACATCTTTTTAATTTTAAATTTAGTATTAAGATTTGAATACTTATTGTTAGTTCATTTTGAAGATTCAATAAATAAAAAACGCTACAAAAAAAAAAAGGAAAGTGGTAGACATCTAACTGGCGTAAATTCAAATCATTTCCGACAGCTAAAGCATATAACAGTCTTAGCGATGTTTGATGAACCACTTGAGCAAAGGTATCTACATAAATAATCTAATCCAAACTTTTGAGAATAACCTTTTTCTAAAAACTCCTGTTAAGAAAATAAACTGGACTTAAATAAAATATACTAAAATAAAAATAGCAATAAAAATAACTAAACTAAAAACTAAAAAAAAAAAATCAAATAATAACAAAACAAATTAGTGACAAACATTCCCTCAGAAAAATTATAAAAACAAATTGTTAAACGTTCAATAAAAAAAAATAACTGTTAAATCTTTATTTCTTTGTGAACATTCATGTAACCCAACAAACATTAAAAAAGACGTGAAAAACCAACCACACCTAAAATCAAAATCAGCTTCAAAAATTAAAAATAACAAAATAAATAATAAAAGCACATAAAAACAGGAATATTTGGCCAGACCAGGGCTTTTATGGCCTTGATTTAGTTGTTGTTGCCATCGCCCTTCATTCTCCTTTATAAATACAAGTTATATTGTAATGTTGGCGATGTTGGGTTGGTTGTTGCTGACTGTACAGTATCGAAGGCATGTACACTAGGTATTTTATAGTCTAATCAGCACCAATTAATCCATGCCTCGTCAGCATTACAATATACAACGTTTGTTCTTGGTATTCCAGCATAATGGCAGGTAACTTTAAAATAGATCTCTGTAACATACGTGGGCTGAGAACGAATTTCTTCTCTGTTTATGCCCACACTTGTCTCCATCGGCCGGATATTTTCGCCTTATGTGAGACCCAGGTATCCGAGGATGCTGATCCACAGGATTTTCATATACCTGGTTATCAACTTCTATCTCTATTTCATTTTCATCGCGGCCTTGTAATTTACGTTCGCAATGAAGTTGTGTTCCAGTGCCAGCAACCATTAGGCATGCATGATGCCAAATTTAGCTGTCTTTGGGTTAAATTCAAAATCAGGTCACACTTTTTGCACTTCGGGCTTCTATACAGAAGTCCAAATGCGGGGAAGGATATTACTTTTTCTGGCTTCGATGCCCTCTCCGACTCCATATCGGAGATCCTGGAGAGTTGTCCGAGCAGTGAAATCGTTGTTGCTGGTGATTTCAATGCTCACAACTCATCCTGGCTTCGTCATTCGAGTCATACAACTCCAGAAGGCCAATATGTTGAGTTTTTTGCTGCGCACAAAATTAGTGAATGAGCCAACGCATATTACACGTGTTGAAGGGCACCATTCAAACACACTTGACCTATTCCTGACTTTACACCCTCGGTAATTCGGATCGTTGCACTATTTCTGCCTCTTTTTCGATCTCTGAACTTCGCAACGTTTCGAAATCAGCTACGAAACGTTCAATATTTATTTACGAAAAGGCGCATTGGGCTGAGCTCAACCAATTTTATGAGCATTTTAATTGGAAACTTTGCTTTCTAGATAACGACATAAATGCTTCAGCAAAAATGGTCGAGAATATGATATTGCTAGGGATGAAATCATTTATCCCCTCCAAGCAGATTTCGATTAAACCAAGAGTGAAATCCTGGTTTAATCAGACGTGCAAAAACGCAGTCAGATCCAGAGAGAAAGCATTCAGTAACTGGCGTTTAAACAAAAACCCAGAGACTGATTTGCTACGCAAAAAGGCAAGATCTTTGTGTGCCAAGGTACTTAGGCGTGAAAAGTTTCTTCACGAACAGCGTGCCAAGGTCCTTACATCTCCCCGGGGCAGTAAGACCTTTTGGTCTTTCTTTAAGAGAGTAAAGAACAGAACTAGTTCATGAGTTCGAACTCTGTTAAAGGATCACCAAGCATTCACCGACCCGGTTGACAAAGCTAACCTTTTGGCTGAAATTTTTGCAAGCAATTCCTGCTTGCCGGAAAGCAGTCAACCACTTCCCGAGCTCGAAAGAGTATCTGTAACTATGCCAAAGATATTCTTCCGGGCGCGAGCAGTTAAAAGGGTTTTGGCCGACCTCGACATAAACAAGACTCCTGGACCGGATGGCACTCCAGCACTGGTCTTGAAGCAGTGCTCTTCTACGCTTGCGCGTCCATTAACACGCCTCTTCAGCATACTTTACCATTTTGGTGAGTTTCCATCAAGCTGGAAGGTTGCTAATGTAACACCAGTACCCAAAAAGGGTGAGGCAAATAACCCTGAAAATTACCGCCCAATTGCAATTTGCTGTACACTTTCCAAAGTAATGGAAAGCATGGTTAACCATCACCTTATGAGGTATCTAGAGTCGCATAAACTACTTTGTGATCGTCAATATGGATTTCGTAAGGGTCGTTCCACTGCCGATCTTATGGCATATCTCTCAGAGAAATGGTGCCACTCAATCCATCATTTCGGTGAAAGTAGGGTGGTGGATCTTCAAAAGCGTTTGACAAAGTGTGGCATGGTACACTACTGGCGAAACTTACTGCTTTTGGTATCGGTGATGACTTCTCTCGGTTTATATCGAGTTTTCTCAGAGACCGCACTATACGAGTTGTTATAGATGGGGTCTCATCAAACGAGTTCAAGATTAACTGAGGGGTGCCGCAAGGCTCCGTTCTTTCTCCTACCTTGTTTCTTATTTTCCTCAACGACCTTCTCTATCAAACTTCCAACCCTATCCACTCTTTCGCAGATGACAGCAGCATTTGCCATTCGTACCCTTTTAGCTATAGGCCGAGCCTATCAGAGATCGCTGCCAAGAGACTAAATATGAACGATTCACTGAATAGTATATTAATCTCCGAATGGGGTCGTAAAAACAGGGTAGCCTTTAATGCACGTAAGACCCAGTGTTGCTTATTGACGCACAAACAAACGCCTGCAAATGCTGCTTCATCTGTACTCATGGATGGTATAAATATTGAAGAATCGGATGCTCTTGATGTTCTTGGAATGAAGATACAGTGTGATGTTCGCTGGACTGATCACATTTTTCATGTGTCTAAAGATGTACTTCATTCCATCTGATCTCCTTACTATTTATACCACCTACATTCGATCGAAAATGGAATACAACTCTTATGTTTGGGCCGATGCCTCAAAGTCTATTTTGGGGTTACTCGACCGTGCGCAGGAGAGGGCGAAGAAGCTCATCGGTGACAGTAGGGTATCCAACTCTATTGACTTACTGGAGCATCGAAGCAGTGTGGGATGCGTTACTCTGTTCTATCGTTACTAGATTTTGCTCTGACGAGACTAGGGATCTTGTTCCCGAAACGCGCACATTTTTACGCGTTCATCGTTCAGAGCTCACCCATTTGTGGTCGATTGCCCGGGGAATCGTACTACGCATTGCAGAGAGAATTCGTTTTTCAGCCGTACGCTTCGTTTGTGGAATAAGTTGCTCGCAGACGTGTTTCCTCTCTGTTATAACGTTGGAAGGTTCAAGTCAAATGTTCACAAACACTACTCCCTCTTTCCCCTTCTCACAACCTATTTTCCTAGCTCTGGTACAGTGCACTGCATATGTAGGGGTCATCCCCTGAGTACTGGTCCAATATAAAAAAATAACCTTTTGCCACTAATCTTGCTTTATACCTTCCAGTACTTCCATCCGGCAAGATTTTCGATTTAAATACTGTAGTGCATCTCTGTAATTATAAGTCTAAAGTAGTGGCAACCTTGTAACGAGTGATTTTTTTGCTATTATCTTTTTGGCAACACTAGTTTTGACAGCTCATGCACGTTTTGTATCTTGTGTAAATGTCAAACATCTTCAGTTGGTCTATAATTTAATCATGAATCGTCTTACAAACGAAAAACGCTTGCAAATTATTGAATTTTATTACCAAAATGCGTGCTCTGTTAAGAAAGTTTATCGCGCGCTTCTTCCATTTTATGGTCAGTTTAATCGACATACTGAGGCTTCTATTCGGGCTATTGTAAAAAAATTTCGCACCAAATTTACATTGTTGGACATTAAACCACCAACACGCTTACGTAGAGTACGAACTGAAGAAAATATCGCAGCCGTATCGGCCAGTGTTGGTGATGACCGTGAATTATCGTTTCGGCGCCGTTCGCAGCAATTGGGCCTCTTTTACTCCACTACGTGGAAAATTTTGCGGAAGGATTTGGGTGTGAAGCCTTATAAGATACAGCTGGTGCAAGAATTGAAGCCAAACGACCTACCACAACGCCAAATTTTTGGTGAATAGGCTCTTGAAAAATTAGATGAAGATCCACTTTTTTATCGAAAAATTGTGTTCAGCGACGAGGCTCATTTCTGGATGAATGGATATGTGAACAAGCAAAACTGCCATATTTGGAGGGAAGAGCAGCCAGAAGCATTGCAAGAGCTACCAATGCATCCACAAAAAACAACCGTTTGGTGCGGATTATGGGCTGGTGGCATCATTGGGCCGTATTTCTTCAAAGATGATGCGAATCACAACGTTACTGTGAATGGTGAGCGCTACCGTGCGATGATAACAAACTTTTTTTTGCCCAAAATGGAAGAGCTTGACTTGCATGACATGTGGTTTCAACAAGACGGTGCCACATGCCACACAGCACGCGAAACAATGGACCAATTGAGAGGCGAGTTCGGTGAACAGTTTATTTCACGCTTGGGACCAGCCAATTAGCCGCCCAGATCGTGCGATTTAACGCCTCTAGACTATTTTTTGTGGGGTTATGTAAGGCTAATGTCTATAGCGACAAGCCCGCTTCGATTGACGCACTGGAAGCCAACATTGCCAACATTATTCGTGAGATATCGGCCGAAATGTTGGAAAGAGTATGCCAAAATTGGACTAAGCGGATGGACCATTTGAGGCGCAGCCGCGGCCAACATTTGCATGAAATAATCTTCAAACATTAAATTATATCGACCCAACTATCGATCCAAATAAATATTTCATGCATTTTTCTGAATTTTATGTGTTTTTTTTTTAATTTCCGATAGTTCTTATAAAATCACCCATTATTAATGAATTCGCTTTGCTTTGTATACACCTTCATAGAATATAAACGATGTTAAATAAATTAGTCTTGGCAAAACCTTCAACGAGAGCGTTTGATTTACTCAGTGGATTGGCTGAATAATTTACATGGCGACCGTAACAGCTATTGTGTGGAAGCTGGTGTACAAAAAAAAAATTTTTGAATTGGAAAAATTAATTAAAGGGCCATAAATTAATAACTCAAAGCTGAGAAAAATACAAACAAATAAAAAAAAATCGAAAGAAGTGATGTTTTAAATAGTGGAAAAACTAATAACAAAAGGGAAAATAGGCAAAAAAAAACAAGTAAGAGTGTAGTATATTCGGCTGGGCCGAATCTAAAATACCCTTCACGATAGTCACGAATATGTATAGTATATAAAAAATGTGACCTAAATATGCTCGGTTATATATGAACCGATATCGGAATTTTCTATTTTCTGTATTTTAGTAACCTTCTTTTATAACGAGAATTGCTTTTCACCAAAAAAAAAAAAAAAAATTTTTTTAATGGAAAAAACGGTTCAGGCTATATCTCGGGTATATATGGACCGACATCGAAAATTTTTATTTTCCACATAACCTTATATCATTACCAGAACTGCTTTTGAGCACAACAAATTGTTTAAGTTCGCTTACGCGATATTTTCATGAAAAACCCGATTTAGGCTATATCTCGGGTATATATGGACCGATATCAGAAATTTGAATTTTCGTAACCTTCTTTTATAACAGGAACTGCTTTTCAGCAAAAAAAAAATGTTATTGGAAAAATCGGTTCAGGCTATATCTCGAGTATATATGGACCGATGTCGGATATTTTCTTTTTCCATATATATATATATAACCTTATTTTATTACCAGAACTGCTTTTGAGCACAAAAAAGTTGTTTAAATTCGCTTACGCGACATTTTCATGAAAAACCCGGTTTGGGCTATATCTCGGGTATATATGGACCGATATCGGAAATTTTAATTTTTCATACCCATATAACCTTATTTTATTATTAGAAATGCTTTTAAGCAAAAAATATTGTTTGAGTTCGCTTACGCCGCGTGTTCATGAAAAACCCGGTTTAGGCTATATCTCGGGTATGTATGGACCGATATCCAAAACTTTCATTTTCAGTATTTATATCACCTTATTTTATTACCAGAACTGCTTTAAGGCAAAAAATTTGTTTAAGTTCGCTTACGCGGCATTTTCATTAAAACCGCAGTTTAGGCTATATCTCGGGTATATATGGACCGATATCGGAAATTTTCATTTTCCACATTTATGTAACCTAATTTCATTACCAGAACTGCTTTTGAGCAAAAAAAAGTTCTTTAAGTTCGCTTACGCGACATTTTCATGAAAAACCCGATTTGGGCTACATATGGACCGGGTACATATGGACCGATATCGGAAATTTTCATTTTCCATATTTATATAACCTAATTTCATTACCAGAACTGCTTTTGAGCACAAAAAAGTTGTTTAAGTTCGCTTACGCGACATTTTCATGAAAAACCCGATTTGGGCTATATCTCGGGTATATATGGACCGATATCGGAAATTTTCATTTTTCATATTTATGTAACCTAATTTCATTACCAGAACTGCTTTTGAGCACAAAAAAGTTGTTTAAGTTCGCTTACGCGACATTTTCATGAAAAACACGGTTTGGGCTATATCTCGGGTATATATGGACCGATATCGGAAATTTTCATTTTCCATATTTATGTAACCTAATTTCATTACCAGAACTGCTTTTGAGCACAAAAAAGTTGTTTAAGTTCGCTTACGCGACATTTCCATGAAAACCCCGGTCTAGGCTATATCTCGGGTATGTATGGCCCGATATCGAAAATTTTTATTTTTCATATTTATATGACCCTATTTCATTACTAGAACTGCTTTTGAAAACAAAAAAGTTGTTTAAGTTCGCTTACGCGACATTTTCATGAAAAACCCGATTTGGGCTATATCTCGGGTATACATATATGGACCGACATCGAAAATTTTCATTTTTCATATTTATATGACCCTATTATATTACCAGAACTGCTTTTGAGCGCAAAAAAATTGTTTAAGTTCGCTTACGCGACATTTTCATGAAAAACCCGATTTGGGCTATATCTCGGGTATATATGGACCGATATCGGAAATTTTCATTTTCCATATTTATGTAACCTAATTTCATTACCAGAACTGCTTTTGAGCACAAAAAAGTTGTTTAAGTTCGCTTACGCGGCATTTTCATGAAAACACCGGTCTAGGCTATATCTCGGGTATATATGGACCGATATCGAAAATTTTCATTTTCCATATTTATGTAACCTAATTTTATTACCAGAACTGCTTTTGAGCAAAAACAGTTATTTAGCTTCGCCTATGCGACATTTTCACTAAAAATCCGATTTGGGCTATATCTCGGGTATATATTGACCGATATCTGAAAAAAAAATTTTTTGTCATTTAGTCACCATGCTTAATAAGTGTGTGAAGTTTGAAGCAAAACGAACAACTTTTGTTTTAAAAAATTTTCATACAAAACTGCAAAAAAAATGGCTTTTTTCGGAATTTTGAATATAGATATCTCAGCTATACGTGGACCGATATTACTGAATTTCTATAGCAAACCCATGAATCGATGGGGTAAAAGAATGGTGAAAGAAAAAAGTTTCTAAGTCTAATGGTTTTCTTAGAAACGGTATTTCAACAGCGGACAGATAAACCATTATTAAAGCTATACAGCAAATAAAAATAACGCAACGTCATCTCTACAAATGTTAAATATCATCTCTTCAACAATCAAACTCGTAAGAAGCTGAATTGGTAGTTACCCGTATTCGTATATATATATATATATATATATATATATATATATATATATATATATATATATATATATATATATATATATATATATATATATATATATATATATATATATATATATATATATATATATATATATATATATATATATATATATATATATATATATATATATATATATATATATATATATATATATATATATATATATATATATATATATATATATATATATATTTTTTTTTTTTTTTTTTTTTTTTAATTTCATCTGGGTGACTTTAGCGTCAATGTGAGACTTCCACGTGAGCCTACGGTCGAGGTGAATACCAAGGTATTTGACTTCACTGTGCTGCGGAACAATGTAGTTGTTGATTTTAACAGGTTTTTCTACGTAGTGTGAATGTAACATGAGTACATTTTTGTTCATTTACTTTGATTTTCCAAAGTTTCAGCCATTTCTCCAATATAAGAATATGTTCTTGCAAATTTTGTGATGCTAGTTTATAGTCTTCATGGACACTAATGAATGCTGTATCATCTGCAAAAGTTGAAGTGTGAATTTTGCAACTCGTTGGCATGTCTGAAGCATAAATCAAATATAAAGTTGGACCCAATATGCTACCCTGGGGAAGTCCAGCTTCGATTAGCTGAGCCGAGCTTTTGAAATCACCTTCCTTAACGACGAATTTCCGGTCATATAAGTAGCTCTCTAACAGCTTGTGTGTGTTTGCAGGCAAGTTTAATTTTATTTTATGGGTTAAGCCTTTGTGCCACACTTTTTCAAAAGCTTTGGAAACGTCAATAAATAGAGCTGAGCAATATTTTTTATCTTCGAATGCATTTCTGATAACATTCACCAGCCTGTGTGTCTGTTCTATGGTGCTATGCTTAGCCCTAAAACCGAATTGATGGTTAGGAATACATCCTACTTCATTCAAGATTGGGGTCAACCTCGTCATTAGCCATTTCTCGAACAGTTTTGAAATTGTTGGCAATAGACTTATCGGCCTATATGACTCAACTTTTGTAGGATCCTTTCCTGGTTTGGGTATCATAGTAATGACAGACACCTTCCACTCAGTAGGAAAATACTCGAGACGTAAAATAGCATTAAAAATAAAAAGGATGAGTCTTCTAGCTACTCGGGGTAACTGCACAAGCATTTTGTTGGTAATTTTATCAATACCTGGAGCTTTTCTGGGGTTTAAGTTACTAATTATCTGCATCTTGAAAACGAAGTCTAAAAGGTACATGAGGTCTAACGGCATAGTGCGGCATATCAGCTTCATCATTCAGTCCGTCAATGTCAAACACGTTTCTCAAGTGGTTAGCGTACAGCATTCCCTTTCGGAGTCAGTTCTGGCCCAGTCCCCAGTTGGAGTACGCCAAGGGTGGCTTAGATCTAACGGGTCTCTTTAACCATCTTGCTGCTTTCCACAAAGAATAATCGGATTGAGGACTACCATCGAGGCTTTCCAAATAGGTTGTGAGGGAAGCCACTCTTTGGACTTCAAGCATATTTCTTAGTTGTCTTACGCATTCGAAGTTGCCATTCTCTTCTGATTCTTCTTTTTTCTGAGATAAGGTGTTCGATTTCAGAAGAACAAGTTCTGCTATTCATATTTCTAAAATTTGTAGTGGTAGCATGTTGTACGGCTTTTATAATATTTTGGGAAAAATCATTAATTGACTAATCAATATCCTCTGGAGTTCTCAAAGATATATTTTCCGTACAATGAGTACTTAAATTATTTTATATATTTTAGACAATTCACTCTAGACTGGAATACACCTATGTCGTTAAATGGGGATCCAATGTTCTGGCGGAAACATATAGAGACCATAGTAGGTGAGTGATCGGAGGACAAATCCAATAAAGGCTCCACATGCATCCATTCTAAGGGGACGTTTTTTACGATTCCAAAGTCAATAACATCTGGGATCTTTCGCTAGTCAGATGGCCAAATAAATACATATATATGAAAAATGAAAATGTCCGATATCGGTCCATATATACCCGAGATATAGCCTACGCGAACTGAAACAACTTTTTGTTTCTTAAAAGCAGTTCTGGTAATAAAATGAGGTTATATAAATATGGAAAATGAAAATTTCTGATTTCGGATCATACAAATGGAACGAGATATAGCCTGAACCGATTTTTCCATTAAAATTTTTTTTTTTGAAAAGCAATTCTCGTTGTAAAAGAAGGTTACTAAAATACAGAAAATAGATAATTCCGATATTGGTCCATATATAACCGAGATATAGCTTAAAGAAAGATTTCTTTTTTGGAATAGTGATTACAATGCAAAAAAATTTTTCCCCGGTATCCATCCATTTATATCCTAACATATTTAGTTCAAATTTGTCATATATACTGTACATATACGTGACTATCGTGAAGGGTATTTTAGATTCGGCCCAGCCGAATATTTATAAAACCACCTGGTGATATGTAATTTTTATTCGACGAACTAAAGTTTATTGGCGTTCCTTACTACATCATTCGCGTGATGAGAAAGTCTTGCTATACATTTTTTTAAAACATTAAGTGCGGTCTCCACCTGACATGAAAACACTAACTATAACGCTAACTACAAGTTAAAGTTAAATATGGACTGCTCATGTTGAAGTTTTGTTACAGTTATAGCTTGGTTGTTAAAACATTTCATTTGGAAACTCTGTTATGACTTAAATTGACTACAGCCAGCTATTTGTAATTGTTTTTCGCTATTTATATTTGTTTACTATGAAAAGTTATAACTCTAACGTCACTACGTGTAAACCGACTTTAACAGACTGATATTTAAACAGCAAGTTTTAACTTCATGTTTTAACGGCGTTTCAAATTGGGTGTAGACTGCATGTTATAGACGCACAGTGGCACATTTGAAGAGATGGCGGCCAAAACTCTTCAAAAAAAAATTTTCTTTTGTGTCACCGAATTAATTTTTTTTTTTTTTTATAAAAGTAAACACATCCAGAAATGTAATTTTTATTCCGATTATTTCTCTTCGAATAGGGTGATCAAAAACTCGTTTTTTTTTTAAGAGAAGCTGAAATTCAAAATATTTTATAAAATTTTTGAACTTCAAGTGGGCATAACTTTTCTCGATGTTCAGTGGAACGCAACTTTTTATCTGGGAAAAACTTCGTAAAATGACTTATAACGTGTTATAATACGTACTTTGAGCTGTTATTATATGCTCATTTCGTAAATTTATATTTGCGGCTCTAGGAACTACAATGATTTTACTGCTTGCATGTCGGATATTTTAGGTATGGGAGTGCGGTATATCTACATGTGTTTGTGTGTGTATGTTTTTCTTTTTTCGAAGAAGTTTTATTAATTAAAAAGGTATAATAAAGGACTCTTATTATAATGTATTAAATGCATTTTTGTAATTTAGGTCATTAAATAATGTGTAGTTACATATAAGCGGGGGTAGGTACATGAGTTATTGTATTTGTACTGATATATGTCTGGACTCCTCTTCTTTCCTCTCTCTCTCGTTTAAACACATACCTGCTTCAAGAAAACTTGATGTTTATAAAAACAGACAAAATTAATAAAGATGATCAGTATTGTCAAAAGGATGGCTAAGTTCAGTTATAACGATCTTGCTAAAATTTATTTTGAACAAAAAAAACAAAAACGATGTTTTATTACACATTTTAAAAGACCCTTATTTTGAGTTGGGCGACCATTTAAAAAAAGTTAATAGTTTTTTAACGCGATTAAATAAACAGTATAATAAATGTTATAGAAATGAGGAAAAAATGTTTAACTGCAATAAACAATGGCTTACAAGCGAACTCGTATTTGAAAGCCAACCAAAACAAGCAAATGTGGGTCGACCTCCCAGACCAGTAGAAGAGTGTAGTGAAAGGTCCCGAAGACGAAAGCTGCAAAGCATTAATGAAGAATTTTCTCAAGAAATAACTAAAGATACGTTTTTCCATCAACTAGAACCAACAAAAAATAAAACTAAAAAAATTTATGTAGTAGAAAATGTAATGAAAGCGAGCTCCAAGCGTGTAAAAAGGGTTTTAAACCGATGTTAAAAAATTTACATCTGAAGAAGCATTTTCAGCGGGCAGTTGGAAAACATTGCTTCATTTATCCAGAATATAGAGATTTGGTTTTAATTAAAAAAGATTGTTTACCACCACAAAATTCTATAAACATTACAGAAAGTTCAGCAGAGGTGGTATTGCAAGACATATCACATTGGACGCAGATAATATTAAAAAGCTTGGTGACTGCAGCCTTACATTAATTTTTAAATGGGGATGCAATGGATCTTCTGGACAAAAGCGATATAAGCAGTATAATGCAGAAAAATATAAGATTCTGATTTATTTATGATATCTTTTGCTCTGTTAAGACTAAAAACAAATAACATTAATTTTGAGCCATCTACTAGCAAAAAACCGATATTGACATATGGAAAAACGAAATACCTTCCTCAACAAAATATTGCAGACCAATTAAATTTGCTTTTAAGAAGGAAACGAAGGATGTAATATTAGAAGAAGTACCTAGACTTCAACAACAAATAGATAAAATCCAACCGATAACTTTGTTACTTAACGATCAAGAGATTCAAATAAATGATCAAATGTTACTTACGATGATTGATGGAAAAGTTGCACAGGCTATAACTAAAACAAAACCATCTTCGAGCTGTGTTATTTGCAAAAAAACTGCAAGCCAATTAAGTCAACTTCCAACAGAAGACACAACTTTCCAAGAAGCCTATGAGTTTAGCTTGTCTCCACTCGCTGCTGAAATTCGATTTATGGAACACATATTAAAGCTTAGCTCTGATTTAGATTTTAAAGGAACAGTACGAAATAGTGACGAAAATAAAGCCAAAAGAGAGGCAAAGAAGAAACACGTACAAGAAAAATATTTAGATTTGGGTTTACTGATCGATCAGCCAAAGCAAGGAGAAGGAAACACAAATGATGGCAACACAGCAAGAAAATTTTTTTCTGATCCTGAAACTGTTGCATCTATTACAGGAATAGATTTTCAATTAATAAAACGCTAAAAAATCACACTGCAAATAATATCATGCAATAAAAAGGTAAATGCAAAAAAATTTGGTCAGTATGCTAATGAAACTATACAACGAAAAATATGGTTGGAGGAATATGCCAACGACAGTCCATAAAATACTATATCATGGGGAAAACATTATTCAACACAATATGCTGCCGATTGGAGATCTTTCTGAAGAAGCGCAAGAAAAAAGGAACAACGATTATAGATATTTTCGCGAGCACAACACAAGAAAAATATCTAGATATAGTTCCAATGAAGACCTCTTTAATATTTTACTGTGCACTTCTAATCCATATATCTCCAGCATTCGATAAAAATGGAATGGAATGGACGCTAAGCACTCCTTGAAGATGAACAGGAGGCATACTTAGATGAAATTTTCAGTAAGGTAGTTAAATTAAAAATGTATTCTATGCGAATTAACATAAAAATTAAGCAAAAAAGAACAATAAATATTGAAAATTTATAAAAGAAATTTTATTTTATTTGGAATAAAAAGATTTTCTAAGAATTTATGGTAAAACCTTTTTTCGGATATGGATCTCCGACATATCTGTCATAGATTCAAGTTTAAAAATATATTTAAATTGTTCATATAATAATAACATTTAAAGCTGTCGAACTTACATTTGTTAGCAAATTATGATCACCGAGGCTATTTTTCGAAATTTGACTTACAAGGGCTAAACTAAAAGGAAATACCGCTAGTTCTGAGACAGCAAACGCTGTACAAACAATGTGGGCAACTAACAAATGCATATGTGATTCAATATGAGATGAATTTATATAGAGAATAATTAAATGCTCGGTGGCTGAGTGGTTAAAGCAGCAGATCATGATACGTCATAACCCGATGAGTAGTGTAGCGACTACGAAAGAGCTAGTTGTCCCACGTACACGAATGTCTGATAATGAAATACCATCTTCTACGCAAGATATTGAACATTTTTGAGATCTTCAACATCAGCGGCACAGACATAACCTAAACCTGCTCCAAAGATGGCAGCAACATGGTCTTTTTTTTTTTAGCTTTTGTTTATTTATTGAATCTTCACAATGTGAACTAACAATAAGTATTCAAATCTTATTACTAAATACAATAAATTAACTAAGTCCAGCCAATGCTAGACAAAAAGTTTTATTATGCGCATATTATATCGGTAAAATCACCTACTTAACGCTCTGATGGTGGCAACGGTATCCCTTCTTCTCAAGCGAGTGTGACCACTAAAATTAAGTATGTTTCGTGCAAGAGGGTTTGGGTGAAGTTCCAATTTGCTGATATACCTTGTCGCATGCTTTGAAAACTCATCATTTACCAGTAGAACACACAGATCCTTGTGAATTCGGGAGTTTTTTACGTACCATGGAGCTGCAGTAATTGTTCGAAGAATTTTGTTTTGTCGCCTTTGAATTTTTTCAATGTTTGACGCTGAGGCGGTGTCCCATAATTGAATTCCGTAGCGCCATATAGGCTTTAGTATTGCGTTGTATAACAAAATTTTGCAATCTAATTTCAATGTAGAATTTCTACCCATAAGCCAATTTAATTGCGCTGCTTTTAATTTTAGCTGAGTGACTTTCGCGTCAATGTGAGGCTTCCACGATAACCTACGGTCGAGATGAATAATAGGTGAATTGTTAATTTGGATAGCTGAACATGTTTGTCTACGCAGTGTGAATGTAACGTGAGTACACTTTTGTTCATTAACTTTAATTTTCCAAAGTGTTAACCACATCTCCAATATTGAAATATACTCCTGCAAATTTCGCGAAGCTGCTTGATGGTTTTCATGTACGCTGCAGAATGCTGTGTCATCTGCAAAAGTTGAAGTGTGAATACCACATCTGGTTGGCATGTCAGAAGTGTAAATTAAATATAAAGTGGTGATATGTTAGGGGTGTTCCGATACTAGGCCAACGTGAACACCACGGTTAGCTATTACTAATGTAATAATAGGGAGGGTCGCCGGATGGAAATTAACACCGTATCCATCCAAAATCTAGCCCAATTGTAGGTACATTCAAATCATTGAAAATTTTCGTGCATAGGTTCAGCCCCGTTTTAATTTTGTTTTTTTGATTTTTAGTAATGTTCAGTGGTTGCACTGGTACAACTTTTATTGTTACCTCACGCACCCATACAGCTACTTGCGACGGACACCGCCCAAGCCCACTGAGTCCTAGCCGCAATAAATGAAAAGTTACCAGTGTAGCGAGTGCTGTAGGGGTGGCCATCCCGCTAACGGAAGGTGGAAGGTGGACAGAAATGTGTTGCGTTTTTTTATATATCGGACGCGTTTTCTGTCCGTGTTTGTAGAGAAGGAGGAATCTATTCAGGAATTCTCTAAAAACATAACAATATAAATATGGGGAACTCTTGCCTCGATTGGCTGAGTTGGGCTTATAAAATCGCCTTCTCTATAACAACATGGTCTTGCAAAAGAAAATATGCTCGAAATTTTAAACGGCTTGATTTCACCATTTTTCTTAAAACTCTGCGTCAATAAACGTCCGGAACGTCTGATACTGTCTCATACTGAACGAAGCTTTTGCTTCGTTTAGCATAAAGCCATATAGATTCTAAGTCTGTTAGAATAGAAGACAAAGGTCCACCAAAGTCAGGGTGCGCATTTATCTCGCCTCTTTGCATAGGGAAATTTATATTGTAATTGGCAGCTTCAGCGTAATTAACTTTAAACAAAATCGGGAGCCAGCTCTGCAGGAACAGTACGTCTATTAAATGTTGCTTTTTGCTGAGATGGAATTACTATCCGTTGTCTTTTGAATCCGCCATATCGTTCTTCATACTGAGGCATATTAATTGCAATCTATTTTTTTTTTAATTCTTTGAAATTGAAGGCAACAGCGGATCATTTTATTTTCAGTTAAAATTTTCTCCTTTTTTTCTTTTGTTTATTTATGGTTTTGTGACAGCTACTTAGTGGAAATATTCCAATGAAAACATAACTAGCGCTGGCTGTTTTCACTTCGAAATACAGAAACGCTGACTTCTCACTAATCGAGAAACGATAGAATTTTTTGTTTCATAGTTTTCGATGTGAAAACTTCTCACAAATTTTACAGAAACAAGGTACAGGACAACATCTATTTCCGCTGCTTGAGTATCTAAATCATCCCCCAAAGGTACCACCGTCCGTTATCTTATATAGTCCAATCTAAAGTTTCAACGACTCTTTTGTAGGCAATTCATCCCAAACTTACATCGCTGTAGCATTCGCCCATTTATTATTCTGGTTAATATTAGAGACCAGTGTTTGTTATACACGAAAAATTAAATTATATCATCACATACATGAATAACTGCATAGTTTGAACGAACACAATGTTTGTCAGATTTCCATTTTCAAGCCAGTTCATAAACTATTTCAAAATGAAAACAATATATTGGTTTTTTGCACGAATATTTTCTTAAAACATATGTATTCGGAAGTGTTGAAAATCAGATTTATTCAAAAAAAATTAATTCTTTGGACGCTGTCCAATTTTTTACCCTTCACAAAAATGTTAAGGGTGTATATAAGTTTGTGATTCCGTTTGTAATTTCTACAGTTTTTTTTGCGACCCTATAAAGTATATATATTCTGATTCAGAATGAATGGAAAAGTCGATTAAGCGATGTCCGTCTGTCCGTCTGTCGGTCGTTGAAATACCGTTTCTGAGAAAACCATTAGACATAAAAACTTTTTTCTTTTACCATTCTATTACTCCGTATTGCCATGTGTTTGCTATTAAAATTCAGTAATATCGGTCCACGTATAGCTGAGATATATTCAAAATTCCGAAAAAAGCCATTAATTTTTGAAATTTTGTATGGAAATTTTTAACAAAAAAAGTTGTTTGTTTTGCTTCAAACTTCACACACTCATTAGGCAAGGTGACTAAAAGGCAAAAATTTTTTTTTCAGATGTCGGTCCCTATATACCCGAGATATACCCTGAACCGGGTTTTTCATAAAAATGCCGCGTAAGCGAACTTAAACAACTTTTTTGTGCTCAAAAGCAGTTCTGGTAATGAAATTAGGTTACATAAATATGGAAAATGAAAATTTCCGATATCGGTCCATATATAGCCTAGACCGGGGTTTTCATGAAAATGTCGCGTAAGCGAACTTAAACAACTTTTTTGCTCAAAAGCAGTTTTGGTAATGAAATACGGTTATATAAATATGAAAAATGAAAATTTTCGATGTCGGTCCATATATACCCGAGATATAGCCCAAATCGGATTTTTCATGAAAATGTCGCGTAAGCGAATTTAAACAACTTTTTTGTGCTCAAAAGCAGTTCCGGTAATGAAATTAGGTTACATAAATATGAAAAATGAAAATTTTCGATGTCGGTCCATATATACCCGAGATATAGCCTAGACGGGGTTTTACATAAAAGTGTCGCGTAAGCAAACTAAAACTACACTTTTGCGCTCAAAAGCAGTTCTGGTAATGAAATAAAGTTATATAAATATGGAAAATGAAAATTTCCGATATCGGTCCATATATACCAGAGATATAGCCTAAACGGTGGTTTTCATGAAAATGCCGCGTAAGCGAACTTAAACAACTTTTTTCGTCTTAAAGTAGTTCTGATAATGAAATAAGGTTATATAAATATGGAAAATGAAAATTTCCGATATCCGTCCATATATACCCGAGATATAGCCCAAACCAGGTTTTTCATGAAAATGTCGCGTAAGCGAACTTAAACAACTTTTTTCACCTTAAAGCAGTTCTGGTAATAAAATAAGGTTATATAAATATGGAAAATTAAAATTTCCGATATCGGCCCAAATATACCCGATATATAGCCTAACCTGTTTTTTGATGAAAATGTCGAGTAAGCGAATTTAAACAACTTTTTTGTGCTCAAAAGCAGTTCTGGTAATGAAATAAGGTTATATAAATATGGAAAAAGAAAATATCCGATATCGGTCCATATATACTCGAGATATAGCCTGAACCGATTTTTCCAATAACATTTTTTTTTGCTGAAAAGCAGTATTTGTTATAAAAGAAGGTAACGAAAATAGAGAAAATTAAAGTTTCTGATATCGGTCCATATGCACCCGAGAAATAGCCTAAACCGGGTTTTACATGAAAATATCGCGTAAGCGAATTTAAAAAACTTTTTTGTGCTCAAAAGCAGTTTTGGTAATGAAATAAAGTTATATAAATATGGAGGATAAATATTTCCGATATGGGTTATATATTCCCGAGATATAGCCTAAACCGGGGTTTTCATGAAAATGTCGCGTAAGCGAACTTAAACAATTTGTTGTGCTCAAAAGCAGTCCTGGTAATGAAATAAGGTTATATAAATATGGAAAATTAAAATTTTCGATATCGGTCCATATATACCCAAGATATAGCCTGAAATGGTTTTTTCATTAAAAATTTTTTTTTTTTGCTGAAAAGCAATTCTCGTTATAAAAGAAGGTTACTAAAATACAGAAAATAAAAAATTCCGATATCGGTTCATATATAACCGAGCATATTTATGTCACATTTTTAATATACTATACATATACGTGACTATCGTGAAAGGTATTTTCGATTCGGCCCAGCCGAACACTCTTACTTGTTTTTTTCTTTATTTGATATAAATAATAAAAATTATTGAAAATCTGTTCATTATAGCGGAGTGTTTTGTTTAATTTAATTAATTAATTTGTTTTGTTTTTGGACGGACATTTTATGTATCCAAAAACTTTTTTATTTGCCGCTCGTTTACAATCTCTTAAAATAAGAAAGAATATTTAAAATTGGTTTATAAATAACATTTTGGTTTCGTTAGTCCGATGTCCAGACATTATACTAATCCGCTATCCAATATAGCTTTTTTATTTTCAGGCCTTTGGCTTATTCTTTCAAAAGAAGTTAAAAAGTGTTTTGAAAGTCGATTCATATATTGCATATCACATAACGACTCTCGGACCTCAAGATATCTGCATACCGAATTTCATCAAAATCGGTTCAGCGGTTTAGGCGTGAAAAGGTAACAGACAGACAGACAGAGTTACTTTCACATTTATAACATTAGTAAGGATTTATTTAAGTCCAGCCAATGCTAGACATAAATGTTTTATTTTGCACGAAAAATATCAGTAAAATCACCTATTTAACGTTCTGATGGTCTCTTCTCCTCAACCGAGTGTTGCCGCCAAAATTAAGTAAGTTGTCTACATTGATGAGTGTTTTTGAAACGGGTATGGACATAAATTAATTAACTAATTACACCTTGACTACTGAACAGATTTTGGTAATATATGGGTGCACAAAAACTTGAAAATATCTAATTGGCAAAAGAATGAATAAAATCGGTTGACATATAACATATATGACATTTACATATAAATATTTTTAAAAACGGTTAGAAAAGTATTACAAAGGTTTGATAAATAATGTTTTTTTTATTATTTTTTATAAGAAATTAATTTATATTTTGGTGTGAGTTTCGAAGGGATTTTTGGAAACTCTGGCAATTCTAATTTGTGAGTTTCCACTGTAATCATCCAAAAAATAAATACTTAACATCTTTTCTATCGAAAAACTTTATGGCATTAAGAAGTTCTTAAAAAGCTTTCTTTAACTTTTGAAATGAACAACGCTCTGAAGCTTTAAGCACAAAGTTTATTCCATAACTTTGATGAATCCCTTGAAATACACTTTTCTTTACAATCTCAGCAACAGTTCCAAACGAGCATTGAAATCGAAAAGACGTGGCGCAGTTGCTGTTAAGTAGAAAGAAAATAGTTTCCTTTTTTTTGGAAAAATAAATAGTTTTATTGTAATTGTAATGCAAAAAGAATTAAATAAACCATCGTTAGAATAAAATATTAAGAAAAACCAAACTTCAGCGTCAGACTCTGCTACGGGTTATCTGTGTCTGTATGTATATATATATATATATGTATATATATATATATATATATATATATATATATATATATATATATATATATATATATATATATATATATATATATATATATATATATATATATATATATATATATATATATATATATATATATATATATATATATATATATATATATATATATATATATATATATATATATATATATATATATATATATATTAATATATATATATATATATATTAATATAATATAAAGAAAAAATCAAGGCATCACCCGAGATTTAATGGATAAATACTAAGCAACAGATTAACCATGCCAATGACTAACAATGTATGAATATTAAAGGCAACAATAACAATAAGAAAGCACAGTAAGGAAACCTCTTGGGACAACAGTAAATAAAACAATTAAGTGGTTGTTACATCTATGTTTTATGTATACATATACACACACAAGAAGACATACGCCAGAATAAAGTTTTTTTTCCCAAAATGAGGATACTGAATACCCGCACACATTTATAGAAATAAATGTTAACTAATAAACACATGAACACTTGTTGCTGTTCGGTATGTTTTCTTGTATTGACGATTTTTTGCAACAAAATTTTTGAATACACTAGGAGTTTAAACTTTAGTTTTCCAGAAAAAGTTATATATTTTTTAGATTGAATTACTATTTTATTAAATGCGGATCTAAAAAGGTTATCCATAAATTTAAAGAATTCTGCATTTGGAAAAAGTTTTTTTCTGTCTTCTTAAACTAAAACTCAAATATTTTCAGTCAAAAGCAAAGAATTATGCCATAAACTAGCATTTAACCCCCTCCCCCGACCCAACTTTGTCTGTGAAAAACAGCCAGTCTCAGTTGCGTAGTTCGAAGCGAAACCAAAGTTAAACAAGTAAGAGTGTGTATATTCGGCTGGGCCGAATCTAAAATACCCATCACGATAGTCACGAATATGTATAATATATTAAAAATGTGACATAAATATGCTCGGTTATATAAGATCCGATATCGGAATTTTTTATTTTCTGTATTTTAGTAACCTTCTTTTATAACGAGAATTGCTTTTCAGCAAAAAAAGAAAAAAAATGTTAATGGAAAAATCTGTTCAGGCTATTTCTCGGGTATATATGGGCCGATATCGGAAATTTTCATTTTCCATATTTATGTAGCCTGATTTCATTACCAGAACTGCTTTTGAGCGCAACAAATTGTTTAAGTCCGCTTACGCGACATTTTCATGAAAACCCGGTTTAGGCTATATCTCGGGTATATATTGACCGATATCAGAAATTTTGATTTTCTTTATTTTCATAACCTTCTTTTATAACAAGAACTGCTTTTCAGCAAAAAAAAAAAATTTATTGGAAAAATCGATTCAGGCTAGATCTCGAGTATATATGGACCGATATCAGATATTTTCTTTTTCCATATTTATATAACCTCATCTCATTACCAGAACTGTTTTTAAGCAAAAAAAGTTGTTTAAGTTCGCTTACGCGGCATTTTCATGAAAACCCCGGTCCGGGCTATATCTCGGGTATATATGGACCGATATCGGAAATTTTCATTTTCCATATTTATGTAACCTGATTTTATTACCAGAACTGCTTTTAAGCAAAAAAAGTTGTTATGTTGTATATATGGACCGATATCGGAAATTTTAATTTTCGATATTTATATAACCTTATTTTATTACCAGAACCGCTTTTAAGCAAAAAAAGTTGTTTCAGTTCGCTTACGCGACATTTTTATGAAAAACCCGATTTGGGCTATATCTCGGGTATATAGGGACCGATATCTGAAAAAAAAATTTTTGCCTTTTAGTCACCTTGCTTAATGATTTTGTGAAGTTTGAAGCAAAACAAACAACTTTTTTTGTCAAAAATTTCCATACAAAATTTCAAAAATTCATGGCTTTTTTCGGAATTTTGAATATATCTCAGCTATACTGAATTTTAATAGCAAACACATGGCAATATGGAGTAATAGAACGGTGAAAGAAAAAAGTTTCTATGTCTAATGGTTTTCTCAGAAACGGTATTTCAACGACCGACAGACGGACAGACGGACATCGCTTAATCGACTTTTCCATTAATTCTGAATCAGAATATATATACTTTATAGGGTCGCAAAAAAAACTGTAGAAATTACAAACGGAATCACAAACTTATATATACCCTTAACATTTGTGTGAAGGGTATAAAAAAAATTTATTAATTAATTATTATTATTTGTTTTTTCTCATTCATTTATTTATTGAATCTTCACAAAGTGAACTAAGAATTAAGTAGTAAGTCAGTATTCAAATTTTAATTCTAAATACATAAAATTAATTAAGTCCAGCCAATGCTAGCCAAATGATATACCTTGTCGTGTACTTTAATCTTTTACAGTTGTGAAAAAGATTTGCATCAGCAACTGTCTTGCGGCCTTATCTGATGATGGACCAGTTCCACGGAGTGAATTATTCACGATTCACCAGCGCCCCCAGCTTACACAGGTAGCAATTTATGCCAATGTTTCTAGCCATATGAGCAACTTCTTGTTGAGGAGTTCGGGCCTTCTAATCCCTCCTGTATGTAATTTCCCAGCAATCAATGGAAGACAAGGCTTAATGAGTTGGTAGGCCGAAGCCCACTAGCAGCAACTCACCCGTCAACCATCACGGCTGGTTCCTCACAGTACAGGTGTCTGTTGTAAAGGCAACAGAACCTCGGGAGTTTGTTAGTCCCCGAAAAAATTTAAATTTATACCCTTGATCAGGGTTTCGGAAGCCAACACAACATAAGTCATGTGGCTGCCTAGAGTTTTATTTCCTACAACAAACGAGGGACCCCTTCCCCTATTTTCCCCGAAAACAGAGTGCCCTAGTTAGGAATACACCAAGGCAAAACCTGTTCCCCGGGGGATTCGTCTTTTACAAGAGAAACACAGAGATCGTTGTGAATTGGTGAGTTTTTACGTACCATGGAGCTGCAGTAATCGTTCGAAGAATTTGATTTTGTCGCCTTTGAATTTTTTCAATGTTAGAGTTGAGGCGGTGGCCCATAATTGAATTCCATAGCACCATATGGAATTAATTATGACTTCGTATATGTGAGTTTTGTATTATTAAGGTTTATGTTATTTCCCACTGTTTGAATTCAATAAATTTGGGAATACAATGTTTTTTGTTTTATGTTGTAACTCTTTTCAAAAACGTTTTGTAGAAACTATGGGATACGATGTCACTCTTTTAGTGTATATGAAATTGCCTACAGACAGATGATCGACAACCCCGCCAACGATATCCAACAATATTTGCTCCTTTATCTACCCCAACATTTCGTCAATCAATGATGAAATTATCCTTTCTTATGCCTATTCCTTATTGTTTATATTATTTTTGAGGTCGGGAGAATATAACAATTGATGGAAAATATAACATAACTCATACCATTATTGTCCGATCGAATATAATCTTCCTCAATTTGTAGAAGAGCAGGTCCGCATATGCATTAAAGCGCGGTTGTACTTATGTTTGTGCATGCTACGATAACCAATAGAGTCTGACTGAAATCACCAGCCAAAGGAGCCACCGTTCCTCCCATAATACTCTAATTGCTCTTAAGATCATTTATAGTAAAGCTTCGACGACTCTTTTGTGGGCCATCGTACATTCATCCCAAATCAATAACATATTGTTGCAGCATTCGCTCACTTACTACACCTAAACAAAGAAATTATATCATCGCTTACTTAAACTGCATAGTTTGATTTTCTTAAAAAATATATAATAGAATTAAAGTGTAAGCAGTAGCTTTCAAACAATAAAAGTTTTGAAAATACGTTCATAGATGCCAGAGTAATTCAAAATTTAATTTTTTCAACAGACATTTTGTCTGTGCGAAGTCCAGAATTGTTTTTATTTCTTTGACAAACTCCTTCAAAAGAATAAAAAGATTCGTACAAAGTGCATATGAGCCTTGTCGTTCCAAAAAATCCGAAAACGCTCCAACAAAAATGTCTCCACAGTGAATGCACAATGCTCACTCGACCACAATGTCGCAGTGGTCGAGTGGGACTGGCAAATCCACACAATCGATAATTCGAACGGAGCCACAGTTTATTATTTTGTATATAATTGTATTTAAAAATACAAATTTGCTCTCAGACACCCTGTATAAAGCTATTGTATTCTTTTGCATCCAAATATATCTACATATATTTCAAATTTCATCCGTATCGGTTAAGCCGTTTAGGTGATAGAGCGTGACAAACGCATAGATTTACTTTCGCATGTAGACAGAGGACGGACGTTTAAGTAGAGGCGTGAATTAGGAAGTGAACAGCATATTTACGTCAATAAAATAATTACGTTATTTGTATTTTGTGATTCTTAAAACTATTGTTTTAAAATAAATTTATTTTAAAACGATAAGAAATATTTGCTGAGTTTGGAGGGCTCCCCGTCTTACGACTCTACCACAAGGTTCCGTGCAGCATTTATTTATATACTTGTTTGGTATATAGGTGCCAGATAAATCTGGTTTAAAATCGTCAAATTTGACGGAAAAAATAGTCAATATGATTATTGCAAATAGCCAAAAATCGTCAGCTAGTAAAATTAATTATTTTTGAATAAAAGATTTATTGCGTTAAGTATAGAAAAACAAGCCATGGTTGCCTGTAATAAAAAGCTGCAGCATTTGAAGCTATAACAACAAATATGTACTCCTACAAACATGAAGTTAATTTCATAAGTATACCATTCATTAATTTTTGTGACATATATTTTTAAAATAAGATTTCATTTAATAAAAGGTACTATTAATATACTAAACACTTCTGTTAAATCGGCCATATCTAAGTCATAAGAACCCCAATTGCAAGGTTGTAGATGGTCTTTAGTACACAACATTTTTTCTCATAATGATTTCTCACTTTGGTTTTGTTAAGTTCCACGTACCTGGATACAAATACGGTAAGACTAATATTTTTGAACTTAGTCATAGGATACTTAATCCCAGCGCAAAAGAAATTTTCCAAATTTAATAGGCTTAGTCAGTTTAACTCGTATTAAATTCCTGGTTTTTCGAATTCTACGATGAAATAAGAAAACTTATTATGTTAGAAAAAATACATCTTCTTCTTTTATAATATTGTAAGGATTTATAAAAGTTAAAGTTTTGAATTCATCTACCAATTTAGTCTCCTTAATATATGAGCACACGCTTTTACATACAAATTTGTACAATTTTTAGCTTATAATTTCTTAAACGCTATTCACATACGCTATTTTAAATTCATCTGTAACATATACATTCATCTGTGTATATACTCTAAAATAAGTATCTCAACATATTTCAGTATTACAAACATACATATATATTAACGTACCATAAATATTACTTTCATTCATTTCCTACATAAATGAACTTTAAGAAAAGGAAATATGGATACGGTTGCTTGAAAGATATAATAGTAAAAATGTGATATACAAAAATCGTTAAAAACAGACATTAAATCGTCAAAGTTTTATTTTCAGCACACAATATCGTCAAAATAACGATAGATCGTCAAATGTGGCAACTATGGTTTGGTAGTACGAAACTTAGTTTTCATCATTGAAATGATCAGTCATTAATAAAAATAATCTCAGAATTCATATACTGATATTTAAAATAAGTCGTTATAACAAGTTTTATGAAAGTATATCAATCAATTTAAAAAGGAAAAAATATTTTTTTAAAGAAAATAAATTAATAATCATAAAAAATAATTTAATCACAATAAAGTGAAAACAACAAAAGATATGTAAATAAAGTTATAAAATAAGAAAAAAATAATTATCATGATGTAAAACACAATTTGAGTGATCGTTTAAACTTTAATGTGCTTCTCATCAATTGTAAATATTTTGGTAGTGAGTTCCACAAAATAATAACAGGTAAGCAAATGAGTCTTTCTGAAAACAAAATTTTATTAAAATTAAGGTCTATTTAAGATACAAATTAAGTGGATGGGCTATAAAAATAATTTTATCTAACATTAAAATAGATCTTAATTGCAAGAGAAGACGTAATTAAATTCATATTGCTGAACTGAACGAAGAAATATGATCACTTTAACATATCTCGCTACATTATTGCAGTTTACTATTGCTTTATGAAATTTTATTGAATCAAGGTTAGAAAACAGTTCAGCGCCATAAATAAGGCTAGGCGATTTTATAGCTTTGGTTACCATTAATTTGGTTTCAATCGGAAGAAGGTATCTCCTCTCAGAAAGTAATATATATTACCTTCCCAACTGAAATATTAACATAAGTATTCTATGTAATTGTTTTGTTACAAAAACAATTACTTACTGTTTTGTTACAAAAACAATTACTTACGAGGCTTTTAGAGTATTCCTGAAATTCAGTTACATCATTGCCGGTTCTTGCTTTTTCTACACCATTTGTGTTAATTTTCTTCCGTACAATGGTAAAATAATGTGACTTATTAGCATATTAAGTAGGAAAAAATTTCTGTTTTCCAAGTTTAACATATTACAAAAAATTTAGTTTTATTCCCTATAGTAGCTTCTAACATTGATACCAATCAAAAAATTATAAACAGCTTGTTTTCTATGTTTCCCAGCTGTCCATATGTCGACATTTCTTGGGAGCTACCCTAATCATCAGTAGACTTTGAACATTTTTGAAAGATATTCTCAAACATTCAACTTTATATCCTAACAATCTAAATAAATTATTGAGAGTTTAAAAAGAAAAATGCTTTAATAATACCTGTCAAAACAGACCGATATCGGTCCATATATACACGAGATATAGCCTAAACCGATTTATTAATCATAATGTCGCGTAAGCACACTTAAAAACTTTTTTGCTTGAAAGTAATTCTGGTAATAAAAGAAGCTTACTGAAATACAGAAAACGCAAATTTTCGATATCGGTCCATATATACCCGAGATGTAGCCTAAACAGATTTTACCACGATTTTTTTTTTCTTTTGCTTAGAAGCAGTTGTAGTTATAAAAGAAGGTTACTAAAATACAAAAAATGAAAATTTCAAACATCGGTCCACATATACCTGAAATATAGATTAAACCGATTTTTCCATAAAACATTTTTTTTTTGCTTAGAAGCAGTTCTGGTAACAAACGGAGTTTACTAAAATACAGAAAATGAAAATTTTCAATATCGATCCATATATACCCGATTTCTATGAAGTTTTCAAGGCAAAAAAATGTTCACTCCCGATATCGGTTCATATATATATAAGCATATATAGCTCAAATTTTTGATATATACAATATATTTACATCACTAATGTGAAGAGTATTTTAGATTCGGCTCAGCCAAATATACTACTCTCTTGTTTTCATTTATTTATTTCTTGAATCTTCAACTTCTAATACAAAACATATAAAATTAAATAAGTCCAGCCAATGCTAGACAAATAGTTATATTTTGCACGAACAATACGATATAATCAGTTCCAGCTTACTGATGTATGTACCTTGAATTCATGAGTTTCTTATGTACCATGAAGCTACAGTAATTATTCGAAGAATTTGGTTTTCTCGCCTTTTAATTTTTTCAAGGCTTGACGCTGAGGCGGTGCCAAATAATTCAATTCCGTAACACCAATGCAGGTAATACGCTACAGAATGTTGTATTACCTGCAAAAGTTAAAGTGTGGATTCCGGGTCTCGTTGGCAGGCCCGAGTCTTAAATCAAATATAAAGTAATACCCAGAATGCTACCTTGTGAATCTCTGGCTTCCATTGGATGAATATGGCTTACAACAGCCTCTTCTCTGATAACAAATTTGATGCCACATAAGTAGCTCTCCAGAAGCTTGTAAGTAGTTATTTGCAGGCAACTTCACCTTTATGTTGTGCATTAAACCAGCGTGCCACACTTGATTAAAAGCTTGGGAAAAATCAAGAAAATAATTAAGTTTAAATTAGAGCTTACTAAGGCCCGGTTTTTGGCTGCTTATTTAAATACAAAATTAGTTAATTTTCATTTAAGTTGTATTTAAATGCAATTTCAGTTTATCAGTCTTAAATAATTATTCTTATTTAAATGCGATGAAAGTGTAGCAGCTTTACTTAAATTCCAAATATTATGGAAAGTGTTTCATAGAACAGCTGTTTGTTATTGGAAGGACAGAAAATTTCTTAAAGAAAAATATTAAATTTATTAACAGCATAGAAAAACTTAATAATTTTTATTTCAGTTATTTTTAATTAATTATAACATTGTGCTGTTGTCTAGTGCAAAATTAGCAACTAATTTTCAAATATCTTCCACAGGCAATAGCTCGCATATGTGTTTTGTTTACCTTTTTTGCACTAATACAAATGCAAGTACACAAAGTCCATATGGACTATGAGAAAAACTTAAATGAAGAAGTTTAGGCATTTAAGTTTAGTCAAAATTTGTAGTGAAAAACTGATATTCGTATTTAAATGGAACTTAAAGCTAAATAACATTTAAATACAAACTCAAAAACTGGGCCTCGTAATAGGGTGATCGATTATTCCACTTTTTTCTAGAATCAGTTTTCCAATAATTCGAATATTAGAAATTTTTAAAAACTGATTTTCGGGTAATAATTAAAGAAAAACAGGTTTGCCTGGATTTTTATAATACAATAATTAAAAACAACCCTGTTAGGAAAATAGTACTTGAAAAACACAAAGTAATTTACAACAAGAACAATCGATTTTTCTTTAATTTACGCGTTTGACACTCACCAAATTTCCATGCCTTCAATATATGCTTACGAACACAAAGAAATATTTCACATATACATATTTGACATGAGCTTTGTAAACATAATTCTCGAAATAGTTTAAGTTTTAAAGCAGAAATTTCAAATATAATTGTTTCAAAAATAATTGTGTCGTTGAAATTATATTATATAGCGTGTTCCAGAACGCACAGTGGAGCCAAACGAGAAAAAGGATAATAAATCTGTATCTTTGAAAAGTGCGATCTTTTTTTATCTTGGACCAGTACTCAGGGGATAGCCCCTACATATGCAGTGCATTGTATTGGAACTAGGAAAATAGAAAGTGGGAGTAATGTTTGTGAACTTAACGTTATAACAGCATTTAAAATGTTGAAATTAAATTTGTTAAGACTGATCAGTGCCCAGTGTATATACCTTCAACACTGCTCAGAATAACAAAAATTAGTTCAACACCGCGCACACCGTAAGGTAATAAAATCCATAGGAGGAACATAAAAAATAAATTAATAATAATAAGTAGAGAAAAAACAAACGGCAGTAAAAAATAAAATAATAAAAAAAAAAACACACGTGCACACATGATGCAAAACAAAATTCTACCTATTCCGGTATAATTTAGTTTTTTACAAAGTAATAATAAACATACAAATTAATAATAAGTATAAGTATAGAAAACACGGACGGCAATGAAAAACAGGTGTGTACGAAACGAAAGACAAAACACTAATCCCTGATTATAAACAATGTATCACAGAGGAGGAAGATTAAGAAGAATTTTGTTTGTGATTGATTAATTCAAAATTTCGTTGATAAATTAAAAAAAAATTTTTCCTGAAAAAGTCTTCTGAAGGGAGACGAAATATCGAATTTAATTAAAACTTTTTTATATAAAAAACAATCCTGACCTCAAGCTTAAACAACATTTCAGTTTAATTTACAAAATTTAAAAAAATATATTACATTTTTTTTAAGAAAAACGTTAAACAATTAATCAACATTTTTGTCAAAATTTCGCCATATTTCAAAGACTTGATTTTGATCTGTATTCACGAGCACATGCCTTGAGATAATTAAATGATTTCTATTGTGTACAGAATATGTTAAAAATTACATAATGCTCTTTTCAAATATTTCCGTAATACCGTATGGCCAAAAACGAAAATTTAAAAATTAAAAGCCATATATCTTTCAAACTATTAACGATAAAGAAAATAAAATGGTTCTTCTGTATCCTCTTATTAGCATTCCAAAAAGTTTAAATTTATTTACATCAGATAATATTAACAAAATTAATGAGGCGAACAAACTTGTTCAAACACGTGGTACTCATCTTTGACATGCTGTAGGTCACCATGTGCTATAACAAGGAGTTTAAAATTTCATTATTCTTAAAGCCTATTTCATTTTCTATGATTCCTTCAAACATTCTTTTATGATCAGATCACACGCTTCAAAGATAGAGATTTATTACCCTTTTTTCGTTTGACTCCACTGTACAGGGTGACAGAATTGATTGCAACCACAATGGGAAAAATCAGAACAAAATTTAAGAAAAAAAATTATGAACCTACCAAACTTGTTCGAATAAAAAGCATGTAAAATGCGTTAGCAATAATCGGGTTCCTAGAGGTTTCCAATTTTTTTACTTGTTATTTTTGTATCTTAATACTAAATTTAAAATTAAAAAATGTGATTCTTAAGTCCGGCCAATGCTAGACAAAAAGTTTTATTATGCGGGAGCTATTTCGGTAAAATCACCTATTGGGCAATCTGATGGTGGCAGCGGTATCCCTTCTTCTCAACCGACTGTGGCCGCCAAAATTAAGTATATTGCGCGCAAGAGGGTTTGGATGAAATTCCAGTTTACGGACATACCTTGCCGCGTACTTTGAAAATTCCTCTTTTACCAGCGGAACACTCAGATCTTTATGAATTCGTGAATTTTTTACATACCATGGAGCTGTAGTAATCGTTTGAAGAATTTTGTTTTGTCGCCTTTGGATTTTTTCAATGTTTGACGCTGAGGCGGTGCCCCATAACTGAATTCCGTAGCACCATATAGGCTTTAGTATTGCGTTGTATAAAAAAAGTTTGCAATCTAATTTCAATGTCGAATTTCTGCCCATAAGCCAATTTAGCTGCGCTGCTTTTAGTTTTAACTGAGTGACCTTTGCTTCAATGTGAGACTTCCACGTTAGCCTACGGTCCAGGTGAATACCAAGGTACTTGACGTCGTTGTGCTGCGGAATAGGTGAGTTGTTAATTTCGATAGGCGGACATGTTTGCCTACACAGTGTGAATGTAACATGAGTACATTTCTGTTCATTAACTTTGATTTTCCAAAGTTTTAGCCATTTCTCTAATATTGAAGTATATTCCTGTAAATTTCGTGAAGCTAATTGGTGGTTTTCATGAACACTCAAAAACGCTGTGTCATCTGCAAAGGTAGAAGTGTGGATTCCGGATGTCGTTGGCATGTCAGACGGCTAAATCAAATATAAAGTAGGCCCCAGTATGCTGCCTTGGGGAACTCCTGCCTTGATTGGCTGAGTTGGGCTTATAAAGTCGCCTTCTCTGATAACGAACTTCCGCCCGTATAAGTAGCTTTCCAGAAGCTTGTGTGTATTTGCAGGCAAGTTTAGCTTTATTTTGTACATCAAGCCGTCGTGCCACACTTTATCAAAAGCTTGAGAAATATCAATGAAAAGAGCTGAGCAATACTTCTTCTCCTCAAAGGTTTGTCTTATGACTAGTCTGTGCGTTTGTTCTATGGTGCTATGTTTAGCCCTAAAGCCAAATTGATAATCAGGGATGCATCCCACATTGTTCAATATTGGACTCAACTTCGCCATTAACAATTTTTCGAATAGTTTTGAAATTGTTGGTAAAAGATTTATTGGTCTATATGATTCTACCTTAGTCAGATCCTTCCCTGGCTTGGGTATCATAGTAATCATTGAGACCTTCCACTCTGCAGGATAATACTCTAGGCGTAAAATGGCGTTAAAAATAAAAAGTAGAACTCTTCTTGCTACACGCGGTAACTGTTCAAGCATTTTGTCAGTAATTTGATCAATGCCTGGAGCTTTCCTGGGGTTTGTATTACCGATAACGTTTTCGACATCTTGAAAATTAAATCTCAAAGACACAGGAGGTCTAACAACATATGAAGGTAATTCCGCTGTATTATTCTCTGAATCATTTGTGATAAAAACGTTTCGCAAAAGATCGACATACAACATTCCCTTTTCAGAATCGCTTCTTGCCCAGTCGCCAGTTGAATTTCGCAAAGGTGGCTTACCTATTACGGGTCTTTTTAAACCTTTTGTCGCTTTCCACAAGGAATAATCAGATTGAGGGGTACCATCAAGGCTTTCCAAATATGTTTTAAGGGAAGCCATTCTATGGACTTCAAGCAGATTTCTTAGCTGAGTTATGCATTCCCGTGGCCTAGTTTTAAGCTGGGGCGACCTGCGAAGTTGCCACTCTCTTCTGACTCTTTTTTTTTCTGACAGAGGTTGCTCAATTTCAGATGAATAAGTTCTCATTTCTAGATCTTAGATGACTAGTGGTAGCATGCTGTACGGCCAGTTTGAGGTTTTTAGAAAAATCGTTAATAGACCCATCCATATTCTCAGGCGTTCTCAAGGTGATATTTTCAGTACAATGTGTGCTCAAAAATTTTTTGTATTTTAACCAATTAACTCTATTGACAGTAAACGGTGAGCCAATCTCTTGGGGGCACGCAACAGAGATTATAGTGGGAGAGTGATCTGATGACAAATCTAATTAAGGCTCCACTTGCATCCACTCCAAAATCTATAACGTCTGGGATCTTTCGTCGATCCGTCGGCCAATAAGTGGGGTGTCCGCTTGAAACCACATCTAAGCCCATTTTGGAAACGGTGTCAAAAAGCACACGGCCTTTCGAGGTAATTAAACGTGATCCCCAAAAAGTGTGTTTAGCGTTAAGTTGTCGGCCGCTAAAAATCGAGGACCAAGTGATTTGAAAAAATTTGAATATTGGCTTTCTGTTATTGAAAATCGTGGTGGTGAGTAAATCGAGGATATAACAATTTTTTCATGAAAATAATTAGTAGCTTGGAGATGTTCCTCACGTGTCCTGTTCATTAGATAGTGCTTAATTCTGGTCTTTATCAAAATTGCCGAACCGCCGCAAGATCTTCCACGGGGATCTTTTGTGTCATATAATGTGTAGCCATTAATTTTGAAATACCTGTTGGTTGTCAAATGGGTTTCAGCAATCATCATTATATCGATCTGCTTTTCCATAAGGAAGTGCTCAAGTTCATTTTTATGTTGGCGAATGCCGTTTGCGTTCCAGAAACATATTTTTAACCAATTCATTTTTTTAAAATTGCCTGTAAAATAGTGGATTGCATTTTTAGCATTTCCTGCATCATGTTCGTCATGGAAACCGTAAATGTATTTATAGATTGAATAAGAGTCTGCAGAGTTGCCTCAAGATTGCTAAAATGTTGGTCGGAGTTTTGAGGCTTGGGCTCCTGATTCAAGTTTGGTTTATCGGATTTTACAACATTCGCATAAGAAATTTTTTGGGGGTTTTGCACGTTTATATGGCTGGTTGACTGGTGTACCTGGGGAAAATTGCTTGTAGAAATGCTGTTTGTCTGCTGGGGTGGCATATTTAAAATTGGTGACCTATTTGTCATTGACCTCTTGAAGTGAGTATAGACAGGGCAACCCCTGTAGTTTGCAGTATGGTTACCTCCACTGACGCTCGCGTCAGTCTTAGGTTTTTTGCACTGTGATGTACCGTGAAGTTCACCACACACAACGCAAACTGCGGGCAACTTACAATAGGCCTTAGTATGGCCAAATTCTTGGCAGTTTAGGCATTGAACGGGCCCTAAACGCTTATAAGGCTCCTCAACGGTAACATTACGATGCAAAAGATATTTGAGGTTATAAATGGGATGCACTTCATTCTTTTTTAAGGCAACATCTATCTCTAGGTTCCAATTCAACCCTAAACATGGGTTGAGGAATTTTTTCACGGTTTCTAATATTAACCACATTTTTAATTTTGAAGCCATTGTCTTCTAGTCCACATTCGTGTCAACAAAAGGGTCAATCCCTTTTATAACGACCTGAATACCTTTGGCACTTTTAAGCTGATATGTGTAAAACGATCTTTTTTCCTTCTCCAGGACGTCAGACAACTTTCGGTATTCATTTTCACTGTTTACCTGGATTTTGGTTTCATTGATGCTGCCGTGCTTAACCGATGTTACGTTAAAAGTGTCTTTGCCGATTGCCGCAATAAGTTGTTTTACCAGCTCACTAGAGGTAGGCTCTCGCAAATATATTAGTGGCGGCTTAAAGATTTTTTTAGATATTGTTGGCTTATCTGTTTGCAGTATAACAAACCTATTACTATCGGTTGCCGAAGTCCTATTATCATATTTAGAAAATTTCGGTTCAGATGATATTTGAGCTGATTTGGGGCTTCGCTGCCTTTTAACCACGGTTATGTACCTGTCCATGCCTACTTGGGTTTTTGGCTTATCATCAACAATTAAACTGGAAGATGTTTTGTCTTCAGTTGTAACAACAATATTTGGCGAACACGATCGCGGGCGTTTCCTATCTCTTAGAGACAGGAAATTTTCCAATGATTTTTTTACCGATTCTTCTTCAGAAATCCAAAGGTTTTTTCTACCGGAGCTAAGCTCTTTTTCAGAATTACATCTGATAGGTACACTCATGCAATTAATTGTTTCTATTTTTTATTTACAATTTAAAACGGTATTTAAAAAATGTCACAAAGTTTTTCTTTTAAACAAAAACACTCTGTTCACCTATTACGGTTTTTACTTAATCCCGTTATATTTCCTTTTTTTTACTTTGCGATCAAAAAAACAAACACGTCCGTTCACTATCGAAGCTGAACAACGACAGGGGCAATTGTGTCATTATTTTTTACTATGGTTTTAGAAATGTTATTTAGGGTTACGGTTCCAAAGTTTAAATAAAAAAAAAAAAATAAAAATAAAAGTTTACCACAATAACCGATAAATAGTTACAGTTTGACCAAACTTCTAGGTTTTTCTTAAATGTCCATAATTTTAAACTGCACGGAATAGATTTTTTTCTGATGTTTCCATGATGGTTTCAATCAATCCTGCCACACCATTTCGGCTTGACGTTGAGTTCTTGGACAACCTGTATATAATTTTCTGGAAATTTACCAGCAGTAGATGCGCTGGGTAGAACTTCATAAGGTGATCTTTATTTATTTTTTTTTGGGGAGAATACCCTTAAACCAGTGGTGCCCACAAGCTCTATATGGAAGAGTAAACACCAATACATTTAAGGAAAAACTACTTTTATTTAATATTTTTTGTTGTAAACAGCAAAACATTTACAAAAACACAAAGCTCACACTGATAATCGCTGCCGTCAATATTTACCAACAAAGCATGCGAAAGTGTTGTTGCTGTGCTTTTGTGTGTGTGCGGTGAAGAATTAAAAAAAAATATACAAGTCGAAGTTGTTTGAATATTTTTCATTGCTAGTGCTGAGCGCAGTATTTGTGTATTAAAGAGCACAGCCCTACAGATAAGCGCATTTACAAAAACAATTAAGTATCAAGCGCATAGAGCTGGGCACACTTGCCTTAAACAGTGATATTTTCAAACAATTGCTTAGTGTACCGACGAACTGCAGTATCTGCCATCCCACTAGAAACATAAAGAAAATTATATTCTACATATGTATTGAATAGCAAATTATTCAATCCATCTTTCAAAATAGTTTTTCAAATATTAACGTTCAAAAATGTTTTCTTAGCGATTAATTTTAATAATTATTGAAAGTGGTGTGTCATTTACAAGTCCAACAAATTGCAATTCAAGTCCAACAAAATTACAACTCATGTCGTTTTTGTAAATGTAGTGCAATCACCAGTAATTTTACTACACTTTTATATTCTTTTTTTATTTTACATACAACAAACTTTTGTTCTCTGCTTTTAATTTTGGAGATCAAAATCTAAAAGACTTTTATTACCACGTAAACACAACTTTAGGATATAAATAATTTAAAAAGCCACGTGGTCACGCTTGTTGGACGTTCTGATTGATTATCGTATACATATAAATTGGTGCCATCCTCCCAACCTTCACACAGTCACAGCAACAGTTGTTGCCTCTTGTTCACATGAAAGGTTGTTTTTATGCCAGAATTATCTTTCTTTGTCTACTTTCGTTTTTGAATTTTACAAGCTTTGATGACTTGTAGACAATTCGGCTGAAGACCTTGCATAAATTTACATAACTTAAATCATAAATGCCTAAAGAAAAATGTCTCCCTCTTTCAGTGTTCGTGTGTTAAAGTGAAATAAGACCATTAATGTGGGTTTGTGGCTGTTCACATAAAATGTATTTTAAATGAAATTTTAGGCTGCTCTTCAGGTGTCAAAGGAAATCTTAGTAAAGGAAGATTATGAAAACAAATATAGTAATTAATAAAAAGAAGGACTGACAGCTTTCACTTTGTAAACAAAACTTTTGCTTCTCTCATCAAGAATTGAATACATATACATTTAATATTATAAAATTTTTGGTGAGTTTTTCACTATATCGTAATTCTGTAGAAACTAATTTTTTTGTTATCCGGCGGAGTATCCCGAAATATGTAATAGTTAATTAATTTTGCTTCCAAACTATACTATTAAACTTTGATCAAACAATCTACTTAGTGTCTCTCAGCGAACAGGATTGGATGGGATTGAATTTGATTGCCTGCTACTCAAGTAAAATCAGAATAAGTAAAAAATCTGATTTGTTAGAGCATTTATTTACATACATATTTATTGAATCCTCAAAATGTGTCCTAACAATAAATATTCCAATTTTAATAACAAACTCAAAAAATTAAATAAGTCCAGCCAAATTTAGACAAAAAGTTTTATTTTGCGCGAATTATATAGGTAAAATCACCTATTTAACGCTCTGATGGCAGCAAAGCTATCCCTTCTTCTCAATCGTGACCGCTAAAATTAAGTATGTTGCGTGCAAGAAGATTTGCACGTGAAGCTCCAGCTTACTGACATACCTTGTTGCGTACTTAGAGAATTTGTCTTTTACCAGCTGAACTTACAGATCCTTGTGAGTTCAAGAGTATTTTACGTATCATGGAGCTGAAGTAATCGTTCGAAGAATTTAGTTTTGACGGATTTGAATATTTTCAATGTAAGATGTTAAGATGGTGCCCCATAATTAAATTCCATAGCACCATATAGGTTTTAGAATTGCATTCTATAATAAAAGTTTGCAATCCAGTATTAATGTAGCATTTATGCCCATGACCGAACTTAGTTGTTCTTCTTTAAATTTCAACTGAGTGACTTTTGCAATCATGTGAGACTTCCACCTGAATACTAGTGTACTAAACTGAATACTAGTGTACTTAACTTAAGTATGCTGCAGAATTATTAGGTTGTTAATTCTGATAAGCCAAGATGTTTGACTACGCAGTGTGAATATAACGTGAGTATATTTTTGTTCATTAACTTTGATTTTAAAAGGTTTTAACCATTATATATATTTTTGTTCATTAACTTTGATTTTAAAAGGTTTTTTTTTTTTTTTTTATATTGGACCAATACTCAGGGGATGACCCCTACATATGCAGTGCATTGTACCAGAACTAGGAAAATAGGTTGTGAGGAGGGGGAAAGAGGGAGTAGTGTTTGTGAACATTTGACTTGAACTTTCCAACGTTATAACAGACAGGAAACACGTATGCAGGCAACTTGTTCCACAGACGAAGCGTACGGATGAAAAACGAATTCTCTCTGTAATGCGTAGTACGATTCCCCGGGCAATCAACCACAAATGGATGAGCTCTGGACGATGAACGCGTGCTACGCAAAAATGTGCGAGTTTCGGGAACAAAATCCCTAATCTCGTCAGAGCAAAGTCCATTGTAGTAGTGATAGAACAGAGTAACGCACCCCACACTGCGTCGATGCTCCAGTGAGTCAATAGAGTTGGATACCCTACTGTCACCGATGAGCTTCTTCGCCCTCTCCTGCACACGGTCGAGTAACCCCAAAATAGACTTCGAGGCACCGGCCCAAACATAAGAGTTGTATTCCATTTTCGGTCGAATGTAGGTGGTATAAATAGTAAGGAGATCGGATGGAGTGAAGTATATCTTACACCGTTTCAAAAAACCGAGGCACTTGAATGCTTCTTTAGAGACATGAAAAATGTGTTCATTCCAGCGAACGTCACACTGTATCTTCATTCCAAGAACATTAAGAGCATCCGATTCCTCAATATTTATACCATCCATGAGTACAGATGAAGCAGCATCTGCGGTGGCTTGTTTGTGTGTTAATAAGCAACACTCGGTCTTACGAGCGTTAAAAGCGACCCTGTTTTTACGACCCCATTCGGAGATTAATAGAAGATCACTATTCAGTGAATCACTCATATGTAGCCTCTTGGCAGCGATCTCTGATATGCTAGGCCTATAACTAAAAGAGTACGAGTGACAGATGCTGCTGTCATCTGCAAAAGAGTGGATAGGGTTGGAAGTTTGATAGAGAAGGTCGTTAAGGAAAATTAAAAATAGGGTAGGAGAAAGAACGGAGCCTTGCGGTACCCCTGAATTAATCTTGAACTCGTTTGATGAGACCCCATCTATAACAACTCGTATAGTGCGGTCTCTGAGAAAGCTCGATATAAACCGAGAGAAGTCATCACCGACACCAAAAGCAGTAAGTTTTGCCAGTAGTGCAGCATGCCACACTCTGTCAAACGCTTTTGAAATATCTAGAGCCACCACCTTACTTTCACCGAAATGATGGATTGAGTGGCACCATTTCTCCGAAAGATATGCCATAAGATCGCCAGCAGAGCGACCCTTACGAAATCCATATTGGCGATCACAAAGTAAATTGTGCGACTCTAGATATCCCATAAGATGGTAATCAACCATACTTTCCATTACTTTGGAAAGCGCAGAGCAAATTGCAATTGGGCGGTAATTTTCAGGGTTATTTGCCTCACCCTTTTTGGGTATTGGTGTTACAACCTTCCAGCACGATGGAAACTCACCAAAATGGTAAAGTATGCTGAAGAGGCGTGCTAATGGACGCGGAAGCGTAGAAGAACACTGCTTCAAGACCAGTGCTGGAATGCCATCCGGTCCAGGAGTTTTGTTTATGTCGAGGTCTACCAAAACCCTTTTAACTGCTTGTGCCCGGGAGAATATCTTTGGCATAGTTACAGATACTCTTTCGAGCCCGGGAAGTGGTTGACTGCTTTCTGGCAAGCACGAATTGCTTGCAAAAATTTCAGCCAAAAGGTTAGCTTTGTCAACCGGATCGGTGAATGCTTGGTCATTCTTTAAGAGAGTTGGGATTGATGAACTAGCACTGGGGCCAAATCACCGCATACGATATCGAGCAAAATTATCGAAATTTTTCATTTTGGTATCATGGCATACGATATCGGATAAATTGTATAGCAATAATATAAAAATGTTAAAGTATTTATTTTTTCAATCTATTACATTTTGTTTAAATTACGATCCGTTATGCATCGTTTGCCATAATCTAGCTGTATCATAATGTTATTCGATACGACCGTTAATTCGATATCGTATGCGGTGATTAGACCCCTGTTCTTTACTCTCTTAACGAAAGACCAAAAGGTCTTACTGCCCCGGGGAGCTGCAAGGACCTTGGCCCGAAGGCGCTGTTCGTGAAGAAATTTTTCACGCCTAAGTACCTTGGTACACGAAGATCTTGCCTTTTTGCGTAGCAAATCAGTGTCTGGGTTTTTGTTTAAACGCCAATTACTGAATGCTTCCTCTCTGGATCTGACTGCGTTTTTGCACGTCTGATTAAACCAGGATTTCACTCTTGGTTTAATCGAAATCTGCTTGGAGGGGATGAATGATTTCATCCCTAGTAATATCATATTCTCGACCATTTTTGCTGAAGCATTTATGTCGTTATCTAGAAAGCAGAGTTTCCAATTAAAATGCTCATAAAATTGGTTGAGCTCAGCCCAACGCGCCTTTTCGTATATAAATATTGAACGTTTCGAAACGTTACGAAGTTCAGAGATCGAAAAAGAGGCAGAAATGGTGCAACGATCCGAATTGCCGAGAGGTGCACTAACTTTGACTTCATACTTTTCAGGGTGTGAAGTCAGAAATAGGTCAAGTGTGTTTGGATTGTGCCCTTCAACACATGGAATATGCGTTGGACCATTCACTAATTGCGCTAGATGGTTATGCGCAGCGAATAACTCAACATATTGGCCTTCTGGAGTTGTATGACTCGAATGACGAAGCCAGGATGAGTTGTGAACATTGAAATCACCAGCAACAACGATTTTACTGCTCGGATAATCTTCCAGGATCTTCGATATAGAGTCGGAAAGGGTATCGAAACCAGAGAAGGTGGTATCCCTCCCCGCGTTTGGACTTCTGTAAAGAAACCCGAAGTGCAAGAGGTGTGACCTGATTTTGAATTTAACCCAAAGACAGGTAAATTCGGCATCATACATGCTTAATGGTTGCTGGCATTGGAACACAACTTCATTGCGTATGTAAACTACAAGGCCCCGATGGAAATTAAACAGGGATAGAAGTTGATACCCAGGTATATGAAAATCCTGTGGATCAGCATTCTCTGATACCTAGGTTTCACATAAGGCGAAAATATCCGGCCGATGGAGACACGTGTGAGCATAAACAGAGAAGAAATTCGTTCTCAGCCCACGTATGTTGCAAAAGTCAATTGTAAACCTTCTTGTCATTACGATGGAAAATCAATGACCAAATGTTAATTGTTACTTTTACTGTGCTGGCGAAGCCGGAATTTATTGTCGCTTAAATGACTTTACAGCACCCAGTGTGTATACCTTCGATACTATAAAGCAAACAACAATTAACGCGACATCCTCAACACAGCAAAAACAATTGTTTTAACCATATCTCTAATATTGAAATATACTCCTGCAAATTTCGCGAAGCTACTTGATGGTTTTCATGTACGCTGCAGAATGCTGTGTCATCTGCAAAAGCTGAAGTGTGGATTCCGGATCTCGTTGTCATATCAGAGGTGCAAATCATATATAAAGTGTTAAATACCTCGGTATTCATCTTGACCGTAGACTAACATGGAAGTCGCATATCGAGGCAAAAGTAACGCAGATGAAATTGAAAGCAGTGCAAATTAACTGGCTACTAGGCAGAAATTCGACCTTGAAGCTTGATTGTAAACTTTTGCTGTACAACTCGATTCTAAAGCCAATAAGGTGCTATGGGATTCAATTATGGGGCACAGCCTCGGCATCCAACGTTGAAAAAATTCAAAGAAGTCAAAATAGAATTCTCCGTAGAATTACAGATGCTCCATGGTACGTTAAAAACTCACGAATCCACGCAGATCTGAACGTACCTTTTGTGAAATCTGAATTTGTGAAGTACGCGACAAGATATATTAACAAACTTGAATTCCATCCAAATCTTCTTGCAGTTAATATTCTTAACTTTGGTGGTCATACCCGTCTGAGAAGGAGGGATACTTTGGCTACCATTAGAGCTCTAAACAGATGACTGAATTCTGAAATAATATTCGCATAAAAATAAATTTTTGTCCAGCACTGGCAGGACTTTAATCATAATTTTTTTTTTTAGTATTAAGATTTGAATACTTATTGTCATTACATTTTTTTTTATGTAGATTCAATAAATAAAATAATGAATTTAAAAAAAAAACATAAAAAAAAAATAAAAAAAAATATATAAAGTGGGTCCCAGAATGTTACTTTGGGGAACCCCTGATCCGATTGGCAGTAAGGGGCTTATAAAGGCCTTCTCCAATAATAACGGCCGCATAAGTAGCTTTCCAGAAGCTTGTGAATGTCTAACTTTATTTTACGTATCAATCCGTCGTTCCACACTTTATCAAAAGCTTGGGATATGTCAATGAATAGAGGTGAACAGAATTTTTTTATCCTCAAAAGCAGAATTGATGATTAGGGATATTGGAGTCAACTTCGGCATTAACAATTTTTCAAATAGATTTGGAATTGTTGGCAGTAATTGACATACACAATCCAGAATCGGTTTTTTCTTCATTCCCAGTTTAAATTCGCAAGGGTGGCTCATCTCTAACGGGGGTTTTCAGACCTTTTGTCCCCTTCCACAGGGAATTTTATTTTATTGAGAACTACCATGAACGCTTTCCAAAAAAATGTTTAGAGGAAAGCCACTCTCTGGATTTCAATTTCTTAACTGAGTTATACATTACCGTAGCTTAAATTGAAATTGGGGAGATCTGTGCAGTTGTAATTCTCTTCTAACTCGTGAGCTTCTGACAGAACTTGTTGAACTTCAGACGAATGTGTTCTTTTGTTCACATATCTGAATCTTATATGGTTAGTAGTAGCATGTTACACTGCTAGTTTAATTGGCACATTAATATTCTCTGGCGGTCTCAACATTAAGTATTTCTTATATTTTAGCCAATTAACTCGAGTGACGGTCAACGCCAATTCACTAAACGGGGAATTAATCTTCTGAGGAAACGAAACAGTGGGTGAGTGATTCGATGACAAATCAAATGAAGGGTCCACTCGCATCCATTCTAAAGGAAAACTTTTCGCAACTCCAATATTTATTACATCTGGAATCTTTCGTCGGCCTGACGGCCAATGAGTAGAGCGTCCGCTTGAAATCTCATCTAAGCCCATTTTAGAAATAGTACACGATTTTTCGTGTACTACTTGCTGCTTGGATGTACTCTTTACGTGTCTCGTTCAGTAAAGAGTTCTTAATTCTATTTTTTATTAGAATTTCCGAGCCTCCACATGATCTTCCACGGGGATCTTTAGTGTCGTATAGCGGGTAGCCATTAATTTAAAAAAACTGTTGCTTGTCAAATGGGTTTCAGCTATCATCATTATATCGATTTGCTTTTCCATAGGGAAGTGCTCAAGTTCATTTTTGTGTTGACGGATGCCGTTTGGGTTCCAGAAACATATTTTTAACCAACAGATATGTTTAAAATTGCCTGTAAAATAGTGGACTGCATTTTCAGCATTTCCTGCATCATATTTGTCATAGAAATCGTAAAAGTGTTTATGGATTGAACAAGAGTCTGCAGAGAAAATGTGGAGGCAGATGACTAAAATTTGAATCGGAGTTTTGAGGTTTGGGCTTCTGGTTCAAGTTTTGGTCGGATTTAACTACATTAGCATTGGAAATTGCTTGGAGTTCTGTGTAGTTAATTGAATGGCCTACCTGGGGAAAATTATTTTTAGCAATTACATTTGACTGTTAGTGTGCTGAAGAAATTGATGACCTGTATGTTATTGACCTTTTAAAATTAGTATACACAGGGCAACCTCTGAAATTTGCAGTTGCTGTATTTTTTAAGACTTGCGTCGTCTTTTAACTTATTGCTCTCAGATGTGTCGTGAAGTTCGCCACATAGAACACAAACAGCGGGTAACTTATAGTAGGCCTTAGTGTAGTCAAATTCTTGGCAGTTTATGCACTGAACGGGTCCTAAACGCTTACGCGGCCCCTCAAAACCAACATCTCCTGGTTGCAGTTCAACCTTTAACATGAATTGGGGGATATTTTTTTCTTATACTTAAAGTTTTAAGTTTTGGCTTCCAGTCCAGTTTTGACATCATCCGTGCCTAAGCAAGGGTCAATAACTTTTATAATGACTTGAAGATCTTTAACACTTTTAATTAATAAGTGTAAAAAGATCTTTTCTCTTTCTCCAGGACATCAGAAATTTTTCGGTAATTATTTTCATAGTTGACCTGAACTTTTGTTTCACTGATGCTGCCGTGGTGAACTGATGCAACGTTGAAAGTATTTTTTAGTTCTGTTATGTTTTTTTAGTTATGTTTGAATAAAATATCTTTTATTTATAAAAATTTTTAATATATCTTTATTTGCAAGACTATTCTTACTGGGAATAAAATAAGTCATGTGCTAACATTAAATAAGGTATCACAAACTACTTCAGAAATTTACCTTTACGCAATCACTTTTCAAGGCATCGACACGGTACGAATCACTATGCAGATAAAAATACAAATTGTACTTCTTGACACTCTAGTCAGAAACTCCAAAGAGCTAAAAGAAACAACAGTAGCCAACTATCTCAGATTTATTGCCAACTTTGTTCTGGCAGAAATCGCCACCCGCATATGTGTGTCATTTTTCTTAATTTGCGATTCAACCTAACACGTATGGTTTTAATGAAATATAATCTCTGTACATATGTACATATTTATGTACATTTACTTACCAAATGAAAATTTTTCCTGAAATGGCAGAAATTATTAACATCTTTAACGTGGTCTTCCCAAAGTAAATCCTTTAGCAAGAGTGCTTCAATATCTAAATCGCATCTTTTAATCAGTACTGGTTTTACCCAACATCTCCTTTTAGTAACTTGTTTTTTTTATTTATTTTTAATTTTTCGTTTTCTGCTAAAAGAAATTTCAATTAGAGAAGCAAAAAAATTTTTTTAAGTTTACACTTCGACGACATTTTAAAAATGACTAGTGGCATGTGTAAACAGAAAAGCGAGTAGCAAGAGATTCGACTATTTCGAAGTAATTTGCGTTGATAATACGTACACAAAATTTGCATGCCGCTAGTTGCGTGTGTAAATGCAGCGTAACTGCGGAAGTAATCATACAGCTAGTTCAGGGGTGGCCTTGTCTATAGACAGCATAATGGCAAATAAGTTATCAATTCTTTCCAAGCAACCACAGAAGTTGCATTCATTCCCAATAGCAAATTGTCTCTGATAGTTCAGCCACACAAACTTTAAGAACTTCAGGCAAATTTAATATGTTGAAATAAACTAATTTAAATAAAAATAAAATCTAGTTTATTTAATTTGAATCTGGAATTGAAACCTCTACACACCGAGCTGTATGTTATCAATATTGAGGCAACTCTGTAGACTCTGGTTGAATCTACAAACACTTTTGTGGCCTCTGTGACTGCCATGATGTTGGAAATGCAGTAAACGCCAACCACAATATTGCAAGCTATTTTAAATAAATGATTCATATAATAAGTAAAAGTGTGGTATATTCGGCTGGGCCGAATCTAAAATACCTTTCACGATAGTCATGTATATGTACAGTATATATTACAAGTTTGAACTAAATATGCTAGGATATATATGGACCGATATCGGGGAAAACATATTTTTACCTTGTAATCACCATTCCAAAAAAGAGATCTTTCATGGACATTTTCATGGAAAAGTTTGTTTAAGCTACATATATCTCAGTTATGTATGAACCAATATCGGAATTTTACATTTTATGTATGTATGTATGTATACATTTTATGTATTTATTCTTTTATAACGAGAATTGTTTTTCAGCAAAAAAAAAATGTTAACGTAAAAATCGGTTCAGGCTATATCACAGGTATATATGGACCGATATCGGAAATTTTCATAAAATTATATTAAATTATTTTATTACCAGAACTGCTTTTAAGCCCGATTATTGTTAACGCATTTTACATGCTTTTTACTCGCACAAGTTTGGTAGGTTCATAATTTTTATACCCTTCACAAAAATGTAAAGGGTTTATATAACTTAGTGATTCCGTTTGTAATTTCTACAGATTTTATTTGCGACCCTATAAAGTATATATATTCTGAATCAGAGTTAATGGAAAATTCGATTAAGCGATGTCCGTCTGTCCAATGTTGAAATACGGTTTCTGAGAAAATCATTAGACTTAGAAACTTTTTTCTTTCACCATTCTTTTACCGCATCGATTCATGGGTTTTCTATTGAAATTCAGTAATATCGGTTCACGTATAGCTGAGATATATTCAAAATTCCGAAAAAATCCATTTTCTTCTGTAATTTTGTATGAAAATTTTTGAAAAAAAATTATTTGTTTTGTTTCAAACTTCACATACTCATTAATGATGACTAAAAACCAAAAAAAAAAAAATTTCAGATATCGGCCCATATATACCCGAGATATAGTCTAACCCGGGTATTTCATAACAACTTTTTTTGCTTAAAAGCAGCTCTGGTAATAAAAGAAAGTTATTTAAAAAAAGAAAATGAAAATTTCCGATATCGGTCCATATATACCTGAGATATAGCCTGAACCGATTTTCCATTAACTTTTTTTTTTTGCTGAAAAGCAATTACTAAAATATAGAAAACAGAATATTCCGATATCTGTTCATATATAAACGTCCAGTCAGAGTCTAGCTTTAATAGTGAACGGACGTATTTATTTTTAATTGGAGTGCTATAAAAAAAAAGAAACGGTATAAGTAGAAAACCGCAATAAGTGGAAGATTGAATTTATACAAAAGAAAAACTTTGTGACAATTACTTTTAAAGTAAAAAAAATATAAATAAAATAAAACAAAAGTTGCAGAGTGTACCAAGTAGATGCAATTCTGAGAGGGAGTTTAGCTCCACTAGAAAAAACCTCTGGATTTCTGAAAAAGAATCATTGAAAAAATCATTGGAATATCTCCTGTCTCTAAGAGATAAAAAAACGCACGCGTTCGTGTTCGCCAACCATCATTGTTAAAACGGAAGACAAACCATCTTCCAGTTTAGCTATTGTTGATAAACCGAAAACGCAAGTAGGCCTGGAAAGGTATGTAACCGTGGTTAAACGTAAGCGAAGTCCCCAAATCCGCTTAAATATCATCAAACCCGAACATTTCCAAAGATGATAATAGGACTACGGCAACGGATAGTAATAGGTTTGCTATCCTTCAGACTGACGAGCCAACTACATCAAAAAACACATTTAAACCGCCACCACTACGGCAATTGGCAAAGACTTCAACGTAACATCAGTGAAGCACGGACAAATAAGTGAAACAAAAATCCAAGTCAACTGCGAAAATTATTACCGAAAACTTACTGCCGCTCTGGAAGAAAAAGAAAAGATCTTTTTATACTTATCAACTTAAAAGTGCTAAAGGCCTCCAGGTTGTTATAAAAGGTACTGATCCTTATGTAGACACGGATGAGGTTAAGACTGCACTGCTAGATAAAGGCTTTAAAATAAAAAATGTGGTAAATATGCGGAAACGTGAAAAGATTCCTCAACCTATGTTTAGGGTTGAACTGGAACCAGGGGATGTTATTCTCAAAAAGAAGGAAACTCACCCCATTTATAACCTCAAATTTCTTCTTCATCGTAGGGTTACCGTTGAGGAGCCGCACAAGCGTTTAGGGCCCATTCAATGCCTAAACTGTCAGGAATTCGGTCATACTAAGGCATATTGTAAACTGCCCGCAATTTGTGTTGTGAGTGGCGAACTGCACGGTACAAAAATAACTAACTCAAGTGTTAAAAAATGTAGTAATTGTGGAGGTAACCATACTGCAAACTACAGGGACTGCCCTGTCTATATTCACTTTAAGCAGTCAATGACGAATAAGTCACCAATTATCTTTAAGCAACCGCAGCAGCCAAACATAATTCCTACAAACAATTTTCCGCAGATAGAACGGTCAACTAGCCACATAATCATGCAAAGCCACAAGCAAGTTTCATATGCTAATGTAGTCAAAACCGATATACAAAACTTGAATCAGAAGCCCAAGCCCCAAAATTCCGATCAAAATTTTAACAATCTTGAGGCACCTCTGCAGACTCTTGTTCAATCCATAAACACATTTACGGTTTCTATGACGAACATGATGCAGGAAATGCTGAAAATGCAATCCACTATTTTACAGGCAATTTTAAACAAATGAGTTGGTTAAAAATATGTTGCTGGAACGCAAACGGCATCCGCCAACACAAAAATGAACTTGAGCACTTGCTTATGGAAAAACAAATCGACATGATGTTGATTGCTGAAACTCACTTGACAAGCAACAGTTATTTCAAAATTAATGGCTACACACTGTATGACACTAAAGATCCCCGTGGACGGTCTTGTGGAGGCTCAGCAATGCTAATAAAAATAGAGTTCAGCACTATTTTCTACATGAGACACGTGAAGAGTATCTCCAAGCAACAAATATATGCATTAAACATTTTCATGGAAAAATCGTTATATCATCAATTTACTCACCGCCCCGATTTTTAACAACAGAAAATCAGTACTCACATTTTTTTCAACACACTTGGGCCTCGATTTTTAGCGCCTGGTGACTATAACGCCAAGGACACTTTTTTAAGAATCACGTTTAATTTCTCCGAAAGGCCGTGTGCTTTTCGACACAGCTTCCAAACTGGGCTTAGATGTGATTTCAAGCGGACATCCCACTTATTGGCTCTCAGACCGACGAAAGATTCCAGATGTTATATTTTGGAGTTGCAAAGAATTTTCCTTTAGAAGGGATGCAAGTAGAGTCTTCATTAGATTTGTCATCGGACCACTCACCCACTATAATATCCGTTTCGTTCCCCCAGGAGGTTGGCTCCCCGTTTAGCGACTTGGCGTTTGCCATCACTAGAGTTAATTGGCTAAAATATAAGAAATATTTGAGTACTCATTGTACAGAAAATATTGCCTTGAGCACCGCTGACGATGTTGATATATCAATTAAAGATTTTTCTGAAGACCTTAAACTGGCCGTACAACATGCTACTACTACCCATACGAGTTTCAGAAATGAGAACAATAGAACTTATTCGTCTGAAATTGAGCTACTTTTGTCAGACAAAAGAAGAGTTAGAAGAGAGTGGCAACTTCGCAGGTTTCCCCAGCTTAAAAGCAGGCTACGGGAGTGCATTACTCAATTAAGAAATCTGCTTAAAATCCAAAGAATGGCTTCCCTCAAAAATTGTCTAGAAGGTCTTGATGGTAGCCCGCAAACCGAATATTATCAATGGAAAGCGACAAAAGGTCTGAAAAGACCCGTAATAGGTAAGTCACCTTTGCGAACTTCATCTGGCGACTGGGCAAGAAGTGATTCTGAAAAAGGGATGGTGTATGTTAATCATTTGAAAAACGTTTTTACTGCAAATGATACAGTGGATGATGTAGCTGAATTTTCGCCATATGCTGTTAGACCGCCTGTGCCTTTGAGACTTAGTTTTCAAGATGTCGAAAACGTTATAAATAAAGTAAACTCAAAAAAAGCTCCAGGTTTTGACAAAATTACTGGCAAAATGCTTGTACAGTTACCTCGTGTTGCTAGAAGAATTCTTTTCATTTTTAACGCTATTTTGCGCATAGAATACTATCCTGCAGAGTGGAAGGTGTCTATGGTTACTATGATACCCAAGACAGGGAAGGATCCCACTAAAGTAGAGTCATATAGACCAATAAGTCTACTGCCAACAATTTCAAAACTTTTCGAAAAATTGTTAATAGCGAAGGTGACTCCAATATTGAATGATGTAGGATGCATCCCGGATCATCAATTTGGTTTTCGGGCTAAACACAGCACCATAGAACAAACGCATAGACTAGTTAATGTTATAAGAAAGACTTTTGAGGACAAAACGTATTGCTCAGCTCTATTCATTGATGTTTCCCAAGCTTTTGATAAAGTGTGGCACGAGGGATTAATGCACAAAATAAAGTTGAACTTGCCTGCAAACACTCACAAGCTTCTGGAAAGCTATTTATGCGGCCGGAAGTTCGTTATCAGAGAAGGCGACTTTATAAGCCCAACTCAGCCAATCGAGGCGGGAATTCCCCAAGGTAGCATTCTGGGACCCACTTTATATTTAATTTACACTTCTGACATGCCAACCAGATGTGGTATTCACACTTCAACTTTTGCAGATGACACAGCATTCTGCAGCGTACATGAAAACCATCAAGCAGCTTCGCGAAATTTGCAGGAGTATATTTCAATATTAGAGATGTGGTTAACACTTTGGAAAATTAAAGTTAATGAACAAAATTGTACTCACGTTACGTTCACACTGCGTAGACAAACATGTTCAGCTATCCAAATTAACAATTCACCTATTACGCAGAAAAATGAAGTCAAGTACCTTGGTATTCATCTCGACCGTAGGTTAACAGTGTTAAGCCTCACATTGACGCGAAAGTCACTCAGCTAAAATTAAAAGCAGCGCAATTAAATTGGCTTATGGGCACAAATTCTACATTGAAATTAGATTGCAAACTTTTGTTATACAACGCAATACTAAAGCCTATATGGCGCTACGGAATTCAATTATGGGGCACCGCCTCAGCGTCAAACATTGAAAAAATTCAAAGGCGACAAAACAAAATTCTTCGAACAATTACTGCAGCTCCATGGTACGTAAAAAACTCCCGAATTCACAAGGATCTGTGTGTTCCACTGGTAAAAGATGAGTTTTCAAAGCATGCGACAAGGTATATCAGTAAATTGGAACTTCACCCACACCCTCTTGCACGAAACATACTTAATTTTAGTGGTCACACTCGGTTGAGAAGAAGGGATACCGTTGCTACCATCAGAGCGTTAAGTAGGTGATTTTACCGATATAATATGCGCATAATAAAACTTTTTGTCTAGCATTGGCTGGACTGAGTTAATTTATTGTATTTAGTAATAAGATTTGAATACTTATTGTCATTACATTTCTTATGTAGATTCAATAAATAAAATAATAAATTATATATATATATATATATATATATATATATATATATATATATATATATATATATATATATATATATATATATATATATATATATATATATATATATATATATATATATATATATATATATATATATATATATATATATATATATATATATATATATATATATATATATATATATATATGTATATATGTGGCGCAATCCAAGTCAAATCGGACAGTTCGGAGAAAAATTTTTTTTGATTTGCTTTATTTTTTGTTGTATTGATGTCGCTATTGAACAACACATTTCAGCAAAATTTCAGATTTTTTTGGCTTAGGATTTCAGGGATATCGCGTTTTGAAAAAGCCGAATTATGAGAAAACCGTGTCCGAATAAATACTCATAACTTTTTCAATATTAGTCCAAACAGCATAATTTTGCTTACATTGTTTTTCTCTTTCTGTCTACTATCTAACAAAAAATGTGAAAAAATTGTGCACAGTGGGCTTGGATGCGATTTTTGAGATTTAATGTTTAAATTAAATTTTTTTCACTGCTTGTACTCTTTGATTTTCTTAAAATTTTTTTGTATTATACTTTGATTTTTTCCGCATCTTTTAAGACCCCTTTGATAGTGGGATTCGAATGAATACTATTTTTCCTGTTTTTTTTTTTTTTAATTTGTTAAAAATATTTTTTCATGTTAAGCCACTGTGCAAATATTTTTCAGAATTTCGCAGAATATATTTTAAAAACTAATCCATATATTTTGCTATTTGCAATTAATTGTTTGAATTTTTGTTCTCTGCTTTTCGATACTTTCAAAAAACAAATCGTAGCAACCAACGGTTGTTCATTTGTTTGAAAGGTGTAAAGAAATGTGAGAGACGTGTATAAATGAAAAAGCTTATTTTTTGTGTTTTGACAGGTATTATTAGAGCATTTTTCTTTTTAAATTCTCAGCAATTTATTTAGATTGTTGGGATATAAAGTTAAATGTTTGAGAATATCTTTCAAAAATTTCCAAAGTCTACTGATGATTAGGGTAGTTCCTTTGAAATGTCGACATATAGATAGCTGGGAAACATAGAAAACAATTTATTTATAATTTTTTGTTAAATATTATTAAACATTTTTTAAATAAAAAAAATCTTCCAGACCGATTTATATCCTCTGATATTAAAAATAAAGCTCTCGAATTTTACAAAAGTGATGACGTTAGTGTCAATTTGCCTGGTAAGAAGGATTTTATTTCTGTTAGAAATGATGATGGGCAAAGACAACACATTCAAAAAAAACTTATTCTATGTAATTTAAAAGAGCTGTATAAAACGTTTAAAGAACAATTTCCTGATTATTGTATCGGTTTTTCAAGTTTTGCGTCATTGAGACCTCAACATTGCGTACTTGCTGGATCTAGTGGTACACATATCATTTGCGTATGTGCTACTCATCAGAATGTCAAACTCATGATATTAGGTAAATATATATAATAGTTCATTCTGTTCGTGCATACATAATTTTATTTCATGATAAGTGCTAAGTTAGCAGTAATAACTAATAACGAAACAGTGCCTCTAGTACAATATAGTGACTGATTTTGTGTCCTTTTTCATCATACGATTGCTATTCTGGAAAATGTTTAGATTGTCCAGGATTCGATGTCCTAAAAAAATATATTAGACAACTTATTTGACCATAATGCTGTTGAAAATATTACATATAAATATTGGATGTCAAACCCTCGTTGCAGCCTCGAGACACTTACGAAAACCTCTTCAGAATTCATTGATGTATGAATGTCTATAGCGACAAGCCCGCTTCGATTGACGCACTGGAAGCCAACATTGCCAACATTATTCGTAAGATACCGGCCGAAATGTTGGAAAGAGTATGCAAAAATTGGACTAAGTGGATGGACCATTTGAGGCGCAGCCGCGGCCAACATTTGCATGAAATAATCTTCAAACATTAAATTATATCGACCCAACTATCGATCCAAATAAATATTTCATGCATTTTTCTGAATTTGATGAGTTCTTTTTTGCGTTGTGGTAGGTCGTTTGGCTTCAATTCTTGCACCAGCTGTATCTTATAAGGCTTCACACCCAAATCCTTCCGCAAAATTTTCCACGTAGTAGAGTAACAGAGGCCCAATTGCTGCGAACGGCGCCGAATCGATAATTCACGGTCATCACCAACACTGGCCGACACGGCTGCGATATTTTCTTCAGTTCGCACTCTGCGTAAGCGTGTTGGGGGTTTAATGTCCAACAATGTAAATTTGGTGCTAAATTTTTTACAATAGCCCGAATAGAAGCCTCAGTAGGTCGATTAAACTGACCATAAAATGGAAGAAGCGCGCGATTAACTCTCTTAACAGAGCACGCATTTTGGTAACAAAATTCAATAACTAGCAAGCGTTGTTCGTTTGTAAGACGATTAATGATTAAATTATAGACCAAACTGAAGATGTTTGACTGTTGCGGCTGCAACTGTGGGGGGCGAGCAATAATAAAAACAGCGGTTTCTCAATTTACAAAAGGATCAAATGCAGGGCTACTGTTCTGCTTTTCTGCTGTTTTATTATCTAAATAATACATTACAATATATAAAAGAAAAATACAGAATTTTAAAATATCCATACTCACTCAGCTCTGTCTTTCCTGGGCGTGCTTTTCACAAACTATGTCGTTAATTTCAAACGACCAAACGATTTCTACGAGGCAAGTATTCACATACCGGTTATCGCAAGACAGTGACAGAGCTAAGTTTTTTTTTTTTTTCTCATTCATTTGTTTATTGAATCTTCACAAAGTGAACTAACAATAAGTATTCAAATCTTAAAACTACATACATAAAATTAATTAAGTCCAGCCAATGCTAGACAAAAATGTTTTATTTTGCACGGTCAATATCGGTAAAATCACCTATTTAACGTTCTGATGGTGGCAAGTGTATCCCTCCTTCTCAGCCGAGAGTGGCCTGCAAAATTAAGTATATTGCGTGCAAGACGATTTGGGTGAAGTTCCAATTTATTGATATGCCTTGTTGCGTACTTTGAAAATTCGTCTTTTACAAGAGGAACACAGAGATCCTTATGAATTCGTGAGTTTTTTACGTACCATGGAGCTGCGGTAATTGTTCGAAGAATTTTGTTTTGTCGCCTTTGAATTTTTTCAACGTTTGAAGCGGAGGCGGTGCCCCATAGTTGAATTCCATAGCACCATATAGGCTTTAGAATTGCGTTGTATAATAAAAGTTTGCAATCCAGCTTCAATGTAGAATTTCTGCCCATAAGCCAATTCAGTTGAGCTGCTTTTAACTTTAACTGAGTAACTTTCGCATCTATGTGAGACTTCCACGTTAACCTACGGTCCAGGTGAATACCAAGGTACTTGACTTCATTTTGCTGCGGAATAGGTGAATTGTTGATTTGGATGGCTGAACATGTTTGTTTACGCAGCGTGAATGTAACGTGAGTACACTTTTGTTCATTAACTTTAATTTTCCAAAGTTTTAACCACATCTCTAACATTGAAATATACTCCTGCAAATTTCGCGAAGCTACTTGATGGCTTTCATGTACGCTGCAGAATGCTGTATCGTCTGCAAAAGTTGAAGTGTGGATTCCGGGTGTCGTTGGCATGTCAGAGGCATAAATCAAATATAAAGTAGGCCCCAGTATGCTGCCTTGGGGAACTCCTGCCTCGATTGGCTGAGTTGGGCTTATAAAGTCGCCTTCTCTGATAACAAACTTCCGCCCACATAAGTAGCTTTCCAGAAGCTTGTGTGTATTTGCAGGCAAGTTCAACTTTATTTTGTGTATCAAGCCCTCGTGCCACACTTTATCAAAAGCTTGAGAAATGTCAATGAATAGTGCTGAGCAATACTTCTTCTCCTCAAAGGTCTGTCTTATGACATTGACTAGTCTGTGCGTTTGTTCTATTGTGCTGTGTTTAGCCCGAAAGCCAAATTGATGATCAGGGATGCATCCCACAGTGTTCAACATTGGACTCAACTTTGCCATTAACAATTTTTCGAACAGTTTTGAAATTGTTGGCAGTAGACTTATTGGTCTGTATGATTCTACTTTAGTGGGATCCTTCCCTGGTTTGGGTATCATAGTAATCATGGACACCTTCCACTCTGCAGGATAATACTCGAGACGTAAAATAGCGTTAAAAATAAAAAGAAGAATTCTACGGGCTACACGAGGTAGCTGCTCAAGCATTTTACCAGTAATTTGATCAATACCTGGAGCTTTCCTGGGGTTTGTGTTACGAATAACATTTTCAACATCTTGAAAACTAAGTCTCAAAGGCACAGGCGGTCTAACAGCATATGGCGGAAATTCAGCAACATCATCCACTGTATCATTTGCAGTAAAAACGTTTTTCAAATGATTAACATACACCATCCCTTTTTCAGAATCGCTTCTTGCCCAATCTCCAGTTGAAGTTCGCAGAGGTGGCTTACCTATTACGGGTCTTTTCAGACCTTTTGTCGCTTTCCATAGAGAATAGTCGGTTTGCAGGCTACCATCAAGACCTTCTAGATAATTTTTGAGGGAAGCCATTCTTTGGATTTCAAGCAGATTTCTTAATTGAGTTACGCACTCCCGTAGTCTGCTTTTAAGCTGGGGAGACCTTCGAAGTTGCCACTCTCTTCTAACTCTTCTTTTTTCTGACAGAAGTTGCTCTATTTCAGACGAATACGTTCCATTGCTCACATTTCTAGATCTTGTATGGCTAGTGGTAGCATGTTGTACGGCAAGTTTAAGGTCTTCAGAAAAATCTTTAATGGATATATCAACATCCTCAGGGGTTCTCAAGGCAATATTTTCTGTACAATGAGTACTCAAATATTTTTTATATTTTAACCAATTAACTCGAGTGACAGTCAATGCCAAGTCACAAAACGGGGAACCAACCCCCTGGGGGAACGAAACAGAAACTATAGTTGGTGAGTGATCTGATGACAAGTCCAATGAAGGCTCCACTTGCATCCATTCAGAGGGAAAATTTTTTGTAACTCCAAAGTCTATAACGTCTGGGATCTTGCGTTGGTCTGACGGCCAATAAGTGGGGTGTCCACTTGAAATCACACCTAAGCCCATTTTGGAAACGGTGTCAAAAAGCACACGGCCTTTCGGGGTAATTAAACGTGATCCCCAAAAAGTGTGTTTAGCGTTATAGTCGCCAGCCGCTAAAAATCGAGGACCAAGTGATTTGAAAAAAATTGAATATTGTCTTTCTGTTATTGAAAATCGTGGTGGTGAGTAAATCGAGGATATAACAATTTTTTCATGAAAATAATTAAGGCATATATTTGTAGCTTGGAGATATTCCTCACATGTCTCGTTCATTAAAAGTGTTTAATTCTGGATTTTATTAGAATTGCCGATCCTCCGCAAGATCTTCCACGGGGATCTTTTGTGTCATACAGTATGTAGCCATTAATTTTGAAAAAACTGTTAGTTGTCAAATGGGTTTCAGCAATCATCATTATATCGATCTGCTTTTCCATAAGGAAGTGCTCAAGTTCATTTTTGTGTTGGCGAATGCCGTTTGCGTTCCAGAAACATATTTTTAACCAATTCATTTTTTTAAAATTGCCTGTAAAATAGTGGATTGCATTTTTAGCATTTCCTGCATCATGTTGGTCATAGAGACGGTAAAAGTGTTAATGGATTGAACAAGAGTCTGCAGAGTTGCCTCTAGGTTACTAAAATTTGGATCGGAAATTTGGGGCTTGGGTTGCTGGTTCAAGTTTTGGTCGGATTTAACCACATTAGCATATGAAAATTGTTTGGTATTCTGCGTGTTTGTGAAGTTGGTTGGATGGCCTACCTGGGGAAAATTGTTTTTGCCAATGACATTTGGCTGCTGGGCTGCTGGAGAAACCGATGACTTATTTGTCATTGACCGCTTAAAATGAGTATAGACAGGGCAACCTCTATAATTTGCAGTGTGGTTACCTCCACAGTTACTGCATTTTTTAACACTTGCGTCGGCCTTTGGCTTATTGCACTGAGTTGTGCCGTGAAGTTCGCCACATACAACACAAACAGCGGGCAACTTGCAGTAAGCCTTAGTGTGGCCAAATTCTTGGCAGTTTAGGCACTGAACGGGTCCTGAACGCTTATGTGGCTCCTCAACGGTAACCTTACGGTGCAAAAGATATTTGAGGTTATATATTGGGTGAATTTCACTCTTTTTTAGCAGAACATCCCCTGGTTCTAGTTCAACCCTAAACATGGGTTGAGGGGTCTTTTCACGGTTCCTGATGTTTACTACTGTTTTTATTTTAAAACCCTTATCTTCCAATCCGGTTTTTACATCATCAGTATCTACGCATGGGTCAATCCCTTTAATAACGACCTGAAGACCTTTGGCACTTTTGAGGTGGTAAGTGTAAAATTATCTTTTCTGTTTTTCTAAGACATCAGACAATTTTCGGTAGTCGTTTTCATGGTTTACCTGAATTTTTGTTTCATTGATGTTTCCGCGCTTAACTGATGTCACGTTGAAATTGTCCTTACCGATTACCGTAATAAGTTGTTTTACCAGCTCATTAGAAGTAGATTCTCTCAAATATATTGGTGGCGGTTTAAATGTTTTTTTTGCTGTATTTGGCTCATCAGTCTGGAGGATTGCAAATCTATTACTTTGCGTTGCTGTAGCGGTATTATCCTCTTTGGATATCTTTGGTTGTGATGATATCTGAGCGGATTTCGGGCTTCGCTGACGTTTAACCACGGTTACATACCTGTCCATGCCTACTTGTGTTTTCGGCTTATCTGCAATAACTGAACTGGTAGATGGTTTGTCTTCTGTTGTAACAACAATGTTTGGCGAACACGACCGCGTGCGTTTTTTATCTCTTAGAGACAGGAGATTGTCCAACGATTTTTTCAATGATTCCTCTTCAGAAATCCAGAGGTTTTTTCTAGTGGAGCTAAGCTCCCTCTCAGAATTGCATCTACTAGGTACACTCATGCAATTTTTTTTTTTTTTTTATTTATATTTTTTTAAATTTAAAAGTATATAAAAATAATTGTCATAAAGATTTTCGGTTTTGCAAGAAAACAAAATTTTAATGTATAGTTTTTTTTCCCACTGGGTAGTTAATCTTCGCGCACAATAACAACAATAACAATGCACTGCCACCGCACTTGTTTTATTGAAATTTATTTTATTGTTTAGTTAATGAAATGTAAGGAATTTATTTTCCCGTTGTTTTTTTAAATAATTTGTTATTGTTTTTGCAATTTAATACAATATATTATTGTTTTTGTATGTGAGTTTAAAAATATGTTAGCACAATGATTTTTGGTTTGTTTTTTTTTTCACTTTTTAAAAACACGACTGTGCGGTTGAAGAATCACAGGATGAACAGAGCTAAGTAAGTTACTATTTTACAGAGTTGCTATTACGAATTAGCGATTTTAATAAAAACAAGGTAAAAAAAATAATTCAAAATAAAAACGTTAAATATGCAGTTCACAACATGAGTCGACTAAGGAGATTCACCACCAACGTCGAGAACTGCCAACTCGGATGAAGGACGCTTCAGATGTCCAGCCGAAGTCTTTACCACAGCCGAGCGAACTTGCCCATCCTTTGCTGTAAAAACCTCTTCAACAATACCCTTCTTCCATTCACCTCGTGACTCATTATCGTCACATATTATTACAATGTCACCGACTTGTAGTGGCTTTACGTACTTAAACCATCTGGTACGCCGAGTAAGATCTGGAAGGTACTCTAGCACCCACCTCTTCCAGAAAGTCTGTTTCAATTGCTGCAGTATATGCCATTGCTTCCTTAAAATCACCCTCTCGCCGACAGCTGGAGTCTGTACAATGTTTGGGCAGCCAATTAAAAAATGGTTTGGCGTAAGTGGCTCAGCCTCAAAACATTCTACCGGCAGGTGAGTAAGAGGACGGGAATTCACTAAATTCTCCGCCTCTATCAGCAAGCTCTTTTAAGTTTCCACTTGCGGTGACTTTTCCTTCAACGTAAATGATAAAACATTTTTAACGCTACGCACCATGCGTTCCCATGCTCCTCCGGCTGATGGATTTGCCTGGGTATTAAACATCCATTCAATACTTCGCTTTGCACATTCTTCTGCCAGCACTTTTTCATTCAAAACAAAATCTTCCTTGGAGGCACCTATGAAGTTCGTGCCTCTATCACTTCTAATACGGATGGGTATGCCTCTACGATTAATAAAATTTCTAATGCATAAAATAACAGCATCCGTTGACAAGTCCTTTGCCATTTCCAGGTGAATGGCCCTTACTGTGAGGCAAGTAAAAAGAGCAACCCATCTTTTTTCGCAACGGCGGCCAATTGACACCGTGAAAGGTCCCATATAGTCCAGCCCTGTATATGTAAACAGTCTCACATATGGTGTGAGTCTATCTACGGGATGTTGACCCATTAAAGGCGGTTCAGGAATGGCACTTCTATTTTTACATTCTTGACAACTAGTTTTGGCAGACCTTACTAGTTGACGCAAGCTCGGAATCCAGAACTTAACGCGTATTGCAGCACAAATAGCTTCCTGATGTTGATGCCTGAACTGTTCATGATAATTTTTGACGATTAATTTCGTTATTGGGTGGTTCTTCGGCATTATTATTGGCTGTTTCGTTTCACGACCGACACATTCCGCATAATTAATGCGACCAGAAACTCTTATCAGGTCGTCTTGGTCTAAAAATGGAGTCAATTTAAATATGGGGCTTTTATTATGTAAAACTTTATTTGATTTTAGCAAATCATATTCTTCGGCGAATTCGTTTCTCTGAGCAATTTTACACCAATATTTTTCAGCTTCATCTATTTCAGGAACCGTTAAATATGAACGGAAATTTAAACTTGATTTATTCTGCCGAGAAGCGTAACATTTAAATATCTTAATTGCGCGATTAAACCAACATCTTATTCTCAGTAGTCTAAAATAATCCGATATATCGTCATATGAAAAAAAAGTGTAAACATTCGTAATTGTTAGCAAATATTTTGTCCGAATTTCCGAATTAACTTCATGCACTTCAATATCATCAGGTAGCCGTGGCCATTCGGCAGCATCAAATTTCAAAAACTGAGGACCATTTAACCAGCGGGAGTTGGCATAAGTTTGTGCAGAATATAGAGGACGCGTCGCATCGTCAGCTGGGTTATGATCGCCTGGAACCCATCTCCATTGTTTGGCGTCGGAAATCTCCAAGATTTCAGCAATACGGTTTGCGACAAACTGCTTATAAACTCGATTATTCGAACGAATCCATTTAATAACTGTCTTGGAATCAGACCAAAACACAATTTCCCGCGGCTTTAACTCATGGCTAGATAATATCGTATTCATTAACCTTGCACCTAAAACAGCTGCTAACAATTCAAGCCTCGGAATCGATAAGTGTTTTATCGGTGCACACTTTGATTTGCCTGCAAAGAATGCTATGCTCACTTGGCCATCATAATTGATTCGCCAATACCCGATGGCAAATGCCACCTCGCTTGCATCCACAAAGATTTGCAAATTAATATTTTTTAAAGAATGGTCACACTGCGATCCATAATATCTTGAAATTTTTATATGACGTACGTATTCCAGCTTTCTGTACCACCTGTACCATATTTGATACACTTCTTTAGGGATAGGGCAACTCCGTTCAATTTTATATCTCCACAGCTCCTGAAGCAGAATTTTTGATGCAATCATTATATTCGCTAAGAGTCCAAATGGGTCGAATACTGACATTGTCAAACTCAATACTTCACTTTTAGTGGGCTTTCGATCTCCATTTAAAACTTCTTCAGGAACTTTTGAGAACTTCAGGTCAAAATAAAAGGAGTCATCAGAAGGCGACCAACACAATCCTAAAATTTTTTCAGTTGCATTCTCACCTTCGCACAGACTGGAAAGATTTAAATTGTTTTCAATAGCTTCCGTACCCTGCATTAAACGCAAAAATTCATTAGAATTCGAAACAAAACCTCTGAGCTCGAATCCAGCGTGGGCATGAATGGAAACTACATTGGCTGCTACTGCAATTGCTTCATCAACAGTGTCGAAACTGTCCACGTAGTCATCGACATAGTGATTCTCTACAATAGCTTTATAAGCTCTAGGGTAACTGTTTTCAAACATTCTGGCATTTAAACTCCTTACATATTGAGCTGAGCATGGCGAGCTAGCGGACCCAAAAATCATTGCCTCCATTACATATATATCCGGTGGTCTTGAGCTATCACCATTTCGCCATAAAAATCTTTGCACTACCTGATCGTCTTCACGAATTTTTATACGGTGAAACATCTCGCGTATATCTGCACAAATTCCAACTCGACGTTGGCGAAATTTAAACAATATTGACAAAAGTGGTTTAGGCTGATATTTGGCTGGGCCTTTCATTAATCTACTGTTAAAGGACTCTCCTTCGACTAATGCTGCGGCATCAAAAACAAGTCTTCGTTTATTGCCTTTATTGACGTTGGCAACAGCAAAATGCGGCAGGTACCAGGTACGATCGTTTTCCTCACTGGCTTCTTCGGGCAATAACTTCCTAGCGTACGACTTCGAAACATATTCATAAATTCTTACATTGTACCAATTGGCGAAATCGTCATCTTTTTTCATTTTTGCTTCAACGCCCACAAGGCGCTTTATTGCCATAGAGAAACTTTCCCTGTATTTAAAATTGGCTTGTTTCCATAAGAGCCCAGTCCCATATTGACAACCGACTTTTGTTGTTGTTCGTTCGAGAATTTCTTCAGCTACCTTATCTTCTTCGGATATAACAGGATCAGCTGTTTTCATGTCAAAATTCTCTAGTGTAAAATATTCGGAAACCTGTTTCTGCAAATCTTCAAAATTTTTATTATCAATTACACATACGGTTGTTCCTGTGTCTTCTTCGTTAGAACCGAATAAAATATTTCCTAATTTAGTCTGATGTACAGAGAAATTATCGTCCAAATTTATAATTCCGTATGGGCGTACGAGATTAATGTGCGGCAAACCTATTAACAATTTAGGGTATGCGTCATAATAGCCACTAACTATTATGTCAGTTAATACAGGAAATTTTGCTCTAAATTTAGCAATACTTAAACTTTGTAATGGCAGCTGTAAATTCCTTGTTGTTCTAACGTTTTTCATTTGGAAACTACATTTGTGTTCATTAACATTAGCTATTTCCATATTAATTTTTGATGAAACTTCGTTTGACGTTTTACCGCCAATCCAACCGAGTGACAAATTACTCTTCGGCCCATTAAATCCAATTCGCTTTGCAACATTTTCATCCAGAAGAGTTATTTTCGATCCTTCGTCAAGGAATGCCATAATATTTACAGTACCATTTGGCCCTTTCAACTGCACTGATACAAATTTAAATAATGTTTTTTTATTTAAACAATCGTTAACAATAGTTGTTACATGTTTCTGTATTGTATCACTTTTGCCCATCTCTTCAAAATTGTCGTCACTATTTTTTACAATCATTCCAGAAGTACCATCACTGCTATTTTGACAACCAATATTATTATTTTTCTCGTTCTTGATAAAGTTTTTGTTTTCATGTAAAAGACGATTATGGTATTTCGAACATTTCATTAAACCACATTGGCGACGATTATTACATTTCAAAGAACCGTGACCTGTATGCAAACAGCTAAAACAAAGATGATTATCCTTGGCAAACTTCCACCGATCGTCAACTGAAATGGTCTTAAATTTGGGACATTGATTCAAATAGTGGTTTTGTTTGCACTTCAAACAACTTGGAATGTGTGTGATGATTGCAAAAGATGGTCTCACCTCTTTCCGTTTGGTACTGGTTGTTTCAGGGTTTCTGCCACCAATTTCTGCTGCTAGAGAAATGTATGTAGCGACTTCATGCAACCATATACTAAATTCTTTAACACTGGGATTTTGACCTAAATTGTTCAAAGAATATTTCATCCATTCTTCTCGTTTGGTCATGGGCAATTTATTTATGAGTTCATCTAAAAGTGTTGGATTACACAAATGTGGCGTGGCGCCGGCATTTTCCAAAAAGACAGTAAAGTTTGATACCATTGAACTCAAGTCAACAATTTCATGAAATTTATTAGCGGATATGGGCGGAAAAGCTCGTGCTCTGGCTATTTGGCTCCGTATCATAATCTGCGGGCGACCGAAATGAAATTCTAATGTTGAAATTACTTCATTGACGTGTTCAGGGTGAATTAAAAGAGCTTCAACCCTTGCTCTGGCATCGCCTTTCAATGCTTTCTGCAGCCGAGAAAGGTTTTCTAAATTTGTGTAGCCGTAAATCTGTGTAGTTTCTCTATACGATACAGAAAACATGGGCCAATTTTCCGGCTGGCCATTAAATTCCGGTAAATCATATAATTTATGCATTGGGCGATATTCCCTAAAAGATTGTGCACCATTATATGGCGCGGCGGCGGCAGTAGTCACAAATGTAGAAGGCGTAGTTGAGGTTATACATGTCGTTGTTGGCGTAAACGAATGTATTGATTGGGACGGCATGAAATTCCGTGTTACAGACTGAGGCGTATAATTATGTACGTATGACGACGAAACAAAATTGTTACTATGAACGGAGGTCGGAGGGACATACGTTTGCGCAATGTTTGGCGGAATAAAACTTTGCGAATAAGAGGGCAAGTTCGCGTTTTGTGCAACAAAATTAGGCAAATAAATTTTATTTGTACTTATCTTAGGCTGCTGCATCGGCTGGCTTGATGGTAGCATTCTGTTGTTTGGCGGCACTGTTGCCGAGTATGACGTTTCAGCAGGCTGGGGTGGGGACGTTGTGTTGGCTTTCTCCAAAAGGCTTTTCACCGTCTGTTTAAGTTGTTGAATTTCCTCCTTCAAATCGGCTACAGAGGGCTGTTCAATCATAGTTCTTTCATCCTCACTTTCACTGCACTGAGCGTTGTCGTCCTCGCTAGTGTTGGGACAATTAGAATCATCTTCCTTCTTCGACATTTTCTCACTTTGAAAACGCTGGCTACGGCGTGGCCTAGAGTACAAGGAACTCTCTAGCTGAATAATAAAAAAATAATGTTGCGGCTGCAACTGTGGGGGGCGAGCAATAATAAAAACAGCGGTTTCTCAATTTACAAAAGGATCAAATATCAAATGCAGGGCTACTGTTCTGCTTTTCTGCTGTTTTATTATCTAAATAATACATTACAATATATAAAAGAAAAATACAGAATTTTAAAATATCCATACTCACTCAGCTCTGTCTTTCCTGGGCGTGCTTTTCACAAACTATGTCGTTAATTTCAAACGACCAAACGATTTCTACGAGGCAAGTATTCACATACCGGTTATCGCAAGACAGTGACAGAGCTAAGTAAGTTACTATTTTACAGAGTTGCTATTACGAATTAGCGATTTTAATAAAAACAAGGTAAAGCAAATAATTCAAAATAAAAACGTTAAATCTGCAGTTCACAACATTGACAGTGACACAAGATACAAAACGTGCGTGAGCTGTCAAAACTAGTGTTGCCAAAAAGATAATAGCAAAAAAAAAATCACTCGTTATATATATATATATATATATATATATATATATATATATATATATATATATATATATATATATATATATATATATATATATATATATATATATATATATATATATATATATATATATATATATATATATATATATATATATATATATATATATATATATATATATATATATAAATAAAGCAGTTTCGGTAATGAAAAAAGGTTATATAAATATGGAAAATGAGAATTTCCGATATCGGTCCATATATAACCGAGATATAGCCTAAGCCGAATTTTTCCCGAAAATGTCGCGTAACCGAACTTTTTTGTGCTTAAAAGCAGTTCTGGTAATGAAATAAGGTTATGTAAATATGGAAAACGAAAATTTCCGGATTTGCTGAAAAGCAATTCTCGTTATAAAAGAAGGTTACTAAAATACAGAAAATATAAAATTCCGATATCGGTTCATATTTAACCGAGCATATTTAGGTCAAATTTTTAAATATACTATACATATACGTGACTATCGTGAAGGGTATTTTAAATTCGGCCCAGCCGAATATACTACACTCTTACTTGTTTATTTTTTGTCATTTTATATGTCTGGTGCTAAAAAATTTTTTTGACTAACTCCTAAAGACTAACTCCTGGGAGTAGTGTTTTATCTTCCATTCTGTACAGACGTCTTTTGTTACTGCTGTCCGTATTTTCTATATATTGCACCGGAATAGGTAGCAAACTGTGTACACGTGTTTTTATTTATTTATTTTTATACCCTTCACAAAAATGTAAAGGGTATATATAAGTTTGTGATTCCGTTTGTAATTTCTACAGTTTTTTTTTGCGACCCTATAAAGTATATATATTCTGAATCAGAATTAATGGAAAAGTCGATTAAGCGATGTCCGTCTGTCCGCTGTTGAAATACCGTTTCTGAGAAAACCATTAGACTTAGAAACTTTTTTCTTTCACCATTCTTTTACCCCATCGATTCATGGGTTTGCTATTGAAATTCAGTAATATCGGTCCACGTATAGCTGAGATATATTCAAAATTCCGAAAAAAGCCATTTTTTTTTGCAGTTTTGTATGAAAATTTTTGAAAACAAAAGTTGTTCGTTTTGCTTCAAACTTCACACACTTATTAAGCATGGTGACTAAAAGACAAAATTTTTTTTTTCAGATATCGGTCCATATATACCCGAGATATAGCCCAAATCGGATTTTAATGAAAATGTCGCATAGGCGAAGCTAAATAACTTTTTTTTGCTCAAAAGCAGTTCTGGTAATAAAATTAGGTTACATAAATATGGAAAATGAGAATTTCCGATATCGGTCCATATATACCCGAGATATAGCCCAAACCGGGTTTTTCATGAAAATGTCGCGTAAGCGAACTTAAACAACTTTTTTGTGCTCAAAAGCAGTTCTGGTAATGAAATTAGGTTACATAAATATGAAAAATGAAAATTTCCGATATCGGTCCATATATACCCGAGATATGGCCCAAATCGGATTTTAATGAAAATGTCGCATAGGAGAAGCTAAATAACTTTTTTTTGCTCAAAAGCAGTTCTGGTAATAAAATTAGGTTACATAAATATGAAAAATGAAAATTTTCGATATCGGTCCATATATACCCGAGATATAGCCTACACCGGGGTTTTCATGAAAATGCCGCGTAAGCGAACTTAAACAACTTTTTTGTGCTCAAAAGCAGTTCTGGTAATGAAATTAGGTTACATAAATATGAAAAATGAAAATTTCCGATATCGGTCCATATATACCCGAGATATGGCCCAAATCGGGTTTTTCATGAAAATGTCGCGTAAGCGAAATTAAACAACTTTTTTGTGCTCAAAAGCAGTTCTGGTAATGAAATTAGGTTACATAAATATGAAAAATGAAAATTTTCGATGTCGGTCCATATATACCCGAGATATAGCCCAAATCGGGTTTTTCATGAAAATGTCGCGTAAGCGAACTTAAACAACTTTTTTGTGCTCAAAAGCAGTTCTGGTAATGAAATTAGGTTACATAAATATGAAAAATGAAAATTTTCGATATCGGTCCATATATACCCGAGATATAGCCTACACCGGGGTTTTCATGAAAATGCCGCGTAAGCGAACTTAAACAACTTTTTTGTGCTCAAAAGCAGTTCTGGTAATGAAATTAGGTTACATAAATATGAAAAATGAAAATTTCCGATATCGGTCCATATATACCCGAGATATGGACCAAATCGGATTTTAATGAAAATGTCGCATAGGCGAAGCTAAATAACTTTTTTTTGCTCAAAAGCAGTTCTGGTAATAAAATTAGGTTACATAAATATGGAAAATGAAAATTTCCGATATCGGTCCATATATACCCGAGATATGGCCCAAATCGTGTTTTTCATGAAAATGTCGCGTAAGCGAACTTAAACAACTTTTTTTGCTCAAAAGCAGTTCTAGTAATAAAATTAGGTTACATAAATATGAAAAATGAAACTTTCCGATATCGGTCCATATATACCCGAGATATGGCCCAAATCGGGTTTTTCATGAAAATGTCGCGTAAGCGAACTTAAACAACTTTTTTGTGCTTAAAAGCAGTTCTGGTAATGAAATTAGGTTACATAAATATGAAAAATGAAAATTTTCGATGTCGGTCCATTTATACCCGATATAGCCCAAACCGGGTTTTTCATGAAAATGTCGCGTAAGCGAACTTAAACAACAATTTTTTTTTGCTTAAAAACAGTTCTGGTAATAAGATGAGGTTATATAAATGTGGAAGATAAAAATTTCCGATATCGGTCCATATATACCCGAGATATAGCCTAGACCAAGGTTTTCATGAAAATGCCGCGTAAGCGAACTTAAACAGCTTTTTTGTGCTCAAAAGCAGTTCTGGTAATGAAATTAGGTTACCTAAATATGGAAAATGAAAATTTCCGATATCGGTCCATATGTACCCGAGATATAGCCCAAATCGGGTTTTTCATGAAAATGTCGCGTAAGCGAACTTAAACAATTTGTTGTGCTCAAAAGCAGTTCTGGTAATGAAATAAGGTTATATAAATATGGAAAATTAAAATTTTCGATATCGGTCCATATATACCCGAGATATAGCCTGAACCGATTTTTTCATTAAAAATTTTTTTTTTTTTTTTTTTTGCTGAAAAGCAATTTTTGTTATAAAAGAAGGTTACTAAAATACAGAAAATAAAAAATTCCGATATCGGTTCATATATAACCGAGCATATTCAGGCCAAATTTTTAATATACTATACATATTCATGACTATCGTGAAGGGTATTTTAGATACGGCCCAGCCGAATATACTACACTCTTACTTGTTTTTGTCTCTTTTTTCACTGTTGTCCGTATTTTCTATATATGTATGTTCACTATTAACTTCGTATGAAACCAAATTGCACCGGAATAGGTAGCAAGCATTTGATTGTTTTTTTTTCTCATTTTTCACCGTGTTCCGTGTTTGCTTTATGTGTTCGTTCATAATATACTTATTTTAAATGTACTTCATCGCCTTGTGGTGTGGAAGGTGTTGGACTAAATTTTGCTAATCTGAGCAGTGTCGAAGGTATATACACTGGGCACTGATCAGTTTAAACTAATTTAATTCCAACATTTTAAATGCTGCAATCAGAGTTTATTTTAATTTTCCGTTTTGTTATTGGTTACGAACACTACTCCCTCTTTCCTTCTCATTATAACCTAAGTTCCTAGTTCCAGTACAATGCACTGCATATGTAGGAGTTATCCCCTAAGTACTGGTCCAAGATAAAAAAATCAAATAAAAAAAACAAGAAATAATATTCAAAATTGGTTTCTTTTATTTTCAGGCCTTTGCCATACCGTTTCAAAAGAAGCAGAGTTTAAAACCCGGTTATCAGCCCGTTAGTAAACTTCTTCAAAAGAAAATATGTATAGGTTCCTAAAAAAAAATTTTTTTTTTTTTTGTTAATATAAATTTGTACATTTCGAAAAACATTTGTTGAAAATGTATGCAAAGTTTTGTTGAATCAGTAAAAATTTAGTTAGAACAGTAGTAAGGCAAAAGCTCACAAAAATATTCAAATTAGCATCCTGATAGAAGGTTAGTTTGAATAAAACGTTCATTTATTTGACTAAATTTTGTTAATAAAATTCACCTAGTAGATTTGAAAAACTTTTTGGATTTGCGAGTTTTTAAATATTTTATTGTTAAAAACCAGCATTTTCAAAATTGATTTCTATCACACACTTGAATAAAAAAAATTATGTATTTAAAATCACTGTTTTGTCCCATTGGCAGCTACAACGAGTTCTTGCTGTTGTTGTGCCTAAAGAGAGATAGATATTGGTTTAATTATTCAAATAAAAGAGATGTTTTAACAAATACTCACTTCCTCCATAATATCATTAAATGCCCGTCTTAACTTTGCTCTTGCATGCGCTGCTTGTTCCGGGTGAAGGTTTCTTGATTCGGCTGCAATATATTCACCAAAAGCCATGGATGAATCTTTTGGTTGCGAATTCTGAGCGCGAATTCAATTTAGAGCTTCAACTGCCAATTCTTTGAAATCATTACTTCGCCTTGTTGTTGTTTGGGTTGAGCTCTTGCGCTTTCGCTGTTGACAAGATAGAGATGGAGACTGTTCGTCACTTAATCCTAAGTCAGTACACATTGACTCATCTGTGGTTGCAAATTCCTACGATTATTTACACATATATGTATGTACATATATGTATGTATGCACTTAAATAACAATTGATGAATATTAAAGCTGAAGATACTTACCAACTGCATGTATGAAATTGATTGGGGTGACTGCCGCACTTTACTTGTCTCCAAAACATTAGAGGCTCGAAATACTTCCATGCAACGGGAATTATTTCATCCGTGCCTTGACCCGACTTTTTTCTCCTAAGTTTTCCCAAGTTGCTGTTGAAAGTTGTGCGAAGATTGGCTCACTTCCCCTTGCAATCGTTGAAACATACAGGAATAGCATCTACGACTTTCTGTCACGCACTATCTTTGTGTAGTTTGTATTCTACACATCCCACAAGCTTCTCCGCGAATCAACCTCTTGTATGAGCTTCGAAATGTTTTCATGTGACCATGATGTTTCAACTTTTTTCCTGTACGATGTTTGTTTGGTCTTTTTAGCCACTGGAGAGTTTCTTGGTGATGGCACTTCTATAGGTTGGAACAAATTGTCCATCACTTTTTCTCCTCCAACATATATAGGCCAATCGCGATATTCCATACTTATCCTTTTTTTACTATTTCAACAAAATTATCACTTTCGCTCCGCGCTAAAATTTTTTCTTGTTCTTTTTCAATTGCTTTATTTTTTGCATGACAATGATGCCATTGTCAGATGTTAAAAAATTTACGCACCTGACAATATGAAATAAGCTAACAACGTCTGGCAATGATCTGACAATGGCAAAGAAGTGTTTACACGATTGTCAGGTGCCTGACAATATTTTTGTCTGACAATGTGCTGACAATGGTTTCCTGACAACATCAATATCATTTCTAAAGACAATATTCCCCAGATGGGCCAGTCAACCAGCTATATATGTACATATATAAAACTCCAAAGAAGTTTCTTATGCTAATGTGGTTAAGTCCGATATACAAAACTTCCATCACGAGCCCAAGCCTCAAAATTCTGATCCAAATTTTAGCAATTTTTAGGCAACTCTACAGACTTTTTCAATCCATAAATACATTTACGGTTTCCCTGCAAGATATGCTGACAATGCAATTCACTATTTTGCGGGCAATTTTAAACAAATGATTTGTTTTAAAATATGTTTCTGGAACTCCAATGACATCCGCCAACACAAAAATGAACTTGAGCACTTCCTTTTGGAAAAACAAATCGATATAGTAATGATTGCTGAAACTCTCTTGACTACATAACGTGTGACACAAAAGATCCTGTGGAGAATCAGCAATTCTAATAAAAGAATTTGCATTATTTACTGAATGAGACACGCGAGGAGTATCTGCAAACTATAAATATATGTACTTAACATTTCCATGGAAAAATTGTTATTTCCTCGATTTACCTACCGTTCCAATTTTCAGTAACAGAAAACACTTGGGCCCCGATTTTTAGCGGCTGGCGGCTATAACGCTAAACACGCTTTTTGAGGATATCGACACCGCTTCCAAAATGGGCTTAGATGTAATTTCAAGCAGACATCCCACTTATTGGCCGTCAGACCAACGAAAGATCCCAGATGTTACAGATTTTGGAGTTGCTAATTCGTTATTCAGCCGCACGCTTCGACTGTGGAACAAGTTGCCTGCAGAAGTGTTCCTGTCTGTTATAACGTTGGAAAGTTCAAGTCAAATGTTCACAAACACTACTCCCGCTTTCCCCCTCCTCACAACCTACTTCTGGTACAATGCACTGCATATGTAGGGGTCATCCCCTGAGTTCTGGTCCAATATAAAAAAAAAATATTTTTTCATGGAAAAATCGGTTTTGGCTATATCTGGGGTGTATGGACAGATAACGGAATATTTCGGGTATATATGGACCGATGTCGGGAATATTCAGTTCCTATATTTTAGTAACCTCTTTTTATAACCAGAACTGCTTTTAAGCCAAAAAAAATTGTTCATGGAAAAATCGGGTTTGGCTATATCTCTGGTATACATATATGGACCGATATCAGAAATTTTGATTTTCCGTATTATTACTAGAACTGCTATTAAGAAAAAAAATTGTTTAAGTTTGCTTACGCGACTTTTTCATGGACAAATCACTTCAGGCTATATGTGGCGCTGGTAAAAGAGAAATTTTTTAAGTATGTCAGTAAACTGGAACTTCACCCAAATCCTCTTGCGCGCAACGTTCTTGTTTTGGCCACACTCGGTTGCCACCACCAGAGCGTTCAATAGGTGATTTTACCAATATAGTTCCCGTATAATAAACCTTTTTGTCTAGCATTTGCCGGACTTAAGTAAAAAGCAAATTTTTTTATTTTTATATGATTACTATTTAGATTTGATTACTCATTGTTAGTTCATTTTGAGGATTCAATTTATAATTAAATTCTTAGAAAAAGGATATATCTCGGGTGTATATCGTCCGATATCAGAAATTTTTATTTTCTGTATTTTAGTAACTTCATTGCTCAACCGAATTTTCTATTAATTCTGATTCAGAATATGTATACTTTATAGGATGGAAAATGAAGATTGTAGAAATTACAAACGGAATCGCAAACTTATGTATACCCATTATATTTTTGTGAAGGGATTTAAAGGGAAAACTTTTTAAACAAGTGTGCACATAAATATTAAAGTGTGGAAATATTTATAATAGTATCAAAAGTGTAGTTAATATATTTGTATGTCAACAGTACCAAAAAAAAGTACGATCGCACCAGCTTTCCCATCACTTTAATTAATATCTCAAAGCACTTCGGGCTAAAGCTACTAGTTTTATTTTACTTTAAAACTGACAGATATTGTGTGTTTGTTTGTACATTACCGAGCAAGAACGCAGTCAGCTAAATAAAACTGTAGGTTAAAGTAAACTTTTGCAAATAAGCCATGAACAATATACATACATATAAGCCTGCCTCTAAGAATACAATACAAAATGAATACGCGCTTGTGTATGTATGTATATACATATGTATGGAGGGATTATCGCAGAAAGGTCGGATTCCAATCAACAACAAACTAAAATATTGTTCATGCAAACATTCTTTGACATACCAGGACGTAATTCTATCGAAAACGAACACAAAATCAATAAAGTAAATCCTCTTGTCTTTTACTTTTTCCTGACATTTACGCTTTCACAGCCATTTTGCACCTTAAACCACCAACCAACCATCACAATAAGCATTAAAAGAAAGAGAGAAAAAAATAAATAAAAAGTTGATAAGAAACTTATGCTTCCTTAATTTAAGTTTTTGATTTTTCCCTGGGAAAACAAAACCTAAAGTCACCTGAGATGAAAGAACAAGCAAATGTATTTTTAACGTGAAATAATGATGGTGAGCAAATATTTGCTTTTGAAGGGGTTTCATTTGACAAAGGGTCAACTCAAGCCAGATTATATATAAGATTTTACAAAAAGTTAAATTTAAATTATTGGAAACAGCAAAACATCAACAACATCGCACATTTATTTCCTCTAATTATATTTGATCAATTTCAGCATACCTCAACATTGTATTTGAAAACTTTTTCAATAAAATTCAGTAACTGAGTTAGCACAAAGCAATCTTAAACAGTTCACGGTTTTGTACATACTTGTTACGAAAGAGCATATCGTTGGTCTCATGTGGAAAGGATGTAACTCGTATATTTCTCACATTTCTGTTTTTCAGTGATTATGATACACTTCACTCAAATAGACCTCCTCACATAGAAGTAGTTTCATAAATAGCGCGCAAATCGGAGTCTAGCTTCGATAGTGAACGGACGTGTTTGTTTTTGATCGGAAAGTAATAAAACAAAATCCGAATAAGTAGAAAACCGGAATAAGTGAAAAGAGTGAACTTACTTAAAAAAACTTTGTGACATTTATTTATAGTTACATGTATTTTGAAGTGAAAATAAAAAACTGCATGGGTGTACCCACTTTCCACTAGAAAAGAAGAGTCTGTAAAAAAAAAATTGGACAGTCTACTGTCGCTACGAGAAAGAAACATCATAAATACAAAAGAAAGAAACATATATATTGTTCACTATTAATTTCGTATGAAACCAAAATGCATCAGAATAGGTAGCAAGATGTGTATATGTTTTTTTCTTTTTCATCGTTGTCCGGGTTTTCTCTACATTACCTTGCAGTGTGGAAGGTGTTGGACTAAATTTTGCTAATCTGAGCAGTATCGAAGATATATACACTGGGCACTGACCAGTGTAATAGAGTTTCTTTTAGTCTTTCATGTTGTTATTGTTAAAGTTTAACCTCCACAAACGCTACTCCCTCTTTCCTCCTCATCAATCTATTTTCCTAGTTCCAGTACAATGCACTGCATATGTAGGGGCCATCCCCTGAGTACTGGTCAAAAAAAAAAAAAATGGATTTAAAATTAAAAATGTAGTAAACATTAGAAAGCATCCACTATTCATAGAGCTGCAAAACTATCGGCAGTCGTCTCCATCGATATTTTCGATAGTTTCAAGAAAAACGTTCGATAATATTGATACTATCGTTAAACGCTACTTTTGGCTATGAATCTGTAACTCAAGTGGAAGTTAGTAAACATAGATACATGCATATTTATGTTGGTATATAAAAAATCTACGTTTTTTTTATTCTATGATAAAAAAATATAACTTTTAAATACTTTTATTTTTATTTTTGCTAAACACTTTGAGCTGCAGCGTCACCTGTATGCAAAGAGAACAAAGTTTTTTAAGTTGCAGTTGACATTTAGCCGCTAGATATAAGTTGCCATGTTTAACTAACATTTTTATATAAAAAAACTCCTTTTTTATTTGGGATGTAAGTAATAAATGATATAATACACTTTTCTTTGATATATAATATAATTTATATAATAAATTTTCATTTGTTAATTACGCTATAACTATAAAAGTTTAAAAGCGGCTAAGAACCTGCCTGTCGAGAGGTGTACCAAAGGGTTCTGTACTTCGAACACTTCTATACTCGATTTATGGTAACAATCTCCCTGGTCAGATAAAACAAATACAAATATATCGGTCCATATGTACCCGAGATATAAATTAAACCGATTTTTGCATGAAAATGTCACGTAAGCGAATTTGAACAACTTTTTTTTTTTTGCTTAAAAACAGTTCTAGTAATAAAGGGGGTTATTAAAATACAGAAAATTAACATATTCGATATCGGTCCATATTAACCGATTTTTCATGATAAAACTTGGTTTTGCTTAAAAGCAGCTCTAAATATAAAAGGAGGTTACTAAAATACAGGAAATTAAAATTTTCGATATCGGTCCATACTCGTATATACCCGAGATATAGTCTAAACCAATTTTTTCATGAAACAATTTTTCCCCTTAAAAGTAGTTGGGGTAATAAAGGGAGGTTACTAAAGTGAAATTGAAGATTTCCGATATGGGTACACATACATCCGAGCATATTTAGCTCAAATTTGTAATATATAATATATTTTTAGTATATAGTATTTGGGATTCGGATATATGTTTTACTTGCCAAATTTCGCAACAATACTATAAGAATTATTCTTGTTTTACGAGTATTGTAATGGCGAAATAAATAAATAATAATTATAGAACACGTTATAGGTATTCCCAAGGCGAATTTATACGGGTGAATGCAAGCGAAAAAGCGAATTCAGTACTATGTTTTTTGTTATTGTAAAATATATCGTGAATGTCAAAACCTAAATTTAAGAAATTATAAAAAAGTTCATCAAAAATTCAATAAATTTATATTTACATCTCTGGGTACGGAGAATATTAAAATACAAAAATATGTATGTTAATAAATAAAATAAATACCGCTAGTTCTGAGACAGCAAACGCTGTACAAACAATGTGGGCAATTAACAAAATGCATATGTGATTCAATATGAGGTGAATATAAATAGAAAATAATTAAATGCTCGGTGGCTTAGTGGTTAAAGCAGTAGATCATGGTACGTCATGTCCCGAGTTCAAATCCCAGTGGGTGCTGATGAGTAGTGTAGCGACTACGAAACAGCTAGTTGTCCCCCAGCTAAGGATTTGATTATTTTTCTTGTCTTCTTCAATCAAAATTAGTGATCACAGCAGATTTGTATTGTAAAAAATCCTTCTTAAGAAAAAAACTTAAGAAAGAAAAAACCTGAACTGTAACCCGTTGTACAAATGTACAAACCAAAAATTTAATTTAAAAAATTATAAAAAAGTTCATCAAAAATTCAATAAATTTATATTTACGTCTCTGGGTACGGAGAATATTAAAATACAAAAATATGTACATATGTTAATAAATAAAATAAATACCGCTAGTTCTGAGACAGCAAACGCTGTACAAACAATGTGGGCAATTAACAAAATGCATATGTGATTCAATATGAGATGAATATAAATAGAAAATAATTAAATGCTCGGTGGCTTAGTGGTTAAAGCAGTAGATCATGGTACGTCATGTCCCGAGTTCAAATCCCAGTGGGTGCTGATGAGTAGTGTAGCGACTACGAAACAGCTAGTTGTCCCCCAGCTAAAGATTTGATTATTATTTTTCTTGTCTTCTTCAATCAAAATTATTGATCACAGCAGATTTGTATTGTAAAAAATCCTTCTTAAGAAAAAAACTTAAGAAAGAAAAAACTTGAACTGTAACCCGTTGTACAAATGTACAAACCAAAAATTTAAGTTAAATATAAACTTTTATAATTGTTTGTAATTAAAATCAGAGATTATATTAGTTTTTCATTTTTAAATTCACGCAAATTTCCTGAAATTGCACCAAATCATACAAAAAACTCTTCAGATTAAAATGGCGTGAAAAAGTTTGTAAACAAAAGAAAAAAATTGACAGTCTCATTGGAAAAAAGGCGAGAAGTTAAAAATAATCACCTGTGCCGTTAAGTTCACCTAGTAATGAATTCGCCTTGGGTATTCCCATCACAACAGAGTTGTATTTTTCAGTTCGCTTCGGCAGAGTATGTACAGTACAAATCAAGAATATTACTTGGTGTTTTTGTAAATGTTGTAGCACTGCAGTGGGTAATTTTACAATATGTATATTATAAATTCAATTTATTTTTATCAGGTGTCTAAACATAAAAACACCGTACAACACTTGTTCTCCTATTTTAAGCATGGAAAAATTTTCGTAACATGTCTCTCCTACAAAAACTGATTTTTTTCTATTAAAGTAAAGCAGGTTGGCTTTTACAAACTTTAACGCTTGTAATGTCTAGTGGCTTGATTATTTTACAGATACTGGAATACCCTTATTACACATTTATGTACGTAGATGCTTTACTTGCAACTGTGCACACATACATGTTAACGCGTACTTCATTTTCATAAATAAAGTCTTCTGAAAGGAAATGAACAACAAACAACAAGTCATCAACAGTTGAATTAGTATTGTATTTCCAACAGTTTTTTAATAAACAACATATGTATGTACATACAACAATACCAAACAATTGAATTTATGACTATTTGCTTTACAACAGCTAGGAAACAATACAATCTACCTATACATCCACATCTAAGCACATGCAAAAAACAATGTAAAACATATCGCTCCTTTATTGCAACATAGTCATATCTCAAAAAATGAGCTTTTCGAGTTAATAATGCAGAATTGTTAACCTTTTATAGGTATTGTGGCAAAATTTTATTTAAATAAACCGTTTCCTTTAGGAGATATTTTCTAAAAAGTTTTTCTAAGACTTGTATGGAAACTAAAAATTTGAAATGTGTTATTCTCGAAACAAGCTTTTTTGCGTTATGACTATGTTGCAATAAAGGAGCGATATGTGTTTCACGAGCGGAAAAGCTTTCAGGAAGCAGCTTTTTTTATTATTTATTTCCATTATTAAATTGCCAGTAAAAAATAATATGTTGATTAATTTTTGTGGATATTTTTGTATAACCGTAAATCCATTGTTTGTTATTTACTTTGCTGATGCCTAACAGCAATATAACTTTTCTTTTCTTTCTGCTTTTCAAAAGAAAAGTACCACATAAAAAGCTTATGACGTAATTAGGTTCTAAATAACATTAATCTAAATTATTAATATATGAAAAATAAAGTTTAAATGGTTACTGATTCTACCTACTCAGCTTAACCAAAGACAATAAATACATATATAAAGATGGGGCACTCTGAACATTTAAAAAGAACAAAAATTATAAACTGCGGGGGTAAACAACAAGGGCTAATTAGCACAAAAAGAGCACAATTTTGTAAACATGAAAACATTCATGCGCACATGCGTAAATATATAAACATGGTATGTATGTATGCATGTTCTCATTTGAGTTTTGTTGATGGGAATTATTAAGAACAAGTGAAGCAACAAACATACATATGTATGTAAGTATCTGCAATACATATCGCTCCTTTATTGCAACATAGTCATATCTCGAAAAAGCTCGATTCGAAAAAAACGCATTTAAAGTTTTAGTTTCCATACAATTCTTAGCAAATTTTTTGAGAAAATATCTCAATAAGGAAACAGTTTAAAAGCAATTTGAATAAATTTTTGGCACAATATAAATAGTAATATTGTTAATAATTCTGCATTGTTAACTAGGAAAGCTCATTTTTGAGATATGACTATGTTGCAATAAAGGAGCGATATGAGGATGTATTGGTGCATGCTAAAATTTTTTTTTGGGAATTACCCAGTGGTGGTAATTGCTAGCGAAGTGGTAGGTGTGTTCTGCCTATGCACTAAAATCGCTAGCGAAAGGATATGCCACTCGGCTAGTATATCCAAAACATGGCCAGATCAGGGCTTTTATGGCTCTTTTGCAGGCATTGTTACTAAATTCCCTACCTCTATCGTATAATAGAAATTACTTTGCAATGTAGGGGACGCCGAGTTAATTGTTGTTGATTATAGCAGTATTGAAAGTATTTACCACTGGATACTATATGATCAACCCAGCAACGATTAATTTCGGCCTCGCCTACACTGCAAAGACAACATTTGATTGTTGGTCTTTCATCGTTGATGACAGGTAACTTTAAAATTGATTTCTGTAACATACGTGGGCTGAGAACGAATTTCTTTTCCGTTTATGCCCACACATGTCTATATCGGCCGGATATTTTCACCTTATGTGAGACCCAGGTATCCGAGGATGCTGATCCACAGGATTTTCATATACCTGGTTATCAACTTCTATCTCTATTTCATTTTCATCGCGGCCTTGTAATTTACGTTCGCAATGAAGTTGTGTTCCAGTGCCAGCAACCATTAGGCATGCATGATGCTGAATTTAGCTGTCTTTGGGTTAAATTCAAAATCAGGTCACACTTTTTGCATTTCGGGCTTCTATACAGAAGTCCAAATGCGGGCAGGGATATTACTTTTTCTGGCTTCGATGCCCTCTCCGACTCCATATCGAAAATCCTGGAGAGTTGTCCGAGCAGTGAAATCGTTGTTGCTGGTGATTTCAATGTTCACAACTTATCCTGGCTTCGCCATTCGAGTCATACAACTCCGGAAGGCCAATATGTTGAGTTATCCGCCAATGAGTTGAATGAGTCAACGCATATTCCATGTGTTGAAGGGCACCACTCAAATACACTTGACCTATTCCTGACTTCGCACCCTGAAAAGTACGAAGTCAGCGTTAGTGCACCTCTCGGCAATTCGGATCATTGCACCATTTCTGCCTCCTTTTCGATCTCTGCGCTTCGTAGCGTTTCGAAATCAGCTACGAAACGTTCAATATTTATTTACAAAAAGGCGCGTTGGGCTGAGCTCAACCAATTTTATGAGCATTTTAATTGGAAACTTTGCTTTCTAGATAATGACATAAATGCCTCAGCGAAAATGGTTGAAAATATGATCTTGCTGGGGATAAAACATTCATCCCCTCCAAACAGATTTCGATTAAGCCAAGAGTGATATCTTGGTTCAATCAGACGTGCAACAATGCAGTCAGATCCAGAGAGGAAGCATTCAGTACATGACGTTTAAACATAAGCCCAGACACTGATTTGCTAAGCAAAAAGGTGTGCCAGAGTACTTAGACGTGAAAAGTTTATTCACGAATATCGTCTTCGTGCCAAGGTCCTTACAGCTTCCCGGGGCAGTAAGACTTTTTGGTCATTCGTTAAGAGAGTAAAGAACAGTGTTAGTTCGTCAATTCCAACTCTCATAAAGAATGACCAAACATTCACCGACCCGGTGTACAAAGCTAACCTGTTGGCTGAAATTTTTGCAAGTAACTCCTACTTGCCGGAAAGCAATCAACCACTTCCCGAGCTCAATAGAGTATCTGTAACTATGCCAAAGATATTTCTCCGGACGCGAGCAGTTAAAAGGGTTTTGACCGACCTCGACATAAATAAGACTCCTGGACCGGATGGCATTCCAGCATTGGTCTTGAAGCAGTGTTCTTTCACGCTTGCTCGTCAATTGGCACGCCTCTTCAGCACACTTTAACGCTTTGGTGAGTTCCCATCCTGCTGGAAAGTTGCTAATGTAACACCAATTCCCAAAAAGTGTGAGGCAAATAACCCCGAAAACTACCGCCTAATTGAAATCTGCTCTTCGCTTTCCAAAGTAATGGAAATTATAGTTTACTACTACCTTGTGAGGTATCTGGAGTCGCATAAATTACTTTGTGATCGCCAATACGGATTTCGTAAGGGTCGGTCTACTGGTGATCTTTTGGCATTTCTCTCTGAGAAATGGTGCCACTCAATCCACCATTTCGGTGAAAGTAAAGTTGTGGCTCTAGATATCTCCAAAGCGTTTTACAGAGTGTGGTATGCTGCATTGCAGGCAAAACTTTTTACTTTTGGTGTCGGTGATGACTTCTCTCGGTTTGTATCGAGTTTTCTCAGAGACCGCACTATACGAGTTGTAATATATGGGGTCTCATCAAACTAGCTCAAGATTAATTCAGGGGTACCGCAAGGCTCCGTTCTTTCTCCTACCCTATTCTTTATTTTCCTAAATGACCTGTTATACCAAACTTCCAACCCTATCCACTCCTTCGCGGATGATAGCAGCATTTGCCATTCGTACTCTTTCAGTTATAGGCCCAGCCTATCCGAGATCGTTGCTAAGAGGCAAAATATGAACGACTCACTAAACAGTGATCTTCTATTAATCTCCGAATGGGGTCGGGAAAACAGGGTTGCCTTTAACACTCGTAAGACCCAATGTGATTTATTAACACAAAAACATACGACCACAGCATCTGTGGTCGTATGTTTTTGTTTAATCTGTACTCATGGATAGTATAAATATTGAGGAATCGGAAGCTCTTGATGTTCTTGGAATGAAGATACAGTGATGTTCGCTGGACTGAACACATTTTTCATGTCTCTAAAGAAGCATTCAAGTGCCTAGGCTTTCTAAAACGGTGTAAGATGTACTTCACTCCATCCGATCTCCTTACTATTTATACCACCTATATCCGACCAAAAATGGAATACAACTCTCATTTTTGGGCCGGTGCCCCAAAATCAATTTTGGGGTTATTCGACCGTGTGCAGGAGAGGGCGAAGAAGCTTGTCGGTGACAGTAAGGTATCCAACTCCATTGACTCACTGGAGCATCGACGCTGTGTGGGGTGCGTTATTCTGTTCTATCGTTACTACAATGGATTTTGCTCTGACGAGATTAGAGACCTTGTTCCTGAAACTCGCACATTTTTACGTAGCACTCGTGCATCGTTCAGAGCTCATCCATTTGTGGTCGATTGCCCGGGGGAGTCATACTACGCATTACAGAGAGAATTTGTTTTTTAGTCGTACGCTCCGCCTGTGAAATAAGATACCTGCTGACGTGTTTCCTGTCTATTATAACGTTGAAAGTTTCAAGTCACCTATTTTCCTAGTTCTGGCACAATGCACTGCATATGTAGGGGTCATCCCCTGAGTACTAGTCCAAGTTAAAAAAAAAATATCTTTGCCTATTCACCAGTAGTGGTAGCAATTGCTACCCACTATTCAATAGCTAATACGCTATCACTAGGTAATGCATAACGCACATATTTTTCTACGGCGTATACAATGTTTGTCACATGTTAATACAAAGCTCCCGTTATTAAACCAACAAAAAGTTTGGGATCATAACATTATCTTGGCTAAAACAAACTTCAGTAGCATTTGCAATTTACTGAAAAACCACGTGTTTTTTAGAAAGTGTTGAATTTAAACGATAGTCACTTAAATATATAGTACATATATTCAAAATTTAAACTGAATATACTAGGATATATGTAAATGGACCGATGTCGCAGACTATTGTTTTTGCCTTGTAATCGCCATGCCAAAAAGGTAATCTTGCAAGGAAATTTTCATGGAAAAATTGGTTTAGGCTATATCTCCGATATCGGAAATTTTCTGTATTATAGTAACCTCCTTTTATAATCAGAACTGCTTTTAAGTAAAAAATTTTCTTTCATGGAAAAATAGGTTTAAGCTAAATCTCGGGTATATATGGACCGATATCGGAATTTTTCATTTTCTGTATTACTCGTATAATTCATAATCCGGTCTTATAACCACAACTGCTTTTACGCAAAAAATTTTATGTAATTTGACTGTTTACAAAATTTAAATTGTTTTAATATGGATAGCGAAGGAGGGTGGCGAATGTGATAGTTTTCTTTCGACGGCTACTAGTGACTAGCATAAGGATTGCACTTCAGGTCTGATACTACATGCAGAAACTTGTAGCTAACCCTTTAGCTGGCTGAAGGTAAAGCAGAGACGGGTCAATCGCCACTTCTAATGACAAGCCCGTGTTAAATTCGCCACTCAGATACAAGTGTGGTAGATTGTAGCTGGGCTAGCGGTAGTGCAAAATTAGCTAGCGAATCTACACGTTCGGAGCTAGTCCCCTACACGACTGGGTATAATTTTCATTCAAAACATACATCTACGCTCATATGTATGCTAAGCGTACTCAAGATATGCATGAATGTTTATTATTTTCTGCGATGTTGCTTGTTTTTTTATATATGTATGTAGGTATTTCTGACATACATACATACTTATTTTAAAACTAGCATTTACCAGCGACTTTGTCTGCGGAAAACAGGTGTTTTCAGTAGCCTGTTTTGAAGCGAAACCAAAATTAAATCATGACTTCTCAGTATACGATTTGGGTTGATTCGAAGTATATTTCACATAATTTTAGCATTGTATCTAATGCTGTGTGAACCGTTATCTTGGAGAAACAGCACTTTTTTGTTCTTTAAATGTGGTCGTCTTTTCTTGATTGCATCCATCAGTTGATCCAATAATGCACGATAATGCTTTCCTGTGATTGTGGATCCTTTTTCAAGATAATCGATGAACAATTTTCCGTGTGCATCCCAAAATACAGTGGCCATAACTTTGCCAGCCGATTTCACTGTCTCCGCCTTCTTCGGAGCGCCCCATTATTTCGATTGATTTTTGATTTCAGTAGTGCAATTCACTAACTTTACACCACAATTAGAAGTGTTAACTTTAACCATCATTTTTAACCATCGTAAACGGTTTTATTTTTCTTCACGCTTTATTATTAAGTCATGACTTCGCAGTATGCGTTTTGTGTTATTAAGTTTACGTTATTTCAAGTTTGGATTAGTAATATTTACATTTAATAAATCTAGGTATGCAACGTTTTTTGTTTTATATTGCAATTCTTTTTTAAAAAAAAGTGAAGGATTTATAAAATCTGGGGCTTATGACTGTATTTGAAAATCTGATTGAACTAAGCACAATACTTTTTAAACACAATACTTCATCCCTTAAGTATAATTTGCAACCGTGTGACGCTGGTAGAATTGGAACTCCAACTTTGAGTCTCAATTTATAGAAATGTAGCCCTGTTAGCCCCTGAGAGTTGAAAAGCTTAACAGGATATGATGTTACTTTAGCGTCTATGAAATTGACTACAGAATTGAAATTGACTTTAGAATTTCTTTCTTATACCCATTCTTTATTATTCATATTATTTTTGAGGCCAAGACAAATATGACCTTTTAAATTATCTGAGTCTTGGACAATATTACAGAATTCATATGGTATGAATTCTCCGATTTGTATAAGAGCAGGCCCAAATATGCATCACAGCGCAGTTGAATTCATATTTTTAGTAAGAATTATTTTTTTCCAGGCAGTTACAGCACAAACGCTTCCAGGAAAACATTTATTTCCGCTGCTTGAGTATCTCTAGCGATAAGTAGATTCTGCCTGAAATTATCACCCAAAGGTACCGTTATCTTATATAGTCCAATCTAAAGTTTCAACGACTCTGTTGTAGGCAATTCATCCCAAACTTACATCGCTGTAGCATTCGCCCATTTATTGTTCTGGTTAATATTAGAGACCAGTGTTTGGTTACACACGAAAAATTAAATTATATCATCACATAAATGAATAACTGCATATTTTGAACGAACACAATGTTTGTCCGATTTCCAATAGAAAAAAGAATTCAAGTTATTGCGTCCTATGTCCAATTCTTTTTGTATTTTCAGCCAGTTCATAAGCTATTTCAAACTGAAAACAATATATTGGTTTTTCGCACGGATATATTCTTAAAACAGATGTAATCGGAAGTTTTGAAAACCAGAGTTATTCAAAATTGATTTTTTGGAGAGACATTTGTCTGTGCGCTGTTCAATTTTTTTTATTTCTTTGTTATAAAGAATAAAAATGATTGAAAATCTGTTCATTATAGCGGAGTGTTTTGTTTAATTTAATTAATTAATTTGTTTTGTTTTTGGACGGACATTTTATATATCAAAAACTTATTCATTTTCCGGTCGTTGACAATCTCCTAAAATAAGAAAGTATATTGAGAATTGGTCTATAAATAGCAAAGTATATCAACAATTTGTATTTCGGTTTCGTCAGTTCGATGTCCAAAAACTATTTTTTAGCCAGACATTATACTAATCCACAGGCGTTATACTAATCCACTATTCAGGCCTTTGGCTTATCCTTTGAAAAGAAGTTTGAAGAAAAAGCGGTTTAGAGAAATATTTAGGGGTTTGATAATTAGAGTTGAGTAGGTTTGCCCCTAAATTAGATTGCCTACCGCTTTTCTTAATATTTTAGGAGGACGTTTAGAAAGTTAAGTCCTCGTGGATGAAAAAAGCATAATCTTTCAACTTTTATGTGCGGCTTTATTGACGCTTTGTTCTTAAGTGTGTACATACATTTCATTTTTCTTTAAATACTCTCTTTTTTAATAATAATAATTCACAATAAACTAGACTAATTATTCGTTACTTCATGATGTGATAAAATTATGTTATAAGATACAATACTTTAATAATATTTTAACTTCATAGTATATAGTTCAATATTTTATGTTGAAATACGTAAGCTAACTAAGCTTTAGTTCAAAAGTCATACTTGAAAATATTTTTTGTTTAAAATATTTATATTTTAAACGAAGTTAAAAAGTGTTTTGAAAATCGATTCATACATTGCGTAGTTACTTAAAATCTTTGCCAGATGGACTTTTTGTCTGCCCGATGTTTTTTTCCAGTGCGTTTACAAAGGAAGAAATAATATTGAAAATCGGTTCATAAATACCGGAGTAAATAAAAACTTTATTTTTCGGACGGACATTTCATCTGTCCGGAGTTCAAATTTTTATAAATTTTCAGCCCATTATCAAATATCTTTCTAAACAAAACATCAGTTCGTAATTGGAGAGTTTTATCTTTTAAACGGTCATTTTGCACCCCTTTTCTGGCATCTGTGGCTGAAGTTTCAGAACAAAAACTATCCTATATTGAGTTTTGGTCTTAAAAATATTTGCTAACCGAGTTTAATTTAATTTAGCTTAACGATTTATGCGTGAGAGGCTAAAAATATGTTCATACTCCGTACTCAAAAATTTATTTTTCGGACAGTTTTTCTGTCAATTAGAAAAAAAACGTACATATTATATAATATTAAATTTTTATGCTAAGCATATGCGTTTGAATGGATATTTTTTGCGAATAAGTAATGGGTATACCCAATAATGAAATTTGATGATAAGTACTTTATTTATCAGTACTGATTGTCATTCTTTGGTACAAACATAATAAGAACAAGTAAGAGTGTGGTATATTCGGCGGACCCGAATCTAAAACACCCTTCACGATAGTCACGTATATGTATAGTATATTTAAAAATGTGAACAAAATATGCTCGGTTATATATGAACCGATATCGGAATTTTCTATTTTCTGTGTTTTGGTAACCTTCTTTTATAACGAGAATTGCTTTTCAGCAAAAAAAAAAATGTTACTGGAAAAGTCGGTTCAGGTATATATGGACCGACATCGAAAATATTTATTTTCCATATTTAAATAACTTGATGTATATAACCTTACTTCATTACGAGAACTGCTTTTGAGCCAAAAAAGTTGTTTCAGTTCGCTTACGCGACATTTTAATGGAAAAACCGGTATAGGCGATATCTCGGGCATATATGGCCCGTATCGAAAATTTTAATTTTTCATAATTATATAAAATTATTTCCTTACCAAAACTGTTTTTGTTTTTATAATTCAATTATTTATTGTATCTTCTAAAAGAACTAAAAATAAGTATGCAAATCTTAAAACTAAAAATTCATTAATTAATATAGAAAAAAAATTAATTAATATTGAAAAATTTTATTTACTTAGGTCCAGCCAATGCTAGACGAAAAATTATTTCTTGCGTGTATTTTGTTGGTAAATCACCTTTCCAACGCTCTGATGGTTGCAAGGGTGTCCATCCTTCTCAGTCGAGTGTGGCCAACAAAGTTAAGGATGCTACGTGCGAGAGGATTCGGGTGAGACTCCTGTTTGTTAATGTACCTTATCGCGTGTTTTGAAAATTCATCTTTCACTACGGGTACACCTAGATCTTTGTGAATTCGAGAGTTTTTAACATGCCATGGAGCTGCAGTAATTATACGGAGCATTTTATTCTGGTGCTTTTGAATTTTCTCAATGTTAGATGCAGAGACGGTACCATACAATTGAATACCATAGCTCCATATTGGCTTTAGGATTCCGTTATACAACAAAAGTTTGCAATCTAACTTCAAGATAGAACTTCTGCCGATGAGCCAATTTAGTTGCACCGCTTTTAATTTCATCTGGGTGACTTTAGCGTCAATGTGAGACTTCCACGTGAGCCTACGGTCGAGGTGAATACCAAGGTATTTGACTTCACTGTGCTGCGGAACAATGTAGTTGTTGATTTTAATGGCCGAACAAGTTTTTCTACGTAGTGTGAATGTAACATGAGTACATTTTTGTTCATTTACTTTGATTTTCCAAAGTTTCAGCCATTTCTCTAATATAAGAATACGTTCTTGCAAATTTTGTGATGCTAATTTATAGTCTTCATGGACACTGATGAATGTTGTATCATCTGCAAAAGTTGAAGTGTGAATTTTGCAGCTCGTTGGCATGTCTGAAGCATAAATCAAATATAAAGTTGGACCCAATATGCTACCCTGGGGAACTCCAACTTCGATTAGCTGAGCTGAGCTTTTGAAATCACCTTCCTTAACGACGAATTTCCGGTCATATAAGTAGCTCTCTAACAGCTTGTGCGTGTTTGCAGGCAAGTTTAATTTTATTTTATGAGTTAAGCCTTTGTGCCACACTTTGTCAAAAGCTTTGGAAACGTCAATAAATAGAGCTGAGCAATATTTTTTATCTTCGAACGCGTTTCTGATAACATTCACCAGCCTGTGTGTCTGTTCTATGGTGCTGTGCTTAGCCCTAAAATCGAATTGATGGTTAGGAATACATCCCACTTCATTCAAGATTGGGGTCAACCTCGTCATTAGCAATTTCTCGAACAGTTTTGAAATTGTTGGCAATAGACTTATCGGCCTATATGACTCAACTTTTGTAGGATCCTTTCCTGGTTTGGGTATCATAGTAATGACAGACACGTTCCACTCAGTAGGAAAGTACTCGAGACGGAAAATAGCATTAAAAATAAAAAGGACGAGTCTTCTAGCTACTCGGGTTAACTGCACAAGTATTTTGTTGGTAATTTTATCAATACCTGGAGCTTTTCTGGGGTTTAAGTTACTAATAGCATTATCGACATCTTGAAAACGAAGTCGAAGGTACGGGAGGTTTAACTGCATATCAGCTTCATCATTCAGTCCGTCAATGGCAAGCACGTTTCTCAAGTGGTTAGCGTACAGCATTCCCTTTTGGGAGTACGCAAGGGCGACTTAGATCTCTCTCTTCTTTAACCCTCTTGCTGCTTTCCACAAAGAATAATCGGATTGAGGACTACCATCGAGGCTTTCCAAATAGGTTGTGAGGGAAGCCACTCTTTGGACTTCAAGCAAATTTCTTAGTTGACTTACGCATTCTCGAAGCCTAGCTTTAAGCTGGGGAGATCTGCGAAGTTGCCATTCTCTTCTGATTTTTCTTTTTTCTGAGACAATGTATTCGATTTCAGAAGAACAAGTTCTTCTATTCATATTTCTAAAACTTGTAGCGGTAGCATGTTGCACGGCTTTTGTAATATTTTGGGAAAAATTTTTAATTGACTCATCAATATCTTCTGGAGTTCTCAAAGATATATTTTCCGTATAATGAGTACTTAAATATTTTTTATATTTTAGCCAATTCACTCTAGACTGGAATACACCTATGTCGTTAAATGGGGATCCAATGTTCTGGGGGAAACATATAGACACAATAGTAGGTGAGTGATCGGAGGACAAATCCAATAACGGCTCCACATGCATCCAATCTAAGGAGATGTTTTTTACGATTCCAAAATCAATAACATCTGGGATCTTTCGCTAGTCAGATGTGTGCTTAGCATTATAGTCACCAGCAGCTATAAATCGGGATCCAAAAGAAGTAAACAAATTTGAGTAATGGTTTTCTGTAACTGAAAGCCGAGGCGGGGAATAAATTGATGAAATTACCAATTTCTTTTAATATGTTCAATACAAATATTTGTTGCTTGAAAATATTCTTCACATGTCTCATTTAACAAGTAATGTTTAATTCTATTTTTAATTAGAATAGCCGAACCTCCACAAGATCTTCCACGTGGATCTTTAGTGTCATATAGTATATAGCCATTTATCCTGAAATATCTTCTTGACGTCAGGTGAGTTTCAGCAATCAACATAACATCGATTAGCCTTTCCCTCAGGAAGTGTTCAAGTTCATTTTTATGTTGGCGTATGCCGTTTGCGTTCCAGAAACATATTTTTAAATAAATAATTTTTTTTCAAAATAGCCTGTAAAATAGTTGATTGCATTTTTAGCATTTCCTGCATCATGGTGGTCATAGAAGCCGTAAAAGTGTTTATTGATTGTCGGGCTGTTGAGACTTGGACTTATGATTCGCGTTTTCGATTAGTCTTAACCACATTGGTATAAGAAACTTGGTTAGAGCTTGGAACATTTATTTGGGTTGTTGACTGGCCTGCTTGAGGAAAATTGTTGCTTGAAATGAATTGCGATTGCTGGGACGGCTTGGGAGGAGTTAATGATTTATTTGACATTGAGTGTTTGAAGTGGGTATAAACGGGGCAACCCCTGTAATTAGCAGTATTGCCTCCACAATTACTACATTTTTTTTACATTTGTGTCAGTTTTTGATTTGGTGCACTTTGATGTGCCATGGAGATCATTACACACAACACAGACAGTGGACAATTTACAATATGTCTTAGTGTGGCCATACTCCTGGCAGTTCATGCACGAACGGTTCCTGAGCGCTTATGAGGCTCCTCTACAGTAACTTTCCGGTGTAGAAGGTATTTAACATTATATATTGGATAAACTTCATTTTTCTTTAAGGTGACATCTCCAGGTTCTAATTCCACCCTAAACATGGGCTGAGGTATCTGTTCTCGGTTTCTGATGTTAAAAACATTCTTAATTTTGTTTTAACGTCATTAGGATCTACGCCAGAATCAATTCCTTTAACAACAACTTGAAGGCCTTGCGCACTTTTAAGCTGATAGGTGTAAAAAGCTCTATTTTCTTTCTCCAAGTCGTCCGTCAATTTGCGGTAATCATTTTCATGAATTACCTGAATTTTTGTTTCTTTAATATTTCAATGCTGCACAGATGTTAAGCTAAAGGTATTTTCACTTATTACGGTAATAAGTTTGCTTACCAGTTCCTTAGATGTAGGCTCTCTCAAATAAATTGGAGGAGGTTTAAATGATTTTTTTGAACATGTTGGCTCATCCGTTTGGAGAATAGCAAACCTATTATTATCAGAAGGCTTACCGGGGTCCTCATCTTTAGGTATTTTAGGCTTTGATGATAATTGGGCAGATTTAGGGCTTCGTTGCCGTTTCACAACGGTGATGTATTTATCCATGCCTACTTGGAGTTTGGCTTATTGGCGCTAGTTGAACTAGAAGATGTTTTTTCTTCAGATGTTGCAAATATATTTGACGAACACGAACGTGTGCGGTTTCTTTCTCTTGTAGAAAGAAGATTTTCTAACGATTTTTGTAAAGATTCGTCTTCAGAAATCCAAATGTTTCTACTAGTTGAGCTAAGCTCTTTCTCAGAATTGCATCTGCTATGTACACTCATGCAGTTTTTTTTTTTATTAACAAAAAAAAATTATTTAAAAAAAAAACGAGTTTATTTTATTACTTTCCGATCAAAAACTAACACGTCCGCTCAAGAAAACAAAACTTTAATGTATAGCTTTTTTCCAACTGGGTAGGTAATCTTCACGCTTAATAACAATGCACTGCTACCGCACTTGTTTTATTGAAATTGATTTTATTGTTTAGTTACTGAAATGTGAGGAATTTATTTTCCCGTTGTTTTCTAAAATAATTTGTTATTGTTTTTACAATTTAATACAATATATTATTGATTTTATATGTATATAAGTTAAAAGTATGTGAGCACAATGATTTTTTTTTCACTTTATAAAAATACGACCGTACGGTTGAAGAATCAAAGAGTGAATGAAAACTGCTTTTGAGCACAAAAAAGTTGTTTAAGCATTTTCATGAAAAACCCGGTCTAGGCTAAATCTCGGGTATATATGGACCAATATCGGAAATTTCCATTTTCCATATTTATATAATCTGATTTTATTACCAGAATTGGTTTCAAGCAAAAAAAGGTGTTTAAATTCGTTTACGCGATATTTTCATGAAAAACCCGGTTTAGGCTATATCTCGGGTATATTTGGACCGATATAGGAAATTTTGATTTTCCATATTTATACAACCTGATTTTATTACTAGAACTGCTTTTAAGCAAAAAAAGTTGTTTAAATTCGCTTATACGACATTTTCATGAAAAATCGGTTGAGGCTATATCTCGGGTATATATCGACCGATATCGAAAATTTTCTTTCTCCATATTTATATAACCTGATTTCATTACCAGAACTGTTTTTAAGCAAAAAAAGTTGTTTAAGTTCGCTTACGCGACATTTTCATGAAAAACCCGGTTTGGGCTATATCTCGGGTATATATGGACCGATATCGGAAATTTTCATTTTCCATATTTATATAACCTTATTTTATTACCAGAACTACTTTTAACCAAAAAAAGTTGTTTGGCTTCGCCTATGCGACATTTTCAATAAAAATCCGATTTGGGCTATATCTCGGGTATACATATATGGGCCGATATCTGAAAAAAAATTTTTTTGCCTTTTAGTCACCATGCTTAATAAGTGCGTAAAACTTGAAGCAAAATAAACAACTGTTGTTTCCAAAAATTTTCATACAAAATTGCAAAAAAAATGGCTTTTTCGGAATTTTGAATATATCTCACCTATAGTTGGACCGTAATTACTGAATTTCAATAGCAAACTCACGAATCGATGGGGTAAAAGAAAAAAGTTTCTAAGTCTTTCTTAGAAACGGTATTTCAACAGCGGACAGACGGACATCGCTTAATCGTCGTTTCCATTAATTCTGATTCAGAATATATATACTTTATAGGGTCGCAAAAAAACTGTAGACATTACAAACGGAATCACAAACTTTACATTTTTCTGAAGTGTATAAAAATTCAAATGCTTAGTTAAGGAATACTTCAACAAAAAAAAAATTTTTTTTTGACTAACAAAAAAAATCTTCCAAAAACAAAATAATGCTTTCGTTAAAATGTGCATATGTATGCACTGTGTACATATGTATATTTTTTGTATACATACATACACATAAATATAAAAAAACCTAATACATAGTTATTTGTAATGCATAGTTATTGCAGACAATCCTCAAAAATTTTGAAACTGGTTGTATCACCAATAATTCACAAATAATTAAGCTGATAATAGCTCTGCCTTAAAAAACTCACGAAGACAAGTTTTTTCGTATTCGAGAGCGTAAATATTTTTGCTTGTTCGGATAAGCTGAGTGTGGTCTTCAGAGTAAAACGAAACAGTAGCATACAATATGTTATTAATATTTTAACAATGAGTAATGCATATTAGCTTAGTTAAACTGTAAAGTGCTTTGGAGACGATCAAAAAAACACATCAACATTCTAAGTGTGTGCGTGCTGTCGTGTTTTTTCGGGTACACCTATTAGTTGTCGGCTCTGATTGATGAAAATCAAAAACTTTTGATATTTTATTTTGACGTGTAATTATTTTGATAGCCTCCAGTTGTGATTGACGATAAAAAATTTCAGTTTTGTTATCGAAAGGAACAACAATAAGTAAAATAAAAAACTACATCTATATATACATATATATTATGATTATTGAATTTTATTTTGTTTATTATAATTGAATTTTATTTTGTTCATATATTACCACTTTTCATCCACAGCTTTTTTCTTTTCATGTTTTTTTTTTTCTTAACAAAATTGCACAAGATAACAATAATTCATGATCCGATGATGACATGTTTAGAAACGAACGCAGCGAAGTCAAAATAAAAATGATGATTGACGTTCCCTTTTAAACGACAAAAACACGACAGTCACACATATACACTGATTGACGTGTTTTTTTTGATCGTCTCCAAAGCCCTTTACTTCCTGTTACACCCAAGCACATGTTTAACACATATTCACGCTGTATACACGAAAATCAAAAATGTTAGATTTCTGTACAAACCACGCTTCAAATATTCGTAAAAACAAAAAAAAAAAAAAACAAAAATAAACAAAAATCAAAAAAAAATATAGCAGTTTGTAAAATACACCTCAAATATAATTAATCCTATTAAAAGAAAATGCACTAAAAATTAAATACAAGCATCGTTCATTCATTTAAGAATTCTTTGTGCGATTTTAGAAACCACTAAGATCGGTGTAAAAAGCGCTGAGTTGACAGTGCTGTTTTAATTCAAATAAACATTTTTACCAATTTATTTAAACATTTTGAGGTATTTAAAAACGGAAAATAACTTATTCAAATATAACGTAGTATTATATAAAAAACTCCTTGTTATATTTTCAAATATGTTTTTTTGTTTTGCACTTTGGTATTTTATTTTCATAAAAACAAACAGCTGATTAAATGATTTAACAATTTTACCATTTTGTACGGAAAACAAGTACGGGTAAAGTCTGGGTAGATGAGAAACACAAATTACTCTCTCAGTAGCTTTCTCATTTACCCAATTTTCAACACAAGAGACACTTTTCGTGCAAATTAGGAGCCCGCGGGTTCCCACTGTAACGACGTCGAACACAACTTTTCATTTTTTTTTACTTGAACTTTCTTAATATTTTGAACGGCCCGCAAAATAAGCAAAAGGAAATTTGGAATTTGCGAATAAAACGAATTGCTGAGTAGTCAATTCATCCCCCTTCAAGCTGGTCTTACCTCTCATATCTATAATCAAGACTTGGGCAAGAGAATTGCGCAACAAAGTTGCCGAGTGTGAAAGCGCTCTTACTAAGCTGCAGCAAGAACAATGGCAGCATTAAAGATACGGCGAGCGGACTTCAGAAAAATACGCACATTGTACAAAAATCTCGTACATAAATGTAAACGAACATAACTCAACGCAACTAACACATATTTTTATTTTCATAACAATTATGTGCGTCTCCAAATTTTATTTGATACCGATCACAAGCATGTACGTTGTTATGTTGTAATATTTAGTTGCGTACACCAACACGTGTATGTTAGCGAAAATAGTGGACATGTACGATAGCCAAGTGCGCGTGTAGCTTTACATTATGTTCGTGTTCGTGTAAAGTAAAAAAGAACATGTACGATTACATTTTTCTCTTATGGCTGTATATTAAGTTTATGTATGTGTGCGCTATCACTGATAGCTGTCGAAGTTCTCAACGTACCACAGTATTATAAAAAATTTTTGGTCTTATTACATATACCCTTCACAAAAATGTTAAGGGTATATATAAGTTTGTGATTCCATTTGTAATTTCTACATTTTTTTTTTGCGACCCTATAAAGTATATATATTCTGATTCAGAATTAATAGAAAAGTCGATTAAGCGATGTCCGTCTGTCGGTCGTTGAAATACCGTTTCTGAGAAAACCATTAGACATAGAAACTCTTTTCTTTCACCATTCTATTACTATTATATTGCTATGTGTTTGAAATTCAGTAATATCGGTTCACGTATAGCTGAGATATATTCAAAATTCCGAAAAAAGCCATAAATTTTTGAAATTTTGTATGGAAATTTTTGACAAAAAAAAGTTGTTTGTTTTGCTTCAAACTTCACACACTCATTAAGTATGGTGACTAAAAGGCAAAGCAATTTTTTTCAGATATCGGTCCATATATACCCGAAATATAGCCCAAATCGGGTTATTCATAAAAATGCCGCGTAAGCGAACTAAAACAACTTTTTTTGCTCAATAGCAGTTTTGGTAATGAAATAGGGTTATATAAATATGAAAAATGAATATTTCCGATATCGGTCCACATATACCCGAGACATAGCCTAGACCGGGGTTTTCATGAAAATGTCGCGTAAGCGAACTTAAACAACTTTTTTCGCCTTAAAGCAGTTGTGGTAATAAAATAAGGTTATATAAATATGGAAAATGAAAATTTCCGATATCGGTCCATATATACCCGAGATGTAGCCCAATAGCGGGTTTTTCATGAAAATGTGGCGTAAGCGAACATAAACAACTTTTTTTTTCTTAAAAGTAGTTCTGGTAATAAAATAAGATTATATAAATATGGAAAATGAAAATTTCCAATATCGGTCCGTATATACCCGAGATATAGCCTAAAACGGACTTTTCATGAAAATGTCACGTAAGCGAACTTAAACAACTTTTTTGAGCTCAAAAGCAATTTTGGTAATGAAGTAAGGTAATATAAATATGGAAAATGAAAATTTTCGATATCGGTCCAGATATACCCGAGATATAGCCTGGAACGTGGTTTTCATGAAAAAGCCGCGTCAGCGAAATTAAACAACTTATTTGCTTAAAAGCGGTTCTGGTAATAAAATAAGGTTATATAAATATGAAAAAGGAAAATTTTCGATATCGGTCCATATATACCCGAGATATATTTTTTCATAAAAATGCCGCATAAGCGAACTCAAACAACTTTTTTGTGCTCAAAAGCAGTTCTGGTAATGAAATAAAGTTATATAAATATGGAAAATGAAAATTTCCGATATCGGTCCATATAGACTCGAGATATAGCTTAAACCGGATTTTTAATGAAAAAATTTTTTTTGCTTAAAAGCAGTTCTGGTAATAAAAGAAGGTTACATAAATATGGAAAAAGAAAATTTTTCGATCTCGGTCCATATATACCCGAGATATAGGCCAAACTGGGGTTTTTCATGAAAATGTCGCGTAAGCAAACTTAAACAACTTTTTTTGCTTAAAAGCAGTTCTGGTAATGAAATCAGGTTATATATGTATATATCGAAAATGAAAATTTCCGATATCGGTCCATATGTACCCGAGATATAGCCTAAACCGGGGTTTTCATGAACACGCAGCGTAAGCGAACTTAAACAACTTTTTTTGCTTAAAAGCAGTTCTGATAATAAAATAAGGCTATATAAGTACGGAAAAGGAAAAATTCCGATATCGGTCGCGTAAGTGAACTTAAACATCTTTTTTTGCTAAAAAACAGTTCTGGTAAGGAAATAAGGTTATATAAATATGGAAAATGAAAATTTCCGATATCGTTCCATATAAACCCGAGATATAGCCTAAAACGGGTTTTTCATGAAAATGTCGCGTAAGCAAACTTAAACAACTTTTTTTTTGCTTACAAGCAGTTCTGGTAATGAAATCAGGTTATATAAATATCGAAAATGAAAATTTCCGATATCGGTCCATATGTACCTCAGATATACCCTGAACTGGGTTTTTCATGAAAATGTCGCGTAAGTGAACTTAAACAACTTTTTTTGCTTATAAACAGTTCTGGTAAGGAAATAAGGTTATATAAATATGGAAAATGGAAATTTCCGATATCGGTACATATGTATATACCCGAAATATAGCCTAAACCGCGGTTTTATACCTGACTATTGTGAAGGGTATTTTAGATTCGGCCCAGCCGAATTTACCACACGCTTACTTGTTTTTTGAAACTGGTTAAGTGAGCATTAGATAGTCTCTTAATTATAGTTACTAAAATTATTCTAGTGCTAATACTAGCAATGTAATAAAACGAAATATAGAACTATCATTGATGTTGACTCACTTGCTGATAGTATATTTGCAATTGTGTTCTCGAAAACGGCTCTAACAATTTTAATGAAAATCGGTATTCGGGGGTTTTTGAGGACGAGAAATCGATTTAAGTTCGTCTCGGGTCCGGGAAAATCCACTTTCTTCCGGTTTTGACCCATTTTAGGTATTTAACCCTTTGTAATTCTTTCATTGGTTCTCGAAAACGGCTTCAATGATTTTAATGAATATTAGTGTCTAGGGGTTTTTAGGATGAAAAATCGATCTAGATTGTCCCCGGTCCCGGGAAGACTCATTTTGTCCCGGATTTGCCCATTTTTAAAACTTTATTGGTTCTCGAAAACGGCTCTAACGATTTTAATGAAAATCAGTATCTAGCGGTTTTTAAGGCAAAAAAAGTCGGCATATAGGAGTTTCTAAGATAGAAAAATCAAGTAGGTCTCGAAAACTACTGAACTGACTTTGATTATTTTAGCTATCAAGATTTCATCGCCATTATGGCATATTAAATGTTTTCGAAAACGGCTTCAAAGAGTCAGTATCTGGAAGTTTTTTTTTTTTTGCTCGGTTTTTACATACATATTTGGGGAAATTTGGATATGGATATCAAACTAAGAATTTTTAATGAGAACACAGATTTTTTTTTGGTGAGAAACGGAAATTTAAATAAGCGAATTGCTATTTTGCCCTCACTCCACAAAATATATAAGCAAAAATAAACAAAGGTAGTCAAAGCACAATTTTATCGTGACTTTTTTAAACAGCATGAAAATGAACAAAATCTTTTGAATTAAGTTTTATTAAAGTACATATTTTTCAGATGTATACAATTTGAAAGCTCCGAGTAACGCTTGGTGCCCCAGGTAGTGCAATATGAAATGTGATCGTTTGGAAGAGCAAGTTGTCTTAGTCGTGGTAAATACTAACGATGGCGAAAATTTATTTGGTTTCGATTTTTTATAATAAATTTGGGGTTCAAATACAGTGGCTGTGTTATGTAACTTTGCCGAAAAGTTCTCGCGTCGAAAACTTGTGAAACAATTTATTCCATCGTTTCTCGAAAAGTGAGAAAAAACTGCGTCTGTAACTCATGTAGAAAATTATCCAAAGCGATTACTTCGTTACGTTAGAAATGTCTGACAATATAAAACGATGCCGACATGCAATTTTAAAAATGAAAGCGCCAGCCACAATTATTACCGCCGCCGACCAAAAATTACTAAGTTAAGAAATATTGTTCGACATATTCTAAGCGCCGGCTATTCTAGAAAATGTATGGTATGGCTCATGGTGCAATTATTAGGTAGCAGCATTAGAGTTGCTGTACTAAATACATAATGTTTTGTTTGTGTAAAAATTCCGCCATACTGTCAAAAACATGTTTACAAAACAGAGGAAAATGAAGAAAAAAAATGTATATAAAGAAAATTAATTATTTTCATAAATTGTTTTTAACGCATTTTAGGCAATTAAATTATTCTTGAGTCGATGGAAGTCGATAAGCAGTAGAATTTTTCTTTTTTACATAGCAGACAACACCGCATTTTAAGGAATAAAAATATTTTTGAAAACTTTTTTGTTGTTTCTTTTTCACTTTTTAAACTGTTTAAAATATTATTTTTTCACTTCACTTTGTATAAACATAAACAGCTTTTACGCAATTCAAATATTTTTGAAAACTTTTTTATTGTTTTTTTTTTTGCGCTTTTTCACTTTTTTTTTTGCACGATTAGAATATTATTTTTTCAATTTGTGTAAACATAAACAACTTTTAACACTACCGGTCGTTTTAAATAAAAAATTATCACCTGCGCTAGTGATGCCACCTGGTTAATGTACCTTGGTATGGCTCTAACGTTTACATTTTATTTACAAATACATACTTATGTCCAAAGTTTTGTACAACTAAAAAACAATTGCAATTTGTGAATTCTGAAAAAAATAACATTATAAAACTATTACAATATACTTTGTTGGGTCGGAAATTAAAACTGTAGAAATTACAAACTTATGTAAGTATTCCCTTGAAACTTGTTGTGTGAAGGGTAATTAATTAAAAAGTTAAAATAAAAAAAACAGTCATTCTAAACTGTGTAAATAATATATATTAAACTTAATTTAACAGTAAAATACTTATTTTTTCAGTATTATTATTCATTTAATGATGATTATTGTTATTTGAAGTACTATCTCACAGACTTTTTATTTGCGAGAAATAATGACAGTTGACAGTGGGCGAGTAATTTCTTACGTGACAGCTATTACTCAACAAAAGAAGTTATAGCTACAGTTTAGTGAGAAAGCAGGTGTTTGTTTTATTTCTCACGTTTCAGTCGAAAAGTTTCTCGTGGCTAGAGTTACAGAACACAGCCGCTGGAAATTAATTCTATTTTAGAAAAAGACAATAAAATTAAAGAAATTTGTGAGAAATTTCATGTAGTATTCTGTCCATTTCGCGGCAAAGTAAAAAAGCTTTAAAGGAAGCGTAGGCGTTAAACCCGATTCTCAACCAAAATTTTGTAGAAGTTGACCGACCAATTCCGTTCGAAAAAATTTCTCAATTTAAAACTGAAATACAAAGACTTACTGATTCAAAATAATAGTTTCTGTAAAATTTAGTGAATGAGCTTCTCCCATTGTATTTTAAAAAAGGCAAACGATTCTTTTCGCATATAGGGCGATTTTAAAGTAGCTGTCTATTCGCTTCGCTTTCTACTCTTAAAAATTTGTTTCATACAATTCGCAATGGTAAATATTTTTCAAAAATCGATTTGAAAGACGTATACCTACAAATAGAGCTAGATGATGCAACAAAAACCTCCTGGACTTTTTCAGTATCAGCGGTTACCTCACGGTATTGCTAGCGTCCCAGCTATATTATATAGCCGGGATATACGAGTATATAGAGCGAATTGAGCAGGTGCTTTTCTATCTTATTAGCAAACAGCATACGATGCAAGAAAGAAAATGCATATTTTTACAGCAAAACATTACGTATTTGGGTCGTAAAATTAGTGCAGAATGGATATTACCACATGATTTCGGGGCTCTTGCGGTTAAAAATTTAAAACTTTCAAAAAAAAAAAAGTGAAAGACCTTGAAGCTTTCACGGAAAACGTTAACTACTACCACAACTTTGTGCCAAATTTTTCGAGTGTGGCAGCTTCGATTAACGTTTTGCGTAGAAAGAATGCACAATTTTAACTAATGTGCACAATTTTAACTAATTTAACTCACACATTTTAAAAGCTGTAATAGAGATTTTTTTTAGTCTGTCATGTTGTTATTGTTAAAGTTTAACCTCCACAAACACTACTCCCTCTTTTCACCTTATCAATCTATTTTCCTAGTTCGAGTACAATGCTCTGCATATGTAAGGGTCATCCCCTGAGTACTGGAAGATAAAAAAAATATTCCAAATGGTCAACGCGACACGTCTTTCACACTTTCAGGGCAATTTGCCACTTGTTCTATCACAGACTCATGCCCTGTCGGTATAGCGGCAGTCATTTCACATATTCATGAGCACGGTTCTGCAAGGCCCATAGCATTTGCCTCTAGGATACTGGACAAATATCAAACAAATTACAGTATTCGGTGTTTCACGTTTCCATCGGCACTTGAATGAATAAAAGAATAAGAAGTCTATGAATAAAAGAATAAGACCAATAATGAAATAAATTCAGTTTCGTGTCAAACGTTAGCCTGTGAAGTTTCGCTCTCACATTATAAATTCTGCAACAGATATTAACTCTGAGAGAACGAGATTAATAAGAACAAGTAAGAGTGTGATATATTCGGCTAGGCCGAATCTAAAATACCCTTCACGATAGTCACATATATGTATACTATATATTACAAATTTGAACTAAATATGCTCGGATATATATGGACCGATACCGGGAAAAAAATATTTTTGCCTTGTAATCACCATTCCAAAAAAGAAGTCTTTTATGAACATTTACACAGAAAAGTTTGTTTAAGCTATATCTCGGTTACATATGAACCGATATCGGAGTTTTTATATTCTATATTTTAGTAACCTTTTTTTATAACGAGAATTGCTTTTCAGCAAAAAAAAAAAAATTTTAATGGCAAAATCAGTTCAGGCCGATATCGGAAATTTTTATTTTCCATATTTATATAACTTTTTGTGACGGGAACTGTTTTTAAGCAAAAGAAGTTGTTTAAGTTCGCTTACGAGACATTTTCATGAAAATCCCGGTTTCATGAAAAAACCGGCGCTGCAAGACGTAAATATGAAATTAATCTAAATCTTAGCTTCCAACAAAGTTTTTTTTTTTTCTTTTTTTAGCATTTTTTTACTTATTGAATCTTCAAAATGAACTAACAATAAGTATTCAAATTTTAATACTAAATTTAGAATTAAAAAAAAATGTGCTTTATACTTAAGTCCGGCCAATGCTCGACAAAAAGTTTTATTTTGCGGGAGCTATTTCGGCAAAATCACCTATTGAGAAATCTGATTGTGGCAACGGTATCCCTTCTTCTAAGCCGAGTGTGACCGCCAAAATTAGGAATATTGCGCGCAAGAGGGTTTGGATGAAGTTCCAGTTTACTGACATACCTTGTCGCGTACTTAGAAAATTCCTTTTACCAGCGGAACACTCAGATCTTTATGAATTCGTGAATTTTTTACGTACCATGGAGCCGCTGTAATCGTTCGAAACACTTGGTTTTGTCGCCTTTGAATTTTTTCAATATTTGACGCTGAGGCGATGCCCCATAATTGAATTCCATAGCACCATATAGGTTTTAGAATTGCATTGTATAGCAGAAGTTTGCAATCCACTTCAAAGTCGAGTTTCTGCCCATAAGCCAATTAGTTGCGCTGCTTTTAGTTTCAACTGAGTGACTTTTGCTTCAATGTGAGACTTCCACGTTAGCCTACGGTCGAGGTGTATACCAAGGTACTTGACTTCATTGTGCTGTGGAATAGGTGAGTTGTTTATTAGGATAGGTGCACATCTTTGCTTACACAGTGTGAATGTGACATTAGCACATTTTTGTTCACTGACTTTGATTTTCCAAACCTACAGCCATTTCTCCAATATTGAAATATATTCCTGTAAATTTCGTGAAGCTAATTGGTGGTTTTCATGAACGCTCAAAAACGCTGTGTCATCTGCAAAGGTTGAAGTGTAGATTCCGGATGTCGTTGGCATGTCAGAGGCGTAAATCAAGTATAAAGTAGGCCCCAGTATGCTGCCTTGGGGAACACCTGCCGCGATTGGCTGAATTGGGCTCATAAAATCGCCTTCTCTGATAACAAATTTCCGCCCATATAAGTAGCTTTCCAGAAGCTTGTGAGTATTTACAGGCAAGTTTAACTTTATTTTGTGCCGGGTTGCCGTGCCACACTTTATCAAAAGCTTGAGAAATATTAATGAATAGAGTTGAGCAATATTTCTTTTCCTCAAAGTTCTGTCTTATGACATTGACTAGTCTGTGTGTTTGTTCTATGGTGCTATGTTTAGCCCGAAAACAAAATTGATGATCAGGGATTCATCCCACATTATTCAATATTGGACTCAACTTCGCCATTAACAGTTTTTCGAACAGTTTTGAAATTGTTGACAGTAGACTTATTGGTCTGTATGATTCTACTTTAGTGGGATCCTTCCCTGGCTTGGGTATCATAGTAATCATAGAGACCTTCCACTCTGCAGGATAATACTCAAAGCGTTCAAGCATTTTGCGAGTAATTTGATCAATACCTGGAGCTTTTCTTGGGTTTGTATTACTGATAACATTTTCGACATCTTGAAAATTAAGTCTCAAAGACACAGGAGGTCTAACAACATATGGTGGTAAATTCCGCGAATCATTGTTAATAAAAACGTTTCTCAAATGATCGACATACACATCCCTTTTCAGAATCGCTTCTTGCGCAGTCGCCAGTTGAAGTTCGCAAAGGTGGCTTAACCTATTACGGGTATTTTTAAACCTTTTGTCGCTTTCCACAAGGAATAATCAGATTGAGGGGTACCATCAAGGCTTTTCAAATATATTTTAAGGGAAGCCATTCTATGGACTTAAAGCAGATTTCTTAGCTGAGTTATGCATTCCCGTAGTCTAGTTTTAAGCTGGGGCGACCTGCGAAGCTGCCACTTCTTTTTTCTGACAGAAGTTGCTCAATTTCAGATGAATAAGTTCTATTGTTCTCATTTCTAGATTTTAATGGCTAGTGGTAGCATGCTGTACGGCCAGTTTGAGGTTTTCAGAAAAATCGTTAATTAACACATCAATATCCTCAGGCGTTCTCAAGGCGATATTTTCAGTGCAATGTGTACTCAAAAATTTTTTGTATTTTTGCCAATTATCCCAATTAACGTGATCCCCGAAAAGTGGTTT